>CM046814.1:14466977-16946762 GCA_025617385.1 Murraya koenigii
AGCCAAACTACAATGTTTAATCCAATACTTATAATCCTGGGTGGAGAGACCATCCCAACTTTTCATGGTCTCAAGGATTCCAACAGAACAGAGCTCTAGCTCTAGCTCCATTAATGCAACCAGCTCCTCATGCTCCTCAAGTCTCTCAACAATCATTTAGATAATACAATCAGAACCAGAACTACTCTCAACCTAGACCATGGGAGGAAGCGTTCCAAAATTTTAAAAATTGGACTCACTCCGCAATAGATCAACAAAATCGCATCATTGATGAACTGTAGAATGAGATGAGAGCAGGCTTCAATTCACAAGCCAGGCAGTACCAAATCCTAAAGGAGTACATGAAGTAAGTACTGACTCAGCCATGTAATATATGAAGAGGTCAAAGCTCTAATGACCTTACGAAAAGGCAAAGAAGTTGACAACAAGGTGGAGATGCCAGTGACAAAGATGAATCAAGTAGTACCTGTAGATTTTGAGGATTCATCAAAGGAGAAAGAAGAAAGTTCTTCACGAGAATATGTCCCTAAAGCTCCATTCCCTCATAAGATAGTTAAAGTAAATAAGGGAAATTCCAAAGGTGAGATTATGAAAATCTTTAAACAGGTAAGTGTTAACATTCCTTTGCTTGATGCTATAAAGCAAGTATTCTCTTATGCCAAGTTTCTTAAAGACCTCTGTACTAAAAAAAGAAGCATTCATGTTCTAAAGAAGGCATTTTTAACTGAAAACATTAGTTCCATACTTCAACAAAAAATTCCTCCAAAATTTAAAGACCCAGGATCCCCTACTATCTCATGAACCACACATTTGAGAATGCTTCGTTGGACTTGGGAGCTAGTGTAAATCTTTTGTCTTATTCTGTATTTATGAAACTTGGATTGGGAGAATTACACCCAACTCCAGTTGTGTTACAACTTGCAGATCGGTCTGTGAAAATACCCCGTCCAAGATCAATTTCCTCCACTGGAGAAGCAGACGGACTCTCAGACTAAGGTTGTCACCAAACCTTATGACGTGCTTATCCAAGTAGACAAGTTTTATTTTCCTATTGATTTTATTGTGATTGATGCTTAACCAATGCAAGATTCGAAGAAGCACATCTTCATTATTGTAGGCCGACCTTTCATTGCGACTGCTGATGATCACATTCAATGCAGGACAGAAAATGTGAAGTACTTTAGGCATGATGGTTAATTGTTTCGAGAAAATAAGTTGTGTGTGCCTAATTATTATGAGAGAATCCCATGGAAGAGGATTGATGGGACATTTTGGAGTTGTAAGGACCTTAGTCGTATTGCAGGAACACTTCTGGCCACATATGAAACGAAATATTGAGAGACTTTGTGGTAGGTGTGTCACTTATATGCAAGCTAAATCGAAAGTGCAGCCTCATAGATCATACTCCCCATTACCAATACCTAGTGCACCTTGGACTGATATTTAAATGTATTTTATGTTAGTTTATCTAGGTCCAAACGAGGAAAAGACTCAATTTTTGTGGTCTTATTTCATGCTAAAAGACATATGATGCTTCTAACATTGCTGATTTATTCTTTAGAGAGATTGTGAGGTTACATGGTATACCTAGAACAATAATTTCTGATAGGGATGCTAAGTTCTTGAGTTATTTCTGGAAATCTTGGTGGGCTAAATTGAGGACTAATTTGTTGTTTTCAACTACGTGTCATCCTCAAATTGATAGTCAAACAGAGGTCGTCAATAGAACTTTATCTACTTTATTGCGGAAAATCATTAAAAAGAACATTAAAAGTTAGGACAATTGTTTACCATATGTTGAGTTTGCTTATAATTACTCTATTCATTCTGCTACTAAGTATTCATCGTTTGAAATTGTTTATAATTTTAGATTTAAATCCATTACCTGTTTTTGAGTGTGTTACTTAGATGGAAAGAAAAAGGCTGAAATTGTAAGTAGATACATGAAACGGAGGAGCTCAATATCGAACAGAGAATTGAGCAATATACAAGCCAATAAAGGGCGACACAAGCTAGTCTTTGAACCAGACGATTGGGTGTGGTTACAATGCGCAAGGAATGATTTCTAGAGCAAAGAAAATCTAAGTTGTTACTTTAAGGGGATGGATCTTTTCAAGTCTTGGAACTGATCAACGACAATACATACAAGTTGGATTTGCCTGGTGAGTACAATGTAAGTGCTACAATTAATGTTTCTGATTTAAGTCCTTTTGACCTAAGTGAATATCTGAGGATAAATCCTCTTCAAGAGGAGGGGAATGATGAGATTATAGATAAGGATGGTACAAGCATATGGAATAAGGCATATTCAGATCCTATGCAAGTTCCCGTCGGACTCGTCATAAGAGCTCGTGCAAAGAAATTGAAAGAAGTACTTAATGGGCTGATTCAAGCAATTTGGGATTAATCCAATTCGCGGAGTCCTAATAAAGGAATCTCACATGATATTCAAACTAATAAATACATGATTCAAGCTCTTGAATTTTATGAGCAATCAAAACCATGAAATCGGCGCATTAAGGATAAAAGATATGCCACTATCTTTTTAGATAGTATTTTCATTTTAAAAAAAGGTAACAAATTAGCTATTTTCATTTTTTTTCTAGTAATTTAAGATACTTTCATTATTATTAGATTAACATCCTGATTTATTCAAGATTCTTTCCTTTTTATTATATTAGATTCTGATTTATTTAGAATTCTTTCCTTATTTCAATTGAATTAGGATTTGTTTCCGATTTTAGATAAGGATTTACGGCAGGAAATATCTAGGATAATTATAACCGAGATTTCTTGTAATCTATATATTTGCATTCAATAAGAAAGGAATAAGAAGTTTTTCATGCAATTTACTTGAGAGTACAATTCTCTTTAGTTCTTAAACGAACTCTTTAAACTTATCGGATTTTCCGTGGCGTTCACCCCTTGATTTATCAATCAGACCATCCATAGCTGATTGTGGCATTCTCATTTACCAAGGTTCCATTTAATTCTTGAAATTAGAAATGATCTTGGATCCTAATTTGATTAAGGTCTCGTCAGTTCTTGACGGGGTTCATATCATTTAACATCTATTTGATACAAAATAAAACTTTTATGACATGCAAATGTTAAGAGCATCCTAATAATCTAAATTTATTTAAAATTGAATCCTTCTTCTTGATTGTACTTATGAGCCACTAATCTAAATTTATTCCTATACCAAATTCATCAATCTTATTGCTAAATACCTGTTGAATGCCTATTACAGATTGATGTTCTGGTTTACGAAAAAGTTTCCACACATTATTTCTCTCAAATTAGTTTAACTATTCTTGCATGGCCATAATCCAAAATTCACCATTTTTCGCGTCAAAAAAAGATTTTGGTTCAATTTGAGATATATAATAAATGGTCTAGTAGTCATGCCTCGTGAAGGATCCCCTAAAATTAAATCATTAGGGTAAGAATAAACATAACTCCACTCCTTAGGGAATGTTTGAAAATTATCTTTATTTTGGTCTAAATTGATTTTTTTTCCTTGTTGTTTCTCAATGCCAATGTTATTACTGAAAAACTACGTGATCTTCAAAGTCCTTACCATGATCATTTCTAATACAAGAAATTGCATAACCTTTTTCCAGTTTGAACTCTTTTACAAAATATTTTAAAATCAACAACAGTATTAACCTTACTAGCTAAAAACAACAGCCGTGTATATCTAGAAAAATCATCGACTATCACAAATTAATAAGCAAATTCTCGCTCTCAAATGAAACATTATGTTTTCCTTTAAAAGACATGATTTCACATGCAAATCTTTAAAAGCTTCAAATAATTTATCATAGCAAGAAAGATCATTTACCTTATCAAGTTCATTAAATAATTCATATTTTATTACCGCAAGTGCCAAGTTTAACACTTCTTATGATTGGTCTTCATGGGTAGACTCTTCATCGCTATCATCCCACATTGTCACCATAGCTTTCTTCTTCAATTTATTGAGAATAGAACATTTTCACTTCATATGTCCTGTCTTCTTACATTCAAAGCAAATAATTGTCTTCTTCTTCTACTTTTGATTTTTGTAGTCTTTAAACATTCTTCTTTCATTCAGTTTCTTAAAGAATCTTTTAAATTTTCTATCATTGCAATATCTTTATCTTCAAAGTCGCTATCTTCATCACTTTCAAGGCAATGCTCTTCTTTCTCTTATCTTCATCTCTTTTCTCGATGGTTAAATCTTCTTCATAAGAAATAAATGAGCTAATTAAATCATCATGAGATAAAGTGTTAAGATCCTTAGTTCCCTCTATGGTTGTTCTTTTAGGTCTTGGTTCTTTTAGTAAAGACCTAATGATTTTCTTTACTTTCTCATTGTTTGAAAAAAATCTTTCTTAAGAGTATTTACAATTTCTGTGAATCAACTGAACACGGCATGACTCTCTCATTTTGTTGCATTTGAAATAACTTATATTGCCTAGTATATATACTTATTTTTTACTCTTTAACTTGATTTGTTCCCTTAGAGCAACTTAAAAATCTACGAAATTATTTCTTATATAAAGCATAAAACAGAGCAGTCATGGCTTTGCAAGTTAGAGAAACTCTTCTCTTTTCTGACTCACTCCTTCAGCTTGAAGGTTTTGGAGTTTCTTTCACAAACAACTTCTTATATTTCATAGTCTATTGTTTGCAAATAGATTCTCATCTTAGTTTTCTAATAAGGATAGTGATTTTCATCGAAAAAATGGAGTTGTAGTTGTGGATTGTCTTTTCCTAAAGGTTAATTCATTTTGGATTGCAATAGATCTTTTATTCTAGACGATTAAGTCCTAATAAAAGAATATTGCTTTGATCAAATGAAATTCTAGCTAAACAATCCAAGAGTGGGTGAATAGGGTATTTAAAAAAAATAAATAATAATCACACCAACATAATTTCAACAAATTTATTTAAAAGGGATGACAAATTTCCTCTCCCAAAGATCCAATCTCTATTCGTCCACCTCAAAGATGCTAAGGTCTTCTCCAAGTTTGACCTTAAAAGCGAACAAACACAAAATTTTTACATGGTTCAGCATAACCCACTTATGTCCACACCTTCAAGTAAATCGAGCTCAAAGATTCCACTATCTAAGGCTTTAAGAATTTTATAATTGACTTCCAAGATGTTAATAAATCTTTACAATTCTAGATGAACCCACCTCTTTTCCAAGTGTTTTCCACACTTGTAATCACTCAATTTTTGAAAAATTGAGTTAAATTTTACAAATTTACTCTCCACAAGAGTATATAAGCAAATATAAATCAATAAAAGTGTGTAAGTATTTTTAACTTAATAAGATTGTAAATATTGTTATTAAAATGAGTTTACCTTGTCTATTTATAGATTAAATAATACTAGTCATTATTAACTTTCTAGGCATTATCAATTTACTACTTATATTGATACAGTTTGTCCTTTGCCCATATGGCAAGTTATCATTACAACTGAATTCGAAATTTTGCTCAATTGGTTTGCCACTTGAAAGTTATTAGTTTACTGTTTAATTCTAGAACCTCATTTGATTGAAGTCAGTTTACTGCTTGCAAGTAATCCACTTCATGTCTGGCAGTTTGCCATTGGATTCAAGATGCTTCATTAGTTAAAGTCAATTTGTCATTTTAGCTTTGGCAATATGTCGTTTCTGTTCAGAAACCTTTCTTAATCTTATCAGCCAAACACTTCAAATTTAGCGGTTTGAGTCCTAGAAAGTGTAATTTTGACCAAAAACATTTACGAAACTCTAATAGCTCTAAAATTACACTTGTTATAAAAGAAATTTTCAAGTCACTTTTAATTGATTTCATAAATTTTAAAAAGAACTTGTTTTATGAAATCATATCTCCCTATAAAAGGTCATTTCTTATTCTAGGTCAACAAAATCATTAAATTATATCTTACAATCTCTTAAAATGCATCAAAGTGAATATGTGCAATGTGAGATTTATAATTTATAGAAATCTAAATCTAAAAGAAATTGTTTACCAATTTATAAGAAAACTTGATGGGAAGCCTATCATTGACCTACAAAAAGCGTTTATTTCATATTAAACGTAAAACTAGAGAAAAATGTAAGTCACTATCACAATTACCTGGAAACATATTTTTTTAATTTACTTTTTTTTTTTTTTATGTTTACATTATTACTTTTAATAGTGTGATTTTATATCTAATTATCGATTATTTTCTTTTTTACTGTTTACTTTTGAATTTTCTCAGTACCTAGAATCTTGTTTAGGTTCCCTACATCAAACTCTATAGGCACCCCACGTCTATTTGTAAAAGTTTAATAAGGTTTGGATAGAAAACCTTAATAAGGTTTGGATACACATTCTTCTCAATGCTCAATGCATTCTCCCATTCTATATATTCTAACAACTTCTTAACACTTCTACCACACACCAAGAGTTGCCTAAAATCATCTAAATCGACAAGTAGGAAGAGATTGCTGATCATCCCATGAAGCACGAATGAAAGTGTCTGGCAAAATGAGTTCTATCGAACTCTGGGAATTCCTAAGAGGTCTTGGATTCTCTCCTGCCATTTATTTTTTTCTTTTTTTCGTTCTTGATGAGTTATTATAGGCCATAGATTCTAATATGAGGATTTTGCGAAATTGATGAATTTGAATAGAATTGTACCAATTATAATAACAATAAAGGATGTACGAAGGAATGTGGATGGTCAAGTTGATAAAAAATTAAGGAAATATGGGTCAATTTTAGGGTTTAGGGTTAGGAATTTTTTATTTCAAAGGTGAAATTGCTTTTGGATTGTGAAAAAGTATTACTAGAATGATTTAGAATGATTTGGGGGCTTTAATGAGAAGTACCGCTGCTTAAAGAGAGAAATGGTGAAAGTTTATTTGAAAAAAAAAAAAAAGAAGAAAACCTACGAACAGTTCTATAATTGCATAAAATCAGCGGTCATCTGTTTAGCCCAATCAATTATCTGTTAACACAAATAACCTTTCTATTTTTAAATGGTTATCTGTTTAGTTACAAATAAATCTGTTTATTTTAACTATAATTTTCGCGCATCTATTTTGATATTTGGCAAACAATTGTTCTATTCTAAGGTTATTTCGAGAACCTGAAACGTCTCAAATGCCTATTAAAATACAAGTGATAGTCTAATAGCCTCAAATATCATACAAAGATATGCTAATGGGTTTAGTAAAGATATCTGTAAGTTGTTTTTTCAACAAAACAAATTCCAATCCAATAGCTATTTTTTTAACATGATCTCAAGAAATGGTGTCTTATCTCTATATGGTTGATCTTAGAGTGTTGAATGAGATTCTTTGACAAATTTATACCATTAGTATTATCATACATGATAGGTATATGATCAAGGTTAATCCTGTAGTCTCTAAGGATTTGTGTCATCCAAAGTGGTTATGCACAACAATTATTGGTGGCTATATATTCAGCCTCAATGGTTGAAAGTGTAATTGAAATTTTGGCCTTACATTTGTCCCACTAACCAAACATAAATTTAACCTAATATACGTAAGCATATCCACTCACAATTAACACAGCTAACATTATAAAAACTTATAATTTTTACAATTAACACACCTAACATGATAAAATCTTATAATTTTTATTATAAACTTATAGTTTTATAATAAAAATCCTGGATCATCTTCGATAATGACTTCATTTTTTTGGATCACCGGTATCCATTCGTTAATCTTCTTGGAGCCTCGAATTGTGTGAAATTATTATTTTTACCTAATAAACACAAAAAAAAACACAATATCAAACATTAAAATCATAGTTAGAAATTCATAATATATTATATAATTACAAATATAAATTACAATAAAAGCACAAAATAACATTTTTGTTCCTTAGAAAATTAAAATTTTTAACACTAATCAAACCCCCCAACTAGCTTATTGCTAGCCCCTAACAATTAAAGTGCTATATTAAATTAAAATTTACAAAATTTGTATGCAAGTAAATAGTTGTTTATCTAGCCTCTAAACTACCAATTAAATAAATTCTCTTAAAATTAATTTATTTTAATTTTTTGTCATTCACTCATTATCCAAGGTATCACCAAACCTTCTTTTATGCTCAACAAATTAATAAAATGCTATGAGGCTTCATTAAAAGAGAACAAAATTTTGTTCCAATGATTTATAAGAGATCCTATCTTTAAGCAGCAAGTTATTCACATATATTTAATATATTATATCTTCAATCCATGTAACAAGCTTTGGGCCAATGACTATCAGACCAGTTGGCCTCAGGGCACTAGGGTTTGAAATACCCCTACAGACTTAATAACTCAGATTTTTATATAAATAAGCAAGCATTATATCTGCAACCCATGTAATGAGCTTTAGGCTAATGACTAGGCTTTAGATCACTAGGTTTTGAAATACCTCTACTTAATTATTCAGGTTTCAGATATAACAATAATATCACTAGGATTGACACATTCCACAACTATCAACTATTCCCTCCCTCCAACCTGAATCAGGCGTTATCCTCAATGTCTTAAATTAAAGAAGTAGAGTTTAGAAGACATCACATAAGCATTGTAATAGAAAATATTTACAAACAGAGAGTTAAATTTAATTTGAACTTGTTCCGACTATTACTACTATCATTATCATTTGGGTCATGTGATTTGGCTCTTGTATGTAAGCTTATAAAAAATCAAGTAACTCAATAGTAAGCACAAATAAAGAGGTTTGATGAAATGAGCCCAAGATACAAATGTTTAAGCATGGTTAAGCAATGTTATCAAGTCAAATGTAATCAGTGCCTCTAGAGTTGCAAAATATCCTGACAAAAAGATGAAAGTATCATCATAATTTAGCATTTCTGATAATCTTTCTTGCATACCTAAGACGACTAGTTCCTCTCCAGATGGTAGCCCAAGTAGGCATCTTAGAGGTTTTAGGACTTTTGGGATGATGCCTAGTACTTGGGGCTTTTTTTAATGAAAACAGCCTGTAAGATAAGTTATGATAACCCTCAATCAACTCCTCTATAAACGAAGTGTAGTTTTCTTTATGTTACAACATGACCAAGATCAATAGCTGCCTCAATGAACTCCTTGTACTTTTCATAATGAAATTTAGAAAGTACACAAATATTTTTGAATTCTGTATTCGAAGTTGCTGCCATTGAAACAATCTTAAAAAATAATTTGTAAAGTTAATATATATTTAAAGACAGACATAATGACACACAGCTGTAAATGAAGTAATGCATTTATCGAATGACGTGTGAAGCTTTAGCTCATTATTGAAAAGTAAACATAAAAAGCAAACAGTAAAAAGAAAAAGTAAATAGTAATTATACATAAAATCAGATCATTATTGAAGACAATAATACAAAAGATATAAGATTAATAAAAAGAAAGTATATTTACTGGTTGTTGCGATTGTGGCTCATATTTTCCTCTGGTTTTATGTCCAATAATGACTTGAACACTCTTTATGGGTCTAGGATAGGCTTCCCATCTAGTTTTCTTATAAACTAGTAAATATGATCTTTTTTAGTTAGTTCCCAAGACTAAACTATGCATTTTCTTTTTAGAATAGTGTCAAATGCCTTTGAATTGCACGCTGTACATATTAGCTATCATGCGTCTCAAAAGATCGTAAGAGATCATTTAATGATTCTTTACTCATGACATCTTTGACGAATTAAATTTTATCTTCATGAGTATCTGAAACTATTCCTAAAGATTCACAATGTGTTTTCTTGCAATCAAGTCTTACAAGGTCATAACTTTCAAAGTCAAGTCATTTAGCTCTTTTCTTTTTAGTGAATGTGCTTTTACTAAAACCAAGCATGTAAGATATAAATGGATTAGAAAACTCACCTGCTAATTAGACTTTTGCTTCAATTAACTAATATGTCAAAAGGAATGTCGTGGATCATTAATAAATGCAATCATTCTCATTGAGTTTGTAAATTTTTCTGAGGGCATTCTGAGAGAGAGAAGGAAAATGCTTATGCAGTTTTTATTGTATTTCTTCAACGTTTGGTTTTTTGGGTTTCAGTTATTATAGGAGACTATTGTCTTTAAAAGTCATAGAAAACCATTATCCACTATTTATACAGAAGAATAAATTAAAGCACACTAAAGAAACAAATCAACTCTGAAAAATGAAATCAAACATGAAAACAAACAAAACAACAAAAAGAAAAAATGAAACTTACATTCGTCCTCTTATTGCATTAAACTCAAGTTCCAACTGAATATCATAAATATCACCCTCTGTTTCCCAGAGTTGTCTTTCAAGATCTTCGACAAATGACACAAACTGTAGTGGTTGTCATTCCCAAATTGGATATGATTTACAATTTGTATTAAGATATAAAAGTCTTCTAAGAGGATCTGTCAAATTGAGGTGCTTATGATATATAATGAAAATAAGGAGAGTAAACACAATTATTCAGTGCGCATTAATCAAAACATAAAAAGAATTAATCAAACAATCAAACAGTAAAATAACAAAATAAAATTGAGTCATGAATTAAAAATTTAGTCAAGATTCAGTGGGTCACTCAAATTTATTTTCATGTCTTATTCACGTGGTTTATATTCTAGATATGCTTTTAATATTTGACCATTGACTTAAAATGTGACTCGGTTCTTAGGATTCTCAATTTCTATGGTCCCATATAGATATACACATTTTACAATAAATTGGGCACTCCACTTTGACTTTAACTTTCCAGAAGTAAAACTTTGTGACCAATTTCAAATGTTTTCTGAAAAATTCTTTTATCATGAAAAGCTTTCGTTCTTGCCTTTGTAATTCTTTTTCATATGCGTCATTACATATTTCCTAATGTTTATTCAATTAAAACTTACATAATTTTTAAGCATTCAAGGTTTTAATAGCCTAAAATGTTTTATGCTCAAGTTCAACCGATAAGTGACAAGGTTTTCCATAAAATAGACAATAAGAAGACATTCCTAAAAATGTCTTAAAAGCAGTACGATAGGTCCAAAGTGAGTAATGTTAAGAGACCAATCATTTTGGTTTGGGTTAAATATCTTTTCTAAAATTTACTTTATCTTCCTATTTACTAATTCAACTTGACTACTTGTTTGAGGTTGAGGAGCATGAACCTGTAACTGTAAGAGGCTGGCAGGAATGGATGCTTGTGAGTCTTGAAACATGATGCTGGTGGAAGATGAATCATCATGGGGTAAGTCTTTGGAGATGACTGATACATGCATCTGTGATTGTAGGACGCTGGTAGGACTGGATGCTGGTAGTATTGACAAAGTTCTCTGGTTGAATGGATTCCAGAGAGGCGAATTCTTTATCAGGGTCTTGTGAGTGATGAAACATGATGCTGGTGAAATCAGGGCAGTCTTCTTTCAGGACAAGTCCTTTGGTAGAACTGTCAGGAGATGAGAAAGGTATCAAGTCGTGAGCCTAGACTGAGAGAGGTGTACTGAATGTTATGTGGGGCAGGTATCAGAGCCTGCGTTTTCCTTCCCAAGCGTGGTATGATAATAGGATAATCGTTAGGAACTAGATCTAGTATAGAGAAGAAATTCATAGCCATGGAATCCTCATATTCTACTCCTAGCTCTTCGTGTCAACCTTTTGCTCCTGTTTCACTTTCTTCTCACTCACTCTTCCCAAATCCTGCACCAAGCACTTGTCTTCTAAAATTGAAAACTTAGTAGAATATTCATATATTCCAGAGTCTGCTCAAATTTCTGAGTCTAGTTTTCCTCTTGTCAGTCCTTATAAGCTCTACAAGAAAAAGTCTTCTATTAGCATTAGAACTTTGATTAAGCGTGATAGACCCAGTCCCAGAGAGTATGTTCAATCTTCCTCTCTAGATCAATCTCATCTTCAATCTACCTCTGCAGAACAATATGTCACTCATGAAATTCCTTTTGGGTTTGTTGCCAACTGGAAAAGAGAAGGTTTTACCCATATCGACATCGCCTAATCCTCACCCTTCATGGCCGAAAAGTCTTACTAGCAACTGGCATATTTGCTTTGCTTAACACAAGGTTCAAAGAGTACCAACATGCTATTATTGGTACAATCTTAACCACTCTCCAGGCAGGCAGTGTACTTTTAACCTTTTACCCAAACTTCAACCCTTCACTCCATGATACAAATGTCCCAACAACATTGAAAGTTCAAATCTAGATTCAAGGAGCTGAACAAATAGCCAGTGCCAAAATTGCCCCGTTACACCATCAGTTGGTGTATCGACTTCGAAACCATGCTATGGATCCACATAATCCTAACTATTCCTTTGATACAATAACGATTTTGGCTGATACAGAGACCTAACCAACTATTGTCCAGATCCCCAAAGCTGAACTTACGAAGCTCATGCCTCTTGAATGCACACCAACTATGAGCTTTACCACAAAATTCCCAGCCTATCCAAACATCTGATGCACTATTTCAAAAACATAAAAATGGCACTGTCAGTATGCATTTCCAGGAGTCGTCAACAGAAGCTCCCAGAGTTTCATTCATCTTCCTACCTACAATTTCACATCTGAATGCACGCCAATCTATCCTGCAAAAATAGATGGCCACTTCCTTTGGGATGCACCAACTAGTGATATGTGTGATCCAGATTGTCCCTATCGGGATGAATCTGATTTTGATGATGATGAACTTCTATGCAAAAGGAGGCGTAGAAATTTGAAGTCCAGACTTCCTCACTCATCATGCAAGCCACAGCATATCCTTCCACCGGATCATCTTGATTCGATAGAGCCATTACCGAAATACAAGAAAGCATTGAATATGCTGCATGAAGAAGATGCCTTACCCGAAAGACCAAAAAATCCTTCACCACCAATCAGATCCTCCTTAATGATGTCTTCTCAAGGGTCTTACCAAGTCAATTTCCTCCATATGAGAAACACATAGATCCTCAGACTAAGGTTGGGTGCACGGAAACAGGCACGTGGTTCACTATGACCGGGACCTAGTATCACTATATTGACCTGACCTATAGAAATATACCGCCCAAGGACTAGCCCTCCAAGCTTACAAAGAGGATGAACAGTGTTTTATAGGTTGGACTCCTATAGTGACTATAGGTTTGATCGTTCTGATGCACAAGATCCTTTTTTTTTCAAAGGCAAGTGCAGAGCATACTAGGAAGAGTATGAACAGATGATATGACAATCTTTTTTGGAAACCTAAGTAAACTTAAGCAATGAATGTTTGAAACGATTTCTTTATTCAAACGTTGGTTCTTCTCCCCGATAACTGAGAATGAGCTCTCAATTTAAAGGAGATGATACAAGCTTACAAACAAAGAAGATAGGACAGGACCCCTGTCATTCTTTTAACAGTAAAAGCGACATGATGAAAGAGAAAGATCGAATAGGACCCCTATCATCTTTTCTCTTTTACAAAAGCCAAAGATAAAAACAAAACAGGATAAAGATAGGACAGGACCCCTATCAATATCTAAAAAGTAAAAGTCTACAACATACAACATGATTAAAGTCTAAAACATACAAAACACACGAAAGCAGATGAATAAGGAAATCACGCCTGCTTTATGCAAAGTTACTTTTTCAAAAACTGTGGGATGGTGAGAGGTTGTAAACGTCGCTGTCAACTTCATCCATTAGGTGACAACTGGTGGATGGTGATGGTGGGAGACCAGAGAGAGTCGGATATGTCTCTGGTGGAGAATGAATCATATGCTGTGAAGGCTCTGGTGGAAGCTCGACAGTGTAGGAGCATGAGCCTGAGGCAGTAGGGGGTTGCCAGGGTTGAACATAGGCCAGCTGGAAGAACTCAGATAGTTCGAAGCTATTCTGAACTGGCAAACACAAAATGCCAGGGTCCAGAACCATGCTTTAAAAAGCATAAATGCAAAAGTTGATATCGTCGCCAACCAAGTCAGAGCAAACACAACCAAAGTTGATAACCTGTCTTCTCAGTTAGACAGGATGTATGCTGACTTGAAAGCCATAATTGCTTAGCTTAACGTAGATTTAATGCAGATGCTTAGAGATCGAGTTTATGGTCCAGAAGTAGTAAGGATAGATCAACAACCATCCCTTTTTGGTCCATCCACTCAGTTACCATCTCCCACTTCATTCTATAGTATAGATCCATTCTACACTACTCCACAGAGAAAATCCTTTGACTATGGTCAATCACCACTGAGAAAAGCAAAAACCAGATCTCCTCTGCAATTGCAATCACAATCACAACCACAACAAAGAACCCAAACCGAAGTCTTATTAAGAGAGCCAAATCCACTTCTAAACCACCTCCTAGGTCAAAAGATAAAGCAACTATGGAGTCAGTACAGCCACGACCACTTGTATAACCACCAGTACAGTCACCATCACAATCTTTTCAACCTTTCCATCAATACTCTTCATAACAGATGGTTCACTATGACCGAGACCTAGTATCACTATATTGACCTGACCTATAGACACATACCACCCAAGGACTAGCCCTCCAGGCTTACAAAGAGGATGAACAGTGTTTTGTAGGTTGGACTTCTTATAGTGACTTTAGGGTTGATCGCTCGATGCACGGGATCCTTTTTCAAAGGCAAGTGCGAGCATACTTGGAAGAGTATGAACAGACGATATGATAATCTTTTTTGGAAACCTAAGTTGTTCTAGAGAAGAGAGAGAGTAAACTTAAGCCATGAATATTTGAAAAGATATCTTTATTTCAAACTGTGGTTCTTCTTGTTCTTTTTTCTCTTTTTTTTTTTTTTTTTTTTTTTTTTTAACTGAGAAAAAACTCTCAATTTATAGGAGAGGTTACAAGCTAACAAACAAAGAAGACAGGACAGGACCCCTGTCATTCTTTTTAATAGTAAAAGCGACATAACACGATGAAAGAGAAAAATAGGACAGGACCCCTATCATCTTTTCTCTTCAATGATAAAAGCAAAACAAGATAGAGATAGGACAGGACCCCTATCAATATCTTCAAAGTAAAGTCAACATTATACAATAGGATTCAAGTCCAAGATAGACAACACTACGAAAGTCTAAAATGGACAATATGACAAAAGTCCACAACAGGCTGCTGGACTAAAGTCTAAAAGAGACTACATAAAGAAAGTCAAAAACAGACAAAACACACTGACTGACAGGTAAATGCGGAAATCACTGCGGAAATCACGCTTGTCTTATTCAAAGTGACTTGTTCAGAAGCTGTGGGATGGTGAGAGGTTGTCAACATCGCTATCAACTTCATCCATGAGGTGGTAACTGGTGGATGGTGATGGAGGGAGACCTGAGAGAGTGGGATAGGTCTCTGGTGGAGAATGATCCACGTGCTGTGAGGGTTCTGGTGGGAGCTCAACAGTGTAGGAGCATGATCCTGTGGCAGTAGGTGGTTGGCAGGGTTGGACACACGTGGAGTTGATGAACAGCTCGGGCTGTATGGACTCCAGGGAAGCAAAGTCTTCGTCAGGATCCTGGGAATCCTGAAACATGACGTGAGTGTAGTCTGGCCTAGCATCTTTGAGGAGGATGCCTTTGGTGGAGCCGTCTTGAGACTGGAAGGGGATGAGATCATGCTTTGGTCCAAGGGAAGTATGCTGAATGTCCTGTGGCTCTTCAGAAATGTTGTTGAGTTCAAGCAGGAACTTTTTGAGCTCACGGAGAACAGTAGGATCATGTTGGAGAGGAAATGGATCAGGGAAAGATCGCCATAAGTATGCCTGATCTTGAGTCCAGAAACTGTTAGTGACTGGATGTTGGAAGTAGGGACGGTGAAGTTCTCGTCTCCACCAGGGGAGAGGAGAAAACCACTCTAAGAGAGTCCAAAGGAGAGAGGACGATGACTCAGGGTCAAGAAGACACTGTAGAGTAGGGAATACGGGTATGACTAACTTGGTAGCATACAGGAGAGAAAGACACCAAACATACCATAACTCATCTTCCATAAGTGGTCTGGAAGGGTCAAGGGAGAAACCAGTGAGGAACAGGTGGTCTGGATGACAACTAGTAGCTCTAAAATTCTGGAGGTGGTAAATATTCATAAAATATCGAAACAGGAATTTCTTAGCGAAATCTCGAATTTGGGAGGCACTGAGAAAATGAAGATGGAGAGGGAAGGACATCTTAGTCTGAGCTGAATTAGGAAGAGACGCCATGAGATAGATAAACGGAACAACTGACACTGAGGAGATCTTTGACGGAGGTCTGGTGAGGAGGTCAGGGACAAGGTTCTTGTCTCCTTTTATATGGTGAACGGAAAAACTGTACTTGGAAAACCACTGTTTAAGACGAAGTAACTGACTGTTAGGGAGAGACTTATTTTTAAAATTTAAAATATTGGGAAATGCAGAATTATTTAATCGGACAAGGAAATTATGTCCAATCAGATGGAACTCAAATTTCTGGATACCATATTTGACTGCAAGGATTTCTTTGTAGACCACGTGGTAATGCTTTTCGGATTCTTTGAACTGACCACTGGCGTGACCACAGAATCTTTCTGAAGCACCATGTTTCTCGAGGAGGATAGCACCCCAAAATTCGTCGCTTGCGTCGGTCTGGAGGATTCTCTGACCATCTGTTGGTATCTGGAGAGGTGGTGGCTGCTGAGCCACGAGCTTGAGCTGCTGTACTGCTGCTGTCTGACATGGACCCCATGGTGGGGCTGATTTCTTCAACATCTTTGACAGTTGGCTGGTATGAATAGAAACTTTTGGGATAAAGTCTCGCAAATAATTAATAATGCCAAGAAACTGCTGGATCTGCTTTATTGAAAGGTGGACATCTGGAAAGTTGAGGAGCTCTTTAGCAATATGTGGTCTCGGCTGGTATTGTCCGTTAGTGATCATCATTCCAAGGAAGTCTATGGATGACTGGCCGACAACACTTTTCTTTGCTGAGAGCGTAATGCCAAAATCTTCCACGATCTTGAGAAAGCGGGAAAGGAGATCCTGATGTGATGCATTGTCTTTGCTGAAAAGCAAAATATCATCAATGTAAATTAAGGCATGTGAGAGAATAGGTTCGAAGATCCTTATCATGGCCTTCTGGAATATGGATGGAGCAACTTTACTGAGCGTGGTATCAGAGCCATGTGTTTTCCTTCCTGAGCGTGGTATGATAATAGGATAATCTAATAGGAACCAAGTCTAGTATAGAGAAGAGTCTTCACAGTCATGGAACCCTCTTCATCTACGTCGAGTTCTTCGTCTCACTCTTTAGCTCCTATTTCTCTCTCATCTACGATGACCCTTCCTAAGTCTTGTTCTAAACATTCAACCTCTAAAATAGAAAACCTTGCAAGCCAGATTTGAAGAAATCTCAGCATGGCTAGAAGTTCAAATGTTAAAACCAGGTTCACAGTTATCAATGGTCCTTAAGGAATTCAGTTCAAGATTTACTAGGTTGGACTCTTATAGTGACGATAGGTTTGATCGTTCTGATGCACAGGATCCTTTTTTCAAAGGCAAGCGCAGAGCATACTTGGAAGAGTATATGATAATCCTTTTTTGGAAACCTAAGTTGTTCTAGAGAAGAGAGAGTAAGCTTAAGCCATGATAAGGGCATGACTGTCCATTGAAAGTGTGCATTGGGAATGCAGAATGCAGTTTTGGATCTATCTTCTGGATGAATACCGAGTTGCCAAAACCCAGCTTTGAGGTCAAATTTGGAGAAGACCCTTGCATCTTTGAGGTGGACAAATAGGGACTGGATCTTTGGAAGTGGAAACTTATCATCTCTAAGGAAAGCATTGAGTGGCTGGTAGTCAATCACGAGCCGCTTCTTTCCACGAACTATTTCTGACCTTTTTTCTACATAAAAAGCTTGACAAGCCCATTCTGACTTTGTGGGCTCGATGAGGCCTTGAGCCATGAGCTGATTGCATTCATCTTGGGCTAGCTTGAGGTCAGCAGGTGTCATACCTGGATGAGTAGCCTTAGTAGGATTGATATCCTCATTAAGCTTAAAAGGAATCTTAACAAAGAACTCTGGGTTTTTCCATAAAGGACTGTGATGTGTGAATCAGCTATGGGTTTCGTGACGTAATGGTAACATCTCGTTGTCCGAACCGTGTATAGTCCGAAGGGATGGTTTCAAGAGAATGTATTTTGAGGGTATCTGTATAAGGTAGGAACATGTGTTTGTACCGGATACCATTAGCTGTAATCTGGAGCTTTTTGACCAAGTGAAGGAGATCAAAACCAATAAGTAAATCTTTATCTGGGAGAGTTGAACCTATAACTTTGGTCCAAATGACACGATTAGGAAAGAACCGTATCCCGATTGGCTTCTTGGTGATCATACTTGGTTTGAAATAATTCTCCATTAGCGACTTTAAATAACTTCGTATGCTTTTCCCATGTCGAGGAAGGAAGGATAGTCGGGTTAAGCATTGATCTCTGTGATCCCGTATCAATAAAACCAACTCATCGAGATTGGTCCATCAAACTTGGATGGGACCAAATGGATTTTCGTGGATGGAATGGTTGGTGAGGATGCTTGAGCACTGAGCTGTTGAACTATGTTGATGATAGAAACACCATCTGGATCATTGTCTGATGTGGCTAAGACAAATGCTGTGTCATCATCTGATGTGGCTTGTTCAGAGAATACAGATTCCACGTCATCTGTATCTGATAGCATTTGAGTAGACTCGTGTGGTGGATAAGCTCGACGACTTGAGCTGGCTTATTTGGACAGTTCCGAGCATAGTGGCCTTTCTTCTTACAGACAAAACATCTGGAACTTTTGTGACTGCGGGTCTGAGAGGAATCTTTCTTTTTGAAAAATCGGTAGGGCTTTTTAGGTCGAGAGTGGGTTCTGTGTTTGGATCTTCTGCAGGATAAGATTTGTAATGATGCTTTTTCTTGGTTAGGCAGAGACATGTCTTGTCATCGTTACACTTGATGGCAAGATTGGGTTTTGCATGCTTTACGAAAAGGATGTTTGTTCTTCGGGAGTTCCGAAAGAATTCCTTCTGCTCACATAGCTTTTCAAGACTACCAATGGCTAGCTGATATAGCTTGCCGAGAGAGATTGTCGATGGCAAGTTGATCGGTCAGTAAGTCGCCTTTGCATCTCCGGATGTAATTCTTTTGGAAGAGAAGCTATAAAAATATGCTTCGATTCGGATCATTAAAACCATTCAACCGATAGAACAGTTTGGACATGCGTTGATAATGATAATCCAAATCTTTCCGCTGTAAAGAACAACATTTCATCCGGAAATACTCCTTTCTCAGCTAATTCTCATCGCAACCGTAGGTTCTCCGAGATATTGCTCATAAATGATAGCAACTCGCTGTAGGAATATCCGAATTTGGGTAAATCAGAATCGTCTCAGTATTCACCCAAAGTATGATACCAATGTCGTAAAGAACCAATAAATCTTGAATCGAATTCCTTAAGAACCATTGATAATCGTGAACTCGGTTTTAACATTTGAACTTCTAGCCATGCTGAGATTTCTTCAACTCGGCTTGCCATTTTGACCGAGGAATATCATCAAAAGTGAACCATGGACCATTGCTTGGTTTTGGAGGCTCTGTCTGGAGCGAGGTTCTCCGGGAGGAGAACGAGTCGTGTTCGAATCAAATTCTTCCACTATGGGAGTGGTTGAAGATGATGGCTCTTCAATGGGTTGTGCCATAAAGATCTTGGACACATCTGCCATTTCTTGCTCTGAATCTGAAATAGAAAATTCTGTTTCTGGTATGGAGGCAGAGGATTCTGTTGGTGTAGAGGACTGGGAGTGCCCTCAGTCGGGTTCTGAGGATGAGCTCGAAGAATCGTGGAAACAGAGTCATTGTAACTCCGAACAGGAACTTGATGTGAGGAATACTGGTGATAAGGCTGAGATGTTGGTGGAGGAGACTGTACTGGTGGTAATATAGGTGGTTGTGGTAAGGCTTCTGGCTCCATAGGTGCTTTATCTTTGGACCTAGGAGGTGGCTCAGATGAGAATCTGGGAGAAGATTCAGAGGATGGTTCTCTGAAAGAGACTCTGGTATGGGTTCTTTGTGGTGGTTGTGGCTGTGTTTGTGGAGGAGATCTGGTCTTTGTCCTTCTAGGAGGAGGCATCGGTTTAGGTTCTGATTGTTTCCATGAAGGAAGGGAATGGCCAAAGAGTTGACCATAATCATACGGTCTTCTGTGTGGAGGAGTGAAGAACGGATCGGTATGGTAGAAAGATGATGGAGATGGTAATCGTGAGGACGGACCAAACAAGGAGGGTCTGTTGGTCTATCCGGGCTAATTCCGCTTTCAAGCGTCTGATCTCAGCTTCTTTATTATTAAACTCAGGACCATAAACTCGATCTCTGAGCATCTGATGGAGATCTGCATCAAGCTGGGCAATTCTGGCCTTCAAGTTTGCATATATCCTGCTCTAACCGGAAGACAGGTTATCAACTTTAGTGGAATTGGCTCGACTTGATTGGCAACAATATCAACTTTAGCATCAATTCTTTCCAAGGCTTGATTCCGGACTCGGCATTCGGGTTTGCCGCTTGAGAACGACTCGAATGGTCCAGGCTCTTCAGTCGACCGGTTGGAGTTATTCGGTGAAGAGACATAAGGTTTGGTGACAACCTTAGTCTGGGAGTTTGTCTGCTTCTCCAGTGTAGGAAATTGATCTTGGTAGGATCTTTGAGAAGACATCATCAAGGATGATCCGATAATGAGAGCAGTGTTTCTTTGGTCTTTTGGGAAGATCATCTTCTTCATGCAACATGTGCAAGGCTTTCTTGTAAATGGGTAGTGGTTCCATCGAATCGGGATGATCCGGAGGAAGGATGTGTTGAGGCTTGCATCCGGACAATGGAAGTGTGAATTTTGCTTTTCTGCTGCCTTCGCGGAGGTGCTCATCATCATCTCGAATCGATTCATCCCGACAGGGACAATCTGGATCACACATATCACTCGCTCGGAGCATCCCAAAGGAAGTGGCCATCTAACTTGGCTGGGTAGACAGGTGTGCCTTCAGGAGTAAAACTGTGGATAGGCAAGTCTTCTTGGAGTGTAGAAACAGGTTGAATCATGGCACTATAAGAAAAAGAGGTTTTAGGAGCTTCTGTGGCTGGCTCCTGGAAACTCATACTGATTGTGCCGTCAGATCGCTTCTGGAATAGTGCATCTGAAGTCTGGATTGGTTGGGAGTTTTGATGGAACAGCTCATAGTTAGTGATCCACTCAAGTGGCATGAGCTTGGTAAGTTCAGCTTTTGTGATTTGTTTGGGGATTTGGACTATAGTGGGTGAAGTTTCCGAATTAGCCAAAATCATGACTGTATCCGAGGAGTAATTAGGGTTTGGCAAATCCATGGCATGGTTTTGTAACCGATACACCATCTGATGGTGTATGGTGGCTATTTTAGCACTGGTTATCTGTTCAGCACCCTGAATTTGGACTTGAACCTTTAGGGTTGTTGGAACATTTGGATGTAGAAGGTAAGCAGAACACTACCGGCTTGAAGTGTGGTTAGGATGGTACCAATAACGGCATGTTGGTATTCTTTGAAACGGGTGTCAAGCAAGGCAAGTCTGGCTGTGACAGGTAAGCCTTTACGGCCATGCAAGGTAAGGATAAGGCGTACTGCGCCTATATGGATGTGGGTGAAACCTTCTCTTTTCCAATTGGCTATAAACTCAGAAGGGATTTCTAGAGTAACATACTGTTCAGCAGAGGTAGATTGAAGATGATGTTGATCTAGAGCTGATGACTGGACATATTCACGAGGACTAGGACGATCACGTCTAAGAAGGGTTTTAATACTAAGAGAGGATTGTTTCTTATATAACTTATATGGACTGACAAGAGGAAAACTTGACTCAGCTATCTGGGCAGACTCTGGAATATACGAATATTCGACAAGGTTTTCTATTTTAGAGGTTGAATGCTTAGAACAAGACTTAGGAAGGGTCATCGTAGATGAGAGAGAAATAGGAGCTAAAGAGTGAGAGGAAGAACTCGAAGTAGATGAAGAGGGTTCCATGGCTGTGAAAACTCTTCTCTATACTAGACTTGGTTCCTATTAGATTATCCTATTATCATACCACGCTCAGGAAGGAAAACACATGGCTCTGATACCACAGTCATCTACACCATCTGTATCCTCTAGTTCTATCCAAGGATCAGAAATCTCTGCAACTGATCAGAGTAAGAAATGGCGGATGTATCTAAGATTCTGATGGCTCAGCCAGCAGAAGAACCTTCTTCCTTGACAACACTTATTGTTGAAGAAGCAGGTTCCGATACAGATCGTTCTCCTCCCATAGATCCTCTTATCCAAGCATTAAAGCCTAGTAATGGTCCTTGGTTCACATTTGATGACATTCCAAAGTCCAAATGGCCAGCAAGGTTTGAAGAATTATTTGCATGGATAGATGTTCATATGCTTAAGCCAGGTGCTCAAATATCAACAGTCCTTAAAGAATTCAGTTTAAGATTTACTACTTCTTTACGGCATTAGTTCCAGAGCTTAGGACAGTACAGACAGCTGCAGTTTGAACAAATACCAAATATTCCTACAGCTCTTGGGATTATCTATAAACAGAACCTCAAGGAACCTACAGTTGCAAATTAATTATCCAGAAAAGAATTCCTTCAAATGAAATGCTGCTCACTTCAATGGAAAGATTTGGATTATCATTACAAGCGTATGTCTTCGCTGTTTTACCAATTAAATGGGTTCAACGATCCAAACTTGAAGCATATCTTTGTAGCTTCTCTTCCAAAGGAACTTTATCCAGAGATACAACATCTTGATGTCGTAAATCTGTCTCTTGAAAAATTTTATCAGCTAGCCATCAGTTGCCTTGAGAGATTATGTGAACAGAAAGAGTTCTTCATGGAGCTTCTGAAGAACAAACACCCATTCCAAAAAGCTTGCAAGAAACCTCATCTTGCCCAACCAAAAAGAAACACTATTACAAAATCTATTCATCCAAAAGATCCAAACACAGAACCCACTTTCGACCTAAAAAACCCTATCGTTTCTTCAAGAAAAAAGATCCTTTTTCCAGTAAACACAAAAGTACCAAATGTTTTGTTTGTAAGAAAAAAGGCCGTTATGCAAGAAATTGCCCAAATAAGCCAACTTAAGTAGCCCGGCTTATCCATCATTTGGAATCCACTCAAATGCTGTCCGACACTGAAGATGTTGAATTTTTGTTCTCAAACTGATCCAGATGCCATCTCTGTTATTAATACAGTTCAATAGCTTAGTGCTCAGGTGCCTCCACCAACAATTCCATCATTAAAAATTCATTTGGTTCCATCCAAGTTCAACAAACTAGTTCCAATAATTGGTTTGATATGAGATCACAAAAGAGCATGCTTAACACTGCAATCCTTCCTGCTTCAGCATGGGAAAAGCATATAGAATTGTTCGAAGCTGCTAATGGAGAACTATTTTAAACCACTTTGATCACCAAGAAACCGATTGGGATACATTTCTTTCCCAACTGTGTGATTTGAACCAAGGTCATTGGTTCAACTCTTCCTGACAAGGACCTACTCATTGGTTTTGACCTCTTACACTTGGTCAAGAAGCTCCAGATTATTGCTACGGGTATCAGGTATAAACATACGACATTTCTTTCCCAACTGTATAAACATTATTACTCTCAAGATGCACCTACAGACTATAAACAGTTTAAACAGCAATTACTTCCTTATTATATAGAGAATCATAGTCAGTTTAGCCACAAAGTCCCCTGGGGAAAAATCTTAATTTCTTTGTTAAGCTTCCTTTTAAGCTTAATAAAGACATTAATCCAACCAAAGCCACACATCCAGGGATGACTCCCACAGATCTCAAGTTAGCTCAAGAAGAATGCAACCAGCTCATGGCCCACAACCTCATAATGGGCTCGCCAAGACTTTTATGTGGAAAAGAGATAAGAAATCCTTAGAGGAAAGAAACGGCTTATGAAGGATGACAAGGTTCCTCTCCCAAAGATTCAATCTCTGTTCGTCCATCTCAAAGATGGTAAGGTCTTCTCCAAGTTTGACCTTAAAGCCGGGTTTTGGCAACTCGGTATTCGTCTAGATGAACAGCCCAAGACTGCTTTCTGCATTCCTAATGCTCATTACCAATAGACAGTCATGCCCTTTGGTCTCAAATTTGCCCCATCAATTTTTCAAAAGGCAATGACACGAATCTTTAAGCCTATCCTCTCACTTGCTTTGATCTACATCGACGAAATCCTGCTCTTCAGCAAAGACAAGACATCACATTAAGCTTTACTTTCCAGTTTTTTAAAGATAGTGGCGGATCATGGAGTTATGTTGTTGGCAAAAAAGAGTATGCTAGGCCAGTCTTCAATCGACTTTCTAAGAATGATTATTGGGAACAGACAATATTAGCTAGGACCACACATAGCCCAAGAATTACTCCACTTTCCTGATGAGAATATTTACCATCTCTATAATTTCATAGCAGAAACTTTCCTGAGTGTGGTATGATAATAGGATAATCGTTAGGAACCGAATCTAGTATAGAGAAGAAATCCATAGTCATGAAATCTTCATATTCTACTCCCAGCTCCTCAACCTCTTGCTTCTGTTTCACTTTCTTCTACACTCACTCTTCCCAAATCCTACACCAAGCACTTGTCTTCTAAAATCGAAAACTTAGTAGAATATTCATATATTCCAAAGTCTGCTAAAATTTCTTAGTCTAGTTTTCTTATAAGCTCTACAAGAAAAAGTCTTCTCTTAGCATTAGAACTTTGATTAAGCATGATAGACCCGGTCCTAGAGAGTATGTTCAATCTTCCTCTCTCTAGATCAATCTCATCTTCAATCTACCTCTGCAGAACAATACCTCTCTGATACCACTCTGGGTGCACGGAAGCAGGCACGTGGCCGAACTTACCAAGCTCATGCCACTTGAGTGGATCACTAACTATGAGCTGTTCCATCAAAACTCCCAACCAATCCAGACTTCAGATACACTATTCCAAAAGCGATCTGACGGCACAGTCAATATGAGTTTCCAGGGAAAAGCATACAGAGCATGCTGTTATTGGTATGATCTTAACCACTCTCCAAGCAGGCAATGTACTTTTAACCTTTTACCCAAACTTCAACTCCATGATACAAATGTCCCAACAACCTTGAAAGTTCAGATCTATTTCCAAGGAGCTGAACAAATAACCAGTGCCAAAATTGCCATGTTATACTATCAGTTAGTGTATTAACTTCAAAACCATGCTATGGATCTACCTAATCCTAACTATTCCTCTGATACAGTCATAATTTTGGCTAATACAGAGACCTCACCAACCATTGTCCAGATCCCCAAACAGATAACCAAAGCTGAACTCACGAAGCTCATGCCTTTTGAATGGCTTACCAACTATGAGCTTTACCACTAAAATTCCCAGCCTATCCAAACATCTGATGCACTATTTTAGAAATGTTTTGACGGCACTATCAGTATACGTTTCCAGGAGCCGTCAACAGAAGCTGTTTCTACAATACAAGAAGATTTGCCTATCCACAGTTTCACATCTGAAGGCACTCCAATCTATCATACAAAAATAGATGGCCACTTCCTTTGGAATGCACCAGGCAGTGATATGTGTGATCCAGATTATCCCTGTCGGGATGAATCTGATTCTGATGATGGTGAACTTCTACGCAGAAGGCGGTGTAGAACATCAAAGTCCAAACTTCCTCACTCATCATACAAGCCACAGCGTATCCTTCCACCGGATCAATGTGATTCAATGGAGCTCAATGCACATATGCAAGAAAGCACTGCTTATGCTGCATGAAGAAGATTTCTTAACCAAAAGACCAAAAAATCTTTCACCACCAATCAGATCCTCCTTAATGATGTCTTCTCAAGGATCTTACCAATATCAATTTCCTCCACTTGAGAAACACACAGATCCTTAGACTGAGGTTGTTATTCGGCCTTTTGTCTCCTCTCCCATAACATAGCTGGAAGAACCTAGACAGTTCAAAGCTGTTCTGAACTGGCTAACACATAACGCATCCAAAATCAAGTTTTAGAAAGAATAGATACAAAAGCTGATATTGCCGCCGACCAAGTCAGAGCAAACACAGCCAAAGTTGATAACCTGTCTTCTCAGTTAGACAGGATGTATGCTGACTTGAAAGCTAGAATTGCTCAACTTGATGTAGATCTGATGCAGATGCTCAGAGGTCGAGCTTATGGGCTTGAGTTTAATAAAAAAGAAGCTAAAATCAGGCAATTGAAAGAAGAACTAGCAAGGATAGATCAACAACCATCCCTTTTTGGTCCATCCTTTCATTTACCATTTCCCGCTTCATTCTACAGTATAGATCCATTCTACACTGCTCCACAGAGAAAACCCTTTGATTATGGTCAATTCTTTGGCCACTCTCATCTCTCTTGGAGACAACCAGAACCTACACCACCATCAAGAAAACCGAAAACCAGATCTCCTTCACAACTGCAACCACAGCCACAACCACAACAAAGAACCTAAATTGGAGTCTCATTTAGAGAACCAGTCTCTAAGTCCTACACCAGATCTACTTCTGAACCATCTCCTAGGTCAAAAGATAAAGCACCTAGAGAGCCAGTACAACCACCAACACCAACTGTTCAACCACCAGCACAGTCACCATCACAATCTTTTCAACCATTCAATCAATACTCTTCACAACAAATACATATACAGAGCTTCAATGATTCTGTGTCTCCATATTCTTCATGCTTATACTCAGAACCTAAACAGCATACTCCATAGTCATCTACACCATCTGTATCCTCTGGTCCTATCCAAGAATCAGAATTTTCAGCAACTGATTCAAAACAAGAAATGTCAAATGTATCTAAGATTCTAATGGCTCAGTTAATAGAAGAACCTTCTTCTTCGACAACACCTATTATTGAAGAAGTAGATTCAGATACAGCTCATTCTCCTCCTAGAGATCCTCCTGTCCATGCCTCAAAACCTAGAAATGGTCCTTGGTTTACATTTGATGACATTCCAAAGTCGAAATGGCAGCAAGATTTGAAGAATTATTTGTATGAATCGATGTTCAGATGCTTAAGCCAGGAGCTCAACTATCAACAGTCCACAAAGAATTCAGTTTAAGATTTACTACTTCTTTACGGCATTAGTTCCAGAGCTTAGGACAGTACAGACAGCTGCAGTTTGAACAAATACCAGATATTCCTACAGCTCTTGGGATTATCTATAAACAGTACCTCAGGGAACCTACAGTTGCAAATTAATTATCCAGAAAAGAATTCCTTCAAATGAAATGCTGCTCACTTCAATGGAAAGATTTGGATTATCACTACAAGCATGTCTTTGCTGTTTTACCAATTAAATTGGTTCAACAATCCAAATTTGAAGCATATCTTTGTAGCTTCTCTTCCAAAGAAACTTCATCTAAAGATACAACGGTAGCTTACAGCAAGCCATCTTAAGCGTGGTATGATAATAGGATAATCGATAGGAACCAAGTCTAGTATAGAGAAGAGTCTTCATAGTCATGGAACCCTCCTCGTCATCTACTTCAAGTTCTTCGTCTCAACCTTTAGCTTCTATTTCTCTATCTTCTACTATGACCCTTCCTAAATCCTGTACTAAGCACTTAACTTCCAAAATAGAAAACCTAGTAAAATATCCATATATTCCAGAGTCTGCCCAGATTGCTGAGTCTAGTTTTCCTCTTGTCAGTCCATATAAGTTGTATAAGAAAAAGTCTTCTCCTTAGGCGTGATCGACCTAGTCCTAGAGAATATGTCCAGTCCTCTTCTCTAGATCAACATCATCTTCAGTCCACTTCTGCAAAATAATATGTCACTCTAGAAATTCCTCCTGAGTTTGTAGCCAATTGGAAAAGAGAAGGTTTTAGGCGCAGTCCGCCTTATCCTCACCTTACATGGCCGTAAAGGCTTACCTGTTACAGCCCGACTTGCTTTGCTTGATACTCGCTTCAGAGAGTACCAATAACAACAACTCAGGACCATAGACTCGATCTCTGAGCATCTGATGTAGATTTGCATCTACTTGGGCAATTTTGGCCTTCAAGTCTGCATATATCCTGTCTAATTGAGAAGACAGGTTATTGACTTTAGTTGAGTTGACTTTGACTTGATTGGCAACAAGATCTACTTTAACATCAATCCTTTCCAAATCTGTTGAAGTTCTCGTCTCCACCAAGGGAGAGGAGAAAACCATTCTAGGAGAGTCCACAGGAGTGAGGACGAGGAGTCAGGGTCAAGAAGACACTGAAGGGTAGAGAATACGGGTATGACTAACTTAGTAGCATAGAGTAGAGAAAGATACCATACATACCATAACTCATCTTCCAGAAGTGGTCTGGAAGGGTCAAGAGAGAAACCTAGCCATCAGTTGCCTTGAGAGATTATGTGAACAGAAAGAGTTCTTTACAGACCTTCTGAAGAATAAACACCCATTCTAGAAAGCTTGCAAGAAAACTCATCTTGCCATCAAATGCAATGATGACAAGACTTCTGTCTGCCTGATGAGATTATGTATAAGGATGGCACGAGCACGTGGAGTAAGGCATATTCAGATCCTATACAAGTTCCCATCGAACCGTCACAAGTGCTCGTGCAAATAAATTCAAAGAAGCACTTAATGGGCTGATTTAAGCAACTTGGGATCAATCTAATTCATGGAGGCCCCAAAAGTTTCTATTCATACCAGCCAACTGTCAAAGATGTTGAAGAAATCAGCCCCACCATGGGGTCCATGTCAGACAGCAGCAGTACAACAGCTCAAGCTCGTGGCTCAGCAGCCACCACCTCTCCAGATATTGAAGGAATCTCACAAGATATTCAGACCAATCAATGCATGATTCAAGCTCTTGAATTTTATGAGCAATCAAATTTATGAAATCGGCGCATTAAGGATGAAAGATATGCCACTATCTTTTTAGATAGTGTTTCCATTTTTAAAAGAGGCAACAAATCAGCTATTTTTATTTAGTCATTTAGGATTATTTCCTTTTTATTAAATTAAGATCCTGATTTATTAAGGATTCTTTCATTTTTTTTAGATTATTTCAATTAGATTAGGAATTTATTTCTAATTCGGATTTCTTATAACCTATATATATATATATTCGCATTCAATAAGAGAAAAAGAGGAAGTTTTCATGCAATTTACTTGAGAGTATAATTCTCTTTAGTTCTTAAACGAACTCTTTGAACTTATTGGATTTTCTGTGGCGTTCAACCCTTGACTTATCAATCATACCAAGGTTCTTGCTTATTAAGTAACAAGTCGCGGTTCTATTCAATTCCTGAAATTAGAAACAATCTTGGAGTCTAATTTGATTAGGGTCTCGTCAGTTCTTTCTTTGTTATGTTCCTTAAACTTAAAGTGCTGTTAATCCTTATATTTAGGATTCATGGAAAGTACTGCCCAACCAAAAAGAAACACCATTACGAAACCTACCCATACAAAAGATCCAAACATAGAACCCACTCTCGACATAAAAACCCTACCATTTCTTCAAGAAAAAATATCCTTCTCAAGCCAACAAACAAAAAAGTACCAAATGTTTTATTTGCAAGAAAAAAGGCCATTATGCAAGAAATTGCCCAAATAAGCCAGCCAAGCAGTTCGACTTATCCATCTTTTGGAATCCACTCAAATGCCGTCCGACACTAAAGATGTTGAATCTGTGTTCTCAGAACAGAATATCTCCGATGATGATACAACATTTTTCTTGGCATTTCTATTATCAATACAGTCCAACAGCTTAGTGTTCAATTGCCTCCACCAACAATTCTATCATTAAAAATCATTTAGTCCCATCCCAGTTCAACATACCAGTTCCAGTAATTGGTTTCATAGATACGGGATCACAAAAGAGCATACTTAACCCTGTAATCATTCCTACTTCAATATGGGAAAAACATACAGAATTATTCAAAGCAGCTAATGGAGAACTATTTCAAACCACTTTGATCACCAAGAAACTAATTAGGATACTGTTCTTTCCCAACTGTGTGATTTAGACCAAGGTTATTGGTTCAACTCTTTATGACAAAGACCTACTCATCGGTTTTGACCTCTTACACTTGGTCAAGAAGCTCCAGATTACTACTATAGGTATCAGGTATAAACACATGTTTTTACCTTATACTGATACTCTTAAGATACACTCTCTTGAACACATACCTACAGACTATGAACAGTTTAAATAGCAACTACTTCCTTATTGTCCTGAGAATCATAGTTAGTTTAACCATAAAAATCGCTTGTGGAAAAATCCTAATTTCTTTGTTAAGCTTCCTTTTAAGATCAATGAAGATATTAATCGAACTAAAACCACATCCAGGGATGACTCCCACAGATCCCAAGCTAGCTCAAGAAGATTGCAACCAACATATGGTCTGGCCTTATTGAGTCCACAACCTCAGAATGGGCTTGCCAAGCCTTCCATGTGGAAAAGAGATCAGAAATCCTTAAAGGAAAGAAGCGGCTTGTAGTTGACTATCAGCCTCTCAATGCTTTCCTGAAGGATGACAAGTTTCCTCTCCCAAAGATTCAATCTCTGTTCGTCCATCTCAAAGATGCTAAGGTCCTCTCCAAGTTTGACCTTAAAGCCAGATTTTGACAACTTGATATTCATCCAGATGAACGGTCTAAGACTACTTTTTGCATTCCTAATGCTCATTACTAATGAACAGTTATGCCCTTTGGTCTTAAAATTGCCCAATCGATTTTTCAAAAGGCAATGACACGAATCTTTGAGCGGATCCTCTTACATGCTTTGATCTACATCAACTACATCCTGCTCTTCAGCAAAGATAAGATGTCACATCAAGCTTTACTTTCCAGTTTTTTGAAAATAGTGGCAGATCATGGAATCATGTTGTCGGAAAAAAAGAGTATGTTAGGCCAGTCTTCAATCGACTTTCTCGGAATGATTGTTGCAAATGGACAATATTAGCCTGGACCACACATAGCCTAAGAATTACTCCATTTTCTTGATGAGAATCTTTCTAGAAAACAGATCCAGTAATTTCTCGGGATCGTGAACTATCTCAGAGACTTTATTCCAAAGGTCTCAATCCATACCAGCCAACTGTTGCGCATACTAAAGAAAACAGACTCCAATATAGACTGCAGCTGTCCAACAATTGAAGCTTGTGGCCCAGAAGCCACCTACTCTGCAAATACCGACAGACGGCAATGCATTCTCGAGACTGATGCTAGTGACAAGTTCTAGGGTGTAATTTTGCTTGAAATGCGTGGTGACTGAGAAGGCTATTATGGCCATGCTAGTGGCCAATTCAATGAGTCAAAAAAGCACTATCATGTAATCTATAAGGAGATTCTTGCCGTAAAATACAATATCTAAAAGTTTAAATTCCACGTAATTGAACATCACTTTCTGATCTGATCAGACAATTCGACTTTTCCAAATATTCTCAATTTTAAAAATAAGTCTCTTCCAAACAGCCAACTCCTCCTTCTAAAACAGTGGTTCTCAAAATATAGTTTCACAATCCAGCATATAAAAGGGGATAAGGACCTTGTCCCTAACCTCCTCACCAGACTTTCCTTCTTCAAAAATTTCCTCCATGTCTGTCATACTTATCATATACCTTATGGCCTCTCTTCCTCAGTCAGCTAGAACTAAAAAGTCTTTTCCTCTTGGTCTTACCTTCCAGTCTCCTTATCAAGTCCAAGATTTTGGAAAAATGTTTTTGTTTCACTTTTTTATAAATATTTACCATCTCTAGAATTTCAAGGCACCAAGTTTCCACCCTAACCATCTTTTTCTCACCAGGTTTACCCTTGATCCCTCCAAAGCGCTCTCTGAAGACGAGCTTTGGTATGTATGGTATCTTACCGTACTTTATGCTACCAAGGTTATCATTCCAGTCTACCCCACACTACAGTGTCTTTTTAATCCTGAGTCTTCTTTCTCACTCACTTGGACACTCCTCGAGTGGTTTTTTCCTCTTCCATGGTGTAGAAGAGAACTACAGCAAACCCTTGATAACCCTCCATACAGATATCTCCCATCTCCTGACAAAATTGATGTCACATCCATATACATCATCCATCATCCATTCTTCCAACATCCAGTTAATCAGAGTTTCTGGACACAAGAACAAGCCTACCTTTGGCGTACTTTTCCTCATCCATTCCCTCTGCATGACCCAACAATTCTGACAGAACTAAAAACCTTCATGTTAGATCTAAACTAAGTCATACTTACCCGATATAACATTCAGCACACCTCTCTCGACAACCTCACGACCTGATCCTTTTCTAGTCTCCTGACTATTCTACCAAAGGCCTTCTCCTGAAGAAAGACCGCCCTGACTTCACTAACATCATGTTTCAAGACTCACAAGACCCTAATGAAGAATTCGCCTCTTTGGAATCCATTCAACCAGAGATCTTTGCCAATACTACCAGCATCCAGTCTTGCCAGCCTCCTACAGTCACAGGTTCATGCTCCTACACAGTTGAGCTCCCCTTCACAGCGCATGTTCCAGTCATCTCCAGAGACTTACCCCACGATAACTCATCTTCCACCATCTCATCCATCCAGTTGCCATGCTATGGATGACATCAACAGTGATGTCAACAATCTCTCGCCATCCTACAATTTTTAAAGTAGCTTTTGTATAGCAGGTGTGATTCCAAATCCTTCTGCTTTTACTTTTATGATGATGTTTTGTATTATGATTTTGCTTTTACAAAATAAGGATAAGGGTACTATCTTATCCCTTTTTAATTATGGTTTTCTTTATCTTTTTCTTTTGCTTTTTAAAAGAAATATTGATAGGAGTCATGTCCTATCTTTATCTTTAGTCATGTTTGTTTAAGTTTGCTTTTGCTTTTAGCAAAGTTGACAGGGATCCTATCCTGTCCCTTTTTTTTTGTGTGTCTTCTCTCCTTATAGATTGAGAGCTTGATCTCAGTTATAGGGGGGCTTCATGGCTTAATCCTCTTATTCTCTTGTCTAGAACGATTAGGTTTCCAAGATTATCATATCATCTGTTTATACTCAATCAAGTATGCTCTGCACTTACCTTTGAATAAAAGATCCTATGCACCAGAATGATTAACCCGTATACACCATAGAGTCCAACCATAGGGATAACTGTTCATCCTCTTTGTAAGCCTAGAGGGCTAAGTCTTTGGGTGGTATGTATCTATTGGTCTGTATGAGATTGTGTGTGGGCATATCAACTAGACACTGAGGGGTTAAGGCAACTAGTCCGAAGGCCTTTAAATAAGTATTTTGGTTCACACCGACGAATATGAGGTCACTTCCCCTAGATAACAATACCACGTACCTACCTCAACTGTGTAGGAACATGAACATGTGATTGTAGGCTAGCAAGACTGGATGCTGGTATTTTTTCATATTTTTTCATTAATGACTTAAAAGACTTATTGTAAAAATATTTACCCCCATCACTTATAGGCTCGAGAAATTCTAAATCAACTTAAAATATTTTCTCTTAAAAATTTAATCACAATTTTGTGATCATTACACCGGTAAGAAATTGCTTTAATCTATTTTGAGACATAATCAACAACAACCAAAATATATATAAATCCAAATGATGATAGAAAAGGGTCCGTAAAATCAATTTCCCAACAGTCAAATATTTCTATCTCAAGTATGGGATATAAGACATTTCACTTGTAATAAGAAAATTAAAAATGTTAGCATACCATTGTGTTAAAGTAATAGAAAATAAAAATTTATCTAGAAAAGAATCATTGATCCGTGTTATATCAGTGTAGATTTTAAACATGAGTCTTGACAAATGATTAGCAACGACATTTTTGACACCCTATTTATCTTTGATGGTGAGTTCAAATTGTTAAGAGTAACAAAATATAATGGATTAGTCTTGGTTTAGCATCGTATTTAGCCATCAAATATCTCACAACAGTGTGGTCAGTAAAAACAATAGATTTATAACCAAGTAAATATGAACGAAAATTGTTTAATGCAAATACCACAGCAAGCAATTTCTTTTTCAGTTGTAAAATAATTCATTTGAACATTATCTAAAGTTTTACATGCGTAATAAATCACAAAGGGCTTACTATTTTTTCTTTGTCCTAAAATAGTACCAACTGCAAAATCACTTGCATCACACATTAATTTAAAAGATAAAGATCAATTAGGAGATTGTGTAATAGGTGCAGAAGTTAAAGAAAAAGCATTTTTTTTCAAAAGAATTTTGGCAATCATTAGTCTATTCAAATTGTGCATCTTTTAATAAGAGGTTACAAAGTGGTTTTAAAAAATAGCACTAAAGTTTTTTATAAACTTCCTATAAAATCACACATGTCCTAAAAAGGATCGTCCATTTCTAATTATTTTTTGTTGTGGCAATTTAGATATGACTTCAATTTTTGCTTTGTCGACTTCAATTTCTGCTTTGTCAACTTCAATTCTTTTAACAAATACAACATGACCCAAAATAATTTTAGAAGTAACCATGTAATGACATTTTTTCCAATTCAACACAAGTTCATTTTCAACACTTCTTTTTAAAACTTTTTCTAAATTATCAAGGCAATCATCTAAAGAATTCCCAAACACAATCAAATCATCCATATAGACCTCTAAATAATGTTCAACCATATCACAAAAAATGCTTAACGTACATATTTGAAATGTCGCAGGTGCATTACAAAGTCCAAATGGCATTCTTTTAAATGTAAATGTTCTACTCTTTCTAAGATTTGGTCAAGAAATAGCAAGGAAAAATGATCTTTTCTAGTGGCTTCATTTAATTTTTTATAATCAATGCACATGCTCTAACTAGATATTATTCGTGCTGGAATTAACTCATCTTTTCATTTTTAACAATAGTAATTCCAAATTTTTTAAACACTACATGAGTAGGACTTACCCATTTACTATTAGAGATAAGGTAGATGATTTCCACATCAAGCAAATTAAGGACTTCTTTTTTAACTGCTTCTTTTAGGTGTTAAACCTTTAAAGTTGTTAACATGTTTTAGCATTTTCTTCTTAATTAATTCTATATGTGAAAATTAAGGGATTAATGCCTTTAATATCAATTAAAGTCCATCCAATTGTATTTTCATGCTTTTTAAGAACAGATAATAACTTACCTTCTTGTTCGCTTGTTAAATGGAAGAAATCACTACACAGTAAGTTTGTTCTTCTATAAGAAAAGTATACTTCAACCCTTTCAATTCTAGTTTAGGTACTTCTTGTGGTTCCAAGCTCTTTAAATTTTTTGTTTCATCATAATTTTGTAAAGTCTGCTCATAATCAAGCAATGAATTTATATTATAAGTATTAAGTTCAAGTTGATAACTTGGTTCAATTGAATTAACCAAATAAATATCAACAGGTTCAGAAAAATCCCCTTTTTGAATATTTTTTTCTATATAAGACTTAAGAATTCTTTTTGTTCATTAGTATCATCTTTATTCTCATTTTTTTCATCAGGTTGCCTACACATGTTGAAAACATTCAATTTCAAAGTTATATTTTCGAAAGAAAAATTCATTAAACCATTCTTATAATTAACCAAAGCATTAGCAGTTGCTAAAAATGGTCGACCCAAAATTATAGTAATTGGCTTGTAGTTATTCTCAACAGGTTTAGCTTCTATGACAATAAAATCTACAGGATATATAAATTTATCAACTTGTACTGAATCATCTTCCACTATTCCTTTTGCTACTTTAACTGATCTATCGTCCAGCAAAAGTGTAGTCGAAGTTGATTTTAACTCATCAAGATTAAGTTGAAGATAAACTGAATATGGAAGCAAATTTACACTAGCATCTAGGTCTAGTAAAACACACTCAATTTTGTTATCACCAATAATACAAGAAATAGTAGGACAACCAGGATCTTTATATTTCAATATATTACCAGAGTGGTATCAGAGCCCTGTTTTCCTTCCTGAGCGTGGTATGATAATAGGATAATCTAATAGGAACCAAGTCTAGTATAGAGAAGAGTCTTCACAGTCATGGAACCCTCTTCATCTACGTCGAGTTCTTCGTCTCACTCTTTAGCTCCTATTTCTCTCTCATCTACGATGACCCTTCCTAAGTCTTGTTCTAAGCATTCAACCTCTAAAATAGAAAACCTTGTCGAATATTCGTATATTCCAGAGTCTGCCCAGATAGCTGAGTCAAGTTTTCCTCTTGTCAGTCCATATAAGTTATATAAGAAACAATCCTCTGTCAGTATTAAAACCCTTCTTAGACGTGATCGTCCTAGTCCTCGTGAATATGTCCAGTCGTCAGCTCTAGATCAACATCATCTTCAGTCTACCTCTGCTGAACAGTATGTTACTCTAGAAATCCCTTCTGAGTTTATAGCCAATTGGAAAAGAGAAGGTTTCACCCACATCCATATAGGCGCAGTACGCCTTATCCTTACCTTGCATGGCCGTAAAGGCTTACCTGTCACAGCCAGACTTGCCTTGCTTGACACCCGTTTCAAAGAATACCAACATGCCGTTATTGGTACCATCCTAACCACACTTCAAGCCGGTAGTGTTCTGCTTACCTTCTACATCCAAATGTTCCAACAACCCTAAAGGTTCAAGTCCAAATTCAGGGTGCTGAACAGATAACCAGTGCTAAAATAGCCACCATACACCATCAGATGGTGTATCGGTTACAAAACCATGCCATGGATTTGCCAAACCCTAATTACTCTTCGGATACAGTCATGATTTTGGCTGATTCGGAAACTTCACCCACTATAGTCCAAATCCCCAAACAAATCACAAAAGCCGAACTTACCAAGCTCATGCCACTTGAGTGGATCACTAACTATGAGCTTTTTCATCAAAACTCCCAGCCAATCCAGACATCAGATGCACTATTCCAGAAGCGATCTGACGGCACTGTCAGTATGAGTTTCCAGGAGCCAGCCACAGAAGCTCCTAACACCTCTTTCTCTTATAGTGCCATGATTCAACCTGTTTCTACACTCCAAGAAGACCTGCCTATCCACAGTTTTACTCCTGAAGGCACACCAGTCTACCCAGCCAAGTTAGATGGCCACTTCCTTTGGGATGCTCCAGGTAGTGATATGTGTGATCCAGATTGTCCCTGTCGGGATGAATCTGATTCAGATGATGATGAGCACCTCCGCAGAAGGCGGCGCAGAAAGGCAAAATTCACACTTCCATTGTCCAAATGCAAGCCTCAACACATCCTTCCTCCGGATCATCCTGATTCGATGGAACCACTACCCATTTACAAAAAAGCCTTGCACATGCTGCATGAAGAAGACGATGATCTTCCCAAACGACCAAAGAAACCTGCTCCTGTTATCAGGTCATCCTTGATGATGTCTTCTCAAAGATCCTACCAAGATCAATTTCCTCCACTGGAGAAGCAGACAGATTCTCAGACTAAGGTTGTCACCAAACCTTATGTCTCTTCACCGATAACTCCAACCGGTCAGCTTGAAGAGCCCGGACAATTGAAGTCGTTCTCAATCGGCAAACCCGTAATGCCGAGTCCGTAATCAAGCCTTGGAAAGAATTGAATGCTAAAGTTGATATTGTTGCCAATCAAGTCAGAGCCAATTCCACTAAAGTTGATAACCTGTCTTCCCAGTTAGACAGGATATATGCAAATATGAAGGCCAGAATTGCCCAGCTTGATGCAGATCTCCATCAGATGCTCAGAGATCGAGTTTATGGTCCTGAGTTTAATAATAAAGAAGTCGAGATCGACGCTTGAAAGCGGAATTAGCCCGGATAGACCAACAGCCCTCCTTGTTTGGTCCGGTCCTCACAGCTACCATCTCCATCATCTTTCTACCATACCGATCCGTTCTTCACTCCTCCACACGTAAGGTCGTCCGATTATGGTCAACTCTTTGGCCATTCCCTTCCTTCATGGAAACAATCGAACCTAAACCGATGCCTCCTCCTAGAAGGACAAAGACCAGATCTCCTCCACAAACACAGCCACAACCACCACAAAGAACCCATACTGAGTCTCTTTCGGAGAACCATCCTCTCGAATCTTCTTCCAGATTCTCATCCGAGCCATCTCCCAGGTCCAAAGATAAAGCACCTATGGAGCCGTAAGCCTCACCACAACCACTCGTGATACCACCAAGACAGTCTCCTCCACCAACATCTCAACCTTTATCACCGAGATTCCTCACACCAAGTTCCTGCTCAGAGTTACAACGACTGCTTCCACAGCATTCTTCGAGCTCATCCTCGAACCTCGATGAGGGCACTCCCAGCCCTCTACATCAACGTAATCCTCCGCTCGATACCGTAAACGTAATCTTCCGCTTTGATTCGGAGCAAGAAATGGCAGATGTGTCCAAGATCTTTATGGCACAACCCATCAAGAGCCATCATCTTCAACCACTCCTATAGCGGAAGAATTCGATTCAGACACGACCTGCTTCTCCTCCCGGAGAACCCGCTCCAAAGACAGCCTCCAAAACCAAAGCAATGGTCCATGGTTTACTTTTGATGATATTCCTCGGTCAAATGGCAAGCCGATTTGAAGAAATCTCAAGCATGGCTAGAAGTTCAAATGTTAAAACCGAGTTCACGAGTTATCAATGGTTCTTAAGGAATTCAGTTCAAGATTTACTGGTTCTTTGCGACATTGGTATCATACTTTGGGTGAATACAGACAGTTACAGTTTACCCAAATTCCGGATATTCCTACAGCAGTTGCTATCATTTATGAGCAATATCTCGGAGAACCTACGGTTGCGTAGAGAATTGGCCGTAAAGGAGTATTTCCGGATGAAATGTTGTTCTTTACAGCGGAAAGATTTGGATTATCATTATCAACGCATGTCCAAACTGTTCTATCAATTGAATGGTTTTAATGATCCGAATCAAGCATGTTTTTATGGCTTCTCTTCCAAAAGAATTACATCCGAGAGATGCAAAGGCAACTTACGACCAACCAACTTGCCATCGACAATCTCTCTCTCGGCAAGCTATATCGCCTAGCCATTGGCGATCTTGAAAAGCTATGTGAATGTAAGGAATTCTTTACGTGAGCTCCTCAAGAACAAACATCCTTTTCGTAAAGCATGCAAAAACCCAATCTTGCCATCAAGTGCAACGATGACAAGACATGTGTCTGCCCAACCAAGAAAAAGCATCATTACAAATCTTATCCTACCGTAAGATCCAAACACGTAACCCACTCTCGACCTAAAAACCCTACCGATTTTTCAAAAGAAAGATTCCTCTCGGACCGCAGATCACAAAAGTTCCGGATGTTTTGTCTCAGTAAAAGAAAGGCCACTATGCTCTGAATCGCCCAAATAAGCCACTCAAGTCGTCGAGCTTATCCACCACCGAGTCTACTCAAATGCTATCGACATGGATGACGTGGAATCAGATTCTCCGAACAAGCCACATCAGATGATGACACAAAGATTTGTCTTAGCCACATCGGACAATGATCCGGATGGTGTTTCTATCATCAACACAGCTTCAATGACTCGATGCTCAAGCATCCTTACTAACCATTCCATCCCCGAAAATCCATTTGGTCCCATCCAAGTTTGATGCACCAATCTCGAGAATTGGTTTTATTGATACGGATCACGTAAATCAATGCTTAACCCAGCCTATCCTTCCTTCCTCAAGCATGGGAAAAGCATACAGAGTTGTTCAAAGTCGCTAATGGAGAGTTATTTCGCACCAAGATGATCACCAAGAAGCCAATCGGGATACAGCTTCTTTCCTAATCGTGTCATTTGGACCAAAGTTATAGGTTCAACTCTCCCGGATAAAGATTTGCTTATTGGTTTTGATCTCCTTCACTTGGTCAAAAACTCCAGATATAGACTAATCGGTATCCAGTACAAACACATGTTCCTACCTTATACGAGATACCCTCAAAATACATTCTCTTGAAACCATCCCTTCAGATTACATACGCTTCGGACAACAGATGTTACCATTCCGTCCCGAAACCCATAGCCGCTCACACACCACAATCCTTTATGGACAAACACGTAGTTCTTTGTTAAGCTTCCTTTAAGCTTAATGAGGATATCAATCCTACTAAAGCCACTCATCCGTGTATGACACTCACTGACCTCAAGCTAGCCCAAGAAGAATGCAGCCACTCATGGCTCAAGGCCTCATCGAGCCCACAAAGTCGAATGGGCTTGTCAAGCTTTTATGTAGAAAAAGGTCGAAATAGTTCGTGGAAAGAAGCTGCTCGTGATTGACTACCGACCACTCAATGCTTTCCTCGGAGATGATAAGTTTCCACTTCCAAAGATCCAGATCCTTATTTGTCCACCTCAAAGATGCCGTGGTCTTCTCCAAATTTGACCTCAAAGCCGGGTTTTGGCAACCTCAGTATTCATCCGTAAGATAGATCCAAGACCGCATTTTGCATTCCCAATGCACACTATCAATGGACAGTCATGCCCTTTGGACTTAAAGTTGCTCCATCCATATTCCGTAAGGCCATGATAAGGATCTTCGAACCTATTCTCTCACATGCCTTAATTTACATTGATGACATTTTGCTTTTCAGCAAAGACAAGGCATCACATCAGGATCTCCTTTCCCGCTTTCTCAAGATCGTGGAAGATTTTGGCATTATGCTCTCAAGAAAGAAAAGTGTTGTCGGCCACCATCCATAGACTTCCTGAATGATGATCACTAACGGACAATACCAGCCAGACCACATATTGCCAAAGAGCTCCTCAACTTTCCAGATGTCCACCTTTCAAGAAAGCGTATCCAAGTAGCTTGGCATTATTAATTATTTGCGTAGACTTTATCCCAAAAGTTTCTATTCATACCAGCCAACTCATCAAAGATGTTGAAGAAATCAGCCCCACCATGGGGTCCATGTCGACAGCCAGCAGAAGACAGTAGCTCAAGCTCGTGGCTCAGAGCCCACCGCCTCCGAGATACCAACAGATGGTCAGAGAATCCTCCAGACCGACGCAAGCGACGAATTTTGGGGTGCTATCCTCCTCGAGAAACATGGTGCTTCAGAAAGATTCTGTGGTCACGCCAGTGGTCAGTTCAAAGAATCCGAAAAGCATTACCACGTGGTCTACAAAGAAATCCTTGCAGTCAAATATGGTATCCAGAAATTTGAATTTCATCTGATTGGACATAATTTCCTTGTCCGATTAGATAATTCTGCATTTCCCAATATTTTAAATTTTAAAAATAAGTCTCTCCCTAATGATCGGCTACTTCGCCTTAAACAGATGGTTTTCCAAGCATGCTTTTTCCGCTCACCATATAAAAGGAGACAAGAACCTTGTCCCCGACCTCCTCACCGCACCTCCTTCAAAGATCTCCTCGATGTCGGTTGTTCCGCTTATCTATCTCATGGCTGCCTCTTCCTAATTCAGCTCGGACTAAGATGTCTTTCCTCTCCATCTCCATTTTCTCAAGTACCTCTCAAATTCGAGATTTCGCTAAGAAATTCTCGCTTCGATATTTTATGAATATTTACCACCTCCGTAAATTTAAAACTACTAGTTGTCATCCGCACCACCTGCTCCTCACTCGGTTTCTCCTCGACCCTTCCAAACCACTTGTGGAAGATGAGTTATGGTATGTTTGGTGTCTTTCTCTCCTGTATGCTACCAAGTTAGTCATACCCGTATTCCCTACTCTACAGTGTCTTCTTGACCCTGAGTCATCGTCCTCTCTCCTTTGGACTCTCTTAGAGTGGTTTTCTCCTCTCCCCTGGTGGAGAAGAGAACTTCAGCAAATGATTGACAATCCTCCTTACCTGTTCCTCCCTGAATTCAGTAAACGAGACATCCATGCTGTTTTCATTATTCACCGTCCCTACTTCCAACATCCAGTCACTAACAGTTTCTGGACTCAAGATCAGGCATACTTATGGCGATCTTTCCCTGATCCATTTCCTCTCCAACATGATCCTACTGTTCTCCGTGAGCTCAAAAAGTTCCTGCTTGAACTCAACAACATTTCTGAAGAGCCACAGGACATTCGAAGATACTTCCTCGGACCAAAGCATGATCTCATCCCCTTCCAGCCTCAAGACTGGCTCCACCAAAGGCATCCTCCTCAAAGATGCTAGGCTGCACTACACTCACGCCATGTTTCGTGATTCCCGTGATCCCCGACGAAGACTTTGCTTCCTCGAGTCCATACGACCCGAGTTGCTCATCAACTCCAAATGTGTCCAACCCCGCCAACCACTCCATCGCCATGGTGCTCATGCTCCTACACTCGCTGAGCTTCCACCGTAACCCTCACAAAGACGTGGATCATTCTCCACCGTAGACCTATCCCACTCTCTCGTGTCTCCTCCATCACCATCCACCGCTACCACCTCATGGATGAAGTTGATAGCGATGTTGACAACCTCTCACCATCCCACAGCTTCTGAACAAGTCACTTTCAATAAGACAAGCGTGATTTCCGCAGAGATTTCCGCATCTACCTGTCAGTGTGTTTTGTCTATTTTTGACTTTTGTGTTTTGTCTGTTTTTGACTTTTAGACTTTAGTCCAACAGCCTGTTGTGGACTTTTCTTTTAGACTTTTGTGGTGTTGTCTATCTTGGACTTGCACTTTTGTGGTGTTGTCTATCTTGGACTTACATCTAGCTGTATAATGTTGACTTTACTTTTCACGAGATGATAGGGTCCCGTCCTATCTTTCTCTTTGATGTGTTGTTTTATCATGTCACTTTCATGTCGCTTTCACTTTAAAGAATGACAGGGGTCTTGTCCTGTCTTCTTTGGTTTTAACTTGTAACCTCTCCTATAAATTGAGAGCTTATTCTCGCTTATCTGGGAAGAAAGAAAAGAAGAGAACCAACGTTTGAAATAAAGAAATCCTTTCAAATATTCATGGCTTAAGTTTACTATCTCTCTCTCTAGAACAACTTAGGTTTCCAAAAGATTATCATATCGCTCTGCTCATACTCTTCCAAGTATGCTCTGCACTTGCCTTTGAAAAAGGATCCCGTGCATCGTAACGATCAACCCTAAAGTCACTATAAGAAGTCCAACCTACAAAACACTTGCTCATCCTCTTTGTAAGCCCGGAGGGCTAGTCCTTGGGTGGTATGTGTCTGCAGTGTTAGGACAGATATAGTGATACTAGGTCTCGGTCATAGTGAACCACGTGCTCGCTTCGTGCACCCGTGAGTGGTATCAGAGCCCTGTTTTCCTTCCTGAGCGTGGTATGATAATAGGATAATCTAATAGGAACCAAGTCTAGTATAGAGAAGAGTCTTCACAATCATGGAACCCTCTTCATCTACTTCGAGTTCTTCCTCTCACTCATTAGCTCCTATTTCTCTTTCATCTACGATGACCCTTCCTAAGTCATGTTCTAAACATTCCACCTCTAAAATAGAAAACCTTGTCGAATATTCAGTATATTCCGTAGTCCTGCCAGATAATCGAGTCAAGTTTTCCTCTTGTCGATCCATATAAGTTATATAAGAAACAATCCTCTCTTAGTATTAAACCCTTCTTAGACGTGATCGTCCTAGTCCTCGTGAATATGTCCAATCATCGACTCTAGATCAACATCATCTTCAATCTACCTCTGCTGAACAAGTATGTTACTCTAGAAATCCTTCCGAGTTTATAGCCAATTGGAAAGAGAAGGTTTCACCCACATCCATATAGGCGCATGACGCCTTATCCTTACCTTGCATGGTCAGTAAGGCTTACTCCGTCACAGCCGGACTTGCCTTGCTTGACACCCGCTTCAAAGAATACCAACATGCCGTTATTGGTACCATCCTAACCACACTTCAGCTTCGGTAGTGTTCTCGCTTACCTTCTACATCCAAATGTTCCAACAACCCTAAAGGTTCAAGTCCAAATTGTGGTGTCGAACAGATAACCGATGCTAAAATAGCCACCATACACCATCGGATGGTGTATCGGTTACAAAACCATGCCATGGATTTGCCAAACCCTAATTACTCTTCTGGATACGATCATGATTTTGGCTGATTCGGAAACTTCACCCACTATAGTCCAAATCCCCAAACAAATCACAAAAGCCGAACTTACTAAGCTCATGCCACTTGAGTGGATCACTAACTATGAGCTTTTCCATCAAAACTCCCAGCCAATCCGGACATCGGATGCACTATTCCGAAGCGATCCGACGAGCATCTGTCAAGATGAGTTTCCGTGAGCCAGCCACGTAAGCTCCTAACACCTCTTTCTCTTATAGTGCCATGATTCAACCTGCTTCTACACTCCAAGAAGACCCGCCTATCCACGCTTTTACTCCCAAGGCACACCAGCCTACCCAGCCAAGTTAGATGGCCACTTCTTCGGGATGCTCCGGTAGTGATATGTGTGATCCAGATTGTCCCTGTCGGGATGAATCTGATTCAGATGATGATGAGCACCTCCGCAGAAGGCGGCGCAGAAAGGCAAAATTCACACTTCCATTGTCCAAATGCAAGCCTCAACACATCCTTCCTCCGGATCATCCTGATTCGATGGAACCACTACCCATTTACAAAAAAGCCTTGCACATGCTGCATGAAGAAGACGATGATCTTCCCAAACGACCAAAGAAACCTGCTCCTGTTATCAGGTCATCCTTGATGATGTCTTCTCAAAGATCCTACCAAGATCAATTTCCTCCACCGGAGAAGCGCATGATTCTCGGACTAAGGTTGTCACCAAACCTTATGTCTCTTCACCGATAACTCCAACCGGTCACCGAAGAGCCTGGACAATTCGAAGTCGTTCTCAACCGGCAAACCCGTAATGCCGAGTCCGTAATCAAGCCTTGGAAAGAATTGATGCTAAAGTTGATATTGTTGCCAATCAAGTCGAGCCAATTCCACTAAAGTTGATAACCTCGTCTTCCCGCTTAGACAGATATATGCAAATACGAAGGCCGAATTGCCCGACTTGATGCGGATCTCCATCGATGCTCGGAGATCGAGTTTATGGTCCCGAGTTTAATAATAAAGAAGTCGAGATCGACGCTTGAAAGCGGAATTAGCCCTGGATAGACCAACAGCCCTCCTTGTTTGGTCCGGTCCTCACGGCTACCATCTCCATCATCTTTCTACCATACCGATCCGTTCTTCACTCCTCCACACGTAAGGTCAGTCCGATTATGGTCAACTCTTTGGCCATTCCCTTCCTTCATGGAAACAATCGTAACCTAAACCGATGCCTCCTCCTGAAGGACAAAGACCAGATCTCCTCCACAAACACAACCACAACCACCACAAAGAACCCATACCGGAGTCTCTTTCGGAGAACCATCCTCCCGAATCTTCTTCCAGATTCTCATCCGAGCCATCTCCTAGGTCCAAAGATAAAGCACCCATGGAGCCGTAAGCCTCACCACAACCACTGTAGATACCACCAAGATCAGCCTCCTCCACCAACATCTCAACCTTTATCACCGAGATTCCTCACACCAAGTTCCTGCTCAGAGTTACAACGACTGCTTCCACAGCATTCTTCGAGCTCATCCTCGAGCCTCGATGAGGGCACTCCCAGCTCCTCTACACCTACGTAATCCTCCGCTCGATACCGTAAATGTAATCTTCTGCTTTGATTCAGAGCAAGAAATGGCAGATGTGTCCAAGATCTTTATGGCACAACCCACTGAAGAGCCATCATCTTCAACCACTCCCATAGTGGAAGAATTCGATTCAGACACGACCGTTCTCCTCCCGGAGAACTCTGCTCCAAAGACGAGCCTCCAAAACCAGCAATGGTCCATGGTTTACTTTTGATGATATTCCTCGGTCAAAATGGCAAGCCAGATTTGAAGAAATCTCAGCATGGCTAGAAGTTCAAATGTTAAAACCAGGTTCACAGTTATCAATGGTTCTTAAGGAATTCAGTTCAAGATTTACTGGTTCTTTACGACATTGGTATCATACTTTGGGTGAATACAGACGATACTGAGCTACTCCAAATTCGGATATTCCTACGATAGATTGCTATCATTTATGAGCAATATCTCTGAGAACCTACGTTGCGAGTAGAATTGGCCGAAAGGAGTATTTCCGGATGAAATGTTGTTCTTTACAATGGAAAGATTTGGATTATCATTATCAACGCATGTCCAAACTGTTCTATCAATTGAATGGTTTTAATGATCCGAATCTGAAGCATGTTTTTATGGCTTCTCTTCCAAAAGAATTACATCCAGAGATGCAAAGGCACCATGTACCACCAACTTGCCATCGACAATCTCTCTCTCAGTAAGCTATATCACCTAGCCATTGGCGCCTTGAAAAGCTATGTGAATGTAAGGAATTCTTTACAGAGCTCTCGAAGAACAAACATCCTTTTCGTAAAGCATGCAAAACCCAATCTTGCCATCAAGTGCAACGATGACAAGACATGTGTCCGCCCAACCAAGAAAAAGCATCATTACAAATCTTATCCTACCGTAAGATCCAAACACGAAACCCACTCTCGACCTAAAAACCCTACCGATTTTTCAAAAGAAAGATTCCTCTCGGACTGCAGATCACAAAAGTTCTAGATGTTTTGTCCAGTAAAAGAAAGGCCACTATGCTCTGAATCGCCCAAATAAGCCAGCTCAAGTCGTCGAGCTTATTCACCACCCTGAGTCTACTCAAATGCTATCGATACGGATGACGTGGAATCAGATTCTCCGAACAAGCCACATCGATGATGACACAAAGATTTGTCTTAGCCACATCGAGATAATGATCCGGATGGTGTTTCTATCATCAACACAGCTCAACGACTCGATGCTCAAGCATCCTCACCAACCATTCCATCCCCGAAAATCCATTTGGTCCCATCCAAGTTTGATGCACCAATCTCGATGAATTGGTTTTATTGATACGGGATCACGTAAATCAATGCTTAACCCAGCTTATCCTTCCTTCCTCAAGCATGGGAAAAGCATACAGAGTTGTTCAAAGTCGCTAATGGAGAGTTATTTCGCATCAATGATGATCACCAAGAAGCCAATCGGGATACGCTTCTTTCCTAATCGTGTCATTTGGACCAAAGTTATAGGTTCAACTCTCCCGGATAAAGATTTGCTTATTGGTTTTGATCTCCTTCACTTGGTCAAAAACTCCAGACATAGCTTAATCGGTATCCTAGTACAAACACATGTTCCTACCTTATACGAGATACCCTCAAAATACATTCTCTTGAAACCATCCCTTCAGATTACACACGCTCGTGATAACAGATGTTACCATTCCGTCCCGAAACCCATAGCTGACTCACACACCACAATCCTTTATGGACAAACACAGAGTTCTTTGTTAAGCTTCCTTTTAAGCTTAATGAGGATATCAATCCTACTAAAGCCACTCATCCGTGTATGACACCGCTGACCTCAAGCTAGCCCAAGAAGAATGCAGCCACTCATGGCTCAAGGCCTCATCGAGCCCACAAAGTCGAATGGGCTTGTCAAGCTTTTTATGTAGAAAAAGGTCGAAATAGTTCGTGGAAAGAAGCTGCTCGTGATTGACTACCGACCACTCAATGCTTTCCTCGGAGATGATAAGTTTCCACTTCCAAAGATCCAGATCCTTATTTGTCCACCTCAAAGATGCTGTGGTCTTCTCCAAATTTGACCTCAAAGCCGGGTTTTGGCAACCTCGGTATTCATCCGTAAGATAGATCCAAGACCGCATTTTGCATTCCCAATGCACACTATCAATGGACAGTCATGCCCTTTGGACTTAAAGTTGCTCCATCCATATTCCGTAAGGCCATGATAAGGATCTTCGAACCTATTCTCTCACATGCCTTAATTTACATTGATGACATTTTGCTTTTCAAGAAAGACAAGGCATCACATCGGGATCTCCTTTCCCGCTTTCTCAAGATCGTGGAAGATTTTGGCATTATGCTCTCAAGAAAGAAAAGTGTTGTCGGCCATCATCCATAGACTTCCTCGAATGATGATCACTAACGGACAATACCGACCGAGACCACATATTGCCAAAGAGCTCCTCAACTTTCCGGATGTCCACCTTTCAAGAAAGCGGATCCAAGTAGTTCTTGGCATTATTAATTATTTGCGAGACTTTATCCCAAAAGTTTCTATTCATACCAGACCAACTCATCAAAGATGTTGAAGAAATCAGCCCCACCATGGGGTCCATGTCGACAGCCAGCAGACAGATAGACTCAAGCTCGTGGCTCAAGAGCCACCGCCTCTCGAGATACCAACGGATGGTCGAGAATCCTCCGCACCGACGCAAGCTTGACTGAATTTTGGGGTGCTATCCTCCTCGAGAAACATGGTGCTTCGAAAGATTCCGTGGTCACGCCAGTGGTCGGCTCAAAGAATCCGAAAAGCATTACCACGTGGTCTACAAAGAAATCCTTGCAATCAATATGGTATCCAGAATTTGAATTTCATCCGATTGGACATAATTTCCTTGTCCGATTAGATAATTCTGCATTTCCAATATTTTAAATTTTAAAAATAAGTCTCTCCTAACAATCGGCTATTTCGCCTTAAACAGTTGGTTTTCCAAGTACGCTTTTCCGTTCACCATATAAAAGGAGACAAGAACCTTGTCCCCGACCTCCTCACTGCACCTCCTTCAAAGATCTCCTCGATGTCGGTTGTTCCGCTTATCTATCTCATGGCGCCTCTTCCTAATTCAACTCGGACTAAGATGTCTTTCCTCTCCATCTCCATTTTCTCAGTACCTCTCAAATTCGAGATTTCGCTAAGAAATTCCTGTTTCGATATTTTATGAATATTTACCACCTCCAGAAATTTAAAACTACTAGTTGTCATCCAGACCACCTGTTCCTCCTGGTTTCTCCTCGACCCTTCCAAACCACTTGTGGAAGATGAGTTATGGTATGTTTGGTGTCTTTCTCTCCTGTATGCTACCAAGTTAGTCATACCCGTATTCCCTACTCTACAGTGTCTTCTTGACCCTGAGTCATCGTCCTCTCTCCTTTGGACTCTCTTAGAGTGGTTTTCTCCTCTCCCCGGTGGAGAAGAGAACTTCAAAGAAATGATTGACAATCCTCCTCACTGCTCCTCCTCGAATTCGAAGAACGAGACATCCATGCTCGCTTTCATTATTCACCGTCCCTACTTCCAACATCCAAATCACTAACAGCTTCGGACTCAAGATCGTGCATACTTATGGCGATCTTTCCCCGATCCATTTCCTCTCCAACATGATCCCATCTGCTCTCCGTGAGCTCAAAAGTTCCCGCTTGAACTCAACAACATTTCAAGAGCCACAGGACATTCGAAGATACTTCCTCGGACCAAAGCATGATCTCATCCCTTCCAGGCCTCAAGACGGCTCCACCAAAGGCATCCTCCTCAAAGATGCTAGGCCAGACTACACTCACGTCATGTTTCAGGATTCCCAGGATCCTGACGAAGACTTTGCTTCCCTGGAGTCCATACAGCCCGAGCTGTTCATCAACTCCAAATGTGTCCAACCCTGCCAACCACCTACTGCTACAGGCTCATGCTCCTACACTGTTGAGCTTCCACCAGAACCCTCACAGCACGTGGATCATTCTCCACCAGAGACCTATCCCACTCTCTCAGGTCTCCCTCCATCACCATCCACCAGTTACCACCTCATGGATGAAGTTGATAGCGATGTTGACAACCTCTCACCATCCCACAGCTTCTGAACAAGTCACTTTCAATAAGACAAGCGTGATTTCCGCAGAGATTTCCGCATCTACCTGTCAGTGTGTTTTGTCTATTTTTGACTTTTGTGTTTTGTCTGTTTTTGACTTTTAGACTTTAGTCCAGCAGCCTGTTGTGGACTTTTCTTTTAGACTTTTGTGGTGTTGTCTATCTTGGACTTGCACTTTTGTGGTGTTGTCTATCTTGGACTTACATCTAGCTGTATAATGTTGACTTTACTTTTCACGAGATGATAGGGGTCCTGTCCTATCTTTCTCTTTGATGTGTTGTTTTATCATGTCACTTTCATGTCGCTTTCACTTTAAAGAATGACAGGGGTCTTGTCCTGTCTTCTTTGGTTTTTAGCTTGTAACCTCTCCTATAAATTGAGAGCTTATTCTCAGTTATCGGGGAAGAAAGAAAAGAAGAGAACCAACGTTTGAAATAAAGAAATCCTTTCAAATATTCATGGCTTAAGTTTACTATCTCTCTTCTCTAGAACAACTTAGGTTTCCAAAAAAGATTATCATATCGTCTGTTCATACTCTTCCAAGTATGCTCTGCACTTGCCTTTGAAAAAAGGATCCTGTGCATCAGAACGATCAACCCTAAAGTCACTATAAGAAGTCCAACCTACAAAACACTGTTCATCCTCTTTGTAAGCCTGGAGGGCTAGTCCTTGGGTGGTATGTGTCTACAGGTTAGGACAGTATAGTGATACTAGGTCTCGGTCATAGTGAACCACGTGCCTGCTTCCGTGCACCCAGAGTGGGAGCTTAATTTGTTAAACACAAACAATTAAGTAAATAACTTATTTATTTATTCAAAATTAATTGATTAAATAAGTTATTGAATTAATAAGATCAATTCAATAAAGAATGGCTTAGTAGGTAGGTCGAGCTAATAATAATGCTTGTGCCATTATTGAAGAGATAATGATGGGGTTTTCTTTATTGGATAAAATTATTGTGAACTAGCATTCATGATTGATCATTATCTCTCTCATTTCTAAATCGAATTGGGTGATTCTAAATTTTATGAACTCCTAAAATATTTTTTAAGTATGGACTTAGAGGCATCATAATTGGGGTGGTTTAAGGATCTCAAATCATGCAAAAATAAAAGTTGTTTGTGCATAGGTATATTTCCTAGACAATGTTCGTAGCTTGCTGTTTTCAGTGTTTTTTCTCCTACCTCACAAAGTTCTTTTTAAAACTACAAGTCAGGTTATTAAACTTCAACCTTTTATCGTGATTTTTATTTTTGAATGAAGCCGGTTCGAGGTTTCTCGAGCTTCCGCTAATCATTTCAATTTTACTGTACAAAAGTTATGTTTTTCAAGAACCCTTGGACAAATGTTGTCCTTCAAAAGAGCCGTTATTTGTAGAGTTTGTTATTTTGTACAGGAGAGGTACATTGCAGAGTGGTCCAAAATATTCCTACTGGTGCTATTTGGGTAGTTATAAGTGTGAAAGCTAAGGGCCATTGTCTTTGGTGTACTCCTTTTGACCTTTTGTAGGTATGACAATTATCATGTCCCCTCTTTTTTAGCAAAATATTCTCTATTTGAATTTACTAAATTAAATATTCTCTCTTTAGCGATAAAGATAACATATATGATGGATATATTTTTAGATACTTTGACCACCACCACCCCCCTGCATACCCTCTCAGATTATTGGGTATACTGAGTATATCTCGGGTACCTCACGTACTTGCTCAATCATTAGATTTATTTGGGGTAGGCCAGGTACCCCAAGTGTCCTAAATGATCACTTATAATCACAAAACTTCACACTCGACATGTGGCACTTCATTGTTGATCTTCTACTTCTTCCCCAAATAATAATAATAATTACTATTATTGTTATTATTACTATTTTTTTAAATAATAATAATCACATTTATTATAGTAAATAATAATAAAATAACAATAATTAAGTAACGGCATTTTATTAACTTAATGTTTAGGTAAAGTAAACACAGCATTAAGAATATAGTTCATTCAGATTTGATTTCTACAATTGAAGTAAACTATTTATTCTTATTTTCATTCTCATTCTCGTTCCAATTTGTTCCAATTCCTACCTATTTTTATTTTAGTCCATTCTGATTTTCAATTATAATAAATAAACTCACATATTTTATTCGAATCGATTATATCGATTTCCTACACTTATTTGCCACTAGCAATGACAACCGCTAGATTGAATGGCTTAAAATCTAATGGGTGCTTTTGAATAAGGGTAAAAAATGGGTTAATTCCCACAAAGGTAACATGCTGGCTTGGACCCTATAAAAAAATATAGATTAGGGCAATTATTCACGGACTACTTGATCTTCTACTTTTTCAAAAATACACAAATACTTATTTTCTTTGCTGAATTCTACCTAAAGTTAATAATATTTTTTAATCGTCTACTTTCGCATTAGCACAATTAATAAGATTAATGGAATATTAATCTAATTTTTTGCCTCGAAATATAAATTAACTGTTTTGCCCTAAATAACAAAAAAATCAGATAGTCGTTGACTATTTTGCCCTCATTACATGTTTATAATTTGTATTTTCTACTAATTATTTTCATTCTATTTTTATTTGTAGATCGAGATCTCTTTGGATCTATGTGGGTGTTTAAACATAATGTTGACACGTTAATACGGTAGTGGAAATACTTCAATACAACTATGGCATATTATACATTCAATCCTCATATTTATCCATAGAGTAGTTAAAATTTGTAGATCTAAATCCCTTTAGATCTATGAGGTTGTTTAGACCTAATGTCAACACATCAATACAGTAGTAAGAATACTCCAATACGGTTGTGACACATTATATACTTAATCCCCATATTTATTCGCAAGGTAGTTAATTAAGAACTGAGTCATATAACTTTCAAATTGGTAAAAAATACAAAATACAAACATGAGATAGTATTACGACTATGATTTGAATATAAAAAATAGATATTGTAACCTTAACATTTTTTATTTTATTTAGATTATTCATTCTTAACTTCTTTTTGTACAATTATTTTCATTTAATAATTGACTACCATATTTTTAATTCTTTTTAGTTTAACCTCGAATTTATTGTGTTATATTATAACTAAACACTCTTATACTTGAGAGTAGTTAACCACTTTTAAGTTGTGTTAAGGTTCTAACAAAGTTTGGACAACAATGGACGATTGAAAACTTTGTTAACTTCAAGTGGAATTTTTATCAAAAGAAATAATTGTGTATTTTTTAAAAGCCTAAAAAGTTAGGTGGTCCGATTGTCATTCTTATTATTTTAATCATGTTTGAACGACATTGTTTTTTTTGTTAAGATAAAATAACAAATTTTGCTCTATAATGTTAGTAAGGTTCTAATAGAATTAAGATGGCAGTGGACAATTGAAAATATTATTAACTTTGAGTAGAATTGTGCACACAAAAAAAAAGAAAAAAAAGAAATTGTGTATTATTGCAAAAGCCCAAAAGATTATGTGGTTGGTAGATAACTGCCCTACAAATCATCACTTAATAATCAAACACTATGATGAACTCATTTGATATTGCTTTTGAAAGACTTAAAATTAATTTTGAAAAATTAAAAGTTAAAAATTAATTTTAGAGTTTGATAAATTTTTTCAGAAATCACTTTTGATAAAATCATTCAATCTTATTATAGATTTTGAAAAGTAGCAAAATAGTAAATTTTAAAAGTGATTTTGAAAAGTTAAAAATTAATTTTTTTGTTTAATAATTTTTTTAAAAAATTACTTTTGGTAAAATTACTCAATCCTATAGTATATGTTGAAATGTATAGAAGGAGTAGCGTTTTAAAATTTAGTTTTAAGAATCACTTTTATAATTAATACAATTTTATATGAGTAATGATAAAACCACAATTACTTTATACAAATAAGTGTATACAAACTGAGATGCATGACGAGATTATTTATATAAAACTATTATGGGCTCACATAATTTAAAAAAAAAATCATGATTATTACTTTTCAACTAATTTATTCATACCACATCAGTTTATATAAACTAGTTTGTGGCTCTATCGTTATTGATCTATACGAATAATAATAGAATCACAAATATTTTATACAAACATATATATTATAAAAATCTAAACTTATTTATTAATTAAGAAATAAAATTATTAGTTTTAAAGAGATTATAATTAATAAAAATTATATTCAAATAATAGAATAAAAATATAAAATATTTATTTTAATTATCAATTATTATAAGTACACAAAAAATATAAATATTTTTATTTTTATTTAAAATTATATTTAATTTAATTATTTATATTTTTATAATAATTTAATAATAAAATTTATTAAATACATATAATTATTTTTAAAATTTATTACGTTTAAAAATAACTTTATTATTAAATATAATTTCCTTCCTCACTTATTAATTATTTTAAAAACATACCACGCTGTCAAACGGTCCCTAAAAAGAGTTTGCTGTTGTTCACGCCGACAGTTTTAATCCCAAAATTTCCTGAACCCTAGCGTCATCCACTCTGCTAACTCTATAATAAAAATATGGACATGAGTGAGAACTGTGAGGCAAAGAAAAGAAAACGAGGCTTGGATGCAACAATAACAAAAGTGTTTATATGGGACATGGACGAGACCCTTATTCTTCTCAAGTCTTTGTTGAATGGAACATTTGCCCAGTCTTTCAATGGCTTAAAAGATGTGGACAAAGGTGTTCAACTTGGAAAGATGTGGGAGAATCACATTCTTAAAGTCTGTGATGAATGCTTCTTCTATGAGCAAGTAAGGATTATTTAAAAAAAAAAAAAAACTCAAATGGGTTTTTGTTTTGCTTTTGTTTGTGCTCATTTTCTTCGAACTTTGAATGTGCATGCAGATTGAGAACTACAATAAGCCTTTTCTTGATGCCTTGAAGCAATATGATGATGGCCGAGATCTTTCTGATTACGAATTTGATCGTGATGGGTTATGTCCTCCATTTGATGATCCCAGCTTAAAGAAACTTGCCTACAGGCACCGTGTCATTGCCCATAAGTACAAAGAGGTTTTCTGCTCTATTTCTCAAAGCCGTTTTAGTTTGGTGCATTATTTGGTCAAATGCTCATCTCTGTTATTTCAGGGCTTGCAAAATATCTTTGATAAAGAGCTGTTGAGTATCTGGGACGAGTTGTACAATATGACTGATGAATATACTGATAGATGGCTGTCCTCCGGTACTTTTTAGTGATCCATTTTAATTTTATTGATTTCGTACTTTTCAACTCTTTTGTTAAGATTTTTTGGAATAAAGCGGAAAATAGAAGAATGCATACGATTTGGTACCTATGGATAATTAATAGGTGCATGAAAAATTCTTTGTTGATAATGAAACATCAAGTAAATTTTTGGGTCCTAGCTTTGGTTGAATTGCTGAGATCTCTGGGTATGTTATATGTGGTTTAGAGTTTGAATCCTAATCTCATCGGGGTGTGGAGAGTTTGGTTTAAGTTTATGTAATTTTGAAAAAAAAAAAATTAAAAAATGCATCCTTTAGGTAAGCTGCTGTTAGTGTTCACTTTTGGATCAGACATGTCAGCTATCTGAGGGGATTCTCATTTCCTGGCTAGTTGGAACATCATTTGGAATGAATTTGAGAGAGCATAGAAATTTCATTGTAGATAGATGATAATGCTAGGCAAGGATCATTGGAATTATGACTAAATTATGTTTGGTCAAATTTCATCATAGATGACAATTTCAGTTGCAGTCAGTGGAATTACGACCATTAGCTATAGTTTTGTTAATTATTCTGCTTTTCAGCTTCATTCTACTAATCTAATTCAACTTATCAGTATAATACCTAGCTTTCCTTTGCATTTGTTCCCCTTGCTGGTTTATGGCCACTTTCCTACTGTCTTTTCAATATGATCCATCAACACTTGCTAATAATTTGAGCTTGTTAAGTATTAGTTGTTTTTATGTTGTATGAATTTTGTTTGGGGAACGTTGAGAGTCTTTTTGGAGCTGAATTTTGTTTTGGGTATGTAGCAAGGGTCTTATTGGAGCAGTGTTCAAGTGGGAAGGAAGATTCAAGTTCTTCTCTTGGTTCGGCCAGTCTTGACTCTGCCGATACAAAATCCCAGCATGTAAATATTTTGGTGACTTCTGGGTCATTGATACCTAGCCTTGTAAAATGCTTACTCTTTCGGCTCAACAATTTGATAACACATGGAAATGGTTAGTTATTCATTCATCTCATTTGTTGCTTGAAATGTGTTATTTAGCAGTGTGTTATTTAGCAGGAATTTGTGGTTAAGATCATCTTATGACACGATATTAAAATTTTAGCTCTCATTACCCATGTCTACGATTGTTGTAATTAATGTTATTTAGCTTTCCGTCCACTATTGTACATTCATACTGTGTTGGACCCTCATGATATAGTTTTTGAATGGTAAACTAGATTGCAGACAGATATATTGCCTGAATAATAACTACCATTAGCTGTAATCATGTTTGTATAAACTTTTTTTCACATTGTTATTTTGTTTCCTTGGTATGCACCATAAATTAAGGAAAATATTTATAGTACTGTTATGGTGAGTTTACTTGTTGGAATGGTAGTGGGGAGTGTGGAGTCCTTCTAATCCAATGTTTAGTAAGTTAATTAAGATTGGGAGTGAAAGTCCCACCTAATTCCCACTCCCACCTCTTTCTCTTTTATCCTTTTTTTAATTAATTTAATATAATTATATTTAATAAAATATAATAAATAATATCATATTTATTTGAATAATATGATTATATTAGTTTATAAAATTATATTTATTAAAAATAATAATATTAAACTTATTTAAATATAATATTATTATATTTAGTTAAAAATAATAATTTAAATTGATTCTAAGTTAAAAATAATTAATATAATAATATATTAATAGAAATTAACAATATTACTATATACTATATTTATTTAATATTAATAATTAATAATAATGAATAGTTATTCGAAGAAAATATTAATTTTATACTATATTATTACTAATAATGTTTCATTTGTGTTGCTCTTATAAATAATTTTTAATTTACATAATTAAAATTAAAATTAATAAAAAATTGTGATTTACATGTTAAGAATATATTATTATTAATTTACAAATATAATAAAATAAATATTTTATTTTTCAAATATATTTTTTATTAATTTTATAATTAAAAACTACAATTCTTTAAATAAGAGTAAAATTATGATTTGAAATTATTTGCTCCCAATCCAAGACAAAATAAACATATTATTGGATTCTGATTTCGATTCTATACTCTGATTCCAATATAAGTAAACGACCTACTTCCACGCCCACTCTAATCTAAAATGTAAACGCTACCTTAATAAACTACACAAAGAAAGCTGCAATATCTTTCTTGTTAGGTTCATGGGAGAGTTGGTCTAGCTCAGCTGATAGCCAGTGATACACAAATTTCTGGATCAGAGAGGCGGATCAAAGGGGCATGGGATCAAAAGCCAAACCTGAAAAACTCTGATGTTTGATCAGTATTTGACTTGGATTCCTTGTTTCCTCTTAACCGTACCATGTGTTCAAGTCATTACAGGATAACTCTGAAAGCTGACAAGTGATTGTAGGCTACAAACATTCTAACAATTTCCATTGTAGATTATACCTTAATCTGCTATGATACCAACCCCAAACTTCTGGAATTGTGATTATCATTTCTTGCTTGCATTTAATGGTTGCTTTCAAATTGTGATCATATGAAATGAATCCATAAATCTATTGCGTGACGGCTTTAGTAATTTTCTCAAGTAATCCTGAAGATGCAGACCTCCTAAGTTCCTTACAGTAGTATTAGCTCGAAGTATGAACTATGGGATTGGCCTCTCTCTTGAAATGTAAAACTTAGGCTCTGTTTCCAATTGAAAGGAAAAGGAAAATACTAATCTTTTTCTTTATTTTGTGTGTTTTATTGTCAAGGAAAAGTGGAGCTCAAGTACTTTTCTACAAGAAAATGTTCGCTAAAATGTAGTATGTCAGCAACCATGAGCATCTCACCGGCCTCCTTCCATGACATGTGTGCACTCTCTTTACTTCACACTTTCTAACCTACCTACTTGAGACTAAAACCGTTCTTTCAAAATAGAATTTTGTCAATCTTCCACACCATTCTGCGGATTAAAACACAACACAAATGCAATTACTTCAAAAACCTAAAATCAACATCCAGTTCCACATCCTCATAGAAAACATCTTAATTATTAACCTCACAAGCTGGCAAATCCTTACGTTTACTCGTTCATCACTATCAACTCAATAAAAGTTTACTGTCAGCATATGAAACTCTGAGAGACTTGGTTACTTTCCAAAATTAGCTGCATGCATGTTTAGGAAGTTGAAGTCTTTTTCTTAAAATAAAAATAAAAATAAAAGTTAAAAAAATAAAATAAATTAAAACAAAACAAAACAAAAAGTACAGAAATAAGAAAAACAAAAAGTTTCCTTGTATGCTTTCAGGTTTCCTTCTTCTGTTTCCCAGGAATGCTTTCCACTTTTTACTGGCATTTGGACAAAACATTGCATTCAGATCTTTTATGAACCGGCAATGCCTTCTGATGTACTTCTACAGCAGAGTTTGGTTTGTTGCTAGGCAGTATTTTACAGGCTTGTGATTACATCTGAAGTCAGATTAATGGCTGTAAATTTAGTTGAAGACTTCTATAACTGACACATGATCCGCTTGTTAGTGAAACTTGAATGGTTATTCCTGTACCAGACTCGATGTTTAGGCTTGATTTAAAGTATATGGATGTATGGATGTTGCATGAATGGGAGGGTGCAGATTTGAGAGAGTCATTAGAAATCCAAATTGTCGAGTATAAAAACTGATGACAAACTTTACAGATTAGTGGGTATGAATCCAAGATTGGATTTATATCTGGCAATGATATGGTAAAGTGCAACAGTTTGTCTTAGCTTCCTGTGTGCTGTATCACTGCTGAGTGAAGATTTCTGATTCACTGTATTTTTGGAATGAAACATATAGTAATACATTATGCTAGAGAAATGCAATTGAGTCCCATTATCTGGGAATGAAAGTCGCTTATGCTTGAGAGTGCCAATAGTAACTGATATTGTATTTTTCAACCTCATTATAAATAGAATAACTATCTAATAGAATAACTATCTTCTAGTGGAGGCAACCTTTCTTTTGTGTTTCTAAGATATCTGACTGAATAAAAATACATATGTTTAAGGGAGCATGATATACAGGAAAAGAAACATGTATTCCTGCATATTTGATGCATTTACATAAGGTGACAGTGAAATGCTCTCGTATATGAATAAATATCTGTTTTATTTTATTTTATTTTATTTGGTTACGATTGGGATATGTTTCTAGTGTCCTGTGTCCATAATGGGATGTGACTTTTGTATCAGTTGAGATAATAAGTTTCAATATTGACTTCTTTTATACAAGCCTTGTAGTAGGTTGCACCTCCGTTCATGATGCTTTTTAATTGATTTAGGTAAATAAGAAAAAAAGAAATAGCTAGAATAAGGATACTGACACCATTTGTTTCTTCAGTTTACAGCTCATGGGAAGTGGGGAAACTTCAATGTTTTCAGTGGATCAAAGAACGTTTCACCCACCCAAATGTCCAGTTTTGTGTGATTGGAGATGGATGGGAAGAGTGTGAAGCTGCACAAGCCATGCGATGGCCATTTGTTAAGATTGATCTGGGACCGGGCAGTTGTCACAGGTTCCCAGGCCTCTCTCTTAGAACATTAGGCTGCTATTTCTCTGTTGTTTATGGAAGTCCTGATGATGAAACTGATGAAGAGTAAGTTATCACACTATCTGCTTCCTGGATATTTATCTGTACAGAAAACCATAAGTGAACAACGAGAATTGTATGCTTTCAGAAAATAAAACATAAAATATGTAAATGATGATAATTGTTCCAACATGGCCCAACATCTTTCTCATGGTATGCACAGATTTTACTAGCAAAATGACAGGCAAATGTCATCTTTTCCATAACATGTCATTAAATTAGATGTCAATTAGAATTATATGATCAGAAGATTTTCAATGGAGTTCTCTTTTAATGTTTTGATATTGTGATTGTTGATTTTTGTTTTTAAATATATATATTTGCATTTAGTCACTAGGCATCCCCCTCATATTTTCCTCAAATTAAACTTAACCCCTTCCCAGGTCCACTGACCTCGTGTTTCCATTGCAAGAAGCTAAATCAATTGGGCTGTCACCTTGGGCATTTCTCTATTGCCGTTTCAGTGTGTTCAGACTTTGGTTATTTTGATTGTTTTATATGTTCATTTATTATCTTAGTTATTCAATTCTACATACTAAAAGTTTTATGACATGTATCTGATCAATATGGTTTGTTGGTTGTAAAATGGGCATTTTCAAATGATTCCCTATGAGTGTGAATATCCATATATTTTTAGCGAAACATGAAGGACCTCTGCATTCTCACAATAGGTTAGATGGGTGCTTGGCTAAATAGTGTACATCCTTAGCGTTCACTGATAAAAAACCAGGCTGTCCAGGCATTTCTAAAGATTTGTGTCAGAAGAAAGACCCTGGCTTGAAATCTGAAATTTTGATTGGAATTTGAAAAGTTATTCAATTCTACATACTAAAAGTTTTATGACATGTATCTGATCAAGATGGTCTGTTGGGTGTAAAATGGACATTTTCAAATGATTCCCTATGAGTGTGAATATCCATATATTTTTAGCAAAACATTAAGGACCTCTGCATTCTCACAATAGGTTAGATGGGTGCGTGGCTAAATAGTGTACATCCTTAGCATTCACTGATAAAAGACCAGGCTGTCCAGGCATTTCTAAGGATTTGTGTCGGAAGAAAGACCTTGGCTTGAAATCTGAAATTTTGATTGGAATTTGCGTTTCTTTTGAATTCTTATTTTCCTGGAGCATGAGGATCGTGGTTGAAAGCTGAATTGCAGCACATATAGGACTAGGACAGTGGGTTAAGTCTATGGGGTAGCTCAGAAATTGAGATGTCAGCATCTGATGTAAATCCCCTATCAATTAAGACAAAGTAGATTGTTGTTTGGGTTCGTTTTGGCTGTCAAAAGACTTTCTGGGGCTCTTTGTTGAATACCGTATAACATCTGTTGCTGTTGCTATTAGTTGTGCAGGAGAGTTGTTTTCAGTTTGAATCAAATTATCTGATAGCCTCCAATTAGCAAAGAAATTTCACTATGAGAAAACTTTGGTGTTATCCTATACAAAGTCCAATTTTTCGTCCGCGGCATGTATCAATTCTAATCTATCAAGTTCTTTAAACACGTCGATTGTCTCCCCCTCGGAGCTTACGGCTTATCTAAATAATTGTTTCTCTAAATTTGGTTTAAAGATAGAAGCCAAGATTTGTGCTGTCTGTTTCAAGTGAATTGGTGTGATTAATGATTATTCTCCTTCCGGTGCAATCCAAACCAATCCGGTATTGTAAATTTGTAACGTCAAATTAATCTGCACAAAATAGTTATTGGCTCTCGAGTTAACAAATAAGAACGATAAATATTTATTTATTCATTATATTTTAACTTAAGCGTTTGTTTAGTTCTTACATTTAAAAAATTGTCTTAATAGAGTTTTGCTGTTAAATATATTATAGTTATGTCTTTGTTTTTTTTCTTTAGTTTTACAATAACACCCTTACACTATTATTCTTGGGATGTTAATTAATTTATCAAAACAAAATTAACAAACTAACCCTAAAAGTAAAGAAAAAATAAATATAAAAATTTTTTGTTATTATTTTACTGATAAGAATAATTTGGTAAATTAATTTTTCTTTATAAATAATTATTAACAAGATTATAAATGTAAGAATTTAAACATTATTTTAAGTTGGCTAGTATTAATTTATTTTAAATAATTAGAGTATTGTTGTAAGGGTATGAAAAATGCATGTTCATTAAGAATGATAATTAATGGTTAATTTACTAATAAATAATTATGAGTTAATTTATTAATTAACTTTTTTATAGGTTAATTAATTAATGTCTCTAAAATTGTAGTAAGGTATTATTGAATAAGATAAGAGAAAACAAAGGCAAGTCTCACAAATTTAATAATAAAATATGTTAAAATATTTTTTTAAATATAGAGATTAAATGAATATTTAATTAAAAATATATAAATTATTCGAACATTTACTAAGATAAAAAATATTGTAAGCATATAAATCTATTCCACCATTTATCCAAATAAAAAAAATATTGTAAGCGTATAAATCAATGTCGGTGCGTAGACTACTGAAAATTGTGCTGATGGGTTGCATGTTTTTTCATGCAAGGAACAATAATTTTTTATCACGTTTTTGTACAACAATTACTTGTTCTTGTTTATTTTCTTCTTCTTGTTCATTTCAACTTTTTTTTTTTTTTATAAATAAAAAACTGTGAGCTGGTCCAGATCAAAGTTTAAATTATTGATGGAGTTTTCTAGAACAATATCAGGAATAAAATATCCTGTTGGGATCAAGTTTGACTGAGGAGAAAAAGCCAAGCCAGCAAAACAAAATGGTCCATTTCTTCTTTGCAATCTTATCTATGGATCTGTTTAGGCTTTCTTTTGTTGTTTTCTCTGAGCTTATTTTAAAGCCTTACTGCCCATGCTTCATAAATTGCTCCTTTTGTCCCTCTACTTCTCTTCTTTTCAATCACTATTATTTTCTCATTTATTTATTGTCCTTTTCTTTCAGCCTCACAAAGTATAATGTTTAATTTTAGATTTTTCTCATTAAAAACTAAATAAATACTTATTTAATCAATATATTTTAAATTAAGTGTTTATTTAATTTTTATATTCAACTAAAATAATGTTTTAAAGTAATTTTTAAAATATAGATACTAAACAAATAAACAATATATAAGACTATGAAATGAATATGCTCCATTCTTAATTGTTATGTATTAAGCAATTGTCCACCGTATCATCTCACATCAACATGGCGATTTTATAGATGTGCCAAATTAGATGCCACTCAATAAAGATAATAAAGATATAAATCTTGTTATTTAACTTTATCTATTAATTAAAATAATACTACACTTCTTAAATGATATTTAATATTATTCATTTAAAATGAGATGATATTCATTATTCTAATGGTATGATTAAAACATATTTAGAGTTATGGCAGATTTTCACATTTATTTGAGAATTCACCTTATATTTAAATTGTCAATTATGTTATCAACTGCTATTGATTTGTATTTTCTTTTTGTACTTAATACGCTAGCAATCATCAAATAATTAATTATCAAGTATAAATTGTGAGTAGACTAGGACCTAAATAATTTTTCAAATTATCAATCGATCGTTTAGTAGTTAAAAGCAACTTCAAATCTTGGGATTAAAGTGTTAGATACTACTGAAAGGGTGTAGTGTACCGTCAATGAATTCATTTCAAATGGATTAGAAATCTTTTTTGTTCCTAAACTAAATCCGTGGGAACGAAAAAATATGTGAAGGTCACTATGCAGGGATTTTATTTTGCTAAATGCTAAATTTGGCAATTATTGCTGTGTACGGTGAACAAACACCCTTGATTATCTCAAGCATGCACGGTAATGAAGCAACAATTAATGAATGAATTGACAGGTCTAACGGATAATGATATAAATTATTAAAAAATAATGATATAAACATAAAAAATAATTAACACTTTACCTAATAACAATTGACAGGTCTAACCGATAATGATGTAAATATAAAAAATAATATAAATTTATAATTTATTTAATAATATTAAATAAAATTTAATTATAAATTTATAATTCAATAATTAATAATTCAACAATTGATAATTCGACATATATAATATACAATAATATTATAAATTTATATTTTTAGACTTTTTATTTTGTATATATTTTATATTAAATTTTAATTAAATTAAAAAATACGGATCCGAATATCTGTATTTCCGAATGTAAGTGCATCCGAATCCGCATTGATCCTAAGAATTAAGATCTAGATCTGAATCTTCTGGATCTTTATAGATTCGGACCAGATCTAAATTTTTATGTCATCCCTAGTTATATTGAAAAAGAAAGACAAATGATTAATTGATTTGATTTTTAATGCTCAATAACCCAGCAAATCATATGGTAAAATGTCAGAATTTCGCAAAACAAATTAAGTAGCGAAAAGAGGATTTGAAAAAGAAGGTTAAGAGTGTCAGCATCACTCACCGATGGAAAGTTAGTAGAAGGCTTGGTTGATAGTTCATTAAAGTGTTCTAATTTTATCATGAGAAAATACATAGTAATTTTTTTACATTCAATATTAGAGTAATTTTATTTAATAATCTAAAACAAACACCACGGCATGCTTGATGAGATTATTACATTCAATATTTCGATAAAAAAAAGTATTTAATGGGCTGATTCAAGTAACTTGAGATCAATTCAACTTATAGAGGCCTATTGAAAGAATCTCACAAGATATTCTGACCAATAAATGCATGATTCAAGCTCTTGAATTTTATGAGCAATCAAATTTATGAAATCGACGCATTAAGGATGAAAGATATACCAATATCTTTTAAGATAATGTTTCCATTTTTAAAATAGACAACAAATCAGCTATTTTGATTTTATTTAGTAATTTAAGATATTTTTTTTATTAGATTAAGATCCTAATTTATTAAGGATTCTTTCTTTTTTATTAGATTAGATTCTGATTTATTTAGGATTCTGATTTATTCTCAAAATCTGATTTTGAAAATAAATTTCATTCTTAATAAAACATTACATGTATTATATAAATGCAAAACTAACATTATTCAATTTAAGTAAATAAATATATTAGGTGATAAATATTATAATAAATTTTTATTTTACAATTGTGATTTTTTTTTTTGCAGTAGGTTTTTTATTAATTTACTTATTTTTACCTTTTATCATAAGTTTTAGGTATAACCTACGAAATTTATATTTTATTTTACACTTAATATTGATGTACTTATTTTATATTATATTTGTAAATTTTTATTTTTTTTTATCAGTAATGCATGAATTTATCAGTTTTATAGTAATTTATTTATTTTATCTTCCTTTTACAAGCTTTATGTTCTATTTTTAAAATTTATGTCTTATTTTACAGTTAGTGTTGATCTGCTAGTTTTATGTTATATTTATAAATTTTTATTCTGCTTACCAATGATATATTAATTTATTAGTTTTACATTAATTTACTAGTTTTATCTTTCATTTACAAATCTTATGTTCTATTTCCAAAACTTATGTTTTATTTTTCACTTAATTTTGATTTACTAGTTTTATATTTTATTTGTAAATTTTTATTTTATTTACTAACAATACATTAATTTACCAATTTTATAGTAATTTACTTCTTTTACCTTCTATTTACAAGTTTTTTGTTTCCTTTTCAAAATTTATGTTTATTTTGCAGTTAATGTAGATTTACTAATTTTAAGTGTTATTTACAAGTTTTTGTTTTGTTTACTAGCAACACATCAATTGACTAGTTTTATATTAATTTACTTATTTTATATTTCATTTACAAATCTTATGTTTAATTTCTAAACTTTATATTTTAATTTACACTTAATATTGATTTATGAGTTTTACATTATATTTGCAAGTTTTTGTTTTATTTACTAATAATAAATTTATTTATTATTTTTATATTAATTTACTCGTTTTACTTTTTATTTACAAGTTTTATGTTTAAATTATTAAATTTATGTTTTATTTTACTGTTAATGTTGATTTATGAATTTTATATTAAATTTATAAATTTTAAGTTTTATTTAAATAATTTATATTTAAGTACGATATTGATATTGTAACGTTAATTATAATATCATAGAATGATCCATTTGAAAAAAAATAATTACTTGGCAATTCAACAAACATCTTTATGTAAGCCTTTATGAATACACTGAATAGATGAATTATACCAATTTTGTATTCTATACACGTTGAATCCAAATTAGCTGACCATCCGCAATTGAGTTGACTTCTTAATAAATATGGTGACAACTCAATTTATTCATATAGGTGGTATCCCAATAGAATACTCGGCCGGCTGCTATCTCTACTCTCAAGCAAAAGAAAATTTCAATACAACTTTAAATAATTTATTATTTGACATATCTGTAAGCTGTATTTGTTGTTGATGTTGTTTTCTGCGCGCTTTCAAGTGACGCTGTGAACTTCTGCTCGCCAGATACTCGAGCAGGATTCCTTTCTGACTCCTACTTTTCTTCGTTTACTGGAACAGTGATTTCCTTCGGCCTGCACTCACAAAGAACAGTGTCAGGGGTCGCTGGGTGTTTTTCTGGCGAAAACCCTCCGACGCTCAAGTCAGTAATCGGGTTGATTCTTTTGGTATCTCTCTTGATTTGAGAGACCAGAAAGTATAAGGCGTTTGAAGGGGAGGGATGATAAAGAGAGTCTGAGTTTGTGGTGGTCTGGTTGAGGTTGAAAATGTTTTAGATTTTAAGAAGGAAAGTATGGTAAGGAGGAAGAAAGTCCCCAAAAGTTCAAAAAAAAAAAAAAAGAATCCCTAAAAAAAGTCCCATTACCTTATCCATAGGCAGATATTTATCCTATTGTTTTCCCATCATTGTTTGCCTGGGCAGCCACCCCCCGTATTAATTGTGCCTAGGCCTTTCTGACAGTTGGGGTTGCTGCGGCGCGCCCTGGGGACGTGGGATGTCAGGCGGATATGGGTTCCCGTGACCCAATGATGGTGTCGTGCACGTGTGTGTGAAATGATGACACTGTGAAGGTCTAAACACCAGTCCCCCAGTTTCTAGTCTTTTCGAATGAAACGAGATAAGACTGGAAACTTCTTGTTCGAGCAGGTTTCCACCCTTTTACCTTTCCACGCTGAGCTGTCCGCCTTTTCTACCACCTCCTATTTAATACAGGACACGTTGATCGATCTAGGCTGCTCATTTGAATTTTAAAGGGCGGCTACTTGAATTTTGGCTGTTTTACCTTAACCCTGACAGACTTCAGGTCCTGAGGCCACAATATCTTTCTGCATGAGCTCGTTATGCTCGAGCTCATTTTGGCTGTGTCTGTCTTTTAGTGTTGCCCAAAGTTAGACTTTGCGGCTTCGGCCTTTAGCTTCATTTGTGAGCTCATTTAGCTCGAGCTCCTCTGGCTCCGTCTCGCCTTAAATTCAAGCTTTGAGTCTTGTCGCTGTTGCTCTTCCGCGCGGCCTCGTTCTACTCGAGCCTTCACTAGGCTTATACTTGGCACCGTCTCGCCTTAAGCTAGGCTTTTAGACTTACGACCTTTGCGTTTCTTCGCGAGCTTATTCTGCTCGAGCTCATGCTTGGCACCGTCTCGCCTTAAGCTAGGCTTTGAGACTTACGACCTTTGCATTTCTTCGCGAGCTTATTCTGCTCGAGTTCATGCTTGGCACCGTCTCGCCTTAAGCTAGGCTTTGAGACTTACGGCCTTTGCGTTTCTTCGCGAGCTTATTCTGCTCGAGCTCACGCTTGGCACCGTCTCGCCTTAAGCTAGGCTTTGAGACTTACGACCTTTGCCTTTCTTTGCGAGCTTATTCTGCTCGAGCTCATGCTTGGCACCGTCTCGCCTTAGGCTAAGCTTTGAGACTTACGGCCTTTGCGTTTCTTCGCGAGCTTATTCTGCTCTTGCTCATGCTTGGCACCGTACACCATCTCGCCTTAAGCTAGGCTTTAAGACTTACGGTTTTTTGCGTTTCTTCGCGAGCTTATTCTGCTCGAGCTCACGCTTGGCACCGTCTCACCTTATGTTAGGCTTTGAGACTTACGGCCTTTGTGTTTCTTCGCGAGCTTATTCTGCTCGAGCTCATGCTTGGCACCGTCTCGCCTTAAGCTAGACTTTGAGACTTACGGCCTTTACGTTTCTTCGCGAGCTTATTCTGCTCGAGCTCATGCTTGGCATCGTCTCACCTTAAGCTAGGCTTTGAGACTTACGGCCTTTTAACCATTTACTAACTTGAGCAACTTCATGCAACTCTTATCAGCTCAAGGTCTTATGCCTTGCCTGTAGAAAGCTTTTAGGCTTCTAACCTTTTACTAATTGAAGTAATCTTAAGGTGCTCTTATTAGTTGAAGGTTCATGGCTTTCAATCTCTACCCGCTTTAGGAGAAATTCGATAGGAAGAGAAAGAAAAAGAATGTATTTCTATTGCATCTATTATATTCAAAGTTATTTATGTACTATAATTTAGTCATAAGAGATTGAAGCAAGACAAAAACTATAACGCATATGTTACTAATTTATAGACTAATTTCCTAGCCAAGCATATTGAACCGATCCATTAATTAAGGTCTGCATTCATGTCTATACATGATACCGCTATGATGCTAGACTTCTGAGTTTTTTTTTTTTTTAATATTCCAAAATGGATTCAGATATGCTACTACAGGCGACAATTAAATTGCCTTGATTCATGCATGGTAATATTTTACGTTTTGCCTATACAGAAATACATAGAGACAAAAGGTTGACTTTTTGTACCGTTCCCCATAGACGGCGCTAAAATGTTGATGTTGTTTTCTGCTCGCTTCCAAGTGACGCTGTGACCTTCTGCTCACTAGATCCTCGAGCAGGATTCCTTTCCGACTCCTGCCTTTCTTCGTTTACTGGAACAATGATTGCCTTCGACCTACACTCACAAAGAACGATGATCGAGGGTCGCGGGTGTTTTCCGTGAAACCCTCCGACGCTCAAGTCAGTAATCGAGTTGATTCTTTTGGTATCCCTCTTGGTTTGAGAGACCGGAAAGGATAAGGCGTTTGAAGGGTAGGGATGATAAAGAGAGTTTGAGTTTGTGGTGGTCTGGTTGAGGTTGAAAACGTTTTAGATTTTAAGAAGGAAAGTATGGTGAGGAGGTAGAAAGTCCCCAAAAGTTAAAAAAAAAAGAAACAGAATCCCCCAAAAAAGTCCCCTTACCTTATTTCTCGGCTGATATTTATCCTCCTATTTTTCCGTCCTTATTTGCCTGGGCAACCGCCCCCCGTATTAATTGTGTCTGGGCCCTTCTCACAGCTGGGGTTGCTGCGGAGCGCCTTGGGGACGTGGGATGTCAGGCGGGTATGGATTCCCGTGATCCAATGATGGTGCCGTGCACGCGTGTGTGACACGCATGTGTGAAATTATGACACTGTAAAGGCCCAAACATTTGTCTCATTGTTTTATGATACATTGCACTCTACTGTTAATAAATTAGACCCAACTCCTCCGTTGGTTTAGATGGATATGTATAATGTGTGTGTGTATATATATATATATATAACGGTGATCGACCTTTTGTGGGAAGGTGGTGGAGGTATCGGTCAATGCATCACCATTAAACATCGGCGAATAATTTATTTGGAATGTTCAACCAACGAAGGTTCATGATGGCGAGTTTTATATAATTGTGTGTGGGTGGGTAATTTCATATTCAAATGAATCCGATCGAATTTCAAATAATTCGGATTAGGAAAATTTGATTTTAATTCCAACTTTAAATTCGATCCGATGCAATCCGAATTAGTTTGGATAAAATAGAGATCGGATGAATATTTTGGATAAATTCATATTTGGATCGGTTTGGATTGAATTCGGATTTAGAATTTTTTGATAATTTTCACAAAAAAAACTTATGAAATCTATAATTAATGAAAACAGGAGTACCGTGAACCATAAAAAAAAAAAAGAAAAGAAAAGAAAAGACAATTTATGGAATAAACATTTTATATTTTTGTATCCATTCATTTTGTACATTCATTTAACCCAATAGAACAATAATGGGTCCGGTCATTAGTTGTGGGTTGCGGCTGCTTTGTGGTTGTGGTGCGGCTGTTCTGTGGTCGTGGGTGGATTGCGGCTGCTTTGTGTGTGGGTAGGTCACGGTTGCTTTAGGTCGTGGGTCGCAGCACAATGGAATACTCGTGATTGTGATTCTTGGCTTTAGCATAATGGAGTACTCATGGCTGCGACTGCTTTGTGTTGTTGGTGGGTAGCAGCTGCTCTGGATGTAGGTCACGCGTGGGTAGGTCGCGGCTGCTCTGTGGTCGTAGGTGGGTTGCGGCTGCTTTGTGTTTTGGTGATTTAAGAATTAGGCAATTAGCAAATTTCATTTTCTTACCTGTTTTTATATTTTATATTTTGTTTATTGAATCGGATTATTCGGATTGGCTCGAATATGATCGAATTCGAATTAAATCGTACCGAATTTCATAAATTATATCCAATCGAATTTGAAACAACATCTAAATCTAATCTAAATTTGTTCAAATCCGAATATAATCCGATGTCCACTCCTATAATTGTCTGGGCTTGAGGATGAAAATGTCGGTAAAAATTCTAAAATTACCGAATACGTTTCCATTGAGAAGAGATTTGATCGTGTTGGAGGCACCAGAGAAATAAAGCAAAGATTACCCAAAAAAAAGCCGTACAGTTCAATGAATGTAATGGCCACCAAAGCCCAGTAAAGTTAGTGTTTACCAATCCATTACTTGAAAGTCGGCCGAGATTTCTCTTTTGCAGTTGACGTGGCTACGGTTCAACCCTTCATTACCCTATTTGAAATGATCATTGCGTGTGGCTGGCTGTTTAATGCAACACCTCACGGGCAAGCAAAGAGTCAATTTTACTGACGATGTTGATCTTGATATACCACCAGCACCAATGAACATAACCACCAAACCTATCAAATCAATCTATGGACTAAAAAGTTGAACAATGCAACTATTGAAGCTCATTATTGCTTTTGTTTGACAATAAATGTGAAAAGATTAAAAAATAAAAATAACGATAAAAAATCCAGACAATAAGGAAAGGAACTTTTTTTTTTTTAACTAAAATTATAATTTTTTAGATTCTTATTTGTATAAAAAAGATAAAATATATTTTTTTAATTTATTAGATAAAAAAAAGTGTTTATAAAACTTTATCTTAAGAAAATGCCTAAATTACACGTAACTTACCACTTCAAGTGTAAAATATTAAATAACACCCTAAAACAATTGATTAATTATGAAAATAACATTAATAGAGATAAAAAAAATATTATTAAGTTTAAAAAAAGAAGTAAAAGAATTAAAATAAAAAGTAGAAAAATTAAAAATAGAAATAACACTTATCTAAAGTAAGAAAAAAAGTAAAAAATTAGAGAGATATAAAATTATGAAATTAGATTTATTCAAAAAACCTGACATAAACCTTTCACAGAAATCTCAATTAGAGAGTTTTGATGAATGATTTATGAATAATAAATATCCGAAAATAATAAAAGATAATAAAAATTTAAAGGAAGAATTTGAAGAAAAAATAGATAAAGGTAAATAAAAAAATATAAATTAATAAAGAAAGTACTTCTGATTAATGGATAAAAAAATAGAGAAACTTACAAAAATTTTCAGTGAAATAAATCTAAGTGATTTAGAAGATTTTGAAAAAGAATATAAAATAAAAATAAATACTAACGACGGACCAGAAATGAAAATAAATATATCAGAACATATCACTTTTTATGAACAAAGTAATAAAAAGAAAAGATCTTTTTATGAAACTATACTTCCTAATAGAAATCAATCATGGAACTTGACTATAGTCCTAAAGTAAGTGAATTAACACAAATAAACAATACAGGAGTATTTTTAGATTTATATTGTAAAAAAGACCCACCAAAATCTTAGTAAATTATGGAATACAAATGAGATTATTTTTTATGTATAATAGACATAAAGATGATTAGAATGTAGAAACAGAAGATCAAAAAATAAGTATATTAACTAAAATATTAATAGTAAGTTTTGTAGAAAATCTGTTTTGTTAGTGGTAAGGGTTATCCTTTAGAATAAAAGAGTTAATAATAAATGCAACAATATCAGGATTTTTAAAAAATAAAGAACAGGGAATAGAAACAATTATCGAATACACTTCTAATGAATTTTTAGGAGAAATATGAATAGAAAATAGAGAACAATAATGAAAGGATGAAAAATTAAGAAAAATGTTAAAATTAATAAATTTGAATATATGCAACATGTGTTATGTAAAAGAATACACTTGTGAATTTAATAAATATTATTATGCCCAATGTTATAGTAATAAAGATCAAAGTATATATCTTAATTTATACTACTCAAAAATATCACCTCCTTGAAATACATATTTTGTAAATGAATATGAAAAATACAAAGTAATAAATCTTATGCTTGAAACATTAGGATCAAGAATTAGATTTTTAAATTAAAGACTAAGTGAAATATGTATGCAAAAAAATATAATTAAAAGAAATAGAGTAATTTGAGACATATACTGTCATAAGACAGAGATGCCAAGACAATGTAGATGTCAAATCCCATATAAAAAATATAAAAGGTATAATAAGTTAAAAAGAAAAAAATATATTTTTGGTACCCAATTTATTGATTGATCAATTACTAATCCAATTTAATATAAATATTTTTTGTATCTATATTTACTGATTGTCCAGCCAAGGAATTTACTTTTTTACTTTCTTTAAACTTCTCCTATAAGTTCTTTACAGAGAGTAGTCTAAGATTGTTTACGAAATTACTAAGGATACTTACAACTTCCTCAAGATCTGTCTCCAGATGTATTATTCTTTTTTCCATACTTATTGAGTAAACTCTATATTACTATTGAGAAAATCAGCTAAAAAATTATTAGCACATTTTATATTTACAATCTTAAAAATTGTAATAGGATAAATATACTTGCCATCTGTTTAATCTTCTATATTGTGGCTCATTTAGTAAATTTTTGTATCTTAAAGAATTAATATGAGTATTCTTAGTTCTATAATAAATTTCTTTTATAATAAAAATAAATAAATTTTCTTTATTCTCTTATAGATTGTTAATAGTTCATCTTCATAGACTGGATAATTTGTTTAGGCTTTATTAAAAGTTCCACTAGTATATCTACAAATTTCATTTAAATCTGTTTTAAGTATTGATTCCCAATATAAATCAGAAGTATCAGTTTGTAAAATTAAATTATTTTTTTCATCTAGTAATCTTAACTCTAGTAAATTTTTACAATGTTTCTTAAGTTCTTTTATGGCTTGTGTATATTTTTCACTCCATCATTTTGTATTATTTTTTCTTAATAGTTTTTGGAAGATATTTCTTTTTTTTGAAAAATTTTCTATAAATCATTATGCATAATTTAAACATCCTAAAAATTTTTAAATTTGTTGTTTATTTTCTAATTTATTAGGAAAATTACTATTTTTCTAACAATATGACTTTGTAGTTTTATTCTATTTTTGTTTAGAATCATACCTAAAAATTCTATTTTTTTAGGTTCTATTAATGCTTTTTTCTCTGATAATACTATTCCTTCTTTTATACATTTATTTATAAAATCTTTTAAATGTGTTCTATGCTTTTCTAATGAGATTCATGCTATTAAAATGTCATTTATATGAACTACAATATGATTATTACCTTTGAATAATTTATCCATTTTTCTCTAGAATATTTGTGGGGTATTTTTTAATTTAAAAGACATTACTAACCATTCATAATGTCCTTGTGATATACTAAAGGTAGTATAAGCTATACTTTCTTTTTTCATTTTTATTTGCCAAAATCCTGATTTACTTTTGATATTGATTTCCATTTCTGTCCAATTAGAATCAGCTACCCAATTTACGTTACTAGTTTCCATCGATATACTTAATTAATCAATATTGAAAATATTTATATTAAATTCTATAATTTCTTTTATTTGTCCTAAGATTCTTTTTTCCATGATTAGTTGTATTTGATCTACAAATCTTTGATCTATATTTTCCGGATGTAGAATCCAACATAGTATTTGTATTTTATTATTTAATTCATTTGCTATTTGTCTTAATTGATTTATGTTTTCGAAATTTATACCTTAAATAGAATTTATTATATTGTTAGCTTTCTCTATTAAAATAGTTCTCATTCTCAATAAAACTTTAATAATCAACGATTTCCACCAATAGATATAAGTTCAGAATTATTACCTAAATTCTTTTAAACTTTCTGGAACTCCTTCAAGATCTGGCTCCTTATCCTGTTGACTGGTCACCTTCTTCCTGTAACTATACTCTAACTGCCTTAAACGCCATTCTGACTATACCAGCAAAATGAGCACTGCAAATGGGATTACTGTGCGTCTGTTAGATTTCGGGGTTTTGATCTCTTAAAGTTTCAATTGGTTTTTAGGGTTTAGGGTTTCTTATTTATTCTGAGGTTTTGATGTTTATAATCGTTTTTTTATGATTTTAGAGAGAGAGAGAGAGATAATTTTTATTTGAACATGATTTTTTTCAAAAAATTCTCAAATTTGAATGTTCTGAATTCTTATTTCTCTATTACTTTCTTATAAAGGATTTATCATCCGAAGATTTTTACATGTGTTACATTCTTATACAAAGAAATCTAAAATGATAATATTTTATTATAGAATCTTATCCCTTTGCTGCCCACCCTTGGGCCCTCTCCTTTTTAACCAAGGGAGATTTACATTATGATGGCCGATAGAAGGCCTACATGCTTTTCAAATAATGAAAAGTTTACATAACTTTATGAAATGCACGCAATGTGTTCAATTTTCTTACATGTTATACGTCTTATAGTGGGTCTACATGGGATGTGGTGGTTGTCGATATCAAATACGAAGCTAGCAAACACTCCTGATCTACGGACACTTGTACCCAGTGTACAAAGGATAAAATTGTCCTATTGTATAAGGAATTTGTACCATTTTTCATACAAATTTGTTGCTAAGGATTTTATTACTGTTATTCCAACAGCTCTTCTGTAGCCGGCCTATTCTCTGCTGAAGATGGGTTCTTTGCTTCTACTTTAACCTACTTCCAAGTTGAAGCTATTTGTTACAATGTTGAGGCTGATAAGATGAATGGCTTCATACTTTACTTCATCATTGTATTTAAGACTTATAGTATAAAACTTTAAGCATACATTCTTCTTCTGAGCATACTGACTTATTTTGCTTACAAGTGTAGGATCGAAGCAAAATAATTCATTTAAGTTTATATATGGATATATTAGATCAAGAAATCCAAAACTTGCTAATTTCTTAACAAATTCAGGATCTAATCCTTTTATACATACAACTCTTGGATATATGGATTTATTATTGCTTCTGAAATAATTTTCTGTATACTTTGTTTTACTGTAAATATATTCAGAAAAACTCCTATATTCTTTTTCTTTTGGTAGAAGATTTACTTGTTCAGTTTCTCCTAGATTTATTCTTTTTTATTTATCCATAGTTTGAGTTGCAAAAACTATATAGAGCTGAATAATGGAAAGTCATTAACTTATTTCATTCTTTCATTAAATTGTCTTTTAATAGCTTAAATTGAAGGCTCAATGTTTCATCAATGTTTTTATATTTTATATGAACACAATATTTTGGATGACATGTAAATAATAACTTAGTATAATATAAGTTTCCTTCTATTGTTCTCAAGTGTCCTACCATTAGAACATTAAATCTTTGATTATGTAATGATAATATTATTGCACTATCTATTCTTTCTTTGAACAGAGATTTCACTAAGATTTGAATTTATGCTAAGTAAACATATTATATTTTTTCTCTTATTGATTCCTTCTTTATTTTTCTAAGGGCTAAATCGATTGTCCTTTTATTTATTAAGTTTAATCTTATATTCAGATAAATTTAATCTTATATCTAAATATATAAATTTAATTAAACACATTAATAAAAATAAAAATCAGATAAGAAAAATAGAATTAGACCTAATATAAGAAATAAAAGAAAATTTTAATAATATAGATAAAAAGGCACAAGAAAGTTTAAAGGTATTAGAAATAAAAATGAAATTTATAAAATTTTTAATATTTTGGTACCAAAAAGAAACATCATGAATAATCCACACCAATAATTCTTAGCCCAACAAGTAGTAGAAAGGATACAATAATTATACTTATACATAGATCATATATTTCTTGGATGAGAGAATAGAATGTGTTAAATAGAATGTGTTAAACTAAAAAATAAAATCTTTAGAACTAGAAAGAATCATGTTAATAAATATGAGACAACAAGTTTATGGATAATTTATAGATTTATATGGCTTTGATAACCATTTATATTTATATAAAGAAATACACAAAATTTTGGAAAGAATGAAAAATAGATATAAAAGTGATAATAGAAGACATGACCACCCATAAAGTCAAAAGAAATAAAAGACTAAAATTAATATCAAGACAAAACTATGTAAGTTACTTAGATAGTAACTTAGATAAGTCCTTAATAGGTAAGTGTTCGTCTTGTCTCCTATCATATTTTAATGTGTGCAAATCTTTGTCTAACACTTCATCATTCATTTAATATTTTCTTAAACATTATTATGAAAATATGACCCTTAAAGGTAATATTAAAAAGTTTAGGAGAAAGATCTCTTTAACCCAATCACTCAACCAGCATTTTTTTTTTAAGGTTTTAAAATATTACAAGACTTATTCACATACCATACCTTTTTCGTCTTTGCTCCATCGCCAAAGTTGTATAACTTTGTAGTATATCCACTCCTTTTTCTCTTTCTTTCCGGTCTGCACTTCATCTGCAAGTTGCAAAGGTAAGTGCTCGGCCCACTTCACAGTTCCACTACTCGACTGAATTTCATTGCTTTGTTCAGTTTTCTTTTTTCTGCATGAATCCAGCATAGCTTTCTCTTATGTTCTCCAAAAGAAGTTTCTCAATTGCACATTCTTTTACTACTTACTTGAGATGGTATAATTTGTTTTTGCTGTGTTTCCTTTTTTAATTTTTTCTTAAATTGTACGCAGGCATGGTCAAAATGAGAGGAAGAGTTGTTCTTTTCTGTTTCTGAGACGACAAACTTTTAGGAGCTTGGAAGAGAGAGACAATAACTGTAAGATATTGCAATGCCAGTTCCTCTTGCTCCTTATCCAACGCCTCCAGGACCATATACTCCTCCTGCTAATGGTATCTTTCTTCTCACATTCACATTTTTTTGCCTATACGAATGTCAAATTTATACCTCTTTGATTTCAGGTGAAAAAGTTAAAAAGCTTTGTTCAAGATCCTACAACAAGATATTAGGATCTTAAAGTTACCTAATCATAGAACAGTTGCAGTAAATTAAAAGGGGTAAAAGTTCCTCTAGTGTTTAATTTACATAGGCAATTAGAGAGAATGAAAGACCAAGCATTTCAGTATGAGAATTTAAAATTTAACATATTCTGCAATTGATGATGAAGAGTCGATTCAATACAATTACTGTCCTGGATTATTGTTTACATTATAAAGAATTGTGTTGCTTGAGACCTGTATTGTTGACTCTGAGAACCTGTATTTTTGCATTGATAACTGATATTATGGTCCATAAAGAATATATATTGATTATTAGGTGCACAAAGCCAGCTTGTTTGTTCTGGATGTAGAAATCTCTTGCTCTATCCAGTTGGTGCGACCTCTGTATGTTGTGCCGTTTGCAATGCAGTAACTGCAGTGCCATCCCCAGGTATATTTCTCTCTTTCTTCTTTCTCGTGTACCCTGAAATATTCCATCAATTTGAAATTCCAGTTTACTTATTTGTTAAGTAATATATTCTTTTTTCAAATTTAAAAATAACAACTAGATAATATCTGAGCATAGTTTCTTTGATGTCATTAATTCTGTATAGGCACAGAAATGGCCCAGTTGGTCTGTGGAGGCTGCCATACCTTACTCATGTACATACGTGGAGCAACAAGCGTACAATGCTCTTGTTGTCACACTGTCAATCTAGCCCTGGAAGGTACAGGATATTCAAAGACATACAATATTACCTTGAAATGAAATTTAAATTAGTTTTTCTCAAGTATCATTAAGATTGAAACATTGTAAATGGAGTTCATTTTAGCGTTATAAGCATCAGATGTACATTATTATGACAGCAAATCAGGTTGCACACGTCAATTGTGGGAACTGCAGGATGCTGCTGATGTACCAATACGGAGCACGGTCTGTTAAATGTGCCGTTTGCAATTTTGTGACCGCAGTTGGGGTCAGTAATCATCTTTTGTTCTTAGTATAAACAGACTTTATTAGTTTTTGTCTCCTAACTATAGGTACTTTAGCAGCATATTAGAAGTTTATTGAACTGCAAGTAAAAGAAGGATGACTTTGAAATGCATCTCACCGTAACACATAACAATTCATTGAAAGTTGCATGTTTCTAGAAAAAAATTAACGCAAAAATATGCAAATGACTGAAAAGCAGATGATAATTTTTGTGAGCTTGAGAACATTCATTACCGTAGTTCTTTCTTTAAAAATCTGCCTTCTTCTCAGTATCTTCCTCATAAACTTCAGTAAAACTACTCAAATCTTGAATGTTTTCCCAAAGCTTCCATGAGAAGCTCTGAAAAAAAAAATAATGAAGTACAATGAGCACCAGAACATTTTGGGGCTTCATGTTTAATTAAGCAAGTATATATTCAGGATTTTCATTGATTAAAATAGAGTGCTATGAATCTTCTTTATGCATGACATGGAACAGTAAACTTGATAGAAACTTGTGTATACAACTACACGATATATTTTCTAATGAGCCATTAATTCAAAGAGCACTGACATCTTTGTGGTGATGTAATACCTTATTTTCATTTCTCTATTTTCACTTTCCACTTATGTTTCCATTAACATAGAGTGGTGCCTGTATTACTACCAATGCAAAGAGCAGAATGGTGTCCAAAAATCTAAAATTGCAAAACAATAGTAATGTCTTAACTCAATTGGATGATGCAGGCCTCAACAAGTACTCCTGAACAGAAGTTCAATACTTGAAACTACTTCAAATTGAACTTAGCTAGTACAGACTCAACGGCTTCAGTTTTGCTTACGACAATATCCCACCAACAATTTAACAATCTGAGGATAATCCCTCTATTCACTGTATAGAGTTATTTTTCCCTTGCGTGACAACTCAATCAATAAAGAAGCTCCGGTTGGCTGAATGTATGGGAAGTATTTTGTGTGAAGACTTATAGGTTGTGAATGCATTTGCAAATCTTTGGATGAGTTAAAATTCGTTTTCTTTGCTTCAGTTTTGCTTACGACAATATCCCGCCAATGATTTAATAATCAGAGGATAATCCCTCTGTTCATTGTATAGAGTTATATTCCCCTTTCATGACATCTCAATCATTAAAGAAGCTTTGGCCAGCTGAATGTATGGGAAGTACTTTGTGTGAAGACTTATAGGTTGTGAACGTATTTGCAAATCTTTGGATAAGTTAAAATTCGTTTTCTTTAACTTTGGTCTTGTGTATGAAGGACATCAAGTACACAGAATTGATTGGTTTCAGAAATCTTATGCTTTTCAACTGTCAAAGGGCAAAGTAGAAAGAGTTACTACTAAACTCTTGTTACAGAGATTATTGACAAAGGAGACATACACAGGGGATCAAAAGATACTTCAGAGATAATCTTGAGGTGAAAATTTCCCAAAGAACACTGTGATCTTGATAGAAAAAACCTTAAAATGTAATATCAAGAGAAGGTTAACACAGAAAAATAATCTAGCCAGATTGTTGTCAAAGAGTAACATAGAAGATAATTTTCACTATTGTTTCCTCTTGTTTTAATTGTATCATTGAATTGATGAACAATGACTTTTGCCCAAGCTTACAATCCCTTGCTTTTGCAGGTCTGGAGGGCCTAGTGTTTCTTGTGTTGTTAATTTCAAGTCGTTTTCAGAAGTGGTCGCATTTAAATATAATATCAAGATAAAGAAGGAATATTCCCCATTGCTGCAGTGGTTGATACTAAAACATCAGTCTTTATTCTGATGGGTGGACAAAGCCCAAATTAATTTTATATCCTTCTATCTCACCCATGATATGAAGTTGGGTGGCCAGCCAAATAAAGTCACTTGGTCAAGTCATCAGGCCTGAACATACTCAAAGGTGACAAAGAAAAGTGTGAAGAATGACTTGTGTTCTTCACTAGGTCCTACCCTTTGAGAGGTTTGGATATTATTTATGCCATCAAAGATTTTGATCACAGCTCTGCTGAATTTGAAGTATGAAACTTGTAGAAAAGAAGTTACCACACCAGTGTCCTACATGAAAAAAGTACCCTATTTGTGTAATAACAGTTTCTTACATGAAAAAAAAAAAATACTGCAATTATGTAATTAAGAATAGTACTAGTAGGCGTATCCATTAAAACACAAGACTTAGCATATAAATATACTTTAGAAGATAGAAAATAATTTAAAATGTATATACAATAGGGTGCGAAAATTTGTGTTCGGATTGGGTTCAGATCAATCTGACAAGGTATTGGATTAATCGAGTTGGAAAAAAAAAATTATAACTCAATACAAATTTGTAATTCAATTTGAAATATTTTCGGATCAGATAAAAAATTTATATTGAGTTTGGATTTGATGGGGTTATGATTGCACGAAGATTGGATTGGGTTTGGGCTAAAATTAGAATTCAGTCAATTAGGATGAATTCAAATAATATTGGGGTTAGAGGTAATTTTGAGTTTTTTTTTATAAATTATTTTAGTTATTAGAAGATTATTTCACTCTAGTTATCTCATTTTAGTACTTTTTATTAATCAATTTTCAACCAAAAAAAAAATGAAAACTACTATTATGAAATCAAATGAATAAAACTTAAAATAAATTATTACTATCAGATTGAGTTATTTGCCCACCCTTAAAATTATATCTAAAATAATTTTTTTAATCTAACTTTTTTAAATAACTCGATCCGATTGGTTGGCTAAGATCCCACCTAGTCGGGTTAGAGCCTTCATCCGTATACGATTTGAACCCAATTTTTTTAGATTAGATCGAGTTAGGTTGGATTAGGTCGGGTTACTTGACGGCTTCTAATATGCATGAATTAGCAAACTTAAATGCAATTAGGAACAGTAGCTGTAAGCGTAGAGCCCAACATTTTAATTGTTCTCCTATTTTTTCTGGTATTTGTATATAAATTTTAGTAATAAATCTTCGTCAAAAAGTCTTCCTAGTTAACATTTAGCATTTACACGCCCCATCTTTTTAAAGCTACATGGATAACCAAAATTTGTGTGGTCAATCAAATATGGTTAAGTATGACTCTATTCTTGTCAAGGATCCAAAAAAATAATAGTCATGAGCATATGAAACTGATTCACTTGAAAGCTCATGCACTGAAGGTCCCATGTCTCTTGTACATTGTTAAATAATACTACAACAGGAAAAGGATAGAAAGCTACCTTTCTTCTGTGTGTCTGCCCTTCACATGCCTTGGTTGGTATTTTGAGTTATATGTCCAAGTGAATTAAATGAGACACTCACCAATTTGGAATTATCAATCTAACTAGCATAGTTTATGAATGTAATAGAGCCATGGTGATGCTTGCAGAATCACTACTTAATTTGGTCCTGGGCAAAATATATTCCCCAATTGAAGCCAATATTATACATGCACATGCCAGTTAATTCATATTGAATTTATTAGTTTCTTGTACAACAAGTAATTAGGAAAAAAGTTGTGCCAAACATTAGAATTTATTAAAGCATAAGTTCATCAATATTAATAAACACGAAAAAATGTAATGGGGCAACAGAATATGGTTCTGTTCCTTAATCCATCGAGACTAAGTCCCTCTACGGGTATGTTTGGGATTAAGGCAGTTACTGTGAAAAAAAAAGTTGTAATTATAAAATAAAAGTTAATAATATGTAATAAATATAATTTTTAAATAATAATTTTAATAAAATTATTAACATAATAAATTTTACATCATACAAATAAAAAATTATATTAACATAACTAATATAGCTTAAAAGTTGTAGCTACCCAACCTCAATCCCAAACATATCCTACATCTCTTGCACTTGCAGCAGGCAAACTTCAGAGCATGTCACTTTTCTTCATTTTCCAATGTTCTCATTCTCCGTTGCAAGAGTTGAGGAGTATCAGTTAGAACCCACTTATGATCTTTGCTTTTTGATCGAGTTGAAACAAGCAAAAGAGAAGGTGTAGTGTTGGACTTGAGCCAAGAAGCCCATGAGTGGGAATGGCGCCGCGCATCCTACCCCTACAATCTTTTTCCTGTCATTTTTAAGTTGGGTGGGGATATTTCCACCAACTATGTTTATAAATCCACCTCATTTTTAGAAAATAATTACAGTGAGTTTAAAATATTTAAAAAATATATCCATTAACAAAAATTTTGTATAGTTAATCAATTAAATTCTTTAATTAATTTTTTTCTTAGGTTTCTTTGAATATATTTGATCATAAATTTTAATATAATTTTTATTTTTTATTTTGTTATTATGATAGAAAATGACCAAATTATCCCAATAAACATGAGTTTTGTATCTAATAATTTAGGTATTTAATTTTGTGACTTATAATCTAATATTTTAAAATAAAATCTAATTATTATTTGCACCACTCTTACATGTAAATAACATAAATTTGATAGCCTAATAATTTATATGAGTATTGTACCATAAGAACCTATGTTAGTTTAATTAAAATTTTAATAATCATACTAATAAAGTAGTATTAGAAACAATGAGTTTGGTATAAAATTAGAAAACTATTGAAATTAAAGTAAATTCATTGTAGTTTTACCTTATAAGGATAAAATAGTCAATTTAAATTTATGACAAAGCAATCTTTGTAATCAAATATTATAAAAGAATTTAAGTCATAAAAAAGTAAATGAAAATAAATTTAATTAATTAATTCTTCAAAATTCTTCTTTATTTTAATTTTTTTAAAAAATAATGTGTACTTTTTTAAATTATCATTTTTAAATGGAGTGACTTTATAGAAATTATGAGGTAAAAATATCATCACCCTTTAAGTTTATAATATTTTAGTAAGAGTTGGGCTATTGGCACCCACTATTTTTAAGTTTTTAATGTTAGAGATTTCGAAAGTTGATGATATTTGCACTCCGAATGTCAATTTGGAATATCCACCAGTTTAAAAAAAAAAAAAAGAACTTTCAACCAGAAGTGCAATGAGGCCATTCAAGTAGAAGTGAAGAATTTGTTAAAAGTAGGATTCATCAAGGAAATATTCTACCCAAATTGGATTCTAATATAGTTTTGGTTAAGAAAGGAAACAGATAATGGCAGATGTGTGTAGATTTACGGATCTCAATCGAGATAGAGCCAAGGATAATTTCCCGCTTTTTAGAATATACCAATTAGTTAATTGAACTATTGAGAATAGTTTGTTAACTTTTATATATGTCCCCAACAGACTAAGAGAAAACATCCTTAGTAACAAATTAGGGGCTATACTTTTACCACGTTATGCCTTTTGGATTGTAGAATGCAGCAGCCACCCATTAACGCCTCGTAAATGCCATTTTTAAGGATAAAATTGAAAAAATGATGGAGGCCTATGTGGATAATATACTTGTCAAGAGTCAGATAGGAGCTGATCATGTTTACCACCTTTAGGAAACATTTGCGATCCTCATAGAGAACCACATGAAACTAAACCTAAACAAATGCACATTCAAGGTGACTCTAGGCAAATATTTTGGTTACATTAGCTGAGGAATCGACTCCAACCTTGCAAAGGTGAATGCCATTTTGGAGATGAAATCCCCCTCTAACAATAAGGACAAACACAGTGGTGGGAAAATTGGCTGCCTTGGGTTATTTCATTTCACATTGATAGATAAATGGACCCATTTATTTAAAACTCTTCAGGGTACCAATAATTTCACCTGGGGCAATAAATGTGAGATGGCTTTAAGGCATTGAAAAAGTACCTCGTGCATACACCAACCTTAACAAAACTGCTGGAGGGTAATGAACTAGAGTTGTACATAGCTGTATTAGAAGCAACTGTTAGTTCAATACTGTTGAGAAGTAAAGGGGTGTCTAATTTCCCATCTATTACATCAGCCATGCGTTTGTAGGAGCTTAATCCTGCTACCCAGAGGTCGAGAAACTAGCATTAGCATTTGTAGTATCAAAAAGGAAATTACTACTTTATTTTCTAGCCCATAAGATTAGGGTTCTAATATACGCTTCACTCAAGAAAGTATTAAGGAGGCCTGGCTTTTTAGGGAGGATGATATAATGGGCAGTAGAATTGAGTGAGTTTGACATCAAGTATATGCCCTACAAGGCGATTAAAGCTAGACAGTTGTAAATTTCGTAGTTGAATTCACCACAACACTCCAAGTAAGAGAGACAAAACCTTAATTATGGAAGCTATATGTTGATCAGTCAGATAATTCCCATAGGAGTGGGGTAGGATTGGTATTAATTACACCTAAAGGATTGCCTTATTCCCTTAAGTTTAAATTTAGGGCCTCCAATAACTGAGCAGAGTATGAAGTTTTGATAGCTAGCTTTAAATTAGTAATTACAATAGTTGTAAAATACATCTTTATTTATATTGAATTACAGCTAGTTGTCAATCAACTTCATCACCAATTTCAGACCAAGGAAGAAAGCTTGAGGGCTTACCTAGATAAGGTAAGAATGCTGCTAGAAAAGTTTAAAGGGTAGTAGTTGACCTAGATCTCCAAGGGGGAAAACCAGCATACTGATGTGTTAGCAAAGCTAGCGTCATCTTCGCCAGCTGAATTCGCCATGTCAGCCAAAATTAAGGTGGTAAAATCACCTAGCATAAATAAAGGTTTATCAATATTACTAGTAGCTTTTCGTGACAACTAGAAACAGAGTGCGACCCCCAAGCAACTGGGGTGGGGGTCCATATCATCTTCCACTTTAGCTAAGCTAATGTGGAATATGATGACTTTGACTCCTTCGAGAAGAAATCCAACTACGATGTGTTAAGCATATTGACCTCAATCCCAACTCTTCAGTCTTTATATACGAAATGACTTCGTTATTCCTCCAAGAGAAGCGAGATATCGACTGGTGACAACCTATTGGAAGCATATTGACCTCAATCCTAACTCTTCAGTCCTTATATATGAAATGACTTCGTTCTTCCTCTAAGAGAAGTAGGATATCGACTGGTGACAACCAATTGGAAAATTCCTATTTCACGCCCTCCTTCAAACAGATTTGTATTTCTTCCTAAACCAATTGGTCGAAAGTTTTAATAGGATATCGAATTAAGATTAACGGAATTTAAATCATTTTGTTTCAGGAAAAATTAGTTTTTTCTTTTTTTTTGTAATACCTTTTGAAACAAAAATTATTTTAAATGATGTATTCATTTTAATTTTTACCAAATGAAAATCATTTTACAATATCACAAATTCAAATTTAAAGTATATAAACAAAATTATGAGAAGGAAAAGTATTTATTAACTTTATTACACTGTTGTATTGGCATATATGTCAAATATATATTTTAATCTATGAAATAAAAAAAATATTGTAATATAAATATGGTCAAAGGACTACTGAAATACAAGGAAAGATATTTGATGGGCATAATGCAATACTGCTGCTTTTACCTATTTAGACACATAGTCCAAAATAATAAAGATATATAAATTTCTAAAAGATAGTGGGAATAGTCCCATAAAGTCTATCCCCCATAAATAAAAAAGTTTAACTTCCAAAATGTTAGTTAGTGGCATTTCATACTTTTAAGAAATGTTTCTTGTTCTTGACATCTGTTACATCACTTAATAAACTCATAAGTATCTTTAAAGATAGAGGGCTAATAATAACATGATTGAAGAAAATTTAATGTATTTTGTGTCCGCCAAAGTGTCCACCATATGTTGCAACATGACAAGACTGTAAAATGCTTGAAATCTCTTCATCATGAACATATATTCTAATCACATAGTTTGAACACATCTTATACAAGTAAGACTCATCCTACTAATAGCTTCTAACTTCATAAAGAAACCTTTTCTTCTACTGACAACTTGTGTCAGGTAGTAGCAATCCACTCTCACTAGATAATTAAAAAAATCTATATAATATAGAAATCTAGATACATGCTGTAGCATTAACAACTACTCATTATGAAATATTTTTGTGATGTCCCACTTGGTCAGAGTGCTTCCATTTGCTTCAAGCCTTAAAAAATGATTTATTACTTGATTCTCAACTCTTTTTCTATCCTTGATCTCTGAGTCAAACTCTTGTAACAAGAGAATCCAACCGATCAGCCTTAGTTTGTTATCCAAAATCAAATACTTTATGGCTTAGTAATATGTGTAAAAGTCACTTTGGTGCCAATCAAAGAGGCTCTAAATTTATTAAATGCAAAAACAATTGCTAGCAACTCTTTTTTAGTGGTGGTGTAGTTGAGTTGTGCATCACCTAAGGTCTTACTGTCATAATAAATGAAATGGAAAATCTTATCTTTCCTCTGCCCTAGCACTGCTTTAACAAAATGATCACTATTAACACACATCAACTCAAAAGGCATACTACAATTAGGTGTTACAATAACTGGTATTGTAACAAGAGCTCTCTTCAACTTAACAAATGCCTTCAAGTAATTCTCATAAAATTAAAGTTGTCATGCTCTAACAACATGCATAAAGGTTTTTGATATTTTAAAGAAATCCTTAATAAACCTTCTATAGAATCCAACATGCCGTTATAAACTCGTTGTGCCCTTAATTGAAATGGATGGTAGAACTTTATGAATTACCTCTATTTTTGTCTTATCCAACTTTATCCCTTTTCTAGAGATTCTACTGACTAGGACTATCTCTTTTTGTACCATGAAATGAAACATATTCCAATTCAATACTAACTTTATCTTTTTTCTAAGCATATTTTGTAAACTATGCAAACAGTCATTATATGATTCCCCAAAAACTGAAAAATCATTCATAAATACCATAAGTGTTTGCTCAGCCATATCTGAAAAGATGTATCCAAGAAACAATAATACTCCTTTGTAAGTTTATCTTTTTTCTAAGTATATTTCCTAGTCTTCTGGTGATAGAGCAATCTAATTGTAGCCTGAGTATCCATCCAAGAAACAATAATACTCCTTTCCAGCATCTAATCTATAAAAGACAACGGAAAGTGATCCTTCCTTGTGGCCTTATTTAGCTTTTTATAGTCCATACAGACTCTCCATCTAGTTACTGTTCTTGTATGAATGAACTCATTCTTCTCATTTGCTACAATTGCTACTCCACCTTTCTTTAGAACACATTATACTGGGCTCACCCATGAGCTATCTGATATTGAGTAGATGACTCCAGTATTAAACCATTTAATGATTTATTTCTACACAACTTCTTTTATGATATTATTTAATCTTCTTTGTTGCTCTATAGAATTATTACACCAATCCTCTAGCAGAATTTTGTACATACATATGGAGAGGCTGATTCTTTTGATATCTGACATGGTTCATCCACTTGCCTTCTTGTATTTCTTCAATACAACCACCAAGTTCTTTTCTTGTTTTGCATTTAAATAAAATGAAATGATTATAGGAAGTGTGTTATGCCACCAAAATAAATATATTTCAACTGTGAAGGTAAAGGTTTTAATTCTAAAATAGGAGGCGACTTAATAAAATGAATAAAAAGTTTTACTATCATATTTAAAAGGTCAAGAGATTTAATTTGCTTGTCAGTTCTGAAGGGTTACTTTTTTTCCTAGCCATGCTATGTCAGCTGTTTTAAGGCTATGACGTTCATCTTCAAGTTCTTCAAATGTTATAGCCTTGATTTCTTCTTTGTTGCAGCAACTGTTTAATCTGTTTACTATAGTAAAATCAATAACAATAACAAAATTATAATATTAAACATCATCAAGACTCTTAATGGCATCTGGTACATTAAATGTAACCTGCTGATCATTAACCGTCATGGTTAATTCATTTAATATATTTTTTCTCAATATACATCATTGATTTCGATAATATATTTTTCTCAATAGATAATATAGTAATTCATTTAATCTTTCTTGTAAAATGATTGATCTTAAATAAGTTTTTATCAATTTTAATTTTGAAAAGCTTCTTTTTGCAGAAGCGACGGTTACGGATATTGTTAATAATATTGTATAAGTAATATATGCATTTGGAAAAGTTTCTTTTAAAGCTCTAGAAACAAATCTAAACCATCTACATCAAAAAGTATATCAACTTTTAAAGCATTTTCCAAATTAACACAATAAGTTTTTAAAAGATCGTCACTTAGCTAAACATGTTTTAGTTAAAGCTTTGGAAAGTTACACACTTGTAACGGCTCCTCTCTTCGAAACGGCCAATGTATTGAGCACAGCCTGAGCCAGAAACTTTTCTTCTTTCAGTTTACTAGTTGAGATTTAGCATCCCTATTAGCAACAAAATCTACCATGAACTGCGAGATCTACCATGAGCTGGGCAACGGCATGAAAAAACATAGCCCTTCAAGTGAGTAACAATGCAATAAAGATGTTTAATGATTATTAGGTGCAGGCACCTGTAACTTATCTAGTGTGAGTTCAAATCCGCACTTATAATTACAGGCGCCTGCACTTGAAGGCCATTGCAAAAGTGTATATGTAATTTATGTCATTTGAGCAACAAACAATTAGCCAAAATTACCTGAGCACCCAATTTAGCAACGTATCTTGTTGGAACTTCTAAAGGCGTCTCATCGGCACGGAAAACTCTCAATTTTGACAACAACCGTAAAGAATCTGGTAAAATCCTATCATCACCTATGTCCACCTCTTCCGGCATCTCAAGATTTGCAATTGACCTTGGCAAGGCTCTAAGATTGGCAAAGTTGTTTCCCACATTCAATTTCTTGAGAATAACATTGAAGATTACATCAAGCTCCATTAACTGGTAAGCTTATCTATAGTTGTTGGTCACCCTTTTATTCTATTATAATGTAAAGAAAGAATATCCAAGCACTCGAGTTTTCTGATTGCCTCAGGTAGAGCCCTGAGCGGATTGAAATCCAATCGTACCTATGTAAGCGATGAGCAGTTTCCAATATAAGTAAGATCCTAGAGTTCATTTGTTTCCACATTCAGTGTCTTCAAAGAGGTTAAACACCCGATTGTATCCAGCAAATGCGTGAACTCATTTGAACCCAAATCAAAATTCATTTGGTTGATCAAGTTCCCAAAAGTAGCTGGTAGTGTTTTGAACCAATTTGCATGAAGGTCTAGATCAATCAGGTTGATTAGATCCCCAAATGAATATGGGAGGTTAATGAGTTGATTTGAGTGGATATTAAGCTTTCCTAAGGTTTTTTATGCACCAATGGAGGATAGAAGAGCCATGATACGGTTTACAGATAAGTTCAATTAAGTAATATCCTTCTATTTTCCAATTGATACAGAAAGCCACTCAATCTGGTCCGTTAACTTGCCTTTAAGATCAAGAACTACCGCTCCAATTTTAGCAGAGTTCTGTTGGAATTATGTGCTCTTTAAAACATATTAATTTATTTATTTATGATAAATATATTTTCTGATTAATAAAAATATTTGAGACATTTTTACAGACATCTTAATTGCATAAATATTTTGAATAAGGTCCATTTAATCACATTATATGTATTATGTGATCATCATATGGATTCACAGAAGACATAAATACAAGTTATCTTATTATTAAATAAATTGAGTTCACAATTGATAAATAGAGTTGGGCGCTCTATTTATTTTTAGATAGTAGTAAATTAATTTAATGATTTGTCTTAATCGTGTATAAATTTACTGATGTAGTTTGACCATATTGAACTGAATCACATATGAGATTTAATTAACCTTAGAGTAACTATCAGACTTATTAAATCTTATAGCTATTGATTTTATTACAATCTCAATCTTGAGTTAATTATAGTATCATGTTTATGATTGTTGTTTCATTTGAGTTATCAATGGGTGTGACATACATTTGTAGTCAAGATTACCTAGTATCTTGGTGGAAGTAATTATGAGCAGTGAGATTATAGATTAATAATATAGAATTTGTACAACACATCTCTTGATGGGTTTTTGGTATTTGATTATAGAATTCTCTTGCCATAGTATATCAACATAATTAGTATGTTGAAATTGATCATTAGAGAAAGCCAATAAGAGTCAAGAAACAAGATATAATTAAATTGATTGGACAGTTGAGACACCAATTTAATTAGCGATGTGGTACAAAGGATTGTACAGTAAAGAAATCAATGTGGCATGAGTCGAATTATTATTCAAGAATACTATCCTAGATAATGTACAATTATGGAGGTCAGTTCTAATCTTATAGTAAAGTAGATTTATAATTAAATAATTAGGCTAGTTTAATTATATGTCCAATTATTATAGCCATTATTGTATGTACCCATATGATCCCCGGATTAACTAATTTAATTAACTGCACTACCATTAGATTAATAAGAAAGATAACTAGCTATTTGGGTTAAAACCTAAATATATTATTTAGTGGAAGGCTCCAATTAATATACTTGTGTATAAGGGGCTTTGTGTTATTTTAGAAGGTAGTCCCCTATAACTATAACAAGTTTAACGCCAAAAACTTTTGGGATTTTTATCTTATTTTAATTTAAATCAATTATTTTGATTTAATAGAATTAAAAAATGAGATAAATAAGGAGCCTAGGGTTTTATACCACTAGAATATAAAAAGGCTCTTTTCTCCACAAAAGAAAAAGGGAGAAGCTATAATACAAAAAAAAAAAAGAAGATAATTTTTCTCTCCCATTTTGAAAGAAAAATATTTTCTTGCTAGTTGCTTTTAGTAGTGAAAAATGTGCCTACACATCAAGTGCAATCAAACTTGAGTCATAACCTAGAAGATCATTGGTGACAGATCGTGATGTGATCTAGTAAAAGAGGTGGTGATAGATTGTGACTTGGGAGCTTTAATTACTGCAATGAAAAAGTAAAGGTATTATTTCAAGATTATGGTAATTCTATATATTGTATGAGAAAGCAATCCTATTATTTCCACTGTAAAATAATTTTAAAACTAACAAGTAGTATCAGAGCGATCTTATATTAATATATATAATTACTGTATGAAATCAATTTCTTGTATTATATGTATTAGATGAATGGCACTAATTTTATATATTTTATTATGTAATGAATATATTTAGTAAGCATGTTAATGGTTGTCTCAATTCATGATTAGATTTTTCGTAGTATTAATTTTTTGAATTTGTAATAAGAGAGATGGTCAATTTTCACCATATTTCTCTCTTGATTATTTTATTTTATTGTTCTTAGTTTTTTTTTGTAAGCCATTAATCGTATAGGAATTCTTGTAAATATTATTTTGTTATAAAGCAAAGTATAGAAATCAAGAAAAAAAAAATCAAGAAAAGAAGAAAATTGTTTTGTGCAAGAAGCAACAAAACCTGTAGTTTGTGCTCTTGGGATTGACAACAAAAAGGATTGTGTCTTTTTTTATTTTTTCATTAGACACCTTATACTTTAGTAATTTATGTCTTTTGGCGTAATATTAAAAATTTACATTTAAGTCCAATAGAATGTAATGCATTATGGAAAGTTTTGGGTTTTTATCCCATGACACCTTAATATTTCATTAATTTACAATTCAATTAAAATATTTGGATTTTAAGAAAAAAAATTAATTTATTTATATTGGATTTAAGCCCAATTTTAGTTGTTGATTGGATAATATAAATAGAAATTTGATAAGCCCAATAATAATTATTTGTCCAAATTTATTTATGTTAGTCCTAAGTCTATTTTGGGATTTTAAAATTAGGTCATATAAATAGAAATTTTGGTAGATCAATAATTAAATTTATTTGGCTCAAAAATTTTTGAAAATAAATGCCCAAATTTATTTTCAAAAATTGAACCAATGATAAATTTTCAAGGCCAAAAGTCTCCAAGCCAATAGTTATAAATAGGAACAAGTACAATGAAGGAAAAGAAAAAAGATGAACATTGATTTGAAGCTCAATATTAGACTTGTAGATTAAGTCAAGTATTTTTATAAAAACCATGAATTGAGATTATTTAATTACTTTTAATCTTTATGCTATATTTAGATGATAATATACCATGACAACATGTCATATACAATAGGTAGTGCCACTTTATGCACAATAATATATGACTATATATATATATATATATATATATATAGTTTAATACTTGCATGTTTTTAATAATATTAGATTTCATCTAGATAATATTATTTTAGGAAGTATGCAATTAACAATATAAGACATAATCTGTGTATTGTTCAAAAAGAAAAAACTAACTTTAAAATATTGAGTGAGAAAAGAAAAATTCAAGATAATTTTTCCACGGGCTCTATTGTTAGTTCAATAATAAAATTATATATACATCGACTTCATGATACGGTGATGCTCCCTACAGAGGGTATATATATTAGACATTTTATAAAAATAAGATCGAAATATTGTTCAATCTGTTGATCATCCTAACGGTGGCTACATGATTTGAATGATACGTAGATCGAAACAATTGTTATATACTCAAGAAAAATTTGTTACTAATCTTCCTAACGAAACTCTGTTAACAAATTTTAGCCCTAAAAGTTTAAGATAATTATTTATCATGTTTGGACATGAAAGTAAATAATCTAATAGTTAATTGGGTCTAGTAAGTGGAGGCATAAATTCTCCAATGGATAGCTTGCCAAAGCAGTACTAGATTATCGTTATAATAAAATAAAACACATTTATGGTTTTTTGCATTTTAAGTTTTTATTGTGAATATTACTTGTTTCAATGTGTTTATGCATTTATGTTTTATTTTTCAGAAAATGTTTTCTCTAAGGCCACTCACTATTATTCTGAGTCAAAATAAACTTACTGGCGAGAACTATATAGATTGGAAAAGAAATCTATTTATAGCTCTGACTGCTAAAAATTATAAATATATCTTAACCCAGTTATGCCCTCTTGAACTAGTAGAGGACGCTAGTAGAAATTAGAGGAGGCTTTATGAGAAATGGCAAAATGCTAAATATTAGCCTCAATTTCTAATATTCTGCACACCAAACATCAGAATATGGAGACAACCACTGAAATTATGGAAAGTCTTTAACAGATGTTTGGGTAAAGTACTCGTTCTGTGAGACAAGCAGCAGTGAAAGGCGTTATGAATTCCAAGATGAGAAAGGGCACAAGAGTTCGTGATCATGTCCTGAAAATGATGGACTATTTGGATGAGGCTGAGATTCAAGGTGCACAAATCGATGATAACTCAAAAATTGACATGGTGCTAGAATCTCAACCTTGAACATTCAAGGAGTTTAAGGTCAATTATAACATGAAAAAAAAGAAACATGACCTTAACAGAATTAATTAATGAACTTTATTCAGCTGAAGAGATTTAGCTTGCTGAAAAATCTCAAGAAAGCATTAACCTTACTGAAAAAAGGTATTTCTTCTAAGCCTAAGCCAAAAGGCAAAAGTAAAAAGAAGAAAGTTGGGAATAAGAAACGGTCTACTAAGAAAGAAGGCAAGCCAAAAGGCAAGTGCTTCAAGTGTAGACAGAAATGCCATTGGAAAAATAATTGCCTTAAGATTATGAAATCTTTTAGTCATAGAGGCCTGTTTAGTTCACAATCCTATTAACACCAAGGTCTTGGATTCTGGAGCAATTAATCATATTTGTAATTCACTTTTTTGGTTTCAGGAAACTAGGAAACTAGGAAACTAAGATTGGATCTATTTTATTATCTTTTAATAATGAGACTTTAATTTTGAATAATTTTCTTTATGTTCCACACATTAAAAAGAATTTAATTTCGGTAGCTTGTTTATCAAAATAAGGTATACTGTAAACTTTAGTTTTTCTGTTTTTATTTTTAAAAATAATAAACTAATATGTTCTGATACATTGGAAGATAATTTATATCATCAAGTCCTTTGATCCATTCTATGCATGACACACTGATTAAAAATAATGAGCATATACATTTATCTAAGAAACGAAAGATTTTTTCCAATCAGTGTCACCTCTGGCATTTGTGCTTGGGTCATATAAATCTAAGTAAGATACAAAGAATGATTAAATATGTTTTTTCGGTCAAAGGAATACGTGCAACCGTACCACTTGAATTGGTACATACAGATGTATGTGGACCAATCAATGTACAAGCTCAAGGTGGTTATGAGTATTTCATCACTTTCACTGATGATTATTCAAGATATGGTTATGTTTATCTAATGCGTCATAGCTCGGAAACTCTTGAAAAATTCAAAGAATATAGGGCTGAGATAGAAAAGCAATTACGTAAGAATATAAAGAAAACTTCGATCCGATCGAGGTGGTGAATATAATTCAAGACAGTTCAAAGAATATCTGGTTGAAAATGGGATTATATCTTAATTAATAACTTCATGAACACCACAACAAAATGGTGTATCTGAAAGAAGAAATAGAACTCTTTTGGATATGATGAGATCTATACTTAGTTATTCCACATTGCCTATCTCATTTTGGGGACTAGCGTTAAAACTGTAGCATACCTATTGAAGTTAATTCTATCTAAATCAGTGCCTAAAACTCCAATAGAATTATGGTTATGTCGCAAACTAAGTTTGAAACATATCCATATTTGAGATTCATCAGCACATGTGCTAAAACCAAAAGTTGACAAAATAGATTCTCGTCCTGAGGTTTGTATGTTTGTTGGGTATTCCAATGGAATAAGGGGGGTTTATTTTATAGTTCTCAAGATAGAAAAGTGATTGTGAGTACACATTTCACTTCTCTTGAGGAAGACTATATGAATAACTTTGAACCTCAGAGTAAGGCAATACTGGAAGAATTATCAAGAGATCATATTGATGCTCAGATTTTAGTACCTGTTATTCAACTAGGAGAAGAGCAACAACATAAAAATTATAACACTATCCCTGAACGGCAACCACCTATAGAACCTCGTCGTAGTGGGAGGATAACTAGATTACCAGTAAGATACATGTTACTGGGAGAAATTTATATAGCTATCTCAGATAGACAAGTACAAGATCCTACTAGCTACAACAAAGCCCTATTAGATGGAGACGCTGAACTATGAAAACATACTATGAGCCAAAAAATGGAATATATGTATTCCAATAAAGTCTGAAAACTCGTAGAGGCACCAAATGAAGTAAAACTTATAAGGTGTAAGTGGGTATACAAAGGAAAAAGAGGAGTAGATGGAAGAATGGAAACATTTAAAGCAAGATTAGTAACCAAAGTGTATAATTAGAAAGAGGGAATCGATTATGAGAAAACATTTTCACTAGTTGTTATGCTTAAATCCATCAGAATTCTACTCTCTATTGCTGCAGTGCTAGATTATAAAATTTGGCAAATGGATATCAAGACTGTGTTTCTTAACGGACATCTTGAAGAAGACATCTATATGCAGCAACTAGATGTGTTCATTAAAAAAGGCCAAGAACATATGGTGTGTAAGCTGCAAAAATCCACTTATGGATTAAAGTAAGCATCCCAGTTATGGAACATCAGATTTGATCAAACGGTTAAAACGTTTGGATTCATATAAAATATTGATGAGCCGTATGTGTACAAGAAAATTCAGGGAAAAGCTATAGCTTTTCTGGTTCTTTATGTAGATAGCATTCTCTTAATTGGAAATGATATAGGAGTATTATCATCAATAAAGAATTGGTTGGCTAAATAATTTGAAACAAAAGACCTAGGAGAGGCCAGTTATATTCTTGGTATCAAATTACTTCGAGACCGGAAGAATAAAACTTAAGCCTTATCCCAAACTGCTTATATTGATAAGATACTAGCTAGATTTAGTATGAAAAAATCCAATATTGGTTTGTTACCATTTAAACATAGAATTATACTCTCTAAGCATCAGTCATCTAAGACATATGAAGAATGAGAAAAAATGAGGTGAGTTCCTTATACAGAAGTTGTGGGAAGTCTCATTATGTCATGCTATGTACTATACCAGACATTTGTTTTGCAGTAAGGATGGTTAGTAGATATCAATCTAATCCTGGTCCTAACAATAGACTGCAATCAAACATATAATTAAGTATCTAAAAAGAACTATAAATTATATGCTTATGTATTCTGGTGATGATCTCATTTTAGTGGGTTATACCGATTCTGACTTCATGTCAAATAAAGATTTCAGAAAATCAACTTCGGGTTGTGTGTTTACATTGGGAAATGGAGCTGTGAGTTGGAAGAGCGTGAAACAAAGTTGTATCGCAAACTCTAAAACAGAAGCTGAATATGTGGTTGCATCTGAAACTGCTAAAGAAGATATTTGTCTTCGTAAGTTCCTACAAGATCTTGAGGTGTTACCTACAGCAACTGCACCTCTTAAATTATATTGTGATAATAGTGGTGCAGTAGCTCAATCTAAGGAATCAAGAAGCCACAAGAAGCAAAAACATATATAAAGAAAATACCATCTCATAAGAGAAATAGTACAGAGAGGTGATATAGAGGTTACCCAGATTGCCTCAGAACAAAACCTGGCAGATCTTTTTACAAATGCCATACCTGGGAGACCTTTTAACCTGTACTTAGAATGTATGGGCATGCGTGAGTTGCCACATATGCTTTGAGAGCTAGTGAGAGATTATTGAGATTATATGCTCTTTAAAGCATATTAATTTATTTGTTTACGATAAATACATTTTTTGATTAATAAAAATATTTGAGACATTTTTACAGACATCTTAATTGCATAAATATTTTGAATAAAGTCCATTTAATCATATTATATGTATTTATGTGATCACCATATGGATTCGCAAAAGACATAAATACAAGTTATCTTATAATTAAATAAATTGAGTTCACAGTTGATAAATAGAGTTGGGCACTCTATTTATGTTTAAACTATAGTAAATTCATTCAATGATTTGTCTTAATCGTGTATGAATCTACTGATGTAGTTTGAATATATTGAACTAGATCACATATGAGATTTAATTAACCTTGGAGTAACTGTCAGACTTATTAAATCTCATAGGCATTGATTTTATTTCAATCTCAATCTTGTTTCATGTTTATGATTATTGTTTCATTTGAGTTACCAATAGGTGCGACATACATTTGTAATCAAGATTACTTGGTCTCTTGGTAGAAGCAATTATGAGCAGTGAGATTATAGATTAACAATATAGAATTTGTACAACACATCTCTTGATGGGTTTTCGGTACTTGATCAGAGTGTGTCAACATAATTAGTATGTTGAACTTGATCATTAGAGAAAGCCAGTAAGAGTCAAGGAACAAGATGTAATTAAATTGGTTAGACAGTTGAGATATCAATTTAATTAGCGATGTGGTAAAAAGGATTGTTCAGTAAATAAATTAATGTAGCATGAGTCGAATTATTATTCGAGAACTCTATCCTAGATAGCATATAATTATGAAGGTCAGTTCCAACCTTATAGTAGAGTAGATTTGAAATTAAATAATTAGGCTAGTTTAATTACATACCTAATTATTATAGTTACTATTGTATGTATCCATGTGATCCTCGGGTTAGCTCATTTAATTGACTGCACCACTACTGGATTAATAAGTAAGATAACTAGCTATTTAGATTAAAAGTCTAAATATATTATTTAGTAGAGGCTTTAATTAATATACTTGAGTATAAGGGGCCTTGTGTTATTTTACAAGTTGATCCCCTATAACTATAACAAGTGTAACGCTAAAAGTTTTTGGGGTTTTTATCTTATTTTAATTTAAATCAACTATTTTGATTTAATAAAATTAAAAAAAGGAGATAAATAAGGAGCCTAGGGTTTTCTACCACAATATTATAAAAATGCTATTTTCTCCGCAAAAGAAAAAAGGGAGAAGCTATAATACAAATAAAGAAAAGATAATTTCTCTCTCTGACCCTGAGAGAAAATTATTTTCTTACTAGTTGCTTTCAGTAGTAAAAAAAGTACCCACACATCAAGTGCAGATCAAACTTGAGTAATAATCTGGAAGATCATTAGTGACATATCGTGATCTAGGAGGTGGTCATAGATCATGACTTGGGAATCTTAATTACTACAACGAAAAAGCAAATGTACGATTTCAAGATTATGGTAATTCTATATATTGAATGAGAAAGCGATCCTATTATTTCCGCTGTAAAATAATTTTAAAACCAACAAGTTCTCGATAACAGCTGCCATCTTCATCAGACTCGATTTTTTAGTGTTTTCTTCACCTGTAATTACATCAAAATCTATATTTAGACACCCGAGAAAATTTATATAGCCTATCATCACGAATAGATTCCAGAACAAACAACAATCGTACATAACAAAGTTTGGCTAATCAACAAAAAAACAAGCCAGAATTCTCCTTTCAATCATAAGTTGTACCTATTCTGTTTTATTATCTCTTTCTTGTTATTCTAGTCAAATTCTTTTAATGACAGAGAAAACAATTGATCATAGTATCGTGGATAAATTTATTAAGAAGAAGTATATACACACTCAAAATGACATCATAGCAGACATCCAGCAAGAATACAATATTCGCTTATCATACCAACAAAATTATTGGTCTAGAGAATTTGCTCTTGAGGTAATATGAAGAAGTCCATCATAATCATATAACTTACTTTCCAAGTACTTTCATGTATTGGAGAAGAAAAATGAAGGTACAGTAACTGTTCTGAAATTTGATGGTAATCATAATTTCGTATACTATTTTATGGTTATTAGATCCTGCATCAATGGTTTTTTGCAGAGCATCAGACTAGTGATTGCAGTAGACGGTACTTATCTTAAAGGGTTATATAGCAGAATAATGTTTATGGTAACATGGTCAGATGGAAATAATCAATTGTATCCGCTTCGAAAATAATGATTCTTGGGAATAGCTTGTAATGAATTTACATAGAGTAATTGATGATATTTTAGATTTAGTCATTATTTCCGATCGATGCAATTCTATTCAGAGAGCTATTATGAAGATATTTCATAGTGCTACCCATGGCATTTGTTTCTACCATGTCAATGGTAACGTCAAGTCGAGTCAAAAGCTCTTTAGGATAAGCTTGAGCCCGCATTTATAAATGCAGTAAAGGAATATAGATGTGAAGAGTTTAGAACACAACTTGAGGGGTTGTTGGGAATACATTATGGGGCAGTTGATTACTTAGAGAATCATGTGGGCACATGTAATTAGGTATGATCTCAATTCAATGTTAGGAGGTACTAAATTCTAACAACTAACATTGCAGAAAGTATGAATTCTTTGATGAGAGAACCGCGAAAATTTCCCATAACTTATTTAGTTAACCATTTCAAAAAAACATTGCAACAATAGTTTTATAACAGGAACATAGTGGCAGAATTAATGAATACTCTTTTAACAACGTTGGCAGACAAAGTAGCATATAACAGAAAAGATCAAGCTGAAAGAATGAATGTTCATCCGGTGTCTGAGCATAAATTCCAAGTTTGGGGTGTTGGTGTAAAGGAGGGTTAGTTGACATAAGTCGCCAGACTTGTAGTTGTAGAGTATTCTAACTTGACCAACTTGTATATACTCATGCAATAGCTGCTTGCCTACATGCTTGAGCAAATTACATAGGTCTTTGTTCTCAATTTTACTCTAAGGAATCATTATTGAAGGCATATGCAATACCAATCAGTCCGGTTGGCGATGTTTGTTCTTAGGAAGTTCCACACTACATCCAACTGTTGAAGGCAAACTCACCAATAGAAAACTACCTCCCAGTCATCGGAAAGAGCTTAGAATACCATTTATTGGTGAGGATGTATCACGGAGATCTGTGATGTGTTCTCGATGCAAGGAACGCATGCATAATAGAAAAAGATGTAAGAATCTTATTGTGACGAATACAAATTAGCGGCCTATTATTATTTTGGCATCTTATGTTTATTATGTATTCGATATTTTAAATATGATGTATTTTGAACTCTTGTGTTTATTACGTGTTCAACATTTAAAACTGTCTTTGTTAATATGATTATTCATAATAATTGTTAGAGAATTATCAAACCCGAAATAAGATTAATCGCACTATAGTTACAACTATTTAAATATATAATTTACGACCTAATATCCTTATTAAATATGTCAATGGCAATCTTTTTCATAAATTATTGTCCATGACTACTGTCAAAATTAAATTATAACTTGAATATTAAATACATCGTAAACATTAACATAAACACCCCACAATCACCAATTCCAGGTTGTTGTTATGATACATTCTTAATTAATATAAGTTTCCAAGGCTCTATGCTCTATAAGTCCGGTCGAAAGTTGTAAAATCCAACATCTTATAGTCATCGAAGAAAGATGTATTGAAGTAGTTTGAATAGTTGAGAATACATTTTTTCGTCGCGATGTTCGTTCAATGAGTCATAGATAGAGAACCATTTGTGTACCAAGTCTACTCCAGCTACAACCCAATGATCATCTTTTAAGTTAATTGAAATAAAAACCTATATACGGTAAAAAAAATAACATATATCCAGCATTCTTATGTTAAAATCTTTAAATATAAAAGGACATTCATTGAATCAGATAGTAATACACACCATATCAACATCCATGAACAGTTTTGATTTTGTGTCATCCCGGCCTTTAATATAGTTATTAAGACTCGTGTAGTCTAATGAATCTATATCACAATCACCTTTATTCCACTGAGCCTTCAGAAAACCTAATCAATTCATTACATAAATATTATTACTAACAGCAGTTACCTCATTAACTACCATCCCATTAACTCTCTCCCTAAGAGTATTCTAAAAAATTCCTTCGAATGTCGGATGTCACGATCAACTACGATATTACCATCAAACCACCAGTTGCATGAAACAGTGTCAAATCCTCTATTCCTTTAAGTGTATTTATATCCACACTTGTCATTTCGTCGATATCGACATTTGTTGGTTATATGGCTAGAAGACATTTAATGTTCCTTCCTCGCTTATAAGTTTATAAGTAGAGACTTTTAAGAGCACATGACATCGTATACTCGCGGCCAAACTTACTTATGCTGGGAGGTGCTTCCTTTAGGATTTGCATACTGTCATCATTTAAGTCCTCAGATAATAAACATAATCACAGCGAGGTGTGATCATGACGATCTCGAACATCATCAGGGGCTTGTTAATAGTAATAATTTATTAAATCACAATATATTTATAATGTTTGTTAAAAAATAGGAGCTATGTAAATTGCTTACCATGTAAAGGTTTCTCATCGGAATATCACTATAATAATACTTTATTGAATTGTCAGTATATGAATGAATAAACCCCATTACAAATTTTGCAAACTCTTTTTGTTCTATTCTAAATTGTCTTTGTTCCTTTTACTCAGCCTCAGCATCCGACATTATCTTGGTCTTTGTTTCTTTCATGTCAATATTAGAATGATCAATTCTCTCTATTCTACGAATGACATAATCATACGAAAAATTTGATTTTGACTGTAACTGAAAACAAAAATAAATCCATTTTATGTATAACATCATTGTTTTAAAACAATTAAATGTTAAAAATAGCATCTAACCTCTCTTACGGCTTAATATTCATGTTCAACATATGTCTGATCGTCCACTTTATCTTCGTTAGGTGGTACGTTGAGGTGACTCTGTAACATTGATACAACTGATTACTTAAAGAACTTGCGGCAATTGAAGATTCAATAATAATATTATAATTGAATTCAATAATTAACTCACATTATAAACCCTACGATGGATTGATATCTCATAAACCTTTATGCTTCTCCAAAATGACATATTTTCTATTACATAGTCAGATTGAGTGTTTGTTTAACAATCCTCTAGTAATAAAATAAGTGAAATTAGCCATCGCGCACCTCAATAAAACTTAATGCTTATGACATATATGTTGTCGTTGAAAAACTTGTATACTTCAGTAAAACTTACTTTTGATGAGGAAACACTTTCCCACTTCAATATATGAGGAGCCTTCCTTTTTATCTTGATGGCCCACTTTTCTGCTATAAAACCATCTATTACTTCGAATAGCCAAGCCTGTAACATGTGAGAATACAAAGTTAGGAAAAAAATAAAAATATATTGTATAAAAAAAATCACATATATTTGAAACGCACCTGCACCCTAGGACAAAAGTCATAAATGTTATATTTCATCTCTTTAAGAGTATTATCGTATAAAGCCTTCATTTTCTAGCTCAATGCAGTGTCCAAACTTTTATATATCGTTCTCCAGGATAAACGAACCTAGAAAGACTTTAAAGTACTAAAGATCATCAATATAGTTTAACAATAACGAATTCGATACACGTTCATCTTTTCTACCATCAAATACTCTATCTGCAAAGTAATATAGTGCGATCTTTAACGCATCAACATCATCCATATAATTAAAGTTTAAATCTTCAAATTTTTCATCAAATCGTTTAAGAGTAGCACCTAGATTACCTTCAAAGTACGAATCACAAGAAACTTGACTTCTTTGTGTAAGTCGTATTTACCATAGCAAAGTCCTTTAACTAAACACCATTCAACGATTGATAACCGTGCTAACTAAACACTAAATTCAAACCACAACTGATTATCATCTTTATCATAATGCGCTACTTGTCTAAGTAGCGCATTGACAAGTAGCGCATTGTGAATGATTGCACTATTAAACATATAGATATCCATCTTTGCAAAATGACCGAATATATCTTTCCTAAATAATCTTAATTTTTGTTTCGTTAACTTCCTCTTGATAGCCTCCATCATATTTTCAAATTTTGAGATATTTGTAATACGCTCGAGGAAGTGTTCCGATGCCATCTTCATCGTGTCTGGTTTCTTGAGCATTATGTCTGCAAAAAAATTAAATTTTTAATAGTTAATCTGATAATTCAAGAAAACAAACACATAATGTTGATTCAAGAAAAAAAAATTTTGTTTGTACAACAGATGTCTGTTGCACGCATCAGGCTCGCGCGCAAGTGATGGGCACCTATCTCGCGTGCGAGAGCCTGATGCGTGTGTTTTTGTTCCCATCGCACCGACACTCTACATTACAATCACACCATCAACACCTTAATCTTACTTACACCATCAACTATTTTATTTAATCTCAGAAACATTTTATCGAGCACCTCACGTACCATTCTTTAAACCTAAATTTTACTTAACAATCTCCAATATCTGTAGACAATGAAATATTTATGGACAAACAATCATAACTTTATCTATATCAATCTATACACTGACTTATCACCAATTAAACTTACCAAAATAGAAAAAATAAAAACTTACAAAGTGAAAATTATCAGAAATTAAGGATAAAAATATTTCTAAAATGTCGGAACTAAATCCATCCAATCACCGGAGATGAGTCCACTCTCAAAAGTCCGTCTAGCCGCTGTTGATTGTTTGCTGGATGTAAAATGGAACTAGTGCCGTGAGAGAGGATTTTATCGAGTTTGGATTTAGGAGAGATAAGGGTATTATAGTAAAAAAAATTGATAAATGACTAAGAAAGAAAGAAATAATTAAAATAATTATTTTAGATATTTATTAAAATTATTTAGTTATTTTTGTAAATTTGCCATTTTTACATATAAATTTTCACCCATGAGGGCCCATCTATTGTGTGTAATTGGGTCCATTGAACTAATCACCGGTATCACCCGCTAAACAACACAAATTAATGAATGGGTTTTGTTACCCATCTTATTAAGCCAATTGCATCTGCCGCAACACCAAATTCTCTCATAAATTCAGCCAACTTATTGAATAAACCAAACAAACTCCATTCTCTTCATCATCAATACCTCACTGTGAGTTTCTCTCTCGCTCTTATTTTTCAATTCTTTTTATGCTTTTTATTATATATATTATTGATATTGTTATGGATTGTTTTAGGGTGGTTGTTGATCGAACAGAAAAACATGGGTTGCACTGTGAGGGAGAAGCACGTCCGTACAACACGGAGGACCCGATCCGTGAAACCGGAATTCGATCCTTGTTGTTATCTTGATAAGGCATCGATATCAAAATCCATTCTTGAATCTGGACTCAAACCCTTGAGTTACCGTCTGGGTCTGAACGATCCGTGCCATAACTCTAACTCCAATTTCGATGATCACGGTTGGGGTTACTGCACTGAAGAACAATTGGAGGAAATTTTGTTGAAAAATTTAGAGTTTTTATACAATGAAGCTATTTCTAAGCTTGTTGCCTTAGGTTATGATGAGGATGTTGCTTTAAAGGCTATTTTGAAAAATGGCCATTGTTATGGGGGTATGGATGTGTTAACTAATATTTTGCATAATTCTTTGGCTTATTTGAATAGTAGTAGTACTAGTAGTGGAAATGGTAATACTAGCAGTGTCAATTCGGAGGAATCCGAGCCTGTTTTTAGTGATTTGAGACAGTTGGAAGAGTATTCCCTTGCGGGTATGGTCTGTTTGTTGCAACAAGTTAGGCCACATTTGACTAAGGGTGATGCCATGTGGTGTTTGCTCATGAGTGATCTTCATGTTGGTCGTGCTAGTAGTATTGAGATTCCTGGTACTAATGTTTGTGGCAGTACAGTTTCAAACAATGTGGATAGTGTGAAAAATGGTGTTGTGGCTCCGGCGCTGTGTAGGTTTCATGGAGGCTGGGGGTTTGGGAGTGGGGGAAATGCAGAGTTTTCAGTTAATGGGTTTTTTTCGTACAGTGCTGAAATGACATTGCCGAAGGATATTGAATGTCCTAAGAGGTTTAATCTTTCACCTTCTATGAAATCATTATTGAAAAGGAATGTTGCAATGTTTGCTGCTGGCTTTCGGGCTAATTCGAAGCAGGTGCATTCACAGCCTCAGGCTTGCATGAGTGTTATGGCGGGTAATGATGCATCTCTGGTTGCATCAGGGGCTGAGGTAACGGTTGAGAAGTGTGAAGACTCAAAGAATTTGACAGATGCAAATGGGATTGATTCTGTGTTGAGTAAAATGCGCGATTTGAATATTGATGAGAATTTGGAGACTATAACAGATGATCAGAAGGATGAAATTGTAGTTACTATGCTTCATCAGATTAAGGATCTTGAGAGGCAGGTGAAGGAGCGAAAGGAGTGGGCACACCAGAAGGCAATGCAAGCTGCGAAGAAACTGAGTAATGATCTAACGGAGCTTAAAATGTTGAGGATAGAGAGGGAGGAGACTCAGCGTTTGAAGAAAGGAAAACAGACTCTTGAGGACACGACCATGAATAGGCTCTCAGAGATGGAGAATGCTCTGAGGAAGGCTAGTAGTCAGGTGGATAGAGCAAATGCAGCTGTTAGGCGGCTTGAAACAGAAAATGCTGAAATTAGAGCTGAGATGGAGGCTTCTAAGTTGAGTGCTGCTGAGTCTGTGACGACATGTTTGGAGGTTGCAAAGAGGGAGAAAAAGTGTCTGAAGAGGCTCTTAGCTTGGGAGAAACAGAAAGCTAAGTTACAGGAGGATATCTCTGATGAGAAAGAGAAGATTAAGGAGTTGCAACAATGTTTGGCTCAGATTCAGCAGGATCAGAAAGAAACTGAGGTGCGTTTAATTTGTCTGTTTCCACGGTTTTCTACACATAAAATTTCCACAAATGTCCACAGCTTTCCTAATATATAAGTTTATAAATGTAGTTGTCAATTAGCAAGAATACCGACTGTACACATGGTGTATATCTGGTGTACTCGTTGAGTTTTACTTGAGGAATTCATAACCCATCCATCTATAGAATTCATTAATAATATTGACTTAAAATTCAGTGGCCCAATGTCTTGTGCTGCATTGACACGAGTGAATAAAAATAAATAAATATTAAATTTAGGTAGACGCATAACAATTTATATAATGAAATCAGAGCATTTAAACCTACAGGATGCTGGGACTCAAAACACGAATGCTGTGTCTCAGTGAATTGTCAATTTATAACATGTTGATAATTCTGTCATGGATGAAAATCAGAAATATGAAGTATTGAAGTTACAGACGGTCTAATATATAGATTCTGTATGAACAATGGTAGGTCACATGGTTGAGCAAAGAAAAATGATGTTAACTGGAGGAAGCTTTATTTTGGTAGAGTTATTAAGGACATTGGTCAATTAGAAAGCTAATACACAAGTTCTGTCTTGCTTGACTAATACTTAACCATTGTATTGATTCTTAGATGTCTAACCTAATTTTACAATGAGGAGGAGAGGGTGCTGCAGCACGCAAGTTTAAATGCTTTTGTTGTCCCTGGAGTTAGCATGGAGATGGTTACCAAATACAATTTTCATGTTACCATATATGAGTTACAGTTCAAGATCAATCAATGATGATGCATTTATAGGTCAACAAGAGAAAAGGCAAACTGAATATTTTAAAAAGCATTACTCAAACAGTAATGTAGGAACAAGCGTAATATTGTTGGTATCATAGCGGATTTTTGAGTTGACTGTGATTTCTATCAGTTTTTCAAGTTGATCATGTGACTACTATCAGTTTTCAGGATAATGTCACAATTTGGCAACATTATCTTCACTTTGGACTTGGAACCAGGGCTTCATCACTAAACATTTCCTTCTCTTTTCTCCCCGTTTGGTGTAGTTTGTTATCAATTTACTTAATCTCCGAATTCACATTTTTGTGTTGGATACCTTAAAATGATGTTGCATTTTTAAAAGTCAGATAATGTATACAATTTTTTCTAACAGTATCTTTTTCTTTAGCTTACTTGCACTAAATTCAGAAGATTGGCATATGTATTGTATTTTGATTGCATGGTGGATGCAACTAGTTATTTAACTTTCTTTCTTTTAGTGTGTGATTTATCAAAGTAGACATTAATTTAGGATATAGGAACTAGTAAGTAAAAATGATTAACAGATCTATTTTTCCGATAATTATCTAATAAATACAGTTTTCATAAACTAGTCCAACTTTTAAAGCTCAAGTCCGAAGGGGATGGAGGGCAGTTGGTATATCCGAGTCTCAAATTTTACGATTTTAAACAAATTGAGATTCCCAATTCAGTTCGATGTTTTCAGTGGAAGTATGGTGCTTAAGCGTATGATCAATGTGTGATAGTTCAACATTAGGCTGGTGTAAAATTGCATTGCGGCCGAAAAGCCAAGGTGACCAAAATGCATTTATGAGTGTGATAATTGCTGGATTAGATAATATGAAATTTTTAATTTTGTTTAGCTATTTTGGAATACACATGTTTATCTGGCCGAATACCATTTCATGTCACTTAGTAGTTTTAGTTTTTTGTAACTGAGAGTGCACTTTCGATTAACTATAAACATTAAGAGAATGTAAATGGAAACTACAAACATTACTGCTGTTTATGGCATGATGTGATTTTGAGGGACACTTATCTTTTGAATCTTATGATAGTATGCTGTGTGATTATTTGTCTTTGCCTTGACTGCAAAGGTGTGTTGTTCTTTATATGTTCTGCTTTTGAATTGATCTTCTTTGTTTGATCAACTGTTCAAAGTTGGCTCACAATTATTTTTAATTAGTGCAGATCTCTATATTTTGTGTGTACACCTTAGGAACACCAGAGAACCTGGCAGTTTAAACTTTTGAGATTTTGATTTTTCTTTTCATGTAATGAACAGATTCATCTAACTGTGGATAAATGGCTATTGATGCCTCAATAAATTGCTCTGTTGTTAACAAATTGTATGATGGGCTGTCACATGGGATAATTTACTTCTATCATTTTTATGTGAAGTGTTGCCTGCAAGTTACTAGATAATTTTGTTATTTTCATGGTTCATCCTATTTTAGCTTCATTTGCCTTGTAGAGCTCACAGAATGCAATCAAGCTTTTGATTTCTGTCTTGCTTATTATATGTTCATCTTACATACAACCATCTTCCTTAACCATGTATTATAGTTTGCATTCATCGGTGTGGCTAATGTTCACCATGATATGTGAATATATATATATATATATATATTAGATCTATTCTTTCTTGCCAACCATTTTGTCAGATTATCTTAATCTAGCATGTGGATTTACTGTATCTTGTTATTCTGTCATCCGTCTTGCACTTCTATAATTTTAAAAGCAGTATCTTTTTTTTGGGGAGAAAAAGTGTACTGGCTTGTGAGTTTCATGTAGAACGATTGATGGGGAATGTTGCATCCTGAATTTAAATTACTGACATATATGAGGTGAAATTTGAGGTAGGCAACAAATATGGCCTTGGCGTCTTAAGGTATCTATTTATAATATTATATACCTGCTTGAACCCTGTGCCATCCTTTTTCTTCTACTGGTGTGATGACTTCTGTAAGCTTTTCTAAGTACTTTCCTTCAAGTCTTAGTTTTTTTACTCTGCTTGTCCCATTTTCATGATTGGACCAATTAGATAACACAATCTTCTTATTACAGTCTAAATGGAGGCAAGAGCAAAAGGCAAAAGAGCAAACCTTGGCCCAAGTGGAAGAGGAACGGCGATCCAAGGAAGCTGCTGAAGCTGGTAATAAAAGAAAGCTTGAGGCTTTGCGCCAGAAGATAGAGATAGACTTCCAGCGTCATAAGGATGATCTGCAAAGACTTGAGCAGGAGTTTTCGCGCCTAAAAGCTTCTGCAGAGTCTAATGAGCTGAATCATCAGTCAAATACCTTACCTTCAGGAAAGTCAGAGAGGGCAAAGCCACAAGGCGAAACAATTGCTAGGTTGCTTCATGAATTAGATGAACTGGAGGATTCTTCTGAGAAAGAAACCAACTGTGATAGGGAATGCATAATTTGTTTGAAAGATGAAGTGTCAATTGTTTTCTTGCCATGTGCGCACCAAGTTCTGTGTGCCAGTTGCAGTGACAATTATGGAAAGAAAGGGAAAGCCACATGTCCATGCTGCCGGGTTCCAATTGAACAAAGGATCCATGTTTTTGGTGCTAGTTCATAGTCATAGTTTGTCTTAAGAAAATGCTGTCAAATCTCCTTCAGGAATACTGATATTATGCTATTTAAATTTTGTATCGGCCATTTGGACTGCCTGCTTTTAAACCTGTCTTGATATGCTGAGGTGCTTCAGCAGATTGTAGTTAGTATGTAAATAAGAAAATTCAAGCTTAAATGCATTTTACTTCGGTTTGAAACTCAGAATCAATCTACAATAATTTCTAGCATCTTTTATTTGCCAAATTTTCATTCAGAAAGATTTTATTTTATTTTATTTTTTCATTCAGAAAGAGCTGAAGCAAAGCAATTGTAGTAGCTGTGTGAGTCGATATTTGATTCTTTATTTCAATAATATTTTCCAAGATAGATCTTTTCTTGAAATGTGTTATCTTGGTTTATAACTGTTAGTAGTGCATTCTTTTAATAATTTGCGCTGGAATTCGTTAATACTTTAATGGCATTTTTCTGAAACAAGCATAGATTTCATTATTGACAACGGAATTGTAAAGCATTAAAATATCAATTACAAACCAACAATATAGTAAAACATTACGCTAGTTAGCGCTAACATTGTAGTGGATTATTTTTTAATTATCACATATTTAGTGCTGCACTGTGTTAATTTTATGGTGATTAATTTAGATTATATTTTTGATAAAATATTTACTATACAACAACTTAGAAAAAAACTCCATGCAAAAGTCTTAAAATTTAAAATTTTTCATATTTTTAATTTTTAATTTTTAGTATAAATATAAAAAAATATCATAATTCTTTTGAGCATATGTTAAACTAACAAATTCTATAATTTTAGGCAGTATAAATTTATTTTTTCAACATTTCTCAAATGTGTACATTGTGAAATAAAGATCTAAGTAAACAATCCAATCAAATAGTCTCTAAAAAGTATGGAAAATTGACACAAATAACCTCTTAAACTTTTTATTTTCACAATTAACCCCTTTAATTATTTTCTATCAATATTAACCAAATAAAAATATTTTGTCCCAAATTACCCTCCTTATTTCATCCATATTTCACCCTTATTTCATCCGTCTTCGTCTTCTCAAACCAAAGCCGTAACTAGTTTTTTTATTTTAATTATTATTAACAGTGTCAAATCGAAGACCGAAAGAGTCAATGGCAAAGTAAATTCTATCTAAATACATATGAATTCATCTGAAATCTAGCAGCAAAATTTGAATATAACAGCCGAAAACCTAGGTACGATAATTATACAAATTTTTGTAAAACTGAATATTTAATAAAATTTCTCTTGAATAGTTTGAGTAATTTGTATAGTTTATATAATGAAGTGTTTAAAAGGTGGGACATTTGCATGGCGTTGGGTTATATTTTTGCGCGGCCAAGAGACAGCGTTGATGACTGAACTGCCATGTCCTGCATGTCACACAAAATTTGGTGCGACATGTACAGGTGCAACAAGGTGCATGTTGCACCGAATTGATTTTTTTTTCTTTGAATGATTATATTTTCTACTGTATAATTAATTTTTTTTTAATAATTTTAGGATTAATAAATTTAGTTGTACTTGAATTGTGTTATAATGGTTGGTGGGAGATATCGACAAATGGCCATATAGATTATATGAATACTAAGAATACGGTATTTTTGGTTTCGAAAGATTGTATGTTTCCTCAATTTCTAACAAGAGCATATGAAATTTTACAAATAAATCATAATGAACATAATAACTCAATTAAAACAACTTTGAAATCTAATAACACAACTCATCATGTATATTCGCTATCCATGGATACATGTAATGACGAAATGGTTAAGATTGTGTTATATCTGGCCTCTGATATAGCCAACTGTAGATGCATCCTTATATTTGTTATCGTGTCTCCTCAAATTCTGAGTTAAAATGTTGAAGCACAATAACTTATCTCTGTCCCCAATGTTGAAGAAGAGGTGTTACCAAGGACATCGTTGCAGCAATATTACTCTCCACTCCAAGACAATAATGACACTATTAATGATAATAGCATTATGTTGTCTGATGTTGGAGAAAAGGTGTTACTACTAGAGACATTTTTAGAGGAACGTTACTGTCTATTTTCACAATAATTATTTTCGTAAAAATGACGATCCTATTGATAACGTAGGCAACACAGAAGCAAATTATGCTCATGTGGAGGTGTATAGTAGTACGAGGGCCACTCACTACAGTAGTCCAATTGTTGATGGGGGTGTCATCTTTCCGATATTCCTTTTAACAATGAGGATGAGCGTCAGGATGATATTGCTACTAATAGTAGGGACAGTTGATCTATTGCTTCAATGGGCTGTTCAATGAGGACAGTAGTTAACCCTCTTGTAAGTCTTGCTCCAGTTATGCCATTAAACTTGTTTGATCCAAACTTTGTTAAAAGTTGCAATTCATATAATATTGGTGTGGGCAAGTTGATCTCTAAGAAGAATAAGTTAATATTGGAACTATGCAAAGTTGCCCTTCGAGATAAGTTTGATTTCAAGATTGCACGGTCCACAACTACACGTTTCGAGGCCCATTGTTCTTCGAAATCATGTAAATGGCGTATTCGAGCAACGAGATCTTTGAATAAATAGAATGTTTATTGGGTAGTCAGGAGAATTGACAATGTACATACATGTCATAATGAGGTGTTGTCTGATGGTCGTCACCGAGTAAGGAGTCGAGTTGTTGGTCATATTATCACAGATAAATATATCTAGGAAAAAAATATATACACTTCGAATGATATTAGAATATACATGCATCAGGAATACGATGTCCAGTTAACATATCAGCAGGCATATCGGGCCAGAGAAGTTGGTTTGAAATTGTTTGAGTGAATCCTAAAAAGTTATATAACTTACTATCCAAAGCTCTCACATTTTGAAGGTTGCAAATGAGGGTATAATTACTCACCTTGAACGAGATGGGGATGGTAATTTCTTATACTACTTTGTAGCTCTTAAATCTTCTATCAAGGGTTTTAAACAATATATTAGACCGGTGATTATTGTAGATGGAACTTATCTAAAGGGCCTATATTGGGGAAGCATGCTTGTTGCAACATGCTTAGATGGAAATAATCAATTATATCCGTTAGCTATTGAGGTTTTGGATTCAGAAAATAATGATGCTTGGGAATAGTTTATGACGAAGTTACATGAAGTGATTGGCGATATACCAAATTAGTATTTATCTGCGACTGATGCACTTTCATTAAGAGAGCTGTTCTTAAAGTATTTCATAATGCTACTCATGACGCTTATTTTTACCATGTGAAAGGTAACATAAAAGTAAAATTCAGGATGTCGAAAACTGCTTGGGATGATTTCGAGCCTGTTTTTATAAGAGCCGCAAAAGCATATGGACACGAAGAATTTAGAAAATAACTTGAGACTTTGTGGATGCTCCACTCTAGTGCAGTCAATTACTTGGAGAATAACGTGAGTATATGAAATTGGACAAGGTCTGTGTTCGTAGACAGAAGATACAATATTTTTACTACCAATATTGTGGAAAGCGTGAATTCTTTTATGAGGGGACCACAAAAATTTCTGATTACTCATCTTATTGCTTACTTTAGAAAAATAATGTAGCAATGATTTTATGACAGAAAACTTGTGGTTGAATCGATGATTACTTGGTTAATAACCTGGGCAGATGAAATAGATGCTGAGAGGAGATCTCGGGTCAAAAGTATGATCGTCCTCTTGTGTCTCCTCATCGATTCTATGTTTTGGTGGTGGTATTAAAGGGGGATTAATTGACATACATAATAAAACTTGCTTATGTAAAGTATTCGAATTGGATCAGCTCGTCTGGGTGCATGCAATTACTGCTTGTTTAACTATCCGAGTGGATTACATTAGCCTTTGTTCTGTTTTTTACACTAAGAAATCATTAGTGAAGGCTTATGCAAAGTTAATGGAGCCGGTTGGCGACGTAATAGACTGAAAAGTTCCAGATGAAATCTAAGAGATGCAAGTTTATCCATCAGTAGAAGCACCACCACCTGGTCGGTGAGTATGTAAATCAGAGAACTATGAAATGTGAGCGGTGCAACCAACCGAGACATAACTGTAAATGATGTAAAATCCTATTGCAATTAAAGTTAATTACATTTTCCAAGTAATTATGTATTATCGATTTTATATTTTTTGAGTATTACACAATTATATGTAATGAAATTTTTTAATATTATTTATTATTACAATTATGTATAACACCTATTTTTTAATTTTTATGCACAATTATATGTAATCAAGTACGTTAATGAGAAAGAAGTTCTATATATCAATATTCGAATGACTACAATGACATATAATCTAATATCGTTATTAAATATGTTTATAGCAATCTTCTTCCTAAAATACGCTCCATGACTACTGTTGAAATCAAGTTTAAGCCTGAACATTAAATACATAGTAAACATCAATAAAAATACACCACAATCACCACTACTAGGCTCTTGTTGTGAGACACCCTTAACTGCGACGACTTTCCAGTAGTCAGCATGTTATGGATCATGTCGAATATTGTAGAATCCAACATGTTCTAATCACTAAGGAAATATAACTTCAAATGGCCTAAATTGATCCTTGTACGTTTTATCGTCACAAAATATCATCAAGTCGTAAATCTAAATTTTATTGGTACGAAAGTCTACTCGGGCTAATACCCAATGGTCGCTGCCAAAGTTAACAAGGATAAATACCTACAAATAAAAATATCTTTTAATTTTCTGTGTTTCTTATTGCCAAAATTTCACAGTAACAGAAAAATGTACATACCATATCCACATCTGTCAACTGTTTTGACATTATAAACTTCCGTCCATGAATATATAATTAAAATTGTTGCTATATTTTAATGATTCGACCGTATATTCTCCGTTGTTCTATAGCTGCTTCACGAACACCTGAAACATCATATACATAAAAAAATAAGAAAATAACAAGATAAGAAATAAAAACGATGAGTATATGTTATGTAAACTAATTACCCAAAAATATGTGTCTATATGTGTGGCTTGCTGAGACAATGCATTCGGATACTACTATTGCTTCTCACTGATCAAGCGGAGATACTCATGAATATGATGTGGATGAATAGAATGGAAAATTGCCGTCAATTTAGAACACAATGATAATACACAAAATGTCCAAAAATTGAATACATTAAAAAAATTACCTCATTAGTTAGCCATCCCATTAAAGTGTGGCCTAAAAGTATTTGAAAAACTAAGTGCGAGAATGAGATTAAATGATCCACTGGTTGAACTCATTATATAGACTTAGATCCTACAATCCTCGAAGTAGATTTATATCCATACTCGTTCTTTCGTCCATCTAATGGTCCATTAATTGGAGTATAGTTAGAGGATCGATGTTCCTCCCTCGCTTGAATGACAAAATCAAGTACGGATTACTTAAGACATAAGACCATCTATATGGACAGCTATACAATGATGTCCCCGCTGCATGCTCCTTCTTACTAATGTCCGGCTTCTCCTTCTTAAAGATCTGCATGCTCTCCCCGCTGACATCCCCATAAAAGCTATACAATGACATAAGAGTTGAAACATTCTGATTCTCCATATCAGTATACACTTCACAATCATCTATGGTCTATCCATTTGCCAGATGAATATATTCAACAAATATCGGATTAAAAGTTTAAAGAACACAATAGAATATGGGTTAAATTTGCTCACTGTATAATAACATGTAGTTGAAGAAGGATCGTATGAGCGTTCAGTATACAAACCAATAAATTTCATCACCGTTTCTCTAAATTGTTGATGTTCTTTATGCTCTTCCTCAAAAGCCGACTTCAATTTAGAAATAGAACGATCAATCTTGTTCATCTGTCGAATGATGTAATCATTATTATACTTTGTTCTCGAATATTATCAATTAAAAAAATATAAGCATAAATAAATAAATATGTAAAGAAAATGACTTATATATAAAGAAAATAAATGATTTATAACTTTTGAATCATATTTGTCATCGGATTCGTGTGTCTGCTCATGATGGTCATTCGCGGGAAGCTCATCCTCAATAATATTTTACTGTTCTAGTGTTGGGGTAGTAGCACTCGCAGTGTTTTGATTCTCCTATGTTTGCCTTGCAATAGGAGGCGCATTGATGGATGGTTGATGCTGTACAAAGTAATATTTAAAATAGATAAATAATAATCCAAAGAAATTCTAGTTTGTAATAATAGTATGAAGAACTAAATGATATCCACATTATAGACCCAACTTGGAATATGTCGCCTATATTTTTGGGCTTTCTCCTTTGAGTTCAGCTAAATGGTTTGTAAAACATTTTCCTGCCATAATTCAACCCAAATTTTAGGTTAGTATAATTTAGTAATATGAAAAGTAGTAATATATAAGTATCAATATATATTACTTACAAGACGATAGTTATCATTGATTAAGGAATAAACTTCAATAAATCTTATTTTGGAGGAAGCGATAGGCTTCCATGCATGATATGTGAAATCTTCTTTTTTTTTTTTACGACCCACTCTGATAGCAGCCCTCCAATCACTTCGAAAATCTATGCCTACAACAAGTAAAGTGAGAATGTTAAAAAATCTTTAAACGTTCAATATTATCAAACTAATTATCTCACAAAATAATTTAAAAATAGCGCAATCTTAACATACCTGAACTCCAAATGTAAAACTGTATACATTGTACTTTCAATGTTATGGTCTGGCTTTTCCAAGAGAGTCTTCTTAAATTTTTCGGTTTTACCATACAATATATGGTTAAGACTGTCGTATATCATTTCCCACGACAAACGATCCCATTGACGATTTCGAAAGTAATCAATGTCATCTAATTCGTTAGGCAATAACAAAATTGATCTGGCTATGAACTTTTCTTCCATTTAGTACTTTGTCTACAAAATAAAAGAGTGCAAGCTTTATTGCATCAATGTTGTCTATGATGTCCAAGTTTAAGTTACCAAATCTTTTGTCGAATTCACCGAGATTTAAATTACAAAACAAACAATCAAAATACGTATTAAACAGCCTATAATTCTTTTTTGGCATTTTGGGTACAGTATTTTCGCCATAAGAAAATCCAGTAACTAAACACCACTCTCTAATTGATAAGCATATCAAATGCTCATCAATTTCAAATCATAACTGATTTCTATCATTGTAGGCCACTTGTCTAAGCAATAAATTATGTATAATGAAGCCACTGAATGAAAAGTTTTGACACTTCAAGAAATGCCCAAATATATCTTTTTTAAACAATTGTAACTTTCGTTTTGTTAACTTTTCCTCAATGATTTTTATGACTACATCTAGTTTACGCATACTCGTAAATACACCCAGGAAAGTTATCAGTATAAGGTATCATCATTATGCTTAATACATACTCAGATTCCGTCATATATCTGTTACATTTATAACATTATTATATTACATTTATATAATTTTAAAAAAATTCGATGATAATGACAAAAACTATCATTTGTCACATTAGAATTTGATGCGACAAGCAAATTCCTAATTGCACGCTCTCTGATCCTTCTGCGCGACGATCGCGTGCTGGTCGCACCTTGTGCGGGCTGAGCCTGAGCTGGGTGCGTAGCCAACGACCCACCTGATCTGTCGATTACTCCCACAAACTGTCCTCACCCACAACAATCCTCTACTACCATCACTAACACAACACAACAACAATAACATAGAAAAATACAAAAATAAAAATTTATATAATTTGAACTAACCCGAAATTTTGAGAATAATAGTTGCTAAATGAAGTCGTCGGCGATGTCAAAGCGATCAAAAGACAGCTTTCGGTAAGAGAAAGAGAGGAGAAGATTGGGCAGAAAATTAAGAGGGCATTTCTGTCACTGGCACAATTGTTTGGCTAATGTTGATAGAAATAAAATCTATGGGTTATTTGTGAAAAATAAAAAGTTTAAGAGGTTATTTGTGTTAATTTCCCAAAAAGTATCACACCATTATAGCATAAATAAATAGTTAAAATATACAAGCTAAGTTCAAAAGTTATATTCGTAAAGTGGAGGCTATTTGAACATATTAAATTTCTTTCTACATCTATTTTAAAATATAAATTTATTATTAAAATTTAAAAATTTAAGAATCTTAAAAATTATCTTTCACTAATCACTTTCTCTATTTACTTTATAATTGCATATTCTCTCAATACACTTACATTCTACAAACTAAAACATTTAATCTCACTCTCTTTTGAACTCATTTTCTTAGTCCTTTGTAGTATATCATGATCTATATTTTAGATTTTTTTCTTGATATTCATTAGCTTTTGTGTTTGGAAAAAATTAATTATCGATATTCATTAACTTTCATGATTAATACAAATTTGTCGATGTTCATTTTTAAATGTGGTTTTGTTTCTTTTAGTTAATGATACTAATTATTTACAGCTAAAAATATATATATGAATGAATTGATAAAAATTATAAAATTAAGAAGAGAATGAGAAGAAAGGGATATTTAAGTAATTTTTATAAAATTATTTACATAATAAAATTCTTAATTAAAAAGAAAGTTGGGTTGGATTGATCAAGTTAATTAAAATTAAAAAAAAATTAAAATAATTATTTGGTATTTAAAATTAAATTCAAATAGTAAAAAAATACATTAACCTTCCATCATAATATTAAATAAAATCCATTGCACCTAGAATCTATCAATAAATAGCATGACATTATGTTTGAATATCTATCTTAGTTTTAGCAAAAATTAGGGTTTAATTTTTTAAATTTGAGATATTGAGAATTCAACGATGTCAGGTTTAATAGGGAGAAAATGAAAATAGCATTTTATAAAAAGAACAAAAGGGGTTCAAAATTAGATATAGTCATTTAGGATTTAACAACTGACAATTGACATTAATTTTTTTAAGAATTTTATTAGGGAGATTTTCAAATTTTCCTATTGAAATCAATATATATAATCTACTCTTTACTTTTTTCATAATAACTCCCATGGTATAAAAAAATTAAAAGAGAAGAAGGAGAACTGGGTTATTTGCTTGATAATTTATTTTGCAGATATAAAATTTATATTTATTATAAGAAAATGATTTAAAATAACCCAAAAAGAAAAGAAAAATGTCTTAACATTGAAACATATTTTTCTTATTTTTAATTCTTAAATTTTTAATTTTAATTTTTATTTTTGTGGTTTATTTAATTATAATAAATATAAATAAAAATATATCTAAAAATAAGAGTAATATCATAAAATTATGTTGTTAGAGGATTATTGATCATTATGAAAATAGCATGAGACACATGATGTATATTATTAGGAAGGGAAAATTGACTATCTCCCATTTTATTATTCTTGACTTAAGTTGGGTTGGATTATATAAATTCATTAATATGAACCCATAATTCAATCACTAATTAAATTGAAAAAAAAAATTGATTCAACAATCCATATAAATTTAATTAGGTTGAGTTTAACCAGATTGGGTTCATTGAGTTAAATTGGGTTCATCAAATAATAATTTAATAATTGTTATACAAGCAGTGATGACAAAATTAATAATACAACTTTAGAGACTAACATTTTCTAGTTGTAAAGGAGAATGAGACTAGCTTTTATGACACTAGATTTTCGCATTTGGGAGTTGGGTTATTCTATTTAATCCACGGTGATTAACTGTTCTTTATTTGACCTTTTATTATAAAACTATTTAGTTTAATTTTAATACGTGTGTGTAGGTAAGATAATTAATTTATATATTAAAAAGTCACATTTACCCTTTACTGATTTCAATTTACGTAATAAGCAATTCCTATGAAAGAAAAATGAAAGTGTCATATTCCTCCTCTTCTTAATAATTAATAAATGAAAATTCATCTTGTGGAGAAGAAATAGCTAGCATCGGACAAGCCCCAATACCAACAAAAAGTAATTTTAGAAGATCAAATTGAAGATGAATGAAAAATCTCCTGAGATTGACTTAAAGCGACAAGTGGCAACTGGCAAAGCATATTTCCCATGCAAGAAGAAAACAAAAGTAGGTGACATTGACAAATGGCCAAACCTAGGCTGCAGATTTTCAGTGAGAGGTTGAGAATGCACGAGAAGAATTGAATGAATGAATTGCCTCATTTGCGTTTTTGAGGATTCACAAAAGTCAATCACAGCTGTTTGAGATTAACACTTGTTACTTGAAATGAAAATATCAATCACTTAATTGGGTTAAAGAAAATATTTTAATAATAGTAACAATAACAAGTGTTGGATTCAGATTACAGCTTTCCCTTTTGGGCAAATTACTAAATTATTTTATTAATATAATTTCTAGCTGCACTGCAACCCAAACCCGTGAGCCCCTAGCTAGCTGCACTCTTGGAGGATCATTTTGGTCAAACGGCGGTTCGCGGTTGACCCAACCCAACTACAATTTTATGTGCTATGCCTGTGCTTGCTGAGAGCTTGAGACTGAGTTAATCACACAAGTAACAAATGGTCCATTTGAAATTGGACCGAGGTATCTTTTATGGAGGATACCGTACGTACGTTTTTGACATCAATAGCTTTTTAGGCAAAATCAAATTAATGTTTAAAATAAAATTGAAATTTGCTAGGGATATTATTCTCTATTAGTTACAATTAAATTTTGGGTTATGTAAATTTTTTATTATGCTATATTGTATTAGTACTCTTTAATTAACATTTTACTATAAATTAGGCTTTTAAATTTTTATATGGTATTAGAATCAAGTTCTTTTATCTTATCAAAAAATAATTACAAAAAAAAATCAATTAGACACATAAACTTTTATTAAAAGTGTTTATTAAAAATTAACTATTTATCTTATGAAAATTAATAAGAAGCACAATAGTTACAAACGATAAAAAATACATTTAGCCATTGTCAAAGCTCAGAGTGTAACTCTACGAAGTCCAAATTCAAACTTGTAGTTTGCTTCATATTTTTTTTTTCATTCACTTGACGGGCTACTTCTTTTGTTGTTTTTACTCTTTTTTATTCATTGAAATAATAATTTTACATTATTACCTTTCCAAAATGACATTTTTATTCAATATCTAAAAGGCATGGATGAAGTGTGTAGGGTCATTTTAGACATTTTCTACCTAAATTATTATATTTTATGTAGAAACTCAAAATATTTTTTAAACCCTGCAAAGTACTATGGCACCCTCCTTGCATCCTCTAGTCTTAGTTATCCTCCGCTCTCTAGCTACTGAAATGAAGCAAATACTCGTTATTGCAATTTAAGCACTAAAAGCACAACTTCTTATAATTTTGAAGGAATAAAAGAAATTAATTCATGTGAGATATTATAGATATAATTTCGTGACATTGATATATTTGGCTTAATTTATTTAGGTGCAATTGGTAGAGAAATTTATATACCTTTAATTTTATTAAAGTCTAGGAAAACTATTCAAATACGCAACTTAATAGTTTTCTCATATTTTAATAAAGTTAAAAATCTTAAACGGATAATTTTCTAGTGAAGACATCATCACTTTATTAAAGTAAAAATGCATACTAAAATATATATATATATATATACACACACACACACTAGAGACTATGTTTTTTTTTTTTAATAATGACATCCTTACTTTGTTAAAATAAAGATGTTTTTACTAGAGAATTATTATTATTATATTTATATGCATAAAGAGAGGGAGCAATCAATTTGGTGCACGCATAAAAAATTTATATACCCTAAATAAAATCCTAATATATGTGTATATATTGTTGCTCATGCGGATAAATAGGGACACAGAGAAGCAAACAATATATTTTTGTTTACTTAATTTTCAATAAAATATGATTATGTCTCATGATTTTGGATCCCAATTTATTAATTTTAATTTGATAAACTTCCTCTATTATACGGAGTGACTACTACTTTCATTATCAAACTGTTACTAACAATATGCATTATTTTATTTTTATTTTTTAATTATCTCTAGAAATATTATATTTTATTAGCATCTTTTGATATATATATATATATATATATATAGTAAAATATTTTAACATCAAATCCTGCATATATATCTTCTTTTACCCCTTTTTTTTCATGAGAAAATTTTGTTAAAACAAGAGATATATTACTACAGAATTTTGGCATTGAATGTCGGTTTGCTTTGAGATGAATTTGCCGCATCGTCTAGCAAAGTTGGCACTTATATAGCATGAACATGGAGCATGCTATATGGTTGGAGAAATATGGAGAATGTTCCATCAATTTAAGGGTAAGTTTTGAATTACTCCTGTCATGGATTAACTATTTTCAAATTATCCCTTTACTTTTAAAAATTTCGAATTACCCTATTTTTGTTTAAAAGATAACAAAAAAAAAAATTGTGGTTGGTTGATGAAATTTTTGTCTTCTTAACAAAAATGAGAGATAAATTGAGGTTTTCAAAAGTAAGAGAGTGATCTAAAAATAATCAATTTATGAGGGGGATAATCTGAAATTAACCCTAAGTTTAATGAAATTCCATTCAATAGAATTTGAAATCTTTAGGTCAGATTGTAAAAATCTAGATCTCAAGAGAATGCTTTTTTATTTTTTTGGAAGAAAATTCAAAAAATATATTTATTAAATATTTCTATAAATAAAGACTACACTTATTACTTACCATTTTTTTCCTCATTTTGGTTATAATTAATTTAGGTAGTTGCTAAGTTACGTTAAGTTACAACCGTCCTAAAATTAGTTTTCTACTACCCTTAAATTGTTTGAATAGCTTAAATTGTTTGAATAGCAACGACTTAGAGGTACAAAGAAACTATTTTTGGATTGTTGTATGTTACAATTAATGTAATATAGCAAAACCCATTTATTTATTTCCGCTATATGAAATACCAATGTTTTAGAAATGTAAGAGTTAAAATACGTATTTAAAGCAGCTGGAAGCTAAACCCTAGAAGAAATTCAACTACTCCTTTGATTTTCTCTTTTTAAAGGTATGTTTTGCCTACCCATGATCCTATTAAATGGGAGTCCCCACTTGGGTAGGTTATAGATATTACAATCACACCTTCATCAAGATTTTCTTCTTTTCTGTTGACTCTCAAGCCCTTGAGAAAGCAACTCAACCTTCAATTATTTATGTGCTTTATAATGCAATGCATGTGAATACAGGTACCTTCTCTCACTTTCTCTTCTCTTCGCCATATAAAGTAAGACAATTGATTCTTTTAGAAACTTGGGGTTCTTCCAATACACCAAAGTAACCCTAATTGTACGAAATGGCTAGCAAGGTTCATGTGGGCATTGAAATGACCATGAGTGGAGATCATGGTTTTTCCAGCAAAAGCAGCAGCAAGGAGAAGTTGAAGAAGCACATGAATGTTATTGGTGAGAAAGCAAGAAGATTTCCCAATTTGTTATGGAAGGTGGGTCGCGAAGATCCAAGAAGAGTGATTCATGCACTCAAAGTTGGCTTATCGCTGACACTTGTTTCACTTTTGTATCTGATGGGGCCTTTGTTCAAAGACATTGGAGAGAATGCCATTTGGGCTGTCATGACCGTCGTCGTCGTCCTTGAGTTCACCGCCGGTGCCACTTTATGCAAAGGACTTAATAGAGGATTAGGGACTCTCTTAGCCGGATCATTGGCATTTCTCTTCGAGTACATCGCCAACGAATCCGGTCACATTTTTCGTGCCGTCTTTATTGGAGCTGCGGTTTTTCTTGTTGGTAAAACTAGGACCACGACACAAACTATTTTTGAACAAACTGATGATATGACATAATTTTACTAATTTGATTTTGAAATTTGTTGACATGCGTGCAGGAGCTGCGGCAACATACATGAGGTTCATTCCCTACATAAAGAAGAATTATGATTATGGTGTTGTGATATTCCTTTTGACATTCAATTTGATTACGGTGTCAAGCTACCGTGTTGAGAATGTACTGAGGATTGCTCATGAAAGGTTTTACACAATTGCCATCGGCTGTGGCATTTGCCTTTTCATGAGTCTTCTGATATTTCCAAATTGGTCAGGAGAGGACCTTCATAATTCCACTGTGGCCAAATTTGAAGGTCTAGCTAAATCAATTGAAGCTTGTGTCAATGAATATTTCAATGATCATGCTGAGGAGGTAAAAATAAATTTAATGGATAAACCATCGGATGATGAAGATCCCATTTACAAAGGTTACAAGGCTGTTTTGGACTCAAAATCTATTGATGAAACTCTCGTAAGTTCTTTTTCTTTTAATTACATTATTTAATAAAGAAGTTTAATTTTGTTTGCTTTAATACGTAATTAATTTGGTATAACAGGCATTATATGCGAGTTGGGAGCCGAGGCACTCAAGGCATTGTTACAGATTCCCATGGCAGCAATATGTGAAATTGGGAGCTGTTCTTCGCCAATTTGGATATACTGTTGTTGCTCTTCATGGTTGTTTGCTTACGGAAATTCAGGTAATAAATTTATTAATTAATTTTTAAATAGCATAAAATTCAATATTATTTTATTAATTGGAGCAAATATTTGGGAACCATGAAAGACAAAACGACTTAATGCAATAATGCTATACGTAGATGCTTGTGCAAAACTTTTCCTGTTTGCATGGTTTTATTCATTGCTTCCGATTTAAAGTATATTTTTATGCATTTATCAGAACTTTCTTCATGCTTATTTGAAAAAATAAAACCTTCTTTCATTCTTCAATAAACTGAGCCCATGTTCTATCTCATTGCTACCTATGATGCGCGCATTGATTCTCTATGTATATATAATTAAGAAGTGATTGTCATTTTAAATACCTTTTTTTCCAACTTGTCCTTATTAGTAATATGGTATAAAACATATGGCTTAATTGACTTTTAAGCCATGATAAATAATGTCACTTTGCTTCTCAACGTACGTTCAATCGCATGTTCATGATTTATATTTTACAAAGTTAATTAACGTCGAATTATTATAAACTATAAGCATTGAAAATTATGAACATTATTATTTCCACCTATCGGAAATTATATATGTAATATTTTTGTTGATTAAATTTTGTCTTCATTAATTTAGACCCCAAGATCAGTAAGGGCCCTGTTTAAAGATCCATGCATTCGCCTTGCAAACGAAGTATCAAAAGCTCTAATGGAGCTAGCCAACAGCGTCAAAAGTCGCCGGCACTGCTCGCCGGAAGTACTCTCCGATCACCTCCACGAATCCCTACAAGACCTGAACACGGCCATAAAGTCCCAACCAAGGCTTTTCTTAGGGTCCAACAGTAGCCAAGCCTCCAACTTGCTTGCCCTAGCAGCTGCACATGCAAGGCAGCAAAAAGAACATGGAGTATCGCTGTCGAGTTTCAAAACGGATACTAGTGCATTGCTCGAATGGAAAAGCAAAAGGGCATCATCCGAGCGATCGAAAGAAGCCGAACGGAAAGTGCTGAGGCCACAGTTGAGTAAAATTGCAATAACAAGTCTTGAGTTCTCAGAAGCACTTCCATTTGCTGCTTTTGCTTCTTTGCTAGTGGAGATAGTGGCAAGGCTTGATAACGTGATTGAGGAAGTTGAAGAACTCGGGAGAATTGCTTGTTTCAAAGAGTTTAATCCTGGGGATGATCAGATCATTGTGACTTGTGACAAAACTCCAGTGGATGTTACTCAGAATCATTTGCCTTCTCATCCTGCAGATTAATCGTTAGTTATTGTATGATGTTAAAGATTTGTTATTAGGTCATTCGTGTTACATATATTTTCCATTTGATTATTACATTTACGTATTTTTGTTACAACGATTATTTGAGTCATATGTGATGATCAGATTATTTGATTTAGCCAGGCTTACATTGTTTTAGTTTCAATAAAACTGACAAATTTTTCAACAACATTAGCTGTACCAATATAAAAACTAGCTAGCACTCATCATCTAGTCTTGATTATATTAATATAAAGGATGAAATTACTTGTACTCTAAAAATTATTTAAAATACTTTATTACCTTGTATACTTATAAACTAATTTTAAAAAATTAAATATTACTTTGTACACTCTTTTATTTTTTTTTTAAAAAAAACCTTTTACTTAAACTATTTAAATTAATTATTTTTATTTACTTAAAACACCAATAAAATTATTTAACACATTTATTTTGAGAGATTTAACACATACTTACAACAACATAATTAAGTCAAGTTATAACAATTTATTAAATACAATTTTAGTTATTTTTTTATTTATTTATGTTATTATTGGATTTTTCATACAAAAAACAAATTGCAATGAGAACATAGTAATAAAAAGTATTTTATATATATTACCAATAATAAAAGAAGGAGAAGAAGAATAAGAATAAAGAAGTCGAAAGCAAAAAAAAATGGTTGTTTAAATTGATTTTGTTTTATTTTATTTTTGAAAAAAAAAAGTATCATAAAAACTTTGTAGGCAATTTTTTTTCAAAATATTGATTTCCTTGTTACTCATCTTAATATTAATTAAGATATTGGAAATAAAAATTTTAGGGTTTAAGTCATGAGAATTATACATTAAATAATGAGTATCCTACATGGTTATTCAAAGTAATTATATATTATTGATTTATAATAAATTGTGTTTAATAGTAATTCACATGATGGTATATTTGAAATAAAATTTTAATTAAAAGGTAGAGCTATTTGAACCTACCGAAATTCTCTTCTCACCAATTTATTTATAAAACTAAGAGCAATGTTAGGCATCTAAGTATTTAAGTTTTAATTTGAGCCTCAATTAATGTAACATTCATCCATTGGATGGTAATTTTACAAGTTATAAAATTTATCATCTAACAGATAAATTGAGACTTAAATATTGAATCTCTAACATTATTGTAAACCTAATATTAAAATTTATAATAGAATTATATACAGCCACTTAAATACCAAATATGTTCTCATATTCTTTTTTTCAGTAAAAGTAGGATTATTGAGTGAATATGATTTCCTTTTTTTCCTTTGCTAATTTTCTTTCCATAACGAAATTGAATTACTCTTAGAAATCAATTCCTATTTTAATTATTGATATTAAAGTATTTTTTTCCTTTTCTAGTCATGTCTGTTTTAATTATTGAATTGATTAAGACCCATAATCCATTTTTGAATTTTTGCAGGCGGGGTTGAGATTGAAGGAGTACGGGGTAATTCAATTCCATGTGATCTGAAAGATTAAATCTCATAGCAGTTGGGATTTGGATGATTAAATAAAACAAAATAAAATTAACACGTCATAATTTTTATGTTGATACTATTCTAATGTTGTTTACTTGTTTGCACAGTTTTGATAATTGATATGAGTAAAGCAAACAAAAAATGAGTCTAAAAATAGATGAGTAATGTTGACAAGGTTTGTCTTAGTCAGAAAGGTTATAGATAGGTGGGTGTAAACAAAATTTTCTTTTTAAGTTGAATTTTTTTAGTATTTTAGTAATAAAAATTAATTAAATGGTAGGACTATTTGAACTCCACTAATTTTCTTTTTTAAAAACTCTATGTTTAAATTAAGTTTGTATTTTTAAAATAATTGTAATAAAATTAATTAATTAGCCCTACTTCTCTTTATCACCTAATTCCTCAATTTTACTATAGGTAATTCAAACTTTTATCATTGAATTTCAAATAAACATTCACACTTGCTTCTAAACTTCTCAAAATCAATTACACAATGGCTATTACAAATAGGAAGATAACAAATCTACATTAAAAGAAAGAATATCAATCTATTGTTTTAGGTCAATATAAAAAGAAATTTAGTTGGTACTATTAAATATGGTGAAAAGAATATTTGATGGATTTAAATAACCTCATCTTTTATTAAATTATAGTATTTAAAGTAACCATAATATCAATCATATTGTAATATTTTGCCAATGAGCTAATTAAGTAACTTTTTGGACAGGAAGTTGCAAATAAGTCATATTAAAGGGACTTAAAGCTGTCTAATATATATATAATTGAAGGCATAAATCAATAAAAAGCCAGTGATAAAAAAAAAATAAATTAAGTTTCCAAACAGGCCCAACCGGGTTCGTAATAATTTGCAGCCAAATGCTCCAGCACTGAGCTATGGACCCCCTTCGTAATAATTTGTTAACACTTTTATTAATTCTAAATATTTTAGTTGACTGTGATTTTCCTCCAACGTGTTACCCTAATATTAGGTTAAAATTAAGACAATTGCTACAATCCCTGCATGTAATACGTACACGCAAGGCAAAAAAAAAAAAAAGATGGTTATTGTTGCTAAAAGTGGCAGCAAAGGAAAAAAAAAAAAACTTAGAGCAACCAGATGCTCCTTAAGTAATTATTATATTACATAATAAATAAAATATTAATTATTTTAATAATAACGGTCCATAATAAAAATTTATGATAATTAAAAATTAATTTCAAGTTTAATGATTTTGGTATTAAATTAATAATTTATGTTTTATATTTATTAGTCTATTAATTATATGATATTCAGAGTTACAAGTTAATGATTCTAATTTTTATGCTCATTTTCCTTAATTTTAAGTTCTTTTAGTTTCAAGTTTAATGATCCCAGTATCTCGTTAATGATATGTGTTTTATATTTATTGGTTCATTAATTTCATGCAAGTTAATGATCCCAAATTTCATGTTCATTGCTCTCAGTTTCAAGTTCATTTAATTTCAAATTCCTTTATTTTCAAGTTTAATAGTCCCAGTTTCAAGTTAATAATTGATGTTTTTTGTTTATTAGTACATTAATTTCATGATTTTCAGAATTACAAGTTAATGGTTCTCAGTTTCATATTCATTGTCCTCAATTTCAAGTTCATTTAGTTTAAAATTTAATGGTCTCAATATCAAGTTAATAGTTAGTGTTTCATGTTTACTAATCTATTAATTTTATAACTTTCAAGATTGTAAATTAATGGTTCCCAGTTTCAAGTTATTTTGATTTTAATTTTAATAGTTTCAATATCAAGTTAATGGTAGGTGTTTCATGTTTATTGATCCATTAATTTTATGATTTTTAAGGTTGCAAATTAATAATATTGAGTTTCATGTTCATTGCTCTCAATTTTAAGTTTAATGCTCGCAATATCAAATTAATAACTGGTGTTTCATGTTTATTAGTATAATAATTTTATGATTTTCAAGATTATAAGGTAATGCTTCCCGATTTTATGTTCATTACCCTCATTTTTAAATCCATTTATTTTTAAGTTTAATGGTCTTAATATCAAGCTGATAATAAATGTTTCATATTTATTAGTCTATTAATTTCATAATTTTCAAGGTTGCAAGTTAGTGACCCTGCATTTCATGTTCATTACTCTAAATTTCAAATTCATTTAATGATCTCAATATCAAATTAATAAAATGTGTTTCATATTTCTTGGTCCAGTAATTTTAAGATTTTCAAAATTACAAATTAATGATCTTAAATTACATGTTCATTGTCGTTTTAAGATCATTTATTTTTTAGTATAATAATCTCAATATCAAATTAATAGTAGGTATTTCATATTTCTTAGTCCAATAATTTCATGATTTTCAAAGTTACAAATTAAAAATCCTTGGTTGAATGTTCATTGTCCTAAGTTTTAAGTTCATTTAATTTCAAATTTAATGGTCTCAATCTCAAAATTAATGATTTGTATTTCATATTTATGGTTAGTCATTTTTTTTTTCTCCTTCTTTATTTATATGAAGACTAACCAACCTACAAGAGAGGGATATATTACACTGAAGACCGACCAAAAACCATCAAAGCTCACCACAAGTCTAGCCTGTTTAAAATAAAATATATAATAAGGATGCATTCGGTTACGTCATATGTCATTAATCCACCATTTTGTAAAGTGACTTTCGCACGAGCATTTGAAGAAGATTATTAGATATAACAACACTCATTGTACCAATATTATTTACCTAGTCTTAAATCCAACCATTCGATTGATCATATATACTTCAACTTATCAACAACAAAATTACGTTGCTGACAACTTATGAAGCCACATTAATGAAAATATGAGATATAACCTAGCATATGTAAGTTTTTTATGTCTCCCATAATTCAACACCTAAATATTCACAAAAGGATCATATGAGAAAATGATGGACAACTTTAAAATTTTATAATATACGTAAAGATATATATAAAATTATATTAATTATTAAACTAATTCTCAAAATTAATATTTGAAATATTACTCTTTCCATGCTTTTCCAAATTTATTGTAGGATAAGTGATTTTTTTAAAAATAATTTTTCAAAATATTTACAAACACTAAAATTAACTTTTAACTTTTTACAATTACTTTTGAGTCTCTAAAAAATAATCACAAACGAGCCCCAAATCTTTTTGTCTGAATAAATACAATCTTTCATAAATGAAAATATAATAAAAGGTGCAGCTATTTAAACTAATTAAAGTAACCTTTAAATCTATTTTCTTACTGTATCAACTATTAAATTTTAAAAACTAAATTTATCCGCTACACACCCACCCACCTAAATACCAAAACTAACCTTTTAAAATCAATTTCTTATATTAATAATAATTTTAAAATAAACTTAATACAGTTATTTAAAACCCATAATAAATAAGTAATCATGCCCATACATAGTTAAAAATACAAATATGTGAAAAAAATCCTTCAAACTTCATATTAGCCATCATATTAGGTATCATGAAAAGATCCTTATTCAATATTTTGGTGGTTTAAACTCATTTTTATAATTGTACAATCAATTAATTATATCATTCTTTCATTTTTTTTTTATTATTTCAAATCTCTTTACCATGTTTAAACTAAGATTGCATGAATAATACAAAACTAATCTATTTTTATTTTAACATTTTAAGGCAAAACTACGGAAATACCCCAAAAAAAGTTATTTCAAATTCAATAATTTTTATTTTAACTTTATCCCAAAAAATTTCTAAATGATTTATTTGCAATTAGTACATTATTAATATGAATATTAATCTTAATTAATCTAACAAAAACATCATTGGAATATACTATCGATCTCATGAAATTTATCATGACTGTCAAAAGCTTCTATCATTTACATAGGGGTAAAGATCATAAACTAAGAGTCTTTGGTACAACACTATCCATTCATTCATTGTTTGCTAATTATGAATAAATATTATTCTGACGAATTGAAGTATACACGTGACAATGAATAAATGAAAAATGAGCAACAATCTTAGAACACCCAACGACAAATAAATAATTATTTTGACATAACAGCCCATTTTTTTTTTAATTTGATGATTTTATGTTATAAGAGTAAAATAATCCAATTAAATCTACATTAGTACAAATTTAGTGAAAGGATATGGTCCATATTTTAATACCATCTATGCTCCCTATTTTATGTAAATTGTTGTTAGAATTAGTCCCTCGATAAACAATTAGACCTTTTTTTCTTTTTTTTTTTCAAGTACTCTATAATCCATGCATGCATGAACCCTTTTATTTACTTTAAATTAGTTGATCTCTCAAACAAACGCGGGAGGAATGAATAAATAATAAACACACAGACATACGAACATGGTTGATTGAATTATGACAGTAAAAGAAAATTAAATAAAATAACAAAACAGCAGGCAAACAATCACCAAGAGCTGTTGAAGCATCCATATTTATGCCTTTGTTCCGGGTATATAAGCCTTATTTGAGAAAAGAAATTGTTGCAGCTTTATACTTTCATAACCAACAAAGCAAGAAAAAAAAAATGGAAAATATATCATAAATACATGTAGACAAGAAAAATAGGTAGAAATAAATTACAAAAGAAAAATAAACACTAGAAGAGTCAAATATACCATTTTTAATGCAATTAAACTCTTCTGTTCCCATTCCCACAATTACTCAGTGTCAAAAATCACGAGAAATTAATTTTATTTCTATAATAAATCCCTGTCCTAAAGACAATTTTTCTAGAATTCTTCTTTCTTTTGACAAACATATAGAAATGAAGAACAGACATGCAGATTTTCCAGTTATAAGAATAGCTATTCAATAAACGTAAAATTATGAAGCAAAAAAAGTTGTTAAATTGAACCAAACTAATATATATAAGGTCAAGTCTTTCCTCCTTTGTTACGTCAACACATATCATAAACTAGAAGATTAGTTAACACTACATAATAATCACACACAAAATAAAAAATCATGTTTTGCTAAGTTCAATCTGCAAAATTATTTATCAAGCATAGACGAAGAATTTGAATCATTATCAAGTCATTCTTTAAATCAATTCTTCAGCCAATTGTTTCATATGATGAACAAATAAACTATATATAACACAATCACTTGAGAAAAAGAAAAAATCATTTAAGCAGATAAGCAAACTGGAAATGCAAAAATAAGGTTGCAAATCCACGAACCTTTATTTCATTTCAACCTGTAAGAGGAAACAGAGATGAGAATATTCAATCAAACACCAAAATCATCTTGTTGTAAAGATGAAAAAAGATAATCACTTTGTTTAAGCAACTTAAAGGAATTCAAGGGAGCATATGTTGTGATTTGCCAAGAATCTGAAGAAACAATAAAAACAAGAAAACAAAAACTTGAAAAAGATATTTGGAAACCATGAGTCCGTGGCACCAACATATTGACCAGCAATACAAGACAACAGAGAATATTTGATAGTTTAAAATTGGAAGCAAATGCAAATTTGATAATTTAAAAGTGTGAAGTATTCCTGTGTCAAATATCCTTATATAATATTTACCAAAACTGCTAATTACCTTTGGCAGTTAAAAACAATCAAAGGTTACTGACTGTAAAAACTTGTCAATTATGTATGACAATTAATAATGGTCATCTAAATATGAGTTCCTCAAAAACTGCCAACTACATATGATTCCTAAAAATAATCAAACATTTCACTTTTTTTTTTTCAACTACAAAAAGGATGCTCCTGGCTTTTCTTGTACACAAGATATATTACATCAATTAAATGTGACGACAAATAAAGAATTCAATGAAAACAGACTCCAGTTCAAATAATTCAAACTTGACTCCAGTTCAAATAATTCAAAGAAAACCGAGCAAAGACAAATAAAGAATAGTAAAGTTGACTCACATATAGAACAACTTGTTGCAAGCCTCCAGATTCCATAACAATATTCATTAATTTGATCTGCTCACATGGTGGTTCTTTATAGCACCTTTCACCAACACACCATTATTAAGCAAACTAAACTCTAGATATAATATAATTAATTAATTTAGCTCATCACACTGTAAGATTAAATCAATATAATCAATGACATCTTATGTTTAAAATAAAATGTCTTTAAAATGGGGACTACATCAAAATTAAAGAACTAAGAGAAATTTATCAAAAATATAAAGACTATAGCTCAAGAATCTTGAAAGAATTACAAAGCAAATTAACACACTCTTATGATACAGTTAAGAGAAAGTAAAGTATAGACAAATGATTAAAGTTCTATCAAATTCTCCAATTTTTTATATTGTAGTTAAAGACGAAGATACAACAAATAAAAATTCTTAAGAGTTATAATTTTAATTTAAAAACAATTAAATTCTCAAAACGAAATTGCAAATACCTCTTCGAATATTTGAGGTCCTTAGAAGCACCACCATAGACACAAGTATTTATAACACTTGCTCATGACCAAAATTTAAAAGCCTTTTCCTGAATTTGATCAGCTAAGTCTCTAATAGATGCCAATACTAACACTATAGCACCTTCACCTTGATAAGATACCTAAGTCAGTTATGAAAGGAAAATATGAACAAGAAGTTTCAGTTAGATATTTGATCAAACACTTGGAGGGCTTAACTCTTACCTCTTACCTCTTCTTTTAATCAAATGTCATCCACTTTTAAATAAACTTATTTTGACAGTGTTTTTTTTTTAGCAAAACAAATCAGACAAAGCAAAAAAATCTCTCAATCAAACAAAATCAAACTAATTTCCAAAATATATATGTTGAATAAAGCTATTCACAGCAAGTTTAAAGCCATGCATCACATTTCATTGAATTTAATAAGCATTTGATTAGGTTGGCATATCTATCCAGACATGCACAAGTAAATAAAGGAAGACAAGATATATCTCAACAAAATAAGAAACAAACAATTTCAAAATCTGATTTTTAATTTTCACCCAAAAGCAAACAAATCCTAAAAAAATCACAAAAAAAATCCCAATTTCATAATCATATTGTCAAAATTTAAAATATTAGTTCTCAGTATCTTTTGGCAACATGCGTAATGGATTAACATCATACCCAATTTCTTCACGACGTCAACAAAGAATAGCGATTGCGGCAAAGAGATTGGATGTTCATGCGTGTCAGTGGTGGCCGGTGGCTGTTAGGGTTTGTTTAATGGCAAGGATTGTGGCAGCATGCGCAAAAAAAAAAAAAAAATCAATGAGCAAAAAAAACACGAATTGAAAGGCCATGAAATCAGTTTAGAGTTAAGTAAAATACCTGAAAATCACATCCGCCGTTGACCGTTGTGGAAGTTGTGCCGCTGTTGATTGTTGTGGAAGAAAAAGAGGAGATAAATTAGTAATTAGGGATTTTGATTTTTTGTCCATGAGTCCACATCAGGTGAGAGAATGAGACCGAGTGAGGGGGGCTGGGGGATTGTGATGTGCCGCCGTTCACTGTTGCGAAAGTTGTGCCACCGTTCACCGTGCCGCTCACTGTTATCGAAGAAGAAGAGAAGAGAAGAATTAGCTTCGACAGCCCCAGTGAGGTGACAGACACTTTTTTTTTTTTCTCCCCTTTCACAAGTATGTATGGCTGGGTTCGGAGATGTGCTTGTTACTGTTTCTATAGATTTCAGGTTTTGTGAATTTTTTTTTTCTCAACCGTTGGATTCATTATGCATGTATGTGATTCCTGCGGTCATAGTTATGCATGTATGTGATTCCAGCATGTATTGTTCTTGGACCCTAAACATTAAATTTTGTGATTTAACTTGCAATTAATGCAATGAAACTCACAGTAGGGGGCCATGAAATACGTTATAAGAATGGGACAATTTTAATCAGCTGCAATGGAAAGAAAAAGGATAAGGGTGCCTTTTTTGTAGAATTTGTGAGGCTAACAGTGAAAGACAGACAAGATTGAGTTTGTGCTAGAGCTATTATGGCATTTTGCATCTCAAGCTCTGCAATCTGGAAAAGCCCAGATAACTTATTTGATTGTAACATAGGCAAGAAAAATTCCGATGTTATGCCACAGGCACAGCCTAAAATTAAATACTATGAAGTTGATCTGCCCTTTTATCTTTCTCTAGTGGAGAACACATTCTTAAGATGTACTTCAATTAATTTTCTTCTTGTTTTACACATGTTATGCCATCATTAGAAAATGGTTTTGAGTTAGTACATAGTTTATATATATATATATATATATATATATATATATATATATATATATATATTTTTTTTTTTTTTTTTCTTTGGTTCAGGTAGGGAATTAAAATGCTGCTATAAGGCCACCATTGATGGATTTAGTGCTACTAATTTTCACAGCTACTGTGATTTCAAGGGACCATCTGTGATAATTGGGCATACAAACAAGTCCTTAAAGTTTGGTGCATTTAACCCGGAAGGCTACAGAAGCACGGATGATTACTATAACACATTTGATGCATTTCTCTTTTACAGGACAGACAAAAATGATGAGAAAATTGATGATCCAATTATTCAACCCAAGATAGGGGGCAGTAGTGCTGCCCTTTTTGATTATGCAAGAGGTGGACCTCAATTCGGGGCTGACGGGCTTTTCATTGGGCCTCCATTTGCTCCGGTTATGGGCGGGTTTTCCGGGCCTGATACCAATTCTGGTATCGGTGACTTCAGGCGAGCTAAGTCTAGACTGGGATTATCATATGCTAAGAGAAAAGATGGTAAGGAGTCTCTACTTGGGGATGATTCAAGCGCTACTCTTGAAGAAGTGCTTGTGTTTTAAAGCCCTCAGATTGCTAGTTTGTACTGAGGGTCAATTTGGTAACATTATAATTTTTAAAATAATTTATGTTAGCTGTGTTATATAAATAATCAGTTTTCAAGAGAATCAGTTAAGTGTTTGGTAAATTTTGTTTTTAAAAGTACTGTAAATTTAGAAAGTAATTATGAGTATTTAATAAATCTTACTGTTAAACTGCTGTAAATAAATAAATAACTAAAATAGACATAATGTAAGATGAAATTTACTTACACATATAAAAATATGTATATACAATATTTTTAATTATGTATTATAATAATTTTATTAAAAATAAATTTAACTATATTGATTTTATTTCTTTTATTTTTTTATAATAAAAATCTATTGAAATATTAATTTTGTTTTCAATTTGAATAAAGATAGTTTTAAGTTTAGCTAATAATTGTAAAGATATTTATAGAATTATTAAAAGATAAAATTGATTCTAAAAATCAGAATATAAAAGTTACTCCTTCCCTACTTTTCAAAATCAACTGTAAGAGAGATTAATTTTGACAAAAATAATTTTTAAATTTTTTTTACCAAACATTAAAATTAACTTTTAAATTTTCAAAATTACTTTTAAGTCTCAAAAAAACAATCTCAAACAAGCCCTAAGTGTTTATGTGTTGCTTGCATTATAAGGTAAATATTTCATTACAATAAACAATACGTTAAGCCATTGTAACTTTATCAACAATCAAGGAGAAATCGAGTGCACTTTATACAATCTCGTGAGCTTTAAAGATATGTAATTTTACCATATGTGAGCTTTAATGAAATATCAAAAATAATAAACACAATCTAAAAAAAACGTTTCATACATTTTTCAAGTTTCTAAGGCACTTGATTTTATCAGTTTTCACATTTGAAAGGTTAAAAGGTTATGATCCAATTGCCACTTAATTCAATAATGCACATCTTTTAATTAGCAATCTCTTTTTTTTTGACATCACATCTTTCTCAATCTATCTCACAAGTGGAGCATATTGTTGAAAGTGATTTTGGAAACAACCAAATCATTTATATATTTGGTGGGGAAGAACCTATTACTCTGAAAGAAATAGGTTCTATGGGTGAAAGATGGGGGGGTGAGGGTGGTGGGAGCATCTGAATATTAATCAGCTTTTGGTGCTTCTTGAAAAACTGCTTATAGATAATTGGTGTTTTAGGAAAGCATTCTCATACGGTCACATTAGTATACTAACTTTATCAAGATTCTTACTAAAGTGAAGAATGGGCGGGTAACAAATTAAATTGTTAACTTGGGGCTCTTTTTCGTTGCCTCTTCACATTCACCATTAAAGTTAATATAAAGCTACAATAAAAAATTCCTTTCTTGGCTCATTGGTTGATGTAAGTGCTTCTGATATAATCAATTATTGGGAAGAATATGGAAGCACTTGGAAGAAAAGTTCAGAAAGAAAAGTAGTGTTGTAAGTCTTTGTAAGTCCTTTTGAATGGCCCTTCATGCTAAGCGAGGTTTTCAATGGTCTTATTAGAAATTCCTTCAACTATATGATTGCTAACTTGATATGGAAGTGAAGAGTTTAGAATGAATATCTAACTGATATTGCCTAAAGGAAATTTAACTGCTTTTGCTTCTTTGAAGAAAGCGATTCCAGAAAGATTGCCTATGACTTGTGCAAATACGACACACAATGCAGAAGCATCTTTGCAGTTAAGAAATGTGGAAGCAGCTAGTTTTCGAGAGCTTAGACATTTCAATTCAGTTTGCGTGAACCGTCTGCTAATTGACCTTGCCGTGTCAGCAAAAAGTTTAAAGGGCATGCTTAAAAGCAACTTTACATTGTACTTACATATAAGCTTTGAATTTATTGAGATTTCAAGAATTTCGAGGAATTTGACAAGTACAGGCAGTACTACCTTATTTTCTTAGCTCCTGAAGTTAAGTTAGAATCAGCTATTTAAGAACTACAAAGTAAGAAAACTATCTGGTATTTTATCTAAAGGAGGTGTCGCAAGCAGCAATTTCTGTGTGGAATGATTGTAACAATTCTGCAGAAATGTTCAAAACCCTATTTACTGATCTTTTCCAGATCCATCTTCAATTAGCCATTTTTAAAAATTGTGAAATAAACACCATGAAAATTTCACAGCGGTAAAAACATACTTCAGAAGGTAACTTGTGCAAAAAGCTTATTTCACATTACCGCAGAGAGAGTACAAACTATGATTATTCCAACTCCTGGTGAAATCGATAAAAGTGACCACCTGGAAAACCTTTTACTAAACATGAAAATAAAGCAAGAGGAACCAGAACTGACAGGCAAACCAGTACTCTGAACACATAACAAGGAGTGTTACTCGTTATTTTCTACTCCAAGATCCAACATCTAAAACGCGTTGTCTTGAAGATAGATTGATGATAACAAGGTAAACTAGTCAATCAAACTTAACCACAGACCACTATATCACAGCCAGAGAGCACTATACTTCCACGAATGCCAATCCCCACTTGTCTGCCTACATATTGGAGCTCCATCCCGATTGTCAAGTCCCTGCATTGGGAAAAGGAAGAGCTACAAATGATCTTCTGCGTTATCCTTTCAAAAGAGACGCGAATAATCCAGTGAATTGCTGTGGTCATAGCCTTCATAGGACATATCTTCATTCCCATAGAAACCTGTGTAGTTTGCATGTATCGAGTATGGTGACATGCAGCCAAATCGACTGAGATCCTCTGTAAGTTCAATTTCTCCATTAAAATTAGAGTAAGATGAACTAGGCGAGAAATCTGTATGCTCAAATGGTTGGCAGGGAGTCACTGAGTTTCGAAACTCATAGTTGGGATTATACTCAGATACAGCTTCATGGGATTGTGGATATTCCTGCAACAACCCGATGGAAAATGAATAAGAAAATCACAAATCAAATTTGACAATTCAGTCCTTGGAAATCCCTTCTTTCGAATTCTAAATGTCTTACCTTTGAAGAATCAAGAATTAGATCAGGTGAGACCCAAAGATTTGCAGGATTGGTATCCATTGGAGCATGCTCAGACTCTGGTATTCTTGAGACTCCATAAGGATAAGGAGAAGTGATCGGGCTCGAATAGCGACTCTCATTGTACAGGTAACTTGCTTGAGAAGAAATGTCACTGGAGATGCTTAAGGGCTCGTTACAAGCTTTAGTTGAGGTCAAGTCCCCAATGCTTGAACTGCTTCCGACCCTCTTGCCTTTCGGTTCCCCATATGAAAAATGACTAGTCTTCTGTGCATGCTCATTCTTTTTGACAACACGGCATAAAGCAAAAGCCCCCTACATAGAGTAAGAGTAACCAAGCACATCTCAGTTTCTTACAAAACAAAGCAGAAGCATATAAGCTCTCCTGAAAAGAATTTACCCGAAAATTTGGTGATCCATGAGAAACATTATCACAAAGTCGATACTCATGCATTATCCAATCTGTTCGATCCCCTAGAGGTGCTCGTCCACGATAGAAGACTAGAGTCTTACGGTACCCAGTTGCGGAAGTAGATTGGCAAACGACCTTTCTATCTTTTCCAGTGGCCTTCCAGTAGCCCGCTTTGGTGGCTCTATTTGTTCTTGAGCCATTCGGGTACTTTCGATCCCTAGGACAGAAGAAGAACCATTCCATATCTCGTTTTGGAAGGAATGATTTCTCTGCAAATTTACAGGTGGAAATTCATTTTGTTGAATTCTCAAAACAATAAGATTAAGGTAAAAAGAATGACCAATTAGAAGACAGCTATGGCACTGCTTTATTTCCCATGATTGTACATGAAAATTTAAATCCTGTAAAATTGGCTTTTAGTATAAAAGTTAAGGTCCCATGTGAAGAAAGATTCTAACAGGAATCAAATATATAAAACAAACAAAAAAGTGCTTTACAAAGCTAAAAACAATTCCTTGTTCACATTGGCTTTGAACTGTCTTTGATCCCTAATTACGGCTAATTCATGTTTTTCATGGCAATTAGACTAATACAAACTCAACATGAGTTTATACTAAGCACCATATTCATTGAAACATTGCACGATTAAATCTGAGGTACCTGGTAACTCCCAAGGATCAAATTTGTACAAGTCGATCACAGGAATCACTTCAAGCTCAATTTCAAGACCCTCTACTTTTCTTTTCAGGTAGTATCCCACCAATTCTTCATCAGTTGGATGGAAACGAAAACCCGGCGGCAATGATGCCCCTCCCATTTTTCTATATGGAAAGTTAAAAAAAAAAATGGCAGAACAAGTAAAAACAAGAAATACAAAAGGAAGTACAGTTTATATAATAGAAGCAAACAGAGCAGAAGAAACAGAGGTAAGTAATAGGCTAAGTGCCAAAACTGTATCTATTAAAGATCTGGAAAATCCAGAAATAGAAGCTTTTAACAACAGTTGATTTGTTCTGAAGAATCGAGTGCAACCTCCGCAGAATGCACCCGTTGAACATCAAAATCATTTTTGTTAAAAGGCTTGAAATTTGTTTCTTATGATCAGAAGTTCACCCCCACCCACCTCCCCAACAAAAAGTTTAAACCCAAAAGGAAGTTTGAAAAACTAAAAGTTTCACTATAGCAACATACTAAAATTTCCAAAATTGGAATCGTTTACGGTACCCAGAAGCTAAAATCATTCAAAATTGAAATTTTTGATCTAAGTGAAGACTAATAGAGGAGAGAAGAGAGGTTGAGTTGCGTAGAGTAAAAAGGGAGTTGTATGGAATGTGTTATATATAGGATTTGGAGAAGCCACCAGTCCAAAAAACACAAACACCGAAAGTTTTTATGAGATTGCTTTGTCTGAAACGTCCCCAAAATTCCACAGAAGTGGGCCACTAAACCTTGCACTCAGTTCACACATAAAAATAGTTCACTTCCCGCCAAATTAATTCTTGACCGTTGATGAAATTTATACTAACCAACATGGCCCTGCAACAACATAAAATTCATTAATGGTGTCAGCTTGATAGTTTCAGTAGCAAACATACTTTCAAGTCACATAACTCTAATATTGAGAGTCGACTATTATAAATTTGTGTCACATTGCTTTTACCTTTGTTCTTTGACTTGTTAATTGGATTTTGTTAGCTTACATAATGCAGTAACAAAATTAGAGAATTGACAGCAGTTAGATTTAATCGAGCAACTAAAAATATAATGAACAGTAATTAAGGAATTGTGAGGAACTGAGAATAACTAAAATATAATAAACAATAAGAAGGAAATTATAAGGAATTGAGAAAACCTGTCAATTATTTAATGTTTGTTATCCTACCATGTAAGCTAACAAGGGTCAATCGTTAATTACTTTCTATATTTGTACTATTGCACCTTTTTTTTTAATTAAATTAGTAGAATTTGATTCTGTCAAATGGGCTAACAAAATGTATCAAGAAGTACAATTTCAAATACAATTAAAGGAGTTCTTCTTTTCTTTTATAAACATGATTCAAATCTTAACCTCATAAACATCTCATTATCATTTCAAGGGACTTTTGTAGTTAGATACTTCGACCAACTTGCTACCAAACACTTAATACCAATTGATTCTTAATTGAGTTATAAAATCTCACTCCTAACAATACGTTTTTCCTTTTCTTGCTTGTACAATTATCCTCTTATTATAGCAATTCAGGTGGTAGTCAAAATTTTCCTGCAGGGGGGGATAGGAAGTACTCTTATTGGGACGTAAGTATTAAGTTCAATTTTTAATATGTGCGCGAGTTAATAAACAAATAAAAATTCAAATGACTGAGAGCCTAGAACATATTCAACGGTCAGCCAAACTATGCCTACGGATAACAAATACGCTACATAAATTGTCATTTATCATAGAACAAGACGTCAAATTAAGAATACAACAGAAATTATCAAATTAGTAACGAATTTGGAGCAATTAAAAGGATCTAATAGCAGTGTGGTGAAAGTCACCATTGACGGGGGAATTTGAATTTTCTTGGTAAGTCCATCTGGTCCAACGCCCTTCCACGTCATACTGAGTCGGACAAAAACACTTTTGGCTTTATTTTAACCAAGTGATTGTGTCATCAAGCAGCTGCAGGACCCACCATCAAAAAAGAGAGCGTTCCAAATGTGCTTACCAAGTTTCTTGAGTTCTGGAATGCCCAAACACGCCTTAGGGGAAAAGCTTAGTTGGAACAGATTTGAATTCACATATAATGTCTGTAAACTGTAAAGTGCAAGTCTTAATTGCTCAACAAGTGGGACCGACTAACGTCATGTATAGCAAAGAAATTATTCAAGTGGTCAGTTGAACTCTTTTGCTTCTATACATTTGTTAAAGAGAGAATTTATAGCCTTGCTTTTGTGGTTTTGAGATTGCTCTTTTAGCTTTTTAGCAAGCCTCGATTAATGGATAGATTTCCACCTAGCTAGATTATGGATTAATAGTCTATTAAAGCTCATTAGTGGGTTTTCTTGGTTTTCACATTAGGAATTGGACAAAAACAAAAAGGCATATTATCTCTTGATTTAGGTTAATTAATCTTATAAGTTAATTTCATTTTAATTCCTACATCTTCCTTTTTATACCTTATATGATTAGGGAAAGTGACGTAGAATTCAATTTTAAGTTCATTAGGCATATACATTATTTTTCCCAAAAAAATAAAATGCCTGGCCAAGTCCTCGAGACAGTTGTGTTTGAGCTTCAACGAGATAGATATGTCTTATGTTTAGTACTCGTAATGAAGATAGAAGCATGCCAAAAAAATTTTAAAAATCCCTGAATATTTTTGCTTGTTAGACTATTATTTACTTTTTTTTTTCTTGCTTTTTATACCTAATTATATTAGTGCTGGAAAATGACAGCGAAATCAATCTTAAATTCATTAGGCATGTGCATTCATCTTATATCCTTCATTCTTAACAAGATTAAATAATTATATGGAGAAGATTATGTAATTTTTTTAAAAAAAATTAAATATTGAATTTAAAAAACAAAGAATTAGAAGCAAATTTTTTTTCTTCATTTTTTGTTTAGTTAAGATATTAATATTACTTTTTCTTTAGCTCAAAGGTCTTTGATTATGCTTGAGTTTCTTTTATTATTTATTTTTTCAGAAAGTAAGGAGTGGGAAAAATCCAAATTGAACTTTTAGTCTTTATCTTCTCTAAACTCTAGTATTTGAACTTGGATGGCCAAAACTTTTTGGGAAAAAAATTATTCAACCAAGTCTTTCGAGGCAATTGTGTTAGAACTTCAACGAGATATATAGCAATGACGAGTTGAAGACTAAGCATGCCAAAAATGGTTAAGAAAAAAGCCCTGAGTTTGTGTGTTGGCTACAGGATAATTTACTTATTTTTTCTACAATAATAAAGTATTATTAAATAGAAATGAAAGGGAAATAAAAAAAAAATACAAAAGTGAACTTTTTCCACAGTAAAAGTAACTAAGGGCCACTAATAATTGTTTACAAAACCCTAAAAGATTGAGAATATTCAGTTCTCGAACCTACAAGATAAGGGAGCTCAATGGCATAAATATTTTGCATTTGCTGCATTGTTCCACAATCGATGAAGCCAAGTGACAATGTAAATTGGGTTTTGAAGATAAATTGACCCATTGACTATTGAGCCACCAAAGTCTTGAACTACCAAAATTCACAATGTTGTACAGCTTAGAATGAGCTTTATTGATGATGGGTATGGAAAGTAACAAAAGAAAAAAAGGGAGAATAATGGTGGTCATGGTCTAATATTCGAGTGATGAATAATGATAATAATGGAAGAAATTAAGGTTGGTTCTTTTAATTTTTACGGGGAATCGGAAATTGAGAAGACCCGTCACCTTATCATCGTCTCTGTTTGTCTACTGCTTTCGGCCCCTTTGTCCCTTCCCCTTGCTGCTATGGCTTCCACTTAAAAATATGTGTTTCAATTCCAAAGACCATCAACCCATTTCCAAAGTAAACGCGTTCCAGTAATTCATCTATTCTATGAAATTAAAGTTGAATTCTCGTTTCGTATACAAGTGTTGCTAATTTAATCATATATATATATATATATATACACGAAACAAGTGTTGCTAATTTAATCATATATATATATATATATATATAGTTAGATTAAGTTGAGTGAATTTCAGATACATGTTACTAATGTAATCATATACATTAAATTTTAAATTATCTTTGTTCAACTAATTTTTTTCCTTATAAGTTTTAAGTGAATTTTAATGGCACCTAAAATTTTGTAAATAAAAATATTAAATAAATAATAAATTTAAAATAAATAAAGAATAAAAATAATTATATAACATAAGAATTTACGAAAAAATTATTATATTAGAGAAAAGTTATGACTACCAAAAATGAAGAGAAAAATTTTTTTTATTATTTCTTTCACACTAAAAATTATCTAATTATTAAAAAAATTGATTATTGTGCTATATAAACAATTGAATCCAATTTTTTTTATATATAATAATTATTTTTTATAAAACAAGTTATATAAATTATATTTAAAATAAAAATTATTTTATTCACTGAATAAAAATCTACCTTAAGAAAAAAAAATCATAAAAATTTTTTATTAAAAAAGGAAAAACATTTCCTAACACGAACCGCCAAGGAGAGAAAGATGTGACAAGTTGCTTTCCAACATCAGTGGGGTGGTAGAAGATCGATTGATGATGACAAAAGCAAAAGAAAACGAGTGTGCACAACAATAATGCAATGAGTCTTTTTGGTTTTGGCTGAATCAAATAATTCGTATTTCATATCAAACAAACATTGTGTACATGGGTGTACAATTATTTGGTTGTCATTCGTAGACTACATATAAAGGCAAAGGCAGCCTCCGATTACTATTCCCAAAAGCTGATAAGACAAAATAATTTGTAATTAATTATAAGATAATGCCTATCGCAATTATCAAACATACATGTCTCCTCTAATTATGAATTTATTATTTAATTAATTGTTAAAGGTACGTATGACCATTGAATTGTGAAACACACCGAGATTTTTGTACCAGACATGCCTGCGACATCATAAAGATTGTGTATGGGGCTGCACGGGCTTAGACCATTAAAATTGTGAAACACACAACATTGTATGTGATTCACAAATCAGCAGGAGCATCATAAGAACGTTGAATTTGTTATTTTTAATCGTTCAGGACAGATGTGTACATTTTTTCTATTCTTTAGTGTTATTTACTTTGAAATTTTTATGATGTAATGATGTATGTCTGAATAATATTCAACATTTTAGTCAAACAATAATGGATTGCATCATCAAGAAATTAAAGCTTAATAAGAGTTTATACGAAGAGAGGATCTTTAATTGATACCGAAAGTTTGATAAGTTTTTTTTATTGATACTGTCCAACAATGTAAAATTATAAAAAATTTTAATAACTAGCCAGATATAGGCCAGGTATGAATTTCTTCTCCTTATTTGATTTTGGGTTTGATTCAATATTTTACAAAATTATTGGCTTGTGCTAGATCCGTTATATAGTTAGCCAAATTTAGTTAAGATTTATTAACCTAATTATATATAAAAAACCGTAAATAAATTCAAAAGAGACATAAGATTTTTATGTAGTTTAAAAATCCCTTCCTACACTTGATGTAATTTTCCTTTGTGCCTTCAAACAGTGCCTCGAACTTTCTGCTCGCAACTAGCTCGAGCTCGAGCAGGACTGTCTCATTCGTCCTATTCCACTGTCTTTTCCAGAACGAAGATCTCCCGGACCTGTACTCACAGAAAACAGGGTCAGGGGTAGCCGGGGGTATTCCAGCGAAAACCCTCCGACGTTCAAGTCAGTAATCGGGTTGTTCTTTTTAGTATCTCCCTTAGTCAGAGAGACCGGAAAGATGAAAGGGATATTTTTTGTCCTCCCTTTTGAATAAATATGATTTTTTCAGAGAATCAAGGTAAGGGAAGTAGGGATAGGAAGAACCTGTGTCAATTTTTTTTGAAATCCTTGTGAATGAATTTTTTCAACCCCTGTAATGTACCCGTTCGTTTTCTTTTATACTCAAATTTTCATTTTTCTCGTCCTTTCTCTCCAAGAGCATCCATTCCCGCGTCAGTGGTGTCTGGGTCCCTCTGACAACTGGGATTGGCGTAATATTCCCTGGGGATGCGCGGCTGTCTCCTTAGCCCGGTTCACGTGGCCAGATCACCATGTCGGGCATGTGCGCTAGGAATGATGATACCGTGGGGGCATGTGCCGGCCATCGGCAACAGTACCACCACCCTCCATTATGGGGCCCAATCTGACATCAAAAAGGTGTGCGGGATCCTGAGGAAACGGGTCGGACTGTCCTGAGCCGGGTCTTACATTCCATTGTCCTGTGGTTAGCGCAGTCTAGTTGTGCTCGAGAACTTAACCGCAGCGAGCAGGAAGGAGAGCTCGGGCCTCGATCAATTTTCGAGCTCTCCGTCTTCGTCCAGCCTTGGCCGGTCCTGATGACCTCGAGCAGGTGAGAGAGCTCGGAGCTCGGAGCTCGGACCACCCTGAATTCCTCGACCTTAACCAGCTTTGACGTCTAGCGAGATTGTCTTCGAGCCAGTGGTCGGGACTTCTGCTCGAGATGGGTCGACCTCGAGGCATTTTATTCAAGCTAGAAGGGTCTCGAGGAGACCTGCCCGGTATTTCCCAAACACCAGTTCCCCAGTTTCTAGTCTTTTGAGTGAAATGAGATAAGACTGGAAACTTATTAATGATGGGCCGAATTTGCGGCCTTTTACACTTCCCCACATTCCCCAGTTGTCTCCCACTTCCATCATTTCGCATTTAATGCGGGACACGTGGGTAGATCCCAGCCGTGCGTTTAAAATTTGAAGGGACATTACCCGAAAGGTCGTGTCCCTCGAAACGCACGCCGCCAGTCGAAGAGATGTGTCCTCCTCTTTAAAAACCCCCAACCTCTTTACTGTTCCCCCTATTTGCTCATTTTCGTTCAAACTCAAAATTAATCTGTAAGTGCTTCTTCATCTTCCTCTTCCAGGTTAAGGCGATTTCCGGTGGTGTAAAACTCTTTATGTGTTCAGGTACACACCCTTTTTCCCTCTTTTCTCACCGGTTCCGTTCCTCCTTCTTCCTGGTTTCCGATTTTATCTGGGTAGATTGAGTTCTAGGAAAAATGTTTGGTGAAGCCCGTAGGATGTTGCCGGAGGATTCATCCTCCTCTAGAGAAGCACAGCCCCTTAATGTAATTCCCGTGAGGGATTCTAGTTCAGAGGGGGAATTACCCGGGGCAGAGGCCCAGTCGCGTCGAGGGGAAAGGGCCAGTCAAAGGTCCGAGAGTGGGGAATACCCCATCGACCATATGAGATGTGAGACCACCCCTTCAGATTTAGATAGGCTTAGGCAAACTTACCACATACCGAAAGTGTGGACTTAAGGTTCTTGAGGCGAGTGAGATCCCGCAGTCCCCTGAGGCTACACGACCTTCCACTTGGAGTGTTTTAAATGGAGGTCAGTCGCCTCTCAGACCTTACTTTGCCCAGGTTTTGTCCAGGTTTCGTCTGGCCCCGAGGTAATTGAACCCAAATGGGTGGAGGGTCCTTTCCGGACTCTTTGTGTTGTAGAAGCGTTGCGACCTGGGTGAACCCTCGGTAGGGGAAATCAGGCACCTTTACCGGTTGAAGTGCGGCCGAAGGATGCTGGGTTGGTATTATCTTACCTCCAGCCTGAAGGGTAAAAAGCCCATCACTGATCTCCCAACCTCTGGTGGCAACTGGAAGAGCAAATTCTTCTTCGTTGGGGGAGAATAGGGGCGAGCTGCACCTCTCAGCGAGGGGGTCCCTCCAGTTCCTTGGCATTTTTGCACTCCAAGTCGTTTATCTGCCTCTTGAATTTTTTACCTTTAGTTTTTCTGCTTGCATCTGTTCTCATTATTTTGCCTTGGTTGTTTCTGCAGTCTCCTGGAGTGCTTCTTATTCAATCAGGGGAGAGCTACGAGCACACATGCAGACCGCACTTTCAAACGCAAGCTCGTGCAGGGAGTTGCTGACACCCCAAAATTTTTTGGAGTCTGGTTTAGTGCCGAGTGAAGATATGAGGGGGGTACATGAGATGCTGTATCGGCCTGTGGGGACAGCCGAAGGTGCGGGGACCTCGAAAAGAACTCGAGCTGAAAGGGAAGCCCCGCCTCCTCCTGCTCGGACTGTTCCTTCTGCTCAGTAGGCAGGACGAGCGAGTGGGTCCCCACGTGAGCGAGTGAGGACCGCGGCTCAGGCTCGCCCTCGGTGATGATGTTCGGGAGCGGGGTCGAGGCCGGCGCAGAGCCTTTCACGAGGACCTCGACGAGGAGCCGGACGATAGGTTCCTTGATGGGCTGGATGGATTTGACACTGACGAGCTGTTCAGTGCTGCCCAGCGCCTCTCCTTTCGTGCCTTAGCAGCTGTGGCCAAGATCAAGGCCAAAGCCCAAGAATCTCAGGAGGAACTCCAAGCGAAGATTCGGAGCTTAGAGCAGACTGTCGGGGAGCTGAAAGAGGACAATACGAAGCTCCAATAGGAGAATTCTACCTTTGCAGAGAGGAGAGTGGTGGCTGACTCCAAGGTTTCTCAATTTGAGAGGGAGCTGACCGACATCGGCAAGGAGCTGGTCGAGGCTCGAAAGGATTTGGGCACCCAAAGATCCTCTTTTGAGAAGACCATGGACGGGGAAACTTCTCGTCTCCAAGGGCAAATAGAAGCCTTGAAGGTCCAGCTCGCACTCGAGTACAACAACGGGGCGGACTTCAGCTATGACTGCCTCGTTTATGCCTTGGGCAAGGCACATCCTGAGTTTGACCTATCTGAGATCTAGGAGGGTGTTGCCGAGTACATACGCATACACGACGGCCCCACCCAAGAGTCTGGAGCTTCCTTGGCTGTTACTGGAGATATTCCTCCTCCTCCTGCTGACGCTCCTCTTGCTGCTGCTGAAGATGTTCCTCCTCCTCCTGCTGATGCTCCTCCCGCTACTGTTCCTCCTCTTGTTGCTTCTCCTACTGCTGCTGCTGCTCCTGATACCCTACCTGCTGCTGCTGACTTAGACTAAACTCGGACTCTTTTCCTTTTTTTTTTTTACATTTCCTGTACTTGTAATCATTCCAATAAATAAATAAAAAATATTCATTTAAGTAACAATCATATGTGCAAGCTTGTGTTTCACACTTATGAGATTATCTTCGTGTGCTTGGTTAAGAAGAATTATTTATAAGTGTTGGGCTCTTCTTTTATTTTCTGCCCAATTATAATGTTGTTTAACTCGTGCATGATAGAGTTTTGCTTTGAATTGGGCTGAAAGCCTTATGTTTATCTTGTGAGCTCATTCTACCTGGCTCAGCATTTTGCTCATAGTCTGTGACCCTTAGTTTGTGAGCTTGTTTACCTCGAGCTCGGTCACTGCTCGAGTTTAAACTATGTAATCTCCTCACACTTTTCTTGCTCGAGCCTACAATTGGCTCCTGCTAGACACCGTCCCGCTTAGGGCTTAGGCTTTGGGACTTTTGGCCTTAGCATTTTTCATGAGCTTCCTCTGTTTGTAATTAGCCTCGCTAGGCACCGTCCCGCCTAGGACTTAGGCTTTGGGACTTCTGGCCTTTGTGTTCTTCGTGAGCTGCTTCTGCTCGGGTCTGCAATTGACCCAAGCTTTTTCTTATGTTTCTTCTGCTCGGGCCTGTAATTGACCCAAGTGCCTTCTGCTCAGGCCTGCAATTGATCCAAGCTAGGCACCGTCCCGCCTAAGACTTAGGCTTTGGGACTTCTAGCTTTAGAGTTCTTCTTAAACTTTTTCTGCTCGGGCCTGCAATTGACCCTAGCTTTTTTTTATGTTTCTTCTGCTCGAGCCTGCAATTGACCCAAGCTTGGCACCGTCCCGCCTAAGACTTAAGCTTTGGAACTTACGGCCATAGCGTTCTTCACGAGCTGCTTCTACTCGGGCCTACAATTGACCCAAGCGTCTTCTGCTCGGGCCTGCAATTGACCCAAGCTAAGCACCGTCCCGCCTAAGACTTAGGCTTTGTGACTTCTGGCCATGGAGTTCTTCTTGAACTTCTGCTCGGGCCTGCAATTGACCCTCGCCTTCAGTGTTTCTTCCGCTCGGGCTCGCAATTGACCTGAGCTTGGCACCGTCCCGCCTAAGACTTAGGCTTTGGAACTTACTGACCATAGCGTTCTTCACGAGCTCGCTCGCCGGCCTACAATTGACCCAGCGTTTTCGCTCGGGCCTGCAATTGACCCAAGCTAGGCACCGTCCCGCCTAAGACTTAGGCTTTGGGACTTACGGCCATAACGTTCTTCACGAGCTGCTTCTTCTCGAGCCTGCAATTGACCCAAGCGTCTTCTGCTCAGGCCTGCAATTGACCCAAGCTAGGCACCGTCCCGCCTAAGACTTAAGCTTTGGGACTTCTGGCCATGGAGTTCTTCTCGAACTTCTGCTCTGGCCTGCAATTGACCCAAGCTTCTTTTTGTGTTTCTTCTGCTCGGGCCTGCAATTGACCCAAGCTTGGCACCGTCCCGCCTAAGATTAGGCTTTGGGACTTACGGCCATAGCGTTCTTCACGAGCTGCTTCTGCTCGGGCCTGCAATTGACCCAAGCGTCTTCTGCTCGGGCCTGCAATTGACCCAAGCGTCTTCTCGTGTTTCTGGTCTTCAACTTGAACTTACATTATAAATGCTTTTCTTATTCTTATATACATTTATGTTTTTACACATCCCATTTTGGGAAGGAATTTTATATTAACACTCACAATACAAGAAAACTTACTGGAAGTATTTTGCCAAGAGTTGTGCGTTCCACAGCCTCTTGACTTCTTGTCCATCTGGATGAGCTAGCCGGTATACTCCTAGTCCTGCTAATTGAGTGACTCGATAAGAGCCTTCCCAATTTGGTCCTAGCACACCTTGTCTTGGGTCCTTCGTGCTCTGGTTGACTTTCCTCAGTACCTAGTCACCCACCTGGAATCGGCGAATGTGCACATTTCGGTTGTAATAGCGAGCCACTCTCTGTTGATATTCTGCCATCTCATCAGCGACCCTTTCTCTCTTCCCTTCCAGCAAGTCCAGACCTGCGCACATCTGCTCGTTGTTTTGCTCCTCATTGAAGTGTTCCGTCCGATGCGTCCCCATTCTTATTTCAGCAGGAACCACTGCTTCGTGCCCAAACGCCAAGGAGAACGAGGTCTCTCCAGTGGCCGTTTTGTGTGTGGTTCTGTAAGCCCACAAGCCACCAGGCAGCTCGTCCACCCAAGCTCCCTTTTGCTCGCCCAGTCTTGTCTTCAGGAGGCGTTTTATGGTTTTATTCGCGGCTTCTACTTGCCCATTAGCCTGTGGGTGTGAGGGAGAGCAAAACTTCAACTCTATCCCCAGATTTCGGCAGAAATCTCTGAATTTGCAGTTGTCAAACTGTCTCCCATTGTCTGTGACCAACGCATGAGGAATCCTATACCTGTAAATCACATTCTTCCAGATGAAGTCAGTGGTTTTACCTTCCGTAATGCTGCTCAAGGCTCCCACTTCGACTCATTTGGTGAAATAATCGATTGCGACTATGGCATGGGTAGCAGACGCTTTCCCCTTCGGCAGTGGCCCGATCAAATCAATTCCCCATTGAGCAAACGGCCACGGCGAGCTCATCACTGTAAGGTTCTCCGGAGGCTGAGTTAGGTAGTTGGCAAAGCTCTGGCAACTTTTGCAGCTTCTTGTCTTCTCCTGAGCATCTTAATGCATGCGGGGCCAAAAGTATCCCTGCCTCAAGGCCTTGAAAGCCAAGGACCTCGCGCCAGAATGATTTCCACAGATTCCCTCGTGTATCTCCCGGAGGACATAATCAGCCTCCTCCTGGTCTAAGCACCGCAGCAAGGGGATAATGTACCCCCGTCTATATAAGACCCCTTCGATGAGAGTGTACCTGGCTGCTTTGCACCTCAACTTCCTTGCCTGCTTCTTATCGGCCGGCACTGTCCCTTCCTTGAGGTAAGAAACGATCAGCTCCATCCAGGTGTTGCTCGTCGATAAGCTCATCACCTCGTCCTCCTGTTCGATGCTCGAGCAGGTCTTCATTTCCAAAGGTATAGACTTTGGTAGCTTGGGATCCGATGCGGCTGCCTTGCGGGCTATCATATCAGCTCGATAATTCTTCCCCCTTGGGATTTGTTCCACCTCGATAACTCAGAAACTCCCCATTAGCTGCTTCACCTTCCGAAGATAGGCCTCCATCTTCTCCCCCTTTGCCTGAAAGCTCTCGTCGAGGTGATTTGTTACCAGCTGCGAGTCTGTTCGAAGCTTTACCTCCTCTGCTTTTACTACCGAGGCGAGCTTCAATCCCGCTATTACAGCTTCGTACTCGGCCTGATTGTTGGTAACTTCGAACTCTAATTTGACAGCGTATTGCATCTCGCCTCGTCGGGACTTAGGAGCACAACTCCTGCTCCACGATTTCCACAGGATCCATCTCATCGTGACTATCCATGTGTTGGTCGAGGCACGGGAACACAGTGGGGCTTGCTCTCCGTTTCTTTATCCCTTGCGTGCACTCGACCACGAGTCGACTAAAGACTGTGCTTTTATGGTTGTTCGGGTTGGTAATTAATGTCGAACTCGCTTAGCTCCACTGACTATTTTACCAGCCTTCCAGAAGTCTCAGGCTTGTACAAAGTTTGCCTGAGGGGCTGGTTTGTTAGAACCACTACCGAATGTGCCTGAAAATAAGGCCTCGGTTTCGAGTGCTTGTGGCGGGGCGGTGGAGCTATTCATTAATGGATACCGGGTCTCGAACTACAGAAAGCTCGCTCGTGTAATAAGCAGTCACTGCACTCGACTCCTCCCTACCGAGGCCGAGCTCGTTGCCCATTGGGACACGACTAAGTATAGAAGCGAGTACCTCTCCCGCTCGAGGTGTCGACGATGATGAGCTTTCAACAGATATTCTTTCAGTGCGGAATGCCGCCTCGCATTCTGGCGTCCACTTTGTCTTCCCGCCTTTCTTCATTTCCCGAAAGAAGACTCGGCATTTATCCGGTGGCTCGAGATACGAACTTGTTGAGGGATGCCGGTTTGCCGTCAGACTTTGTATCTCCTTGAGACTACGAGGGGACCCCATTTCCACCACTGCTCTTATCTTCTCTGGATTGGCCTATATCCCCCTGTGACTGACCATGAAGCCTAAGAATTTTCCCGAACCCACTCCAAAAGCACATTTCTCTGGGTTTAGCTTCATCTGGTACTTTCTTAAGAGTGCGAAGGTCTCCTCTAGGTGCCTTGCATGCTCCTCCGTGTCTTTAGACTTTGTGATCATGTCATCCACATATACCTCCATCGTCCGACCGATCAATGGCTTGAAGATCTTGTTCACTAGCCTCTGATACGTTGCCCCTGCATTCTTTAGACCGAAAGGCATGACCTTGTAGTAGTACAACCCCTGATTAGTGATGAAGGCTGTGCACTCCTCGTCTGATCGGTGCATGGGAATTTGGTTATATCCTGAGAATGCATCCATAAAACTAAGCAGCCCGTGCCCTGCCGTAGAATCCACCAGTTGGTCTATCTTTGGTAGTGGAAAGCTATCTTTTGGGCAGGCCTTGTTCACATCTGTGAAGTCCACACACATTCTCCATTTCCCACTTGCCTTCTTCACCAGCACCACATTCGAGATCCATTCGGGTAGGAGACCTCCCTTATGAATCCCGCTTTGAGCAGCTTTTCCACCTCGCAGTTGATGGCTTCGTATCTTTCTTGGTTGACGCATCTCCTTTCTGCCTCACCGGCTTAGCATCTCTCCGTATTGCCAGCCTGTGACACGCCACTTCTGGGTCAATCCCAGGCATATCCTCGTGCGTCCATGCGAACACATCTGCGTGTGCTCGCAGACACTCCATCAACTTTTCCTTCAACGGCTCGCTAAGGCCCGAGTGGATTTGGATTTTCTTCTCGGGGTCGTCTGCTCTCACCCCGACCTCCTCCAACTTCTCAGCCGGCTCTTGCCTTCCATTCCTTGATTCCCCCATTGAGTCCAACGAGGTTATCTGCATGGTTTCTTTGGCCGCTACAGCGTAGCAACTCCTCGACACCCTCTGGCTACCTTTCACGACCCTTACAGCCCCATTTACTCGATACTTTAGGGCTAAGTAATGGGTGGATAGCACGCACTGGCTGATCCTCATAAACGGCCTCCCTAGAATTGCTCGGTATGAGTCGGCTTCATCTACCACCACGAAATCCAGCATCATGTTCTTCTCAAAAGGCCTCGAGCCCATGGTTATTGTCAGCTTGATGATTCCCATAGGTATCGGCTTTCTTCCCCCGAATCCTTTCAAGGAAGTGCTCGTCTGCTCGAGGCTCGCACCTGTTATTCCCAAATCCTTGAGTGTGGATTTAAAGAGAATATCCACCGAGCTTCCCGAGTCAACCAGTATTCGGTCAACTTCCTTGTTTGCTACGTTGGCTTTTACCACCAGGGCATCCTCGTGAGGGTACAACACCCCCTCCTCGTCTTCATCCGTCCACATAATTGGCACTTGCCGAACCTTGGCCTTTTTGGCAGCGGGGGCAGTGAACAGGACTTCTCGGCCGGCAGCGGGTGTATGCCTAATGGCTGAGCAAAACACCATTTAAAGGCATTAGTAAAACTTCTAAAAATAGGCTTCACATGAAGCAACCCCATGATTTTACGTTTAGCAACATCATCAATATTAATCTTCGCCAAATCAAACATAATAGAATTTCAAAATACCTTTAAAATCTTTGGTGGATGGCACAGAAGTCGTTGCAAATTCATAACTTTATAGATTGGAAAATGCTGAAGAGTAACACCTGGACAAGTCGAACTAAGGAAGACAAATACACGTAGTAATCAAAGCTTTAAAGCGCACAAGAGGCACGATTTTATTCTCAAAATAAATCAAATTTCTATTGCATTTTATCGATATATACTACCGATAGGCTGGTGGTTACATGCAAAACCCTAAGTACACACTATAAGTTAAACACTTGAATCTTTAAGAGTGTTTTGAAAAAAAATTATGATTTATGATATAGCCATGCCTTTATATAGCCAAAAAAAAAGAAGTTATGTTTGGGAAATAAAATGCACGCCTGCTCGAGATTAGGCCGGCCAAAACAGAAACACTGATCACTAACTGAGACCAGGAAGAGCAGGAATGTTCATGGCAGCCAACTGAGCTCTCATTATATTATAGGCGGCACTAAGAGCAAGTATAAACTAGTTCTTAAGTCAAACTAAAGTGTGGCAGCCCAAGCCCACAGTGTGAGATGGTTGAACGACTCTCTTCGAAAATAGGGGAATAACTCTCACGCACAATCAATTCTCATCATGGTGACCAAGTAACCGCCCCAAAACAAACGGTTGCGTAAGAAGTGGAGAACGTGCTTTACGAGAGTAATAGCGAGGAATGGAAGACCCAAATAAATACCTCAGAAAAAAGAGAAGAAGGGGTTGGATTTTTGAAGAGAAAAAAGGGAGTCAGCTTCTTTCCTGTGTTTTTCCTTCTTTCATTTAGAGAGAATTTTCTAAAATTTAGCCCAATTACTGACTTGAGCATCGGAGGGTCTTTGTTGGAAAAACACTCGGCGATCTTTGACACTTTTTATGTGAACATAGGCTAAAAGGCATCACTACTTTAGTTAATAGAGAAACTCAAGAGCTAGCTGTAGAACTAGCTCGAGAAAAGAGCAACCAAAAATTTGTATCAACATTTTAGCGTCGCCCGTGGGGATCAAACAAAAAGCTAAGCTTTGTTGTAAGCTATAGAAACAACATGACAATGGGAGGCAACGATCCAAGAGAAGCCAGTCTTAAAGAGTCAATGACTCTGAGAGAGGTAGCCAACGAAGCCCGGGATAGAGTAAGGCAAGATATGATGGACCGGATGGAGAAACAGATGGAGATATTAACGTCCATTCTTTAGGAGTTCAAGGACGGACAGAGAAGAGCGAGCTATGACATTCTTCAGCTCAGATGCTATCTTAACTCACTCTCCTCCAAGCTTACATCCAGCATTCCAGCTGTGGGGCACAGAGTAAGAACGTATGTAAGTTGCAGTACATAATCCCTCATGTGCAGAAGATTTGGAGGGAGAGGTCCCCAGGTTAGCCCAGGTCATTGACGACATCTAGGGGTATGAGAAAGCCCCGATTGGAGGATCACGTTAGGCAATGAGTCCCTACTCTCAGTAGAGATCATGACTGCCATAATTTTCAAGGATATTCGCTTCCTCGACTTAAAATTTTCAGGGAAAAGTGATCCATTGGTGCACATTAAACGTTTTAACGACATAACCGAGGTACAAGGCCTGACGATAATGCAGAGATGTAGAGCCTTCCCACTTACCTTGAAGGGGGAGCATCAGGGTGGTATCGCAAGCTGCCACGATGATGCATCCAAAGTTTCGAGCAAATGTGTACGGAATTTACAAAGCAATTCTTTGGGGCAGTAGCTTCAAAGACGATATAATAGAACTGGTCGAGATCAAGTAGGGAAAGGGGGAGTCCCTTCGTGAGTTCGTCAAAAGATATCACCGAGTAGTCCTTGATCTTGGGGCATTTAATCACCCCCAGACGTTGAGAAGATAGAAGAAATGGTTGAAAATGGGAAGGCCATAGTACAATCTGCATAGTGCCTATGTTTGCTCATATTCTGATGCGTAGGAGCAAATAAATAGGGATATAATAATTGAAGAGGAGAAAGCGGCGAAGTTGAGAAGCAAGCAGATTTGACGGAATAAGGCGTAAGGAGAAAAAAGCCCAGAAAAAATAGTTGTGCCTACCCAAGGGTCATCAACTTCCAGAGGGGTAGGAAACTGAGCAGCTCCTTACCATCATTACTAAATGACATCCCAACGTCAAACTGGTCGCTTTTTGTTCCACAGATCAGCAAAGACTAAAATGTTACCATCAACTCAGCAGTAATCAGTCTCATAACGTACCTATAAACCGGCACACACAGACACATGACAGAGTTGTTCGTTCTCTACCCTCACCTACGGGAAAATTTCCTAAGGACAGGACCATGCAGATGATCTACCAGAGTCCCACCTATAAGCAGTATACTCTTCTAAAAGTATCACTAGAGGAGATGTTTTATGTCGTTGAAGGATGAGGTCTGCTATGTTCTCCAATACCAATGTTCAAGCCAGCTAATAGAAAGGACAGAAGCAGATTCTGCAGATTCCACAATAATCATGGCCAATCAACGTCTCAATACCGTGATTTAAAGAATCAGGTGGATGATTTGGTGAGAAATCGATACCTGGATGAGTTCATCGATGGTGGACAGCTGGTGGCGGATCAGCAACATGCTGAAGACGACCAGATTGGTGGTACGGATCAGGAACGACCTATTATGCGCAGAGAGCCGACAATGGCAGGAGATTTGAACAGGACTAGAAAAAACTGTAGCAGATGTGCATCTACTAATTGTGAGGTCTTGCTCAACATGTCGGCAGTAAAATGGGTAAGGACTAGGCAAGTATTGTTCATTGTATACATAAGACTTCCAACAGCCTATGTATAAGGTACATTTTCTATTTTTTATTTTAATTTTTTTTTTTGGTACAATTTCTTATGGAGAATTGTTGCTTTACAGATAGGTGTACTAACTGGTTTACAGTTTGTCAGATTAAATTGCTTGAGTATTTTATCTAGATAATTTTCTTAATCTAGATATAGTATCTTTGTACCTCTATCTCTAGAAATTTTAAATCCTAGAGCCTAGGATGCTTTACCTATGTCTTTCGTCTTGAACTTTGTATCTATATATGATTTTGTCTCGTTAATAATTTTTACACAATTACCAGCAATCATTTATATATAGTGACAATATAGATAATTTATCTTGGCATTTCTAACTATAAGCATAATGATCCAGTGGATTCACTATCCTAAATCTAGGATTGCTTTATGGAATTTTAAATATCATTATCTAGACGATTTTTTGAAACCATATAAAGACTTCTTTCATTTATAGACTCTGTCTTCATGCGCTTTAACCAAAAAACCTTCTAATTAAGATATATAAATATCTTCCTTTAATTCGCCATTTAAGGATGCTGTTTTTACATCTAATTGATGTAATTCAAAATCCACTCTTACAATAATTGCCATGAGAATTCGAATTGATGTGAATTTTGCAATTGGCCAATAAGTATTAACAAAGTCTATTTCAGGTTGTTATGCATAACCCTTGGCAACTAGCCTAGCCTTATATCTGTCTAGACTTCCATCTACCTTTAATTTCTTCTTAAAGACCCATCTATAGTGTATGAGCTTTCTTCCTTTAGGTAAATCAACTAATTCCCAAACTTTATTTGTTTAAATGGAAAATCATCTTCGACGGCTTCTTCCAACTCTTTAAAATCCATTTAATTCATATCATCTTTATAATTTTTGGAATCATCACTTAGTTGATTTATTTCTTCAGATGTAAAAATATAATGATCTTTTAACTATTACGGTGATTCTTTTTTCCTTTTGCTCCCACAGCTTTGATCATTTTCATTTGACTGTGTATAATTGATGGCATTAGTTGCATCTTTTATGCCAATTGATTTTGATTTGTAAAGTGGGTAAAGACTTATTATCTTCCACTGGCTTTATTTGTTCAAAAGGAATAACTACATTTGTAGTTTCAAAAAATACAACATGTCTACTTTTTATGAGTCTCTTTTTCTTAATTATAGAAATGATAATTGCTTCTATTATTATTGTAACCTATCAATTTACATTCTGATGTCTTGGCGCTTATCTTATCACATAAAGGTTTAGGAATAAGAACATAAGTCTTACATCCCCATACCTTTAATTTTATATGAGCTCTATTAAATATATATGTTGCCATAGATAATGCATATCCTCAAAATTGTAGAGACATTTTTCAATATAATATCATAGATCTCATCATATCTAATAAAGTTTGATTTCTTCTTTCTACTATTTCATTTCGTTGTGGAGTATAAGGTATTATGTAGATATGCCTTATCCAATCTATTTGAAAAATTATCAAAAGCTTTATATTCACCACCACAATCACTATTCAAGCTTTAATAGATCAACCCAACTGATTCTCTACTTCCTTTTTATATATTTTGAATTTTTCTAAAGCCTCATACTTGTGTTTTAATAATTACATATGCCCAAATTGTGAATAGTCATCTATAAATGTGTAAAGTATTCCATACCTCTATGTCTTTTTGTTCTCATAGGTCCACATAAATCTAAATGAATTATCTCAAGTAAATATGATAATTTCCAATGTTTTGAAAAAGATTTTCCTGATAGTTTTCCTTTAACACATGATTCTCATATGTTAAAATCATCAATATTTGATGTAGTATTCTTTTTGTTGTTCATTATAAGCATTTTATTTTCATTTATGTTACCTAATTGTAAATGTCAAGAAAAGTATTATGATAAAAAGCAAACACAAAAACATAACAGTTCAGCCATCGAAATAAATATTATCAAATTTTTTCCCCTTAACATTACAACACCATCTTTTCCTATCCACACAAACCCAGATTTAAATATAATCTCAAAATCTTTTTTCTCTAACACAGACACAAAGATCATATTTCTTCTTATTTTTGGAGTAAATAAAACATCTTTTAAGATGATGATGGAAATGTTAGAGGAACTTTTACAATCCCCTATGCCATGCACATCAATATAGGTATTATTTCGCATGTATTGGCGATGATCTCTTATCTTTAATTTTAATAAGCTGGCCTTTGTCATTACTAACATGCCTTATGGCACTAGAATCCAGCCACCATCAAGCATCAAATTCAACATGAGTGCTTCAGAGACTGTCAAAATGTCTTCTTTGTGTTTCTTGTTGTCATTTTTTGGCTTTAGACATTTTTCCTTGACATGATGAATATCTCTACACATGAAACACTTATTCTTTTTCTTTTTGTTCTATTTGTTGTGTCCATACTTCCATGGGGCTATGTGTTTCTTCTTCTTAAACTTGTTGCTTGTGGATTTTGGTTGTGTTGTTATGCAAGCTTTCTGCTAAGAAAATATTGTTGGAATTGTTTGTTAGCATATACATTTTGATAATGATGATTTTTATGATAACAAATATTTTTTGACTCCATTAATTTTGAAAAAGTTTTAATTTGGTTAAGTAAAAAATGTTTGAGCAAAGAAAACACTCTCTGGTAATAAACAAATTTCTGGTAACTCAAAAAATGGGTAACTGTTAACTTGAAGTAAGATTGCAACCTCTCTTGACACTATCGACTAACCGATAATAGAGAAAATGGCTAACCGATATAAAACAAAATTAAAGATCAGTTTCTGGATGTAATTGGCTAATTGTTAGTGGGAAAACATCTAATCGATAACCCTCGAAAATAAAGCTTACTTATTAGAAGTTGTCGGCAATTTGATTACATGTAAATGACAAGCCGACTATTTTATGAAAACTTATTAAAAGCTAACGACTAACTGACAACTAGTAAATGACTAACTGACCATTTGAATTATAGCTCAATAGTAACTTGCTTAAGTTCAAACAGCGATCTAATAACTAGTTAATGATGATCCGGTATGGCCCAGAAATTCAATAATGGCTAGTTTTCAGCTCCATCTATAAAAAGGCTCAAATCAAATTCAAATATCATCGATCTCTACAGTTGTATTAGAGCTTGATATTGAGTATATAAACATTTATTGAGCCTTAATCTTGTTATAACTTACTTTAATCACACTTTGGGCTACTATTTGTATTCAAATACATTGTGTGAGAGAAATTTTTTTATAATTCTTATTGTAAAATCAAAGTTGAGTGATTGTAAGTGTTGGGAAACACTTGGGTTAAAAGATTGAAAATAATCTCTTATTACAAAGGTTGATTGATACTTTGAAAGTCAATTGTAAGCGTTGTTGAAGCTTTGGAGGCTCGTTTAGTGAAATTCTCAAGCTCGATGAGCCTAGAGGTGTAGACGTAAGCACAATTGGCCGAACCATGTAAAAATCTCGTGTTTGCTCTCTCTTCCATTGTCTCTTTAATTTTTATTGCATATTAAATTGTTTATTTTAAAATTATTTACTTAGCTTAAATTGCATTAAGTTTTTTTAAGCAAAATTTTAGAAACTCAATTCACCCCTCCTCTTGGGTTGCTTAGTTAGTATTTCATGATTTTTCCTGTTTCTTTTTATTTAATCTAAGTTCTTCAACTGTTAACAATGATGGTAAAGTTCACATGCACAATTCCTTTTGCCCATATGTTTAAGATGTCACCACATGATCCCAAGTTCTTGGCAAACTATTTGGAAGGATTGATACTTGCATTTTTTTTTTTTTAGAATAGAATAGCATGCATTAGAAAGATCATTTGCAAGAATTCTCAATTTCATAATATGATCCACTACTTTCAAACATACGAAGGCAATTCAATTCTGCCAACTGATGTTGTATACAAATTTTCAAATTTTGGCCCATATTTATTTTCCAACAAATCCATTATTATTATTATTATTATTATTTTGCACTATATGCCCTTCATATAATGGGATCAAATTATCTTTCATATTATTTAGGACTATAGCCTTTTACCAAGGTATTTTCCTCCTCTATTTTTGTCACTTCTGTGTCATATGTGGGCTTGTCATTAGTAATTGTGTACAAAGTTCTTTCGTGTGTTAACAAATAACAAATTCTTCTTTTCCAATATTTAAATTAACTTTATTTAATCTCTATACTAGTAAATTTTCTGAGCTTTTTATATTCATATCTATTTTATTTTTATATGACGATATGATCTAATATATTTTTCTCTGAAAGGATATGGATCTTCAAAGGGGATTGTATGATGGAGAAATGTGTTTGGCTGACCATGCAACTACACATATTATTTTTCGTAATAAGGAATATTTCATGAGTTTAACATTAATTGAAGATAAGGTGAATATCATCTCAAGTCTTGTAGATCTAATTGAGGGCTCTAGAAGAGCCATGTGCATATTAGCAAATGGTATAGAATTATGTATTATAACGCTCTGTATTCAACCAAGTTTAGAAGAAATCTTTTCAACTTCAAAGATATTTATAGTAATCTTGTAAAATATAGTTTAATTTGGATTATATTTCACAACATTAAAGCAATTGAGAACTACGCAGTCACAAAGTAGAAACTTTGTGATCCAAAAGCTTTTATGCTTTGGCATGACTATCTTAGTCTCTTTGAATCAACTATGAAATATAGAATTATTAAAAATTCTCATGGACACCCTTTAAAGAATTTAAAGATTCTTTTATCCAATCAGAAAAATTGAACTGCTTGTTCTCAAGGTAAATTAAATAATTAAATGATCTCTTTTAAAAATTAGTCTTGAATCTCCATCATTCTTACAAAGAATTCAAGGAGATATATGTGGACCTATTAACTACGTAGTGGTCCATTTCATTATTTTATGGTCTTGATTAATATATTTGTATGATAGTCATATGTTTGTTTATTATATGCACGTAATGTTGCACTTACTAGATTAGTTCCATAGGTTATCAGTAACATGTATAGTTTTCAAATTATCCAATCAAAACTACATGACTAGTTACTAAGCCTTTAGTGACTATTGTATATAAGTTAGGATTAATGTAGAGCACATAGTACCATATGTTTATACTCTGAATAGATTGACAGAATCCTTTATCAAACGTCTTCAGGTAATTACAAGAACTTTATTATTACGTACTCAATTACCTCTCTGTACAAGGATATATTATTTTTTATACTGCGGTGTTCACTTGCTTGAGGCCTACTACCTATCACTAGTATTTCGCATTGGTACATTTTTGGAATTTTTTACTATACTATACAAGTCCCTATTGCACCTCCACAGCGCACTAAAATAGGACCCCCAATGATATTTAGGAACTTATGTGGGCTTCGCTTCACAATCTATATTAGATATCTTGAGCCTATTACTAGTGATTTGTTTACCATATTTTTTTAGATTTTCATTTTGATGAGAAAAAAGTTTCTCCGTTGAGAGAGAAAAACCCGTTACATGATGCTGGACATGAGTTTTCATTGCAAGTCACAAAACTATCCCATCTAAATTCTTGCATCACTTAGAATGAAAATGATGTACGGAGGACAATTCACTTACGGCAAGTTGCAAATCACTTGCCAGTGTGTTTACAAATATATCTAAAGTAACCAAGTCATATATATTAGCTGTAGTTGTTCCTAATGAACATTTTTATAAAAATGTTCATTAATGAATTATCAATGACACACCTAAAGCATGATAGACCACAAAAGATAGTATTCCATGAAAATACAAAAGAAAAGATCAAGATCCTATTATTGCGAATTATCAAGTTATAAGTGAAAGTTCTCTTTCAAAGCAAAAGTCCTTGAGGAGACATGTGTCTCTATAGTGACAATGCCTTCTCAAGAGCAAATACTCTAGAAATAGGCCAAACTTAAAGATGGCAAAATTACCACAAACTCGTAAATCTATCCAAATCCACCCATAGAAACCCATCCATTGTAGGTAATTTTATGAGCTATGGGAGGGATAGCGGATATCCGTGTTGGAATCCACCAACCCATATTATTTTTTTTTTAATTATTTATATTTTTAATTTTAATCATAAAATTTACATTAAAAAATTTAATTATAAATATATGTAAGCTAAAGTTATTGCTCATGATGTAGCCTTCCTAATTCTAAACTTAACCTAACTCACTACGGTTGATGCCCTTATATATATATATATATATATACACAATAAGCTTTTAATAAGTAGAAATTTTATAATTTTCTAGTTTAATATTGCTAATAATTTATTTTAGTTTGATTAATTTTTCTTTTTTGCTTTAAAGGCTTGAACCTAATGATTGCTTACTAAAGTTTGATTTTCATTTGTTTAATTAATTGTTAATGGTAGTTGTCCAAAATTTATTTGTTAATATTGTTGACAATACTCCAATATGAATTGTTTACAATGGAAATATTTTTTGCTAGATTGCTATATTTTGTGTATTTATTTTAAAGTTGAAACGTTAATCTCCCATTTACATTGATAAAATCTAGAACTATGTGGACTTTTAAGCTACTATTATAAATTTATAGTTTGAATTATATAATTTAAATTTTTATGTAGTTTTGAAAATTTTTAAATATTTTTTTAGGTTAATGTGGGAAATTACCAAAAAAAAAACCCATTACAGGCTATGGGTAGGTTTGGTAATTACAAAAATCCACAGCAAACAATTTTTTTTAAAAATAAAATAAAACCCCAGTAGATTGCCAGCAGGTTTAGCAATTTAAATTCTTTCTGAGTGTGTGTTTGGTAATAATAAACTCGTAGCGGGTGAACCCATTAGCATCCGTAGCAAAGCTCTTTATGTTGCTCAGAATGAAGAAAATACAAACTTTACTCACACAGAAAGTGTAGAATCTTAAAACAATAGTTATAAATAATTTTGTACATTCACAGTGGCCACTAACTTCTTAAATGATTATATTAAACCACAATCCGTCGATACATGTATACTAAGAAATCATTAACCTAAATAGGAAGAAGAAATCCATGCGAAATTGACTTCTTTAGCCAAACGTGATGTTTTTTAACCTATTGTCCAAACACCTGTTGGTTTTAAACCCATTGGACAGAAATAGGTATTTGTTCAAAAACTTAATGAAAAGAATGAGGTCATTAGATAAAAGGCACGACTCATCATAGAAACTTGGTATTGATTATGGTGAAACGTATTCACCAGTAATATGTGCAATTACATTTTAATTCTTGATTAATTTTTCTATATTTGAAAGGCTTAATATGTTGGATATTTAATCCAAATTTTTGGTTCCTTAATGCTAGGTTTATATATGAATAATTATGTATTATAGACTATTATATAAGGTTAAGCCCAATTAAAAGTCATCTATTAGGTTTTTGGTAATTTGGGATTTAATGTATCTACTAGGGTGTGGGCTTTTAATTTGTAGAGATCTAATGGTATTCTAATTCTATGATAGGCAGGATTAGAAATACCTAATGACAGCAATAAAAGGTGTTTATATAAGTGGTTATGGTCCCTATATCACATGTATCTTTTTTATTCTTTCTTGCATCCCAACATAAAAAAGAATACACATAGAAAATTAAAAAACTCTCTAAGATATATTTGTTGATCTAAAAGGCCAACTACACGACTCTAGAGGACAATTCAGTGTTATGGATTCAAGTATGCTTCCGCATATTTAATTATTGATTCTTTGTGATACAACATGAATATTTCTAGATTTTGAGGTGATTAATTTACCATAAAGAATTTAACTATTCTAACAAATGGTATCAAAGTCTCTTCATGATGAATTATTAGGAATCAAATTTATTTTGATTAATGATTAAAATTTTGGGTGTTCTTGAATTTGAAAATTCATGTGTTATTGAATTTGAGAACAAAATTATAGATTACACAATTAATAGATTTTCAAAAATTCTGAGTTTAATCTAATTAAGAATTAAGAAAAATAAATTAAATTCAGAAAATAAAATTCAAAATTTCAAAAAACCTTGTTCTTCAAAATTTTGGAACACAGTTTCTAAACTTTTGAGGCCGGTTGCTACCATTACCGTTAGGGTTTCATGGATGAGGTATCATACATGGCCATTGTGTCGCTGTTGGGTTGTGCAGCAGTAAAACATGGCACCACGGCCTAACTATTGGCTATGCACTGTGCTACTACCATTGAGAAGAGTGACTCTCATTGCTAGCTGAAGCTATTGGCATGCGATTCACATAACTGCAACACTATAGTTGGCTGCATGAAAGAGAAAGGGCAGTGGCTTAAGGCCAAGACTGTTCGAACAAGCAATGGCCATGGCCACCTCATAAGGAAAGGTGTAGCAACTGCCATGGCCATCGTCTAAAGAAAAAATATAAAATAGTTAAAAAAATGCGCAGCATAAAGCTTAAGAGCAGCGACCATAGCCACTGCTTGCAAGAATAACCGACTATTGAGAATAGATAGACTCCCTACCTAAATACGTAAAGGTAAAGCTATCACTACTTGCCAGTGGTGCCCATTCACTATTCAGTATTTGTTGATAATTGATCGACCTACTTGGAGATTAGAGTACTACTGAAACAACTTCGTGGGAGAAGAAACAGTAAAAATAAAAAATAAAAGGCATTAGGACTAGGGTTGGTTACGGGTCGGGTCAACCCAATCCAGTCAAACTCGATTTAGGTGGGGCTGGTTCAAAATTTGGTTCAGAGCTACCAGAACCAATCAACAGTTGATTGAGTAACAGTCAATTATTGACCGGTCAAAGGTCAATGATCAATTATTGACTGTTGACCAAGGTTTGACCATTTTATGGGTAATTTTTAGTGTAATTTTAAATTCAAATTTTGGTATGATAATATATATTTTAAGATAAATTAAATGAAGTAACATGTCACCAAAGTGACCAATCTTATAATAATTAATTTATTTTGAAATATAAAAGGCTTGTGTACATGTAATTTCTATAAATATCAATCGGCCCAAAAGAAGGTCCATATTTGACAGAATCACATGTGCATTTGGAAATACGTGATGATTATTTGGAATTATATGTAGATAATAAATCAGCTCAAATGAAGGTTTATTGTTTGACATGTTTGATTACTGCACCAAGATATCACTTACAAGTTAATATTTTATTCAAAAATGAAATATTAATGGAGAGTCTGATATCTTGAAATGGGGTTTACCTTTATTTGAATTTATTTTTGTTTTAAGACTTATAAGAGCTTGTAATTGTTTGTTTATTGTTCTTTAAATTCAGTTATGACTCCTGTTAATATTATTGTCAACATTAATTCTATTCTTATGCTAAAAGGCTCTAATTTTAAGTCTTGAAAAGAGAATATTTTAATAGTTCTCACAGTTATGGATCTCGACCTTGCGTTAAAGGTTGATTATTCCCCACCTCTTACGGATAATAGTATCCTCCATAAAAATAAGGATAGGAAAAGGTGGAAGAAATCAAATCACATGTGTATAATGATCATAAAGAACGCCAGTCTGGTAGTATTCAGAGACTTTATGTCTAGAAAAATAACTAAGGCTAAAAAATTCCTTATAGAAATTGAAAAGAGATTTATCAACAACGAAACGTAAGAAATAAGTTCGCTCTTGACAAATTTAGTTTCAATGAGGTATAAGAGCAAGGACAAGTAAAAGGAGGAAGAAGGATAATGACACTGCAGATACAGCACCTAAAAGGAAATAACAAAAGAAACTGGGTGATCTAGAAAGCACTAGTTTTTCTTTTTTTATGGACTTGAAGAACATGATTTGGTTTGTTCTGAGGTTAATTTAACTTCGGTCACTAGGCACACATGGAGATAGATGTAGGTGCAACCACTCACATCAATGTAACTATGCAAGGTTGTTTAAATTGTTAAAAGACTAGAGATACATCTATGTGAGTGATGGCAAAATAGTAGAAGTTGAAGTAATAGAAAAATTTAGATTATTATTGAAGACTAAATTTTATTTGGATCTTGATACAACATTTATTGTTCCATCTTATAGACGGAATTTGATTTTCATTTCTGCTTTGGACAAATATGGTTATTCTTTTTCATTTGGAAATGAAAATTTTATTTTGTTTCTTAATTCAAAATTAGTTGGTTCCGTTCTTTATCAAGCAATGATAATTTTTATTTAATTGATACAATTGCTTCATTTAATGAATTCCTACAATTGAGTATGTGAGGTATAAAGAGAAAATTAACCAATGAGAATCCAGTTGCATTATAGCATAAAAGATTATGTCATATCTCTAGACAGAGAATAAAAAGACTTGTATCAGATCAAATTCTCGATCTCTTAGATTTTATAGATTTTGATATTTGTGTTAATTGTATAAAGAGGAAAAAAATAATAAAAAGAGATTTAAAGCCAATAGGACTTTAGACGTCTTAGAACTCATACATACAAATATTTGTGGGTTATTCCCTACGATTGCTTATAATGGTCAATAGTATTTTATGACGTTTATCGATGATTTTTCTAGATATGGCTACATAAATCTCCTTTATGAAAAATCACAATCCTTGGATATGTTCAAAAATTTTAAGGTTGAAGTTAAGAATCAACTCAACAAAAGAATCAAAAGTGTCAAATATGATCATGGTAGATATGACAGTTCTGGTTAACAACGTTTAGGACCATTTGCTAAGTTCCCATAATACGGTATTGTCCCATAATATACTATGTCGAGCTCGCCCACTACGAATAATGTTGTTGAAAGAGGAAACAAGACGCTTAAAGACATAGTGAGAAGTATGATTTGTCACTCTACTTTACTTGAATTACTCTAGAGATAAGCACTTAAGACTGCAGTATATATCCTTAACAGGGTTCCAATAAAAGTAACTACTAAAAATCCTTATGAACTTTGGACAGATAGGAAGTCTAGTATAAAGCATTCGCATGTTTGAGGATGTCCAGCTAAAGCAAGGCTTTATGGGCCTAATGAGAAGAAACTAGACTCCAGGATGATAAGTTATTATTTTATTGGATACTTTGAACTATTCAGGGGGTACAAGTTTTATGATCCCATAACTAAATCGATTTTCGAGTTTGAAAATGCACATTGTTTTACGAATGTCGAGTTTACAGGGGGAGATATAGTTAGAGACTTTGTCTTTGAAGAGGAATATGTTAATATTTCCATACGTGTTATTGGTATTGATCAGGGTCTCATTCTTTTCTTTACTCAAAAAGATTTTAAAGAACCCCTTATACTATAAATTATTCCAGAATAACAAACTACTGCCTCAAAAAAGTATGCTATTAAGGAGATTGACTAGAAAAAGGAGAAGTGCAGTGCCAGATGACTACATTATGTTTCTTTAAGAATATGAGGCAGACATTGGAGTAATGGAAGATGATCCAGTCAATTTCTATCACGCCATGGAAAGTTATAACTCTCATAAGTGGATTGGTGTTATGAATGAGGAAATAAAGTCCATGAAAGATAATGACGTATGAAATCTTATCCTATTTTCAGAATGTGCAAAACCTATTAGTTGTAAATGGATATTTAAGACTAATTGGGATTCAAAAAGTGACATGGAGAGATATAAAGCATGTCTTGTCACAAAGGGCTTTACATAGAAAAAAGGCATCGATTATAAAAAGATTTTATCTCTGGTTTTTTTGAAAGACTCTTTGAGGATTATAATGGCATTTACCACATTTCAATCTTGAGTTACATCAGATGGATGTGAAAACAGCATTTCTCAATAGTGACATTGATGAGACGATCTATATAGTGCAACCAAAAAATGTAGAGTCAGGAGACCCATAGAATATAGTTTGTAAACTTAAAAATCAATCTATGAACTCAAGCAAGTATCTCGACAAAGGTATTTCAAGTTTCATCAAGTGATCATCTCGTTCGGTTTTGAAATGAATTTATTCGATCATTGCATATACCATATGTTCTATGGGAGTAAGTATATTTTTCTGATTTTAAATGTCGATGACATTTTGCTTGCCAGCAACGATATAGGCTTATTGTATAAAACCAAGAGATTTCTATCTAAGAATTTTGAGATGAAAGGTCTTGATGACTTCTCATTGTATTAGGCATACAGATACATTAAGATTGCCCCTGGGTTATTCTTAGATTATCATAAAAGAGCTATATCAAAAAGGTTCTCAAGAGATATGGTATGCAAGATTATAATTCAGGTGATACTCATGTGGCTAAGAGAGACAAGTTTAGTCTCAATTAGTGCCTTAAGAATGATTTTAAAGAAAATAAGATGCAAAAGCTTTCTTATGCATTATTAGTAGGAAGTCTAATATATGTTTAGTTTTGTACGTTACTAAATATTGCATACATTACTGGGATATTGGCAGATATTTAAGTATTCTAAGAATAAACCAATAGCCAAACAAGTCTTACCGTACTTACAGAGAATAAAAGACTACATGCTTATATATCAAAGGTCGGATCAGCTTGAGATAATTGGGTATACTGACTTTGATTTTGCTGAATGTCAATACAATATGAAGCCCACAATGGGCTACATCTATATATTAGCTAGGGGTAATGTTTTCTGGAAGAGTGTTAAACAGTCTCTTCCACGATAACAGCAAAGTTTATAGCATGTTATAAAATATCCAATCATGGACTATTATTGAGAAATTTTGTCACGAGGCTGCACATAGTATATGGTATTAATTGACCACTCAGATTATTTTATGACAATAAGTCAGTAGTGGTATAATCCAATAACAACATAAACTCGACGAAGTCTAAGCATATAGATATCAAGTTCCTAGTTATTAAAAAAAATTCAGAGTGGATAGTTATCTATAGAGCACGTTGGCACAAACTCCATGATTGCGGATCCGCTTGCTAAGGGATTGCCACCCAAAATATTTCATGAGCACACTACTCGTATGAGTGTCATGTCATTTAAGGATATTCAGTTTTAATAGGAGTCTGTAACTTTAAATACTCTTATGATATAGAAATTTTTCAGTTATTTCAATTTATGGTTATTTAAAGTTATTTTCTACAGAAATAAAATTTTGGTTTATTCACAATCTAATTTTGCTACGGTTTGATCTCACTAAAGTTTAAGGTAGACCAATTGAAAATAGGCGTATTAAAATCACATTACATGAAATTTTCATACTATATATCCACATCATAATCCATGTCATTTAGTTATTTTGGCTTAGTGACCATTGATGGGTCGAGTTACAACAGTGGTAACGAAGGCCGCTTTAATGCTATGTTAATATGATTGATGGACTGGATTAGTTATAGATACATTTTGGTAATGACAGTAAGGTTGCGCTCATATGGTTATTTTTGTAAAACTTAATTATAAGGTTTCACATGTAGCTCAAATGGGAGATTGTTATATATTTAATCTAATATTGTTGGATCCATAATTCAACATTAGACTTATATATGAATAATTATGTATTACGAATTATCATATAAACTTAAGCCCAATTAAAAATGATCTATTAAATTTTTGGTAATTTGGGTTTTAATGTATCTAATAGGGTGTGGGCATTTAATGTGTAGAGATCTAATAGTATTCTAATTCTATGATAGGCAGAATTAGGAATACCTAATGACAACAGGAAAGGTTGTCTATATAAGTGGTTATAGTCCCTAGGTCACATATATTTTTTCTATTTTTTCACATATTCCATCATCATAAAGAATACATAGAGAAACAAAAAGACTCTCTAAGATATACGTTTAATGTTCAAAAATTGCCAACTTATTTGTTTAGGTGGCTAACAAGTATTACGAATGACCCTTGTTTACTTTTATACTCAATAATGATAATATTTAAGAAAAGCTTGTATAAGTCATATGGCATTCAAAAGATATTGAACAAAAATGAAAATTCTATCTTTCCCTCTATTTTTTATTTGAATATTAAAATACTTCCACATATTCATGACAATAACATAATTATTAACAATGTTGTCGAAGGTAAAATTAAAATTGTATCTTTATTTACACTAATCAAATGGCACTTGGACCTAACATTTGGGACAACACCAAACAAGAGATGGCAAAAAAACCCGACCCTGATTTTGGCCCGATTAACCTGGCCCTTATTTTTAGGGCTCGGACTCGGGCTTATACATATTAAGCCCTTTAAATTCGAGCCAGAGCTCGGGCTTTATATAGCCCGGCCCGGCCCTGACTTTAAAAAAAAATTAAACGTATGTCCATAAGTATTGGAATATTTTTTTTCTTCATGTTGGATTGTAAATTGTCATTTTTAAACTAAAGAATTTCTTGTTTAAATTGTGTAATCGAATTATGTGTTTTTATTTGTTTGTTAAATTAATAAACTCTTTAGTTGGATTATTGAATTAAATTGTGTTTGTATTTGAATTAGATCTAATTTTTGTTTGTGTTTAATTATTTATATAATTTATGGTAAATATGTTGATTAGAATAATTTTTATATTTATGTTATTTTAATAAGGTTTTAAAGTTTTTAAATATTAATATATTATGATATTTAAAATTGGAATTGTTTAAATATTAAAAAATTGATCGAGCTCGGACAAAGTCCGGCCGTACCTAATTTTGAACATTCGAGCTTTTATAAGGTTCGGACCATGTTTGTAATGTCGAGCTAGTTCGAGCTGGCAAGCCTCGTCCCTGCCTACTCATTACCATCCCTACACCAAACTTCTTGATTTTTAAAGGCTTTATAAGCTATCAAACACTTCATCAGTCCATGAAATATCAACGCTCAAAGAACTCTCTACAAGCCACCAAGCACCAATCTTCAAACACATCAAGGCTCATCTCTGCCATCACACCAACATCCACACAAAAACCCATCACATTTGTAAACTAATGAAACAAATTTCATTATTAAACAACTACTACACATCTAAAATGGTTGCAATTTTTAAACTAATTATTGTTAGCTAGCGGTGTTGAAAAAATAATTAATTGTGATATACATCAATTAAAAACTTGATAAAATTTATTTTTAAAAGTGTTATAAATTTTAAAAACTGTTAAATATCTTGATAAATATGATTGTTAATTTGTTACAAAAACACAAATATTTAAGATAGACATAATATTGAATAATATCTTTTTTAACATATATAAATGTATAAATGTAATTTTTTTATTATGTAAAATAATAATCGGTAACTACAAGAATTTTATTTCTTATATTTTGTTAACTCAAAATAACTGAACATTATATAATTTTTTAATCATATTATTTCTTTTCAAAAGGTGTAAAGATTGGGCAAAACACCTAATACATATGTATATTTTTTTTAACCTTCCAACAGCAATCAAAAAGCCTTAGTGATTTTATGACAAACATAAACTAGCTGGTTGATTATTACTCTTTATTTTTTTCTAAATTTTAATTTTATTTTTTTAATTTTCTTAATATTTAAAACTAACTTATTTTATTGTTCACCACATTCAGGCTCCTGGGCTTGGCATTTCTAAATCTATACTTAGGCCTGCCTTGGTAGGGAGTCCGCATGGGGTAATTTCACGTCCTATTTTTTAAAATTTTTACATACCTAATAATAAATAAATGAAGAATAAAAAACACTTAGTGTATCAAAAATAAAATAAACTAAAAACACTATTATTTTTATTTTTCTAATAAGATAGTCAAATACGGCTAGCACAGCGAAGCTCATGCGTACACTACTACTTTAATTAGAACTGTATGTAACACACACAAACTCAAAAGCCAAGTCTCAAAACTGTCAGGTAATAACAAGAACACACTTCATTCAGATTCCAGTCTATATAATCTAATCTATTAACAGCAAACACCATCATCATTCATCGATGTCTGCACTTTCATTCTCACCACATCTTCACGTAAACAGAAACCCCAAACTCACTCCAAAACCAAGGGCTAAACCCAACAAGATCAGAGTTTCACTGCAAGCAACTTTTCCACAAACCACCTTTTCAGACCCTTTTGTGCTCCAGTTAGCAGAGTCCCTTGAAGACTCTCTCCCTTCACCATCATCTTCACCGCAGACTTTACCTCTCCAGAAACTTCGGGACTCTTCTTCACAAACCGTCCTTTCAACCCCTTGGCCTTCTCGCAAAGATGAACGTTTTCGCTTCACTGACACTTCATTCATCAAAAGCTCCCAAATTCAACCCATTACTCGTCCTTCTTCTTCATTGGATGTTTCGACTGACACCCAGTTCCCTAATCTTGTTTTTATTGATGGGTTTATCCAAAACTCCGCGTTGAATTTATCAAATTTGCCTGATGGGGTCTTTGTTGGTAGCTTGTTAGGTGTATCTGATGGGATTATGAAAAGGGTTAGTGAATTTATAGGTGAATTTCAATGGGGTGATTTGTTTTGGTCTATTAATGGTATGGGGGCTCCTGATTTAGGGGTTATTTATGTTCCGGCAGGTTTTAAGGTTGAGAATCCAATTTATTTGAAGTACTTATCAGTTGAGGGTGGAAATTTGGATTCGAAAAAGTTACCCATGTCGAATCCTAGGGTGGTTGTGTTGGTGGAGGAGGGAGGAGAGGTTGGTATAATTGAAGAGTTTGTTGGCAAAGAGGGCAATGACTGTTATTGGGCTAATTCAGTTTTGGAGGTGGTGATTGGAAAAGGGGGAAAGGTTAGGCATTCTTATTTGCAGAATCAGTCTTTGAATGCCGTTCACATCAAGTGGACTGCAGTGAAGCAGGTAAATTGTTGTTCCTAATGCTGTCCTTTTAGTTTGTAGAAGGCTTTTAAAAGTGAGTTTATTATTCTTACTCATGGTTGAAATTTTGGTGAATTTCATTATGTTTAATTGAGCAGCCAACACGAAATAGATAATTTTGTGATTAATGTCTGTCTAATACCTGCTTTAGTAAGTTTGATGGTAACTGTGTGTGTGCTAGTAGGTTCAATTGGTAAAATCTCTTGTGGTGTTATTGCTTGGTGAGAGGGGATCTGGTTAGAGTACTGTTCACATGGCTGGGGAAAGGATTTGGGTAGCATCACGCTACTAATAAACAGAGGAAAAGAGTTTAATGATTACTTTATGTCGACTTTGAGAGGATTTCAATGTTCGGCTTTACCTAGATCTACTGTGTTCGTCCATGAGTATCTATTACTTGCTTTGCTCCATTCATTTAAACTATATAATAGATATAAAATAAAACCCGATATTCCCTGTTTGATGTTTTACTTTTGTCTAGCACCAATTCCAATCTTGCAACCTGGTTTTGCTTTTCTATTATATATCATTTCTTCTATAAACCTATAAATTTCTTGGTGCCTCTTTGTCTAGTGTTTATGAGTTTTCATATCTTGTAAAGACTTTAGATGACAGTTTATTTGCCTAAGTGACTCACATAATAACAGGGTTGATTAGAATTGTTGGCTGAAAATTAGATATTGGGTTTTCTTTACTACTACAAAATTGTTTATGACTATGTTGCCATCTTTATTGTGGATCTACTCCACAATCTGTATACATGTAAATTCAGTTTTGTAGCTTGGAAAAGTTGCTGATTCTTTTAGTAATGATCATTGGTGATGTTTTTGGTTAATAATAGCAATTTTGTGACATGACCGCATACCTGTTGTCCATCCATCAGTGCTATTGTTGAGTCATTATCCTTCACTTTGGATTTTTAATTAAATGCACCAACCAGGCTGATTGTTGTTTGAGTTGCAGTTAGGTCATTGGTTCATCCAATTAAAAAAGTTGACTGTTCTGTAAGTTAAGGATTTTAGAGAAAAAATTTCCAAGAAGTCCATTTTAGATTGAAAAGTTAGATGCATCCATTTAAGTTAAGTAATAAATAACCTGTAGAAGATTGGATTTTTATGAGGTAATTGTGGCATTATAATGGAGATTGTTTTAGAGAAAAGAACTAAATGGATATATATTGGGAACAGAGAGTAGTATTATAGTCTATTCTCTATCCAAAGAAAATTTGAAGGGCAACAGCTGTACATAATGTATTTGTGTTTCGGTTTACTTTCTTGGTAGATGTTTAAATCCTCTGCTGAGTGGTACTCTTCTTGAATGTTACTTTGCCCTTTTTTTTTCCTCTTTCTTTTTCCTTCCTTTTGCTGCATAAGTTATAGTTTAGTAGTTGTTGACATCTAATAAATCAGAACTTAACAACTGATTTAAAATATAGATAATTTTTTTCTCTTCTAATTGTTAGAACTATTGTTTGGGTCGTTACCTACCAACTTAAGTTTTCAGGTCTAACAGCAACTTAAACATGGTATCAAAGCTAGTTTTTATCATGATCTCTTGTATTTTAAACCCAACCCCCTCTCAAAAAAAAACAATAACCCAACAAAAAAAGATGATTGAATTTGTCTCTATTTCTTTCTTCTATCTCTTTTGGGTTTGGTTTCTGTCTTTTGTCTTTCTTGGGCTTGGCCCACATGACAAGCTTGTTTGGTATCCATCTAGCACATGAGGGAGCTTGTTAGTGTCAAGAGCATAATACAATTGTTCAAGTCTTCACCTACCAGCTTAAGTTCTCAAATCAAGTGGAAATTTAACACTAAGAGGTGGAGTCTTATCTTGTTTGCATGTTGTAGAAATATATTTCTGGTTTCTACATCTGCTTAGTTTTTGTTAATGGTAGTGTTTTAATAAGAACAGAAATTCACAGTATTTCATTTATTTTGCCTGGTCAAGAACGTAGACTTCTGTCTATGTGGAGAATGCTTTGATGTTTTCCAGGGTTCTTTTTAAAGTCTTCTATTTCCATGAACAGTAATATATTCTTCTGTTGTATTTCCAAAAATTGTTTTGAATGATCGCACCATATGTTTTCTTATTTAAGTTTTTCAGGAAATATGTGTGAGTAATTTAGAACTCTGGTTTGATTACTTGAAATTTACAAATTTATTCGGAGATGGTTATTAGATGTGACTGGGAAAAAAAAGGTCTCTGATAAAGTAAAAAACACATGCAATTATGTTTGCACTAATGCTCGTATATGTGCTTTTTTATAATTGTGACAAGTGGCTTTTTGTTTTAATCTGACCCATCGTATTAATAAATTTATATTGAGGAGTCGCGTTAAGATTAGGTCAAGAGGTAACCTGAAAGTAGAAAAGTATTGGCAGACATTGTTGAAGCATTTGAATCTCATTGTTTTGCAGGTTTAGACATAGGATGTGTACTTTTTCTTTTATCAACTTAATATGAGAGATTGAAAAAACATAGGAAACTTTGTTTAACTGATTCTAAGAATCATTTGTATAAACTGGTAACTTTCTCAACAGAGTATTTGCATTTTTAAAATCAGTGGAGTAATTCGATATTGATCCTTGAATTGGAGTTTCATATACTCGATTTTGTCGGTCAAGGCTGATTTTTGTAGGTCGTCAATTGACCAGTGAAATTTCACCTTGTCATGGTGATCTAGGAGAACTATACAGCCGCAGCGCTTAATTATTCTAGATTAATTCTTCAAACCTTATTGGGCACTATCTGTGTACTATGAATTTATTGAGCAAGCAAATTATTCATCAGTCTGTTTTCTTTGCAGAAAACAGCAAGTGGTTATGAGCTTGTAGAGGTAAGTACCGGTGGAAAATTGAGCAGGCACAATGTCCATGTTCAACAATTAGGCCCTGATACAGAGACAGACTTATCTTCATTTCATTTGTCTGTCACTGATCAAACACAAGATCTACATAGTAGCCTGGTGTTGGACCATCCACGAGGCTATTGTCGACAGCTTCACAAGTGTATTGTGGCGCATTCGCTAGGACAAGCTGTTTTTGATGGGAATGTAAAGGTTAACAGGTAATTATGTCACATCCAATTGTAATACCTGGCAGTATTATTTGCATTTCATGCTAACATGTGTCACTTTTCATGTCATCTGGTATATAAATCACATTGTTTTATTATCAGAGTTCTTATTTTTCTATGCAATAGTACTAGACTACTAGTTTCTCCAATGATATTACATGCTGAAAATTGATTTTAAATTAATAACTAGCCAAGTCGGGTAAAAAAAAAAAAAAAGAGTTGACTAGTTATGCATCTGGACTCTGAATTGATATATCTTTTGTACGTGCAGATATGCACAGCAAACTGATGCTGGACAACTAACAAGAAGTCTCCTCCTTGAACCTCGTGCAACTATAAATGTCAAACCCAATCTTCAAATTATTGCCGACGACGTGAAGTGCTCCCATGGAGCTGCAATAAGTGATCTAGAAGAAAGCCAACTCTTCTACTTCCAAGCGCGGGGTATTGACTTAGAGACAGCGAGGAGAGCTCTCGTTTTTTCATTTGGAGCTGAGGTGATCGAACGGTTTCCTTACTCTTCTGTTCGAAACCAAGTCATGAGTCATGTCAAAAATCTGATGGGAACCACAAACGTTAGTTCCTCATAGTGAGGGGTTATAGATGGTGTATATGTTCAGTTTTTTGTTGTGCCATATACATTATATTATACAATCAATTTTCTTTTTTATATATGAGAATAATAATATTATTGCTTAGAAAGGAACGAGTAGTTCTTTTCTGAATACAAACCGTATGGCATTGGCATCTATGCTTCTGATTCTGTTCATTTTAAGGTTGTCGATGTTCAAATAGACAAGTGTTTGGTTGATTTGAGATATATGACCTGTAGATGCAGACATGGGATGCAGGGATCCAATAGTCAAAAGCAGAGAAACGATAATGGTTGGAGTGTATCTTTATGAAGTGGTGGCCAGTGTTAAAATCTCACATCGTCAAAAGGAGAAACTTCTTGTCTTTATAAAAACTCGTTAACATCTTTGAGAGCCGTGTTTGTTAATGGGAGAGATGGTTGGCATCTCCCCTGACAGGGATGAGAACTGTCTTCAGACATTCCTTGTTGCCTACACATCCTCCGGTTAAGGCCTACCCACCTTAAATGTAGATCTTGTAAGCTCAATTTTTTTTTTTTTTTTGGAAAAAATACTCATTCATATTTTATGTCAAAGGCTACCCCCCTTCAGGGGTTGATTTTTTTTTTTTTATGGGAAAAGAAGAGTTAAAAAAAATTCATTAACCTTGTTTGAGAATGAGTAGAATTTTTTAACACAACATTACTTGGTGTTTTCCTGAACTCAAGGATGACAATATTCGGTTATTCTCGACATATTTTTTAGACACTCAGATTAGATTTTTTTTATTGAGACCTGAAAATTTTGGATTTCATATTTTATAATATAATATATATTTTTAAATTTTTAAATTTTATTTTAATAAAATTAAGCATGAATATATAAACTTTAAACGGTTTAAATTATATATATATATATATATATATATATATATATATATATATATATATAAGCCCCAATCTTATAATCTTACTAAGTGATGTCCAAAACTGGCCGGACCTCATCCCCAAATGGGGTCCTGACCAAGCAGGTATTTTTGACATATCTCCTTCAGATAAGGTCACCCAAAGCTAGTAACTTTCTCAGGATGACAATTTTTTAATTTACTTAATACTTAGTATCTAAATAAATAAATATGTATTTATATTTATATATATAAACATCCCAATGACGAATAGATATTTCTCAACCTCCCTCGCTCACTCTGATGGCTGCATCTCTATCTACAGCTCTGGATGTCCATTTGAGCATACCAAAATCAGATTCAAAGAGACCCATTTTCTTGAACAAACCAACCAGAAGAAGCCACCCAATCAAATTTAACACATTTTGCAGCTCAAAGTCTTCTCAGAAGGTAGCAGCAGAGTCTCCAAACCCCGAAACCAAAACCCTATCTTTATCCGAGCAACTCAAGCCTCTTTCTTCAACGACACTCTCACGAAGCAAGAATGACCAAACCCCTCTGTTATCCAAGCCGAAGTCAACGTGGGTCAACCCCACCAAGCCCAGAAGGTCTGTGCTTTCACTTCAAAGACAAAAGCGCTCTACATACTCCTACAATCCTCGGGTTAGAGACCTTAAACACTTTGCAAGAAAGCTCAACGACTGTGACAACACTGAAGAAGCTTTCTTGCGTGCTATAACTGAAATCCCACATCAACCCACCAGAGAAAATGCGCTCTTGATACTCAACAGCTTGAAGTTTTGGCAGAAGAGCTATTTTTTCTTCAATTGGATTAAGTCCCAGAACTTGTTTCCCATGGAAACTATATTCTATAATGTTACTATGAAGTCTTTGAGGTTTGGGAGACAGTTTCAACTCATTGAGCAACTTGCTAATGAAATGGTAAGCAATGAAATTGCGCCTGATAACATTACTTATTCTACTATTATCACCTGTGCTAAGAGATGCAATCTTTTTGATGAGGCTATAGAATGGTTTGAGAGAATGTATAGGACTGGTTTAATGCCTGATGAAGTTACATATTCTGCTATTTTAGATGTTTATGCTAAATCTGGTAAAGTTGAGGAAGTGTTGAGTTTGTATGAGAGAGGGGTGGCTAGTGGCTGGAAACCTGACCCCATTGCATTTTCTGTGTTGGGGAAGATGTTTGGTGAAGCCGGGGATTATGATGGAATTAGGTATGTTTTGCAAGAGATGAAATCCTTAGGCGTGCAGCCTAATCGAGTTGTATACAATACTTTGTTAGAGGCAATGGGCAAAGCAGGGAAGCCTGGCTTGGCTAGGAGCTTATTTGATGAAATGGTGGAATCGGGTTTAACTCCAGATGAGAAAACATTAACTGCCCTTATCAAGATTTATGGCAAAGCCAGGTGGGCTAAAGATGCTTTAGAATTATGGGAGCAAATGAAGGAAAATAAATGGCCGGTGGATTTCATTTTGTATAATACATTGTTGAATATGTGCGCAGATATTGGATTGGTGGAGGAGGCAGAGAGGCTTTTTGAGGACATGAAGCAATCTGAGTATTGTAAGCCGGATAGCTATAGCTATACAGCAATGTTGAATATATATGGGAGTGGAGGGAATGTTGATAAAGCTGTCAATTTGTTCGAAGAAATGTCTGAAGTGGGAGTTGCTATCAATGTCATGAGTTGTACTTGTTTGATTCAGTGCTTGGGTAAGGCTGGGAGGATTGATGATTTGGTTAGAGTGTTTGGTGTCTCGGTTGGTAGAGGAGTTAAACCGGATGATAGACTTTGTGGGTGTTTACTGTCTGTTGTGTCTCTTTGTGAGACGAGTGAAGATGTTGATAAGGTTGTTACATGTTTGCAGCAAGCTAATCCGAAGTTGGTTGCCTTTGTGAAATTGATTGAAGATAATAATACTGGCTTTGAGAACATTAAAGAGGAGTTTAGGAATGTGATCAGGGATACTGCAGTTGATGCCAGAAGACCCTTCTGTAATTGCTTGATTGATATTTGTCGAAATAGAAATCTCCATGAGAGAGCACACGAGCTGCTTTATTTGGGAACCCTATATGGCTTGTACCCTGGTTTACATAACAAAACTGTGGGTGAATGGAGTCTTGATGTCAGGTCACTATCTGTTGGTGCAGCTCACACAGCCCTTGAAGAGTGGATGTGGACTTTGGCCAAAATTGTTCAGCGTGAAGAAGTGTTGCCACAGTTATTTTTGGCTCAAACAGGCACTGGAACTCACAAATTCTCGCAAGGTTTGGCAACAGCCTTTGCTTCACACGTAAACAAACTTGCTGCACCGTTTAGGCAAAGTGAAGGGAAAGCAGGTTGTTTTGTGGCAACCAGAGAAGATTTAGTTTCATGGGTGCAATCAAGACCCTCATCTATTACAGCCTAAAATGGGAAGCTAATAGCTAATTCTTCACCACAGCCTAAATGATTATACCCGCAAGTTTAATTTGTTATATTAGTTTTAGGGAATAGCAACAAATATTGAAGTTTCCATTGTACCTTTTGAAAATGCTTTTGGCTAATAGAGATTTTTCATAGTTGTTTTGGCAGTCAATAGTTATTTGGATGTTGCTTTGTTACAATTTCTTGTGAAGAATCAATTATGAATTTTGCAATGTTGAGACCAGTTTTTAATACTAGTAATGAGATATTTGTAAATAGCCGAAAGCGGTGAATGATTTCTACTCAAGGATCTTAAAATGAATTCATTTCAACTTTGTAAACCGCACAGGTGGACAATCCACCGTCAAAATTACAAGATTCTCATCATTTGACAAGGAAATGCTCAAGTTCAGTAAGTATAACTCTGTACCCCCACCAAACTAAAAATGCTAGTTTTTTCTTTTTCATTTTTATCCTTTTTTCTTTTTTTTTTTCCTTTTCCCTGACTTAAAATTAAAAAAAAAAAAAAGTTTCCAAAAAAGCTAAAGAGCCTCTTCCTATGCAAATTCTAAAAGTCTAAAAGAAAAAGGTTTAAATAAACGAAAGAGGAAACTGCTTTATATATCCTATATATCCTAATGAGCATTTTCCAGCTACCCTTCCCACTTTTTTTAATCCTAATTGAATGTTCAGGCCCCTACTCAACTCTTTGATTGCTACCTAACATTAGTTTAGTCTTTTGAATTCCCCACTATTCACTGTACGACACTTATCGAACCCACCAAAAACAGATCAACTTCAAAATTTCTAAAGAATTTGCAGAAACTCGACTTGCAACTCTTGTTCACTTGCTAAAGGTACTTCCCTGATGACTTCCAAATTCTTCCTTCAAGAGATATCACCATAACAGTGACATCGTCATGGTATTTTCTGCGATCTCCGTGAGGGATGTCGAGTAATTCATGAAGATCCATCCCTGCAGACAACCAATTCAGAATCATAATCAGCAAACTATATGAATAACAAAAATCAAGTGAAAAGCTGAGTAACAATGGTACTCATTAAAAAACTTGTGATCTACTGATCTTGTTAGTGATACTATGTGCATAACTCATGAAGGTACACATGCTAATGTAGATGAAAATTTAACAACAAAATTATGACAGATCATGAAGGTTAGAAAGAACTGACAGAGCTCAGTATTATTTACTCAGAAAAGTGCATTACCATTTATGAGTTAATTATTAAGTAAATAAATAAAATTGTAGGGAAGAAAAAATATTTTACCAGCTTTCTTTGCTGCATGGAAAAGCAGCTCCTCTATCAGGTGCTGTGCAGGGTCGCCGTCTGGAAATTTCTCCATGAAACTCTCCACGAGAGAAACTACTTCCTGATTGGTCAGATACTGATATAAGCCATCAGATGAGAGGACCAAAAATTGATCTCTTGGGCAGAGTCTAAGGTGACAAAGAGAAGGTGTGCAGGATATGTATGGAGCTGTACCAATGTACTCATTTCGAAACATTTCCAATAATGCATCATTCAACTTGGGCTGCACCAAGATGCCATCATATTATTATCAGAGTTCGAAACACATTACATCCAGAAAGAATGTTATGTACAAAACTTAATCAAGTGAAAGACACAAGCATAAAGCTAGTGGAGGGCTTATTGAAGTGCATGTATGCATGTATCCTATGAAACTTAATTATGGAGGGGTTGTTAAGGAGCAAGTAATCACCATTCACCAGTCACATCTCACCCTAACAAATGCAAAATAAATTGTAATGCAATTGAGTAGTTCACATGGTACATCGGGTACAAAACAAACAATAAATGAGCACAGCAAAAGCTTGCCTTGTACAACTTGATAAAGAATGACTAATTTAGAACCAAAGATGTAAACAAGATATATGAACAATAAAACCATCAAAAAAGAAAGGAAACGCTGAAGTATATATCTTGAAAGAATTTTTAGTTAGGAAAAAGCATGTAAAAGGTTACATTTGTACTTTTAAGCAGAAGTTAATCTTCATTATTATTATTTTGGTGTCCTTTCATAAGAAAACCAAAGGATCATTTCCCTCTTTATAATGATGATGAGTATACAATGCTTTACTAGAACACAGCATAAAAGAACTTAAGAACAAATAAATAATAATAAAAATCTTATTTCACCATTATGCACACCACCATTCAGTTGTACTTTTCATTAACCACAATTGCCATTTATTAGAAATCCTTAAGGCAGAGTTACAACAAAGGACATTTAACAAACCTTTTTCAGAAATCCGGCTCCAAATGCTCTTGTAACCTTAAGACGTCCTTTCACTCTATCATTGACAATGCATTGGCTGTCATCCGGGTGTTCATTCTTGATTCTTATGATTTCCTGCACAATTTGAGCAAAGAAAAGTTCTAAGCAAATGGGCACCACCACTCATCAATAACATCATCCTACGGTAAGTTAAAGGTGCCAGTCATCATAATTAAGCGGAAGAAAAAGGAAAAGATAAAGACACCACCAAATAGAGTTGACTATTTAGCATTAACTAGTCAAAAAATATATATGGAGGTGCAACTATGCATATAGTTGTCAAACTATATTTGTGGCTTGATCTGAAGGCATCCATCGATTAAATTAAAACATACAATGAACTTCAGCTTCCACTAGAAGGCGAGCATATCTATCCTGAGATCACAGTAAGTACAGGCTGACTCAATAATGAAAATAATGCCAGGAAAACTAATCTGTGTCTCATGATCCATTTTTTTTTTTTCTGAGGTGCTGAATCTCACCTAATCACAAACATATATGTCATCATAAACTTATCATAGCAAAAGCATTTCATTGTGCATTTTGATCAATATGTGACTGAAATATAACAGGCTATATTTTAAACGATGAACTTACTGAACTGACTGGCACATCATCTGACATCAAATTTTATATTAAATTAAAAATACTCCACAATGTAAGAATGTCAACATGACAAGATAGTATGACATGACCATAGCTATGGTTAAGTCTGGACGCAGCCCTTATTCTAGTTTCACCTGATTGCATTTATAACCGTATAGAAGTGCAACATATCTTTGGCATTGCCACAGGAATCAATCAGTCAAATGTAAATATCCTCATTCATTAATTAAATGCTAATTATAAAACCAGTCATTGCATTTTGGACAATTAAATTGCTCTGCCAAATACCATCAATGTTTTAGACTGGTGTACACAAGTGATGAAAAATAGCAAATGCAGGTCAAATAGACAAATAGTCATTCACTATAGAACTTCTAAAAATCTATCATTTCCTCAGCGCTGAATTCCAAGCATAAGAGGAATCAACATCTCCAAGCTGCTGATTGGCCAGGCCAATAAACTAGTAGATACCTGAGGGCAATGTTCCAAATAAACCAGTACCTAAGAGGTTATGAAGTGGAATTTTTTCACAGAAAATGTAAGGAAGGCATACAAGTTTTTCATGGCTGGAGGTTCTTAAAAATTCTTTCTAAGCTAATTTTGTATTATATATATCTTGAGCTATTAATCAAAGAATAAAATTTATAAAGAAGAAGAAGAAAAGCAACTTAATTGCTAACAATTAGGTTTAGAAAATTTTTGAAATCAGTATTTCCCAACAATTTTGAACTCCAACAATTTCAAGGCAAAAAAAAATTTGTATGAATGCAAACCACAAGAGTAAGACACATTTAGCTTCTAAAGCAGTTCAAAAACAAAAATTACTTTTGCCACTCAACTTCCACCAATATACGGTGCAACCAGTTTGTTACTAATCAAACCACCCAAACTGACAAGTTACCATAATGTAATAAAGCCGACGAGAAATAAGGATTTCAATATATGCAATGCAGAATAAGGAAATGAATTAGCATTAATGTACTCAATACTCACTTCTTCAATGCTAGTGCTGTGATCAGTGGAAAGCTGCACCGCAGTCAATTTCATTGCCTGAGCAGGAACTTCATCAGCCACTACCTTACCTCCCCTTTCACTCAATGTCACTGATGACTCCTCAACTATACCATCCATACTTGACCCAGTTTCCACTTGTCCCTTCATCCAGCCACTACCTCCAACCGCCTCACGCTGATATTGTGCCACAATTGCCCTACTATCACCTACATTCATCACATACACATCCTCATCCCTCATCAACACAACCAACAAACACGAACCCATCAACGCCAGCTCTGGATTTGTATCAAGCACCTTTTCTGTCATATCCAAGTAAGCAAGCTCAGTCAAATCTAGAGCTCGTGACAATGCCCTCAAAACCAATTCATGGTCAACCGGACCGACTCTTCGCTTTTTCCCACTCCGTACAATCCTCTCTTCTACTCTATTCTCCTCTATCTCAACCTTCTCTTTCTCCTCCAATCCAAATTTCCATGGAAACAAAGACTTCCTCCCTTGACTAGTCTCCTTATGTTTGTTTAACAACCCTTGTTTCAACTTTGACAATAAAAGCCATCTCCTACTCACAGCTGACCCGGCTTTGTTGACACTGATGGCATCATCCACAGAAAATGCAAATCTCTCCGACCCAGAGAGATCAAGGCCATCTTCTTGATCATCCTCCGCCAAAAACTCCCATAACCTTCTTCTCCTAATCTCTGTTCCCGCTGATTCAAAAGTCACGCTTTTAGCTCTCTCTTTGTCTTCTGATTCATTTTCACTAATTAAGACTGATGGGTCATTTTTAATTACAGTTTCCTGAGTATTTTCATTAACACTAACATTAACATTATTAACTGTTTCATCTGGCTCTTCAACATCCCAAAATAAACCTTTTAACTCATTATAAACAGCTCTATAAAGATTACCCATCAAAAATTCGGGAGCGTCAGGGCCATTGAAACCGTCATAAATGCCAACAAACAACCACCCGTGTTCTTCCGACACCACCACGTGCACGCGATCCTCACCGGCCTTACCCAGCGCCCACTGCACGTTATTATCATTTTCCCTCTCATTTTTTGTCACGTCAGCGTCGTCATCTTCCACGTTGTTGGTATTGTTGTTGTCTTTCCGAGTGACGAAATTCAGCACCGGAACCACCCACGGCCGTTTCTTATCGTGAAAGGCTTTCCGTATACCTGACATCCCCAAAATGCCCCTCTTTTTCTTCCTTTTTACGTAAAGGCCACCGAGTGGAGCTGAGAAATGGACGCGGCCGCCGCCTGGTTCCGAGGCAGCGTTTTGGTCGAGTGGGCCCGACAATGCACCTAGCGGGCCGGAGAGAAAGAAAGGCCCCCGCTCCGACGCGTCGTAAGCACCGCCACGTGGCCCCGGTTGTAGGGGTATGGCGCTAAACGACGACGTGCTCTCGAAGCCACTTACATTCACGATACTGCTCTTGACACCGTAACCACCAGTGCGCGTAGGCTCAGTGGCATCGTCGTAGATATTGTCAAGCTGAAGGACAGTCCTGGGAGTAGCGGTGTTAGCACTGACGGACGCTCCAGAAATGGCCCTGAACCCGGTTTCCGGCTGGGAGACGCGAGGCCCGGGTCCGGCCCGGCTCGGAGAGAACCGGAGCGAGTGAGAAGGAGAGACAAAGCGATCGGAGGGAGTTGGAGAGAGGAAGCGGTTGGATGATCGGACGTAGCAGAAAGAGTGGCCCAGATTTTCATCCAACGGTTCAGATGAGGCAAAGATCAGGTCCGGTTGTTGCTGGGTTTGGTCCGGTTGGGTCCGGTTCGTACGGTTAACCGGTTTGAAGCAAGGGAAGAGGGAAGAGAGTCCACTTCCCATCACATTTGATATTTCACAGCTTCGTTTCAGTTTATTTTTTTCTTTTTCCTTTTCTGCTTGGTAGCTGAGAAAATTTAACTTATGTTTCTGGCAAAGTAAGATAAAAGAAAAAGAAAAAGAAAAATCAAAAAGTAATCGGAGAAAGAAAAGAGAGAGAAACTGGAGAGTGTATTTTATATTTGAACTTGGAGTCGACTTATTTGTATAGAGAGAGAGAGAGAGAGAGAGATTGTTTTTGTAATTTATTTTTTATTTTTTAAATGCTCTCTCTTTGTTTTCAGTTTGTGTGCAGTTTGTTGTTGGCTCTTGGTTGACGGTTACACCTGGCGTTTAGCAGCAGCGGAGGAGGTTTAATACGGAGGTGGATGGTTACCACGTCATATGCCAGCTCAGAGTATTGTGGGGTCCACCAAGACTTTTTGTAATTTGATTGCCATTTTTGGAATTTGGTCTTCAAAATGACAAGGAAATCCTCTGTTTATGTGTGTGTGGGGTGGGTTTTGTGAGGAATAATAGAGTAGTAGGGTCAAAGTGGGAAACAGGGTCAGAGTAAAGAGTTGTTTTTGAGGTATGCTTTTGTCCTTTCCCTTGCTTGGTCAGTGAAAACTCCTCGTTTGGAAGCAAGAGCCTAATATCAGTTTGGCAATTATACCCTTAGGATTTTTAGATTATAAAATTATATTTTTCTCGTCGTTTGTTTTCTTTTTTTCCCTCCTAATTGCAAGTAATTTTTGTTAGTAAATTATTCTACACAAATATAAATTGGATAGAAACATAAAAATTAATAAGATTAAATATTATGAGTCATATTTATTCTTAAGAATGTAACACATTCTTATGATTTTTTACCGTATTCTACACGAATATGGTGACACATAACAATGTCACATTAATTTAACTCAATGCTATATATAATATAGTTTTTTTCCTTTTTAAGAATGTATAATAGATTTTATATTGTGTACGAATAAAAATCTATTCGGACTAAATTTATCAATAATGCTAGATTTACAATGTTGATTTATACAATTTGTGTTGGGTGTTACTAATTTTATTTTATGTTATTAATGTGTAATTTTACATCATTTAGTATACAACAAACCATGAATCTCAACTATATATAAGTAGCATTATCAGAAATTTATAGATTTTTTATAATTTAAAACTACCGTCAACGTACAAAGATCAACGCATATATCCAATTTAAATAGACAAACAAATGAATGCTGAAAATCCTTCAATGGATCGCCTACTTGGAAAACATGCGTTCAAACGTTTGTCCATATAGAAGTGCTAAAAGTTTGATTACATTACATTTAAAGGAAAAAATGGATAAAAGGATTTATCGAAGCTTGAAAGCTTGATCAATGACCCAACAATCTGGAAACAATAATATTAAAGATTCTAATATTTGAATTTTAACTTGATTCTTAATATTATATATCACTAATTTATAGGATGATAGATTTTATTATTAATAAAATTACTTAATTACCATTTAATAAATAAATATCGCATTAGTTAAGTCTTAAATTATGACTTATATGTTAGAATATCTAACATTATTCATCTAAAAAACATGCATTTAAAACAATTTTCCATCTTGGTACGTAAATTTATTTTTTTAAATTAAAAAATCAAAACAAATAAACAACTATTAGAGTAAATAAAAATATCTCTTCATTTAAGATACACTAACGGCATGTTTGGTTAGGGGTAGAGGAGTGGGGAGAGGAAAAGAATTTGATTTCTATTTTATTTTCCATTGTTGGTTGCACTAAATTTAATAGAACTCAATTTCCATTGAAATTTAACTTCCACCAAGTCGAGGAATTTATATTCTTTATTAATGAGCTAGGATTTCAAATTCATCATTTATTGTACTGTAAAAATTATAACATTGTCCACTAAATAAATTTAATTTAAAAAAAGCTAAAGTGTAAATAATTTATATTTATTTTTTAATTAATAGAATAAGATTATTTGAAAAACAGAAAAGCATTACAGTGGATGCTCGGATCGTCGCCGAAGGTTCACCCGACCATCGCCAGGGGTTTGTTAGACTATCACGAAGGTTCATCGAAAAATTACCGGAGGGTCAACAAAGTTTTCTAGATTATTGCCGAAGGTTGCCAAAATGTCGTCAAAAATTTGCCCGAAGTTGTTGAAAAATTACCAGATCATCGCCGAAGGTTACTGGAAAGTCACCGGAGGTTTGCCGAATCTATCATCTTAACAATGTGTGTACTTATCTAAATAAAAAATATATAATTTCTTTTCCTTTCAAATTTAATATAAAACTAAACAATAAAAATTAATTTTTACACTCCTTTCCTCTCATCACCTCTCCACTCCTCGTCTTTCCTCTCCTCTCCTCTCCTCCTCTTTCCTAAAACTAAACCTTACCGAAGGGTATGTTTGGGATTGAGGTTGGGCAACTGTAATTTTTAAGTTACAGCACTAAAGTGTTTGGTAAACACTAACTACTGTAGCTTTTAAGCTATATTAGCTATATTAATATGATTTTTCACTCGTATAATGTAAAATCTATTATGTTTTTAATAATTTTGTTAAAATTATTATTTAAAAATTATATTTATTACATATTATTAACTTTTATTTTATAATTACAGCTTTTTTTCCACAACAACTATAGCTTAAAAGCTACAGCACCTCAATCCCAAACATACCTTAAGTGTACAAAGATACCGATGTTATCTAGTATCACACAGTACCATAAATGAAGGTCAAAAGTCCTTTCAATCGATCAGCCACCAGGAAAACATGCATATAAATGTTTGACCACAGACGCCCTTAAAATTTGATTCCATAAAAGGGAAATGTAGGTGAAAAGAAAAAAATGCATCTAATCATAGACCAAATGCCCTTTCAATCACTCAACTAATGAGAAACTCGCAGAGAAACGTTTGTCCATTTTTAAATACTTAAATTTTAATTGCTTAGAAGAAAAATATAAACAATTATTAGAGTCCATCCTATAAATAGAATTTTCTCATTTATGCTATATTATATGCACCGCATATAGTTATACTAATGAAGCCCAAAAGTGTTTTCAAAATGTTATAGAAATGTTATCGAAAAACAAAAATAATGGTTGAACAATAGGGGTGAATATTAAAATGAGGCTATATCTAGATCTGTATTTACGTTTATATACTTTTTTATTTACTGAAGTCAACAATCAATTCAAAAGACACCCAAATGAGTTACATTTTTACGTATATGTTGAATAACAATCTTATTTGTAAAACAATAGTTGATTTCAAGTTAAAATTAGATATATACAAAACTGATAAGTCAAACTTATATGGTTTAAGTATTCTATATATAACTTAGCTACTTAGGAAATATGCATATAAACATTTGACAAAATAAGTAGTTATTAAAGTTTGATTAAGTTAAAAAAAAAATAAACTATAGTATGAATCCTAAGAGATTTCAAAATACCAAACGTAATGTTTCAATAACGATAAGGATTACAAAAACGAGATTAGGTTTACATCTTCGGGGTCTTCAAGCTCATATGCTTTTGTCTTATTTGAATCAAGAGTCAACAATCAAGTTCAAACATACCCAAATTGAGTTATATTTTATTGGGTTCAGCTACCGTGCAACTATTACAGGGTACCCCTTATTTTATCTTATTAGTTATTGTGTTGTCACTGTTAGATCTAATTATGAGTAGTTAGGATGCTATAGTTTGGTAATTAACACTACACTCTCTGTTGTATACTGAAATTCTAAAAAAATTAAATATTTCAAAATTTTGACACATAAATCTAGATTGATTTCTAATTTATAAATAATTGAAGCAATTAAAAAATGGGTGGACTGTCTCGACTTAAAATTTGACATAAAACTAATATTAACATTTAACTATCTATTTTTTTTAATCCAAGAAATGAGATAAGTGATGACTTGATATTAAAATTCAATTAATAAATTATTTCTCCACCTCACAATTATAACCAATAGATTTGATTTGTTATTTTAATTTATTCTACAACCTCACAATTATCATCCAAATATTCAATTTTAGTTACTGCATTTTATTTTGGTTATGATGTGAAAAGTAATTGAGATAATTGATTGATTAATGATATTTTTAATTGAAAGAGGTTGCTGACTAATGGTTGATTAATTATTTAAATGGAGAAGATGGGGCATAATATGTTAATGTAGAGGAGAGGACAAAGTAATGAAAAAATAAAATAAAGAAAAAAGAATGAGAAAATAAAATTGTCATAAATTTATAAATAAATTATAAATAGAAAAGAAAGTAGGGGGTCAAAAATATAAAAGACAAAATACGGGTATAGTGTAACAGTTGCACGGTAGCTAGACCCTATTTTATTATATATTTTTTGTAAAATTATTTTAGGTGAAAGCGAAAAGTTAATTTGAAGTTACAATAAGACAAAAGATTGATACTTGTCATATTGAAGATTTAAGCTGCATTGATTAGAACTTAGACAAAAGATTAATACAATTTATGGTCTAAGTTGTTGGCATTTGAGAACTATGATTATAGAAAATAATAAATAATAATTTAATTGTTTGTAAAACAATATCATTCCTTTTTTTTTTTAATATCAACTTTATCTAATCTATCAAATAAATATTCTTTATTTTGCTCCTCGTTTGTTACTTTGAGAAATTATATTAATTATCCACTTATCGTTTTCTCTAATTTCAAAAAAAATTAAAAAAACTTTAATTTATTTAGCTATCCACTTGAAGTTTATAAATTATATTAATTTTCTCACCTTTCCATTATATAGTGTAAGAGAATATGAGCAAAATGATCATTTTGCTCTTAAAGTTTAATTTAACATTATGATATTGGACATCTTTGCATAATATATTTGAAGTAGTTAATATATATCATATTATTCTCATTTATTATTACACTGAATTTAATTACATGTGTTCTTTTTATTTATTTTACTTTACTTAATAAAAACAAGCATAATCTCATTATAAAAAAAATTTATAATTAATCGATTCGTTGGATGGTAAATTATTAACGAATTAATGAGTTGCAGTCACAATGGTTTCAATGTTGTGAGGGGTACCGATCTCACATGTTTGGAGAGAGTTTAATAATTTCATTAATGAGAAAAATTGAGGGATCAATTCAAGATAAATAATTTTTAAAAAAAAGCTACTTACCATAATGTAGAGCAATTGTAATATGAAATGTGCAATTAATTATGACATATAATTAGGGAAATGTTTTTAACGAAAAAAAAAATGAATTAAATTAGAAATAACTTTTAATGAAACTTGTTAAAAAGTTAGCTTTACAATATGTTCTTAAATTAGAAATGAACTCACCAATAAATGAATGCTATGTAAATTAACATGGGATCTAAATATTAGAATCTTTAATATTACAATAATGGTACACATCTCAAAATTTTATTCTAAATAATTTATCTCAAATGATGTGATATTCATAAATTAATTGATAAAATAATATAATTAATTTATTTTAATTTTATAAAGAATTATCAACTAATTAATAAATGTCATATTATTTGAGATACAAAATTTAATATACATAGCATTACTCTTAATATTATTGTTTTAATTAATATTTTATATTTGATTTTTTTAATATTATAATTATTTTATATTTTAATTCTTGTATTTAGGGGGCGTAAGGTAATTGCCTTAGTTGCCCGGCGCACTAGGCTAATTCATAGGCTCATTAATAATGATAAGAAAAAAAAGAGGTAAATAGGACAACGACAAATTAGTTTAGACTTATTTGTTGTTGGATAAAAATACTATGTTATTATATTTTTATTTTCTCCTCATCAAATGAGCTATATATGTTGAAATGGTAAGGAAATTTGATAGATTTTTGACCAACCCAAGAAGATTACTTAATAACATTAGGAGAAAATTAATAATAAATGCATCTCTCCGTGTCAACGTTTTAATAAGATTGCTTCCCTAAATTATATTTAACATAACTTATAGTCAAGTGAAATTCCCTAAAAACTTTCTTGTAAGTAACAATAAATGTAACTTAAAAAAAATCCTTTAATAAGTATTTCTAATAAATTTGGGCATAATCGGATTCTTTTTTGTATTGATTAAAATGGTGTGGGGAATTAATACTTTTTTTCCAGAAAGAAATGTAAACAAAAATGGTAAAAAAAAAAAAAAAAGAAAGAAAGAAAGAAAAGAAAAGAAAAAGAAAAATAGAGTTATATATATTTTAACAAAATTTGGAATATGATGATAATGAAGTACAAGTACAACTATATTTTTTAACTGGGGTAATTTTGTCATTTTAGAAGGCGTGGGTGGGAAACCATACATGATACATCTCCATCCTGCCCTTTCAAAGGTCCAGGTTGGGGTATATCGCACTTTGCTTCATCATACCGACATGAATCACAAGATAAGACATTCCCCAAAATTGGACGGTCAGGATTCAAAGCTAGCAAAAGAGCGAATAATGTTTCCAATATGCATTGCATGGACTGCATCTGATTAGTCAAAGGGCAGGAATTCCTCTTCACTCTTTCGTTTTGTCGTGATCCAAAAGCACCAAAAACTTTCTAAAAAATTATTTAACATTTAATTTTCAAAAGATTATTTACACATATATTTTTTTATCGTCGGACGGATAATTTTTAAATACAAACAGAATTGAACAAATACTTTTAATGTATAATTAATATTATTTTATTTTTTAATTCTTCTTTTAAAATATAAACGTCTGCACGTATATACGAGTACACAACTGTACATATTTTGATATTTATATTCTTCTTAATAAACTATTTAATTTATAACAGAGAGCAGCTTTTCCTGCTAAGTCAAAAAAACGCACTTTTAATTATTATAGAAGAAAAAATTATTTAAAGGAAGAGAGAGAGGAATTTTGCATGTGAAGGCGGGAAATCTCACCCTGCAAGTCAAAGAGTTTGTTGGTTTCCAGAATTTTTTATTTTATATTTTTGGAGCAAAAAAAGACAAAGAACACATAAAGCCACAAGATACGTGTCAACACGCGCCCACGTTCGCTATGTTTGCGATCGTACAGTAATCATTTTATGAATTTGATTTTTTCTTTTTTTTATTTAATTTTATTATACGTAAATCTATCTACCCTTAAAATAATATATATATAAATAATTTTTTTTAATTATAAATCTTTGATCAAATTAATATCAGGACAAACTAAAAAAAAAAAAAATATAAATTTTAATATAATATATTTTTATCTTATATTATATTAATTTTTTTAATTTATCGTTAACTTAAATATAGTTAGAAATTTTTAATTAAAAATATATATATATACACACACATACACACAAAATAAGTTTTAATCAGAATTTAAATTGAAATTAGAAATAAATTAAAAGATAAAAAATATAAATTTTAATATACTCTAAAAATAAATTACACTATACTAAAATTTATATATATTTTTAAAGTTATTCATTATTTTAATATAATCACACTCATGATTGAATAATTTTCTTACATACATATATGTGCATATGCGTGGCTGGGAGTTTTGTATCGTTTATTCATTTATTACCCAGGGTAATAATTATGTTGTTATAAATTTTACAAATTATATTTTTTACTCCATACATTTTTAATTATCAAAATAGTTCTTATTTTTGACAAATATCCATTGGTGGTCTATTTTTTTTTTAACTCTCTTGAAGCATTATTACAATTATTAAATAAGAATAAATAATTAATTAAATCTTATCCTTATAAATACATACATAATTTTACCAAACTCAAACTAATGATATAAATTAATGGATCATCGATATTGAGGACTCACTCTTATAACAGGATTCTAACCATCAAACTCATCACTTTTAACAATAAAAATCTTGAAATCATTAAATTCTTTCATAACCCGTACTGAAATAAAAAAACTTTTTATTAACTCTTCTTGTGTGGCCAAATTTTTTGTATCAACACACGTAATTAAAGATTATTACAAAATAAGCATAAAAAAGATGGATCCAGAATTTTTTATTTAAACCTATTTTTTTATTAAATATCTTTGTTTATTCACTACTGCCATAAAAATATTGATCGCACCCAAAGCTAATTCCAATTTTCTTTTTCTTTTTTTTTTTAAATTACTACCAATTTATCTAGTAAAATATTCTCCCACTTTCCTAACTACCTATATATATAGTTGTCCAAAAAATATTTTTATTAATATTTAAAAATACTTCTAGATACCCATCTAATCTTCTTGTACTGTGTGGTGAATACATAAAATATGCATCTTTTAATATTTTCAGTTTTTGTCTTTATTATAATTTCCATCAGGTTAATTTAAGTAATCACTTGAAAAAAAAAAATTAAATGGCTAGATAAAGGCAAACAGCAAACATTTGCATTTGAAAAGGTTAAATATTTTAGTCCCTCGATTTCAAGTCACAAAATAATATTTAATTTATTAGTCAATTTAGCTCCAACTTGTTTATAGAAAAATGAAAGAACACGCTTAAGAAGAATCTTGATTGAAGTAGATTGACTTGAGAATTTAGACAGCAAATATACAAAATGTGAAACAGAGAAAAGCATTTGACATTTGCAAATAATGACCTCATGAACAATAATAACCTGAAAATTTCAAAACAATTCATCATGATTTGCATAAAAATTAATCATGATTTGCACAAATTATAAATATGACCACAAAATTCTTATCAATAACAAAAAAAAAAAAAATGATAACAAAAAAATGTTGTTAATAATGAAAAATCTCGGTAATGTTACTTACAGATGTTGAAATGCAATCGCACCCTTAATTAATTATTGGTTAGTTGCCTAAAATCATTATTATCGACTTGACTTTCAAGTCTATAGGATAAATCATTAATCATGATTCATGATTTGCTTAAAAAATGCATTTTTTGTCTCAACTACTGGGTAGTTTTCTCTGTGATAATTGAAACTACGACCTCATTAGGCTGACCCCCCAAAAGTGATTTTGTCAAACAAGAGATGTATACGCCATCATATTTTGTTGCTCTATATTGAAGGCCCAGATAGGTCCAAATTGTAATTCTTAGCATTCACGAAGGCCCAGTAGTCAAAATGTGTTACAATATGTGGAGTATTAAAAAGATAATGAATAAAATAAGCATTAGCATAGATATGTAGCCCCCTGAGTTTGAATCCTCCTATTTGTGTCCATCCATAATGTATTATTAGAGCTAGATTGAATCCAATTGTAAGGACTTAAAATTGAAAAGTAATGTGTCTCTATCCATCTACTATTAAATTAAACGAATCTTGTGAATGAAAAATTAAATCATTTTATTTTAGATGAGACTATTTGCAATCTAAATATTATTCTGAACATTTTATCACTTTGTACACTTATTGTCAAAATTTAAATAATCAATTTTTATTATGTATACTCTTTAAAATACCAAAATATCTTCACTTAAATCTTTAATTCAATTATCTTTATTTACTCTACAAACCCAAAAAATATTGAATACATCCTTAAATATTCTTTGAGAGGACTCCAATTTCAATCACATTTTTCTTTGCTAATTGTACATCACTGCTTTTTCGCCTTTTTTCTTTTTTTCGTAATTCTCTTTGTGCTACAACAATTGATTCGAATGTTTTTTTTCATCATACATGCATCGTGAACAATTTCCAATCCGTGCAAATGATCTTTTTATACGCATGAAGAAGCAAGTTTAGGGTTTTAGAAATAAAAAGTAATCATAAATAAATGGGTGTACTTGCCAGGTGTCCAAAATAAAAATTTTAAGTTTAATTATACTAAATTTTCCTTAAATGTAAAATATATTATAGGTATTTTTATGATTAAAAAATTTTTAAAATATGAATATTCAAAATATTTTTCAATGTGTAAATAACCCAACTATTATTTTTTAACTAATTTACGTTCGAGAAATACTTAAGCGGAACGGACAACTAGACATGCATGCACTTTAAGATTATGACAAATATACTTGCAATTTGAATCTAACCAATCAAATGGTGAGAGAAAACGAAGTTAAAGACTAGTGACAAGCGTTGATTGGATCACAAAGTGAAAATTAAGAAGCTTAGAGAATGGAAAATCCATCTGTCAAACATTTTGCTGCAATGACTTGATATATTAACGGTGACTGCTTCAAAATGCAAGTCTCTGTTAGGAAATTTAAAAGCTCAGGTTCAAGTTCTCGTTTCCTCGATAATTCTGACCATAATATTTTGTTTTCATCTTACACAAAATTCTCCACTTCAGTGTGATACACATGCTTAAGGTCAGGACTTGTGTGCAGTTATGTACAATTTTTCCATTTTTCTCTATCCATGAACTAAATACATTTAGTGAGCATAATTGGTGTCTTAAAAGCTCAAATTTGACCTGCCCGAATGTCTCTATCCAGACGATCAGCATTAAGGGTCCCGGGAAGCTCTCTAAAATCATCATTGAAGATGGAATAAGCACTGCATAGATTAAAAACAAAACGAAAGACACTTAGGTAAATTCAGAGTTATCCAAGTTATTCAGCGAGGTTACACTGCAAATTACGAAAACACAATGGAAAATTACATTAGAGAACGAACAAGATTCAAGGGAAAACAATACATTTCAATCATATTTCTTCCTTACAAATGTATGCCATACTAAAATAGCTTGTCAATATAATATTTCCCCATAAAATATTATCCTAACAAAAGTTTTATTTTCCATTTCAATTGAATCAAGAGCAAGCATTATGTGCTTATAATTTTTTATACCTCATCTCTCCAAGTTGACGCTGTCCCAGATTTAGGAAGATGATAGAGAATGCTGTCGCAAGTATCTGAATAACAAGGAATTGAAGTATCAAAATCATTTTCCTCAAATTGTGGCAAGTGTATGGAGAATTATAGTGCAAAAACAAAGGTAAATTCAGTGCATCCGTGTTTTCAAATAACTTCTGGGATAAGCTTTGATTTTTTTCCCCCTTTTGAAAGAGAAAAAGATCAAAACATAAGCTAAGGCCCTAAGGTCAATGCGGTCATTCCTTATTCCTCCAAGTATTTCTCTAGATGTCACCAGCATGAAGTAGGTGAGATAAAACAGAATTAGGTGCTACTATTAGAAGCACTACTTTCATTCTTCTTTCTAAATTCCCTCAAGAAACACGACAAACTTGAATTAATAAAAAGATAAGCTGTTGGCAATAACTGATTTCAGCTTTTGTAGGGCAAATCAAATAAAATTTAATTTCTTCAAATCTTTTCGAGGGGAACCATTAAAAACATAGGTCTTTTTAGCCCCTAAATACAGCCAATATGATAAGTTGAAGCTACTACTCCGACTAAAAATAAGAGTTGTTTAGAAAGCCAACAATAGAAGATTATGGTAATAACTTCCAGAAACAGAAAGCTTAATTTATTTTTCCAATTAAAATAAAAATATTTATTAATTATAACCTTTTTCTTATTTTCTTTTAATGTAATTTCAAACCAGTCTATTCCTCCATGGCTAAGCAAAGAGGAACCCAAAAAAATTCAATAGTGGGAACAAACATTGAACTTAAACTTGTTGACTTTGAGATATATCCATAGAAAAAGGTTGAAACAAATAATTGAGAGAAAAAAGAAAAAAAAACAATTTTATGCATTCAAAGATGACTGGAATCAATGCAAAGACTTACGTATAAAGGTCCAAGATCCCATCCATGGGCAACAGGTGCGAAGGCAAACCATAGAATGATAATTGCCCAAATCTTTAGACTGAGTGAGAAAATCGCCATCAGAAGTATATCTATCAAAGCAACATCAATCGAAGGGGCAGTCAGCAGTTGCTACTTCAAAATATAATAGATGACCATCGCAGAGTAGCGGCTTGGCCTAGGAGCCCACATTCGACAATGCTTACCAGGTAGCTTGAGCTTGTTACGGAGAATAAAGAAAAGCTTCCTCTTCCACCGGCTTGTTGACTGTGGAAGCTTAAACTTCTTGACATTCAAAAAGAGAAAAAAGGTAGGGTAAAAAAAAAAAAGTAGAATGAGAAATGATTGAAATTTGAAGCAACATCTGAATTTTAAGGAAATAAGTAATTTGATTACCAGATCTAGATCATCATCATCGATATAAGTATCATCCCGGAGATGTTTAGCTGGTGGCTTTGGTTTGACAGCAGCAATCACAGAGTCTAGAAAATAGGTGTAAAAAGATCTAACATATTAACAACATCACCGCAGCAATCACACTCAGTAATTTCTTACACTTGAAACCAAATAATACTGGAACTATACATATCTATAAAATATAACAACAATGAGGATCTGTCCACAAGATGAGATACAGTTGGGTTTCATCTTACGTAATTATATCATTAGTAATTATTTTGTATTCTTCGATTTTCTACAAGTAAAATTTTGAGTAAGCGAACCAAATTAAGTTGATGGCTATTTATTTACATTCAATTGAATAGGTTTCTTGATGGTAAAAATAGAAATAATAGCTTCTATAAATAATAAAGATCTTGACTGCCATTAAACATGAAAGCCAATACGCTAAGATTACAAAACTACGCTCAAACAAAATATAAGAGAAAATATGCCAGAAAGACTTTACAAAATCAGAATAAGTAATTAGAAGTGGCAGAAATTCCACCGATCAACTTTTTCTTTTCTGGCAGTAAGTGCAATTTTGTCTTACCTTTATGTGACCATTTTGCCAAACCACAGGGGTGTAAGCGTTCCTTTTCCCTTTAAAGAAATGGACTCCCCTTTATCTGTTATGCAGTTTCGAGCTACCAACAAGGCAGCTAGTTTCTTTCTAGTTTTCATTCCTATCCGACTAGCCAGCTTTGCCTTAGAGTTGGATCAATCAACAAGAGCTACCAGTTACTGTGCTTTTAGGATAGAAATGAAGCTATTCAAAGCATCAATAGAAATGAAATTACATTTGATACTTGCCTATTCAACCAAACTAGACTGGGTGAGTAAAGGTTGCAACAAAGTGACTCATTGTCCATGGAATCTGATATTGGGCGCAAATTCTCCTAATTTATGTCCTACCATACAATCTGTTATATAAAAAGGCAAGTGCTCCCTTCCATGTGGATAGCAATAGTATGGCCGACCATTGTGGGTATAATGGTAGATGTCTGGAACCAAGTTATTATTGTTTCTTTTTCTGCTTTTGTATTAAGCTTATCGATTTTTCTCAATAAATAATTCGCTACAAAATCAAAAAAAGTCTAGAGAACACAAGTGAGAAACTAACACGTCTGCGAAGTATCTTTGAAAGAGTAACAGGGTTTTTTTCAAATTTCCTTATCAGTGCTAGGATTGAAAGTAAATGGAAACTGTAGCTAAGCAGCATGGTCGCTAATCAGACAGAAAGAGCGGTAACCAACATGCAGCAAAGCCACCTTGTGAAACAATTTAGATGACAAACAATGTTGCCAAAACCTAACTTCCAAATTCAAATTGAAACGACATGTCGTCCAAATTAAAGAGAGAAATATTAATATTACCACCATTACTGAGTTGGACATAGACATCATCGCGATCGTCATCATCTTGAGCGTCCTCCAAAACTTTGCCACGCAAAATAAGCCTCAAATTCTCAATGGGTAAATGATTAGCGGAGCTGGAAGCAATCAATTTTCTCAAATCGCGCACCTAATCATTAACAAAAAGTCGCAGTGAATGAACGAAAGAATTTAATTTACTCATTTTCAGATTCAAAAGAGATGCAAATAACGATACCTTAATGGGAGAAGAGACAGAAAGGCGAGAGGGAGGAGCAGGACCAATTGTTTTGATGGTGATCTCTACAGACTCTGAAATTTCTCCCATTCCCATACCATTTGATTCCAACACAAATTTAATTTCTGGGATAAATATTAAATACTGAACCAGGATACTCGGGGTGTGCCGTCTCACATTGGATAATTTCTCTTCTTTAAATTTTTTTCCACCAATAAATAATTGTAATAGTACCATTAAAAATATTTTCAATCCACTTTATTAAAATAAAAAAATTATTAAATTATGTGATTTAATAAGATAATAATTAAAAAATTATTAAATTATATAATTTAATAATATAATACTATTATACTAATTAAATATATAACTTAATAATTTTTTAAAATTTTAATAAAATTTAAATTTTAGACTAAATCAAAACACACTTGTCATATGAATATAAACACTACTGAATATGAATACAGAGATTATCTTAATCTCAAATGCTCAAAAAATATTAAATTAATAAAAACAAAAAAATAAAACTATGACATGAGATGCCGTGATATATATAGGAATGGAAATTATGAGACAAAAAAAAATCCACTAGATTTTCGGCTTGGTGCAGCAGAAAGTCATCAGTGTCTTTGGTTTGCAAAACCAATACTCATAATAACATATTATGAAAAAAGTGCCTTGTTTTAATAGATTGCAGTTTATTTATATTTTCGAAATCAATTAATGAAGATGATATTTTGTACTATAAAAAGGGCCTTGAGATTGTAACAGATGATTTTTTTATTTTCAAAATGACACTCTCCACCTTATAATATATATTCAGATTTGATATCATGTCTCTTAATAGATATTGTCCATCTCTATATGAAGTTTCAATAAAACTTAAGTGGCTTATTGATAATTACTGAACACTAGGAAAAAAAATAAGTTTTTTAAAATTAAATACAACAAAATATTTACAAGTTCTTAAAATTAAATACCTTGCAGGATTTTTTATAATCTTAAGAAAGAAAGGGTTAAAAGAACGATTTTTTTTAAGATTTTGTCCACCTTTTATCTTTTCTACTAAATGAATAAATAAAACTTACAAATTAGATTTTTTTTTTTTTCATGTTTGTATAAATAGAAGAAGGTACTTTGAAAGATGTAGAAAACTTATAAAAATTGATGGCTGTTATCTTAAGTTGATACAAAGGCGTATTGTTGATTATCATTGGTTCTAATGCCAATTATGGTACTTACCCACTTGTTATATGTGTTGTAGAGAATGAAAATATATTGTCATAGGTAAACCTTTTAGAGAGGTTGTATGAGCAAATATGATTTAATGGCGTGAGGGTTTGAGGGCATTGGAGATAGTGTTCCTTGATTTTCTTGAGGAGATACCGTTGTATGTATATTTATGCCAACTTTGAAGAGAAGTTCCATTGTTTTTTTGTTAAATTTCTCACTTTGGAAAGTAGGGGTGGGCATTTTTCGGTTCGGTATCCGAACCGAACCGAACCGAAACCGATTGGTTCTTAAGAATTCAAACCGAATCGAACCGAATTTTAAAACCAAACCAAACCGAACCGAAATAATTCGATTCGGTTCGGTTCGGTTTTAAAAATTCGGTTTGGTTCGGTTCGGTTCGGTTTGGAAAATTAAGTTAATAATTTAGAATTTTGATTTTAGATTTTAGAATTTAAGTTTTAAAAATTCGGTTCGGTTCGGTTTTATTATATTTAATCGAACCGATCGGTTTTTTAATTCGGTTCGGTTTTAAACCGAACAGAACACAAACCGTTCGGTTCTTAATTTTTCAAACCGTTCGGTTTTTACTTTTAAAACCGAACCGAACCAAATTGAATATTTCGGTTCGGTTCGGTTCGGTAAAAACCGAACCGTTTGCCCACCCCTATTGGAAAGTATACATAGCTCTAACTCAACTGAATTGCTCAATCATATGTTAGGGTTGTACAACTTCAGTCTTGCTGTACTATTAACTGATGTGGATTTCAATTGTATAATGAGCTAAACACATGTTCTTTGAGAGGTACGCCTCTAATTTGAATACATTCGCATTCGAATTGACTTTCAAACTCGATCAAATAGAAACTTTGTAATCCGATTGGATTTGATTTCGATCGGATCTGATTGGATTCGGATCAATCCAATCAATTCGATTAGATTTTACTTAAAAAATAATTTAAATATAAACAAGTAAAAAAATTAAAAGACAAACCTAATCTACCATAAATTCCCAAATTAGAAACAAATTGAAGCCAACCAACCGTCTAGGCCTAGTCATCGACTTTTGCACCCACCGGCCAGCCGCATGCCGAGGACGCCTGCAGACCCAGGAAATTGTATGAGGCCAGCTTGTCATTACATAGGTGCACAAAAAGGACACTGCATGAGAAGAGGCCCTGACGGTGTATCCAACGTGGTATAAGCTCTACCAACTTGTATAACTCGTACTTTCTTACTTCATACAGTTCCACATCTAGCGTTAAGTCCACTGAATTTGATGAGGGATCCTAGGCTGAGACCCATGCCAAAGTCCTTGGTGATGATACAGTGAAGAATGATTGCTCAAACAGTTTTCTAGAAGTCGTATACGTGCAAAAAGTTCCAATTCCATCTCCTGGTTGAGGAGACAAAATTGATCGACAATGGGCAGAGGGATTCCTCCATTACCATTACGGAAAGGGGCGGGGTCTATCCCTCCCCCCCCCCTCCACCTGAGCGCCGATGAAGTCCCAGGCGATAAAACCTATTGAAGATGACTTTAAATTGCTTCTTAAGATCAAGAATATGTTATTGCCTCTCTCATACTCCTCTCGTCTTTTTTATTCCTTAAAATGTGAGTGTAACTAAGTATTTAATCTCATTGCACTTAATAAAATCAACAAACAAAGCCCATAATTGCTTTCTTTTTTGCACATGCAGGACCTCAAATAGGCCTCCCGTTACATTTGCTTTTCTCTATAAAGTCTCCTCCCTTACCTTTTCCTTCCTCTATGAAGTCTTTATCCTTAGCCTTATTTGGTATGCATTTTTATTTTTCATATCGAAAATGGGATTTTATTTTATTTTAAAAGAAAAGAGGGGTGGGCAAGCTCAAATATAATTTTTAACCCCCTTTCTCACTCCCAAGAATTAAACCCGAGCTGCCACGGCTTTACGGAGAGCATAGTGACCAACCCGACCACGTCCTTGGGGGATATCGAAAATGGGATTTTGCTTTCTTTTTATTGAGAGGAATAATTTGGTAGCATGGATTACTTTGATTTAGAACTTTATATTCACTTGGGTAAGCTACAACTCTCTTATTCTTGCTTCTACTACAAGTAAATTAATCCCAACATTCACTTTCCTACTTGCTATCTACTATCATTTTCAGTTTTTATACTTATGTATTTTTTCCCTTTATCTTAAAAGTTGGTACTAGGTGTTTGCATTTCTTTTGTTTAACTAGTTTTTCTTTATATATTCATTGGAGTCCAAATTTAAAATGAAATGATTAATTTGACCTGAATTGAAAATTAGTTTGAAATAATCATCCGATCCAAATCTGATTTGAACTTAATCTAATTGGATATAAGGTTCGGATTATACTCGGATGGCTTTTTTTTCAATCTAAAAACTCTGATTGAATTGATCCAAATCTGATTCAAATCCATTTTTCCCCATTCCTATGTTCTCTACTCACACCAATCGCTCTCATGTCTCTATCAACATGATAGAATCATTCAATAACTAAATCAATAATTTCACATGAATGCAATAGTGAGAATGTTTGTGGGGATAAGAAGAAAAATCATGGTTCTCATTCGTAGAAGGTGCCAGTAGATAGTTGCTTGCAAAAATAAGTTACCACTTATTAGTACTATAAAGTATATATTTTATAAATATTTAAATTATTATTTTTTCACTTAAAGTGTTAATTAATATACGCATAACTTATATTTTATGTTAATGCTCTCCATATATAATTTTATATAAATTATATTTTATTATCTTAATTTTTATTTTAATTATTATATTTCATTATTGTAGGTATATTTAAAAATAAAGAGGATTTAGAGTTGAAAATGAGAGATAAAAGAAAGATAACTAATTTGTAATAATTAATTAATAAATAAAATATATATTATATTATAATAAAAAAGAGAGCAAAAGTGGCACGCCACTTTTGACAAGTTTATATAAATATAATATCATATAAATAAATAAATAAAAGAAAAAGAAGACAATTGAACATTTGCTATATAAAGAGGAGTGCCGAAGCTGAATGGGAGGAGGAAAAAGAAAGAATTGTGAGGGATGAAACTGAGTTTCTTATTTAATTTTTCTTTTGTCTTAGTTCTTAAAATTTTTTTATATATAATTTAAAAGTTTGTTAAATAAAATGTGTGTTTTTCTTTTTATTATGAGTGGCAAATTTATTAAGTTAGGGTGAAGCTCAAATGATTTAAATTATAGAATTTATATTTCTCTCAAGTGAGTTTAGCATTTATTTTATTTATTACATATTTATTTACATTTTTATTTACCAGTTACTTTTATGTCATATTAATTTATAGTCTTAAATTTCATTAGATTTATATGATATTTTGACATTATGTCGATATTTCTAATGAATTATGGCACATCATGTATTTTATTTCCATATTCATCTATAAAATTGATTAGTTAAGAATTAAATGATATAATATTTAACTAATAAATAAAATATAAAATATAAATATGAGAGAATATTATGAATATAATTCAAACACCAAGAGTGAATTTCGTAACCTTAACACTTTTTAGATTAATAATCCATTTTTCTACTATTAATTTTTATTTAATAATTGACTATTGAATTTAAAATTTTATGTGATTTGACCTCAAATTTATCAGGTTATATTATAATTAAACATTTTTATATTTGAAAGTAAATTAAATATTTTTGAGTCGTGTCAACTATCACCTATTAAGAGGAGAATAGTTGAACGGAGGAAAAAAATCTAGGACATTATTTGTCTTCTTTGTCCATAATCACATATTTAAAGTAACGGTGGATTTTTTTTTTTTTTTTAAATTGTTGTTGATTTGAAGAGTAAGCACTTTGAGTATGGGGAGTGGTGGTTTTTCTTGTCCACATACATTGTGTTGTATTGATATCCGAGGTAAAATGTCAATGACTATGTGCATCTTTTGTTGAAAAAAAAGAAAGCATTGAAGAACACTTATAAGCATGATGAAAGAAGATGGCCTCCGTTTTTCCATGACAATATGCTTCCACCAATTGTTGAAAAGCTGTTGGCAGACCATAGACTAAGATTAGAAGGAAGGGTGATGAGCGAAGGTCTCTCGAGAGGAGCTCTAATCTTAAGTGCTTCAATTATTATGAGTGGGGTGACAATGTTAAGATATGTAAAGCTCTTAAAGGTTCCAAATCAATCAAGAAATTGGTCTTGTCACCAACAAATATTATAAATAAATCATACATTTATTTTTATTTACAACAAATTCGATAACTACTAATCAAATTCAATAACTTCTTTGATTGTAGACCAAGGACAGATCTCAGGCACTAAGAGTAAAAGAGGTCAAAGTTCAAGCACTAAGTAACATTGAATTCAAAGTTCAGCACCGACACACATGATCACGCATCTACTCAAAATGTTAATCTAACTGTTGTGCGGAAGTGTAGGTTGAGCAAATTACCAATTGATGGTAACTGTGACTTATAGAGAAACTTAAATGTGGTGTAAACAATTGCAAAGAAAATTGACACAATAATTTACGTGGTTCAGCGTAAAGCCTACATCCACGGGCAAAGACTGGAAGATAATTTTACTAACAAATGAGAATTTACAAATTGAGAAAAACTCACAAAAATCCAATACCCCAATACACCCAAATAAATTCTCCTAGCACTCAAGTGGAAGCTTTTCTCAACTCTCTCAATTGCTTCACTTGTAATTGCTCTCAATTTTGGGATGCCGTAACAAATGAAGAGCATTAGCTATTTATAGGAATGCATGGTAGTACTATTTCACCAAACCATTAAAATTGTCAAAGTTTGGTTGGTGATTACCTAATTTTTAGCCAAATTTTGAACAATTTACCTTTGAATAATTTTGGCCAAACTTTGAACATGTGCTTTGCCAAACTTTGAACAATTTAGCTTTGAATTTGAATTTTTTCAACAATTCTCCACCTCGGTGAAGATTTATCCAAATCTGAGCCGACTACCAACGAACCATCATTCCCAAAGTGGCTTGCATCTTTGTGAACTTCCTTGTATAAAATGATCCTCCAATCTATACCCTTCTCAATCGTTTTAAACTTTCGGGATATTGATCAAGTTTAGACAATGCTCAAACTTGATCGTTGTCACTACCTTGGTCAACATATCTCGTGGATTCTCTGCAGTCTTGATTTTCTCAAGAAGAATCTTCCCTCATCAATAATTTCCCGCACAAAGTGAAATCGTACGTCAATATAGCTCATGATGCGCATGATAAACTTGATTATTTGCTAAGTGAATAGCACTTTGATCGTCACAATACAAGTTAACATGCTCCTGGATCAATCCCAAGTTTCCAAGCAAGCCTTAGTAACCAAATGACCTCTTTAATAGTCTCCGTAATTGCCATATACTCGCCTCAGTGGTTGACAGATGCAATCGTAGATCGTAGTGTAGACTTCCAACTAATTGACCCTTTCATAAACCGATCAAATCGCTTGTACCACTGCCTTGGAGATTGTTTCAATCCATAAAGCGACTTTGTCGGTTTGCAAACCCAATTTTCTTTTCCAATGAACTCTAAATCCATCCGGTCGAGTCATGTAGATTTCTCTTCTAAATCACCATGCAAGAATGCAGTTTTCACATCAAGTTGAACTAGCTCCAGATCATATTGCACAACAATGGCTAGCAAAATCCGAATAGACGAATATTTCACAACTGGAGAAAATACCTCATTGTAGTCTATTCCTTCTCTCTGAGCGTAACCCTTCGCTACCAATCTAGCCTTGTATCGAATTTTATCCTTACGAGGAAATCCATCCTTTTTTGCATATACCCATTTGCACCCAATTGCCTTTTTGTCTTTAAGCTGTGTAACTAACTCCCAAGTTCTATTTTTTTGAGGAGACTGCATTTCTTCATCCATTGCTTGCTTCCACTATACATTTTCAGGGCTACTTACTGCTTCTCTGTAAGTGGAAGGAACATCACCATCTACAATTGGAAGTGCATAGGCCACCATATCAACAAAGCGACCGTGTCTACGAATCTCTCTCCGCGACCTTCTATAGGCAATTGAATCTTGTTGCTCTAAAGGTTCCCGAGTCGAACCTCTTCTTCATCTTCGGTTGATTGAGAATCATCCGCCTCTTCAACACTAATCGGATCATCTTTAACCTTTTCAAGCTCCACCGTCATGCGAGTACTACTCGGTGCTATCATCCTTTTGTGAATCCTTTTGTTTTAACATGGCTAATTCATCAAAAGTCACATCTCTACTGAAAATGATCTTCTTTGTATCTCGGACACCATAAACGGTATCCTTTTACTCCACCGCTTATACCCATGAACAATGTTTTCTTCGCTCTTGGGTCTAACTTAGATTCCTTTACATGATAATAAGCAGTGGAACCAAAGACATGTAAAATATCATAATCGATGAGCGGGTTTACCAGTCCACATTTCCATGGGTGTTTTGCCTCAATTGCAGCTGATGGCAAACGATTAATTAGATGACACGCATATACAATGACCTCAACTTCAAAATTCCTTGCCCAATCCGAAGATTGGACAACATACATCGAACTTTCTCCAATATAGTTCGGTTCATGCGTCTGCCACCCCATTCCGTTGTGGTGTACCTCGAACAGATGAAGTGTCGCACAATGCCCTCATCTCGAGCATACTTGTAAAATGGATCATTCTTGTACTCACCACCATTATCTCGAGCGAAGTCTTTTAACCTTTCGACCGATCCGAGTCTCGACCATCTTCTTCCATTTCGTAAATATACTCAAAACTTCACTTTTGTTCTTCATCAAATACACCCATACTTTTCTTGAATAATCATCAACAAAAGTAACAAAATAGTTCATACCTCCCAAAGAAGCTACTCCGGTAGGTCCCCACACATCACTGTGAACATAGTCCGTAATCCCTTTGTATTGTGAATTCGTCGAGCCAAACTTTACTCTTGTTTGCTTGCCCGTAACGCAATGTTCAAAAATTCTAATTTGCAAGAATTTGCACCTTTCAATAAGCCTTGCTTAACCAAAGTCTGCAAAGCTTTTTCACCTAGGCATGTCCCAAACGCATATGCCACAACTTGGTTGCCTCTAAATCAGTATCCTTTCTCGAACTGCTGATGCTCGATCCAATAACCGTACTCCTTGGAAATAGTACAAGTTATTCCCGCTTGTGCCCTTCATCATCGTCGATGCACCAGCCTACTACCTTCAAGAACCCATCTCTCATAGTGATTGTAAGCCCTTTGGATTCTAGGACTCCTAATGAGATGAGATTTTCTTTAAGCTTGGTACATAGCGAACTTCGTCAAGACATGGATTGAGCCATCATGATTCTTCAATTGGATTGAACCTATTCCCATGGTTTTACAAGCATTGTCATTGCCCATAAAAACAACTCCACAATCTAGCTCCTCGAAACTAGAAAACCAGATCCTTATTAGGACACATATGATAAGTACAACCCGAATCCAAAATCCACTCATCCGATTGACATGTCAATGTCATGCCAACCGGACTAAATTCGACTTCTTATCATGCTCTGCTACACATGCATCGAAATAGCCTTGCCCTTTTGTAACTTAGGACAATTCTTTTCCAATGCCCTTCTCGCTACAAAAGCACATTCATCTTTGGCGAGCCTACCTTTAGACTTGCCCATTTTCCGAGTTCATGGCTTTGTGAACGACCTCTTCGTCAATACTTCGCAACTCGTATCTCCGTGATCCTTTTTATCTTTCTTTCCGGTCTCAACGATTATACGATGCACTACATACAAGATCAAATGTGACATCGTCCTTCCCATGAAGCAAAGTGGTGGTGAGATGGTCATATTCATCGTGAAGTGAATTCAACAAAGAACAATGCCTTATCTTCATCTTCAAATTTCTCATCCAAATTTAGCAAATCCGCTAATATTTTATTGAATGAGTTCACGTGGTCATTCATCGACATACCAGTGCATGCGTGAATCGATAGAGTTTCTTTTTCATATAAAGCCTGTTTTCAAGGCTTTTCTTCATATATTTTCTTCTAGTGTCTTCCACAAATTCTTTCTTGATGTCTCCTCATGACGGAGTACTTCTGATCTTTAGCCAGACATAGGCGAATAGTACCACATGCATGTCTATTGATTTTTGTCCACTCATTGTCATCCATCTTTTCAGGCTTTTCTTCTAGAGCAAGATCCAGCTCTTGCTGACATAAGACATCCAACACCTCACATTGCCACATACCAAAATTATTGGTACCATCAAATTTCTCCACTTCAAATTTTGCATTAGTCACAGTAGTCCTTGCTGACGAAGACGACGACGACGCTTCTGCCATCTTTCTCAACCTCAAATAATTAGTGCCTTCAACAACTATTCACACTTGAAAAACAGTCTCTATGATGTTTATTTCGCGTGAATAAATGCACCAGGAAAGTTCCCAAGAGAATGGAGGGGTCACAATGGTCCCACTTAAAACCCAGACTCCTTAGACTCTTATCGTCTTGTTGACAGAACTTTCCTAAACATGCAAAAATACACACTACTTATAATAGACTATTCTCCAAGTACAAATGGTCGTATCTAGTACTGTATTTGTGAATAGTACTATATACCCCAAGTACGAACCTTCGGCTCTGATACCAATTGTTGTGCGGAAGCGTAGGTTGAGCAAATTACCAATTGATGGTAACTGTGACTTATAGAGAAACTTAAATGTGGTGTAAACAATTGCAAAGAAAATTGACACAATAATTTACGTGGTTCGATAGAAAGCCTACATCCACGGGCAAAGACTGAAAGATAATTTTACTAACAAATGAGAATTTACAAATTGGGAAAAACTCACAAAAATCCAATACCCCAATACACCCAAATAAATTCTCCTAGCACTCAAGTGGAAGCTTTTCTCAACTCTCTCAATTGCTTCACTTGTAATTGCTCTCAATTTTGGGATCTTAGTAACAAATGAAGAACATTAGCTATTTATAGGAATGCATGGTAGCACTATTTCACCAAACCATTAAAATTGTCAAAGTTTGGTTGGTGATTACCTAATTTTTAGCCAAATTTTGAACAATTTACCTTTGAATAATTTTGGCCAAACTTTGAACATGTGCTTTGCCAAACTTTGAACAATTTAGCTTTGAATTTGAATTTTTTCAACAGTGAACACAGACAACTATCTAGCTTAAAGGTTTGAATTTATAATTTTTTAATATTTTTATTACTTATATGAGTTATTTGTTGTTAAGTTAAATATTTACTTTTTCTTTATTGTTATGTAGGGCATTAACTCAACTGTAATCAATCTAAACTTATCGTACCAACAACAAATGAAATGAAAACATGATTTGTAAAAGAACAATGACAACAGAGGCCAAGCTAATCTCATACATACAATTTTTGAGGGATCAGATAATGCGTCACTTTTTAACTTTAAGCATTGAAATAATGAAGATATTTCTCATCTTTTTTTAATGAGCTATATGTTTGAGCTTTTATATATTTTAGGTACTGTGAGATACTGTTAAACTCATTAGCTTGACAATGCCAGTGTTGCTTTCTTTTTAGAGCTGGCCATAGCAAACTTTTAATAGATGCTTAAATGTTGCTAGGGGTCTTTGTTGATATATTAGTTAATTAGAGCACTGCTTGATTTGACTGTCTAAAATGATATTACTACTGAAATGAATTATTATTTAGTATGTTGTGTTTGTATTTACTGTATTAAGATTGCTTCTTTTGATCTATATGTTCTAAAGAGTGGCTGTCTAGGTTATTCAACCTTTGGTTTTATTTGTTTGTTGGTGATATTTTGGTGTAAAAATATACTAATGATTGAGTTTGCTCATTATAAAAATTTGTGGGAAGCATTGGCTTAGTTCTTACATTTTGACTTTAAGTTGGCAAGTTGAGCTTTGCTTAAGATTACATAATATTTATTATCTATGTATATGCATTTGTCTTCTATTGTTTGAATAGAGTCTGAGACGAGCAAAGTTCTTTCATTTCATTTTCCTAAGTAGAGTTTGGCACAACTATATCTTGTTAAAATGCTACATATGCATAAAAAACTTAGGCATAATATAGTTACGCATGACACCCTTTAGCATGATACACTACTTGATCAAATTCATAAAACACTAGATCTAAAGGGAGGTACATCATATAATTAAGTATGAAGAACACCACATTTAGGATCATAAATATCTTCATCGCAGTAGACCTTTAATTGACTGTAGAGAATTCTTCAACGTATCTTTTAGCTCCTCCATCTCACTTTGAAGCCATTAGCAGTTGAGTATAAAGAACACCACATTTAAAATCATAAATATCTTTACCGCAGTAGACCTTTTAATTGGCTGTAGAGACTTCTTTAACTATCTTTTAACTCCTACACTTCATTTTGAAGTGTATTAGCAGCTCATGATCCACAATTATTGCCACTCCCCCTTGAAAAATAACTCCACTATTTAATTCAATTCTCCTAGGTACCTACCACCTAAAATTTCCACATCCTTCCTTTTTGGCACAACATATGTGGATTGTCATCAAATTCAGAAACCTTGAAATCAGCTCTCATAAGACATTTTCATATTCTGTTTGAATATCTAACGAGCTTGCCATTATCACAATTTCTCCAACCTGGCAAGTAAAATGTGTTTGATCTACTTGAAGTGTTTGAACTTTGAGATTCTATAGATACTTAGGTTCTAGATCTTTGTGCTTAGGAAATTAATGGTTGATGATTTTGTGTAGAAATTGAGGTGGATGACGAACGAGACTACTGAGATGACTTTTGCAATGAATGAGCTCTCATTTAAGTTTCTGGTTGTGATGCAAATGTCAATCAAACTACCCGTGAACGATGACATTGAGGTGATGAATATATAGCCAACATCACTGCCAACACAGCCGTTTGGATTCAACGATAATATTGGTAATGTTATTCACTATTTTTAAAATTATTATTTTTTGTTGAGGACAATATAGTCATTTCATATTGATTATACACTTTGATGCCAATTTTTACAAGAGGCTATTACTCAACAGTTTTCCTTACTTTGGTTTTAATGGTACGAGAGTATTTTGGTATTTTACTCAATCAACAAATGGGCGTTTAATTAATATACACTAATGGTAAAGAAGGAAATTGAAGATATACCAATACTTTATATTAAAGTGAAGATACACCAGCTTTCAGGAGAAGAAACTGAAAATTACTCGCATAAAAGGGTCTATAGTTTGTTAAAAAGAAAATACTGATATTTTTGTATTTTGTTAGTTTCTTAGGTCATCGTTTAACCCTATAATTATTCTTGGAAAACATCCTGTGAAACAAGTAAAGGCACAATTTCAATGGGCATAATGGGTATAAAATTTGCACATATTTGTGCAAGTAAAAATATTTTTAAACTAAAGCCAAATGCATTAGGAGTTTGAGCTGTGGTGGTCTCAGGATGAGGCTTTCTTTATCAACCATTCAAACAAGATAAAACTAGCCACGAAAATATATAGTCAGCCTTCATCCATACTTTATCTGATAATATTTCTTTCACCTTATGTGCTTGGAGACTTGGGACTTCGGAGCTACTGAAAAAATAAAGCAAATAAGGCATGGCACTCAGAATGTGGGCTTCCTCTACTGCCAATGCTCTTAGAATTTCCTGCGCCTCCAAAACTTCTGCATTTGCCCTCTCCAGATGCTTCTCTTCTGGTGATCAAGTCATTTCAGTTCCACTTCCAATGATTATTTTTTTGCTGCTAATGGGTTTATTTTTATTTTTTAATTCAAGAGCAATTCTTTTGAGTCATTATTTTTAATTGAAGAAGATTACTTATCTGGTTTGATTTGTTTTAGTTGTGGATGGGTTGAAATATGCATCCTCGCATGAATGGGTGAAGCATGAAGGCTCTGTGGCTACTGTTGGCATCACTGATCATGCTCAGGTTCTTCTTATCTCTATTCCTTTCACGCGTTTGGTTAGTTATATATTGACTTGTGAGGGATTGATGTTTGTTGATTTGAATTCTATGAAAATTTTAGAGCAGATTTTTAATTATTTAAAGGGGATGTTTCAGCAGCCGTAACTTTTCAGTTCAATTTCAAGTGACAATTCAAGAGTTGTTGAATGTTACATATAATGTAACATTCCATCACTCTTAAAAGGGAGAGTATCATGAGGATTTCTGAGTTTTTAAGTTAAGACCTTTTCTTTTAAAAAAAAAATGCTGGTAAAATTTCTTAAATGGTGACATAATGGCGACAAAAACAAACTCACGAAGAGTTGTGTCAAAACGACGCCGGTTTGACTTTGTCTTTTGTTTTGGTGTATTTTCGACCAATCATTTGTGTCAATATTACAGGATCATCTTGGAGAAGTAGTGTTTGTGGAACTGCCAGAAACTGGTGCCTCAGTCAAACAAGGTGGCAGCTTCGGGGCTGTAGAAAGTGTGAAAGCAACCAGTGACGTTAATTCCCCAATTTCTGGTGAAGTTGTTGAGGTTAACCCCAAGCTCGCCGAAACACCTGGTTTGGTAATTTTCTTAGTCAATTCTTTCACACACTAGAAACCTGAGAAAAGTAAAATTTAAAAAGATAACTTAAAAATTATTAGCTGTATATATAGTTGAAAGCCAAAGGCACTCAAATTTTTATTTCTATTTATCTGCCTCATCAACTCGACTATTTTACTGCGATTTGAATTCCATGCTTAATTGAGATTTTTGTTAATCTTTTTAAAATATATAATTAGTCGTTATATATATATATATCAAGTATTTACACTTTATTAGTCAATATGAGACAATTCAATAATTATTCTTGGACAAAACCACCGTCTGTGATTTCCTCTGACCAAATTTCTGTCTGTGGATGATTACTTCTCACCTATAGATATTTTGTTTAATAAAATTATTATGTTATTCCATGTTCACTGATAAAGAATCGATGCTTGAGTTTATATATGAAATGATGTCTCACCGTGAGTCCACCTGTGTAGCCCAATTTGGGAATTGATGAGCTGTCTCGCATTTGCTAAGAAATGGGAGATGCTTATTAAAGTCTTATCAGGGATGAGTCATTCCAACTTAAGGCCTAGATACCTAGCCCCAACAACCTGGAGCACTCGGCAACAAAAGCGTACCCAAAATTTCACAGCCAAAATCTAGGAACATTATCACCATCAAACTTTTGGACTCTAACTTGGATGCTTTTGATTAATGTAGATCAATTCAAGCCCATTTGAAGAAGGATGGCTGATAAAGGTGAAGCCTAGCAGCCCTTCGGATTTAGAATCCTTGATGGATCCCCAGGCTTACACGAAATTTTGCGAAGAAGAAAATGCAGCTCATTAGAATCTTCACACTGTTTCATTTTCTTTTCCCAAAACGTTTTAATAAATCTCTTCGTTTTACTCCCTGTTTGTGTTGTAATTCTGCATCTTCATGTAATTAAAATCCACTTGTCCTTTCTCTTTTACCCTTACAAACTATTTTAGTTTGACTGTTTGAGGTCCTTCGAATTAATTCTTGATAATTTACAAGTGCAAGTTGGCAAGCTTAGGATAAAAATACATTGACTGTTTGTTAGAATTAATTCAGGGTATATTTGGGATTGAGATTAGACAGTTATACTTTTTAAGTTACAATACTAAAATTTTGGTAAACGTTAGCTGCTGTAACTTAGAAGTTATGTTTATATGATTTTTCACTTGTATGATATAAAATGTATTATGTTTTTAATAATTTTATCAAAATTATTATTTAAAAATTAAAATTATTAACTGTTGTTTTATAATTACAATTTTTTTTTCCACAACAGATGTATTTTTTAAGTTACAACATCTTAATCCCAAACATACCCTCGATCATAATAAAAATCTAGCCTCCATCAGCATAATTGGGTGGTTTTTAAATGGTTTTATTTGACAAGTCGCTCAAAAATAAAATTATAATTATTTATTACTTATTTTTTTTTATGTTTTTAGTTAAATATTTATTTTTATGTTACATGTGAAGGTTTAGGATTCAAGTTATGCTCACATGAATGGATAAAAAGTTGGGTTGCCGTTAAATTAATTAAAAATAAAAAATATACTTTTATGGAATAATCAAATAAATTTAAGTTCAGAGAATAAATGTGTCGAAAAGAGCCAAAATCCCAGAGAGTTAAGAATATTGGGTTTGTTGGGCTTGTTGCTTGTGGGCTGAAGGCCCGAATTCAAATCAAATTTATTGGCCCAATTTAAAAGCCTATCACATATTCAGGTTTGTAGCATTGATAACTTTTGTGGCACTTGAATTTTATTAGATGGCTCTTGAAATTTTTGCATGGATTTGATATATATATAATTTTTTATTTATTATATATATATATATATATGTGGCAAACGGATTTGATACTTCAACAAGAAGCAAAGTGGCTGCTAGTGCTAAACAACACATAAAAGAGGAAGCCCCGCATAATTGAGTGTTATTCAACTAATTTATGCTTGATTTATAAAATTTATAAGTGATTATCTTATGTTTATGTTAATTGAATTATTTACATAGAATGCTTTGAAAAAGTTTGATTTTATATTATTTAATTATCTGCATTGAAAAAAAATTACGCAAGATTTATTTTTATTGAATTTAATTGTTAAATTCATAAGTGGTCGGAGTCTCGTAAAATAATTTTGAGTTGTCACTTTAAGCTAGGAAAGTGATAAATAACTAAATAATTATTAAGTTTAATAATGGTGGATTATAAAATCCAAGTTAATTTAGTTTAATTTTTTAAAGTAAAAAATATTTATTTTAAAATCGAATATAATTATAATTAACTTAAATTAAATTAAATTTTCTTAAAAATATTTCAGATGTTTGACCCTCTCACTGTTGGTTTATACTCTAATAGACTAGTGACTAGCGACTAAAATAAAATTAAAAAATACAGTAATTGCCTTATGTTCACCTAAACAAGTTGACTGAAATTTTTTACTTATCTTAACTTTTACTTGCATAATTTTGATCCATTGGGATGTGTCTCTTAAAATTAAGTACAATGTTATGTTATTAATCCAGTGCAATCAATTAACTTAACAAAAAACAATTAATTAGGTGCACTGCATGTAACCTTATGTTGTTTCTTTTGATACTATAAAATATTTGAGATGCAAGTTGTTGAGATTATATGCTCTTCAAAGCATATTAATTTTTGATTAATAAAATATTTGACGTATTTATTCAAATATTTTAAATTGCATTAATATTTTGAGTAAAGTTCATTTAATCATATTATATGTATTTATGCGATCACTATGTGGATTCGCAGAAGACATAAATACAAGTTATCTTATGATTAAATAAATTAAGTTCGTAGTTGATAAATAAAGTTTGGCACTTTATTTAGGTATAGATTGTAATAAATTCATTGAGTGATTTGTCTTAATCATGTATGAATTTATTAATGTAATATGACTACATTGAACTGGATTATATATGAGATTTAATTAACCTAGTAACAACTGTCAGACTTATTAAATCTCATAGGCATTGATTTACTGTAATCTTAATCTTGAGTTAGTTATAATTTTATAATTGTAGCTGTTATTTCATTTGAGTTACCAATGGGCACGACATTCACATGTAGTTAAGATTACCCGGTATCTTGGTGGGAGCAATTATAAGTATTGAAATTATATATTAACAATATAGAATTTGTACGACACATCTCTTGATGGGTTTTCAGTACTTGATCATAGAATTCTCTGGTCAGAGTGTCTCAACATAAATAAGTATATTGAAAATGATCATTAGAGAAAACCAGTAAGTATCAAGGAACAAGATGTAATTAAATTGATTGGACAGTTGTGATATCAATTTAAATTAATGATGTGGTACAAAGGATTGTGCAGTAAAGAAATCAATGTGGTTTGGGCGAATTATTATTTGAGCATACAATTATGCAGGTCAGTTCTAATCTTATAGTGGAGTAGAATTGGAATTAAATAATTATATTTATTTAATTACAAATTTAATTATTGTAGCTACTATTGTATGTTCCCAAATGATCTCTGGGTTAGCTTATTTAATTGACAACACCATCACTGAACCCAAAAGTAAGAAAAATTGGCATATTAGATGAAAATCATAATTATAATATTTATTAAGGCCTAGTATGTTATATTCAAGTGTAAAATGGGGCTTGTAATATTTTAAAAGACAGTCTCCTAGTTAGTTACACATTCTCTCCACTTTTACATAAGTGGAGAGATAATATTTAATTTAAATATTTAAATTAAATGAGGAATTCTATTTTAAATAGGAATCCTAATCTTAACATACTAGGGTTTTTCATAAGATATTATAAAAGGGGTATTATTCTCTTAAGACAAAAAAAAATGAGATAGAGAAGAGAATTCTAGGACTTTTGAGAAAAATAAAGAAGACATCTAATAGAAAACTAGTTGCAATTGGGAGTAGTGAAACAGACGCCCACACGTCGAGTGTTGATCAATCTTGAGTCATAGATTGGAAGATCGTTTGGAGACGGATTTACAACTCTCAATTGTTCATCTTTTCAAAACATCAAGGTATGAATTTCTAGATTACTTAATTCTTATATATTGTATGAGATCGGTCCTAAAAAGGTTTTAATTAAAAAATTGAAAAACCTGATTTATTCTCTTCATAAGTACATCTGGATTAAATTTCTTGGAGAAAAGGAAAGAGCGTTTGTTACGCTCGAATTGCTTACCATCAATATATTGGAAGACTCACACTTTGATTTGTTCTAAAATTTTGTTTTTACTACTTAAAGCTACAATAAATTTTTAATTCCTCATTTTATCGTATATGTTAAAATAGTTATATAAAAAATATATAGATGAAAGATAAATGAAATATTTTAATAAGTGAATTAACTCGTTTTTATTCATATATAGAGTTCTCAATACTCAAATAATCAATTTGTATATTATCTTTTAATGTTTTTTTTTCAAAAATCCTATATTTACTTAATTGAAATATTTAGTTTGTATCTAATTAATGTAACAAATAATTTGTATCTAATTAAATTGACAAATAATGTGTCACTTTTTAATTAATTCAAGTGATAGATATTTATTAAACCTTACCATTTTTTGTTCAAATAATAAATTTCTTTTAATGACACTTCAGTTTGGATACAAATTAAATATCTCAACTAACATCATTCATTTTTTTCTGCTACATTTTTAACACCTGTGAAGAAATAAATTATTAAAATTATTATTACAGACTCAAGTAATTAAGGGTTAATTTTAAGCGAGGTGAAAATTTTATTTTCTCTTAACATAATTTGAACATACAAACTAGATTGCATATACTATCACAAGTAATAAAATGCTAAACAATAATAGAAATTTTTGACATATATTATTGTGTCACAAATGTATTACAAAAGTATGATATATAACTAACATATATTTATATGTTCATGATATATTACTTGACATAACTTATCCGACATGAATAAATGATAGACATAAATCATGCTTAAGTTTGATAGATTTATAAGATTTTAAAGCAGTGTCGTTTAAATTAATGATATCGTTTTTTGTAAAACTTAAAACATATCAACACTTTAGCCAAATTTTTGGCGAAGTGATAAATAAATCCCTTTCTCTCAATGCAGCAAAAAATCAGTGTACTTTGACCCTCTCTCTGGAACACTATATAGATCCCTAAGCCGAAGCCTCATACCCCCATCAATGAAGTTGGGAAAGTTCCCCATATATCAAAACCACAATGAAACTGGCTCCAACCCTAAGGACCCATAAAAAATCTTGTATTCCTTCTCTTTCACTTCACTAATTTTTTGTATTATTCTATCTTTTTCACTTTAATAACCCAAAAGCTTCCCTCTGTTTCAATCAAAAGAAAACCCTAGCTTAAACAAACCAAAGATTTACATATCAAAGCTGTAGCTCAAATTCCCTCCTTTAATCGAAACAAAACGCAGCCACAAAACCCTAATTTGACACACCGATTTATCTATACCCGACATTCATTTAAACCCTCGTGGTTCAGTGTCATTCAATGCGATTACAGATGCCTTTCAACTTATCATTTAGTTAGTGCCATTTAATTCCCTGTGATAACCTTAAGCCTAATAACTAATCGACTATGGTAGCATGTTGCTTGTTGGGGGTGGGGATACATTAATTGAATATATGAATTGGGTGATGTTAGTGATTCATCCCCCTCTTTGCCATGAATTAAGATTTGTGTACCATGTTTGTAAGATTGCTAAAAATTTTATATTTTGTATTATTGTCAAATTTCTTGCATGTGGAAGATGAAACAAAAGTTTAATTTCTTGTTGATATAATTCTTCTTCTTCTTCTTTTTTGTCTTCTTTATAGTTAGGTTCTGACTTTAGTGCTATGCTTAGTGCAATTTGTGGTTTCAAGATTAAGTCAGGTTTATTTGACAGGTGTCGATTCAGTCATCGAGGATTGGATTGTTGATCAAATGCACATAGTAAGCTCTTTTTATTTTATCTCATTTTCAATTTTCTTTTCTTATCTGCCTATGCCTGAAAATTGAAATGTTGTACTAGTAAGCATAGAATTTTTTTTATTTAGTTGATATTTTTATTTTATGTAAAGAATGGAGTTTATTTTAAAAAAAAAGAAATAAAGAAATAGGCTTTGTTAAAGCTAATTAGTACTTCATTTTTTTTTTTGTAGGTGTGACTTGTGGTGAAAGCAAGATATGACAATGTATTACTGGTGAAGTTCACTACTAGAAAAATGGCCTTTAGTGATACTAAAATAGTGTCACTAATTACTTTTAGTGACACTTATTAATAGTGTCAGTGATCTGGGAGTCAGAAAAATACTGACACTTGAATGTGGTGTCAGAAATTATTATTACTATAGTATTACAGATTTTATGATACTATAGTGATAGAAGTTACTAATAATTATTACGTGTCAAAAGTTCGTATCACTATAGTGTTACTAATTTTGTGACACTCTTGTAATACTATTTACAAACAATTATTACATGTCAATGTAAATGCTATGTAGTTTACCTGTAGACTACAGTTTTATACATAAGAAAATATAACTTTCATTGATATAACTAAGAGAATAAGTACAAGATGTGGGGTGGGCAAGTCCTCACCCATACAATAGGTCCAACAACCTTTGAAGGTAAACTAGCTAAAGTAGTGGTATTACAGCTTCTAGTCGTATGTTGAAATATAACATGATTTAGTCTTTTAAGCATACGTTGAACTTTAGAAATAGTCCAAACAATCTCCATCTTGCTGCTCTTCTTTCTACAATTAGGCCCCAATTTGCTGTTTCAGCTTCTGCTGATTGTGCACTGCCATAAAATATGGATTTCTTCACAGCAACAACAACAAACTCTCCCTAATGGCAATTGTCAGCCCAACATATTGATCTTTTGACTTGATGTCTGCATCCACATTCATTTTAAACCAACCTGCAGGGGGGCGTCCAGCTTGGCTAACAAGAAGACAGGGGATTTGAATTATCTTGCCTTTGAGGGGCATTAACTCTTTAATACAACTCCACTACTGCTTCAGTTATAGCCAATTCTATCTGAACATCTCCTTTGTAACAGTATAAGCATTGCACTCTTGGGTTAACATGGCAGCTCTCTTCTAATACCTAATAAAAAACAACTCGCATTAATATCGTTGACAAATATCAAAAGGCTCATCAAAGACAACTTTATGAGAAGAAAGAAAATAAGATTATAAATAAATAATAAAAGAATCACAAAGTAGTTGAAAGTAGCAAAAATGCAAGTGCATAGTTCGATAAAATGCATGCTCCAAACCATGCGTAGTTGGAAAATTTTACTCTCAATATGACAGAATGACCAATTAAAGGAAAAAGATAGCACTTTACTTTTCTACAGAAACCACAAAAGATTCTATCCTCCTATGTTTATATTTGCAAATATTAGGCAACAAAAAATTTTAAGGCAATAAGTATATAAGCACCAATCTGTAAAATGAATGAGTATTAAAGCCGCTAAAACTTAAATAGTACAAAGTTTTGGCATGGTTGGTTGGAGACTATATAAATACTGACTAGCCATAAACTGAAACAACGATAGACAGAAAAGGGCATATGAGAAATGCTGATAATGTGAGTGGCCAAGATAATGTCAGCAAGTTTATGAATGCACCTTGTTACGGGCCGCATGATTCCAGCCCAAAATGGCCCAAGAGAATGAGCTAAGATGTGCTAGCTTGGCCCGATTCTAGAACATTCTAGCAAACTCTAGCACTTTTGTACATAGCCTAGATTTGTGACACTTATGCGGTCTAGGTTTGAGACACATGTACATAGAATTCTCTAGAACTAGCCAAGCTTTGCTATAAATAGAGGTGATCTCTAAGCATTGTAATCATCCAAGCAAAGCATCAAACACTTGTAAGCTCTCTTGTAAAGCTTTTGTCTATCAATACAATTTCGCGATTTGGCTACATTGCTCGCTAGCTCCTCATTCTCTTTAGCATTTCGGGAACCTCTTGGCTTAGCTATCGAGAAGCGTAAAGGCTTACTTAGCAACATCCCGACAAGGTTGTCTAAGTGCCGCACGGGTTTGCTGCGCAAAATACCCATCCCGTGACAAGTGGTATCAGAGCTACGGTTTGCACACACGCATTCTAGCAATGGCCAACCTCCCAACCTCAACCTTGACGCAAGAAGGTGCTCATGGTGTAGAGATCATCCCGGAACCAAGCCGGGGCCGCGATGACACTCGCGGGGAGGCCAAGACTCGAAGCAAGTCGAAGGCCGCATCCGTCGATGCCTTGAGCCACGATTGGCTACGTTGGAAACAACAATGTCCGATCACCGAGGACACCCTCGAAACATCGGAGGAAAGGGTTGACGGCCTCGAGGCGAATATGCCGACTTCACAGTGGCAACGAGGCCCTCATGCAAGAGCAAGCCAACACCTCCGAGGGAATTCCAAGTATTCCACGAGGAGTTGATGAAACTCCGCAGCTCGCGCAAGACGAGCCGCGGCTGTCCGTATGGAAGTAGAGGAAGTCCGCGAAGATTGGGCATGCCACAAGCGCACACTCTCCGCTGGCCAAGCTTTCTACAAGCATGAGTGATGCGCGGCGCATTGACGTGCCAAAGCCGGACACCTACGATGGCACACGGAATGCAACCATCGTGGATAACTTTCTCTTCGGGCTAGACCAATATTTCGATGCCATGGGTGTGAGAGATGAGGCATCAAGGTGGGCACTCGCACCCACGTTCTTAGAGGCGCTGCACAACTATGGTGGCGCCGCAAGCATGGCGAAATGGGCAAAGGCATCCGCGCCATCAACACATGGGCAGACTTCAAGCAAGAACTCCGAAAGCAATTTGCCCCAAGCAATGCCGAAAGAGAGGCGAGAACACGCCTACGTCGCCTCAAGCAAACGGGTAGCGTCCACGACTACGTCAACGAGTTCACTACCCTCATGCTCGAGATCAGCGACATGTCCAGAAAGGATTCGCTCTTCACTTTGAAGATGGCCTCAAGGATTGGGCCAAGACGGAGCTCGACCGCGTGGGCGCCCAAACACTTGACGATGCTTATCGCCGCCGTGAGTCGCTGCATGAGTACTCCACCCAATCCAAGGAGAGAAGGCCCAGCCAAGGCAAAAGTGGGAGAGAGTCGCAAGGACAAGGGCCATAATCGCAAGGATTGGGGCGGAAAAACCTCCGAGCGGCAAGAGTGGGCAAGAAAAATCGAAGGCAAGAAGGAAGCGCCAAAGCCTCGCAGCCCATGCTTCATTTGCAACGGGCCTCATTGGGTTCGCGATCGTCCGGAGAAGAAGTCGCTGAATGCTCTCGCAGCCCAGCTCAAGGGCAACCCAACACCATCATCGGATGAACCCCGACCCAAGCATGGGTTCGATCCAAAGACTTGGCGCACTCGACGACCCTCAATCGGCACTCAAGAAAGTGGTCGATGTACGTAAGCGCGACGATAAACGGCCACACCGTTCAGTGCGCTGTCTGGATACGGGAGCCACACACAACTTCGTATCCGAGGATGAGGCCAAGCGCCTAGGCCTTAGAACTACGAGGCAAGGAGGTACAATGAAGGCGGTGAACTCACCCGCCAAGCCCATTGCGGGCACCGCACATGGAGTGAATGTTGCACTTGGCACATGGAGCGGAAAGCTCAACTTTTCAATCGTGCCCATGGATGACTTCAAGATGGTCCTTGGCATGGAGTTCTTCGACCAAGTCCATGCCTTCCCACTTCCAGCCACGAACTCCCTAAGCATCCTCGACGGGAGCAAGGCATGCATGGTTTCTACGGAGCGGGGCAAGTCCGAAGAGAAGACCCTCTCCGCCATGCAATTCAAGAAGGGTTTCAAGAAGGACCCAAGCTTCTTGGTCTCCATCCGGGAGCTTAACGAGGGAGAAGATTCAGCAAGTGCTCCAGCCCAAGTCCCTCCATCCATACAATCCGTCCTCGAGGAGTTCAAGGACGTGATGCCTCCGCAGCTTCCGAAGAAGCTTCCACCTAGACGAGAGGTGGATCATCAAATCGAGTTGGAGCAAGGTGCAAAGCCTCCAGCTTTGGCGCCCTACCGCATGGCGCCACCCGAGCTCGAAGAGTTGCGAAGACAGCTCGCGGATTTGTTGGATGCGGGCTATGTTCGCCCATCCAAAGCCCCATTCGGTGCACCGGTCTTGTTCCAGAAGAAGAAGGACGGATCGCTACGAATGTGCATCGACTATCGGGCGCTCAACAAGATCACTATCAAGAACAAGTACCCAATACCCTTGATAGCGGATCTATTTGACCAGCTTGGCAGTGCAAGGTACTTCACCAAACTTGACTTGCGCCCGGTACTACCAAGTACGCATCGCCGAAGGAGATGAACAAAAGACAGCGTGCGTCACAAGGTACGGATCATTTGAGTTCTTAGTTATGCCTTTTGGTCTAACGAATGCACCGGCTACCTTTTGCACCCTCATGAACAAGGTGCTACAACCATTCCTCGACCGCTTTGTGGTCGTGTACTTGGATGACATTGTGGTGTACAGCACCACGCTCGAGGAGCATGTCAAACATTTGCAGCAAGTCTTCCAAGTACTTCGGGAGAATGAACTCTACATCAAAATGGAGAAATGTTCGTTTGCTCAAGAAGAAGTAGAGTTCCTCGGGCACAAAATTTCAGCCGGTAAGATAATGATGGAGAACTCAAAGATCAAGGCCATCCTCGATTGGAAGCCTCCCACAAAGGTACCCGAGCTTCGATCATTCTTAGGCTTGGTGAACTACTACCGCCGTTTCATTCAAGGCTATTCAGCCAAGGCGGCACCCTTGACGGATATGCTCAAGAAAAATCGGACATGGCATTGGTCCGAGGATTGCCAACATGCATTCGAAGGCTTGAAGCAAGCAATTTCGGAGGAGCCCGTCCTAGTTCTTCCGGATCACACAAAGACCTTCGAAGTGCAAACAGATGCCTCCGACTTCGCCATTGGCGGAGTCCTTATGCAAGATGGCCACCCCATTGCGTTCGAGAGCCGAAAGCTTAATGACACGGAACGCCGCTACACGCTTCAAGAAAGGAGATGACGGCCATCATCCATTGCCTACGAGTGTGGCGACACTACTTGCTTGGCTCACACTTCACCATCATGACGGATAACGTAGCGACAAGCTACTTCCAAACACGTAGAAGTTGAGCCCCAAGCAAGCACGGTGGCGGGATTTTCTTGCGAATTTGACTACGTGCTCGAGTACAAGCCGTGCAAGGCCAACGCCGCTATGGACGCACTAAGCCGCAAGGCGGAATTGGCCACACTTAGCGCGAGCCAACCAAACTCGCGACCTTGTCTCACGCATCAGGAAGGCCTCCAACAAGACCCATTGGCGAAGGACTTGCCGGAGAAGGTGCTTCAAGGAAAGACAAGGCGGTTTTGGCAAGAAGAGGGCATCCTCCTCACCAAGGGAGATCGGCTATTTGTGCCAAGGTGGGGGAATCTACGCAAAGAAGTCATCAAGGAGTGCCACGACTCCAAGTGGGCTGGTCACCCAGGAATTGAGCGCACCACCGCACTAGTTCAAGCCTCGTATTTTTGGCCAAGTATGCGGGACGACATCGAGGCATATGTGCGGACTTGTCTTGTGTGCCAACAAGACAAGATTGATCATCAATTGCCGGCAGGATTGTTGCAGCCCCTGCCCCTATCATCAAGGCCGTGGGAGAGCGTCTCGATGGATTTCATAACGGCCTTACCAAAATCCGAAGGTTGCGGCAGCATCATGGTCGTGGTAGACCGCTATAGTAAGTATGCTACTTTCATTGCCGCACCAACAGATTGCAAAGTTGACGAAGCAGCCCGTCTCTTCATCAAACATATAGTGAAGCATTGGGGTGTTCCAAGAAGCATCGTGAGCGATCGAGACCCACGCTTCACCGGAAAATTTTGGACGGAGCTCTTCAAGATGTTGGGGACCGACCTCAAGTTCTCAACAAGTTTTCATCCGCAGACGGATGGACAAACCGAGCGCATCAATGGCCTCCTCGAGATGTACTTGAGGCATTATGTGAGCTCATCACGTAGATTGGCGAAGTTGCTAGATGTTGCCCAATTTTCTTATAATCTCCAATGGAGCGAGGCTACCGGCAAGAGTCCTTTCGAGATCATCATGGGATTCCAGCCCATGACCCCCAACGCCATAGCCTCGACATATGGAGGAAAAAGCCCCGCGGCACACAAGCTCGCCCGCGAATGGCATGAAGAAGCGGACATTACGCTAGCATACCTCGACAAGGCCGCGAGGAAAATGAAGAAGTGGGCTGATACACGGAGACGGCATGTCGAATACATGGAAGGAGATCGAGTCATGATCAAGCTCCTACCCCAACAGTTCAAGACACTTCGGAAAGTCCACAAGGGGTTAGTGAGACGCTACGAAGGACCCTTCCGCATCATCCGACGTGTAGGCAACGTCTCGTATCAAATAGAGCTTCCACCAAGGCTCAAGATTCATTCGGTCTTTCACGTAAGTCTTCTCAAGCCATATCACGAAGACGTGGAAGAACCAAGTAGCGGAGAATCAAGGCGTGCCCCAACAGCCGTTGTCACCGCGTTCGACAAAGATGTGGACTACATCCTTGCTGATCGCATCATTCGAAGGAGGGGCGTGCCACCATACTACGAGTACTTGGTGAAGTGGAAGAACCTCCCCGAGAGCGAAGCCACTTGGGAACGAGAAGATGAATTGTGGCAGTTCGCGGAACACATCCAAAGATACAAGCACGAGGACGCGACGAGGACGCCGCGAGCTTAAGTGGGGGAGGATGTTACGGGCCGCATGATTCCAGCCCAAAATGGCCCAAGAGAATGAGCCAAGATGTGCTAGCTTGGCCCGATTCTAGAACATTCTAGCAAACTCTAGCACTTTTGTACATAGCCTAGATTTGTGACACTTGTACGGTCTAGGTTTAGACACATGTACATAGAATTCTCTAGAACTAGCCAAGCTTTGCTATAAATAGAGGTGATCTCTAAGCATTGTAATCATCCAAGCAAAGCATCAAACACTTGTAAGCTCTCTTGTAAAGCTTTTGTCTATCAATACAATTTCCGCATTTGGCTACATTGCTCGCTAGCTCCTCATTCTCTTTAGCATTTCGGGAACCTCTTGGCTTAGCTATCGAGAAGCATAAAGGCTTACTTAGCAACATCCCGACAAGGTTGTCTAAGTGCCGCACGGGTTTGCTGCGCAAAATACCCATCCCGTGACAACCTGCTCCCTACTTAATACAAACAGTAAAGGAAAACGGAAAAATTTAGTAGTCTCAGAGTCGGACTAATATCAAATGATAATTCAAATGACGAAACAGCTTCGGAGGGACAAAAAGAAAAACAACTCGAAGAGAATTTCGTAATATCATATTAATATCATTTCCAATGACTTTAGACAGTTTTTGACAATCTACACCCAGCCTACTGTCAATCCACCAACCGCTTCAGTGTCGAAAAAGTATATGTCCTACATCAAAGTCGAAGAGACCAAAGAGTATTCTGCACAACCGATTTCAAAGAAAAGGAAAAGAAAAAGCAAAGCAAAGCCTTTGCCAAAATGCTTAGTAAAAAATAAAAGCACTTGGTTAAAAAACACACACAAAATATTAACACCTACCGAAATGCAAGTACTCGAATACTGAGTTTCGAAGACGTTTAACCTAAGAAATGTAGCAGGGGCACCAATTGATCAGTAAATTCACTTTATAGGAAAAAGATTAAAATGAAGAACAGATTATGCCATGATGGTCAAAATAAAAATAGTAATTTGTAATTGCAAAAGGAACAGATGAAGTATAAGTAAGCGGAACAAATTGATCAAAAGTCACAACAAGGGTAGATCAAAGAGTTCCACTAAGAAAAGATACTCGATCATGTATAATTAATTAAGAAGAGATAACTCACAAGTCAGCCCTAATATAATCATCAAGCCAACAAGAAAAGACCCGGAGTTAAGTTTCATCGAAACAATCTCTCGGGATTCACCGACTACCCGAATTAAATGGTCTAGTATTTTCGAAGTACGAGAGAAAAATACCGGATGTCACAGACTTCTCAAAATTTGAAACTATCATGCAAATTGTATATTTGAGAATAAAATAGACATAGATAAACTCTCACCATGATTATATTTGCAATGCTAAAGCAGACCACTTAGCAAGCCAACTGTAATTTAACCAACATTAGAAAATCAATCGGGCACCTCATTCAAGAAATCAAATTACAAATTTAAAAAGATAGCGATCTATTTTTAAAAAATTTCATATTTTTAAAACGAAACCTTTACTTCACGGAAAAATTGTTGACCTGAATATCCCAGGGTGACACATAACAAAACCAAGAATCTTGAGCTCTTATGGAAAAACATTGCCTCCCTCTCGAGATGAAAATACGACTCGGCCAATATCCAGTGGCATAGTGATCTCCGAAACCTGCAGCGTTGCATCATAAACCTTAAAGCACATCGAAAATTTATCAAATTACACAACATTTTAATTATGATTCAAACAAACAACGAAGATGATTCAAGATTAGTATTATATGATCAATTCTAAATAGTAATAAGTAAAAAGATATAAAATAATTAAATTAAAAAAATGCAAAAGCAAACGAACCAGCAGCAACAATCAATGAAGCAACAACTACAAAAGCAAACGAAAGTCGCTCGATCTTGCTCGCGAAGCCATCGCTATCGGTGATCCTCGGTCGCTGCTCTTGCGCGTGGTCTTCAGTAAGTCACTGGTGCTTCTTCAAATCGAAACCACTCATTGTCAACTCGTTGGAAGTACTCGAGTTCATGCATGTCTTGTTATAACAGTACGTCATTACACCCATCCAAGGCCCACCTTCGTTCCACTCATCACCGAACGTCTTGAAACCCTACTCGCACCGTCGCTACTGACCGTAACGCAGATCCGGTGAGTCGCAGCAGCAGCGATCAATCTGTGATTTGAGTTTCATACACACACACATCGGAAAGAAAGCGGCGATCGACCACCGGGACAATGAACCCAATCTGCTACTCCATAGGGACCGCGATCGGATCTGCTGCTCCATGCCTCTACCATCACCAAGCTCCTCTTCCGGTTGAACTCATGACCCCACCGCGATCGGTGGTGGTACCTGACCAACGCTTTTCCGGGCGCGGTGGGTTTCGTCTTCGACCAACGCTTTTCCGCAAGTTTTTGTGAGAATTATAACATTATTATTCGCTAAGTTCGGACTATGGCAGCCGACGGCGGTAGAGAGAGGCGATGGCCGATATGGAGAGACCCACGGCGAGAGAGAGAGAGAGACCTGACGGAGGCGACGAAGAGCCTGGAGTTGCAAGCGAGGGCAAGGCAGAGGAAGGAGGCGAGGGCGGAGATGCGGCCGGAGAGGGTGTCGCATTTGGCCTGGAGGTCGGAGGTCTGGACGGAGGCAGCGGAGGAGGAGACAGAGTAATGGAGGTAGAACAGGGAGGCGGCGAGGGCGAAGAAGAGATCGGAGGGAAAAGGGAGGAAGGAGGTGGATTCGGAGAGGAGGATGGAGAGGGAGAGGAAGAGGAAGAGGAAGAGGACGAGCGTGGACTGAAGGGAGGCGAAGAGGTGGACGGGGGAAAGGATTGAGAGATGGGTGAGAGTTAGAGAGACAGAGCATTTAGGTTTTTTTATCTTTTTGTTATTATATTTGTGGTTTTAAAATCTTTAAAACGAATGAATTAAGTTAATTTAATGTGACTCGATGGCCTCTGTCTCAAATGTTAAAGTTTTAAATTTTAAAAGTCTCAGGTTCGAGTTGAAACTAAAACAACTATTAATCAATTTTTTTTTATCTCTGATACTTTAGTGTCAGTGATTATTGATGTTTAATTTACTAACACACTAGTATCAATAACCTCTAATACTTACTTGTTAATAGGTACATTTGTTCACAATTACTGATACTTTTTGCTAAGTGTCAATAAACTAAATGTCAGTAAATGTCATTTTTCTAGTAGTGGTTGGTGCTTAAGATGAGAATGTTTTTTATTCAGAAATCCTTGAGAGGTATTACATAATTATAGTTGATGGAATATTAAATGGGTAAAAGACCTGTCATACTTTAAAACTTTGTTTGTGTTTATAAGAATGGTGTTGATGTATATTCATTTGCTTAGCATTTTGACAAATTGATTTGGAACTATGATTCAATTTACAAGGTTTTCGATGGAGTCACGGTGCAAAGGATATTGGAACTGGTCTAAGATAAAACCTGTGATTATGAAACATTAGAGTGAGAATAGAAATGCTCTTTTTGATCTTTTTGGCAAGGTCAGAAATGGATAGATTGATAAGGACGTTACTACTTGGATTAGTGCTAATAGGTATTTTAAACAACAATTTTGAGATAACACCGAACAAGTTATGCTATTATTTTGTATATGATGATCAAAACTCTTAAATAAAATAAAAATGAATGATAATTATTACTTGTATACCCTTAATTTACTCATACTATAACACTTTCAGAATGTATCAGTTGTCAGCCCTAAGCTGATAAAATGTTTATGCTGTTCATTAAATCGTTAGTTGTTGTTTAAATGTGATGATGTCAGAGGGGTAATCTCTTCTTTTTATATGGAAATAAAGGATATAAGTGATAATTTAAGGGTGTACAAGTGATAATATAATAGTTTAAGGGTATACAAGTGATAATTTTCCTTTATCTTAACTTGAATTTCCAGGGCAAAATTATGAATTTGCTACAATTCCATTAACTTTCAAACGGCAGCTAATGGTTTAATAGACCACACACATTTTTGTCAACTTATGGTGGATAACTGATACACATTGAAAGTGTTGTAGTACGTTTGATAAAAGTGTATGTTATGGGTATACGAGTGATAATTTCCCTAAAAGAAAAACTTTTACTTTCATCTTATGCATAACAATCCATGTGGTGCATAATTTGTGATAACTTTGAGAATCTACTTAATTATTGGTTAGCATTTGGGCCGACAAATTTTTTATGATTGTACTAATTATTGTAGAAATGCAGAATCTTAATGTCCTATCAGGGAGTGTAATTGTTGCACATTGAAATTCATTTATTGTTAACTAATTGGCTTCCCTTTGCATAAAGTGAGGCTTGAGTATTAGATGTTTTTTTGGGCATTTTGTTTGTCTTTTTTTATACATGTCGTTATCATTTAATGGCCAACTCCCTTTTCTCTTTTGTAATTTGAATAATAGTATGGGCCTCAATTTTACAAATCTTCAACATTTTTGGCAGTAAATTAATTTGTCATTCAGATATTGTGGAGCTCATTGGAGCTTCTGTAGGTATATTTACCACATTTTAGTATGTTTTAAGTTCTTGTCTTTGTATAGATTTTAAGTGCTCTGAAGTTTGTAGTGTTGATACATAAATGTGAACTAGAATTTGCTTATTTGATGCATCTCCTATAGATTCAATCTAGGTGTCCCCGATGCTCTAAAATTTATGAGCTCAAAGATATATATAGCGATACGAACCCCCCAAGAACTAACGAGATCCTAATCAAATTAGGCTCTAAGATTGTTTCTAATTTCAAAATGTCCCATCATTCCTCCTCTATGGATTCTCTCACAAATAAATCTCTTAAAAATAATTAAGCACACATAACTTATTCTTTTGAAACAAGTAACCATCATACTTAAAGTACTTACCAACCTCAAATTTTTCACAATTTTGATATTCAGTACTAAAATCATAGTCATTAGGATACAATTCCTTAATATGTTCAAAACTAAGCAATTTAGCATTAAGTGTTGAAATTAAGACATAATTGCGAGAAAGTGCATCTGCAACCACGTTTTTCTTACCTTCCTTATAACGAATGACGTACTGAAACATCTTTATGAATTCCACCCAACGAGCATGCCTTTTGTTTAGCTTGTGCTGGTCTTTAAGATATTTTAAAGATTCATGGTCAATGTGAATTACAAACTCCTTAGGCCATAGGTAGTGCTGCCATATTTTCAATGTTCGAACTAATGCATATAGGATAGTTTAAGATTACTCCACTTAATTTCTCACTGAAATAAGCAATTGGTTGTCCCTCTTACATAAGAACAACTCCTATTCTAATATCTGAATCATCAAATTCAATTTCAAATGTTTTGTTAAAGTTAGGTAAGGATAATAAAGGGACGTTGGTTAGTTTTTCTTTGATTATTTAGAATGCTTTCTCTTGTTCTTCTCTCCACTCGAATCCAATGTTTTTCTTAATTACTTCAGTAAGCAATGCAGTCAATGTATTAAAGTTTTTCACAAACCGCCGATAGAAGCTAGCAAGTCCGTGGAAGTTTCTCACATTACTTATACTTATAGGACTTGGCCATTCTTGGATTGCACGTAGTTCTCTTCATCAATATGTATACCTTATTCATTTACAACAAATTCTAAAAACACAAGTTTATTAGTACAAAAGATACATTTCTTCAAATTAACAAATAAAATTTCTTTCATAAGCACATCTAAAACAGATTTCAAATGTGCTGCATGATCATTCAAGTGTTTGCTATACATGAGAATATCATCAAAATAAACAATAATAAACTTGTTAATAAAAGCCCGCAAAACATGATTCATAAGTCTCATAAAAGTACTCGTAGCATTAATCAAACCGAAAGGTATAACTAACCATTCATATAAACCATATATTTACCAACCCCGAACAACAATACGGGCGCAGTCTCTAACAGACTTCGTGATCGAGTGTACGGAGAGGAACGAAGAAGCGGATAGTGAACACCTAGCAGGCCCCCCTCCACAGAGCAACGCATAGACAGTCACAGTGGATGGGTCATACGAGGATCAGAGAGCAGAAGCAGGGGTTGTGCTTCTGAGTCCTGAGGGGGTGGAGGTACAATACGCCGTAAAGCTCGAGTTTGAGGCTACCAACAACCAGGCCTAGTACGAGGCTGTAATAACAGGACTGAAGCTTGCCCTGGTAGTAAAGGCGGAAGAGGTAAGGCTTCGGACGGACTCTCAGCTGGTGGCAAACCACCTCAACGAAAGTTTCCAAGCAAAAGGCGATAAGAAGGAGGCTTACCTTTGGAAAGTGAGGCAGTTGATAAAGAAATTCCAAATGGTAGAGGTGGAACAAATCGTAAGGGGAAAGAACTTTTGAGCGGATATGATATCGCGAATGGCCGCTATATCTGACCTTAAATTGCCAAAGTCTATCTCGTTGGAGATCAAGACTTGCTCGAGTATCGAGCAGCACCTGGATTGACCCAATTGCCTCTTATCTCAAGGAAGGAACGTTGCTTACCGACAAGAAGCAGGCAAGGAAGCTAAAGTGTCAAGCAGCTAGGTACACGCTGATCGATGAGGTGTTATACAGGTGAGGATACACTCTGCCACTACTGCGGTGTATAGGCAAAGAGGAAGCTGACTATGTCCTCCGGGAAATGCACGAAGGGATTTGCGGGAACCATTCCAGCGCGAGGTCTCTGGCTTTTAAGGCTTTAAGGCAGGGGTACTTCTGGCTCCGGATGCACCAGGATGCCCACGAAAAGATTAAGAGCTGTAAGAATTGTCAAAGCTTTGCCAACTACATGGCTCAGACGCCCGAGAACCTCACAGTGATGAACTCACCATGACCATTTGCTTAGTAAGGGATCGACTTAATCGGGCCGCTGTCAAAAGGGAGAGCGTCTGTAACACACACCGTGGTGACAATTGATTATTTCACCAAATGGGTCGAAGTGGAAGCTTTGAGCAGTATGACAGAAAGCAGAACCACTGACTTCATTTGGAGAAATGTGATTTGCAGGTACGGGATCCCCACGCACTGGTTACAGACAACAGGAGGCAGTTTAACAACAACAAGTTCAGGGACTTCTGCAGGAACATGGGAATAAAACTAAAGTTCTGCTCGCCATCACACCCGCAGGCCAACGGGCAAGTGGAAGCTGTGAACAAAACTATAAAGTACCTCATGAAGACCAAACTCGGCGAACATAAAGGAGCTTGGGTTGACGAACTACCTGGTGTCTTGTGGGCTTATAGGACCGCGCACAAAACTGCCACAGGGGAAACCCCCTTTTCCTTGGCATTTGGGCACGAAGCAGTAATCTCTGCTGAAATAGAGATGGGGACACATCGGACAGAGCACTTCAACGAGGAGCAAAAAGATGAGCAGACATGTGCAAATTTAAACCTGCTAGAAGAAAAAAGGGAAAGGTCGGCGGTGAAGATAACAGAGTACCAGCAGAGGGTGGCCCGCTATTACAATCGGAACGTACACATCTATCGATTCCTGGTGGGAGATTGGGTGCTTAGAAGGGTGAATCAGAATACCAAGGACCCCAGACAAGGAGTGTTGGGCCCGAACTGGGAAGGCCCGTACAGGGTCTCTCAAATAGCTGGTTTGGGAGCGTACAGGTTGACCTACCCAAATGGACGAGAAGTCAAGAGGCCATGGAACGTGCAGTATTTAATGAAGTATTTCCAGTAAGTTTCCTTGTAGCGTGAGTCGTGGTATTTAGTTTTTATTTAGTTTTTCCAAAAATAGGAGGGTGTAAAACCTTGTACATGGATAAATGCAAGAAAAACACTTCCAATAATAAGCCAATATGAGCAAGTTGAAGCTCACGAAGAAATGCAAAGGCCAAAAGTCTTAAAACCTAGCTTAAGGCGAGACAGTGCCAAGCGTGAACCAAAAGCAGGTTCAAGCAAAATAAGCTCGCGAAGAAACGCAAAGGCCAGAAGTCTTAAAGCCTAGCTTAAAGCGAGACGGTGCCAAGCGTGAGCCAAAAGCAGGCTCCAGTAAAATAAGCTCGCGAAGAAATGCAAAGGCTAGAAGTCTCAAAGCCTAGCTTAAGGCGAGACGGTGCCAAGCGTGAGCCAAAAGCAGGCTCGAGTAGAATAAGCTCATGAAGAAACGCAAAGGCCAGAAGTCTCAAAGCCTAGATTAAGACGAGATGGTGCCGAGCATGAGCCAAGAGCAGACTCAAGCAAAATAAGCTCGTGAAGAAACGCAAAGGTCAGAAGTCTCAAAGCCTAGCTTAATGCGAGACGGTGCCAAGTGTGAGCCAAAAGCAGGCTCGAGCAAAATAAGCTCACGAAGAAATGCAAAGGCCAAAAGTCTCAAAGCCTAGTTTAAGGTGAGACGGTGCCAAGCGTGAGCCAAAATTTGGCTCGAGCAGAATAATCTCGCGAAGAAACACAAAGGCAGAAGTCTCAAAGCCTAGCTTAAGGCGAGACGGTGCCAAGCGTGAGCCAAAAGCAGGCTCAAGCAAAATGAGCTCGCGAAGAAACTCAGAGGGCAAAAGTCTCAAAGCCTAGTTTAAGGTGAGACGGTGCCAAGCGTGAGACAAGAGCAGACTCCAGCAAAATAAGCTCGTGAAGAAACGCAAAGGTCAGAAGTCTCAAAGCCTAGCTTAATGCGAGACGGTGCCAAGTGTGAGCCAAAAGCAGGCTCGAGCAAAATAAGCTCACGAAGAAATGCAAAGGCCAAAAGTCTCAAAGCCTAGTTTAAGGTGAGACGGTGCCAAGCGTGAGCCAAAAGTTGGCTCGAGCAGAATAAGCTCGCGAAGAAACACAAAGGCAGAAGTCTCAAAGCCTAGCTTAAGGCGAGACGGTGCCAAGCGTGAGCCAAAAGCAGGCTCAAGCAAAATGAGCTCGCGAAGAAACTCAGAGGGCAAAAGTCTCGGAGCCTAACCTAAAGCGAGACGATGCCAGGCATAAACCAAATGAAGGCTCAAGCAAAATAGGCTCGAAGAAGAAAAGCAAGGGCCTAAAGTCTGTTAAAGACTGCATAGCAAAGGCCTAAAGTTTACCTCACAGAAAATTGTAGAACAAAAAATACAAGCATAGAGGCAAGGTAACGAACATATGTTTTTCATTTATTCGTCAAAGAATACAAGGCAAAAAAAAAGAAAGAAGAAAAGAGTACAATAAGGCTACTCAAGAGACTGGAGCTTTTGGGCTAGCAGTGGGGGCTGGGGCCTCAGAGGACGGGGCACCTTCAGTGACGGCAGCAGCAGCGGTGGAGGTCTCGGCAGTTGGAGGAGCGTCTTCTCCTGACCCTGCAGCATCCTGAGCTGGAGGGTCCCTTGGCTCATAGGTTTGGGCATTCTGCTCGTGCATGTAAGCATCCACACCCACCTCGAGCTTGGATATATCCAATTTGGGATATTCCTTGCCCAGGACGGACATGAGACATTCGTAGCTAAAGGTCACTCCCTTGTTGTATTCCTCCGCGAGTTGGCCTTCTAGAAAGTCCACCTTATCCTAGAGACGATAAGCCTCTGCCTCCAGGGTTCTCTCAAAGGCAAACCTCTGCACGTTAAGGTCCTTTCGAGCGTTCATCAGCTCATCCCAGACCTCGGACAACTCATTCTCAACTCCTTCTCAGCGTGAAGCTTTGCTATCTCCTCATTCTTTTGCTCGAGCCTCTGTCTCAAGTTCTGATTGTCAGCCCTAGTCTTTCTCTCGGAGTCCAGGGCCTTGGTTTTAAAGGCAGTGGCAGCAGCTGCAACATGGGAAGAGAAGCGCTGGAACATGTTAGCCAACTCACTGGCACTGAAACCCTCCAACCCCTCAATGAATTTCTCTTCCATGTGCCTGGCAAAATCCCTGATATAGAGGTTGACAATATTAGGCTGCTGTTGCTCTTGGGAATGTCCTTCTCGAGACTGGACTGGAACGACAGTTCTTAAGCCCTTTCGGGTTATCCCTTCTGTTAACCGCTTACCCTCTCGAGCAGGAGGAACAACCTTGGCTGGCGAGGCAGCAGTATCAACTCTAGGCCGCTTGGGTAGAGTAGAGGAGTTGCTCGGATGGTCTGCTGTGCTCAGGGGCCTCTTCAGTTGAGAAAGGATGCCACTCATTTCTTCCTCAGAAGCGAGGCCAAACTCGACAAGGTTGTGAAGTTCGAGTAGCTCTAGGCACGAGCTCGCGTTGTCTAGAGCAGTATTAACATGCAACTGAAACTCCTCCCCAATCTAGTGAGATGCGCTCTAAGATACTGCAATAACAGCTAGGAAAAAATAGTGAGAAAGGTGCGAGCAGAAAAGCCAACGCAAGAAATGCAATGAGCAGCAGACGACCTGGGGTATAAAAATGAGAGGGAATTGGAGGAACCCCCTCAGCGGAATAAGCTATTCGCCCCCAATCTCCCCTGGCAAAGAAGAACTCGCCCTTCCAATTGCCACCAGAGGTGGGGAGGTCAGTGATGGGTTTTTTACCCTTCAGATTGGAGGTGAGGTAATACCAGCCTGCGTCTTTTGGACTGCTCTTCAACTGGTAGAGATGCTTTATCTCATATACCGACGGCTCACCCAGGTTACACCATCTCCATAAAACATACAACCCTGACAGAACCCTCCACCCATTTGGGTTCAGCTGCCCTGGGGCTAAACGTAGTCTGGATAGGATCCGGACAAAATAGGGTTGAAGGGGAAACTTAACGCCCCACTTGAAGCATTCTAAATAAAGGGTGATATACCCCCGGGGAGGGCGGCTGGGCGTGTCACTTTTGCCGGGCACACGTAGATCCATGCTGGTCGGAATATGGTACGTATCCCTTAGCCGGTCTAGGTCTTGGTGTGAAGTCTCACACCTCATATTGTCAATAGCAAACAACTCAACCTCTGATCTCTGATTGACCCTCTCCCCTTGTTGCGACCGGGTCTCCCCCACGACCTCAACCCGTTCGGGGCTTGGGTCTCTCGTCAGAACCACTCTATTAGTCTCGGAGTCACTCGAAGAAGATGACTCTTCAAGGGACGTCCTACGGGGTTGTTGTGTATCTGACATTTTTTCTAAGGACACAATCTACCAAATAACAATCGGAAACCCAGAAAATGAAAAACAAAAACAAGAACGAGAAAAAGGAAGAAAGTCTATACCTAATGAAGGTTGGACGACGACAGATGGCAGCGACAGTGGAAGAGGAAATAAGAAACGCTTACAAGGCAGCTGATTTTGGTGTTAGCGAAGATTGGAAACAAGAAGTACAGTAAAGAAATTAAGGGTTTATAAAGGGGAAAACACGTTATGTCAACAGACGGCACGCTACTCAAGGGACGTGACTGTTCAAGTAACCGTCTCTTCAAAATTGAAAAGAACGGCACGGATCCACCTACGCGTCCTGCATTAATTGTGAAGTGACGGAAAATGTGGACAGCTCAGTATGAGAAGGTAAAAAGGGTGGGGAAGCCTACTCGAACGAGAAGTTTTCAGTCTTATCTCGTTTCACTCTAAAAGACTAAAAACTGGGGGACTGGTGTTTGGGTAATACCAAGCAGGCCCTGATACCGAGCAAGCCCCCTCGAGGTCAACCTAGCCAGAGCAGAAGACTTGATCGCTGGCACGAAGATGCCCTCGCTAGGTACCAAAGCTGATCAAGGTCAAGTGCTCCAATGCTTGTCGAGCCCTGACCCTCTCTTCCTGGTCGAGGTTTTCGAACCTCCGAGCAGGATCCGGTCACATCGACAAAACACAGAGGAAACCAAAGCTCGAGCAGAGCCGACTTAAAACAGGATGACCCCTCCTCTCGACAACTTAACACGACAATCGATGCCTGGCAGGCACCCCACTCCGTAGGGCTTCGTCACTGTTACCAATGGCCGGCGTGCATCCCTACAATGTCATCATTTCATACACGCGGCATGGCACCATCAGTAGGCCACGGGAACCCATATCCGCCTGACATCCCACGTCCCTAGAGCGTGCCGCGGCAACCCCAACTATCAGAGTTGCACAGGCACAATTAATGGGGGAGGCGGCTGTCTAGGCGAAGAAGGGTGGGAAAACAAGAAGATAAGTATCAGCCGAAGGACAAGGTTTGAGGGTATTCTTCTTTTTCTTCCTTTTCTTTGAGGGGAAAACCAGAGAGATTCACTTTTTCTTGATCATATTTTCCTTCCCAAAAACCGAAAGCATTTTAATTAAAGAAAACTGAGACTTTCTTGATTACTTTGACCCTTAAAACGCCCCTATCTTTTCCGGTCTCTCAAACTAAGAGGGGTACCAAAAGAATCAACCCGATTACTGACTTGCACGTCGGAGGGTTTTCACCGAAAAAAGACCTGGCGACCCCTGACACTATTCTTTGTGAGCGCAGGCCAAGGGAAATCACCGTTCCAGTAAACAGAGGAAGGCAGGAGTCAGTAAGAAATCCTGCTCGAGCATCCAGCGAGCAGAAGTTCACAGCGTCACTTAGGAGCGAGCATAAAATAGTATCAACAATAACTATTGTTATTTATTAGTGAATATATGATTTTGTTACAAGCGGAAGGTCTTACAAATTTAAGTGAAAGACAACAACATTTTCCAAAATGGTTTGCTTCACATGTAAGTATTTTTGTACATAAAACTCTAAATAAAATATGTTAATTATTTGAAATTACTAAGAATTATTATATATATGTATGTAGATAAAGCGGTTGTACAATCAAGGGAATGTTGTAGTTAGTGACAAATTATATTAATTAGCATATGGGCCGGATGTTAAGGTCTTTCTCACCCTGGATGTAATGCTAATGCGGTTTGATACCTCGTGGAAGAGCGAGATTCTAAACTTACAACTCAAAATAGTGGAATAGTTGTTCCTGGTGAACATGATGACGAGGAAATTGATTTCTATGGAGTTTTAACAAAAGTCATTGAAATACAATATATGTCTAATTATCGAGTTATTTTATTTAGATGTAAATGGTTTGATTCTGATCGTAAAAGGAAAAGAGTAAGGCAAGATTACTGTCTTACATCTGTTAATGTGATTCGAACATGGTATATTGAAGATTATTTTATTCTAGCATCTCAAGCCCAACAAGTAATATATATTGATGATCCAAAACTTGGTAAATGGTGAAAGTAGTGGGGAAAGTACAACACAGAGGTATATGGGATATTCAAGAAAAAATATGAAGTAGTTAAAGACACACAAGAACAAGAAGATTATCAACAAAGTGAATCAATTGGAAATGGGGTTTTGAAGGTCCAACAAGATGATTTGGATGTAAATTTATTTAGTAGAAAAGATGCTGCTCCAACTGAGGTTAATATGGAAGTTTTACAAATTCCAAGTAATAGAGCTAATGATGTAGATGGTTTCATTTGTGATATTGAAGATGAAGATGATGCAAGTAATATGGATGACAATGAGAGTTCATTCGAATTAGAAGATGATACTGATGTTGAATAAAAAATGTAATAATTTTAATATTTAGTTTATCAATAATAAATTTTACGTGTAGTTAGTTGATTGTTTTATTATAAGTAAAAATTAATGTTTAACTAATAATATTATATCTCTATTTCGGATGGCTTCAGGGAGAAACAATTGACCATGACCATTGACTTCATTTTCCAATGAGAGTTCTGCTGGTATTGCGGTTGCAGCTACTGTTTCAGATCATCATTGTAGCACAGATAAAAAATTAGTACATTTTTTTTAATCTTTTGTTTATACTTCTAATTTTTTTTATCAAATTTATGTAGACTCAAATGCACTTACGAAAAAAGGTCGTGGTCCTACATGAAGTGTATGTCTTGATTACATTGTTTGAGTATTGTATCAAATGGTTTTGAAAATCTCAGCTCAATATAAAAAAGCCATAGGACCACTTTTATCCAAATTATCTAGCAAGTGTGGTGTTATTGTTTGTACCCACGCTCTTCTTAAGGTTAAGTCATGGAAACATATACCTTGGGATGATAGGATGGGGCTGTTTAAACTACTTTTGGTAAATTTAAACTTTTTTATTTCTCATCTTTAACTTACTGATTTGTTTCTCTTGTTATTTACAAGATCTATTATTTTTGTTTTACTAATTGAGAATAGAATTCATGTAAACTTAGAGCAAGAGCATGTAGTGCTTTGTGTTAATGATATCATGGCTGATCGTGATCGTTGTCATCGTCACAAGCTAAAATTGAAATATAATGAGTTTGGATCGGATGACGAGAGACGTAAATATCACCTAAAAAATATTTCTCTTGATGTTTGGGAGTACTTATGTAATATTTGGTGCAGAGAAGAATATCAAGTACAGATTTAAATATAATATGATTTCATTTATCATATATTGTTTGTTGAGAAATTACATTTGAGAAGTTTGTTTTTGGAGATGGTGAGACCAAAATAAGTACAGCTTGCGGAAGATACATCTTGTGTTAAGTATGGTAGTTGAGATTTTGATAAGATGGATATGAGAGTTTAATTCATACACTATGCTATTTCTTAGGTTTGAATTGTGAATCTAGGCTAAGTTGACTTTAATGTTTTGTTTGTTGTTCTCTCTTTATCTTTGAGTTGTGTTCTCTTTCAATACATGCAACATTATGCCTAACTCACTTTGTGGCTGCAAAAAGTCTTTCTAATTATAAAGAATGTATGTATTATTTCAATTATTAATAAAAAAGAATTAGAAAGAATTTATGTATGGTTTCTTTTGTTAATAAAAAAGAATGTTGTGATGATGGTGGCAGTGAACCAGTGGCAATTTTTTTTATTTGGTTTTTTGGAAATTAGTAAGTTATTAGAATTTAAATAAAATGAATTTGATTTTTGCAACTAGCATACATGGATATGTTTAAAGATTGTTGGCCATGTGTATTGTATTTACATTAGTACGATATTTCTTTTTAATTTATTTATAAGGCCAAAAGATAAAATGCGGAAAACTTAAATGTTTTTGGATTCTCTCAATTTACTATTTTGTTACATTGTCACTTCCATGAGTTGTTTCTTATTTTTTGGGTTTTATTATATATTTTTTAGATTAGGTGTAAGAAAAATGTTGAAAATAGACAAAAACTCCCATATAACCATCGTGCGGATCTAAATAATTTATTGTTCATCGTGAGTAGAACTCTAAGGTAATAATCTTTCACTATAATTATTTTTATAAAGTATGTATGTTTAAAAAAAATGATATATTATGTATTGTTTTAACAGCATAACGAGAGCGGTAAAGAGCAAAGCTTCCCTAATTTATTTATTTCTACTCAATATAGTGCTAGTAAAGTATAGGTGAATTTTGAGGCACAATCAAGATATGTAAGCTATTTATTTATTTTTTAAAGTCACAATTTTAACATTATTTAAATTGTTTTAAATTTGATTATGTTTTCGTTATTATTGTTATTTAAAGAAGAAAATGATCCAAATTCAAGAGCAAGTTGCTAATGAAGGATATGAGCCACTTAGCGATGAACAACTATCTCAAGCGGTGTGTGGTAAGGAATATGGTTATATTTCTAGACTTGGAGTGCATAAGCTATCATGTCATTTACAACTTCAACATCAAATGAAAAAGATTCAGCATTGCGTAACGACTTAGAGTCCACAAAGATAGAACTTCAACTAACTAAGACTGAGCTTCAAGAAACGAAGAATGAGCTTCGATCAACTAAGACTACCGTAGATGATTTGTCTAGTAGGCTTAACCAATTTGAGACTCTCATAAGCTCTTATATATCTAGTCATCCTACTACTTCAAGGTTGACATCATTTCAGCAATTTGGACTATGATTTTCTAGTCCACTATTGCATGCATTACACTTAATACTAGTTAGTGTGTTTGTCCTGGAAACTTAATTCATTTGTGCACTAGGCTTATATTAATTTTTGTTAGCCAATTGAAAGACTAATTGCTGGTGATGGCCTTGTCTATTATGCCTATTACACTTATATGTATTTTGGTTTATGTGTAATGAATCTTGTGCTTTGATTTTAAAATGTATAATGGAATGTTTAATATCTAATTTTAATAGCTTTACACATTCTCAATTATAAAAAGAATTTGATATATAAAAGATGCGGCAACAAAAATAATATAGTATTAAAATTTTATATTAATATTATTATTAAATTAGCTCAATAATTAAATTGTAAATATATTAAAATTTTTGTGGCTAAAACATTATATTTTCGTGGCAAATAAAAATATAAAAGATCTAATTAGTCAAATAAATTTCATGGCTAAATATTGTCACATTCCCCATAAACACATTGTGGCTAATGATAACACAGTTAACCATAAACATGTTATTTAGCCACAATGATTAGCGTAGCCAAATAGAGTAATTCGTGACAAAAATCACTTTGTGGCCGAAAGTTATCAAATTAACCACAAACACTTTGTAGCTAATGGTCTTACAATTAGCAACAAACATATTATTTAGCCACAATGTTAGCGTTGCCACATAGAGTAATTGGTGACAAAATAACTTCATGGTTAAAGGTTGTCATATTCAGCCACAATCATTTTTGTGCCTAAATGTTTTACTTTTAACCACAAACTAACGTTTACCCACAAAAACAAAGACAATTATTTTGTGTTAAACAATGAGGTATATGACTTTTGCAATTGTCTTTTACCACGAATATTGTCCGTTGCTAATATGCATGCGCCACGAAATTTCTATTTCGTGGCTAAATATCAAATGCCACAGCTATAGGGCAGCGAAAGAGCGATAAAAATTTTTTCGTGGCAAAAATTAATAAGCCACAAAAGTTGAGTATTTTGCCACAATCCGTTTTGTGGCTAAATGACATTTTTCTTGTAGTTGCAAAAGCATGCAGTGGGTTATGCATGGTACCACATTTGAAGCCGATATGAGATCATTGCGTGTAAGTGGTTGTGACTTAGTACTTGGTGTAGAATGGCTAGCTATGTTTGGACCAATAATGTATTATTATAAAAATCTAAAAATAGAATTTATGAAAAAACGAAAACGACATGTGCTAAGGTGGTCAATGGTTGGACTTATTAAATTGGTTTGAGACAAGTCGAGTGAAGCTACTAATTATGGGGCCATGGCACGAATCTATTCCATCCATCCAAATTCAACATTAAAAACTATTAACTTTGAGGTATGCCTAGAATCTCACTTTGTGAAACTACTAAGCCAATTTGAATTAATTTTTTCAAAACCTAAAGACTTACTGCCACTAAGAGCACAAGACAATAAAATTCCATTGAAACCAAGCTGTTCAGCAATAAATGTCCGCCCTTATAGATATCTTTATTTTGAAAAAAATGAAATTGAGAGGTTTGTTTGAGAAATGCTTGAAGCAAGACTTATTCGGCCAAGTATGCATCCTGTTTCTCACCAGTGCTCTTAATGAAAAAACTGATAATACATGACGCATGTTTATTGATTATAGAGCTCAAAATAAGGAAATAATTAAAGATAAATTTTCAATTCCGATGATTGATGAATAATTAGATGAATTCAACGGTGCCCAATACTTCTCCAAATTGGACTTACGGTTTGGATACAGCTAAATTCATATGCACTCTAATGACATTCATAAAAAGACATTTTGAACTCATGAAGGCTAATACAAGTTTCTAATAATATCTTTTGGGCTAACAAATGTGCCATTAACCTTTTAGAGTGTTATGAATAAGATTTTTCATCCTTACCTTTGCAAGTTTATTTTGGGGTTTTTTTATGATATTTTGGTGTTCAGTAAAGATTGGGAGAGTCAAGTGAACCACTGCCAGACAAATTTTTCATTATTGCAACACCAACAATTTTTCGTTAAACAGCCAAAATGTATATTTGGATTACAACAAATAGAGTACTTGGGCCACATACTTGGGCCGAAACGTATATAAAGGTGTTTCTATTGACGCGAAAAAAATTTTTGGTATGCTAGCTCGGCCTCAACCTACAAGTTTAAAGTCATTAAGAGATTTTTTAGGTTTTTGTAGTTGAATGGGGTGCATCTAGAAGCAATATTGAGGCAGTACTGATGCAAGAATAAAAACCAATTGCCTTTATTAAGGCTCTTTCTGACAAATATCTTGGCCTCTCAACTTATGAAAAAAAGTTATTGGTATTGGCAATTACCAAATGAAGACCTTACTTGATGGGACAACATTTCAAGGTAAAATTTAATCACTTTAGTTTGAAATATTTGCTTGAAATATTTGCTTGAGCAAATAATTACTATACCGGCGCAACAAAAGTGGCTAACCAAATTGCTAGGTTATTATTTTGACATTACCTATCGTATTTGCCAAGAAAACAAATTGGCAGATACTTTATCCCAAAAGATTTAAAAATCAAGTGTTGGCACTAGCTATTACCTTCCAAGTGCCTGACCGGCTAGAACATTCGAAGAGTGAATGGCAAGTTGATTAGCAAGCCATAGAGCTAATTAGAAGTTTGTAGGTTAACCCAAAAGTGTGTGGGGCCAAACTCTCCTTTCAGATCTCAAATAAAGGATGAATGCGAGTGGGGCCAAACTCTCCTTTCGGATCTCAAATCTTATTTGAAGCATATAATGATCATTATGCAGGTCATCTTAGTGTTCAAAAGTGAAAGGGAATTAAATTAAGTTTTTCAATTTTTTAATTAAAATATTTTAAGACCGATCTCATACAACATATAAGAATTAAGTAATCTAGAAATTCATACCTTGATGTTTTGAGAAGATAAACAATTGAGAGTTGTAGATCCGTTTCCAAACGATCTTCCAGACTATGACTCAAGTTTGATCAACACTAGACGTGTGGACGTCTGTTTCACCACTCCCCAATTATAACTAGCTCCTCCTAAATGTCTTCTTTATTTTTTCTTAAAATCCCTGAGATTCTCTCTTGTCACTTTTTAAGAGAATAATGCCCCTTTAATAATATCTTATGAAAAACCATAGTATATTAGGATTATAATTTCTATTTAAAATAGAATTCCTCTTTTAACTATCTATCCACTTATGTAAAAGTGGAAGGAATGTGTAACTAACTAGGAGACCACCTTGTAAAATATTAGAAGCCCCCATTTACACTTGAATATAACATACTAGGTCTTAATAAATATTATAATTATGATTTTCATCTAATATGCTCGTTTTTCTTGCTTTTGGGTTTAGTGATGGTGTTGTCAATTAAATGAGCCAACCCGGGGATCATTTGGGAACATACAATAGTGGCTACAATAATTAAATTTGTAATTAAACAAATATAATTATTTAATTCCAATTCTACTCCACTATAAGATTGGAACCGACTTCCATAATTGTATGCTCAAATATAATTCGCCAAGCCACATTGATTTCTTTTATCGCACAATCCTTTGTACCACATCGTTAATTTAAATTGATATCTCAACCGTCCAATCAATTTAATTACATCTTGTTCCTCGATACTTACCTGGTTTCTCTAATGATCATTTCAACATACTTATTTACGTTGAGACACTCCGCTAGAGAATTCTATGATCAAGTACTGAAAACCCATCAAGAGATGTGTCGTACAAATTCTATATTGTTAATCTATAATTTCAATACTTGTAATTACTCCCACCAAAATACCGGATAATCTAGACTACATATGTATGTCATGCCCATTGGTAACTCAAATGAAATAACAACTACAATCATGAAATCATAACTAACTCAAGATTAAGATTACAGTAAATCAATGCCTATGAGATTTAATAAGTCTGACAGTTATTACTAGATTAATTAAATCTCATATGTGATACTAGTTCAATATAGACATACTACATCAATAAATTCATACATGATTAAGACAAATCACTCAATGAATTTATTACAGTCTATACCTAAATAAAGTGCCTAACTTTTTTTATTAACTGCGAACTTAATTTATTTAATCATAAGATAATTTGTATTTATGTCTTCTGCGAATCCACATGGTGATCGCATAAATACATATAATATGATTAAATGGACTTTACTCAAAATATTAATGCAATTCAAAATATCTGAATAAATACTTGAAATATTTTATTAATCAGAAAATCAATATGTTTTAAAGAGAACATAATCCCAACAATCTCCCATTAGCTCTCAAAGCATATTTGGCAAATTGTACATGCTTGTAGGACTCTAAGTGTATGTTATAACATTTCTACACTATTTCCATATGAGATGATACTTCCTCTCAATGTATTTTTGTTTCTTGTGGTTTATTGGTTCTTTTGATTGAGCTACTGCACCATTATTATTGAAAAATAATTTTAAGTGGTGCACTTGCAGCAGATACCACCTCAAGATCTTGAAGGACCTTGTGGAGCCATACCGCTTCTTTTGCAGCCTAAGATGTAGCCATATATTAAGCTTATGTTGTAGAGTATGTGATACATAATTATTTCACACTTCTCCAACTAATGGCTCTACTTCCTAATGTAAACACATAGCCAGAGTAGACTTTCCAGAATCCTTATCTGACATAAAGTCAGAATCAGTATAACCCACTGAAGTAAGTTCATTACCTGAATACATAAGGATATAATCCTTATTTCTTTTCAGATACTTCATTATGTGCTTGACAGTAGTCCAGTGTTTAGGTCCAGGATTAGATTGATATCTGCTAACTATCCTAATCACAAAACATGTGTCTTGTCTAGTGCAAAGAATGGGATACATGAGACTTCCCACATCTTCTGCGTAAGGAATTCGTCTCATTTTCTCTATCTCCTCAGAAATTTCAGGTGATTGAACTTAGAGGATAAAATTCCATATCTGAATGGTAACAAACCAATCTTAGAATTTACCATGCTAAATCTAGTCAATATTTTATCGATATAGACCACTTAAGACAAAGCTATCGTTTTATTCTTTCTGTCTCGTAGCAACTTAAGTTTTATTCCTGAACCGGAAAATTTATTCCATTCTTTTAGTAAAAATGATTTACCCAATGTAATTTTACTTCTTGTATCTATTATTGCACATGTAGTGATATTAGTTTCTGGAAAGGTTAATTCTATATAAGTACCTAAAGGGAATTTTATAGTATTCATTTATCCAGTTTGCCACATTGCTATTTTGGGGCAGAATTCTGTTGTTTCACTATCCATTTTTACCAAATTGTATTGGTATCATTTGGTTTTTAGTATCTTCTTCTAATTCAGGTTTGTCATCTTTTATATTGAGATTATAAGTTATAGGTAAATTAGGAATTTGTAATATTGGTTCTATACTTTTTCCTAAATCCTGAAATTCTTTTCCTATTTCTATATATGGTTTATTACTATATATTTCTCCGTAATTGCTAATACTTGATTATGTGCTCTTACACCTTTATCAGTGACAAATATATGAGGGTCTTCAGATTTTATACTTGGTTCAGTTGGTGGTGCTCCAACATTCATATTGATACCAAGAATATAACTAGCTTCTCCCAAATCTTTCATATCAAATTGTTTTGCTAGCCAACTCTTTATAGTAGTGAATACTCCTACATCGTTTTCGATAAGGAGAATATCATCTATATAAAGAATTAGGAAGGCTACAAATTTTTCCTGAATTTTCTTGTACACACATGGTTCATCAATATTCTGAATGAATCCAAATGATTTCATCGCTTGATCAAATCTGATGTTCCACTACTGGGATGCTTGCTTCAATCCATAGATGGATCTTTACAACTTGCATACCAAGTGTTCTTGGCCTTTTTGTATAAATCTATCTGGTTGTTGCATAAAGATGTCTTCTTCAAGATGCCCATTTAAGAAAGGCAATCTTGACATCCATTTGCCAAATTTCATAATTTAGCATTGCAGAAATAGATAGCAGAATTCTGATAGATTTAAGCATAGCAACCAGAGAAAACGTTTCCTCATAATCGATTCTCTCTTTTTGAGTGAACCCTTTGGCTACTAATCTTGCTTTAAATGTTTCCATCCTTCTGTTTACTCCTCTTTTCCTCTTATAGATCCACTTGCATCTAATGGGTTTTACCCCATTTGGTGTCTCTACAAGTTCCCAGATTTTATTGGAATACATAGATTCTATTTTTTGATTCATAGTCCTCTTCCAATGTTCAACATTACTATCTATTAGAGCTTCATTGTATCTAGTGAGATTTTATACATGTTCATATGAGATAGCGTATAGGTTTTTCTCAATAATATGTATCTTGTGTGGTAATCTAGTTATCCTCCTACAACGATGAGGTTCTAAAAGTGATAATTTGTTCAGGGATAATCCTTTTGTTAATCATTCTTGCTCTTTTCTATGCTTACATAAATAGAAAACTGAGCATCAATATAATCTCCTTACTTATGATTTCTCTTAATTTTACCTTATTCATAGGTTATAAGTCATTTATATAGTCTTCCTCAAGGAAAGTATAGTGTATGTTTACAAATACATTCCTATATTGAGGTCTATAAATTAGACTTTCCTTTATTCCTTTAGAATACCTAAAGCATGCATACTTTTGAACATGAATCCATCTTTTATGCCTATGATTTTAATATAAATACTAGTGAATCTTCAACTATAAATTTGTCACTAATTAAGTTTGTGACATATCCATAATTCCATGGAGTAATAGGCACTGATATAGATAAAACTAAGTTCAATAGTCTATGCAGTTTTAAATACTGGTATCTAAAATAAAAAAAAGGTAAATGATAAATCACTAAGTATATATCTTGTTTTATCCAAAAGAATCTTGTTTGTCCATATAATGACACTATTATGTCACAATGTTTATTATAAATGGGAGTTTATCCCATTTTACAACCAAATGGATTTTGAATTCTTTAGAGATATATTCTTTACTTCGATTAGATCGAAACTCTTTTATGTTCTTGTCTAATTGCTTCTTTGTCTTATCCATGTACTCTTTTGAACTTCAAAAGTCATGGAATCATGACGCATTTAGACAAACATAAATGCGATGAATATTTATCAATTAGATTGATAAAATACTCATAACCTCTACTTACATGTAAACTAATTAGTCCGCATACATTTGTATGCACTAATTCCATGCAATATAATATTACGCTTTCTTTTACCTCAAAAGGAGCTACCTTATCATATTACTCTTCTAAATAAGATTTGTAGAGTATCAATGATCAACCTCAAATAAGTCAGAAAGGACCTATTATTAATCATTCTCATGAAATCTTATTATAGTTTATATGATTTAAGCATAAATATTATAGGTGCCATTGGTTTTGGAAAAACATTTATTTTCTTAGATAAATAATATACTTTTTATCATTATATCTTATTTTGAATAGATCAATAGACTTATATGATATTAATTGTCTTTGTAAAGTACAAAAATGAGTTATTAACAGAGGATCAAAAAAATAACAGTGTGCTTCTGTTTATTAAAAACAGATCACCGAAATTAAATTGCTCTAATGTTTGGCATACAAAGACAAATATCGAAACTTAAAGTCTCAAAAAATTGATCTAGTCCTCTCAGCTGATATAAACTAGTATATTTCTCTACTGTCGCTTAAAGCTTTCTTCACTTAATCTCTTGGTTTCCTGAAAACCAAATAAATGAATTTACAAATAAAATTAGTTATCTCAGAATTCACTATTGCATTAATCAATAGAAAATTGAACTAAATAGGAAGCTTAAAGATTTCCTATACCTGATTTTAATAATCTTAGGACAATCTTTCTTCCGATGACCCTTCTGTCCACACTTGAAGCACTTGTCTTTCGACTTGCCATCTTTTCTGGTAAACATATTCTTTGTGTCAATTCTCTTTTGCCTACCCTTGTCTATCGACTTAGACTTTAAAGAGACTTCTTGTTTAGGAAGTTCTTTGCTATGATAATATTCTTCTATAGCATGTAGTTCGTACATCAATTGAACTAAGGTCATATCTTTATTGCTTAAGATATAGCTGACCTTAAACTCTCTGAATGTACCAGGTAAAAATTCAATCACCATGTTGATCTTTATTTTATCATCGATCTCAACACCATGAATCTCAACTTCATTCAAATAGTCCATCATTATGAGGACATGATCAAGAACTCTTATACCCTCTTCCATCTTGGTGTTAGTGACACGTTTTAACGTTGCTTCTCTGGCATAATCAGTATTCTGCCCAAATATCTGATGGAGACTAGCCAATATTTCAGTGGCTGTTTCCATGCTTCGAAGTTTGTTCTGCAGTTCCATAGAAATCAAAGCCAATATATAGCGCTTAGCCATTTTGTTAGCCTCGCACCATTTCTCATAAGACTCCTTCTAATTTCTATAATCGTATAACGTTGGTACTGGAGGGCATTGCTGAGTCAGAACATATTTGTAGTCTTTAGCAGTGAGAATATTAAATAGATTGCGTTTCCAATCTAAGTAATTTTCACCAGTGAGTTCATTTTTAACCAGGATGATTAATAGTGGGTTGATGGAAGACATTTTCTGAAAAATAAAACATACATGCATAAATACATTGATATAACATTCATAATAAAATTCTAAAAATGCAAAAAACCATAAATGCATTTTATTTTAACGATAATCTAGTACTGCTTTAGCAAGCTATCCGTTGGGGAAGTCATGCCGCCACTTACCAGACCCAATTAACCATTAGATTATTTACTTTCATGTCGTAACATAATAAATAACTATCGTTATCTTTTAGGGCAAAAAATTTGTTAACAAAGCTTCGTTGGGAAGGTTAATAACAAATTTTGTTGAGTGTATAACCATTGTTTTAATCTACGTATTTCTCATATCATGTAGCCACCGTTAGGGTGATCAACAGATTGAAAAATATTTTGATTTTATCTTTCAAGAAGTTCATCAAATAAAATATCTAATATATATACCCTATGTAGGGAGCATCACCGTATCATGAAGTCGAGGTATATATATAATTTGATTATTGAACTAGCAATGGAGCCCGTGGGAAAATTATCTTGAATCTTCCCTCTCCCACTCAATATTTTAAAGTTAGTTTTTCCTTTTAAAACATACATATATTGTTAATTACATGCTTCCTATAATATTATCTAAGTGATATATTATATTATTAAGCATTTGCAAATTTCAAACAATATACATGAATTCATGTTATATGAATGACATATATTATTATGCATAGAGTGGCACTACTTATTCTATATGACATGTTACCATGGCATGTTCACATCCAAAACATAACATATAAAAAAATTAAATAATCTCAATTCATGGTTTTCCTAAAAAATATTAACCCTAAACCTAATTTTTATTGGGCTTCATGTCAATATCTTCTTCTCTTAGATTATCTTTGTTGATGGCCTTGGCTAATATGGGTTTTAAATTTATTATTGGTCCAAATTTTTAATTTTAAAGAAAATAAAATAAAATTTTAAATAAAACTTTTGGACCAAAAATAAATTTAATTTGTTAAACTATATCCATGCATTTTAATCTATTAAGCCCAAATTTTATTGGACTTAAAACTAGGATTTACCAAGCCCAAAAACTGTTTCTGGACTTAAATGCATAATAGTAAACTAATTTAACCCAAGCATAATTATAAATAACTATTGGGACTTGAGTGATATTTACCACTCAAAACCCTAATCTGCATTTTTCTTTTCCACCGCCATCAACAAAAACCCAGATCTTTCGATTGTGTCTCTTCTCCGGCGAGTTCTGGCCACTCCGTGCATGGGCCTCGCTGTTCGCCTACATTGCACGCTACCTGCTACTGCTGCGTGAGGCTACCTGCTACTACTGCCTTCTGTTGCTTTGCCTGGTGCCGTTCGCACAAGCTCTCTAATTTGGCTGCCTTTCGCACCCGCTCGTGCTGCGTGAGTCCCATGCGCGCGCTGTGTGCGATGTTGCTTAAAAATTTTTCGTTTTTTTTTTAATTGTTTACAAATTACAATCCTAATGACTTACAAAAATTTTAAAACATAAAATTAAATCAAAATGGAAACATGGTGATAATAGACCACCCCTTTTGTTACAAATTCAAAACAAAAATACGAACAAATTTCTAACCATGAATTGAGACAATCCAAACATGGTTTATTCATATATTAACAAATAATATACATCTAAATAAATTGTGCCACTCTAATACATAATTAATAAGATAGATTTCATGTAAATTTTATATATTATTATGAGATGGCTCCGATACCAATTGAAGGGAATAAAACTAGGTTTTTCAATTTTTCAATTAAAACCTTTTAGGACCAATCTCATACAACATATAAGAGTTAAGTAATCTAGAAATTTATACCTTGATATTTTGAGAAGATGAACATTTGAGAATTGTACATCCGTTTCCAAACGATCTTCCAAACTATGACTCAAGTTTGATCAACATTGGACGTGTGGGCGTCTGTTTCACCACTTCCCAATTGTAACTAGCTCCTCTTAGATGTCTTCTTTAATTTTTCTTAAAATCCCTGGAATTCTCTCTTGTCACTTTTTAAGAGAATAATGCCCCTTTTATAGTATCTTATGAAAAATCCTAGTATCACTACTAAAAAAATGCCCTTTAGTGATACTAAAATAGTGTCACTAATTACTTTTAGTAGCACTTATTAATAGTGTCAGTGATCTGACAGTCAGAAAAATAGTGACACTTGAAAGTGGTGTCAAGAGTTACTATTACTATAGTATTACAGATTTTATAACACTATAGTGATAGAAATTACTAATAATTATTACGTGTCAAAATTTCGTATCACTATAGTATTATTGAACTCAATATTTTTAATATTTTTATATTAAAAATCGAACTCACTATAGTATTATAGCCTTAATATTTTTAAAATCAAAAAATCAATTTATACATTAGTTTTTAAAAATAATTATAAAAATTATAACAATAGCAAATCCTCGAATTCAAACATTTCATCAAGTACGAAGCCCTAGCCCAACAACATCACTCACACTCACACACTCATAGATTATCATGGTCCCTCAATCTCAGCCGTTGATCTGATCTCACCACAATGTCCCGCCTTCGTCGATGTTCATCAACATCAAATCTAGGGATTTCCTCCTCAACCGCCACCATCGCCATGTCATCCAAGATCAATCATCATCACCACCACCACCGGAGAACAAAACCAACGGCCGGATCTTTGCTCACCGTCCCCATCTCGCCGACTTGCGCCTGAATCGAGCACCAAACCATTCTGCGCCATGCAGGACTGCCTATACGTCAAGCCACCTGGTGGACACGCCGCCATTCAATGTGACCCCTCCGAAGTACCCTGCTGCGGCGTGTGCGGAGACCTTACAATTCTGTTACCTCATCAGCTGCATACTACTTTTAATTTTGTTCACTCAACGACCTTACTCTTCTTACACATCCTAGGCTCTCCGGTCTGTTAAAACATTCCTCAGTGGCTCCAATGTGCTTTGCCCATAATGACATTCTATAACCATACACTTGCCCGTGAGGATTGGAGAGTTTGCTCGTCCAAGTGTGGCGAGGCTGATACGCCCCCATTGCTATTTTGGTGTCTCTGGTGCCTTCGAGGGAACGCTGATTGATATTTGCAGATCCTATTATGACATACTCATCATCCACTATCATGCCTTTAGAGTAAATGTATATCTGAAAGCGCCGATTCTTTTTTGAGAGTGCCTGAGTTACCAAGGATACAACAACAGTTTGTTAGCTGACAAATTAGGTGAAAACATGACTTAACTAGAAAGGGAGGTACCTATGGAGTGTTTGCTGCCGTGGAATTTTTAGCATTGTCACTGTCTACCCCGTCTAATGGCTCGCGATTGCCAAGGCAGAAGAAATTCAAGTAGTCTTGTGGCACATATTTGTTTTCGAGTCCAGCTTCCACCAGAAGTAGTCTTGTGGCACATATTTGTTTTCGAGTCCAGCTTCCACCAGAGCCTTGTAAATTGTTTTATACATCATTTGCATTGTTTTATGCTGCAGCAAACATAAAAAATAAGACTAGGTGATGAGATGCATTAACGATCAAACTTCTAGTGCTATACTTCAAAGAAGTGAGGATTGTACCTTTTCTAGTGCTAAATCAAGACCTCCAACAAATGCGATGATTTTCCTTTTTAGTTGTCCTGCATCAGCATCTACAATCACAGTTTTCTGGTGATGTGTATAGATTGTTTCTACTTCCTGAAAGTCAAAAAATCATTTAAAATAATTTGTCAAAGATAATACTAATCTTGAACATTATATACAGAGACAATCAAAGGTATGATGTATGTATATACAATATCACCACAGGTGAATGGCTACTAATGCCAACTAGAAACCAAAGAAAAACAATTATTTGGATCTCAAACTAATAATGGTACCTTTTCTATTCAGTTGTATTACATTATATATACTGAAAAAGAGTTATTCATTTCAATAACTGAGTGAAAATAATGGCTCTAGAAAAGAAGATCCTGAGACAATGAAATTTCCTTAGTAAGCATTTCAAAGCCTAATTGGGCATGCATTAGCCAAATGACTAACTTCAGCAAATAGAAAATAACACAGTGGCAAAACATTTTATTCATCCATCTACTGCCTATCTCCACAATGTTGAGCTCTACCAATATGCCATATCAGAAAAACTTTTCTAGTTATTTATTTCTTCTTTCCAGTTTAAGTCAATTTCCTTTGCTTTGCTCTGTTTTCAGAACATAATTAAGGGAAGGAATCACCAAACACAAATAAGTTCAGCTCTATAATGAGATGGAACTTAGCATTTCAACATTTACATCCAATCATCCTGCATAAATTGGATTAGTCAATATCAACATTGCAGCAGCAACTTCGTTGACACCACAAAATATGTACAGTACATATATAGTATGTGAGAAAATTTCTAGTGCTTAATAATATCCGAACCTGCTTTTTAGCAAAGCTATGTCATTTCCCAGCTGAACGAGGGCAAAACAGAACTTGCACTAAAGAATGCTTGAAAAAACGGCGAGTCTCCTCATCATTGGTGCTCATGATCCCATCCTACAAATCATATCATTTTATTAAGTGACTAGTGGAGAAGGAAATGCAAGTGAATGCTAAATGGAATGGGTAAGAAGTATGGCAATTTTCAGTTGATGATAAAACAACATGTTTGTGCATGTGCACTCACTATACCACAGGTAATTAACTCAAACATACGCAATCTCAATGACACCAAGAAATCATTGTTAAATGAGACGTCATAAAACAAAGATTTCCCACCAAAATAAAGACAGAATTATATTGCCTAAACTGAGTGCTCATGTGCAATTTCAGAGTCTGCTCTCACCACAATCTCGGGCCTCCGATCGATGTTCATCAACATCAAATCTAGGGATTTCCTCCTCCACCGCCGCCACCGCCATGTCATCTAAGATCAATCATCATCACCACCACCACTAGGAGAATAAAACCAACGGCCAGATCTTTGCTCAGCCCTGTCCCCATCTCGCCGACTTCCGCGCCCGCAACGGCACTAAACCATTCCATGCCATCCAAGACTGCCTATACGTCAAGCCACTCGGTGGACGCGCCGCCATTCGACGTGACCCTTCCGAAATAACCTGCTGTGGCGTGTGCGGAGACCATTCTTTCTTACGCCTCTACGCCTGCATGACCTGCGTCACCGTGTCATTCCTCCCATGTGACGATCCACGCGTCGGCGACGACATCGCCAGCGTGCAGTCACGAGATTACAGTCGACGTGGACCACGAGGAGCTGTTCTGCCAAGCAGGCGAGTCTGCCCCCAGATCTGACACTGGTTAGGAATAAGACGAGGATGCTTAAAACAATCGTATAGCCAAAGACAACAAGAGGCTGATCTGAGGGGAGGAAGAGTAGAGGAAGATCAAGGACCCGAGGAGTTCGAGGAGCATGAGAGAGATATCGATTGAGAATTTGATATTGTGTTAGGGATTTTGCTTTTGCTATTATCTATTTATATTTTTATTTCTTAGTTTTTAATAAAATGCTTATATATTAAATTTATATGGTCTAGTGGTTTGTGATCGAAACATAAAAATTTTGGATTTTAGGATTCTTAGGTTCGAGTTAAAAGATTTACAAATTATAATGATTTTTTTTATAAATTTCTGATACTTTAGTGTTAGTGACTTCTAATGTTTTATTTACTAACACATTAGTATCAATAATTTATGATATCTACTTTTTAAAATCAGAAAATAGTATATATGTATATAATTACTGATACTTTTTACAAAATGTCAGAAAACAAAGTGTTAGTAAAAGTTATTTTTGTAGTAGTGTAAGGATTTTGATTTCTATTTAAAATAGAATTCCTCATTTAACTATCTCTCCACTTACGTAAAGTGGAAGGAATGCTAGAATTAACTCAGGAGATCGCCTGCAAAATATTATAGTTCTCATTTACACTTGAATATAACATACTGTGCCTTAACAAATATTATAATTATGATTTTAATCTATTACGCCAGCTTTTCATGCTTCTAATCACTGATGGTGTTGTCAATTAAACGAGATAACTCTGGAAGCATTTAGAACATACAATAATGGCTACAATAATTAAATTTTTAATTAAACAAATATAATTATTTAATTCCAATTCTACTCCACTATAAGATCGGAATCGACCTCCATAATTGTATGCTCGAATATAATTCGCCTAAGCCACATTGATTTCTTTATCGCACAATCCTTTGTATCACATCGTTAATTTAAATTGATATCTCAACTCGTCCAATCAATTTAATTACATTTTGTTCCTCGATACTTCATCGCTTTTCTCTAATGATCATTTCAACATACTTATTTATGTTGAGACACTCTGCCGTAGAATTTTATGATCAAGATCGAAAATCCATTAAGAGATATGTCATACAAATTTATATTGTTAATCTATAATTTCAATACTCGTAATCGCTCCCACCAAGATACTGCAGTAATCTAGTACATACGCTGTATGTCATGCCCATCGTAGAACTTAAATGAAATAACAACTACAATCATGAAATCATAACTAACTCAAGATTAAGATTACTGTAAATCATAACTAACTGAAGCAGATTGCTGAAGCCAAACGCACTGATCAAGAGTTAAAAGTTGGCGATCTGGTTTACTTCTACTTGCAATCATATCGTCAAGCTTCTGTTGCTTGGTGGGGCAATAGAATGTTAGCCCCAAAGCTTTATGAACTTTTTCCAGTTCAAGCTCGTGTTAGACAGGTGGCCTACAAATTATAGTTGCTAGCAAGATTAGTAATTCACCCAATATTTCTCGTTTTCTGCCCCCAAGAGAAGTTAAGAAGTCGGTCATATGCATTTCTACATATTCCACCTGTGGATGCTGATGGTCATATTCGTGTCGATCTTATTGCTGTATTGGACCATCGTATGGTTAAAAAGAATAATAAGGCTGTCACTCAAGTCTTGGCTCAGTGGTCAAATGCTAGTCCAGAAGATGCTACGTGGGAAGCAGTGTATGATCTTAGACAGAAGTATATGGATTTTTTACCTTGAGGGCTCTAATTTAAAAGGGATGGATTAGTATGATTGAATAAGGTGGCAAGATAAGGATGAGTTGTTGAGATAAGTCTTAATAGGGAAATCATTTAAAGTTTGTTTTATATATGAGTGTGTAATAAGACTGGTTTTTAAGTAGCTTTTTTATTCTTTATATCTATCAAAATGAAGTATAGAGTATGAAAAAAATTATTTTAATAAATAGACTTCAATAAAGAGGAATTCCCTCTCGAAGTGGGAAACTAGTTTTTCTTCCAATACATATCAACTATGAAGTGGATAATAGTACGAGTGAGAGAGCAAATGAGAGCATTGGTGATTAATTGGTCTTTTTGTATCCATAAGACATATGTTCGATTTAGTGTAGTGATGTTAACTTGAATGATAGTAGCACAGGAACAAGGTTTTAAACCATCAATATCGCCAAAAAGATCATAACCTGTAAAGAGGGTGTTGAACTGGAGTTTTAATGATAATTATTATAGGTGGTGATTAGGTGGGGTTTGAGTCGAGATGATGATGGAGATTAGCATGTTGTGTGGTTCATTGGTATTGTGAAGTTTTGGGTTAGGTACGTAGAGTTAGAGGTAACGAAATTGTTGTTTATAGTCATGCTAGTAGTAGAGATAGCAAAAAAATCTGACCCTGATTTTAGGTCAATTAGCCCGGTCCTTATTTTTTGGACTTTGGCTGAAATTTAAAGGTCAAAATTTGGGCCTAAACTTATACATATCAGGCTCGCTCAAATTCGGGTCAGAGCTAGGGCTTTATATGGCCATGCTCGACCTTAACTTTTTTAAAAAAAAAAAATGCATTACACACGTATAACACACACTCAACTCACACTATAACACATGAGCAATTTTCACAATTCACATTCTTTTCTAAAGCACAAAAAACATTAAAGTCTTAACAAAATTTTTAGTTAGATTGTAGAATAAAATAGTGTGTTTTTATTTGAATTAAATTTAAATTATTTAAATATTAAAAAATTAAAAGAATGATCAAACTGAATAAAGGTTGGGCCTGACCCCGACCCTATTAGAGTCGAGCTTGGCCGGACCCTAATGTGAAATATTTTGGCTTTTATAGGGCTTAGGTCTTTGTTTGTATTTTTGGGCTTGGGTTCGAGCTTGGCGAAACTCCTGTCTTGGCCCGTCCCATTGCCATCCCTAGCTAGTAGTGTGAAGGAAGGTAGTCTTACTGTTGCTCTAGTACTATGTTTGATATCGAGTTCAGAAAAATATGACCCTTGTATATTTCATTGAGTTTACTAAATATTTATAATATAAGAGAAGAATTTGTTCAAGTGATTCTTAGATAAGTGCCCCCTAAGGTAATGTTTGTGTTTTTTGTTTTTTAAATTTGAATAGACTTGAATTAGTTTGAATTTTGATTAGAATTGAATGTTTAAGTCTAACTAATATATATATATACACTGAATTGCTACGATTAAATATTAAGTTTTTTTTTTTAACTTGAAAATTTGAAAGCCAGTATTTGTACATTTGTGCCTTTATAAATTATAAATGTTAAATAAATAATAAACATCTCAGAGAACTTAAATAAGCTAATATATTATTATAATATAAATCATATTTAATTGAATACAACTCTTTATATTCTAAAATTAGTATATGTTAATTAATTTTATTGTAGTTTATGATGTTTTTATGTGATAAATATTTATAAAAAATTATAAAGATAAATAATGCTAATTTGAAGAAAATAAAATGATAAAAATAATAATAGTCTACCATTATATTATCATAAGTTATAGAGATGAGTAATAATGTTGATTATGAAATTTTATTTAGATTTAAATAAAAATTAATTAATTAAATAGAGATATTTTAGAGAATATAATATCTTTTAATGATATTATTTAGATATTTTATATTAAGTAAAAAGTTAAAAAAAAGATTAGCTTAATAATTGAAAATTTTTATTAAATTAAAAAAAAATGAATTTAGTGACTTAACTCATTAGAATTAAGTCATTAAGTTAAAAAAAAAAAAAAAACAAAGAGCCTTTAATTCCTAATATCAGGGATACAGTATTAACTAAAATATTGTTAAAAGATATTTACGAATGAAAAATAAAAAAACTGAATAAGTATCAATTTTTACTGTGTCAATTGTACATCACTCTCATCGTCAACGTAATTCCCTTCAGCTGGACTAAAATTTCATTTTACCATGTTATAAATGTGCAGAGCATATAAACTCTGCTAACGAAAGGGGACACGACACAAGTTCACAGATAAATGAGTAGTCTCTTCGTAATCATTCTCTTAACGATGAAATTGCTCAAATTTAGGCCAAGTGTTGACCAGCATGGGTGACACTTGTCCCACATCCATGTACAACACCATTAATGTGCGTATCATCACACGCCCTCAAATTAATATGGCTAATTAATTGCACACATACTCATCCAACTCGTTGCTGCCACGAATCTCACGTGAGCTCCCATGCCTTGACAGCACACTTAAGCACACCTGACTCCGATTTAAATTATTAATAGAGTTATTTTTTTTAAATATATAATTAATAATTATTTAATAAAAATATAAAATTAATTAAAACTTAAATCTCTCTCTCTTTTTATATATATATATATATGAAAAATTAAGCAAATATCACTTTAACATTAAATTCAAATCTATCTAAGCCACCTAAGCATTCCCAGGCGCACCATGCCACAATCATCCACCATCCCCCTCAGCACTTCCCAGCACATCTTTATTTGTAGCGTTTATTTGACAACATGCATGCATTGGAATATACATATGCAGACTTTCTTGCAACTGCCGACAATGAATTACTTGAACTTGATTACTTTTGCAAGGCATTGGTCCGAAGTGAAGGGAATAAAATTAGGGTTTTTAATTTTTCAATTAAAATCTTTTAGGACCGATCTTATACAACATATAAGAATTAAGTAACTTAGAAATTCATACCTTGATGTTTTGAGAAGATGAACAATTGAGAGTTGTAGATCCACCTCCAAACGATCTTCCAGGCTATGACTCAAGTTTGATCAACACCTGGACGTGCATGGCTCTGCTTCACCACTTCCCAATTGCAACCTGGCTCCTCTTAGATGCCTTCTTTATTTTTCTTAGAATCCTTGGGGTTCTCCTTTTAGCTCTTAATTTAAGAGTATAAAGCCCCTTTTATAATATCTTATGAAAAACCCTAATATGTTAGGATTAGGATTTCTATTTAAAATAGAATTCCTCTTTTAACTATCTCTCCACTTACCTAAAAGTGGAAGGAATGTGTAACAAACTTGGAGACCACCTTGTAAAACATTATGAGCTCTCATTTACACTTTTAATATAACATACTAGGCCTTAATAAATATTATAATTATAATTTTCATCTAATATGCCAGCTTTTTCTTGCTGGTCCAGATGATAGTGTTGTCAATTAAATGAGCTAACCCGGGATCATTTGGGAACATACAATAGTGGCTACAATAATTAAATTTGTAATTAAACAAATATAATTATTTAATTCCAATTCTACTTCACTATAAGATTGAACCGACTCCATAATCGTATGCTCGAATATAATTCGCTCAAGCCACATTGATTTCTTTATCGCACAATTCTTTGTACCACATCATTAATTTAAATTGATATCTCAACTCGTCCAATCAATTTAATTACATCTTTTCCTTGATACTTACTAGTTTTCTCTAATGATCATTTTCAACATACTTATTTATGTTGAGACACTCTGCCGGAGAATTCTATGATCAAGCATCGAAAACCCATGAAGAGATGTGTCGTACAAATTTATATTGTTAATCTACAATTTCAATACTTGTAATTGCTCCCACCAAGATATCGGTAATCTAGACTACATGTGATGCCATGCCCATTGGTAACTCAAATGAAATAACAACAACAATCATGAAATCATAACTAACTCAAGATTAAGATTACAAGAATCAATGCCTATGAGATTTAATAAGTCCGACGAGTTTATTACTAGGTTAATTAAATCTCATATGTGATCCAGATTCAATGTAGACAAACTACATCAATAAATTCATACATGATTAAGACAAATCACTCAATGAATTTATTACAGTCTATACCTAAATAAAATGCCCAACTTTATTTATCAACTGCGAACTTAATTTATTTAATCATAAGATAACTTGTATTTATGTCTTCTGCGAATCCACATGGTGATCGCATAAATACATATAATATGATTAAATGGACTTTGCTCAAAATATTAATGCAATTCAAAATATCTGAATAAATATTTGAAATGTTTTATTAATCAGAAAATTAATATGCTTTAAAGAGCACATAATCCCAACACGAAGGTCTTGGTACGGGCAAATACTCCGCTGGGCATTCAGGATTTAGTAGTTCAAGTCTGCAAATTAACATGAAGAAATAAATGATATCTGATTATAATGTTCAGAATAATGAACAAAAAAGATGATGAAGTTGAAGAGAACTCACTTATAGTTAAGGAGAAAATAATGAATAAAAATTGAAATTTCAAGTTTGGCCAGATCAGCTCCTGGGCAAATCCTTGATCCACCTCCAAAGGGAATGAAAGATCCTGGTCTAGTTGTATGATGTTGATTACAAAATCAAGTACAATGCAAATAAAATTGTCAGCTGTGTACAATATTTTTATTTTTTATTTTTTATTTTTTCTCCTTTTGTACAAAATTCAATGCTTTTAATTATGTTCTCCACTTAGATCCCATCTTAAAGGATCAAATTGTTGAGATTTTGTGCTCTTTAACGCATATTAATTTATTTATTTTCTAACTAATAAAAATATTTGAGACATGTATCTTAATTGCATAAATATTTTGAATAAGGTCCATTCAATCATATTATACATGTTTATGTGATCATCATATGGATTCACAGAAGACATAAATACAAGTTATCTTATGATTAAATAAATTGAGTTCACAGTTGATAAATAGAGTTGGGCGCTCTATTTATGTTTAAACTGCAGTAAATTCATTGAATGATTTGTCTTAATCGTATAAGAATTTATTGATGTAGTTTGACTATATTGAACTGGATCACATATGAGATTTAATTAACCTTGGAGTAACTGTTAGACTTGTTAAATCTCATAGGCATTGATTTTATTTTAATCTCAATTTTGAGTTAATTATAGTTTCATGTTTATGATATTGTTTCATTTGAGTTACAAATGAGCGTGATATATATTTGTAGTCAAGATTACCCGGTATCTTGGTGGGAACAATTATGAGCAGTGAGATTATATATTAATAATATAGAATTTGTACAACACATCTCTTGATGGATTTTCGATACTTGATCATAGAATTCTCTGGTCAGAGTGTGTGAACATAATTAGTATGTTGAAATTGATCATTAGAGAAAGCTAATAAGAGTCAAGGAACAAGATGTAATTAAACTGATTGGATAGTTGAGATATCAATTTAATTAGCGATGTGGTACAAAAGATTGTTCCGTAAAAAATCAATGTGTCATGGGTCGAATTGTTATTCGAGAACACTATCCTAGGTAGCATACAATTATGAAGGTCAGTTCCAATCTTATAGTGCAGTAGATTTGGAATTAAATAATTGCGCTAGTTTAATTACACGCCTAGTTATTATAGCCACTATTGTTTGTACCTATATGATCTCCGGGTTAGCTGATTTAATTTTCTGCACTACTAGTGGATTAATAAACAAAATAACTAGTTCTTTGGGTAAAAACCTAAATATATTATTTGGTGGGAGGCTCCAATTAATATAATTGTGTATAAGAGGCCTCGTATTATTTTACAAGGTGATCCCTTATAACTATAATAAGTGTAACACCAAAAGCTTTTAGTTTTTATCTTATTTTAATTTAAATCAATTATTTTGATTTAATAGAATTAAAAAAAAAAGATAAATAAGGAGCCTAGGGTTTTACACCACTACAATATAAAAAAAGTTTTTTTCTCTACAAAAGAAAATGGAGAAGCCATAATACAAATAAAGAAAATGGAATTTTTTTCTCTGACTTTGAGAGAAAATTTTTTCATGCTAGTTGCTCTCAGTAGTGAAAAAGGTGCCTACACATCAAGTGCAGATCAAACTTGAGTTATAACCTAGAAGACCATTGGTGATAGATCATGATCTAGCAGGAGGGGTGGTGATAGATCTTGACTTGAGAGCTTTAATTACTACAACGAAAAAGTAAAGTTACGATTTCAAGATTATGGTAATTTTATATATTGTATGAGAAAGCGATCCTATTATTTCTGCTGTAAAATAATTTTAAAACCAATAATTGGTATAAGAGCGATCTCATATTATATGTATTAAATGAGTGACACTAATTTTATATATGTTATTAGGTAATGAATATATTTAATGAGTATGTTAATGGTTGTCTCAATTCATGATTAGATTTTTCCTTTTATTAATGTTTTATATTTGTAACAAGAGAGATGGTCAATTTTCACCATGTTTCTCTCTTGATTATTTTATTTCATTGTTCTTAGATTTTTTTTTTTGTAAGCCATTAATGGTATATGAATTCTTGTAAATATTTTTTTGTTATAAAATAGTATAAAATCAAGAAGAGAAAAAAATCAAGAAAAGAAGAAAATTGTTTTGCAGCAAAGCAAAGTTCGTGCTCCTAGAATTGCCAGTAAAATGGATGGGTGTCTTTTCTTATTTTTTCATTAGACACTCTTTAGTAATTTATGTCTTTTGATATAATATTGAAAACTTTTGCATTTAGGTCCAACAGAATGTAATGCATTCTGGATATGGCGGCTGGAAAGAAAATATGGAGATTAGGGTTTTGGACTTTTATCCTATGGCATTCTAAAGTTATAATTCAGTTAAAATATTTGGGTTTTGAGAAGAAAAAATTTAAATTTATTTATATTGGATCCAAATCTAATTTTAGTTGTCAATTGGATAATATAAATAGAAATTTGATAAGCCCAATAATAATTATTTATCTAAATTTATTTATACTGATCCTAAATCCATTTAGGGATTTTAAAATTGGGTCATATAAATGAAAATTTTGGTAGATCAATAATTAAATTTATTTGGCTCAAGAATTTTTGAAAATAAATGATCAAATTTATTTTTAAAATTGAACCAATGATAAATTTAAAAGCGTAAATGTCTTCAAGCCAATAGTGATAAATATGAGAAGTACAAGGAAGGAAAGGGAAGAAAATAGACATTGACTTGAAGCCCAATAGATATTAGGCTTGTAGATATAGTCAATTTTTTTTAGAAAAATCATGAATTGAGATTATTTAATTACTTTTAATCTTTATGCTATGTTTGGATCATAATATGGCATGACAATATGTCATATACAATAGGTAGTGTCATTCTATGCATAATAATACATGGCATTTATAGATTATAAATCTAGAAATATATATATTATTTAATACTTGCATGCTTTTAATAATATTAGATTTCATCTAGTAATATTATTTTAGGAAGCATTCAATTAAAAATATAGGACATAAACTGTGTATTGCTTAAAAAGGAAAAACCAACTTTAAAATATTGAGTATGAGAGGGAAAATTCAAGATAATTTTTCCATGGGCTCATTGTTAGTTCAATAGTAAAATTATATATATACCTTGGCTTCATGATACGATGATGCTCTTTACGGAGGGTATATATATTAGATATTTTATTTGATGAACTTTTTTAAAGATAAGATCGAAATATTGTTCAATCTGTTGATCACCATAACGGTGGCTACAATGGTTACACACTCAACAAAAATTTGTTATTAACCTTTCTAACGTAGCTCGGTTAACAAATTTGGCCCTAAAAGTTAACGATAATTATTCATCATGTTTTGACATGAAAGTAAATAATCTAATAATTAATCGGGTCTAGTAAATGAAGGCATGACTTCCCCAACGGATAACTTGCCAAAGCAGTACAAGATTATCGTTACAATAAAATAAAATGCATTTATAGTTTTTTGCATTTTAAGTTTTTATTATGAATATTACTTGTTTCAATGTGTTTATGCATGTATGTGTTATTTTTCAGAAAATGTCTTCCCTAAGCCAACTCACTATTATTCTGAGTCAAAATACACTCATTGGCGAGAACTATATAGATTAGAGAAGAAATCTATTTATAGTCTTGACTGCTGAAAATTACAAATATATCTTAACTCAGATTTCTAATATTCTGCAGACCAAACATCAGAATATGGAGACAGCCACTGAAATTATGGAAAGTCTTCAACTGATGTTTGGGTAGAGTACTCGTTCTACGAGACAAGCAACACTGAAAGGTGCTGTGAACTCCAAGATGGTAAAGGGCACAAGAGTTCGTGATCATATCCTGAAAATGATGGACTATTTGAATGAGGATGAGATTCAGGGTGCACAAATCGATGATAACTCAAAAATTGACATGGTGTTAGAATCTCTACCTGAAACATTCAAGGAGTTTAAGGTCAGTTATAACATGAATAAAAGAAACATGACCATAACAGAATTAATAAACGAACTTCATTCAGCTGAAGAGATTTATCTTGTAGAAAAATCTCAATGAAGCATTAGTCTTACTGAAAAAGATATTTCTTCTAAGCCTAAGCCAAAAGGCAACGGTAAAAAGAAGAAAACTAGGAATAAGAAACCGTCTACTAAGAAAGATGGCAAGCCAAAAGGCAAGTACTTCAAGTGTGGACAAAAAAGTCATTGGAAAAAACATAACCCTAAGATTGTGAAATCAGATATGAGAAATCTTTTAGTTATAGAGGCATGTTTAGTTTAAAATCCTATTTTATTTATAATTCACTTTTTTGGTTTTAGGAAACCAGGAAACTAAATGAAGGAAGCATTAAGCTGCAGTTAGGGACGGGCCAGTTCGTGTCAGTAGAGAAGACTGAATCTATTTTATTATCTTTTAGTAATGAAACTCTAGTTTTAAATAACTGTCTTTATGTTTTAGACATTAAGAGGAATTTAATTTTGATAGCTTGTTTATCAAAACAAGTGTATACTTTAAACTTTAGTTCCTCTGTTTCTATTTTTAAAAATAATAGACTAATATGTTCTAGTATATTGGAAGATAATTTATATCATCTAAGTCATTTAATCTATTCTATATATGATACAGTGATTATAAATAATGAGCATATACATTTATCTAAGAAAAGAAAGATTTCTTCCAACCAATTTCACCTCTAGCATTTGCGCTTGGGTCATATAAACCTAAATAGGATACAGAGAATGATTAAATATGGGCTTATAAGTCTATTAAAAAATGAATCATTGCCACTCTGTGAATCTTGTTTAGAAGAAAAAAAAATGATTAAAAGGCCTTTTTCGACCAAAGAACTACGTGCAACTGTACCACTTAAATTAGTACATACAAATGTATGTGAACCAATCAATGTACATGCTCGAGGTGGTTATGAGTATTTCATTACTATCACTGATGATTATTCAAGATACGCTTATGTTTATCTAATACATCATAAGTTGGAAGCTCTTGAAAAATTCAAAGAATATAGGGCTGAGATAGAAAAGCAATTAAGTAAGAACATAAAGAAACTTTGATCTGATCGAGGATGTTAATATCTCTCAGGAGAGTTAAAACAGTATTTGATTGAAAATGAGATTATATCTCAATTAACAGCTCTAGGAACACCATAACAAAATTGTGTGGCTGAAAGAAGAAATAGAACTCTTTTGGATATGGTGAGATCTATGTTTAGTTACTCCACACTACCTATCTCATTTTGGGGACTAAAGTTAGAAACTGCAGGATACCTATTGAACTTAGTTCCATCTAAATCAGTGCCTAAAACCCCAATAGAATTATGGTTAGGTCACAAACCAAGTTTGAAACATATTCATATTTGGGGTTTACCAACATATGTGCTAAAACCAAAGGTTGATAAAATAGATTCTCGTTCTGAGATTTGTATATTTGTTGGGTATCCCAAAAGAATAATAGGAGGTTTATTTTATAGTCTCAAGACAGAAAAGTGATTGTGAGTACACATTTCACTTCTCTTGAGGAATACTATATTAATAACTTCAAACCTAAGGCAACACTGAAAGAATTATCAAGAAATCATGTTGATGCTCAGATTTTAGTACCTGTTATTCAACAAGGAGAAAAAAAATAACATTAAGATTATAACACTATCCCTGAACAGTAACCACCTATAGAACCTCGTCGTAATGGGAGGGCAACTAAATTATCAGCAAGGTACATGCTACTGAGAGAAACTTATACAGTTATCTCAGATGGACAAATATATGATCCTACTAGCTACAACGAAGCCCTATTAGATGGAGAGGCTGAATTATAAAAAATACTATAAACCAAGAAATAGAATTTATGTTTTCCAATAAAGTTTGGAAACTTGTAGAGACAGTAGATGGGGTAAAACCTATAGTATGTAACTAGATCTATAGGAGAAAAAGAGGAGTAGATGAAAGAGTAGAAACATTTAAAACAAGATTAGTAGCCAAAGAGTATACTTAGAAAGAGGGAATCGATTATAAAGAAACCTTTTCATCGGTTGCTATGCTTAAATTCATCAGAATTCTACTTTCCATTACTGCAGTGCTAGATTATGAAATTTGGCAAATGGATGTCAAGACTGTGTTTCTTAACGGACATCTTGAAGAAGACATTTATATACAGCAACTAGATGGGTTCATTAAAAAAGGCCAAGAACACGTGGTGTATAAGCTTCAAAGATCCATTTATGGATTAAAGCAAGCATCTCGATCATGGACCATCAGATTTGATCAAACGATTAAAAATCATACAAAATATTGATGAACCATGTGTGTACAAGAAAATTTAGGGAAAAGTTCTAGCTTTTTTTGCTCTTTATGTAGATGACGTTCTCTTAATTGGAAATGATATAGGAGTATTATCATCAATAAAGAATTTATTGGCTAAACAATTTGATATGAAAGAACTAGGAGAGGCCAGTTATATTCTTGGTATCAAATTACTTTGCGATTGAAAGAATAAAACTTTAGCCTTATCCCAAATTGCTTATATTGATAAGATACTAGCTACATTTAGCATGAAAAATTTCAATACTAATTTGTTACCATTCAAACATGGAAATATACTCTCTAAGGATCAATCACTAAAGAAACCTGAAGAAAGAGAAAAAAGTGAGGTGAGTTCCTTATGTAGAAGTTGTGAGAAGTTTCATGTATGCTATGCTATGTACTAGACTAAACATCTGTTTTGCAGTAGGGATGGTCAGTAGATATCAATCTAATTCTGGTTCTAAACACTGGACTATAGTCAAGCATATAATTAATTATTTGAAAAGAACTAAGAATTATATGCTTGTGTATTTGGGTGATAATCTTATTCCAGTGGGTTATACTGATTCTGACTTCATGTCAGATAAAGATTTCAGAAAATCAACTTCAGGTTATGCATTTACATTGGGAAGTGGAGCTGTGAGTTAGAGGAGTGTGAAACAAAGTTGCATAGAGCAGACTCCACAATAGAAGCTGAATATGTGGCTGCATCAGAAACTGCTAAAGAAGTTGTTTGGCTCCGTAAGTTCCTACATGATCTTGAGGTGGTGCCTACTGCAACTGCACCTTTTAAATTATTTTGTAATAATAGTGGTGAGTAGCTCAGTCTAAGGAACCAAGAAACCACAAATATATAAAAAGGAAATAATATCTCATAAGAGAAATAGTGCAGAGAGGTGATATAAATGTTACCCAGATTGCCTCAAAACAAAACCTGGCAGATCCGTTTACGAAGGCCATACCTGGGAGACTTTTTAACTTGCACTTAGAAAGTATGGGCGTGCGTGAGTTGCAACATATGCTTTGAGAGCTAGTGGGCGATTGTTGGGATTATGTGCTCTTTAAAGCATATTAATTATTTATTTATGATAAATACATTTTTTGATTAATAAAAATATTTGAGACATTTTACAGACATCTTAATTGCATAAATATTTTGAATAAGGTCCATTTAATCATATTATATATATTTATGTGATCATCACATAGATTTACAGAAGATATAAATACAAGTTATCTTATGATTAAATAAATTAAGTTCACAGTTAATAAATAAAGTTGGGGCTCTATTTATGTTTAGACTGTAGTAAATTCATTAAAGGATTTGTCTTAATTGTGTATGAATTTACTGATGTAGTTTGACTATATTAAACTCAATCATATATGAGATTTAATTAACCTTAGAGTAATTGTCAGACTTATTAAATCTCATAGGCATTGATTTTATTGCAATCTCAATCTTGAGTTAATTATAGTTTCATGTTTATGATTGTTGTTTCATTTGAGTTACCAATGGACGCTACATATATTTATTGTCAAGATTACCCGGTATCTTGGTGAGAGCAATTATGAGCAGTGAGATTATAGATTAATAATATAAAATTTGTACAACATATCTCTTGATGGGTTTTTGGTACTTGATAATAGATTTCTCTGGCTAGAGCGTGTGAACATAATTAGTATGTTGAAATTGATCATTAGAGAAAACCAGTAAGAGTCAATGAACAAGATGTAATTAAATTGATTGGACATGTGATATATATTTAATTAGCGATGTGGTACAAACAATTGTTCAGTAAAGAAATCAGTGTGGCATGGGTCGAATTATTATTCGAAAACACTATTCTAAATAGCATATAATTATAAAGGTCGATTCCAATATTATAGTGTAGTAGATTTAGAATTAAATAATTAGGCTAGTTTAATTATATGCCTAATTATTATAGCTATTATTGTATGTACCTATATGATCTCCGGGTTAGCTTATTTAATTTACTACACTACTACTGGATTATTATGTAAGATAACTAACTATTTGTGTTAAAAGCCTAAATATATTATTTGGTGGGAGGCTTCAATTAATATAATTGTATATAAGGGGCCTTGTGTTATTTTACAAGGTTGTCCCCTACAACTATAATAAGTGTAACGCCAAAAGCTTTTGAGTTTTAATCTTATTTTAATTTAAATCAATTATTTTGATTTAATAGAATTAAAAAATGAGATAAATAATGAGCCTAGGGTTTTCCACCACTACAACATAAAAAATGTTTTTTCCTCTACAAAAGAAAATAGAGAAGCCATAATACAAATAAAGAAAAGAGAAATTTTCTCTTTGACTTTGAGAGAAAAATATTTTCTTGCTATTCAGTAGTGAAAAAGGTGACCGCACATCAAGTACAGATCAAACTTGAGGCATAACCTAGAAGGTTATTGGTGACAGATCGTGATATAACATGAGAGGTGGTGATAGATTGTGACTTGGGAGCCTTAATTACTACAATGAAAAAGTAAAGGTACGATTTTAAGATTATGATAATTCTTTATATTATATGAGAAAGTGATCGTATTATTTCCTCTGTAAAACAATTTTAAAACCAACACAAATTGATTTGGATCTGGATAATTTTCAGGATTGTAGTGAATACCTCTATTGTAGGCCAAAACTTTCCATCCTTTCGGTATGAAATAACCTCGTATATTAACATCTGCTTCTGCCTCTCTAAAACTTGACGGTGAGAGATTGGTCATGCGTAATGTTTCATCCATTATCTATGTAATAATAAAAATAATTTGTTACGTTCAATTAGTGATGAAAATTTGAACATTTTCGATTGAATTTTACATGGCAAGATATTCCATTTGTTTAATTTCCTCAATAGTCAATCCCTTTTGTGTAGATGGTATTCTCATATATATAGAATTACTATAATATCCTCTTGTTCTTCCTCCCAAGTAGAAATCAATTTCTTTAATGCATATGAATGTTTTGTTAATTAATTGAAGGATTATATTAATTATTAATTGAAGCAACCTTCGCTTTCCTGAGTATTTGAGGTTGTTTATGTAGGTGGATTAATACCCATGTTGGAATATGGGCAGAGCTCTCATGCCGGCTGACAAGAAATAGATTAGCATATCAATGATATCAAGATCGTCCAGTTTTGTACCATTCTCATCTTCAACTTCCTTCAATAAATCAATCAACCCCTTTCTTCCCTTTTGCTCATCACTTTTCGTTGCCCTCCTTTCATTCAGGACCGGCTGAAGAATCTCTCCCAACATGTCTCGTGCCTAACAAATTAATAAAACAATTGATTACTTATGCTTACGAAATTATTATTATATCAGGAGCAGATGTCTGCAGTTATGAAGACTGAATTTGAATTGTGTTATGGTTTCTACAACAGGTGCAGACTCCCGTAACTTATTATAAAGTGAAGATTTTAGTTGTTATCTTTTTCTTGGGAACCACAAAAAACATGGCAGTTCAAATCCACACTTTATAAGCTGCAACAAAACGCATATGAAATTAACCATACACTTGTTTATATATACTGATTAGGATGCTTTCACTATCAGATCTTTTATCTAAAGAAAAACAATCACATATTAATAATGATAAATAAAAAATATAACAATTAAGTTAATAAAAAACTTTTTTTTATATATAAACAGATAAAAATACACAAGTGTTAAATGATCTTTTAAAATTTAGAAATGTTGTGATATTTATCCTATATATATTTATGTGATATAAAAATAATCAATAATATAAAATATACCTACCTTCATTGCTTTATGGAAAGAGAAACTAGGTACATTAATGGGGAGAGGAGATATCAATCCGTGTGCATAATCAACATAGTGTTTCTCAACTGATCCAATAACTGAATCACCACTTGATCCGAGGAATATATTGGCAATGATCCTGAAAGTGGCCTTCCTCATCTCCGTCAAGAACTCAATTGGTGTGTCCAAGCTAGCCCATCCCTTTAATGACTTAATCACAATTTTTTCAATGTTGCCAATACAAACAGCAATTGCCTTAGGCCCTTTGAGTGGACTTGTTGCTAGCTTCCTTATACGCTTTTGCCCTTCTTTGGAAGCAGTATTGAAAGATCCTCTAAATGTTAATTTGTTGGTGGATGTTGGATAACCCATTTCGAAAATTTCATCATCAAAAAACACTTGCTTACAAGCTTCAGGAGCCACAACTATCACACATGGGCTACCAAATATATGGTTTCTGTATATACCTTTGCGACCGTATCTGCAAATTATACACCATGCATTTATATATGTGAACAAAAAATCAAACTCATTAATTATTGATGTATAAATTAAATAGAAGTCGAGAATTGAGAAGAAATAATTGCCTTTCAAATAAATTATAGATGAAGCTCTGAGGTTCACTAGATTTGAAAGCTTTTTGATGGGACAACATATTACCTACCAAAGGCCATCCCATGTCACCCGGAGGAATAGAGTGTTTCTTCTCACCCAGTTTGCCACAATAATACCACTCATTTACACTTCGAATAAGACCAAACACAAAAGCATAGGAGCCTATTAAAATTGCAAGCGCAAGAATCAACCATGAGAAAACTAACTCCATTTCATTTTGATGTTAAGAGTATGCTTTCTTGTTCGATTTCTCTCGCATAGATACATATGTATATATCGATCTCCTCTTTCTATTATTTATTTTTTCAGAAAGATAGAGGGGTGTGTAAGGAGATTTATGGGTGAAACAGAAACACAGCTAAATGAGATTGGAAAAAAAATGAAGAGCAAGCACAAATTCAGACACTATAAATTACGTGATTCGGCTTATAGCCTACATCCACGGGCAAAGACAGAAGGAAATAATTTTATTATACTGGAAAAAATAATAACTTCTTTTTAATAATAGAAGAGAATAATTATACTCTCTCTATAATTAGGAAAAAACTATTCTCACTTCCCAATACTCCAACTACACCCAATAACTCTCAAAATTCTCTCTAATACAAGAAGAAATGAATTTTCTGGGATGATGGAAATGAGGGAATGGGCGCTCAATTTATAGCTGCATTTTGGTTACTATGCATTATTATTTTTTTTATTATTTTTATTATTTTATTATTATATATATATATATATATATTTTGTTCAACACGGCACCGTGTGCCGTGTTGAATGAAGAGAATGGAGCACAACATCTAGAAGGGCGGTGCCCTTTTCAAACTTTGACATTCTCCCACTTGGAGATTTGATCAAGAACCAATCAATCTCCACACCATCCTTTCTGCTTTGCCATTGACATGTTACTTACGTTTCTGCTAAACCACACGAGGATCTACTCCATATAAACTTGTCAAAAATGATTGGCTTAGTCATAACATCTGCTAGGTTCTCCTTGGTATGGATTTTTTGTAAATCTACACTTCCATCTTCCACTACTTCTCGAACGAAGTGATACTGTACCCCTATATGTTTTGTCCTGGAATGAAAGACTGGATTCTTTGCAATATGCAAAGCACTCTGACTGTCACAAAACACATGAATTTTCTCTTGTTTGTGCCCGAGCTCTTTAAGTAGCCTTATCCAAATAGCTTCCTTGCATGCTTGTGTAGGCTGCCATGTATTCCGCCTCCGTCAGTAGATAAAGCCACAACGATCTGCGGTTTTGAAATCCAACTACTGACCTCCTCCGCAAGTGTAAACACATAGCCGATGAGTGGACTTTCTTTTATCAAGGTCACCGCGAAATCGAATCTACGTAGCCTCCGACATTAAATTCGACCCTCCATAACATAATGCAACATCCGAGGTTCCTCTGATGTATCTTAGAATCCTCTTCACTGTTTGCCAATGTTCTCCACCGGGATTCGCCATGTATCGACTAACCGCCTCCCACCGCTCATGCAATGTCCGGTCTTGTATAGATCATAGTGAACATCAAACTTCCTATTGCTGATGCATATGATACTCGAGACATCTCCTTCCTCTCTGCTTCATTGCTAGGACACATACTTGAGGATAACTTGAAATTAACAGGAAATGGAGTAGAAATTGGCTTACAATCTTGCATGTTGAAGCGTCGCAAGATTTTCTTCAAGTAATTCTTCCGTGAAAGCCAAATCTCCATGTTATTTCTGCCTCGTGAATTTGCATCCCTAGAATCTTGTTTCACTGGTCCCAAGTCCTTCATTTCAAACTCCCTAGCCAATCGTGCCTTTAATTCTTGGACTTGATCTTTGTTGGGGCTCACGACCAACATGTCGTCCACATACAACAACAGAAATGATAAAATCATTATCATTAAATCTCTTGTAATAAGCACAATGGTCCGAATCGAGTCTCATAGTATCCAAGGCTTATGATGAAGGAATCAAATCTCTTATACCAACACCTCGGCTCATGTTTGAGACCGTATAGATATTTTTTTAATCTGCAAACCAAGTTCTCCTTGCTCTGCTTCAAAGAAAACCTTCCGTTGGAGCATATAAATTTCTTCTTCAAGTTCTCCATGAAGAAATGCAGCTTTCACATCTAATTGTTTTAGATGTAGGTCGAATGTAGCACATATTGCCAAGACTACTCCGATCGTCGTGAGTCCGACTCATCGGAGAAAAGATCTCATCAAGTCAATACCTTCTTTCTCGAGCATATCCCTTTACCACCAATCTTGCACGATACCGCTCCACTTGATTATTGCCATCACGCTTGATCTTGTAGACCCATTTGTTTCCAATGGCTTTTCTTCCATGTGGCGATGGCACAAGTTCCCATGTCTTGTTTTTGTGTAGAGCTTCAATTTCTTCCCGCATTCGTCGCCGTCCACAAAGTAACATCCGAGCTGCTTAAAGCTTCATGGAAAGTTGATGGCTCTCCATCCTCTCGTTAAAAGACAATATACAACATTGATCTCCGTAACATACTCGAAAGTGCTAAGTTGGTGGTCGCCTCTCTCGAGTTGACCGACGAACTTTGGAGCCCTCGCACTCGACCGGTTCTTGTTCCTCGTGCTCTGCGTCGCTCGTAAGACTCGAATCTTCCCGACTATTTTCTACATATACCGGTGTAGTCTCCGACTTTTCTTTCACAAGACTATCATCCCCATCTTTCTTTTGCAGTTGATCTTCTACAAAGACAACATCTCTGCCGATGACAATATTGTAGGCAGCTGGGATCCCACAGATGATACCCCTCGACACCATCAAGATACCCCAAAAGATACACCTCCTAGATTTTGGATCTAGCTTTGTTTTTCTGGGCATTATACATTACATATACAGGACTTCCAAATGCATATAAATGAGAGTAATCACCGGCTTACTCGTCCACATCTCCATCGGCGTCTTCAACTCAATGGCTATTGATGGAGACCGATTTATCACATAACAGTAGCTTTGGTCGCTCACTCAAAAAGAGTTAGGTAGACCAACAGTCTTCAACATAGCTCTTATCCTCTCTCAGAAGAGTTCTATTCATCCGCTCCGCCACTCCATTTTGTTGAGGAGTGTATGCCATCAGAACCGCCTCTAAATACCTTCTTGCTACGATGATGCAAGAAATGCACTATCTCAGTATACTCTCCGCCATTATCCGTTCTTAAGCACTTGATCTTTTCCTGCATTCAAGTTCAACCCGCTTTGAATTCCTTAAACATCGGAAACTCATCCGACTTTTTCTTGATTGGATGTACCCAACATCTCCTGGAGTAATCATCAATAAAAGTAACGAAGTACTTCAGACCTCCTCGGATAAATCCGGTGATTCCCAAACATCGAATGAACTAAGTCGAGAATGCATTTACTTCTAGCATGAGATCTGCTAAATTTCAATCTATGCTGCTTACTTATAACACAATGCTCACAAAAAGGTAGACTTACCGATTTAAGTCCCGGAAACAGCTGTCGCTGAGAGAGAATCTTCAAACCTTGTTCTGACATGTGGCCAAGTCTGAGATGCCACATCATCGTTGACTCTTCTCTATTTGACGCGACACACGCATCGCCTTCCCGTAGTGTTTCTCCTCGAGCATGAATAGATTCGCACCGATCTTTTCTGCCTTCATTAACACAAGCGCTCCTCTGACAATTTTTATCATCCCATTTTCAATATGGACTTTGCACCCAAGACTATCTATTTGTCCTAAAGACAATAGATTTTTCTTCAGGCCTTTGACATATCGTACCTCCCGAATTGTGCGAACCGTACTCATCATACATTTTTATTTTGACAGCACTCAATACCAGCAATCTCCAAGGCATGGTCATTGCCCATGTACACAGATCCTCCTGAGATTGGTTCATATGTGTGGAACCATTCTCTCCGAGAGGTCATATGCCATGTTGCTCCCGAGTCTTAAGCCGACGCCGCCTAACCGCTCGCTTTCCGTAATATCACTGCCTCGCTATAGAGAATTTCGCCATCATCCGAAGTACTAGCCACACAACCCTGAGCATTTGATGACTCAGGTGTTTTATTCTCTCTACTCTTCTGATTACTCCAACACTCTTTCTTCACATGCCCTTTCTTGCCACAATTGTAGCATTTCACGTTCTTCTTACTTCTGGATTTTGATATACCATGATTGTAACTCCCACTAGGGCCACGCTCGCTGATCTCCTCTCGCCATCAATAGCGCTTTTGCTTGCTGAACTTGCATGTCTATCTTCCTTGATCTTGCACCGCTTTCCTCGCTTAAGATGGAGGCTGCAACATCATCGAAAACTAGACCGTCCGGTCGGGTTGTTGTTCGCCGATTGATGATGAGTTGATCATACTGAATCTGGTAGACTTTGAAGTAGAAGCTCACGACGCTCATTTTCCTCTATTTTGTGACCCAACATTGTGAGTTGCGAAAATAGAGTCTTCAAGGTGTTGATATGGTCTGATCATCGATGTAGATTCCGCCATGCGAAGAGTATAGAGTCTTATCTTTAAAAGATCTTGCTGTGCAGATGACTTAGCCTCGTAGAACTTTGTGAGAGTATCCCATATTTCCTTCGTCTGTCTTTTCTCTCGCCACACTGGATAACACCTCATCCGCAAGTGCTAAGTGTAGATCAAGCAATTGCATTACCGCTCATTTCATTCCACTTAGCATCATCGGCCACTTCTATGGGTCTTTCTCCAATTGTCGCTAAGCAATTGTTTTTCCTCGAATAGCTTTCATCTTCATTTTCCACAACGAGAAATTGTTCTCATTGAACTTCTCAATCTCAGTATTTTGCCGCCATTGCTTTCACCACTGAACCAACTTAGTTAGGATCGGCTCTCACTGCTTCACGTGAATGACGATCAGTAGTGAATAGTGATCGTATACGTGAACGAATGAATATATACGTGAACAAGAATCTCGATTCCAAAATGCAACCTCTCTCGATACCAATCGTAAGGAGATTTATGGGTGAAACAGTAAACACGATTAAATGAGATTGGAAGAAAATGAAGAGCAAGCACAAATTCAGTACACTATAAATTACGTGGTTCGACTTTATAGCTCTACATCCACGGGTAAAGACAGAAGGAAATAATTTTATTATACTGAAAAAAATAATAACTTCTCTCTAATAATAGAGGAGAATAATTATACTCTCTCAATAATTAGAAAAAAACTATTCTCACTTCCCAATACTCCAATTACACCCAATAACTCTCAAAATTCTCTCTAATACAAGAAGAAATGAATTTTCTGGAATGATGGAAATGAGGGAATGGGCGCTCAATTTATAGCTGCATTTTGGTTACTATGCATTATTATTTTTATTATTTTATTATTATATATATATATATATTTTGTTCAACACGGCACCGTGTGCCGTGTTGAATAAAGAGAATGGGGCACCGCATCTAGAAGGGCGGTGCTCTTTTCAAACTTTGACAGGGTGGACAAAACTCAAATCAAATTTTTTAACCGTTATCTTCCTAAGATTTAAATTTGGGTGGTCAAATTAAATGAAGACAAATAAATTAAGTACAAACTTTAACTTATTTATGAATTGCGAAAATTATTTTTAGCCAATTATATATATATAATCATTGTTAAGTGTGGGGTTCTCATTTTTTTTTTAATGCAGACACACATTTAATTGATGCGGTTTAATACAATCAGTTTTTTATGTCTTATAAAATCATGTAATTTAATAACATGCTACACTGACTCTATTAAATCTAAGTTTTAATACGTGCCTGCATAAAAAAGAATGAGGGTGCCACATGAGAGGATTCTCACTCACTCTCTTTCTCTCTCTCTCTATATATATATATATACATATAATCATTTTCTCATGCAGGCGCTCATTTTTTTTCATGTGAATATGTTATTAAGCTTTTTGATTTAATAGAGTCATTGCGAATATGTTGTTAAACAATATAATTTTATAGTAAATTGAACACTAACTCTAGTAAACTGTATAACTTAATATGTCCGCATTTATATATATATATATATATGTCTGCATTTTTTAAAATGCAGATTTGTGAAAGGCATTTACAATGTTGTAAAATATTTTTCAGCAGCTTACAATTTTATAAAGGTCTTTGAAAACGGCATGAAATACTGAATCTGCATTTAAAAAAATGCTAACACTTGAACCCAGAAGTGATATATATATATATATGACAATGGCATGAAACACTGAATCCATATTTTAAAAAATGCAAATAGTCACACCCAAAAATAATTATATATATATGTGTGTGTATAACATTTTAATTGTATTTTGATAGCATTTATGAAATGAAGTAGTTTGTACATACATCGAGTAAACCTCGCAGCAGATCGTGGTGCTCTCTTTTAATTATTTTGTTGAGAAATTGATCAAAACTCTCCTCTTGTTTTTAAAATTAATCATTTCATCCTCATATTTTAAAATCGATCAATACTCTTTACTGTTAAAAAAGTTGTGCGTTTTCAAATTTTTTAACATTTTACTATTTCACTATTAGAAAATTCCATTAATCAATGGTGGGCTTTAACACATCAAAATTAAAATAGAAAAAGACCCAAAAAAAATTGATAGTCAACAATTTTTTTTAAGGGCATAAAGCTTTTGATAGGTTTAAAAACGTGAAGGGAAATATGATTAGTTATGATAAATAATAATTTTTTAGAGTGTAATTAAAATTAATACTCAGGGGCAATACGTAATTTCAGCGTTTTCTTTGACGAATGGTCCCTCCTGGCTATATTGCTTTGCTTCCCCGAATGGACCATACATTAATGTAGTTACTTTTAGAATATTGCGACTGTTAGAATATTGCTGGTGAAACAGGATATGTACTTATGTCTGATTTGATTTATAGAATATATTTGTCATTTAAAAAGATAGACGTTTGCTTGTTTGTTTTTTTCCTATTTTTTGATAAGAAAAGATAGACGTTTTCTGACTTCTCTAAAAGAGCCAGTTATCACGTTAAAATTAATAAAGTTTTAAAAGTTGTGATTATATTGTAACCAGATATATTAAAAAAAACTGATTTTGGCCTTTTCTTTTGAACTTCTTCGAGCTGTAGACAATACTAAAACTGGACATGGACAATTGATAGGATCCCGCACCTTAATTTTATTAGAGATAAAGTTACCTAATTTTTTACTTAAATGGCCATATAAGTACTCTTATTTTGATATATATAGTTACACACATTTTTTTTTTATGATTATACTCTTCAATTATAACAATCCTAAAATTAACTTAAAATAAACTTCTATAATTATGCAAAATGTGATATTTAAAAAATTAAATATATAATAGTATATATTTTATGAATGATTTTGAATAATAAAAAAAAATTATTTCATATTACTAATCTATCATATATATTTTAAGTTAATAAAATCTATTTCACAGAATAATAATGCCTTAATAGCTGTATTTAACATTAAAAATTTAGGTTTTATATATTTCTCATTATTACCCTAAAAATATATAAAATAAAATGAGAATGATTATGAATGGTTAATTTTACTCCATCAAAGTTTTGGCATATATAATATTCAAAAAATGATTTTGAAAAGAAAATTCAAATAATGTGATTTTTATACAATATTGGCGTGAGTGTTATCTATGAGCAATGATACCTCTTGGCCACCAAATATAGTGTGAAAAAGATGCGACCGAGGCTGCTGGGTGACCTCTTGACGAGTTGGGCTACGTGGCCATCTACGATGCGATATGCTACTGAGCTATGATGAGATAAGGACAAGCTGTGTGTTGCTTATGATGAGAACAATTTGGAAAGATGAGTGAGAATGTGAAAGAGTGACTTAAAGTTTGATTTATAGATTATGGGCTAGTGAGATTGTGAGTTTTGGGTTCTGGTTAAGTTTAAATTACATTAAACTCTTTATATTAACTAATAATTATATTATTTATACAAATATTTTGATATGTGTTATTTATATCCACATTAAATATTTTTAAATTTAAAATTTATTTTATTTATTAATAATTTTAAAAAATAAAAATAAAATTAAAAATAAAAATGGAAAATGAGGAGAGGATGTGGTTTCTATCTTCATACCCTCTCCAATTGAGAAAAATCCCTTAGCACCCCTATTCGCATGGAAATTTTATCATCCCTATTAGATTGAGTATGAATGTAAGTTACTATTGCTGTTAAAACTAAGTTAGCAAATGTATATTGCATTATTTTGTGCCGCATGATAGTGTTTGACAGCTACAGACATGGTTGTTTGAATATACTTATATTTGTGTTTACATGATCTTCTTGACTTATTTATTCACTATAAGTTACATGCTAATACAATTTTTTTATTATTATTAATGAAGAACAATTAACCCAAGCCTAGAGAGATAATACTGAATCTAGTTAGAGCTTTGGTAACAAGTGTGTTTAATAAGCAGCAGTAGTAGAGCCAATGCTAATCTCATTCAACACATTTTTTTAAAGCGATCATATGATCATTACTGTTGGGTCCATCTCATTTAGGTGGCCCATGCCCAAAGTTCCTCAGTTTGGGCATTTCAGTAATTAAAGAAAACAAGTTAGGGCTATGTAAAAGTTGTCATGAAATCTGGCTTTATAAAAAAAGAATAAAAGTTGTCATGAAATCTGGCTTTACGAAGAAGAATAAGTGGAGGCGCAGTAATATTAACAATCGTAAAAGACGAGAGAGAAAGAGAGAGACAATGGCTTAAGATTATTTTAGGGGTAAGGATTTCAATCTTTGAATGGATAATTGGAAGGCGATTTTAATTCTGTTTTCTCCCAAATTTAGAAGGTAAGTTCAAGATATCGTCCTCAATAATAATATTAGTTTTGATTTTTGTTTTATCCTCTCATTAGCTATTATTTGAGATACCCACTTATTAGAGAGATAAATATTAGGCTGTTACTGTAAGTCAAGATTATTGAGATTCTTGATGTGTTAGCCTCTACTGTTATCTAGAGAAGAATTTGTGCTATAATCCCGTTATTAGTATAGTGGAAGGTTAGATTGGACTATGGACTTTTGATTTTTCCCGATTTATTGTTTACATAAAAATCTGTCTCTTGTGGTTGATTTATTACTTTGGATTATATTAGTTTATTTTATGCTTATTAATTTGTGATACATATCTCGTTTTAACCACACAAAGAGGAAAATAGTTTGTGTCCGCTTAATTTGCGGTTGCTTATATGGGGTTCCTTTCCCAATAGAATGGTATCAGAGTGAGGTTGTGTATTTTTTTCACTTGTATAGTTGAGATGGAGGAGTCTGTGACATGCATGATTAAATTTAAGTAATGAAATTACGGTATTTGGAAGTCTAGAATGAAAGATCTGCTCTTTATGAAAGACTTACATGAACCAATTGAAGGCAAAGAAGCTAGATCCGACGATTTAAATGATAAGAAATGTGCTCTTTAAACAAGCAAGTCGTGAGTACTATTAGGTCATGGATTGATTAAAGTGTGTACCACCATATCGCAAAGGATACTAAGGCTGATGTTCTTTGGAGAAAATTGGAGACAATTTATGAGCAACCTACAGCACAAAATAAAGCCAATATGATGAAAATGCTTGTTAACTTGAAATACAATAAAGAGGGCAGTATAATTGAAAACACTAATGAGTTTTACGACTTGGTTGATCAATTAACTACTATGAAGATTATTCTGGATGGTGAGTTGCTTACATTGTTATTGCTTAGCTCTTTGTCCAATAATTAGGAGACATTAGTTGTGTCAGTGAATAATTCTGTACCGAACGAGAAATTAACTTTGGTTATGGTTACAGATTATCTGCGGAATGATAAATCTAGAAGAAAAAGTGTTGAAGTGGTTCCTTTAAGTCAGATGTATTTGTTCTAGAAAAACAAGGCAAAGGAAAATCTAAGTTCTAAAGGAGAAACATCAAGTGCTTTTTCTATTAAAAAAAAAAAGTCATATAAAAAGGGAGTGTAGATTATGGAAAAGAGAATAGGCGAAGGAAAATGTTGATGGTAAAAAAATGACAAAGAGAACACTGCAGCAATAGTTGATGGTGATATATATATTGTTTATGATGAGGGCTCTATAAATTTCACTTGCCATACCAGTAATTAGGTGATTAATTCATATGTTTCATTTCATGTTACCGCACATCGTGATTACTTCACATCCTATACTAATAGTGATTATGACTATGTTTGGATAAGAAATAAAGGGGCATATAAGATTGTGGACATAAGAGATATTTGCTTAGAAATTAGTGTTGGCGGTATGTTATTACTTAAAGATGTCAGACATGTACCAGATATTCGCCTTAATTTATTTTCTATAGGTAAGTTTGATAATGGTGGTTATTCTAATCAATTTCGTACATGAAAATAGAAGCTCACTAAAGGCTCTTTAGTGTAGCTAAGGGAAAGAAAGTGAACACTCTCTATGTGATAGAAGTCAATATTACAAAAGAAAATGTGATTATGGTTCTAAAAGATTCTGACATTAAGACATGACATAAAGGACTTGGTCTTATTAGTAAAAAAAAGGTTGGAAACTCTTACAAGAAAGACATACAAAATAGCTTTTAAGTGCTTTTCTCTATCTAGAAAGTCACGTATTCTTAATTTGGTCACTAATGTTTGCATGATGTAAAGTAGATCAATAGCAGATGCACTTTATTTTGTAACTTTTATTGATGACTACTTTAGAAAAGTGTAGGCTTTTGCTTTAAAATCTAAAGACTAGGTTTTTGATACGTTTAAGTTCTTCCATGCTTATATTGAAAGAGGGACATAAAAAAAGTTAAAATGTGTTAGGGCTGATAATAATGGTAAGTACAGTGGACCATTTGAGCAGTATTGTAGATCCCATAGAATTAGACTTAAGAATACTATATCAAAAACCCTTCAACGAAATGGTGTTGCAGAAAGGATGAACAAAACTAGTGAAGAAAAGGTCAGTGTATACTTTCCAATGCCAAGCTTTCTAAATCTTTTTAGTAGAGGATATGTATACTGCAGTTGATTTGATTAGCCTTTCTCTTTTAGTTCCATTGGATGGTGATGTGTCTGAGAGAGTTTAGACTAGGAAAGGTGTTTCTTATAAACACTTGAGATTATTTGGTTACAGAGCATATGTTTAAATTCCTAAATATGAGAGATTGAAGCCTGATGATAAAGCCAAGGAATGCATTTTCATAGGCTATGGATATGAAGAATTTTGGTATAGTTTATGGGATCCAATGGCAAGGAAACTAATAAGAAGTAGAGATGTTATGTTTTTAAAAAATCAGATAGTTGGTTATGAAGAAAAGAGTGATAAGCCTCAGTCATCTCCAGAGACTCCTATTCTTCTAACTTTAGGTTCTCTACTTACAGTTCACAATGATCATAGGAGAGCTGGAGAGGATAATGATGATGGTTCAGTTGAACCAGTTAAGCAAGGACCTCAAGAACTACCCGCACTACTAGATGAGCCAGAATTGAGGAGATCCACTTGAGAACGATATCTTTCCATTAGATATCTTATACATGAGTATGTGATTCTTACAAATGGAAGGGAGGTAGAATCTTTTGAAAAAGCTATGTCTTATCAGCCTAAAAATGAATGGGTTAAATCCATGCAAGAAAAGATGCAATCATTAAATGAGAACTGCATTTATGACTTAGTAAAGCTTTATAAGGAAAAAGGGCATTGAAAAAAAAATGGGCTTACAGGTTGAAGGCTGAAAATAACTTATAACGCGGGTACAAAGCTAGATTGGTTGTGAAGGGTTTTAGTCAGAAGAAAGGTGTTGATTTTAAAGAAATATTTTCTCCTGTAGTAAAGATGTCTTCTATCCAAGATATTTTAGAATTAGCAGTTAGATTGAATTTAAAGATTGAATAGCTTGATGTAACGAAAACTTTCTTATATGGTGACTTAAAGGAAGAAATATATATATAGCAATCTGAAGTCAGTGTGAAATGAAAAGAAGAATTTGTGTGCAAGTTGAAGAAAATTTTGTATGGGCTGAAACAGACACTGAAGACAATGGTATAAAAAGTTTGTTTCTTTTATGGAAAATCATGGTTTCAGCAAGACTATGTGTGACTATTGTGTTTTCGTAAAGAAGTTTGGTGATAATGACTTTATTATTATACTGTTTTATGTGGATGACATATTGATTGTTAGACAAGATACTAGCAAGATCGACAATCTCAAGAAAGAGCTTAGTAAATCTTTTGCAATGAAGAACTTAGGACCAACAAAGTATATTCTTAGCATAAAGATTGCCTATGACAGAAAAGCTGGGAAGTTATGGTTATCTCAAGAAGTATATATTGAAAATGGTTCTTAAAAGATTTAACATATGTTCTCCACTTGCAGGCCATTTCAAACTTAGTTCCTAGCATTGTCTTATAAGTGAGAAAGAGAAACAAGAGATGGGAGGAGGTCCTTATACTTCAATAGTTGGGTGTTTGATATATGCCATGATTTGTATAATGAAATGAATTCTTAGATATCTTAAAGGCACTTCCAAGGGATGTTTATGTTTTAATGGTGACAAACATGTGTTACAAGTGTACACAGATGCAGATATGATGAAAGATGTTGATTCTAGAAAATCCATATTAGGATATTTGCTCACCTTTATAGGGAGAGTAATTCAATGACAGTCTAGACTTCAGCAATGTATTGTACCATCTACCATAGAAGCATAGTATATTACAATTATTGAAAGTTGCAAAGAAACATTGTGGATGAAGAATTTCAATAAGAGTTACATGTTAAACAAGATAGCTATGTTATGTACTGTGATAATAAAGAGTGTTATTCAATTGGCAAAGAATTTGACTTAGCATTCAAATTCTACGCATATTGATATGAGGTATCTTTGGATACATGACATGCTTCAGAAGAAAGAGTTGCAACTTGAAAAGATTCAAATAACAAAGAATGTGTGAGATATAATGACAAAGTCATTGCCTAAAGAAAAGATGAAAAGCTATAAACAAAGAGGGGCATGATGTTGCCCCCTACATGATCGGAGGGGTAGATTTATTGGGTCTATCTCATTTAGGTGGCCCAAGCCCAAAGATCCATTAGTTTGGGCATTTAACTAATTAAAGGGAACAAGTTAGGGCAACGTGCAATTTACCATGAAATTTGGCTTTATAAAGAAGAATAAGTGGAGGCAACAATATTAACAATTGCAAAAGGACAAGATAAAAAGAGAGAGATAACAGTGGGGTGAGGATTATTTTAGGGCCAAGGATTTCAATCTTTGATTGGATAATCAGAAGGTGATTTTTACTCAATTTTCTCCTAAATTTGAAGGGTAAGTTCCTGGCATCGACCTCTTTAATACTCATAGTCTTGATTTTTGTTTTATCCTCTCGTTGGCTGTTATTTGAGATATCCACTTATTAGAGAGACAATATAATGTTGTTACTGTAAGCCAATATTATTGAGATTCTTGATGTTGCTAGTCTTTAGTATTATCTAGAGAATAATTTGTGTTGTAATCCCATTATTCGTATAGTGAAAGGTTATATCGGACTACAATCTCGTGGTTTTTCCCAATTCCCATTCAAGTAAAAACTTATGCCTTTTATGGTTGATTTATTGTTTTGGATTGTACTTTTTTATTTTCTGCCTATTAATTTGTGGTGCACATCTCGTTTTAATCACTCAAAGAGGAAAAAGTTTATTTTTGCATAATTTGCAGCTGCTTGTGTAGGGTTCCTTTCCCAACAATTACTTCTCTTATATAAGCCTAAAATTTACTACAAGAATATTAGAGTTTAGCAATGACAAAAATTTCGTTGCAATATATGTTTTTTAGCTAGGGGATAAAAAGTTTCGCTGCTAAGTTTATAGCAGAAAGATAGTATTTAATTATAAAAGGGCATATTGTGACCAAAAATTTATTTTGTTGCAGAAAATATGAGAGACAAATATGATGCTATTACTGTAAGGCAAGATTATTGAGATTCTTGATGTTGCTAGTCTCTAGTGTTATTTAGAGAATAATTTGTGTTGTAATCCCGTTATTAGTATAGTGAAAGGTTATATCGGACTACGGTCCCGTGGTTTTTCCCGATTTGGGTTCAAGTAAAAATTTATGCCTTTTGTGGTTGATTTATTGTTTTGGATTGTATTTGTTTATTTTCTGCCTATTAATTTGTGGTGCACATCCCATTTTAATCACACAAACAGTGAAAGAGTTTATTTTTGCTTAATTTGCAGCTGCTTGTGTAGGGTTCCTTTCCCAACAATTAGTTCTCTTATATAAGCCTAAAATTTACTACAAGAATATCAGAGTTTAGCAATGACAAAAATTTCATTGCAATACATGTTTTTTAGCTAGGGGATAAAAAGTTTCATTGCTAAGTTTATAGTAGAAAGATAGTATTTAATTATAAAAAGGGCATATTGCAACCAAAAATTTATTTTATCGCAGAAAAATTTTAGCGATAAAAGAAATGTTTGCTCCCAAACCTTTAGCAACCAGATTTTGATATATTACGATGAATATTTTCATCGTAAAAAGTACATATTTTGCTAAATATATCTGTAGCAAAAAAACATCAATCATCGTAAAGGTGATTTTAACATCAAACACCTTATTTGCAAAATATAGATTGGAATTAAACTTTATAACAGCAAAAAGTGAGTCATAGTAGAAGCACACAATGGCAACGAAATTGTCTTCGTCACTAATACCACCTTGGCGACAATTTCAAATTCATTACTAAAACATCTTTTAGTGACGAAATTTTCGTTGCTAAATATGTTTCAATGCTAATTATCAATGGCAACAAAGTAATTTTCTTCACTAAGTAATTTATCGGGAACAAATATAATGGCACCTTATTTTAAAATTTAGTGCCAAATACTTTTGTCGCTAATGCTCCCTTTTTTGTGACAAAATTACTGTTTTGTTGCAAAAGATCTAGTAAATCAATATAATTTTATAAATTTAGAGTCATTTCAATTGAGCTAGCAATCACAGCCTTGTTCATTTTGGTGCTAATTTTTATTATAAGTTTTTATAATATGGAGCTTCTAGTTTGCACACTTTATTGGATTTTGCTTGTTTGCTTTGGTATAATTGTCCTTTGTCACTGGGGTAAACTCTCATGAGCAACCATTAAAATGGCTCAAAAAAAAAAAAAATTTGTAATTGGCCATGTGAGCCCAACCTGAAACTCGCATATTAGGTTTATTTGATTGACATTTTTCTGACAATAAGATCGATTGATTTTTCTCATCTGATGATGACAGACCTTTCAATATCAATCTAAATATTGGGTCCTTTATTAATCATGGCATATTGGCATTGGTAATGGTAAATAGAATTTGCTGCTTTGGCCTGCGTTTTTATTTTGTCGTATTTTTGTCACTTTAAGCTACACTTATTTGTTGTTATTTCTGCAGTTTTTTCTATTTTTACTAGTTTTATTTTTGTTTGATATTTTTTATTATTTTTGGATAATTTTTTTTACTATTTTACTGTTATTTATTATTGCTCTTGCTTTTATTTACTATTATTTACACTTTTTTTTGGCTATTTCTTAGTGCATAAATATGTTATTTGGTATTTTTTCGGCTGTTTCTAAGTATTTTGTTTGTTTACTTTGTTATCGATAAAGTTTTTACTTTTTTACAGTTTCTATTGGTTTTTCTTTTTATACTGCTTTTACATTCATATGAACAAAAATTAATTGTTATTTTCTATTGATTTTGCCTTTTCTACTGTTATTTACTGCTATTTATTGCTGTTTTATTACTTTTTACTGGATAATTCTATTTTTTTAGTGTTTTTATGCAATTTTTGGGTTATTTTTTTTCTTGTTATTGATAAAGTTTTTACTTTTTTTACTAGTTTTACAATTCATATAAACAAAAATTAATTGTTATTTTGTTTCTATTAATGTTTTTTTTTTATTTATGCTATTTTTTGTATTTTTTACTATTTTGGATAACTTTTTATTTTTTTGCTGTTTCTACTATTATTTACTGTTGTTTTTACTGTTATTTGCTGGTATATTTGCTGGATAAATCTATTATTTGGCATTTTTCTACTATTTCTTGGTAATCTTTTCTATTTTTACTATTATTGATAAATTTTTTGCTCTTCTTTTGCTGGTTTTACATTTCATATAAACAAAAATTAATCGTTGTTTGCTGTTGTCTCTATTTTTTTCTATTAATGTTATGTTTTGGTAATTTTGGGTAACTCGTTATTTTCTCTGCTTTTATTTATTGTTGATTCTATTGTTTCTACTATTATTTACTACTGTTTCTATCGTTATTTTCTAGTATTTTTGCTGCTATTTTCACTATCTTTGTTGTTATTTGCTATTTTTTTTTCAAAGAGAAGAGGAAGATAGCTGATTCCAAAATTAGGGTAAATTTTTGCATCAACACACAACAGTAAATAAATTTTCAAGTGAGTTTTTAGGCATTACATTTAAATCAGTTTTAAATTTCTTTATAAGATCTTAAAATCAAAGATTGTTGCTTTAAGATTTATGTTGCATGATTTATTAGAATTAAATTATTAATATTTATTAATAAAACACTTATATGAATTTAGAAATTAATGGACACTAACATGAACAAGATTTGCCCCCAAGGCCGTAGTCGGGTTGGCTGCCATAGTCGGTTCTAGATTCGTAGCGACCCGGGTTCGAGTCTTGGGGTGGGAAGGGTAAAACTCTTTGGGCTTGCCCACCCTCCCTTTTTTAAAAAAAAAAAACATGAACAAGATTTGATTTGGTTAGGATGTCAATAATGGATAAACGTTGGATGCTACTTCAAGATAAACTTTGTAATGAATATCAGAACAGTATTAATTTATTTATTAAAGCTGCTGAAAAGTGTCTAGAAGAGAATAATTGCCTCCATTGTCCATGTAAAAAGTGTGTGAATGCAATTATTAGACTGTTAAAAGTTTTTATGAAATTTTGTACAAACTAGAGATCTCATCTACCTATGATATATGGGTTTACTATATGGTGAAAAACGTGAGCCTAGTTTACTTTCAGCTTGAAAGGAGTTAAAATATTGTAGGCAATAGTAATATTGAGGATAAACATCATGACATATTTGATATTCTAGATGACTTAAGTGGTCTAATATCAAAGTTTGATGCAGATCCACAAATGTGGCTGGAGACACATTTCCTTTTGAAATAAAGGATTTAAATAATTATAAAGTGAATAGCTTGTTAAATGATTCTCATAAGATGTCTTGCTCTGAAGTACGACTATCATTAATAAGTTTTATTTTCAGATTAATGCATATAAAAGTCCTTAATCAGTGAAGTAGAAAATTAACAGATATGTTACCCAAATTTTTGATTCAATTCTTACTTTAGGGAACACAAATGGCAGGAAACTTGTATGATGTCAAAAATATTTTGAAAGGTTTAGGGCTAAGCTATAAAGTTATTCATGCTTGCAAGTATGATTGTGTGTTGATTTGGAAAGAAATAAATCATTGGATAAATGTCCAATATGTGGTGAACATCGATATAAATCTTGTAGTCCAAGGAAGAATATACCATAAAATTTTTTACAATATTTTTCTTTGAGACATAGGCTATAATAATTATTTATGTTGCGACACAAATCAAGTGATATAAGATGGCACCATCAAAAGTGGGTAGGTATAGATAGTATTTTGAGACATCCGATGGATGGTGAGGCATAGAAAGATTTTGATAAACTGTATCCTACATTTACAAATCCATTCACTTTTCCAGATTATCAAAGATAATAAAACAAAGATTAATAGGCAATTGCATAAGAATATAAGTAACGATGAATGAAGATATGAATTCATTATGCTAGAACATCAAGATATCATAAATATATAATAGTGTACATGATCGAATAATATCTAGATAGTTAAATATATTAAGAAGAAAAGAATGCATACATTTATATCTTGATGCATGCCTTTGTATACATTATGCCTTTGTATACATTTATAGTACAAAATGATTAAAAAATGAATTTACCATACTATCTCTTATGGCTAGAGACTCGACTTATAACGTGTTAAATAATGTATCAATTTGGAACACAACTATATAACAAAAGAAAGAGAGAAAGTAAATGTGAGACACAATGTCTAGAAAGAAATTTTATTCAAACTCAAGTGTATATATATAAGGAGATGAGCTCTCCTTTTATAGTCTTGTAGGCATACAAATAAAGTAAATGATTAGAAAATGGATACAATCATTAGTCATAAGTACTTATGAGACAGTGGGAGTTATAAGAGATAAAGAGTTGTGCTGGTGGAGAGATAAAAAGTTACTTTGATGAACATCCACATAATTATAATTATTTCATAACAATAAGAAAATTGTTAATTAACCGCATTAGATTAATTCAACAACGAAAATAAGTATGAAATTATGTACTGTATATATTTTTAGGTTTGTTTTAGTTCAGATCAGAGCCATCTAAATCTGGTATAAGTTATAATTTGCAATAATTTCATCATTATCATTTGAAATGATTGCAACAAATTCATCATCACGTAGAGAGTTTTGCACAAGTTAGGCATCAATGAAATATGGAGCAATATCATCCATACTGAATTATTGTTCACCAAAACAATATTGTTGCAACATCGAGACAACATAACCATCTGAGTTAGTATATTAGTTCTCGTCCTCTTTATATGCATCATGATCAATATTGTCATCATTCCCTTCATTTTCCTATTGGATATCCCACACACATTTTTTATTTCTATTTTCCATTGCTTTACACCCTTTCCACCCTTTACTAAGTGTAGGATCATCAATATACATTACCAATTGTGCTTACGTTTCTAAACAAGGCATATTTATTATACTATGTTTAAGTAACATTGATTAATATAAGATGATAATCTTTGCATACTCTTTTCTTCTTCAAATCAACATCAAACTATTTACATTTAAATAAAACAACCCAAAGCCATGACAAATTACTAAATGACATCAATTAAAACTACAAAGAAATCAATGATGTCATTATGCGAACTAGATAAAGCACTTTGGTATTTTGGATTGTACGATGGTCATCCTTTTCATTTATAACAAAATGTACACCATTGACATTACAAACCAATAGTTATATACACTGATATCTAGCACAAATGCCAACAAACACAATGGTATTCATCATCCAAGGATCCTTTACGACGCATTGCTCTTACCTAAGTAACAAACATATGCATCAAAGCTTGATCCAAAAAATAATAATTAATATTTTATAATAAAGAACCAAATTTTTTTAATAAAGAAATAATATTCTTTTATAAGAATAACACTTACACATGATGCAAACCAATTTGGAAATAGTTTTTATTGACTTTAAGCAAATTTGTTTTCCCCTTCATTTTCATCAGTCTCAAATGTTCACTACAATAACTAATAATTGTTAATATGATTAATAAGATTTCTATTAGTAAGCACAAAAGCTAAAAAGCTTTAAGTATAGTTGTACTTCATCACAATTTTTTAATACAAACTAGCGAGCTTTATCAATATCATCTCGTGAAAATTGTTTAATTCCAACTAGTCCAAATGGCAGGCATTTTATGACAAAACTAAAAATCCATCCCCTTGATCTCCACTAACATACATTGAACAAAATGTCAATGCCTTATTAATAATATAAACTCTTGCAATCGAGCTTTATTCTTGATACCTTTCTTAAATTTACCAAAGCTCTATCAATAATGGAAGTTATATTATTTAGATCTAGTTGAATACTACAACAACATAAATGAAAGTGAACAATTATAATAGAATAATTACCTTTCAATTGGATACATCTACCTAAAGGTAACTAGAGCACAATATTTTATCTTTTAGGAAAATGTACAACTAAATATACCATTATGTCAAAAAATGTTAGGGAGAAATACGTTCGAACTTGCAAAGTATCAAGACAATTCATTTTTTTACCTTATCAATACCTTCCTTAATCATTGTCTTCACACATAATTACCGAAAAACTTACTTAACTCGACAATGGCCTTGCACTCTTCGTTTTTTAAATGTATGTGTATTTTATGCATAACCATCCAGAAACTTAACTGTTTTCAAGAATTGACAAAATTCCCTCATTTTTTTCAAAGTTAATGTTTGATAAGGATGAGGTTTTAAGTACCCATTGGATTATGGTTGTCATTGTAACTTTACTCTAATGCCATTGACAATTCAAGAATCCTTTTATCCCAAATCAGTTTAAAGCAAATATTACAATATCTGCTCCATTAGCAAGAGGTCTACTTAAAGATCATTTAAAGAAAATTCCAGATTTTGGAGATTACACTAATAACGAGTTTGACCTTCAATATAACTCAAGCAACAGACCTGATACATCCCAAGAGCTTTTACAATATCTTGCACATGATTAAATCAACAATGGAGCTTTTAATTTTGTAAATATCTTTGTAATTATGAGATATATTTTCATTCCTTTAGAGCATGATATGATTTGTGTATATATATATAATGTACAATTCTGTTTAAATAGAGTATCTCAATTAATTCTCATATTTACTTTTTCTACATTGTATTAGAGTATATGGCTTCATCCTTAGAGCAAGAACCTAAGCTCTCTATTCAGTCTTTTCATCAGTGCTCCAACCTTATTTCCATCAAGTTATCCAACACTAATTACCTCTTATGGAAATCACAAGTACTTCCGCTTATATGGAGCCTTGGCTTAGAGAATCACATTGATGATGTTTCTGATCCTTTTAGAACCAATTCTATAGATGGAAAACAAGTCATCAATCCTGAAATTTTCTAATGGAAAAATAATGATCGATTACTTATGACTTAGCTTAGAGCTTGATGTCTAGGGGTTCAACCGCGGCTGAAGTTTGGCTTACCATTGAAAGACAAATGCTGCTTGCAACCAAGGAACAAGAATCTTGGTTGAAAAATAACTTTTACTCACTGAAAAAGGGGTCTCTCAAACTTGAAGACTTCATCAAACAATTCGAAGGTATTTATAATCAACTCTCTGCCATTAGAAAACCCATCACCAATGAAGATCAAGTTTTTCAACTTGCATGCTCTCTTGGTCCAAAGTATGTTTATTTTAAGGTAACTATATTGACCCAACCATGAAAAAGTTTGTGTTAGCTCTATAAAACCATGAACAAACCGTGATATCTCAAAGAAAAGATGATAAGTTGGCTACAATCAATTACAATGAACTATTTTTCTGAGAACGAGGGAGAGATGGTAGGCATCAATGTGGTAGTAGATATAGAAACTCTCGTGGACGTGGACTATATCCTAACGATGGTGGCAGAAATGGATACAACTATAACAAGCAAAATTGCCAACAGTCTTTTCAGCCTCCAGTGAATAACAACAACCAAGCTAAAGGACCAACTCAATAACAAGATGAAAAAGATGTAATTATTTGTCAAATTTGTGGTAAAAAGAATCATAGTGCAGCTCAATGTTGGAGTCACTATGCATATAATGATGAGGAGGACATGCCAAGAGCATTTGCAGCCATGAACCTGGCAGATGGGAACGATCCATAATTCTATGCTGACTCAGGTGCAAGTTCTCATATGACAAACAACAAATGTAATCTAAATAAACTAATTCCCTATATAGGTATAGATAAAATTTTTGTGGGAAACGACTAAGGTATCTTTATTACACACACTGATAATGCTTCCTGAAAGACTTATCATGGAAAATTAAAGCTTAACAATAGCTTTAATATCTATTGGACAAATAGCTAAAGATGCTAAATGTACTATTAAATTTAACATTTATGGCTTTGTTGTTAAGAACTAAGAGAAACATGTCCTAGTAAGGGGACATAAAAAGGAAACTTTAAGCCTTGAATGAGAGCAAGGAAGTAACATTCAGTGCAATAAGAGGAGAAGTCACAAACTCTGACATTTGGTATAAAAGACTTGGCCACCTAAGTCCTAAAATCCTATATTTCTTACCACAAGAAAAAAAGATAAATGTTTCTAAATGGATTAAGAATTCATCCCTTTGTATTTCTTGTCAATTAGAAAAATATTGTAAACTTCCTTTCTCTATTAAGAATAAAACGATAGCTTTCCCACTAGAAAAGGTCCATTGTAATTTGTAGGGCCTTGCTCTATTAACATAAATCAAAATTATCGATTTTATACATTATTCATTGATGAATTTTCAAGATTTTCTTAGTTATTCCCTTTAAAGAGAAAATATGACTTTTTTTATTGTTTTGTAAAATTCCAAAAACAGGTTGAAACCAAATTGAGTGAAAAATCAAGATCTTGCAGTGTGATGGTGGAGGGAATTTTGCTCTCATATTTTCATATATCACTTAGAGCAATGTGTATTGTCCAACAAATTTCTTGTCCCCACACGCCATAACAAAATAGCATCCTTAAGCGAAAGCATCGTCATATTATGGAAACTGTCTTGACTCTTACAAGCTTCGAAACGATATATTATATGCTGAAAACAGACACCTGTAACCAAAGTTATGCTGTCTAGAATGTACCTTGCTCGCAATACACAACATCCTACATCAGCCCCCCTCACTTAGAAAAGAACTCGTCCTCAAGTTGGCCTCGTACAACTCCTCATCATCGGGATGATATTTAAACAAATCAGCTACACTGAAAGTGTGAGAGATATTCCAATTGTCAGGTAATTGAGGTACATAAGCATTATCATTAATTTTCTAAGCCACGCGAAATGGTCCATACTTGTGCTTCTCCAATTTAGCGTGAATACCCAGAAATTGACTTTGCCGCAGGTATGCCATCACTAAATTATCTTCAGTACACACTTTCTTACGCCGATCCTTGTCCGCTTCAGCCTTGTACTTTACATTGACAGTCTTCAAGTGAACTTGAACTTCAACTTGAATTTTCGGAGCCTTTTCTGTCTATTATCTACTACCTTGCATTTCCCAACAGCAGCTGCTGGTGGTATAGCAGCCAAGTCACAAACTGGACTTGGAGAAATAGTATAGACAATCTCAAAAGGTGCCTGGCCAGTTGATCAATTCACCATGCTATTGTAAGCGAATTCAACCTGAGGCAATGCAGCTTCCTAGTTCCGTTGCTTGTGACCACACATACACAGTAATATATTACCCAAAGTGCAATTGACCACCTCTGTTTGCCCATCTGTCTGTGGATGAAAAGCACTACTAAACTGTAACTGTGTGCCAAATTTATCCCAGACATGACACCAAAACTTGCTGATAAATTTGACATCTCGGTCAGAAGTGATAGTCTTTGGAATCCCATGGAAATGCACTATTTCCCAAAAGAATAAATGTGCCACTGAAGTAACATCTTTAGTTTTCTTACATGCAATGAAATGTGCCATTTTGGAAAACCTGCCTACTATAACTATTATTGAATCTCGACCCGTTCTTGTGCATAGTAACCCTAACACAAAATCCATGGACAGATCAAATCAAATATTTTTAAGAACAGTAAAGGCATATACAAACCAATATTCTGCGCATGTCCCTTGTCTTTTTGGCAAATTTAGCAGCTCTGCACAATCTTGCGCACGTCCCTATTTAGTTAAGGCCAATAATAACGCTCTTCTACAAGTGTTTTAGTCTTGTCTCGACCCATGTGTCCACCTAATCCTCCTCCATGCAACTCGCGGATTATTTTTTCCCACAAAAAACTCTAAGGCACACATAACTGTTTGGACTTGAATAAGTATCCATCCTGTACTAGGAAATCCTTCGCATTTTGATGGTTAATGCAGCGATCCCAAATGTGCGTAAAGTTACATATTCCGCATATAACTCCAAGCACTCAAAACCAGTAACTTTATTGACTAGAGTTACTAGTAAAGTTGCTCACCTACTTAACCCATCTGCCGCTTTATTTTTCTATTCAGATTTATGCTTCAAGAAAAAAGTGAACTTCTGCATATAATTCACCCATTTTGCATGCATCTTGCTCAGGTTCTTCTCGCTTTTAAAGTAATTTAGTGCTTGGTGATCACTGCAGAGCAAAAATTCCTTCTGAATCAAATAATGCTCCCAAGTCTTTAATGCTCTAAGGATAGTATAAAACTCTTGATCATAAGTAGACCACTTATGCGGTGCCTCATTCAATTTCTCACTCATATAGTCAATTAGTCGCTGTTCTTGGGAAAGAGCAGCCTCAATTCCTTTTCCAGAAGCGTCACACTCAACTTCAAATAATTTGTTGAAATTCGGTAATGCCAATACAGGAGCGGTAGATAACTTTTCCTTTAGTAAAGCAAAAATAGCCTATTCTTCTTTTCCCTATTTGAATTTCCCTTTATTCAAGCACTCTGAAATAGGTGAGGCTACAATATTAAAGCCACGAATGAACCTCCTATAAAACGTTACCACGCCATGAAAACTCCTAAATTCACTCACAATCTTGGGAGTAGGCCAATCTTTAATGGCTTGTATCTTTGACCCAATAGCCTGAATCCCATCCGCACCAATAATAAAACCTAAAACTCCACTTTATTCTGTAGGAAACTACACTTCTTCAGATTAATATAAAGTTTGTTTCATCTTAACACTTCTAGAACCATCCTCAAATGCTCTAAATGCGTCACCACATCAACATAATACACCAAAATATCATCAAAATATACCACAACAAATTTGCAAGAAAATGGTTTAAGAACCTGGTTCATTAAACGCATAAAGGTACTTGGTGCGTTGGAAAATCCGAATGGCATCACTAACCACTCGTACAGCCCTTCCTTTGTCTTAAACACTGTCTTCCATCCATCTCTCAACCTAATCTAAATCTGATGATACCCACTGTGTAAATCTATCTTTGAAAAAACTCGAGCACCGTCCATCTGGTCTAATAAATCTTACAGGGTAGGAATGGGAAAACGATATTTCACGGTAATCTGGTTGATTCTTCTGCTATCCATACACATTCGCCAACTTCCATTTTTTTTAGGCACTAACAATGCTGGTACAGCACATAGACTCATACTCTCATGAATGAATCCTTTACGCAACAACTCATCAACCTGTTCTTGTAAAATCGCATGCTCATGTGGACTCATGCGATAATGGGGTAAATTAGGTAAACGTACATCGGGGACTAAGTCTATATGATGCTGAATATCTCGTAAAGGTGGCAGCCCATCCGACATGTTCAATGGTGTAATGTCAGCAAACTCAGCCACAAGGGCTGTACTTCCTTAAGAATAACCTTCTCATCGAGTTTATCCTCTTTCTGTAGCTTCTTACACCCATTGCCATCTTCCTCTAAATGGTTCTTGATAATAGCCAGAAAATTCTTTCCTTCGATCTTAGAATTTTTCTTTTTATTTGTCAAAGGTACCAAACGAACCTTCTTTCTATTCCACTAAAACTCATACACTATCTCTTCCCCTATGGGCTGCATCAACATCAAACTGCCAGGGTCTGCTCAATAATACATGACATGCATCCATATCCACTACATCACACACCACATCACTCTTATATATCTTTCTAATGGAGAAAGGAACTCAACACACCTCCGTCACTCTCGTTTCTGTACCCTTTTTTATCCACCCAATTCTGTAAGGTGCTGGATGTTTTTGTGTAGAAAGTCTCATTACATCAACCAGTGCCTTGGACACTATATTCTCACTACTGCCGCTGTCAATTATCATGTTGCACATCTTGTCAATAATAGTACCACGTGTTCTGAAAATTTTGTTACACTGATTATGCTCTTCAAACTTCGGTGCTAATAAAATTTTCTATACAATGCAATTCAACAACTCTCCTTCATCTGCCTCTAACTCCAATGCTTCATCATCATCCACAACATATTCTTTTAAATAAAAAAAAAATGAAAGAAGAAGGCTTACCATTGTAAGGGTCAGTCAATCTAGACAAAATGGCGCGGTAGAGTAGCCAGCACCATCACCAAGCTAACACATATCCCATAATTCAAGTAACTCGTAGTTACTAAACTGAACAGAGAACAGTTACATAAATGCTACAAACCTTTTTCTTCATTTCTCGTTTGTTTTCCTAGAAATCATACTCCAACCCACGACCCACCAAGCAAAGACGAGTACAAGTAATGAAGTGAAAAAAAGAGTTTTTTTTTTCTTTAAATAGAAGTAGAGATTTCATTCAAGGAGATGAGATAAAGAAAAATGAGAAGGTTGTGATAACAACATGGCATCAATTATGTATGTTGAAGTTAAATGATGATTTTATCTTTTTGACGTCATCAAATTTGTAACAAAGTTAAGACGACAATGGAAAAGTGGTACAATTGTAAGCTTCAAGTGAAAATCTTAAAAAAAAAAAAAAGAAGAGGGTTTTCGTGTATTTTTGCTTAAGTGTAAAACATCAAGTGGTCGGTGGATATTTGTTCTTGTATTTACTATAAAAATTTTGACACTATAATCAACGATATAATAGTAAAAAAAGAGTCTATGTAAAATATTGTTAAAATTAAGAGGATTTGCGTGATCATTTAAACAACCTTAGAGGTGTGAGTGGTTTTTTTTTCAAATTTTACATAATAACTTAAGGAGTCATTTATCTCTACTGTTATGGCAAAATAAATTTTGATAAATAAGTGTAGACTATTTTAAATTCTTTATAGTTAGGTCCATTGACCTACTTTGACATTAAAATAGGCTTATTTCACATTTTCATTGTTACATTAGCTTAATAAACTTTTATTATTTAATTTAATATATTGTTAAACTATGTATTATTAACTACCCACAGTTTATGAGCCCAAGCTTCAGCTCTAATTGTAAAGAACAACATTCATAGGACTCAAGTTATGGGTTCGAACCTCACTAGTGTGCGCGCATTAAATAAAAAAAAACTACTCATAATTTATAATAAATGAAATATAAATTTAATTTCTTGTTTTATGTACTTAATGTTTTATTCTCATTTAAGCAAAGTTTTTGGCAATTTTGGTTATAAATTTCTCTTTTCTCATCTTCTTAATGTTGGGATTATGTGCTCTTTAAAGCATATTGATTTTCTGATTAATAAAATATTTCAAATATTTATTCAGATATTTTGAATTGCATTAATATTTTGAGCAAAGTCCAGTTAATCATATTATATGTATTTATGCGATCACCATGTGGATTCACAGAAGACATAAATACAAGTTATCTTATGATTAAATAAGTTAAGTTTGCAGTTGATAAATAAAGTTGGGCACTTTATTTAGGTATAGACTGTAATAAATTCATTGAGTGATTTGTCTTAATCATATATGAATTTATTGATGTAGTTTGTCTACATTGAATCGGATCACATATGAGATTTAATTAACCTAGTAATAACCGTCGGACTTATTAAATCTCATAAGCATTGATTCATCGTAATCTTAATCTTGAGTTAGTTATGATTTCATGATTGTAGTTGTTATTTCATTTGAGTTACCAATGGGCATGACATACACATGTAGTCTAGATTACCCGGTATCTTGGTGGGAGCAATTACAAGTATTGAAATTGTAGATTAACAATATAGAATTTGTACGACACATCTCTTGATGGGTTTTCAGTATTTGATCGTAGAAATTCTCTAGCCAGAGTGTCTCAACATAAATAAGTATGTTGAAAATGATCATTAGAGAAACCAATGAAGTATCAAGGAAAAGATGTAATTAAATTGATTGGACAGTTGAGATATCAATTTAAATTAACGATGTGGTACAAAGGATTGTGCAAGAAAGAAATCAATGTGGCTTGGCGAATTATATTCGAGCATACAATTATGGAGGTCGGTCCAATCTTATAGTGGAGTAGAATTGGAATTAAATAATTATATTTGTTTAATTACAAATTTAATTATTGTAGCCACTATTGTATGTTCCCAAATGATCCCCGAGTTAGCTCATTTAATTGACAACACCATCACTGGACCCAAAAGCAAGAAAAACTGGCATATTAGATGAAAATTATAATTATAATATTTGTTAAGGCCTAGTATGTTATATTAAAAGTGTAAATGGGGGCTTGTAATGTTTTACAAGGTGGTCTCCTAGTTTATTATACATTCCTTCTACTTTTAGGTAAGTGGAGAGATAGTTAAAAGAGGAATTCTATTTTAAATAGAAATCTTAATCCTAACATACTAGGGTTTTTCATAAGATATTATAAAAGGGGCTTTATACTCTTAAATTGAGGAGGAGGAGGAGAACCCAGGGATTCTAAGAAAAATAAAGAAGGCATCTAAGAGGAGCCAGTTGCAATTGGGGAGTGGTGAAACAGACGCCCACACGTCCAGTGTTGATCAAACTTGAGTCATAGCTTGGAAGATCGTTTGGAGGCGGATCTACAACTCTCAATTGTTCATCTTCTCAAAACATCAAGGTATGAATTTCTAGATTACTTAATTCTTATATGTTGTATGAGATCGGTCCTAAAAGGTTTTAATTGAAAAATTGAAAAACCTAGTTTATTTTCCCTTCAATTGGTATCAGAGACATCTCATAATAATATATAAGAATTATGTAAGAAATCTATCTTGTTAATTATGCATTAGAGTGGCACAAATTATTTAGATATATATTATTTGTTAATATATGAATAAAGCATGCTTGGATTGTCTCAATTCATGGTTAGAGATTTATTTGTATTTTTTTTTTTTGGATTTGTAATAAAAGGGGTGGTCTATTATCACCATGTTTCCCTTTTGATTTAATTTTATTATTTTGTAAAGCATTAGATTGAAATCTGTAAAATAAGAAAAAAAGAAGGATTTTCCGGAGCAGCATCGCGCGCGTGCGGAAGGCAGCACCCAGCACGCAGCCAGTGCGCGGAAGACAGCCCGCAGCGCGCAGACCGCGCGTTAGGCAGCCAGCAGCACGCTCGCGCGCGTTGCTCTCGCAGCAGGACGCGCGCGTAGCAGCTGGCTCCCGGACGCTGCTCGCGTAGTAGCTGGCCCGCGCGCGGTGCAGAAAGCAGATGCGGCTCACGTGGCAGCAGGCCCGCGCGCGGCTGGTAGCGGAAGGCAGCAACAGCAGACGGTTTTCCGGCGCTGTCAAGAGCGTTTCTCCGGCTTGACAGCGGAGGGTGCCCACCGGAAAAGGAACAAACGGAAGCTCAGCGGTTTCTTTGCTGATGGCGGTGGAAAGAAAGCGGAAAGAAAAATGCAGATTAGGGTTTTTGAGTGGCAAATATCACTTGAATCCCTTTAGTTCTGTATAATTTCGCTTGGATAAAAATTAGTTTAACTATTATGCATTTAAGTCCAGAAACGGTTTTTGGGCTTGGTAAATCCTAGTTTTAAGTCCAATAAAAATTTGGGCTTAATGGATTAAAATGCATGGATATAGTTCAACAAATTAAATTTATTTTTGGTCCAAAAGTTTTACTTAAAATTTTATTTTATTTTCTTTAAAATTAAAAATTTGGATCAATAATAAATTTAAAGCCCATATTAGCCAAGGCCATCACCAAAGAAAATCTAAGAGAAGAAGATATTGACATGAAGCCCAATGAAGATTAGGCTTATGGTTAATATTTTTTATTAGGAAAACCATGAATTGAGATTATTTAATTTTTCTATATGTTGTGTTTGGATGTGAACATACCATGATAACATGTCATATAGAATAGGTAGTGCCACTCTATGCATAATAATATATGTCATTGATATAACATGAATTCATGCATATTGTTTGAGATTTGCAAATGCTTAATAATATAATATATCACTTAGATAATATTATAGGAAGCATGCAATTAACAACATATGTATGATTTAAAAGGAAAACCAAACTTTAAAATATTGAGTGGGAGAGGAAAATTCAAGATAATTTTCCCACGGCTCCATTGTTAGTTCAATAATAAAATTATATATATACCTCGACTTCATGATACGATGATGCTCCCTACGGAGGTATATATATTAGACATTTTATTTGATGAACTTCTTTAAAGATAAAATTGAAATATTTTTCAATCATTGATCACTCCAACGGTGGCTACATGATATGAGAAATACGTAGATTGAAACAATGGTTATACACTCAACAAAAATTTGTTATTAACCTTTCCAACGAAGCTCATTAACAAAATTTTGGCCTTAAAAGATAAACGATAGTTATTTATCATGTTACGACATGAAAGTAAATAATCTAATGGTTAATTGGGTCTGGTAAGTGGCGGCATGACTTCCCCAACGGATAGCTTGCTAAAGCGGTACTAGATTATCGTTACAATAAAATAAAATGCATTTATGGTTTTTTGCATTTTAGAATTTTATTGTGAATGTTATATCAATATATTTATGCATGTATGTTTTATTTTTCAGAAAATGTCTTCAATCAACCCACTGTTAATCATCCTGGTTAAAAATGAACTCACTGGTGACAATTACTTAGATTGGAAACGCAATCTATTTAATATTCTCACTGCTAAAGACTACAAATATGTTCTGACCCAGCAATGCCCTCCAGTACCAACGTTATACGATTATAGAAATCAGAAGGAGTCTTATGAGAAATGGTGCGAGGCTAACAAAAAGGCTTAGCGCTATATATTGGCTTCGATTTCTATGGAACTGCAGAACAAACTTCGGAGCATGGAAACAACCACTAAAATATTGGCTAGTCTTCATGAGATGTTTGGCGAATCATCGATTCGCCGGAGAAGCGGCGTTAAAACGTGTCACTGACACCAAGATGGTAGAGGGTACAAGAGTTCGTGATCATGTCCTCAACCTGATGGACTATTTGAATGAAGTTGAGATTCATGGTGTTGAGATTGATGATAAAACAAAGATCAACATGGTGATTGAATCTTTACTTGATACATTCAGAGAGTTTAAGGTCAGCTATATCTTAAGCAATAGAAATATGACCTTAGTTCAATTGATGTACGAACTACATGCTATAGAAGAATATTATCATAGCAAAGCACTTCCTAAACAAGAATTCTCTTTAAAGCCTAAGTCGAAAGACAAGGGTAGGCAAAAGAGAATTGACATAAGGAATCTGTCTACCAGAAAAGATGGCAAGTCGAAAGACAAGTGCTTCAAGTGTGGACAGAAGGGTCATTGGAAGAAAGATTGTCCTAAGATTATTAAAATCAGGTATAGGAAATCTTTAAGCTTCCTAATTAGTTCGGTTTCTATAGTGAATTCCGAGATAACTAATTTTTATTTGTAAATTCATTTATTTGGTTTTCGTGAAACCAAGAGATTAAATGAAGAAAGCTTTAAGCAATAGAGAAAAGATACTAGTTTATATCAGCTGAGAGGAATAGATCAATTTTATGAGACTTTAAGTTTTGATATTTGTCTTTGTATTCCAAACATTAGAGGAATTTAATTTTGGTGGCTTGTTTTTAATAAATAGAAGCACTAATCGTTATTTTTAATCCTATGTTAATAACTCTTTTTTTTTTTACAAAGACAATTAATATCATATAAGTCTATTGATCTGTTCAAAGCAAGATATAATGATAAAAAGTATATAAATGAGGAAGACTATATAAATGACTTGTAACCTATGAGGTAAAACTAGAGAAATCATAAGTAAGGAGATCATATTGATGCTCAGTTTTCTATTTATAGAAAAAAGCAAGAATGATTAATAAAAGGATTATCCCTGAACAAATTATTACTTTTAGAACCTCATCGTAGTGGGAGGGTAACTAGATTACCAAACAAGATACATATTATTGAGAGAAACCTATACGGCTGTCTCATATGAACATGTATAAAATCCCACTAGATACAATGAAGCTCTAATAGATAGTGATGTTGAACATTGGAAAAGGGCTATGAATCAAGAAATGGAATATATGTATTCCAATAAAATCTGGAAACTTGTAGAGACACCAAATAAGGTAAAACTCATTGGATGCAAGTGGATCTATAAGAGGAAAATAAGAGTAAACAGAATGATAGAAGTATTTAAAGCAAGAATAGTAGCCAAAGGGTTCACTCAAAAAGAGGGAATCGATTATAAAGAAACGTTTTCTCTGGTTACTATGCTTAAATCTATCAGAATTCAGCTCTCTATTGCTGCAGTGCTAAATTATGAAATTTGGCAAAAGGATGTCAAGACTGCCTTTCTTAATAGGCATCTTGAAGAAGACATCTTTATGCAGCAACCAGATGGATTCATACAAAAAGGCCAAGAACACTTGGTATGCAAATTGCAAAGATCCATCTATAGATTAAAGCAAGCATCCCAGTCATGGAACATCAGATTTGATCAAGCGATAAAATCGTTTGGATTCATTCAGAATATTGATGAACCATGTGTGTACAAGAGAATTCAGGGAAAAACTGTAGCCTTCCTAAATCTTTATGTAGATGATATTCTCCTTATCGGAAACGATGTAGGAGTAATGACTACTATAAAAGAGTTGGCTAGCAAAACAATTTGATATGAAAGATCTGGGAGAAGCTAGTTATATTCTTGGTATCAAGTTGCTACGAGACCGGAAGAATAAAACGATAGCTTTATCTCAAGTGGTCTATATCGATAAGATATTGGCTAGATTTAGCATGGTAAATTCCAAGATTGGTTTGTTACCATTCAGACATGGAATTATATCCTCTAAGGTTAATTACCTAAAATTTCTGAGGAGATAGAGAACATGAGACGAGTTCCTTACGCGGAAGCTGTGGAAAGTCTCATGTATGCAATGCTTTGCACTAGACCAGACACATGTTTTGCGATTAGGATGGTTAGCAGATATCAACCTAATCCTGGACCTAAACACTGGACTACTGTCAAGCACATAATGAAGTATCTGAAAAGAACTAAGGATTATATGCTTGTGTATCCAGATGATGAACTTACTCCAGTGGGTTATGCTGATTCTGATTTTATGTCAGATAAGGATTCTAGAAAGTCTACTTCTGACTATGTGTTTACAATAGGAAGTGGAGCTATTAGTTGGAGGAGTGTGAAATAATCCTGTATCGCAGACTCCACAACAAAAGCTTAATATGTGGCTGCATCTAAGGCTGCAAAAGAAGCGGTATGGCTCCGCAAGTTCCTTCGAGATCTTGAGGTGGTATCTGCTGCAAGTGCACCACTTAAATTATTTTTCGATAATAATGGTGCAGTGGCTCAATCCAAAGAACTAAGAAACCACAAGAAACAAAAACACATTAAGAGGAAGTATTATCTCATATGGATATAGTGTAGAAATGTTATAACCTACACTTAGAGTCCTACAAGCATGTGCAATTTGCCAGATATGCTTTGAGAGCTAGTGGGAGATTGTTGGGATTATGTGCTCTTTAAAGCATATTGATTTTCTGATTAATAAAATATTTCAAATATTTATTCAGATATTTTGAATTGCATTAATATTTTGAGCAAAGTCCATTTAATCATATTATATGTATTTATGCGATCACCATGTGGATTCGCAGAAGACATAAATACAAGTTATCTTATGATTAAATAAGTTAAGTTTGCAGTTGATAAATAAAGTTGGGCACTTTATTTAGGTATAGACTGTAATAAATTCATTAAGTGATTTGTCTTAATCATGTATGAATTTATTGATGTAGTATGTCTACATTAAACTAGATCACATATGAGATTTAATTAACCTAGTAATAACTGTGAGACTTATTAAATCTCATAGGCATTGATTTACTGTAATCTTAATCTTGAGTTAGTTATGATTTCATGATTGTGGTTGTTATTTCATTTGAGTTACCAATGGGCATGACATACACATGAAGTCAAGATTACCCAATATTTTGGTGAGAGCAATTACAAGTATTGAAATTGTAGATTAACAATATAGAATTTGTACGACACATCTCTTGATGGGTTTTCAGTACTTAATCATAGAATTCTTTGGCCATAGTGTCTCAACATAAATAAGTATGTTGAAAATGATCATTAAAAAAAATCAGTAAGTATCAAGGAACAAGATGTAATTAAATTGATTGGACAGTTGAGATATCAATTTAAATTAACGATGTGGTACAAATGATTGTGCAGTAAAAGAAATCAATGTGACTTGGGCGAATTATATTTGAGCATACAATTATGGAGGTCAGTTCCAATCTTATAGTGGAGTAGAATTGGAATTAAATAATTATATTTGTTTAATTACAAATTTAATTATTGTAGCCACTATTGTATGTTCCCAAATGATCTCCGGGTTAGCTCATTTAATTGACAACACCATCACTGGACCCAAAAGCAAGAAAAACTGGCATATTAGATGAAAATTATAATTATAATATTTGTTAAGGCCTAGTATGTTATATTAAAGTGTAAATGGGGGGCTTGTAATGTTTTACAAGGTGGTCTCCTAGTTTGTTACACATTCCTTCCACTTTTAGGTAAGTGGAGAGATAGTTAAAAGATGAATTCTATTTTAAATAGAAATCCTAATTCTAACATACTAGGGTTTTTCATAAGATATTATAAAAGGGGCTTTATACTCTTAAATTGAGGAGGAGGAGAAGAACCCCAGGGATTCTAAGAAAAATAAAGAAGGCATCTAAGAGGAGCCAGTTGCAATTGGGGAGTGGTGAAACAGACGCCCACACGTCCAGTGTTGATCAAACTTGAGTCATAGCTTGGAAGATCGTTTGGAGGCGGATTTACAACTCTCAATTGTTCATCTTCTCAAAACATTAAGGTATGAATTTCTAGATTACTTAATTCTTATATGTTGTATGAGATCGGTCCTAAAAGGTTTTAATTAAAAAATTGAAAAACCTAGTTTATTTTTCCTTCACTTAACATTTCAAAAGGTAAAAATGATAATGCTGCATTCGGTCAATCACATTTAAGGATCGAAATGTGAAAAAGTGAAGTAAGCCGCATTTATACGTCAAATTTAGCTGAAGAAATTAAAGACATTATTTCTTCTGTTGATGTCTAGCTCTAAGGTGAGCATGCACATATATATAGTTTATGGGAATTAAGGATTAAGCCACTAGACATATATGTGGTAACAAAAACTTTTTTTTTTTTTTTGTTGTACGTTTTTGGGGGAAGGAGAAGTTATTTACATTGGCCATTATCGGTCTACATTAATTATAGGCAATAGTAAATATTTTCACAAGCTTACTTTTGGACAAACTCTCATTAACTAATGTGCTTGATGTTTTTGAGATTAGATACAGGTTTGTTTTTTGTACTGAGTAAGACTGACGTTAAAGTGTTTTTCTTTTTTTGAGAATAATAAAATTTTATTAGTAAGGAATGAAAATGTTTTGTAGGAACGAGTTATTGTTCTGGAGAGCTCTTTAAACTCAATCAACAAATTTTAAATTAATCGTTTAGAATTAATTGCCTTTAGATAAATGAAAATGAATTTTAAATTTGTGCAATTTTAAAAAGGGCAGAAATTTGTTATTATTTATTTTGAATCTCAATTTTTAATAGGCAGCAGTCATCGGAGATTCATGTATTTATTGGAGAAATTATGCTACAACAATATACTCTCCGATATTTGACAATCACATGCAATATGTCAATATAATATTTTGGGAAATGAGGGTGAAATGATCATTTGACCCTCATGACTTTTGCAAGACAATTATCTGAAGGCCTTGGTGCAGGTAAATACGCAACTGGACATTCCGGATTTTGTAGCTCAAGCCTGCGGAAAAAAAAAAAAAACATTTGAATTATTATTACATTCATAATTTTAACCATTCCAAATTTAAACAATTGCAAAGGAAGCCAGAGCATTGAATAACGACCATAATGATTAACTAACTTACTTGTAATTAAGAAGAAAATAGTGAAGGAAAATGTAGATTTCGAGCTTGGTCAAATCAGCTCCAGGGCAAATCCATGGTCCACCTCCAAAGGGAATGTAAGATCCAGGTTTTGTTGTATGATTCTTATTGCAAGTAAAGAAAATAGCATTGTCAGCTTCTACCTTCCTAACAACTAAATATTAGCAATAATACCGACCTGGTTTAAGAAGTTCTGATAGTTTTTTTATTGTAAATATAAAAAAAAATTGTAAAAAATTCATTTGTAATACTTACATCCCATCTCGAAGGATCAAATTCTTTTGGGTTATTGTAAACTTCGGGATCCATATGAACGCCTCTACTCCAGACCAAAACTTGCCATCCTTTTGGTATCGTATAACCTTGGATGTTAGCATCTATTTTTGCCTCTCTAAATATTGGTATGAAGAGACTGGTTCGACGCATCATTTCATCTATTACCTAAAACATTAAAAATGAAGCTCAGAATTTTTTTTTTACACATGTATACTGCAAACTAACCGTACAAATTTCATATTAAGTTAATTGTTTGAAAAAATTAAATGATCACGTCCTCCCTTTTTTTTTTTTTTTTGGTGGTGGGTTGTTGTGATTATTTTTTTAGCCTCAGAATTATATTTATAAAATAACAGTAGTTAGTAAATATGCAATTTCTCCCTTAGGGCGCAACCGAGTAGCTTCCAATCATTTTCTTTAGGTGGCTGTCTCAATTCGACTTTTGAGAATATAAGAAGTTAAAATGATTATTATATGATGTCGTGATTAAAATTATAATATTAATACCGTAATCAAACATAAATTAGGTAAATAAAATATAAAAATTATAAATTTAACATAAATGTGTCTAATAATATAAGAATTTTTTTTTATTATTATTTTTTCTTGATCCACATCAAGTTAGATAACTGTGCTTAATTGACTTGTGTAACAATTAGATATGATTATAGAAAATGGGAAAACAAAATATGCAAATGTCATAGAATAAATATAAAATTTATGATTAAATTAATTCAATAAAACTTATTCCACTTTTTTTAGTATAACCTTTTGTTTAATTAATAAGTAATTGTTTTCTTATTTAATTAAAAAAATATTTTTTTGTAAATGAATAAAATAGTTTTCATTAAAATTCTATAGAAACAATGTTAATTTTTTAAATAATTAATAATTATGTATGAATTTATTGGTTTTACTTTATATTTACTAATTCTATATATAATTTATAATATTTATGTTTATCATGGTATTAATGTCGTAATTTTTATTACAGTATTTTAGAATTCTTCAAGTTAAAAATATATTTTGACCTTTCCCACCCTTGCTTTGTAAAAATAATAATATTATTAAGAAATATGTTATTTTGCCTCGGCATTGTTGTTAAATGTCTCTTAGGTCCAGATGATAACCAACAGCAGTCTACCTTGGCAAGATAGTCCATTTGCTTAATTTCCTCAAGTGTTAATCCTTTCTGAGTTGATGGTCTTCTCTTTATAATCTCCTCTTGCTCTTGCTGTCAAATGCAATTTTGAATATAGTAACTTGAATGTATAATAACTAAAATACCCTGTTCGGATTAGACAAATCTCTAAATAAAATATATATATATATATATATAACTTACCTTTGCTTTTTGGAGCACTTCTGGATGTTTATTAAGATAGAGCACTGCCCACATTGAAGCATGGGCTGAGATTTCATGTCCAGCTAATAAGTTAATGATTAGTAGATCAATGATATGTACATCTATATATAAAACTGACCTTGGCTTTTTGGAGCACTTCAGGATGTTTATTAAGATAGAGCACTGCCCACATTGAAGCATGGGCAGAGCTTTCATGTCCAGCTAATAAGTTAATGATTAGTAGATCAATGATATGTACATCCTCTAACTTTTTACCATTCTCATCTTTAGCTTCTATCAACAAATCAATCATCCCTTTCTGTCCTTTTTTCTGCTCAATTGCACTCTTCTTCCTTTCCTCCAAGACCTCTTCAAGTAGCTTCACCAACAATTTTCTTGCCTAATAATTAGGAACATACTGAAACTTAGCTATTTATTGTTTAGTATATGAATATGAATGGGCAAAATACTCAACTTTACAAAGTTAGTAAAGTAGCGATTTATTTGTTCAACATATGAATAGAATGTTAATCTAGAAAAAGTATTGGACAAAATTCTTGTTAAAAAACTCTTCGAAATACAATCGAATCATCACTTTAATATTATATATATATATATATATATATATATGTGTGTGTGTGTGTGTGTGTGTGTGTAGACTCTATACTGGACTATTTACTAGATTATACAATGAATGACTTCTATTTTCCTTTTGTTGATGGTTCCCACCAATGGCAGGTCCATAGGCAAACAATTTCCTTTTGTGTTGTTACTCTGCCATCTCGAAAAACATTTCATTTTCAGGGGAACTAAGGGTGGGTAAAAAAATGGGTATCCACTAAAAGTCAAATCTAATCGAACCGTTGATTCGTTTTCATTTAATTTTAAAAAAATAATAAAATTGAAGAGTTCCTATAAAAAGAATAAAACCAAAAATTGAAAAAATCACTTAATACAAAAGAATTAATTGAAAAACACGAAAATAATTGAATTAAATCAAGAATTGAACTAATTCAGTTCAATTCAATTCAATTTATATATAAAATAAAAACCAATTGGTTTAGTTAAATTTGAAACTGATCAAACTCGAGTGAGAATCATAGACTTATAAAAAAATAAGTTTGTTAAACAAGTTTTACTTTTTCTTTTTAAACATAAAAGAAGGCAGATAAAGGCACATCCCGCATTTAGTTGAATTGTGGGATCTACAATGTGTACATCTTATGATTCAATTATGAAGGGCCAATTTATCTATAAAGGCCAAATTTTTCAGAATAATAAAAACATATTCATAAATAGATTTTTTCCATAATACGAGTAATAAATCAAATTTACATACCTTGAGTGCTCGATAAAATGCAAAACCAGGGATATTAATGGCCGGGGATCTTAATCCAAGAAGTAAATCGGTGTAGTATTTCTCCATCAACTCAAGAAGATGATCACATGTTGTTCCGAAAACAATGTGACCAATGACCTTAAAAGCAAGCTTCCTCATCTCAAACAAGAACACCACATGCTTGTTGATGCCACCCAATTCACCCAACATATCAATTACTCTATCCTCGATGTACCCAACATACATGTTTAGTGCCTTATCACCTCTGAATGGATTTGTTGTTAGCTTTCTCAGACGCTTGTGTTCTTCATTCGAAAGAGAAAGCGTTTGCTTCCCCAATAATTCCTTTGTGGATTCAGGGTTCCCTCTTCCGAATTTTTCATTATCCATCAACACCTGCTTGCATGTTTCAGGCGTGCACACTACTATACTTGGGTTCCAAAATAGGTGGCTCTTGTATACGCCTGTGCGCCCGTATCTGTAATCACATGATCTCAATATTTAAGGGAAAAAAAAAATGTTGTTTTGCCTGAAGGAAAAGTCTTATGAGCTACAAAATCTCATAGTGAAAAATAGAAAATAAATAAATTATAATAATAATGATCTTATTAAGTTATAAAAATGATGATCTTTTTAAATATTCTAATTTCATTTCTTACTTGAATAAGGATAAGATTTTGAAAATAAGATTTTGAAAGCATTACTCAGTTCCTACAAAATTACCAAATAACACACACAAACACATATAGATTCCAGAATTTAACAATTAATTGAAATACCTGGCAACTAAGTTATTGATGAAGGAATCGGGATCAGAGGATCTGAAAGCTTTGATGAAGGACAGCATATTGCCCAGCAAAGGCCAACCCATTTCACCCGGGGGCAGTGAATTTTTCTTCTCTCCCAATCTGCCAACATAATACCACTCGTTTATTTTCTTCAGAAACGCAAACATAAGGACGAGACTTCCAAGAAACATGGCAAAGATAGGCCACAAAGAATTCGAATCCATTTTGATGATGCTTATAATTAAGTTTCTGTTATGTGCTTTAATATACAAAATCTGCTCTTATAAAACACTTACATAGCTGAACTTGCTGGGTCCCAGTTCTTGTTATTTTCTTATTGGGCTAAATGCTTATTTATTTAATGTATGATTGGTGTAATTTGTTTAATAACTTGTCTATTTAATTTTACAACTTTTTCAAAAATTTTACTGTTGTTTAATTGTTTTCTGAGTAAAACTTTTGAAAATTAAATAAGTTATTATTTTACATATGCTAAGCTCAAATTTTAGGTTTGTGATAGTAGAAGGAAGTTGATTTTTTTTTTTTAAATTGTTAAAATATCTAAAATATTATTTACTTATTTTAATATAACTTTAAAAACTTGTCTATTAAAATAAGTTCTCATTGACAATCAAACAACTTTTTTTTATATATAAAATCTCTACTTAAATAAGCTATATTTAATATAGTATACCAAACAGAAGCTCAGTTCTATCCAGACCTAAAAAGCTCTTAGTATATATTTGTTTTGTTAAAATCAATTTCATTATTCTCTTTTGTTCTACAGTAGTACTTATTATCTGAACACTCTATTATTTTATATACTAATCTTTAAAACTTAAATAATTGAGTTTTACTATATCCATTCTTTAAAATACTAAAAATGTACTAACTTAAATCTTTAATTTAATTATCTTTATTTACTCTATATACTCTATACCTATTCAATACATCCTTAAATCTACTTTGGGAGACTCCAATTTCAATCACATTTTTATTAGGTAATTGTGCATCACTGCTGTTTTGCCTTTTCTTTCTTTTTGTTCCTATAATTACTTCTTCTTCTTCTTTTTTTTTTTCGGAACCTATGTTTTTTTTTTTCCCAATCATACATGCACTGTGAGCAATTTCCAACCCAGGCAAATGATTTTCTTATACAAACGAAGAAGCAAGTTTTTGGGTTTAAAATAAAGAATAATTGTAAATAAATGGATGTGTGTGATGGGTGTTCAAAATAATAATCTTATGTTTAATTACACTAAATTGTACTTAAATGTAAAATACATTATATGTATTTTTGTAATTAATTTTTTTTTAAATGCAAGTGTTCAAAGTAGTTTTTAAATACAAGTAGCCCCACCTATTATATAATGATCTAGTAATATTAGTATTGTCAGACTTGGCCTAAAATACAGCCCAAATATTTAGGTTCAAATGGCTGAATTATTTTTAAATATTTAGAAGATGAAGAGATTTTAATTTTTTTTTCCTCTTATAAGTTCATCATTCTAATGGGTGGTTTTCAAATGATGAAGTTTATGCTATTTTTATAATTATATGTTCAAGGTTTAGAAAATTGCGAGGAAAAGCTCATGTTTAGAATTACAAAATGTATATATATATATACCAAGTACCGATTTTTTTTTTTGTTAAATTGAATTTCGAATGTGTGTTTCGGCTTGGTCAATTCTAAATTTCTGACTGTATAGATTGCACTTAGGGTTTTCAAGATTTGAGGCCGTAAGTGAAAATTATGTTTTAGGCCTTTTGCATATAACATTTAAAATAAAATTACTAGTTAATTTAAGTGAATAACTTTTATTCAAGCTTTTCTTCCATATTTCTTAAAATGCTAATAATACTACTAGTCACATACATTTATATGAATATAGGAAAAGAGCTTAATGAAAGAAAAAACTTTGAATTAATTTTTAAATTATGGGAAACTTTTGTTTTGAAGTTTATAGCACTAAAAGACAAATTAGAAGATTTTATTACATAAATTTAATTTTATTTTATTAGAAAAGTGTATTTATATTTCATTAAATTACATAGAAGTTCCCACTTAGTTTGAGGTTGGGCTTTAGCAGCTGCCTCAAGGCCTTGGGCTGCCACCGGTTCTATTAATTTTTTGTTTTACATCAATTAAAATTTTTAATTATCTATTGTGTCGATATCATGATTAAAATTATGAATGAAACATAAAATTTTAAAATTTAACATAAAACTTATAAATCAACATTAATTATAAAATGAAACATAAATTTTAGAAATAAAATATAACACTTATAAATATAAGGTAAAACAAGTAAATTAATATAAAACTAGTAAATTGATGAGTTACTGGTGTACAAAAAAAAATAAATCAACATTAATTGTGAAATAACACATAAATTTTAGAAATAGAGTATAAGATTTAAGTGGAAGGTAAAATAAGTAAATTAACTTATTAATTGTAAGCAAAAGAAAAATATGCAAATATAATATAAAACTAGTAAATTAACATTAACTGTAAAATAAAACATAAATTTTAGAAATGGAACATAAAACTTATAAATGGAAGGTAAAATAAGTAAATTACTATAAAACTAGCAAATTAATATATTATTGGTAAATAAAACAAAAACTTGAAGATATAACATAAAACTCATAAATTAACATTAAGTACAAAATAAAACATAAATTTTAGAAATGGAACATAAGACATGTAAATAGATAATAAAACAATAAAATTAACATAAAATTTATACATTGATATATTACTGGTAAACAAAATAAAAAAATTACAAATATAACAAATAACTAGTAAATAAACATTAATTGTAAAATAAAATATAAATTTTAGAAATAGAACATAAAACTTTTAAAAGGAAGGTAAAACAAGTAAATCACTATAAATCTAGTAAATTGATGTATTATTGGAAAATAAAATGAAAACTTACAAATATAACATAAAACTAATAAATCAACATTAAGTTTAAAATAAAACATGCACTTAATAAATTGTACCTAAAACTTATTAATAAAAGATAAAATAAGTAAATTAATATAAGCATTATTAAAAAAAAAACACATTATAATATTGATTACCTTATATATTTACTAATTTTTTAATTAAATCAAATAATTGTAGTTTTACATTTATGTAATATATGTGTTGTTTTGTTAAGTATGAAACTTTTTTTCAAAATCGAATTTAAAAAAATGTATTTTAATATTTTTCAAAGTTGTTGTAAGATAATGTTATTTTGCATATTTCTTTATACACTTCCTCAACAATAACCCCAAATAGTTTCTAAGTACAAGTAAGGAGTTTAAAATTTTAGAAAGTATGTATAAAACTCAAAATTATATATAATTTTATTGATATATCATATGTGTCTAGTAATATAAAAATATTTATTTTTTTTACTTAATTCACAACAAGATAAATAATTACGTTTAATTAAATTCTGTAATAAACAAAGATGATTATAGAACATGAGAAAAAGAATATATAAATGTCTTAGAAAGTGTTGGGATTATGTGCTCTTTAAAGCATATTGATTTTCTGATTAATAAAATATTTCAAGTATTTATTCAGATATTTTGAATTGCATTAATATTTTGAGTAAAGTCCATTTAATCATATTATATGTATTTATGCGATCACCATGTGGATTCGTGAAGACATAAATACAAGTTATCTTATGATTAAATAAATTAAGTTCTCGATTGATAAATAAAGTTGAGCACTTTATTTAGGTATAGACTGTAATAAATTCATTAAGTGATTTGTCTTAATCATGTATGAATTTATTGATGTAGTATGTCTACATTAAACTAGATCACATATGAGATTTAATTAACCTAGTAATAACTGTGAGACTTATTAAATCTCATAGGCATTGATTTACTGTAATCTTAATCTTGAGTTAGTTATGATTTCATGATTGTGGTTGTTATTTCATTTGAGTTACCAATGGGCATGACATACACATGAAGTCAAGATTACCCAATATTTTGGTGAGAGCAATTACAAGTATTGAAATTGTAGATTAACAATATAGAATTTGTACGACACATCTCTTGATGGGTTTTCAGTACTTAATCATAGAATTCTTTGGCCATAGTGTCTCAACATAAATAAGTATGTTGAAAATGATCATTAAAAAAAATCAGTAAGTATCAAGGAACAAGATGTAATTAAATTGATTGGACAGTTGAGATATCAATTTAAATTAACGATGTGGTACAAATGATTGTGCAGTAAAAGAAATCAATGTGACTTGGGCGAATTATATTTGAGCATACAATTATGGAGGTCAGTTCCAATCTTATAGTGGAGTAGAATTGGAATTAAATAATTATATTTGTTTAATTACAAATTTAATTATTGTAGCCACTATTGTATGTTCCCAAATGATCTCCATGTTAGCTCATTTAATTGACAACACCATTACTGGACCCAAAAGCAAGAAAAACTGGCATATTAAATGAAAATCGTAATTATAATATTTGTTAAGGCCTAGTATGTTATATTCAAATGTAAATGGGGGCTTGTAATATTTTACAAGGTGGTCTTCTAGTTAGTTACACATTCCTTCCACTTTTATGTAAGTGGAGAGATAGTTAAAAGAGGAATTCTATTTTAAATAAAAATCATAATCATAACATACTAGTGTTTTTTATAAGATATTATAAAAGAGGCATTATTCTCTTGAGAAAAAAGAGAGAAAAGAAACACAGGATTTTTAAGAAAAATACAGAAGACATCTAAGAGGAGTCGGTTGCAATTGGGAGTGGTAAAACAGACGCTCACACGTCCAGTGTTGATCAAACTTGAGTCATAGCCTGGAAGGTCGTTTGGAAACGAATCTACAACTCTCAATTGCTCATCTTCTCAAAATATCAATGTACGAATTTCTAGATTACTTAATTCTTATATGTTATATGAGATCGGTCCTAAAATGTTTTAATTGAAAAATTGAAAAACCTAGTTTTATTCCCTTCAGAAAGAATATATAATTTATAGTTAAATCAATTCAATAAAACGTATTCCACTTGTTTTCAGTATAATTTTTTGATTAATTGCCGAGTAATTTTTTTTGGTTTAATTAAAGTAAATGTATTAAAATATTTTTCACTAAAATTATGTAAAAGTTATGTTAATTTTTTAAATAACTAATAATCTTATATGATTTACTTGTTTTATATTTAATTTGCTAACTTTATGTGTAATTTTTAAAATTTATGTTTATCATGATATTGATACCGTAATTTTAATTACGGCATTATAGAATTTTTTTTATTGAAAAATTTAAAATTTCTTCAATCATTTTGAGGTTTTTTTTTTTTTCAGTCGAATCAAGAATTCAAGTTCTAGAATCATTTCATTTAATTGATTGGACTTATTTATAAAATTTTATCAAATATTTAATATAGAGATTGATAGAGTAACGGACATTCAAAATTTTTCAAATAAGGGCTCTACAAAGTATTTACGATGAGCCAACACACTCAATCACGATTATTCAAAAAGTAAAAAAATAAATAAATCTTTAATCATTCCTGAATAGGGGAACAAAAGGATAATTAATATAATTTAGGGCCTTAGATTGGAACAGGGCTTTAGCAACTTTTCCAGCTGCCTAGAACCTGAGCCACATCTCGTTCTATTAATTTTTGGTGTTCAATAATCAAAATATATTATTCACAATCTGAAAATTCTTCAATTTCTTTTTCTCTTTTTTTTTTTAGAATCGAATAGAGAATTCTTTTATTGTATTTTTAGAATCGAATAGAAATATTGAGAACGAAAATTATCTCATCTAATTAATTGAACTTGTAAATTAAATTTTCTAATATCTAATATATAAAGTATAATAGGCATTCAAAACTTGAGCCCTGATGTATTTCCCTTTTCGTTTTGATAAAAGTCCATTGTTTCTCGAGGTTAATTAAAAAAAAAAAAACAACCAAAACTTTTGAAAGGAGGGCTCTAGTATTAAGAAATTTATGGGTGAAGAAGTGTCACAACTAAAATAAAATTAGACAGAAAATGAGAACAAGCACACAAAGAGAACACTAAGAATTATGTGATTCAGCTTTTAGCCTACATTCATGAGCGAAGATAGAAGAAAAATATTTTACTAGTGATATAAGAATTACAAGTATTATAATATTTTAGGTTACTTATCAGAATTCTAATACACCTAATCTTTCACTCACTAATTACACAAGAATAATAAAACTCTAAAACTCTCACACTTCAAATTCTTAATTTTTTCTCTCAAAACAAAGGGGAAAAACGGAAGAAAATGATATATGAAGAGGGAAATAAAGCCTCTATTTATAGGTTTCATTTTTTCTTCTCATTCTATTAAAATAATATATATATAAATATATATATATATATATTATTAATTTTCTTTTCAAATTATGTGCCCCTCTTTCTTCTTCTTTTTTCCTTCTGCAAATAAAGTTGGCTTTCAAAATGGACTGTTTTTAAATTGCTTGCTTCTATGATTGTGTTGAATGCATGCATTGAGCTTTTGTTGACATCTACTAGGATGAGCCAATAAGCTTGATCAAGATTATTAAGACTAATTAAATCCAATATCAAGCATTTCATTTCTTTCTTGTCACACGCTTTTAGAATGTCAAACAGAGAAATTGGGATTTAGAAGTTAGAAGCATCAAAATCTTGAGTGGATTCCGCTATAAAAATTCTCTAATATGTAATAATTGACAAAATAGGCATCCAAATTTTCAAAGGGTTGGCAATAATGCTCCTTGCCAAGTCCATGAAATTGACTGTGCTTAAGTGGGGCAACTAATGGAAGAGACATTGTTGGTTCTGATTCATAAGATAAAATAAGGGCTTATTCGAGAGACAGTCATTAGTGATAAGATTTCTTATCTAAAACTTTTTCGTGCAATAATGATCGTTAAATTGCAAGGTCTTGAGCTTATTGGTGGGATATCATTTATTTTCTCATTCTTTAATTACATGGAAGATTTTTGTATCCATATTGATTTTAGTGCAAGTTGACCTCAGGTTTGCACGATTGCGCTTTCAGACTTGAACCCAAAACTAAGAGGGCCATATAATTCTAATTTTTTTAAAAAAATTAGAATTGATTTACAAGGAATAGCAGAACTAGTGGCAGCAGCCATTGTATTGATTATAGAAACATAGTCCTACCTGATATGTAAAAGTTAGTTTATAAGCTGATGATTCTCAAAAGTTTAGATACTTTTTGAAGATTTATTTTTAACCAATGTTGGATTATCTTTTTAACACTCATGTCATGTGCAGGTCTATTTTACTTGGTCCTTGTTACATAAAAATGTAGTACTGTTGGTCCATCAGATCAAGGTTATTCAAGTCTTTTATTCTTATACCAAAAATAGTCTCAACCAATGTGGAATAATGTCCTTAACAGCATATTCATGTTGTAATCAGGCGAAAATAATGCAACGTCTATAGTGTATTTCATTATAATAGAATGATTAGTTATTTTTTTAATCATTTCAAATTTTAAAATGACTGGAGACTGAAAGCCAGCAACAAGATCTTTGTATAAGAAGAAGCTATATGCATGGACATGCCGTCAATTTGTTCGAAAACGCAAATAATTATTGGCAATGCCTTTTTAATAATGGGGACTAATGCTCTAGTTTGAGGTGCATGAAAGGGGTTGTTAATTTGATTTCCAGTATATGGGTAAATGACTTTACAATAAATATAAGTGTCACAGCTCATAATCTTAATTTGGCTTCTTGAATAATTAAGATAATTTTCTAGGGACCTAAGATAGATAGTGGTCCCTAATGCTTGCAGCCCCAGCTGATCTATCATTCGTAGAATCATTCAGATTTTTTGAGCTATCACACTTACTTTCTTGTTTTAGCTAGACACTGTGATGTGATATAGATATTGTCTATTGTCAAAATTTGAATTCGTACTAAAATTTGAATCTAAAACCGACCTAGCTAAACAAGCTAAACGTTATTTACTCGTATATTATTTCAACTAACATATTATTAAGAACATGTCCTTTCTGGAATAATATAATCACAATTATCATAACATTCAATTGATTATCATTATATTTTTTTATTATTTTCTGTTAAACGGATAATCTCAATTTGGTTAAGAACAAATCTTATGCTTTATACAAAATTCAAAGCTATTCCCTTACTGAGCTATATATTGCTCTTTCAAAACAAAAAATAGTGGTTTATTTTTTAGCAACAACACAATGGATGCAGTCAATCAATGACTATTTTTATAAGACTCGAGGCTATTCCCTTAACCAACAAGCTGTATATGCTACAAACCCTAACAAGAGAACGACATCCATCGTAAGTCATAATAGGGCCTACTCCTTTCAACAATTGCTTAGGCCCGTAAACAGAGTTTATTTGCTTTCATCATGTGAGTTTGTCTAACTTAATGCCCGCTCCAAAAATTAACTAAACCTCTTCTTCTTAGTCTTGAAGTTTCCAGACCCCAAATCACTCATGAAAAAACAAAAAAATCTATCTTGTTAATTGCTTCTTTTGATGCCACATCTTGATTGACTTGTCATAATCTTCTGCTAAGTTACTCGATGCGTGACTAAAAACACCAAGACCCACAAGACATGATTACTCTTATGGCTTGTAAAATCTGAACGAAAGTTTCAACTTTCAAGATGCATGTGTTACTTATCAAGCAGCTTGTAGCAATGTTGTTGTGAAAGAACAAAGTTTTATTTCCCTTAGATATACACGTGGCTTGGAAGATTAAACTTGTAGGGATCATTTGAGCCACTAAATGGAAATCAACAACTAGTGAAGGATCCTACACATTACTTTTAATTAACTTTTTTGAAATGTTAAAAGCAGATTACATGAACTATCTGGAGAAAAACAAATAAAGCAATTAACCAAAATGGTTTCTCGGTTGACCTTCGGGTACTATAAAACTATATATTTTAAAATTCAGTAGACTTCAGATTGTAATATATCAATAGATTATGGTAAAAACCATAAGCAAAATTATTATCGTAAAACTTTTGCGGTGGACATATATTGGGCTTCAGATTTGGAGTATAGGCCAATTGGAAGCAGAGCGACCCTTCATTAGATTGATGTTGCTGCGGTGGTCCTGCACGTTTGCCCATCGGTCCCATATAATACTTGAGAAGGCAATTGGAGATTGACACTTCATTTTGGAGAAATAATATTTTGGTGTAGAAGTTGATGTCAATTACTTAATTTTATTTGGTATGGAAGTGTTATAATATAAAAATTAATAATGTGTGAAAATATGATTTTTAAATAATAATTTTAATAACAATTAAAAATTTTATATGTTTTTTTTATCGTGCAAGTATAAAATAAAATCAACTTAATTTCTAAAATATTAATTATCAGAAAATACTTATTAAATACTTTAATAATATAATTTTTAATCTATAATTATTAAACTTTAAAACCAAAAGTAATCTTAATCATTTAATCTAAAATCTTAAATGGCCTCAAAACATTTACGACATGTTGTCATATTGTTTATGTATATATAAATTAAAAATATTAATGCAGGCCAAATGTCGTGTTAACTAACATTTTGAATAAAGGTATGTCACCTCGTTGTTGAATTGTGTTGTACATGGCTCTGTCTAGTATCACTTGCCATTGGCAAATTTCTTGCGATGATACAATACATGAAAAGTCGGTGGAAACAAATTCATCCAATTTCGATAACAGAGCTTTAACTACTCGTACTAATATGATCAAAAGATTCTCAATAGTTGCAATTATGTGAGAGAAAAGCCAAACATATCATGATTTTATCTTTTGATTGGCCATATATGTCAGAAAAATTTTAAAATAAATTAAAAGTATCACGTTAATTATATAATAAATAAATAATATTATATAATATATTTATTTATTTTAAAAAATTAGTATGTAAATAATAATTATATTAAATTTAACTACACATTTTACTCATACTGCTTATATACTAATTAATTATATTATCTGGAATGTACCAAAAATTATTTCCATGCATGTGATAACGTTGAGAGAACCCGTTGGGATAAAAGTATTATCATTCTTTACAGTGTTCTGAGGTCCGTATTTTCATGCACCACAGTACTTGATTACAACAAACAAAGAGTGAGGACTTCAAACACGTGACAAATGAATGTAAATCCACCAATGCTTGTGAATTTGAGGTTTTATCAGTTTTATGCATGATCTGACTGCAACGCGGCGAGATCCATAGTACATAGGATTGCAAATGCAATGTAACATATGCATTTATTTTATGTATTTAGGTAAATAATTAAATTAAGAGGGGGTTTATGTGATAAATTAAGAGGGGTTTAAGTGATAATCATGAGGGAGTCTAGTTGATATTTTGTGGGTGTTTATAAAAGGAGAAAACTGGGTGAAAATTAGAGAAACCGAGAGATAGTGTGTGTCGACCCAAACCCGACCCGAACACGCGAAACCGACCCACCGTTTTCTTCCATTTTCGGCCACCTCACCGGCCGAGCAAGGTGTCAAACGGAAGCTTGTGAGCCTGCCGTCCACCCCCAGCCGTCCTTGCTGTCAGAAAAAAACGTGGAACGTCGCCGGTGAAGCTCGAAATTTCCGCGGGTTTGCGCGGACGATCGCCGTCAATTCCGGCCGTCTTTGGCCTCGCCACCAGTTGGAAAAGCTTTCCCACCTCACCATCTTCCATTCCCGACCAGTCACCGGCACCGAGGAGGCCGATTTGCCGCCGTCTGATCACCCCAAGGAGCCGCAGCTTCACGAGCTCAATCCGGCTTCGCTGCAGCGCGTGGGAGGACACCACCGCACCGTTGGACTCACCTCGACGAGAAGTGTCTAGCCCGAGCTTCCCCACTGCCGTTGGGTGAATTTCGGTCAAAGTTGACCGTAGGGGCATTTTGGTAATTTCGCGTACTGAGAGTAATTTCGTAATTTCTAGCTTTGAGGGCGATTTTGTAATCTGAATTGAGGATAAATTGATAATTTTATGATAATGAAGGTAAATTAGTAAATTATGAAATTGACGATAGTATAATTTCGGATTATATTAATAAATTACGAATACGGGATTAATACGGTAAGCCGGAAAAATTGAGAATTGTAATATTAGGACGAATATTTATTTTAAGCGTTATTTTTGCGAGATTAGTTCGAATTATAATTATAGAAAGTAATTATATCGTTTCTTTAAAATAGGTGGATCTACGAATGAGAATCTACCTGCGGACTTAGGTGATAGCCGAGTCTAAGTTTGTCACTGTGAGTGGAATATATTAAATTATTTGTTTTTTATATAGTAAAGCTTGTTCGTGAAATGAATATTTAAAGTGCTTTCATTAAATGTTTCTCCGAAATTAAATGTTTATTCCATATAAATATTTCGTTAAATTTTATTTATTTATTTATGTTCCGTATCGATTTAAAAATGGTAAAAGAGATGATTGATTTCCGAACATGATTTTAAGAGTATATGATTTGATCTTGAGCGTGATTTAAAAGTGTATATATGTTGATTTTGAATATGATTTAAAGAGTATATGATGGATCTTGGGCATGAGATATATTGATTTCGAGTATGATTTAAAGCATGATTTAAAGTGTATATATATAATGATTTCGATCATGATTTTAGGTTTTAAGCAAATACCCGTTCCCTCTAGATGAGATGAGATAGTAGGCCTTTGAGGCCCGTCTGAACACACATATAGGCTTTGGGCCGTGTATCTTTCGCCCTTTGGGGGCATATGCATGCAGACAGATATTGAGATATGAGACCGAGTGGTCTGGACACGATGTCACAGGATAGCGCATCATAGCACGTCCGTTGAGATCCGGGGTATGAGTTATACTGATAAGCATGAGATGGTACGTTCTTTCGTCTATCCGTGTAGCTCCGGGCATGATGGTACTCATATAGTACATCATTGCCGTCCGTTGAGGTCTCGATATGACTAGATTATCCCCTGGGTATTTGTTTAAGGATATTTATATTACTTAATATTTGATATTTCAGTATGAGATGATATTTCAATATGAGATGTTTTTTATTAATTTTGTGGCAGTATGAAAATATATTTATGTTCAAAATATGATTGAAATGAAAGAAGTTTTTACATGAAAATATATTTGTTTGAGAAAAGTAATTATACAAGTGATGCACTTATTTTTGTAATTATTTTATGTTTTAAAAATTACTATCCACTCACTGAGCTTACTGAGTTTTATACTCATTCCATTTTATTATATTTTCCCCCCCAGGAGATTACAGGTATAACAGTTAACCCAGCAACTGTACATAATTGGAGTCATTTGGGCCACTGAGGTTGTTTGAGGCTATAGAATAATTATTTTCTTTTGGTTAATGTAAATATCCTATTTTGGAATTATACTAAGAATGTGATATATGAACTATGAAAAGTGTGTAATATTGGATATGTTACTAAATGAGATTGGGTTGATGTAGTTTGGTGTATAATAAATGATTTGGGAGTGCTTGTGTTGTAATTGTAGGTTTGGGAATGTTATATGTTTAGGGGAGGTTCTGCCGAAATTTCGGTAGAATTCTCATTAATCCAATGAATTTTTAATATTTGAGTTCAATTTTCTTAGATAGGCCGCCTCTAGATATGAGACGAGTCGTCTCATGCAAGAACCCAAATTAAAAAGAAAAAAAAAAACCACTAAAATTTTAGCTTATTTTTAAACTGGGCCATGTCTTGAGGGTAGAGTTGTTTAAGTTCTAAAATTTATTTTTAACATTATTTATTTTGTATATTTATTTAATAATTTAAAAAACTTAATTTTTATTTTATATTGGAAATGAAAAAAATTTCAGGCCCCAGTCCAATTGTTTTCAATTAAGTTTGGCCCAACTTAAATATGCTTTAATATTTAGATCGAGCTCGAGCTTCACCTGAAAGTTAGAATTTAAGCCGAACTCAAAAATTAAAAGAATTTATTTTTTTAATTAAAATATATATTTTAATATTTATTTAACCCACTCATACTTTATATTTAAAGTATAAAATATTTTAAGATCAAATTTTAAAGCTGAATCTAATAAAAATAAAAATTTATAAACTACCAATTTGTAAATAAAATAATTTTTAAAAAATGTAAAATATAAAATTAGGATTTTAAGTTTGACTCAAGCTCGGCTGACAAAAGACATGCTCGAACCGGGGTAGGCCTAACACGCTCTCCTAAATACTAAAATAGCCCTCAGTCTAATTAATTGTATTAATATATTATTTCCTCTGCATCCATATCACATACTAACACCCAAATTAAGGATTTAAAAATCATAAATTTTCATCAGCAATTTTTCTATTCAATTAACAAGGATTGATTGAGATGAGTTCATTAGAATCATTTTAGCCACGAAGACCAGTGAATGAAGAACTAAAAATAATGGTATCGGTAAATCTTTTCAAACATTAAAAAACAAATATTTTTTAATACTAGTTTTCGTCTCTATGAATAAATACTTTTGAAACTATAAATTATTTTGAATGATAAATTAGATATTATATTGAAACAAAGGTAAGATTTAGTGGTTGGTCAGTAAAAAAATTTTAATTTATTATTCTAAATTGTTTCTAATAGTAAATTATGTTATGCATATTTTAATAATATAAAAATTTATTAAAATAAAAGTGTTAAAAGTAAATACTAAAATATAAATAGTCCCACCGTTTTCTTTGTGGACTTTATTCTAATATATATGATTGAGAGGAATTTGTTGTATAAATCCATATGCATGAAATCGTGTTACGTTATTATTTGTTTAAACGTTAGAGAAAACTTGAATTAATAGGATCATGTGATTGTGTTTTGCACTGATTGCAACAGTGTGTACTGTAATGCCATAACATTTTCACGTCACTACCGACACAGCTGGTGCAAATGCTTGTTATGTTCGGTCTAATGGTCCATTGGGCTTGCATTCTTGGCCCATCCTGACCAATATTACCATTAATCAACAACCATGAACATTGAACCAACAAAATTACTCTTGGAAGATATATTAGAATTTTTTTCGTTTCTTAATTTTTTTTAAATAAACTCAAAGACCATCTTTGAGTTTAATTGATCGATAAAGTTCCTTTAATGTAAGTTTAATTTGATCATACCCTTGTATTATAAAATGATCAAATTAACAAAATAAAAAACATGCCATTATGCCATAATAGTTTAGTTTATGAACTAAATAAGCTAACATTTTTAAACGCAACTGAAAAATTTAAATACATCCAATGTATAAAATTATAAATGGTAAGATTTTATATACATATATTTAAAGGACAAGTTCACATAGAGTGATCGGGTCAATAGCAAATTAGATTCAAGTTCAAGCGAGCCTTCTGTATCGCTATGCCCTTGAATTGGGCAAAAGCCTAAAATTGGTAAGTCAGGCTTTGTTTTGAGAATGATCTCTTGCTACGCGCGCGGGTACACACACACAGAGAGAGACAGAGAAATATATATATATATCAATCAAATAAAATTCATGAGATATTATGATAGAAAAACATTTTGTTCGTTAGTTGAAGATTAATAATCATTTTTATTTTTTATACTTTTAATTTCAAACATAGTAAAAAGACATGAATTTTTTTAAAAAATAATTAATGCAATAATGATGTAACTACGATATTATGCACATTAGATCATGTTGGTTTTCCAAACTTCTTTTTTTTTTTTTTGGGTCCCATTATAGTGGTTAGTTAAAACTTCAATATGGATAGTGGGACAAAAGTAAACCGTATTATTGGATGAGATCTAATGGTTCAAAGTAGTTAATTAAAATTAGAATAATGATAGAGTTATAATCATCTTGTATAAATAAATGTGTACAAATTGATGTGACATGAACAGATTAGCTGTATAAAATAATCATGGATTAACATAATTTTTTAAAATAACAGTTATCATGGTCAGTTCAGTTTCCAATCCTATTCTTAAAGCTTTTGCACAATAAACTTGAAGGAGTAATACCTCAAGTACCCTAATTCAATACATCTCGAAACCACTTCTATATTGGCAACTTGGGCTTATGTGGAATACCATTGTCTGAAAAATGTAACAATGATATAGCACCAGGTCAAGTAGAAGATGAAGATGACACTTCATGCTGGTTTGATTGGAATGTTGCAATGATGGCTTATGCATATGGATTGGTGATTGGATTGTCTATTGGATACACGGTTTTTGTGTTAGGAAGATTGCAATTATGGTAACTGAAGTGCTTAAAGACAAACAACCTCAGTTACTGCCCAAGGTCACAAACCAAATCAATTAAGATGCATTCAAGATCAAACTTGGAATCAAGCTTAATCAGAACAATAACTGAAGAAAGATGCTGATTAGAATAGAGATTTATCAAGAACAAACTGAACCTAAGAATAAAAGAGATAAAAAGGAAACAAAAATTACGCGGTTCATCTAAGTTTCTGTAGCTTACAATCCACAGGAAGAGAGGGACTGATAAGCTTTTATTGCTCAATTTCTAGATATTACAAGAAACAATTTACAGAGAGTTAATCATTAATCAAGAAGACTTGAAAATAGCTAAGCAATCTCTTCTTATATAGCTCTCTTAGTAACTGAATTTGTTTAACCAGAATTAGATGTGAAAAACAGCTCGTAACAAACCTAGAAGCTACCTAGACTGCACGCGAGTCTCTCATGCACTAACAATTTATAATAGACTCAGAGAGCTTTAGTTGTGTATGTGTATAAAGTGTGCTTTCATTAAATCTAAACGCTTTGCTCTGAGTCGTTCTAAAACCATCACGATCAAAACGACTTAGTCCATGTGTTTCATTAAACTTAAAATGCTGAACCACGAAGTCATTTTAGGCAACTTTGATTTGCTTCACTTGTTCCTCAACAAAACCCCACTTTGGACAAATTAGCCCTGGTCAAATTTTCTCCTCCAATATGTGTAACTTAGAAACTGCACAACCCAGCTAAATTCAAGCCAACCTTGAACTTAGCTTTAGGAACCATTTTTGTTAGCATATCAATAAGATTGCTGGTATTGTCGACTTTCACCATCCTTATCACTCTTTTCGATATCACATTCCTAATAAAATGCAATTTATTATCAATATGCTTGGTTTTCTCATGATGAGTTGGGTTCTTGCTCAAGTAAATGGCACTTGAGTTATCACAATATACATCAACAAACTCTTGAAGCATCCTCAACTCTACCAATAAGCATTTTAGCCACAATGCTTCTTTTACTACCTCTGTTGCAGCTGTATATACAACCTCTGTTATTGACAATGCAACAACATGCTGAAGGCTTGCTTTCTAGTTAATTATGTAACTATTGAGCATGTACATATACCATGTTAGAGACCTCCCTCTGTCTAAGTACCCAGCAAAATCTGAGTCAATAAAGTCCCATAAGCCTTTATTTCTCCCATATGATCTGCCATATACCAGACCATAATCTTGAGTACCATTCAGATACCTTAACACCCATGTCACAAAATTCTATTGATTCTTACAAAGTAAGCACATGAACTTGCTAACAGCACTGAATGCATGTGATATATCTGGTCTTGTTAATATGATTAGTATAATATTTACATATTTATATTTTATTATGTTTAATTAATTAAATTATTTTATTGAACAGTGAAATAATTGGAGATTATGAATAAAAAGTGCACGAAGAAGTCTAATTTGGGAAGCAACGAAGATTAAATTGGAAATCAATCAGAAGACGATAAAATAAAGCCAAGAATTAATGATACCCTTGCCCAACAAGAATATCAAGACCAAAATTGAAGACAATTTCATTAAGTAACAAAGATAATGCATGTGATCAATTATTGAGGTGACAGGCTAGCAACCAAACGGTGGCCATGCATTATTAGAAAATAAATATTTTATTTTGGCAATTGCACATGCATGGCTATTATGGAAAGCATATTAATGGAATCCGTGAGTTAGAATTAAATCTTATAAGGATTCGGCCATTAAGGATTCGGTCATGGGCATTATATAAAGCTAAGACAAGATAGGTCAGACAAAAAAAGAGAATAAGCTAGAGAGACACAAGGCAGATGGGCAAAAGAGCAGCAGCAGTTTAGTTTCATATGGCTGACTTTATTTTATTTATTGCTCCTTATTCAAGTATGTCTAAATAATTATCTTATAGTGATGTTAAGGATGAAACCCTATTTAATAAAATAATTTTCTTTTATTTAATTAATTGTCTACAAAAGGTCTTTGATGATTATAGTTTTTATTCAGATGATGGATTGAATAATTATCTTTTCATCTTTAATATCATGTATTAGTGGTAGTTAAGAGATTATTTGATTAAATCTAGGCTTGGTGAAATAATGATATTGTGATTCTTTTTTATTATTTGTTTTTCAATAAATTAGATACATAGAATACACATAGAATGCTTAGGAAACTTTGATTCTTTGTTTTTCAATAGGATATATATAATGCTTAGAAATCCTACCTTTAAGTGAAAAAGAACCTACATTAGACTATAGCATATTTAATCCAATAATATTAGAACCTTAATCCAACGTTGAACTTATATATGAATAATTATGTGTTGCAAGCTAGCATATAAAGTAAAGCCCAACTAAAAGTGATCTAATAAGGTTTTCAATAATTTGTGCTTTAATGAATGTAATAGAGTGTGGACTTTTAATGTGTAGAAACTAAAACGGTAATTACTATTTCTATGATGGATTGAAAAAGAAATACTTAAAGGCAAAAAAAAAAAAAAATTGTCTACATAAGTGGTTATGATCTCTATGTCATATTTAATGTTCTATTCTCTATCATATCCTATCATAAAAAAGAATACATAGAAAAATTAAAGGGTTATCTATAATATACGTATTCATCTGGAAGGCAAACCATGTCTATTGTTTGTTGAAAAAGAAACATAAAAAAAAAAAAAGTAAGAGTTAGTTAGGATTTAGGTTGGTTTAACCCGGTAAGGAGAGAGTTAGTTTTAGGATCTAGTTTAGGTCAATCAAACTGGTCAATGTTGACCAATCAACGGTCAACCATTGACCGTTAATTTTGACCTAATTTTTTTTATTTCTTTTAAGGTTTGAAGGGTAATTTTTTGTGCAATTTTAAATTCAAATATTGGCATAGTTATATATATTTGAGATAAATTAATTGAAGCAAAATGTCACCAAAGTGACATTTCTTATAGAAATTAATTTGTTTGGAAATATAAATAGATGTGTGTATTTAATTTCTATGAATATCGATCGCTCTAAAAGAAAATTCATATTTAACAGAGTTACATGTGTACTTGTAGTAATAAACACGTGATGATTATTCAGTTTTACATATGAACAATTAATCGGCTCAAAGGAAGATTCATTGTTTAACATGTTCTTATTATCAGTATTTGATTACTACACCAAGATATCACTTACAAGTTAATATTTTGTCCAAAGATGAAATATTAATAGAGTATCTGGCTTCTTGAGATGAGGTTTACCTTTATTTGAATTTATTATTGTTTTGAGACTTATAGGAGATTGTATTATTTGTTTTTTTTTCTTTGTTAAGTTATGAATCATGATAATATTACTTCCTACTTCAATTCCATTCCTATGCTAAATGGCTCTAATTTCAAGTCTTAGAAAGATAATATCTTAATCGTTCTCACATTTATGAATCTCGACCTTACGTTAAGAGTTGATTGTCCCCTACCTCTTATGGATGATAGTACCCTCCATGAAAAGAAAGATATGGAAAGGTGAGAGAAATCAAATTGCATGTGTATGATGATCATGGAATAGGCCATTCCAGTAGAATTTAGAAACTCTATGTTTGAAAAGATAATTATAGTTAAGGAGTTCCTTGCGGATATTAAAAATATATTTGTTAAGAATGAAACAGCAAAAATAGGTTCGCTCTTGAAAAATCTAATGTCAATGGGCTATAAGGGTGATTAGTGTTAAAAATTGTATATTTTCTAAGGAATAAAAATATTATTTTGTGTTTTTATTATAATTTAAATGTGTAATTATGTAATATATTGTGAAATTCTAATTATGTTTTTAATATTTGATTTTGTGTATTTTTGTATGTTTATTAGGTCAAAATAATAATTTCAAGCATTTCAAGACTCTTAATAAATTAATAGATGGATACCGGTGGTCTGAAAAATTAAGCCATTATTGAAACTTTTTTGTAAAATTATAAGTTTTTTACCATATTAAGTGCGGTAATTATAAAATTATAAGTTTCTTCTATGTTAGGTGTGATAATTGTGAGTTGATATTATTGAATGGATTAGATTAGGTCTATGTTTGGTTAGTGGGACAAATGTAAGGCCATGATTTAATTGGCTTTGTTTATGTGTGTGGTGTAGATTAACTATAAATTAATATAAATAGAGATGAGAGGGATCAAACCTCTGTATACCTATTTTTCATTTTTTTTCTTCCTAATTCTTCTTTTTATCTCTTTTTGTAATATTTAGTAAATTAGTAAATAAATTTAGTTTTATTTTCAATTTATTTATTTATATTTTTATGTATAATTTAATATTAATAATTTAGGCTAAATAATAATAAGTTAGGGTAAGGTCAAACTCTTAGTAGGAAAATATGATTTAAGCAAATTTTATTTTTAATTATATATATTAAGTTATTTTCTAATTAATATTAACCATATTTTATATTTAGAAATTTTGATTTGTTTTAGACAAACAAGGGAGTTTGTCATAATAAATTCTTAATATCTTAGTTTAAATTATGGTAAAATAATATTTTGACTTATTGTAGACAAGTTAAATTTTGGCACACTAAGTACTTAATTCATAATAAAATAGATGGAAAAATAATAGTAATTTATATAATTAATCTTTTGAGTAATAAATTACTACTAATAGTAGATCTATATCCCTAACTAATTTAATTCCACAGTTGTACTCAAATTAAGTTTCGTATTTTTTAATTTAATTTTAATTTTCTTAGATAAATTACAATAAACAAATTAAATATTTTTTCTATAGATCAACCCCAGACTTACCGAGCTATATTATAGCAAGACACTCTTATACTTGAGATTTATTAAACACTTTTGAGTCGTGTCAAGTTTTTGGCACCGTTGCCAGGATAAGTATTTGTTTTGTTTTTATTTTTTTATTTTTTATTCTTTTTATTTTCTATAAATATTCATTTTTCTTTTCTTATTTTTTCTTAAATGTTATTCTACCCACACAATTTTTCAGAATCATCACTTTCATCCCATATAGCTTTATTCTAAACTTTTAAAATCGTTGTATGACTATAAAATTATAAAAAGATTCCTGAAAGAATTTCTTATAATAATGAAATTTAGACCTATTGATTTTAATTGCCTTATATATCTGGACTCAATTTGGATAACTGGATTGAATGGACTTTTAAATTTCTGCAATTTAATTTTAGTATTTATTTTATTTTCTTTCTATGATCGATTCTACCATCATCCTTATATGATCGATTCTACGATCAAAACTGTTATTTAATTTTTGTTTATTTTTATTTTTTGTTATTTAAATTTTAGTTTTTTTATTGCATATGTAATTTTTATTTTTTTTGTACATTTATTTTTATTACACATTTAATTTTTAGTTTTCTTATTTTTATTTTTATTTTGTACATTTATTTTACTTGTCATTTAATTTTAATTTTTTAGTTTGCATAATTTTTATTTATTTTTTCATACATTACTCATTTGTTTCTATATCATCATTCTAACATAATCATCATCTTGTATGAGACATTGGTCTCGAATTTTAAGTGACAAGTTAATTTATAGATCTCAATCACTACCAAGAATCACGAAAGAAATCCAAGAAGAAACCTTTTGGGCCAAATTAATCATCAAATTGATCAAGAAGACAATCATTCTCATCAAGATACACATGATTAGAATCAATTAAAAACTTTGAGGGACTACATGAATCCAATCAGAATTGGAGGACTCTCGTTTATTGTATTCCCTCTAGAAGTATCTCGATTCAACTTTAATCCAGATAACATCTAATTTTTACAAACAGTTCATGATTTAGAATTCTAGAATCCATACTTACATTTAAGAAATTCTGATGAAATATGTAATACATACACAGACTAAAATTATAGCATGAGTAAAATTAGGTTTAAGCTTTTTTCTTTTTCATTAAAAGATCAAGCTAAAAATTGGCTATAAAACCTTATATTTAGATCAATAAGAACTTGGAATAATATGCAAGAACAAGTTTCAAAAAAATTATTTCAACCTTATAGAACTAATTCATTTAGAATACATATCACTTATTTCACTCAAAAAAATAGAGAAACATTATACCAATATTGTATAAGTTTAAAGAGTTGGTTAATATATGTCCACAATATGGTTTTGAAACTTAGTAATTGGTCACTTATTTCTACGAGGGCTTAATATTCCAAAGTAGATAAATTGTTGAAATGATGTGTAATGATGAATTTAGAGATAAAAATTCCTAAAGATGCACTAGATTACCTTAATCAATTAACTAAAAATGCATAACATTGGGATATTGTTGGAACCTTTTAATTTTCAAACAAACCATAACCATATACATCTAGTGGAGGAATATATAACCTTAGGGAAGATTATGATTTACAAGCAAAATGTGTATCTCTAGTCAGAAAGGCTGAGGCCTTAGAACATAAAAAGAGTGATAAAGTAAAATCTATTTCAGAAATTGCATATAATGTTTGTAGTTCTAATGATTATTTAACTCAAGATTATCCCACTCTGGTTGCACTTAAAGAATGTCTCCATGATCAAGCAAATGCCATTAACACTTTTGATAAATCAAACCCATATTTACAAACTTATAATGCTGATTGAAACATATGTGACTATTATGCAATCTCTTGATTGGTCTTTACCTTTTAAATTAATGTGTGATGCAAGTGATTTTGTTGTTGGTACTGTTTTAAGACAAAGAATGGATGGTAAGCCTTCTGACATTTATTACACAAGAAAAACTTTAGATAGTGCTTAAATGAATTATTCTACAACTGAAAAAAGAATTACTTGTTGTGGTATTTGCATTAAATAAATTTTGTTCATATTTGCTTGGTTCTAAATCTATTGTTTTTACTGATCATCCTGCTATGAGAAATTTGATGACTAAACAAGCTGTCAAACCAAAACTAATCTATTGGATTCTATTACTCTAAGAATTTGACCTCACCATTAAAGATAAAAAGGGTGCAAAAAATATCATTGCTAATAATTTATCAAGACTCACATATGAAATCTGCATTAACATAGCACCCATCAATGATTTTTTTTTCAGATGAATTTTTATTTTTTGTTAATTCAATGCAATGATAGGCTAACATTGTTAAGTTTCTTATTACATGTGAAATGCCTTTGCAATGGAATACTCAAGATAAGAAGAAATTTTTAGTTGAGGTAAATAAATTTTATTGGGATGATCCTTACTTGTTCAAATATTGTCCTGATCAAATTTTTTGATGATATATTCCCTACAATGAGGTTTGATATAAAGTTGTAAATCACATCTAATTTGGGAACGACGACCACTAAAGTTTGTGTCATATGTTGAAGATCTTGAAAGACAACTCTGAGAAGTAGATGGTGTATTTACCGCACCCAATTTAAAGTTAAAGTTAATACAATAAGAGGATGGATGTAAGTTTTATTTTATTTATTATTATTGTTTTAGTATTTTTTGTTGTTTTGTTCGCTTTCAAGTTTGTTTTGATTTTGCATATTTAATTCTCTTTATTTTTGTTATTTTGATTTACTTTTTTGTATAAATGGCAGATAACTCTACTTCGTAACTTTTTAAGTTAGTATTTTCAAGTCTCTCATAATTGCTGAAACTCCAAAAACTAAACATGCAATAAATACAACAAAACTACATGAACATTTTCCTTTTCGCCCTCAGAATGCCCTTAGGAAATTTTACAAAACTCGTTGTGAAGGACTACGTTTTTTAATGATTCATGGCATTCATTTTGACATTCGTTGGTTAATTGAAGCAAAGGTTCAATTAACAATTGAGTTTTCTGATTCATTTATATCTTACATGTCTGGTTTTGATAAAAGCACATGCTATAAAAGAGAAGAGCTAAATGACTTAGCTCTAAATGTCATAACTGTGTAAAATGCGATTGCAAGAACCTGTGCTGCAAATCTTTCAGAATGGTTTTTGATGCTTGTGAAGATAAAATTAAATTAGTTAGAGGTGGCATGGGTAAAGAATTATTAGATGATATATTACGATCTCTTGAGACATATCGAATAAGATGTGTACAACGTGCAATTTATCAGTATTGGACACTATTCTAAAAAGAAAGTACACAGTTTAATCTTAGGAATCTGACTCAAAAAGTCTCTATTTTTCAGTTTATAAGAAAACTAGATGGGATACCTATACATGTTTGAAATCATGAATGCTACTAAAATATTTTATCGAAGAAATCAATTTCTGAATGATTGTAAAGGATTATGATTTTTTTTTTTTATCATCTCCCTAAAGGAGCTAAAAAGTCATATATAAGCTATGACGACAATTTCAAAAGCTCAATTGATTCTCTCAATTGAAATTATGTGGAGAGAAATATCTAAAAGAACATATTAGAGGACATATGATTTTATAACACAAATATGCTCCTACATTAGCAAATTAAGAGTGCCAATATAAATTAATGTTTTGTTATCTTTTATTAAAAGGTCAAATATGAGTTTTTTATTAAAATGAAAATCACGATTAATTCAAATCCTTAATGGATTCATATTCTTGTAGGAGTAGTAATGGATGTAACCATTATCAAATAACTTTTCAAAGTTATAATGGTTATAAATATTATCATAAGAAATCAACATGTGAATATTATACTACTAGAAGTGGTCTGAAATTAAATCATATATATATATATAAACTTAATAATTTTATGAATGTTCTCATGTGATTAGGGAGAGCAAAGTGATATATATTTGATCGACAATATAAATGGTTTGTATTACGTTTAGCCCATTTTGATCTTTATATGAGTTAACTTATTTGAACTTGAAGTTCAACAAGATTATTGTACAATGCGCATCATTGATCCAATACTAGACAAACTCATTGATATAGAGAATGATAAAAGTTGCATATAAAAAATACCCTAATGTGGGTTGATACTTTGAAGGACGAAATGGTGATACAAAATAAATTTACAAACGCCTGAAGCATGTGTATTATAAATCAAATAGTACAAATAATTTAAATCATGGGAAGATGATAAATATTTGAAAATGATTTAATGCTCTTGAAGAGGTTATGTTTGCATAAATAGTAAACACATTTGATCTATAATCAAAACATTGAATATATTGCCCTTGTACAAGCATATTGTACTAACTAGAAAATGAATCTCAAATACTCTTAAAGAGGTAAATGGTGATAAAAAAAAGAGAATCAAACTGCCCTATAAAAGAAATGTTTGCAAATTAAGAAAGAAAGATCTTTAGCCCTTGTTGAGGCATATTTATTAGAAGCTTCAAAAGATCTCATTGGGAATATATGTTGAAAAAAGAAATTGATCAATAGTATGTTGGTACTTGGTGCAAGAGAAAAATTGAAATTAACATAAGATTTTTATCAATAAAATTTAGTTGTTATGATAAAATTTTCAAGATCTTGAATAAAAAAAATGTCAAGATCATCAAATCATATGGTTGGTCAAAGTTATAAAATATTTGGAACTGTAGTCCATACGGTAGAGGACATAAAGTTGACTAGTAAAATTTGAAGAATATTGGACTTGTAGTCTTTAATGTGAATATGAACTATAGCACGTTAAAATTAAATTGAAGAATCTATTTACTCATCCGTGAGGAATAAAATGTTTGAAATAAGTACTTGAAGTACTAAATAAAAAAGCTTACACCTTATATGTTATTGATAAAGCTATAATCATAATTTTGTATATTATAGCAATCTAGACTAATCAAAGTATAATCACTTGAGTGAATTATTATAAGTGGGATATGTCATTATCTGCTTAGCTATGCGATTTTATTCAAAATTAGAAATTAAATTTGTAATTTTTGCAAAATGTATTGACGATTTCATTATGAAAAGACTTTTGAAGAACTTATGAATTTATTTCTTTTAAGAATAAAATTCATAATAAAGATTTTAAAATAAAAGAATTTCTTTCAATTTATGGATTGAAACCTATTAAGTGAAATAATGATACTATAGAAATACCGGAAGTATTAAAAATTGTTATATTTTAAAATATAATATATATGCCTTGGTCTTGAAGTTCCATATTTTATTCCAGCTTTTCTTCGAAATGTCATGGAATTATATCATTGCAAATTAAAATATTTTTCAGCATAAACCTGAAAATGTTAAAATAGTGTGCAAAAATATATATTTTCTCCTTGATATGGATGCTAAAACTTGGCTTTATTAAATAAGATTAACAAAATTACGAAGATACATGAATGTCAAATATTCTTCAACTTTTAGGTTATTGTATCTCTAATTTATTATATGTTTTTCACTAAAGTAGTGTTATTTATAATAAATTATGATTGATCTTTAAAGCACCCATTTTATTTTGAAGGGGAGCATATTACAAGGGGAGCAAAAAGTGTATGTTGTATTTTTTTAGGTTTTGAAAAATTGAAGCTTCTCATATTTTAGCAGAGGTCATGCCAAAATTTTTTCAAAAATTCATGACATCTTGAATATCAGCATCATGAATTCATTTATTTGTGGTTGTGTGATCCATTCATTGATATATAGAGATTTAAAGGTTGAGAAATGTTATTTGTTTGTTATTTTTAGAAAGAGTGCAGAACAAATGTAGAAAAAAGGAGTAAACTTCCTTTCAATGATCATGGGGGATCAAAACCATTGAAGGTTCAGTGTCAGGAGGTATAAAGCCTTTTAATTTATGTCACGACATAATTTTAAAGTGTTAACATTCTAATGTTATAAGTATTTTTGTCCAGTTTTGTAAGTCAAGTAAATTTTTGTCTTTCTACTCATTACAATGAAAAAAATGAATGGATCAATTTTGAGGTACAATTTATGCACATAAGATTTTTATTCTTAAAGAATTCAAGATTGTTTACATGGTTTAATTTATTTTAAAGTGAATATTTTCATTATAGGAAAAAATGGTCAATTTACACTAATTGTCTCAAACTGAAGGATCTCAAACAATTAGTGATGAAGAGATGTCTTGGCAAGTGTTTAGAGACAAGTCAAACTATTATAGGAGACTTGCAAAATGAGAAAGGCTTATCATAATTCTCAAGTTTCATCATCTAATGAGGAGGCATTGCACAACGAGTCAAAGACAACTTAAGCCCAGCTGCAAACAACTCAAGAACGGTTGCAAACAATTGACCATGAGCTACATAATACAAAAGATGAATTCCAATCACAACAGGTCAAGAACGATTACTTGTCTAAGGAGCTGAAAAATGTTAAATCATTTTTAACAACATTGATGCCAAACCAATTTGGCTCCTCATTATAGCTTGTTGTGAGGTACCTTATGACTTTGACTTGCAATTTGTACTTGGGTTTATAAAATTAAGACAATTTGTACTTGGGTTTATAAAATTACATTGTCTTTTTTTTTTTAAATCTTGTATTTATTTAATTAAAAATCTTGAATTTAAAAAATTTAATCGATTTGATTAATAGAAAAATATAAAAAATATTTATTCAAATATAAAAACAACACGGATAATAATATATATATAAATTATTTCCAAGCACATTTGGCAGCAAAATTATATTGTTAAAAAAAAAAAATTTTAGCGACTAAGCAATTAAGCTACCAAAATTATGTTCTACAATGAAAGATAATTCGTTGCCAAAACTATATTTTTTTGAGAAAGAGAATTTGTCACCAAAATTAGATTTGGTGACGAAAAAAGAATCTTCCATGAAAATACTATCGGTGATGAATAGAAGTCATTGCAGAAAATGAATTTTATGATAAAACGGATTCATCGCCAAAATGGTATTTTGTGACGAAAATGTTTTATTGCCAAAATGTGTTTGTGACGAAAATGATCTATGGTAAAAAAACGTATATTCTGAAGAAAATGTTCCATAGCCAAAAATGTATCTTGAGATAAAATTGTTCCGTCTCCAAAAACTTATTTTGCAACGAAAAATATTCCATTGCCAAAAATGCTTTTCACAATGAAAATGTTTTGTAATAAAAAAAAATTAGCTTTAGCGACAAAATCTTCTTTTTCGATGATGTCAGTGACAAAATTTATCATTGCCTTTGACCATTTTGACAATGAATGTTGTTTTATTGCTTAAAGTTTCCACGATGAATTATGTTATTCGTCGCCGAATACCTAGTGTGATGCTACCATTGTGAAGAGACAATGACAAAATAATTTTTATCCCTAAAACCCTTTTTTCTTGTAGTGTTTACTTAGCCATATTGATAAATTTGAGTCTTTTGTATATTTTGTGTGTAGTATAATAATTAGAAACCTACTTCATTCATAAGGGTAGTCTTGCCTTTACTATTATTAATCTTAGCAAATTGTTACTAGTTGCTTATATGTAAATATTGACTTATATTGAGTTGTAATAACTTATTGGATTATAGCTATTGATGGCTGATTATTACTATTGCTATTGGAATTCATTTTTATAAATCACATGGCTGAACCATGTTGTTGATGCGATTTTCTGGTCGCTCCCAAATAGTGATGTTGCCTTCTGGTCGCTAGTTGCTCGAGCAGGATTTCTGGCTGATTCCTGCATTTTTCGCTCACTGAAGCAGTGGTTTCCTTTGGCCTGTGTCTACAGAAAAAGTATCAAGGGTCACCGGGTTTTTTTTTGGTAAAAACCCTCCAACGCTCAAGTCAGTAATCATGTTGATTCTTTGTAAAATCTTTTTTAATCTGAAAGAAATCGAAAAAAAATAGAAGATTGAAAAAGATAAGGAAGAAGAAGAATCAGAATCAGAATCCTTTTTACCTCACCCTTTGTATGATATTTATCCTCTCTTTTTTCCCGCCACCCTTACTTGGGCGCCATCCCCTGCAGTAATTTCGCCTGCGTGTTTCTGACAACTATGGGTTGCTGGGGGTGCAGGATGTCAGACGGTTATGAGTTACCGTAATCAAATGATGATGCCATGTAAGTTTATGTAAAATGATGATACTGTGGAGGCATGCGCCGGTCATCGGTAACAGTGACGAAACCCTTTGGTGTGGGGGTTACTGCCAGTTATCGATTATCGTAACAAGTTGTCAGGGTGTAGGGGACATCTGGCGGCCACTTTCTGCTTCTCGGAGAGAAGCGTACACCTTCTTGAATTACAGAGGTGAGGATGCCATGCTTGGGTTTACTCTGTTCAAACTCTAGTCTCTTCCTGTTTTTGGCACTGTTCATGACGCGACCAGGGCTCACTCGATGGTTGAGGATATCCCTGAACTTACTCGAGTAGGGTGGGAATATCCGAGCCCGACTGGCTTTAGAATACTTGACCTCGACCAGCTTTGAAAAGAACAACACCCTTGAGTAGGGCTGCTCGACACTCCCCAAATACCAGTCCCCTAGTTTCTAGTCTTGAGAGTGAAACGGGATAAGATTGGAAACTACTTGTTCGAGCTGGTTCCCCCCCTTTTTACTTTTTACATTAAGTTGTTCGCCTCTTCGGTCACTTCAAATTTAATATGAGCTGCGTAGGCTAATTTGGACCACTCATTTAAAATTTGAAGAGGCGATTACCTGAAAATTACGCCCCCTTGAGTAATGTGCAGTCTGTTGGCGTGACTTGCTTTCCTATTTATAAATCCCTAATTTTACAGCTGTGCACTTTCTTGTTTCCACACTTTGCTTAAAATTGAAAACTGCCGCCTGCAAGTGAAATCCATCTTCTCTACTTTCGTCGTCGCTATCTGCCTCCTTCAAATCAGTTTCAAGTATAAACTTATTGACTTCTTCTTCTCGTTCTGTTCATTTTTTTTTTTGGGTTTTCATTTCCCATTTGGTAGATTATGGTCCTTTAGGAAAAATGTCAGCCACTCAGCAACCCCGCAAAATGTCCCCTGAAGAATCATCTTCTTCTAGCGACTCCAAGGCCAATAGGGGGGTTCTAGTGAGAGACCAAAGTTCTGAAGATGTCGCTCATGCAGCTGGAGACAACGTTGAGGGCGACGTTGTAGTGGAAACCCGACCGCATAAAAGGCAAAGGACCGACCAAAGGTCGGAGGCCGAGTCCTTCACTATTGATTACATGAGGTGTGAGACCTCACACCAAGATCTAGATTAGCTTAGGGCCACTTGCCACATTTCTGCCAGCGTTGACCTCTGTCTCCCTGGTAAGAACAACACACTTAGCCGCCCTCCTCGAGGGTATGTCACCCTCTACCTTGAGTGTTTTAGGTGAAGTGTTAGGTTGCCCTTACAGCCCTATTTTGCCCGAGTCCTCTCCCAGTTGTGTTTGGCACTGGGACAACTGAATTCGAATGGGTGGAAGGTCTTGTCTGGGCTACATGTCTTGTGGAAGTGGTGCAACTTGGGTGAACTAGTGGTAGATGAAATAAAGCACCTCTACTAGCTGAAGAGCAGCCCAAAGGACGCGGGCTGGTATTACTTTACTTCCAACTTGAAGGGTAAAAAACCCATCACCAACCTTCCTACCTCTGGTGGCAACTGGAAGGGTAAATTCTTTTTTGCTGGAGGGGACTGGGGCCCATCAGCCTCTGCCACTGATGAGATTTACCAAATTCCTTCTCGTTTTTGTACTCTAGGTCATTTACTGCTCATTATGTCCTTTGCTTTGGATTTCTACTCACCCTTTCTTATTGTTATTTTTGGTTTTCTGTAGTCTTGGAGTGTATCCCATCCGATCGAGGAGGAGCTGAAGTCGCCCATAAACACTGCTTTGGATAACGCGAGCTCGTGCAAAGAGTTATTGTCTCACCAAAACCTTGTCGAGTTCGGTTTAGTTCCCGAGGAAGAAAATATGAGCAGCATCCTCACTCGATTAAAGATGCGCTTGAGCACCGTTGAGAGCCCGAGCAGCTCTTCTGCTCTACCCAAGAGGTCTAGAGTTGACCTCACTGCCTTACCAGTCAGGGTTCTTCCTCCTACTCAGGAGAGTGAGAGAGCAGTCAGAGAAGCTCCCCCGATGGACCCTGGAGTCGTCGTCCCTGTTAGGTCCAGATCAGCACGCTCCAGGGAGCGGGGCGACTCTACCAAGCCCTACGTCAAGGAGTTCACCAAGCACGTGGGGGAAGGCTTTGTGGAAGAGTTGGAGTCCTCCAACCTTAACGAGCTGGCCAATATCTTTCAGCGCTCCTCTTGCCAAGCTGCTGCTGCCTCTACTGCCTTCAAGACTAAGGCTCTGAATTTTGAAACGAAGATCATGGCTGAAAACCAAAGCTTGAAGAAGAAACTTGAGCAAGGAGAGGAGGAATCAGCGAAGCTCCACGCTGAAATCTTTAGGTATTAAGAGAAGGCTGTCATGGCAGAGTCTAAGGCTTTCCAGTTCGAGAAGGAGCTGTCCATGGTCCGGGATGAGCTCATGAATACCCGAATAGGCTTTAAAATATCTGGTCGTAGTATATTTCTTGGTGAGCTTATCATGCTCGGTCTCATCCTGGCTGTGCTTAGCTCTTTGTCTTACCTTAAGTTAGGCTTTGAGACTTATGACCTTCATCTTTCTTCGTGAGCTTATCTTGCTCGTGCCATCTTTGGCTTATGCTTGGCACTTTGTCTCACCTTAGGTTAGGCTTTGAGACTTATGGCCATAAGTTTTATTAGCGAGCTTATCTTGTTTGAGCCTTTTCTGGCTATACTTGGCACTTTGTTTCACCTTGGGTTAGGCTTTGAGACTTATGGCCTTTGCATTTCTTCGCGAGCTTATCTTGCTCAAGCCTTTTCTGGCTATGCTTAGCACTTAGGTTAGGCTTTGAGACTTATGGCCTTTGCATTTCTTCGCTAGCTTATCTTGCTCGAGCCTTTTCTGGCTATGCTTGGCACTTTGTCTCGCCTTAGGTTAGGCTTTGAGACTTATGGCCTTAAGCTTTATTTGTCTTTTTAATTTGCTCGTGTTGGACTAATTTTGGAAGCTTTTTTCTTGCTTTTATTTATGTACAAGATTTTACATACTTATATTTTGAGAGAAACTAAATATCAATACTTGTAATACAAGGGAACTTACTGAAAATACTTTATCAGATGTTGTGCATTTCATGGCCTTTTTACTTCTCGTCCGTCTGCATAAGACAGCCTGTATACCCCCGGACCGGCTACTTGCGAGACCCTGTAAGGGCTCTCCCAATTCAGGCCCAACACCCCTTGCCTGGGATCTTTAGAGCTATAATGATCAATATAAACATAAGTTTAATTTATTTTTTTTATTTTTAAAGTATGTTTAATAAATTATTTGGAAATACCATTTTTTAATTGCATAAAATTACATAAAATAAAATAACTTAATTAAATAAAATCTAATAAATTTTATTATTAGACAAAATATGATAAAAATTCATACTTATACATAATTCAAATAAAATAAAAAGTAATATTTATTACATTCACATTAAATTGATATTAGAGAGAACATGCATTAATTGTGCCGGTAATTTAATAGTAGTGATAATATAATACCTAGTGATTTGTATATTAAGATTTGTAGAAAAGTAAGCTATAATTGTCTTTTTATTAAAATACTAAGGTTATAATAAGAACTTTTAAAAAATGTAGTGACTTATTTAATAAGCTATTTATAAAAAGCAACCCCCCACCTGCTTTTAAAAGCTGCTGTCAATGAAAAAAATTATAAAATAAGTTGCTATTACGAAATTTACCAAACACTACTTTTAATAAAGATTATGAAATAAGCAGTTTGTTGAGTTTCAACCTCAATCCTAAACGGGGCGTAAGTTAGACTCGATAATATTATAATTATTTTTTAATACTTAACAATTATAACAATAGTACTAAATTTATTTTAAGGGTTAACTTAATTGATAACTTGGATTTACATAGAGTCATAGATAATAGTCCATAATAACATTAATGCATACATTTATAGTATCATGATATTTATAATTTTATTTATTGAAATCATGATATAACCTATTCATTTAATAAATTATAAACATAAAAGAAGTAGAGTAATTTAAACAAAGAATTAAATTAATTTAAAAAACTTACACTAATAAAATACATTAAAAGATTCAATTTCAAGTTATTTGTAAAATCATAAAATTTTAAGTTTACTTTCATTAAAATGTTTTACTTTAATAGACATTGGCTCGCATGCTATTGATGACCTATAGATCATACGCTAATCCATCAATGAAACTTATTGCAGGCTTTTTCATGTGCCATTCTTTAGCTCATCTTCAATCGTGTCTTACTTTTAAGGCCTACGTGCCTAAAATTCTCAATCCAGTTAGTTCGTACATGAGCCGCAAAACCCATTGGCGATCTTTAATTGCTACTAAGGTTCTTTTATATATATATATATATATATATATATATATATATATGTATGTATGTATGTATATATCACATTCAGGGTTTGGGTTTAGGGATTAGGGATTAGGAAACGGCTATTCATTGATACATTGATAGTTTGTGCATTGCTTGTCTTAACTGTTTGTGTCTTGATTTTAACTTGCCAAAATTATTTTGTTGCTGAATAGGGTATTTTATATTGATTCAGCTAAGTCATTTTGGAAATTCATGAGGGTGATCTAATTTCATAGTATTTATAGCTTTTGCGACAAAACAAGTGCGAAGTTATTAATCTGCAGTGCACTAAACTGAAATAGTCACATATGATTTTTTATAAGTAAAGGGTTATTTGGTTACTTCATCAGTCAACAAACAATCCAAAGTGACAGCATGGAAGTTTTCTAGAGATACATCAATAATAATGATCAAGTGGAATTACCCTAATGCTGATGCTGTTTTCCCGCGTCCCTTCAAATAGTGCCAAAATCTTACGCTCATGATTAGCTCGAGCTCGAGCAGGATCGCCTTCTAATTCCGGTTCCTCCGTCTTTATCGAGCAGGAGTCTCTCGGACTGTGACGCACGTGAAAACAGAGTCGGGGTCGCCGGATGTTGTTCCGGCGAAAACCCTCCGACGCTCAAGTCAGTGATCAAGTTGTTCTTTTTGTATCCCTCTTAGTTAGAGAGACCGGAAGAATGAAAGGGGTATTTTTGCCATCCTTTCTGAATAATGGAATTCCAGAAAAATCAGAGTAGAGAGAAGTAAGAATCAGAAGAACCTGTGTGAATTTTTAGAACCCCCGTAATTTACCTGTCCGTTTCCTTTTATCCTCCATTTTTCCTACCCTTTCTTCCCTGGATCATCCGTTCCCGCGTCAGTGGTGTCTGGTCCCTCTGACAGCCGGTATTAGCGCAATATTCCCTGGGGATGCGCGGCTGTCTTGTTAACATGGCTCATATGGCCAGATCATCTTGTCGGGCGTGCGCTCAAGGACTGATGACGCCCTTGGGGGCATGTGCCGGCCATCGGCAACAGTACCGCCACCATACCATGTGGGCCTTGATCAGACATCGAAAGGTGTGCGGGATTCTGAGGAAACGGGTCGGACTGTCCTGAGCCGGGTCTCGCGTTCCATTTGTTCTATGATTGGTGTGGCCCAGTTGTGCTCGAGGACTTGACTGCAGCGAGCATAAAGGAGAGCTCGGGTCTCGATCAGCCTTCGAGCTCCTCGTCCTTGTCCAGCCTTGACCGGGCCTGATGACCTCGAGCAAGCAAGAGAGCTCGGAGCTCAGACGGCTCTGAATTCCTCGATCTTGACCAGCTTTGACGTCTAGCGAGACTGTCTTCGTGCCAGTGGTCGGGACTTCTGCTCGAGCTGGGTTGACCTCGGGGTACTTTATTCGAGCTGGAAGGGCTTCGAGGAGACCTGCTCGATATTACCCAAACATAAACTATTTATTTTAATAGTTTATTTGTGCTTATAAGCTATTTTATTTATTATTTTTATCTTAAAATTTTGCTTGTATTTAGGGCAAATACACATTAACGACCTAATATTTCATATTTTATAAAAAATTCACAACTCTTTTTTTTTTTGTTTTTGTTTTACATATTTCCACCTAAAGTTCACTGTTTGAAAATTTAACAGATTACTAACAAGATAACAATTTTATCCTCAAACATAAAATGATCATTTGACCTTATTAAAAACAATTCTCAAATCCATAATTCTCTAATTCCTAATTCTGCTGCTGCCGCGCTTGTTGGTCGTAGAGTTGAGGTAATAAACTTCATTAGATTCAAGTCTTGGTCGTAATTAATTTGACAAAATTGTTGCATAAATTAACAAGTGTACTAATCAGTACAAGTAATATACTGTAAACTAAAGTATCGTCCCACAGAGATTATTATATCTTGTTAGTCACCTAAATTATTTTATCCTTAATTTATTTGAACAATCGATTAAGAAAATTTTAGATTAAAAATTATAATAAAATAAATCAATTAACAAATTAACTAAATACGCAAGTAGTAACAAAAATCTCAAAGGGATTTGACTTCACCGTAATGAATCAAATTTACTCTTCCATCTGTGCTACTAAAAATTATTACCCATATTGATAATTAAATAACCTAATTCCTTTGATATTCTTTCTCAAGCAATATCAAATATATTCTCACATATTAATACACTATATCTCTAGGTGTATTACAATATACAAAAAATCATTAATTTTTGTGGTATTCTTAAATTAACAGCATAAATCAAGTTAGTACTTTTCTGTCTCTCATCTAATTCATGACATCTATTATATAGAGTAAATATATAGTCTTATTATGGATCCTTAAATCATTTAAATATTGAACAGATACGCAAAAACATTAATCACAATAATAAACACTCAATCATAGAATAATAAACTAAAATAATACAAATTTATGAAATTAAGTCTTTAAGTTAGAAATCCTATCAAAATAAATTAACTAAAAGAAATGTTAAAAGAATTCATAAATATTATATGAAACATTCAAACAAAACAATTGAAAAAGAGGAAGAAAAACTCAATCGTTGCGTCTTCCAGATTGCGACTGCCGCACTCGGCTTTTGCCTTTAGTTGAGTGCGGCTGCTATGCTCTCTTTTGGTCTTTGCTACTTCGGCTGTTCACCTTCTCTTTATACATCAACGCTCGGCCTCAAAATCTTTAACTTAAAAGGATCCCTTCACAAAGCCAAGCCAAGCCAAGCCGCCAACTTTATAGCTGTAAGCTAACAAAGAAAGCCCATCACGTGCTTGCCATCTAATTTATCAATTAATTCTTTAGTTCCCTCCTCGTGAATCGTGAATGACTTAAAATTGGAAGTCGTTTATCCTTTTCTTCTTCTCCTAAATTCATCAAGCCAACACATATCCCAAAATTCAAGTAACCCGTAATTACTAAACTGAACAAAGACCAGTTCTTTTTTTCTTTTTTGAAAGGAACAAAGACCAGCTCTAAAACAACAGAAATGCTACAAAGCTTTTTCTTCATTTCTCGTTTGTTTTCCTAGAAATCAAACTCCAACGCACGACCCACCAAGCAAAGACGAGTACAAGTAATGCCGTGAAAAAAAAAGATTTTTTTTAAAAAAATAGTAGAAATTTTATTCAAGAAGATGAGATAAAAAGAAATGAGAAGATTGTGATAATAATAACATAGCATCGATTATTTATGTTGAAGTTAAATGATGATTTGATCCTTTTGACGTCATTAAATTTGTAACGGAGTTAAGACGGCAATGAAAAGTGATACAATTATAAATTTCAAGTGGAAATCTAAAAAAAAGAAATAAAAGGTTTTCATGTATTTTTTATAAAGTGTAAAAAATCAAGTGGCTGGTGGATATTTGTTCTTGAATTTACTATAAAAATTTGACACTATAATCAATGGTATAATTGTAAAAAAAAAAAAAAAGTCTGTATAAACATTGCTAAAATTAAAAGGATTTACGTGATTATTTAAGTAAATTTTAATGATGTGAGTAGTTTTGTTTCAAATTTTACATAATAACTTACTCACCATTTTTTAACCGTGCCATTGAAATTCTATCTAATGGTAGAGATTTAATAAGTCTAGCTATGTAACTTAAGGAGTCACTTATCTCTACCGTTATGGCAAAATACATAATAGATTTGGCTGAAGAAATTAAAGACATTATTTCTTCTGTTGTTGTCTAGCTTTAAGGTGAGCCACTAGACATATATGTGGTAACAAAAACACTTTTTTTATTGCACTTATTTAGGGGAAGGAGAAGAAGTTATTTACATTGGCAATTATCAGTATACACTAATTATAGGCAGTAGTAAGTTTTTTGACAAGCTTACTTTTGAAAAAATCTCTCATTAACTAATGTGCTTAATGTTTTTGAGATTAAATAGAATCTAATGCACATTTGTTTTTTGTGCTGAGTTAGACTAGAGTTAAAGAGTTTTTTGAAAATAATAAAATTTTATTAGTAAGGAATGAAAATGTTTTGTAGGGAAGAGTTATTGTTCTGGAGAGCTCTTTAAACTCAATCAACAAATTTTAAATTAATTGTTTAGAATTAATTGCCTTTAGATAAATGAAAATGAATTTTAAATTTGTGCAATTTTAAAAAGGGCAGAAATTTGTTATTATTTATTTTAAATCTCAATTTTTAATAGGCAGCTGACATCGCAGATTCATGTATTTATTGGAGAAATTATGCTACAACAATATACTCTCCGATATTTGACAATCACATACAATAGGTCAATATAATATTTTGGGAAATGAGGATGAAATGATCATTTGACCCTCATGACTTTAGCAAGACAATTATCTGAAGGCCTTGGTACAGGTAAATACGCAACTGGACATTCCGGATTTTGTAGCTCAAGCCTGCGGAAAAAAAAAAAAAAACTAGAACTATTATTACATTTATAATTTTAACCATTCCAAATTTAAACAATTGCAAAGGAAGCCAGAGCTCTGAATAACGACCATAATGATTAACTAACTTACTTGTAATTAAGAAGAAAATAGTGAAGGAAAATGTAGATTTCGAGCTTGGTCAAATCAGCGCCAGGGCAAATCCATGGTCCACCTCCAAAGGGAATGTAAGATCCAGGTTTTGTTGTATGATTCTTATTGCAAGTAAAGAAAATAGCATTGTCAGCTTCTACCTTCCTAACAACTAATATTAGCAATAATACCGACCTGTTCTGATAGTTTTTTATTGTAAATATAAAAAAAAAAAATTGTAAAAAATTCATTTGTAATACTCACATCCCATCTCGAAGGATCAAATTCTTTTGGGTCATTGTAAACTTCGGGATCCATATGAACGCCTCTACTCCAGACCAAAACTTGCCATCCTTTTGGTATCGTATAACCTTGGATGTTAGCATCTATTTTTGCCTCTCTAAATATTGGTATGAAGAGACTGGTTCGACGCATCGTTTCATCTATTACCTAAAACATTAAAAATGAAGCTCAGAATTTTTGTTACACATGTATACCGCATGCTAACCGTACAAATTTCAGATCAAGTTAAATGTTTGAAAAAAATTAAATGATCACGTCCTCCCTTTTGTTTCTTGATATTAATCGTTTTCTCTCATGCTTTCAAACCCATTAAAAATCTTATGCTGAAAAAAATTATATTAACTTTCAAAAATTTTTTTTTGCATCTTTTACTATTATATCCCTAAGAATTTTTATTTATCTATAAAGAACTTTAGCAAAGTGAGGGTAAAATAGTAAAACAACAAATTATTTTAAATGGCATAGGGTTTTGATGATTTTTGTACTAAGAAAAGCGGGCAGTTTTTTTTTTGTGTGGGTGGTTGTTTTGATTAATTTTTAGCCTCATAATCCTATTTATAAAATAACAGTAGCTAGTAAATATGCAATTTCTGCCTCAGGGCCCAGCCGAGTAGCTTCCAATCCTTTTCTTTAGGTGGCTGTGTCATTTTGACTTTTGAGAATATAAGAAGTTAAAATGGTCATTCTATGATATCTGCGATTAAAATTATGATATTAATACCATAATTAAATATAAATTATATAAATAAAATATAAAAATTATAAATTTAACATAAAACTTGTAAATCAATATTAACTATAAAATAACATATAAGTTCTAGAAATTAAACATAAAACTTATAAATAGAAGTTAAAACGAGTAAATTAATATAAAACTAATAAATTAATGTGTTATTAGTAAATAAACAAAAACTTACAAATATAACATAAAACTCGTAAATCAATATTAACTGCAAAATAAAACATAAATTTTAAAAATTAAACATAATATTTCTAAATGAAAGATAAAACAAGTAAATTAATGTATTATAGGTAAACAAAACAAAAACTTACAAATATAATATAAAATTAGTAGATCAACATTAATTGTAAAATAAAACATAAATTTTGAAAATGGAACATAAGACTTGTGAAAGAAAAGTAAAACAAGTAAATTACTATAACACTAATTACTATATCACAATTGTAAAATAAAAATTCATTATAATATTTATTACCTAATATATTTATTATTTTTTATTTAAATTGAATAATGATAGTTTTACATTTATGTAATACATGCGATATTTTATTAAGGATGAAATTTACTCTCAAAATCAAATTTTGAAAAAAAATATTATTTTTATATTTTTCATAGTTGTTGTAAGATGCGGTTATCTAATATCTTTCTATACTTCCTCAATAATAACTCTAAATAGTCTTTAAATATAAGCAAAAAGTTGAAATTACATGAAGTATTCATAAGACTCATAAAAAGATATAATTTGATTGATATATCATATATGTGTCTAGTAATATATATAAGAATATTTTTTTAATTTTCTTTTTTTTTGCTTGATCCACATTAAGTTAGATAATTGCACTTAATTGACTTGTATAAAAAATAGATATTATTATAGAAAATGAAAAAATAAAGTATACAAATGTACTAGAATAAATATAAAATTTATGATTAAACTAATTCAATAAAACTTATTCCACTTTTTTTAGTATAATTTTTTATTTAATTAAAGAAAATAATTTTTTGTAAATGAATAAAATAGTTTTCATTAAAATTCTATAGAAACAATGCTAATTTTTTAAATAATTAATAATCATGTATAAATTTATTGGTTTTACTTTATATTTACTAATCTATATATAATTTATAATATTTATATTTATTATGGATTAATGTCCTAATTTCATTATGGAATTTTTGAAATTTTCAAGTTAAAAATATATTTTGACCTTTCCCACCCTTACTTTGTAAATAATAATAATATTATTAAGAAATATGTTATTTTGCCTCGGCATTGTTGTTAAATGTGTCTTAGGTCCAGATGACAACCAACAGCAATCTACCTTGGCAAGATAGTCCATTTGCTTAATTTCCTCAAGTGTTAATCCTTTCTGATTTGATGGTCTTCTCTTTATAATCTCCTCTTGCTCTTGCTGTCAAATGCAATATTGAATATTTGATAATATAGTATCTTGAATGTATAATAACTAAAATACCCTGTTCGGATTAGACAAATCTCTAAATAAATAAATACATATAACTGACCTTGGCTTTTTGGAGCATTTCTGGATGTTTATTAAGATAGAGCACTGCCCACATTGAAGCATGGGCAGAGCTTTCATGTCCAGCTAATAAGTTAATGATTAGTAGATCAATGATATGTACATCCTCTAACTTTTTACCATTCTCATCTTCAGCTTCTATCAACAAATCAATCATCCCTTTCTGTCCTTTTTCCTGCTCAATTCCACTCCTCTTCTTTCTTTCCTCCAAGACCTCTTCAAGTAGCTTCACCAACAATTTTCTTGCCTAATAATTAGAAACATAATGAACTTTAGCTATTTATTGTTCTGGATATGAATATGAATGGGAAAAATACTCAACTTTAAAACCTTTTAAAGTAGCGATTTATTGTTTAAGATATGAATAGAATGTTAATCTAGAAAAAGTATTGGACAAAATTCTTGTTAAAAAATTCTTAGAAATACAATCGAATCATCACTTTAATATATATAAATATATATATGTGTGTGTGTGTGTGTGTAGACTATATATAGACTATATACCAGGCTATGTACTAAGATTATACAATGAATAACTTCGATTTTATTTTCTGTTGATGGTTCCCAACAATGGTAGGTTCGTAGGTAAACCATTTTCTTTTGTGTTGTTACTCTATGCCATCTCGAAAAACATTTCATTTTCAGGGGAACTAAGGTGGGGGTAAAAGAATCGGTGTCCACTAAAAAGTTAAATCAAATCGAATCGCTGATTCGGTTCCATTCAATTTTAAAAAATGATGAAAATCGAAGGGTTCGTATAAAAAGTAAAAACAAAAAATAAAAAAATAATTTAATAGAAAAGAATTAATTGAAAATCATTGAAACATTTGAATTAAATCAGGAATCAAATTAATTAAATTTGATTCAATTCAATTTATATATAAAATAAAAACCAATTGGTTCAGTTAGATTTGTAACCAAACAAATTGAACCGATCCTTATCCACCCCGTATGAGAATCATAGACGTATAAAAAAAATAAATCAGCCAAACAAGTTTACTTTTTTTTTTTTAACATAAAAGAAGGCTAATAAAGACACTTTTTTTAGCACGTTTGGTCTCTAGAAATATAAAGAGAGGAGAAGAGAGAAAATGAGGAAGGGAAAAAAAGATGAATTTAATGTTCAATCAAATAATAATAATGAGATTGATCCCTTTTTTTATACTCATTTTCTCTTTTATTCTTTCTTTTCCATTATTTTCCTCTCGTATCATTTCTTCCAATCAAACATAAGCTTTAATAAAGAATTTCACATTTAGTTGAATTATGGGATCTATAACTTGTATGCCGTATGATTCAAATTTGAAGGCCTAATTTATCTAAAGGCCCAATTTTTCAGAATAATAAAAACATATACATAAATAGATTTTTTCCATGATAGGAGTAATAAATGAAATTTACATACCTTGAGTGCTCCATAAAATGCAAAACCAGGGATATTAATGGCCGGAGATCTTAATCCAAGAAGTAAATCAGTATAGTGTTTCTCCATCAACTCAAGAAGATGATCACATGTTGTTCCGAAAACAATGTGACCAATGACCTTAAAAGCAAGCTTCCTCATCTCAAACAAGAACACCACATGCTTGTTGATGCTACCCAATTCATCCAACATATCAATTACTATATCTTCAATGTAACCAACATACATGGTTAGTGCCTTATCACCTCTGAATGGATTTGTTGTTAGCTTTCTCAGACGCTTGTGTTCTTCAGTCGAAAGAGAAACCGTTCGCTTCCCCAATAATTCCTTTGTGGATTCAGGGTTCCCTCTTCCAAATTTTTCATTATCCATCAACACCTGCTTGCATGTTTCAGGCGTGCACACTAATATACTTGGGTTCCAAAATAGGTGGCTCTTGTATACGCCTGTGCGCCCGTATCTGTCATCACATGATCTCAATATTTAAGGGAAAAAAAAATGTTGTTTTGCCTGAACAAAAAGTCTAATAAGCTACAAAATCTCAAAATGAAAAAAAAAATAAAGAAATAATAATAATAATGATCTTATTAAATCATAAAAATGATGATCTTTTTAAATATTCTAATTTGATTTCTTAGTTAAATAAGGATAATTTTATATTAATGTAATTTATGCAAGAATATATGCAGAACTTTGTTAGAGATCAAATTTATTTTGAAAATAAGATTTGAAAGCATTACTCAGTTCCTACAAAATTACCAAATAACACACACAAACACATATAGATTCCAGAATTTAACAATTAACTGAAATACCTGGCAACTAAGTTATGGATGAAGGAATCGGGGTCAGAGGATCTGAAAGCTTTGATGAAGGACAACATATTACCTAGCAAAGGCCAACCCATTTCACCAGGGGGCAGTGAATTTTTCTTCTCTCCCAATCTGCCAACATAATACAGCTCGTTTATTTTCTTCAGAAACCCAAACATAAGGACGAGACTTCCAAGAAACATGGCAAGGGTAGGCCACAAAGAATTCGAATCCATTTTGATGATGCGTACAATTAAGTTTCTGTTATGTTCTTTAATATACAAAATCTGCTTTTATAACACACTTACATAGCTGAACTTCCTGGGTCCCAGTTCTTGTTATTTTCCCATTGGGCTAAATGCTTATTTATTTAATGTATGATTGCTGTAATTTGTTTAATAACCATAAGTATCTATTTAATTTTACAAGTTTTTTTTTTTATTTTTTTCTGTTGCTTGATTATTTTTTGAGTAAAATTTTTGAAGATGAAATAAGTTATTATTTTACACATGCTAAGCTCAAAGTTTAAATTTCTGATAATAGAAGTTGAAAAACTTTTTAAAACTTTAAAATATCTAAAATATCTTATTGACAACCAAACAACTAATTTATATATATATATATATATATATATATATATATATATATATAATCTCTACTTATGTAAGCTCAATTTAACAAAGTATACCAAACAAAAGCTCAATTCTTTTTAGACCCAAAAAGTTCTTGGTGTATATTTGTTTCGATAAAATCAATCTCATTATTCTATTTTGTTCTACAGTAGTGCATGTTTGACTTATTAAAATTTTAAGTTATACGAGATAAAAATACTCAGAAAAAATAAATCCAACTTTTATAAAGCGATAAAAACATTTTGGGTAAGTTTTGAAATAATAAATTTCCTTTTATATTAAAAGATACTCCTTTAAATATCTGTTTGCTTTTTACTATTTTTCAATTATACTTACTTTTCTTTTAACTATTGTATAAAATTCTTTTTATGTAAATTCTCTATTTAACATTTTCATATTTCTATTCAAACAAAAGATAAAATAAAATAAAATATTATTTTTGTAAACCTTTTAATTTTTTTGTTTTATTATTGTTTTAATTAAATTTTTTATTGATTAAAAATAAAAAATGAAACTTTTTAATTTATATTTTTCTATTCTTGTCTTGGATTTAAAAAAAAAAAAGTTGCCTTGTAAAGAATTTTGTAACAATAATTTATAACTGCAAATATATTTCCAAACCTCAAATTCAATGCTGATTTTTTTTTTTTAAAGCAACAATATCAATAAAAGGGAAAAGGAAATTAAACACAATATATTTAGGGAAATAGATAAAATTATCTCCTAATATTTTCCAAAACGATAGATAACCCTGTCCGTGGCAAATTTTGTTACTTTAGATCGAAATATGATAATGTAATATATTTACTCTAAAAGTAAACGTCGCAAAATCTGAATAATTATTTTATTTTATTTTTATAATTAGAAATTTTAAATATCATTATAAAGTAATTAATTTTTAATTAATTAAAATAAAATCTGATAGCTAATTAATATTTTAAGCAATTTAATTTATCTTAACGAAAGTTTTTAATGTTAATATTTAAAAATTGATAATAGCTATATTGATTACTATTTTAAATTTAGAAATAGTTGTTATATATGGAGAATTTAGTGCTTCATAAAATATTTTAATTCGAGATTTTCTCATAGAATATTACATTGGAAAGCTGTACCTTGCATCTTGATTTTGATGTTTGATTTTTGTCTTAATGTAATTGATCATGCTAGTACCTTTGATTAGTTCTTTAATTAAAAAAATCAATAACTTAATAGTTCTCTATAATTATTCCCTTAAAAAAATATTAAAAAAAGGACGTCCATTTTCGACTCTCCATCATGCTGTTTTTTTAAAAAAAAATAAAAACTAAATTATGACATTAACATTTCATTAAATGGATTAAGGTAAAAGAAGCTATGATGACAAGAAAAGGCAGTGTTGGTCACTACCATGGCCTCGTTTGCCAACAATATTAAAATGAAAAAAAAAAATCTGATTTCTTTTCCGTCGTAAAAATTATTTGATTATCTTCAGAGGAAAGGCCAATTGACATAACTATTTCAAAAAAAAAAAAAAACATAAGTAACATATCTAAGGTTAAGATTTGACTATATCACATATAATGTCACATAATAAATCAATGAGTTGTCATAGACCACAACTCAATTGTTTGACATATTATATTTTTTTAGAATAAATATTTATTTAATTTTTATATTTTATGTTAAATATTTATTCAGTCCTTGTATTTTAAAAAATACCTTAAACCATTTCTGTTATTAAATATATTACACTTTTATCTTTACTTTTTCCCCCCAATTTTTATAAAAATAACCTTGCAATAATCTTAAGGATACTATATCAGATTTACTATAAAAGCAAACAAAGATTAATGTTAAAATTTTTTGATATTATTTTACTTTTAAATTTAATTTAATATTGATTTGATATTTGTAAAAAAAAATTATTGTAAAAGTTATTTTAAGGATATTATTATAAAAACAAAAGATAAAGTAAGGGTAAAAATGTAACATATTTAGTAATAAGGATATTTTGAGATATTTTTAAAAATATAAGAACTATACAAATACTTACTTTCAAATATAAAAACTAAATAAATATTTATTTATTTTTTATTTTGTATGACTATTTAAAAATTACTATATATTACATATGATGTATTATAGCATGACCCTTAAATTTAACTGAATATGTTTTCATCGTGAGTGGAATGCAATATAAACCATAACAGAAAAACTGATATATATATGACTACAAACACTAATTAAAGCTTATAAGATCGATGCACATCAATTTTTTTTCCTATTTAAAAAGATAGATGGGGCATCTACATCGTTTGATACTATTTTGAAACTCCATTTTTAACTTTGTCCCATGAATGCCTCCAACTTTATTGCACGGTTGATGTTATGCTCCATTTTTTAACTCCTTTATTACTGTAGTAAAGTTTTGACTCATCCTATATCATTAATTAGTTCACTGCCCTTCCTAATAAAACTCTACGCCATACATATCAATTTTTTATTTCCTAATTAATATGAGTGGAAAAATTTCAAAAATTCCACAATAATTTCTTATACCCACCTTTATGAAATTTTCATGTTACAAGAATACACTTAAAAAATTACTCACAAGTGCAATCACAATTTTAAAAAATAAAAATCAAGATTGCCTTTGACACCAACCACACAAAAAATTCTACATCTCTATTTCACTCTCTCTCACTTCAATTCCCAATATCATATATAAATAAAATAATATTAGATATCTTAATATTTAAGTCTTAATTAAAATCATAATTTATATGATATTTATCTATTAAATGATAAATAATATGTAGAATTTTTAGCTAGAAGTGAAACTGAGATATAAGTAGTAAAGAGAGAAAATATTGTAGTAATAGCTTTTTTCTCATCACCCTTCCAATAGTTCCACATTGCACATATATAGCCTCTGAACTTTACACACACTAAGCTAAAAAAATACCAGAATAAACTAGAACATGATTAGACTCATACTGAAAATCAGCAGCCAAAGCTTATCCAACGAAACCCACTAAGGTCCCCACCTAACAGAATTTTAAACCAAGTATTGATCAAGTCTTAAGGCTGACCAAGTCTTCCAATTTTTCTTGCAAATTGTGCACATAAACCCCATGCATATTGAACGTATATCAATAGAACATAAATTTTACAAGATATGATATTCACATCCAATGAATAATGAGCGAACATCACTCCCCAGCCCTTAGAACCACCTTGTCCATAAGGTCAAAGTCAGGGTGAGTCTTCGAGAATCGCAAACGATTTTCCCAAGTAACATCCTCGACTAGTGCTTCTATCCTTTTAACTAGTATCGGATGGTGCAAACAGCACAGGATCTCCAATCGTGAATTGATACAACTTTTGGCAATGGTGGCCAAGAATGAAATTCTCGTCAACAATAATAACAAAACAAATTTTGAAGATGAGGTCGTGCTTCTTGGTTAGATAGTCGCTGGATAAGAGGTGGAGCAATGACATTGTCTATGTGATCAACCTTAGGAGATGGACTTCAGGCCATAGCAGAATTATTTGGGTTTGATTACTGCATCACCGAAACTGGTTAGTGCATTGAGAGTGTAAATTCGGCTCCTCAATTAATCTTGGCACACCAATGTTGTTGGCTAAGGTATGTGCTTTTTATTCTTAACATCTAGTCGTATCCCATTCTGAAAATAAAACAACCAACTGAAAAAGTTTTTGCTAAGCCATCGACCTAATGTAAAAACTTTTCAAAATCTTCTTGAAACTCGACTAATGCAGAAGTCTGTTTCAGTCATGTCAAAGCTGTTGCAATAAATATGAACTGAATGCCCTTAATCTTGCATTTCTAATTAAACACATATTTTAGGAAAAAATTAGAGATTTACCTTGATTAGCCATGAATCCAAGCTTCAAACACGTTATGGAGCTTGTATGGATTGTCCAGAACTTGATCCAAGTGCTGTAAAGCTGCTGCCTTCACTTCAGAGCAAAATTGCTTGAAGATACTGTGTAGATGAACAGTAAAATCGGGAGAGAAACGAGCGAGAGAGGTGCACTGCACTCATTCCCCAGTTTTTCCAACAGTTAACTCCCAATGGGCTGAAGTCACTTATATACTGTGGCTGAGTGCAGGGACCCCTCATGTGTTAGTACAAAAATGCCCATCCCATTATGAGCTATAATAATACAATTAAAGGTTATACTTGTCCATAATATACTACCATTTAGGGTATGACAAAATCAGACTCATTAACACAATATTTGATCACTTAATACATGAGTCTGTTAAGATTGCTCCTTAATATTTGACATTAGTCACGTATTAATTCGGTAAAGTATAAAACAATTAAAATGATTTATGCTAGTCCACAATATGTGAGAAATAAATCTAACAAAAGCTTCAGAGAGATACTCGTAATTTGTTGGACTAAAACGGAGCAATATTATTTTGGTGAACTCATCCCAAGTGAACTTGCTTTGTCAACCACTGTGCCATTATCAGGCAACCCCTTTTAGGTTGAAAGATGCTAGCTGAACTTGTTGACTACGGGCAATTTCTTTAAAGTCAAAGTATTGCTATGCTTTATAGCCAGTAGGATCTTTATCGTTAAACTTTGGAAAAGATGATATCGTTAAAATCTATATTGTCCCAATCAATTTAAGATAATTTAGCAACCATAAAATTCATGAAAATGAAATAATCAAAGTCACGTCGTCCTTTCTCTTCATCAGCCGAATCATAGTTGCAAATTTATGATCTATGGATTCTCAATCTCATCTTGATTGAGTTCACAACATCACCATTTGGCTTACCATCAAATTGTTGGGAACACATTCTCTCTAAAAGCATATTATTTAATAAATATTTTCTGATTAATTAAAGGGAAAAAGACATACACAACTCAAAATTTGAAGTGACATTAAGAGCCTCTTTTGACAATCTTTTGACCATTATATCCTTCACATCTTTTATCAAAAAAATTGACTTTAAAAATTTTTATAAATACAAATATTATTTAAATAGTGTAATCTATGCAATAAACTAACAATATTAAAATATTTTACTATTTAAATAAATTTAAATATGTAAATTATCATATTTATTTTTAAAAAATATTTTTGTTTATTATAAGATTTTAAATAAATATTTTCATTAAATACATTTTACAAATAAAAATATCACATATTAATAATTTTAAAATTATTATCTTACTTAACATTCAAAATAAATTAAATTTTAATACATTTATTTTTAATATTATGATTCTATTTATTATAAAATTTACTTTAATATAATAAAATATATCTAGCAGATTGTAAAATATTAAAATATTTTAAAATGTATATATTATTATATTTTTTTAATTTATATTTCTATTTATTATAAAACGTTAGAGTTAATTTTTTTGGAGATAATAGAGATTAAGGGTATTATTAAATAAATTGAGTTCAGAGTTGATAAATAGAATTAATTACTCTATTTATGTTCATATTGTAGTAAATTTATTGAATTATTTGTCTTAATCATATATGAATTTATTGATATAGTTTGACTACATTGAACTAAATCATATATGAGATTCAATAACCTTGAAATGACTGTCAGACTTATTAAACCTCATAGGCATTAATTTTATTGCAATCTTGATATTGAGTTAATTATAATTTAATGTTATGATTGTTATTACATTTGAGTTATCGATAAGAACTTTATAGACAAGATTATCTGCTATCTTAGTAGAAGTAATTATGAGTAGTGAAATTATAGATTAGTAATATAGAATTTGTACAGCACATCTCTTGAGAGGTTTTTGGTATGTATTTGATCATAAAATTCTCAGGTTAGAATATGTCAACATAAGTTTTATGTTAAAAATAATCATTAGAAAAAATCAATTAATGTCAATAAATAAGATGTAATTAAATTGATTGGATACATGATACATCAATTTAATTAACGATATTATACAAAAGATTGCTTGTAAGAAAATCAATGTGGCTTAGGTCAAATTATTATTTGAGAATACTATCTTAGATAGCATACAATTATGGAGGTTAGTTCCAATCTTCTACTGAAATAGATTCAGAATTAAATAATCAATCTAGTTTAATTTCAAGCCTAATTATTACACTCACAATTTTATGTATCCAAATGATCTCTGTGTTAGCTAATTTAATTGACTACACTACTATTGTACTGATAAATAAGATAATTATCTACTTTGTTCAAAACCCTAAGTATATTATTTGTGTGAGATTCTATGTACGTAGAAAGGACCTTGTGTTATTTCACAAGGTGGACCCTTTTACAAGCACATGTAAAGCGTCACTTTTGGCATCAAGATTTCTTTTAATTTTAAATAAGAAAACATTTGATTTCTTAGAATTAAAAATAGGTAACTACAAAGCCTACGGTTTCCACTAAAATGTATAAAAGGCTTGCTATCATAAAAAGATCATATAAGCTAAAATATATAAAACAAAAAAAAAAAATCTCTCAAACTCTAAGAGAAAATATTTCAGTTGCTAGCTGTTTTGAGTAGTGAAAAAGGCGCTCACATATCAAGTATAGTTTAACTTAAGTCATAACCTAAAAGATAGTTTGTGACAAATAATGATCTATTAAATTATTGGTGACAAGTTCATGTCTTGGGAGGCAGGATTTCTACTATGAAAAAGATACGATTTATAGTTTACAGTAATTTTAAATATTTTATAAGAGTTACTATCCAAATGATTTCCACTGTAAAATGTATTTTTAGCCAACACTAATTATGTTATCATAAATTCATAGTTACCAGCCAAATAATTTCCTTTATCAGTCATATCATCAACCACATTATCTCTTTTACTAGCCATATAGTCTCCTCTGTTATTTGAATTATTTGAATCAATATTATGCAGATCGATTTTGATGTGTTTGGGATTAAGAATTAAGGTTCTATTTAAGTGTTTGAAAATTGGTTATTGGTGACTTGGGGGGTGTTTGAATTTTGAAAACTTAGGCAAATAAAATCACACAACAATTTTACAACAATACCTTAATAAAATTAATAATAATAATTTTAACAATAAATAAAATTAAAGAGATAAGAGAAGAAGGAGCAAACATGTTAATTTTACGTGGCTCGGCAACCTTTGCCTACAACCATACCTCCAAGCTCAACAAGCTTGATGATTCCACTATCCAAGCCTTTATAACCAAAGCTTTAACAAGATTTACAATTGACTTTCAAGGTATCAATCAACCTTTTGCAAGTAGAGATGATCCCACACATCTTTCTCAAAGTGTTTCCCACACTCACAAACACTCAATTTTAATATTAAAATGAGAAATACAATGACTTCCCTTCACACAATATATGTTTTTATAAATGAAAGCCCAAAATGTGATTGTATGAAAGAATAAACAAGACTTAAGCACAAAGCAATATGAATACTCAATAGCAAGCTCAATAATGACTATAGAATCCGTTATTATTTGAATTTGATTGAACCTTTCAATAAATGGAGCTGAAAACTAGTCGTTGTTGACTTTCTATACATAATTAGTTCGCCGTTAACCACAATCAATTTTCCGTTTTAGCTTGAACAAGTGACCATTAAGCTGTAATTTTAAATTATCAAATCACTATTTAAGGAAGTTCGTTTTCCATTTATTTTTAGTGACTACCCTGCAAGGAATTATTGACACTTTTTTTCTAACTAATTGCTCTCTGAAATTTTTTAGTTAACCTTTTTCGCCCGAATTAAAAATTCACTTTACTTACTATAATTGGTTTGCGGTTTTCATAGTTAACAGTTATCCATTTATTTCCAGAATGGTATTCATTGCTCAAATTCTTGTACAGCCTAAAAACTTTGTTCCGATTAAAGACTTTATCAATCTTAAACATTCTTAATCTTGTTTGTTCCGATTAAAGACTTTATCAATTAATATGTAAACATATATGTTAATATTAGTTATTGGAAGCATTCTTGGCCTTTTACTGATTTTTAAAGAGCGAGTTGGTGTATTCATAACGGCTTTTGTGGATTTAAATGGGTGAGATGTGATTGTCTTAAAAAAAAGTGACTTGAATTCGTGTGAATTGATTTGCGATAATGAAATAGTGGCTAACCAAATTTATTTGGTGTTGTAATTATCAAAAGAAAAATTGTTTGGTTGATAAATTGTTTAATAGTTAAATACAAACTAAAGTCATGATAAATGCATGCATGCATGTTGCAATTGGTCAAGCTAAATTGGTGGCTTTAATTATGGGCTAGCTTTGTCAAAGTGTGGTGTTATAAATGTGGAGAAATTGTGGGTTTAAAATGGCTATAAATTAGAACACCATTTGGTCAGATATGAGGAGCAATGAGCTTCAACATTGTTTAAGAAAATGATTATTAAGTGTTGGCCATGGTGAGAAGCAATCTATTTTGGTTGAATGAGGATGAAGTATTTAAAGACGTTCCAAGAGAGATAATGCTCTTAAGCATATAATTTTATTATGGGAGAATGTTGCTCCATTATATGGGTATTACGGGTATGCTTTGTTAAAGAGTATTTTTGTTGGTTCATGTAAATGGGGTTTGGGTGAGAAAGAATTATTTCTGAGAGTGTAGTTTTAACAATTTTTCACATAATAAATATTTTTCTCTAGTTGTCTGTTGACAACAACTGTGATTTTCTTTTTTTAAATTTGAAGTTTTCAATATAAATCTTATGTTATGTAATTGATTTTATTCTCCATCTTTTTTCTGTTTTGTTTAATACTTGTTTTACATATTGCTTGTGAAGATCTTGGGTTAGGGAATCTTAATTTCTTAATAGTGGTATTAGAGCAAGGTCAAAGTGGAGAGCATATATGTTAAAAATGACGGGAGAATGAATTTTCGCTTATGGAAAATTCAAGTCAATAATATATGTTGATCTAATCTAGTTTGCACTATATTTTGAAAGTGCGAACAATTTTCGCACCTTATGGAAATTGTCAAGAAGGTGGAGCAAACTCGACAAATTGTTCCATAATCAGTAAATAGAGATATTGATATTATCGTTAATGATGAGTCTTTTTTTCTATAAGAGACGGGTTTAGTTTTTTTGGCATGTAAATCTCTAAATTGCCATAGAAGAGAATCTGTTGTTGTTAATTGCATATAGGCATTAGCTTGGTATAAATGCAAGGTGTGTGATAGAAAAATTATATCGATGGCTGAGGAACTCTCTGGAAAACCAAGCATGGGAGTTGCACCATAATTTTCAGTAAGTTTGTTCAACATGTGATGATTAAAATTCTTAGAATTAGTACTTAATTCTAAGTGAGTATACTCTTTATGGTAGAGTATGATAATTCTTTATATTGAAAATTATGACTATTGGTGAAGGCGGGGTTTGTAGCATTAGCTATGAAGTTTTTACACAATTCAAGTCAAAGTGAAGATTCGTTAAAAAAGTGACTTGAATTGGTGTGAATTGATTTATGGTAACAAAACGGTAACCAACCAAATTTATTTGGTATTTTAATTATCAAAATTCAAATTGCTTGCTTGACAAACTGTTTGATAGCTAAATGTAAATTAAAGTCATGATAAAAGCATGCATGCATGGTGCAATTGGTTAATCTAAATTAGTGGCCTAAATTATTGGCTAGCTTTGTCAAAGTGTAGTGCCATAAATGTGGAGAAATTGTAGGTTTAAAATAGCTATAAATTAGAATGCCATTTTATTAGACTCAACTGAAAAACTTGAAGAAGTTCAGGGAATAAGTACATTTTGACTTCAGTTCAAGGGGTGTTTAAGTTATTTCCAGGCTAACATGGCAAAAAATCTATTATATTTTGTTATTAGTTTCCAGTTCTATCAGTATATAAGTGGCTTATTATTAGCACCTTATATCATATCTATTTCTTCCTCATTTGTTCAAATTGAGTGCAATTTATCTTATTGAAAGTAACCTCTTCTTGTTCTTCACTTGTAACTTGGTTGTTGTGATCAATAAAGAGTTGCAGATTTTTCCTTCTAGATTTCGTTGCTTGGTGTTTGGTTATTACTTTCTGGATGTGATCAGGGTTTCTGATTTTTTATCTTGTTCATTATTTGTTGTTTCATCAAGATTCATTGTAATTTGTGTGTAAAGATTAAAAGTTATAACAAATGGTATCAGAGCTTGGTGAATCTCAACAATGTCTCTTCCAAAACCTAAAATAGAAAAATTCACCATTGGTGCTGATTTCTCTCTTTTAAATATGAAGATAAGGGCAATTCTTGTTCTTCAGGGTCTTGAATCTGCTTTAGAGGAAAAAGATCCAAATGGAGCAGGAAGCTCTAAATCTGATGAAAAGAGAAAATATATCCAAAACAGGGCATACAGTACCTTAATATTAAGTCTTAGTGACTCAATCTTAAGGGAAATTTCTACTGAGAAAACTGCTTTTGGTATATAAACTAAGGTAGAAGCCATATGCATAAAGAACTCATTGGCACATAGGCTATTTTTGAAGAAAATATTATATACTTTTTCAATAAAGAAAAAGGTTTCCATTAAAGAGCATATAGGCACTTTCAAAAAGATCATTCTTCATCTTGAAGGGTTGAAAATGTGAGGATAATTGATGAAGACAAAGCCTTCTTCTTATTGAGCTCACTATCAAAGTCTTATGAAGGCTTTGTGGATTCCATGTTGTATGGTAGAACAACTCTGACAATGGAATATGTGAAGGCATCATCGAGTTCTAAGGAGATTTAGAAGAGTAATGTGATACAAACCCTGTCAAGAACTGACAAGACCCTAATCAAATTAGGCTCTAAGATCATTTTTAATTTCAGGAATTAAATGGAACCGCGACTCATTGCTTAATGAAGTAAGAACCTTGGTATGTGAGGATGGTACAGGACGCTGTAATCTGTTATAGATGGTTTTATTGATAAGTCAATGTTTGAATGCCACAGAAAATCTGATAAATTTAAAGAGTTTATTTAAGAACTAAAAATAATTATACTCTCAAGTAACTTGTATGAAGATTTCTTATTCCTCTCTTATTGAATGTGAATATATATAGGTTACAAGAAATCTCGACCATAATTGTCCTAGATATTTCCTGCCATAAATCCTGATCTGAAATCGAAAACAAATCCTAATCCAAAATCGAATCAAAATCTCAATTTAATTAAATAAGGAAAGAATCCTAAATAAATCAGAATATAATCTAATAAAAATGAAATAATTCTGAATAAATAAGATCTTATTCTAATGAAAAAGAAGTATCTTAAATGACTAAATAAAATGAAAATAGTTGATTTGTTGCCTCTTTTAAAAATAAAAATATCATTTGAAAAGATAGTGGCATATTCTTCCTTAATGTGCTAATTTTATTGATTTGATTGATCATAAAATTCAAAAGCTTGAATCACGCATTTATTGGTTTGAATATCTTGTTAGATTCCTTCAATAGTCCTTCATGAATTGGATTGATTCTAAGTTGCTTGAATTATAGTTCGACGAAAACTTACATAGGATCTGAATATGCTTTATTTCACAAGCTTATAACATCCTTATCCATAATCTCATCATTCCCCTCCTCTTGAAGAGGATTTGTCCTTAAATCTTCAATTACAACAAAAGGACTTAAATCAGAAAAATTAAATGCAACACTTACATTGTACCCACAAGGCAAATCCAGCTCGTATGCACTATCATTGATCCATTCCAAGACATGGAAAGGTTCATCCTCTTGAGGTAATAACTTGGATTTTCTTTGTTCCGAAAATCATTCCTTGTACATATATAACCACACCTAATCGTTAGGTTCAAAGACTAGCTTGTGTCGCCCTTTATTGGTTTATTTAGCATATTGCTCAATTCTCCACTTGATGATGAGCTTCACAGTTTCATGTATTTACCTAACAATTTAAACCTTTTTCTTTCCATCTAAGTTAACACATTTAGAAACAGGTAATTGAGTTAAATCTAATGGGGTTAAAGGATTAAAACCATAAACAATTTCAAATTGTGAACACTCAGTAGTAGAATGAATAAAATGATTATAAGCAAACTCAACATATGGTAAACAATCATCTCAAGATTTAATGTTCTTTTTAGTGATTTCCCACAACAAAATAGATAAAGTTCTATTTACAACCTCTATTTGACTATCGATTTAAGGGTGATACATATTTGAAAACAACAACTTAGTCCTGAATTTAGCTCACAAAGCTTTCCAAAAGTAACTTAACAAATTAGCATCCCTATTAGAAACTATTATTCTAAGCATACCAAGTAATCTCACAGTCTCTCTAAAGAATAAATCAGCAAGTTTAGCAGCACCATCTGTCTTGTGATATGAAATAAAATATGTCATCTTAGAAAATCTATCCACGACCACAAAAATTAAGTCTTTTTTTCGTTTAGACCTAGGTAAATCTAACACAAATCTAATGAAACATCAGTCCAAGGTGTTCTAGGTATTGATAATGGGGTGTATAATCCATGAAGTTGCACTTTTGATTTGGCTTGCCTACAGATTACACACTTACCACAGAGTCTGTCAACATCTTGTTTCATATGTGGCCAATAGAAGTATTCCTCCAATACAGCTAAAGTCTTTACAACACCAAAATGTCCCATTAATCCTCATCCATGGGATTCTCTCACTAATAAATCTATTAAAAAACAATTAGGCACACACAATTTTAATATCCAACACTAAAATCATGGTAATTAGCATACAACTCCTTAATATATTCACACGCTATTGTCTTTTTCCACTCGTAGTAATTCTCTGTTGGTTCTTATAAAACTAATTAAACAAACATCAAGATTCTAGCAGCCATAAAGAAAGGGAAACATAAAAATACAAATCCAAAATAAAAATACAAATAAATTTCTAACCATGAATTGAGACAATCCAAGCATGCTTTATTCATATATTAACAAATAATATATATCTAAATAAATTGTGCCACTCTAATACATAATAAACAAGATAGATTTCTTATGAAATTCTTATATTAATTTATGAGATAGCTCTGATACCAATTGTGGGGATTAAATCAGGATTGTCAATTTTTCAATTAAAACCTTTTTAAGACTGATCTCATACAATATATAAAAATTAAGTAATCTAGAAATTTATACCTTGATGTTTTGAGAAGATGAACAATTGAGAGTTGTAGATCCGTCTCTAAACGATCTTCCAGGCTATGACTCAAGATTGATCAACACTGCACGTGTGGGCGTCTGTTTCACCATTCCCAATTGCAACTGTCTTCTCTTAGATGTCTTCTATATTTTTCTCAAGAGCCTTAGAAATCTCTCCTTTTTAAGAGAATAATACCCCTTTTATAATATCTTATGAAAAATCCTAGTATGTTAGGGTTAGGATTCCTATTAAAAACAAGATTCTTCTTTTAATTTAAATATTTAAATTAAATATTATCTCTCCACTTACTTAAAAGTGGAGAGAATGTGTAACTAACTAGGAGACCACTAAGATATCACAAGTCCTCTTTTACGCTTGAATATAACATAGTAGGCCTTAACAAATATTATAATTATGATTTTCATCTAATATGCCAGTTTTTCTTACTTTTGGGTCCAGTGATAGTGTTGTCAATTAAATGAGCTAACCCGGGGATCATTTGGTAACATACAATAATGGATACAATAATTAAATTAGTAATTAAACAAATATAATTATTTAATTCCAATTCTACTCTATTATAAGATTGGAACTGACCTCCATAATTGTATGCTCGAATAATAATTTGCCCAAGTCACATTGATTTCTTTACTGCACAATCCTTTGTACCACATCATTAATTTAAATTGATATCTCAACTGTCCAATCAATTTAATTACATCTTGTTCCTTGATAATTACTGACTTTCTCTAATGATCATTTTCAATATACTTATTTATGTTGAGACACTCTGGCCAAAGAATTCTATGATCAAGTACTGAAAACTCATCAAGCGATGTGTCGTACAAATTCTATATTATTAATCTATAATTTCAATACTTGTAATTGCTCCTACTAAGATACCGACTAATCTTGACTACATGTGTATGTCGTGCCCATTGGTAATTTAAATGAAATAACAACTACAATCATAAAATTATAACTAACTCAAGATTAAGATTACAGTAAATCAATGCCTATGAAATTTAATAAGCCTAACAGTTATTATTAGGTTAATTAAATCTCATATGTGATCCAGTTCAATGTAGTCATACTACATCAATAAATTCATACATGATTAAGACAAATCACTCAATGAATTTATTACAGTCTATACCTAAATAAAGTACCCAACTTTATTTATCAACTGCGAACTTAATTTATTTAATCATAAGATAACTTGTATTTATGTCTTTCGCGAATTCACATATTGATCGCATAAATACACATAATATGATTAAATGGACTTTACTCAAAATATTAACGAAATAAAGATACATGAATAAAATACCTCATTTTATTTTATTAATCAGAAATATATTTATTACAATAAATATAAATATGCTTTAAAGAGAATTTTTTTCCAACAGAAACATGCAAATTGAAAGGCCCTCTCAAGTAATCTAATTTCGCACGGAACACTTCCTCATTTCACTTAGCAACAAAACCAATCGGAGATGATATAGTCACAAACTTACAATCACATAATATATAAGAGCGTTTGCATTAGTATTTTATTTCCTTTTAACATGAGCTCTAATCAACCTTCTTAGGTGCTAATTATTTAATGATATGCCACACAAAATTTGCAACTAATTGGAGGATAGTTTGTGCCTCAGACTGCAAATAGAGTTCTTAAAAATCATATATCAGTATAATCTCTTCCTCTGTAATTTTGTTATACACTCTTGCTATGATTAGTAATACCCAATCCAAAAGATGCATTTGTCCCTTTGAAAGACATGGCTGATTTGAACAAGTTGTAAGAGAGAACATTAGAAGACAACTAAGCCTTACAAGGGAATGGGATTAACTCTTGTATATATTTACGTGAGTTATATAGAAAATTTTTATCAATTATTAAAATTGATAAACTTATATTTACCTGCAACTTGACTGTTAACTATTACTTTTTAATTATTTAATTTTTGTATTCATGATAATAAATAAATAATAAAAATTAAAATATTTAAATCCCAGGCCCACAACAACCCAGTATTAATAATATAAAAATTCATACAACATTATACAAAAATATAACAATAAGAACTCTTCGTTTATTATTTTTTAATTACCATATATTAAAAGATGATTATGGTGCAAATACGTTTCGTATTTTTAATGCAATGCAAGCCGAATAAAATTTGATATGCTTATGTTTTACAAATATTTTTTGTGCATGTGATGTATATTCTTATTTATGCGGTTGATATATTTTGTGTGTATTTAATTAAATATAATAAATAATGTATAAATTTGTACAATAAAAATTGATGAAGCAAGTGGCCAAAATTACTCACAAAATCCGCTAAACTCACTATCCTAATGACTGATTATTCATGACACTGCCCGACTCGGCCCTTAGCTCGTTTAACCTAACCTAATAGATAGGATTTTGACCTGAATTTAAGGAATCAAAAGCCAGGCTAAATTTAACGGAATCAATTCTGATTATATTTGGATGAGAGTCAAAGACTTAACAAAAAGCCCTAACCTAACTCTTGACCCTTAAATTAATTTTTAAAATTAAAAAAATAAGACACTTAAAATTCAAAACTCACTCACCACACACATGGTCACAACTCACACCACTAATATTTGTCTCAATTTCATATTAATCTAGTACTTTGTATTTGAATTATTTACTTGTTAATTTCTTATATTGTTACATGTTGTATTTTTGTTAAAGCTAAAAATGATAATTTATTAAATTCATTGAAATTCTAGTTAGGCAACCCAAGAGAGAGGTTAAGTTGAGATTTAAAAATTTCTTCAATAATAACACTACAATTCAATACTAAAAGCTACCACAACCAACAATAATAATAATTTCGACAAAAATAAATTTAAAGAAGTAAGGATAGAGAAAACGAACACAATATTTTTACGTTGTTCGACAATACATCTATGTCTACACCTCTAAGCAAAGCAAGATTGAGGATTTTACTAACCAATTCTTATAACCCAAAACTTCAAGATGTTTACAATTGACTTCTAATATGTTAATAAATCTTTACAATTTAAGATGAATACACACATTTTTTTCCAAAGTATTTCTCATACTTACAATCACACAATTTTTTATATTGAAATGATCTTTACAAATATTTGCACTCTCCCAAGTGTATATTGGCAAGTTATGGCTCAATGATAAATCAATGTGTATGAATAAGTAAATAAAAGTTGAAGATGATTTGTATGAACAAGTTTAAGTTTAATTGAGATTAGTTAACTTCTTATATTTGAGTTTGATTTAAGTTTTTATAGTTTAAACTAGCAAACTATCAATTATTGACATTCTGGAGACTTGCTAGATCGTCACTAAAATAAGGCAGTTACTTGCTTGGTTGACGTGGCAAGTTACCCTTGCAAATCAAATTTTCAAATTTTCCTCCAAGCGGATTACCGCTATCTTTTACTGGCTAGCCGCTATGTTTCTGAACTTGAGACTGTTAGACACTACTGTTTTAAATTACAATTTAGCCCCAAAACTTTATAAATCTTTATAAATAGGTCTATTTTCAACATTTCAAATAATACTTGTTGATTTCAAAGTTTTCAAAACTTTTTCAATATAGCTCATAAACTTAAAAACAACTAAGTTCGTAAAATCATTTTTTCTATAAGTATAAAACCTTTATATTATGAAAATAAGATTTATTTAAAATATCATGGAAAATAACTTGAGCTTTTAAATACTTAATCATACAACATATAATCATACTTACTTTTCAAGAAATATGACAAAAGAAATCACCTAAGCTAGTGCCTTTAATATTTGTCTTTAATTTGATGATCTTTGTGTCGTTGTCCATTGAGTGCCTTGAACTTAATCTCATATGAATGAGTTTTGTCCTTCAAGAGCTAATAAGATTGTGAAATATATATTTAGCATTTTACCCTTAACACATGGTTTATTATTATCAAAATTAAAATTCGTATAGCTATTTAAGCCAATATTCTCCCCCTTTTTTATGATGACAAACACCCCATGCATTTTAATACTTCAACTTCCCTAAGTATGTAACATTCATGATTCATAAACAATATAGATATATACAACACTTGAAACCTGCCCCTGACTATGTCATAAAATGCCAAAAACACTTCGAACGCTTCAAAAACCAAATGCATTTCAAAATACATGTTACTAACTATTTTCTCCCCCTTCATCATCAAAATTACCTCCTTATCATGCCAATATCAAAACTACTCCCCCTAATTATATTGTACAATGCCAAATGCAATACATATAAAGCATGTCCATGATTTCAATTTCTAATAATCAAGTATATATGTAATCAATAAAGAATGCTCAAATCCAGATTACTTCTCCTGCTTCATCATAAAAAATGTATATTATTTTGTATCCCCCTTTGGAGAAAAAAATGCTCAAAATGCATAAACTTCTTCCCCTTTTGATAACGTTAAAATTTAAATGATAACGTATCTCCCTCTATCAATTTCAAAAAGGCAAATAATGTATGCAAAAATTTTAAAATATAAAAAAATCATAAGAGCATATCATTAATTATCCAACCTTCACAATTAATAATCATACTTTAGAAATCAAGACAACTAAGCTCATCAAAGATCTAATGCGACATTTCAATATGATTTCATATACATCAATATTTCAAATTACATGTATTTCTCCCCATATCGATAGCATTTCAAGCAATCAAGTAATGCATTTTCAACATTATGTCAATAAAGTCCAAAACATCCAAAAAAATGCATCCATTCACCATCATAGATCTTATAATATCAAACTTTATCAAATGCAATATAATCATCAATGCACATTCTTTCTTCCCCTTTTTACAACATCAAAACTGAATAAACGTATAAGTATATGATGTCAATATATAGATCATCAAAATTGATATAGTTATAAAAATAAGTCATATTATGAGTTGAAAGAACAAGTAAACAAATCCATAAATGCAAATAATCATATATGCCAATTTTATGAATGATGTAACACCATCAATGGTATAAGAATTCATATATCTATAAGTGATGAACAATTATGTTTAAGTGATAGATAATGATTTAAAGGTATCAAATGAGCAAGAAAAAACATTAAGATAATGGGTTTTAGTGAGATAAAGGTGATTGGTTTATTAAAGAAAGAGTGATAAAAAAGTAAGGAAGATAAAGAGATGAGATGAGATGAAACCCAAAACTTACCTTTTAAAAATAGTTACCCGTTTGAATAGAGCAGCTTTCTGTCTTCCAAATGGTTAGCCATTGTAAATAGAAGGCTAGTTGTTTCCTCTAACTTTAGCAAGTGCTACCTCCATATAGGACCGATAATTCTGAATGATAGAGAAAGCGGCACATCTATCTTAGCCAACCAAGGAAGACATCTCGCATGTCGCACATGAAAAGGAAGCAATACAAAGCGATATTGTATTAGCCACATCTGGTCAAGTCAATTCAGTGATACGAAGTGATCAAGCAAGAGAAAGAGAGAAAACTATTGTACTCATTCTCCCTTTACTAATATAATCTACGGTAAGGCAAAAGCAGCTTAAGCCTTTCGATCACCCGAGAAACCCTTTGATCAACCGCCTATAGATATATACTTATATAACAACAGAAGAAAAAATTGCGAGGTACTTCGATAGCATCAAAAAAGTACCTTCTAATTCCAGCTCAGCTTTTTCATCTAGCTCGGGCAATTCCAAAAGAAAAAAGGTCCGACGATGAGATGAGAGTGGTTGAATTGATGAATTCACTTCGATCTCTTTGACTTAACCTGAAGGAGACTTCGATCATTCAACTTTAACTTCTGAAGGAATCATGTCACTTGGTATTCCATTTAGGTCACAAACAAGGGATAGAAAGACTGCTCGCTCGAAGAAAACTCTTTTAGAGCTTGGTACAAGTCAAGCCCCCTTGATTCATATGTTAAAAAAATGGCTACTTTTTTTATTGTATAAACATGTTGTTGTGCATTTAAATGTCAAATTCCAAGTAATACAAGTCAAATACTTCAGTTTTGATAATATTATTCAACCCCAGCAATTTTAAGTTATATAAAACACGACAATGGCAACTAAATACTCCAAATTTAATATTTTATCATTTAACAATTGTATTAACGTTTTGGTTTCAATGTGAAATTTCTTAAATGCCCTTATGATATCAGCATATTTTTTACTGTGTTAATGTTTTGGTGGTAAAGTGATAATAGCTTAAACATTAAGTAGTAAAATATAATTTTTATAAGATTTTAATATTAAATTGATATTTCAAAAAACTTCTAATGGACAAATGATAATATATATTTCATAATTGAACGTTACGCTTTGGCTTTAAGGTGAAATTTCTTAATACCCTTATGACATCAGCAACTTTTTAATTACCTTAACGGAATAATGATAAAATGCTAACACCGTAAACGTTTAGTGGTAAAATATAATTTTCGCCAAACTATTGTACTGATTTGATGTGTCAGAAAAAATTATGTGAAAAAAATGATAATATCCCTCAATATTATATTGTAAAAATAACACTATATAATTATATAAAATAACATAATATTGTATTATAAAATAATATAGTATTAAATTATAAATTTATTTTATTTATTAAATAAAAAATACTTTTAGCGTATTTGAAGTCAAATAATTAAAATGATTTTATTTAATGAAAGCAAAAAAAATATATTATCATTTAATTATTAAATATCTAAGGTTTATTAATATCTTATATATTATTATTTTAATTTTTAATTTAAATATAAATTAATAAATTTAAGGTTATTAAATAATAAAAGTTAAATGATTATATTTAAAATATGAACAATATTTTAATACAATATAGTATAAGCCCTACCCTCCATGAGTTTATTTTATACTATTTTTATTGTATTACCCACATTTATTAATGCAGTGCAGCACAACCAGAAATTACAGTCAAACATAAGTTAGCATAAGAATAATATTTTAATACAATGAAATATTATGTAAGGCAAACTGCCAATGCACCCTTTATTCTCTCTCATTAATTACAATGGTTTTCTCAAAAATTAATAAATCAAAAAATGATTAAAAACTGTAAATAAAAGTAAGTTTGCACATAGGGGATATCAAACTCAATTGAGAACTTAATTGGATTAGATATCATATTACAAAAAACTTTCGACCAACACTTAAACCGACAAGTAAGGCTCTAATAATAGTATCATTAAAGAAAACTCTTTAACAATATTAAATCTAGAAGGATTCGACTAATTTATATCTCATGGGTTTATTTTATACCCATTTCATTGTATTAACTACCTTTTTAATATAGTTCAATAATAGAACCAAAAATTACAGCAAAACATTAGTATAAAATCAATAATTTAATGCAATGCAAACGGTGTAATGCAAATTGTCAAACACACTCTTTATTCATTCTCATTCATTAAAAATGATTTTCCTAATTCTATTAAATCAAAAACAATTGAAAAAAGGAAATGAAGTGAAGTTTGCACATAAGGGAAATCAAACTTAATTAAGGCCTTGATTGAATTAGATATCATGTTACAGAAACCTTTTGACTAAACACATAGGCCGATGGTTAAAGTTCTAACAGTTGTATGAAAGAAAATTCTTTAGCAATATTTAACTCCAGAAGGATTCGACTAATTTCTATTGGGCCCTCCTCTTACCACAAAAAGGCCTCATTGGAAGAAATTGCCAATTTGGCTAAAGAGATGAGCTATTGAAATGTATTACCCGGTAACATGCCTTGTTACAAAATAAATAACTTTTCCAAACATGGCAATCAGTTAATTTCTGAAGTAACACACCAGCTCACTTCTGAAAGAGTTCTTCTGTAATAACATATTGACCACACACGCCAGCTAACTTCTGCCAGTTAATTTCTGAAGTAACACACCAGCTCACTTCTGAAAGAGTTCTTCTGTAATAACATATTTGACCACACACGCCAGCTAACTTCTGCCAGATTTTCTGTACCACCTGCTTGACCACATTCCAGGATCTCCAAACAACTCAACCAGCCATCACAACAGTTATGACGGCCACACTGACTACCAGCAAGGATTCTAGGACTAAACCTAACTAAACAATGAAGTTAAGAACCAGCAACTCCAAAGGTAAGAATACATTCAAATCATATATATCACTAATTTTTTGTGAAAATGAGGACGCTACGAATACCTTAAAACAGAAAATGCAGCTCAAGATGGGATAATAAAATCAGTGACACGCTAGGTACCACTTGACAACAGATCCCTTGCATAACAAGGAAGAGGGGGAAAAGAAAACCTGGTAGACAGAAGAAGCATTTGCAGGTAAATTTTCCAACCGAAAAAGGTAAGAGCCTCAGAGTCCGCAATGGATTGTATAGCTCATCATGAACTGCATGATTTCTCAAATATGTCTTATCCTACATTGACTACAACAATAAAATTTTAGTTACTACTCAGAACCAAGCATCCAGTACTCAAAACAAACAATTGGAAAGCAACACCAGAATTACGAAGTAAAAACCACAAACTGAGAGCAAATTCCAATAATTTATTTAAAGCACAACGTAAACTGTACATAAAACTGAAATTCTGTTCCATTTTTTAATTATGGCGACAACAAACAGAACATAGACAGTAAAATAAGTAAAAACAGATAAAGCATCCGAAAAAGTATCCACAACAGAAAGTTAATTTATACATCAAACCTTGATTACACATTACAACAGGCATTGGTGACAATTTCAGCCCCCACTAAATCTCGTAGTTAGCCAATGCAATTGGTAAGCTATTAACAACATCTGGTGATTCAACGTAGGAGAGTGAGATCAATTCAGACATATGCTTTTCAGTTTCATTGCCATTTGTCACCGCTACCCCATTTGCAATGTCAAATCTTTCAGGAAGATGATTATCTGGACTCGGACGCTTTTCAGGCACAGAATTAGATATCGCAATGAGTAACTCCCGAGCCAACTCTTGAGGCAACTCCTTAACACATGCTTTCATATCCATATAACTCCGTATCTGGAAAAATTATCCCAACATAAAGAACTAACAACTGATTTGCACAGGTAAACAATAAAAGCTTAGAGGAATTAAAATAAATAATTAAATTATCGTGCCAACCAAATTTTCAATAATCACATAAAGATAAGATCCTATTTATGCTTGACAGAAAACTTTTAATGCCTCGACCAATTGTGTACTATAATGATTAACAGTATATTGAAATTCAGATTGTCCTGAGAAATAAATCAATGGTCAGAATTTACTCCAATTTTATTTTTGCATTTCTCTTGCCCGATTAACTATTAATTCAGTGTTCAGTTAAAATATAAGCCCAGTCATGAATCATTGTCTATTAATTCAGTGTTCAGTTAAAATATAAGCTCAGTCCTGAATCTTTGTCCCAGTAATGTACCTATATATACAGGTATATGTTATGATCAAAATCAATTAAAAAAAAAAAAAAAACCTCCATAGCCTGTTCTACATCACCCATACTATTTTCTAAAGGAAGCAAAATAATCCAACTGGGGAAAGTTATAAGACAAAGAACCTGATATATCTGTTTGACTGCTAAGAAAAGGTATGGAAAATAAATTCCGGGCGGCGGCGTTGATGTCGAAGAAAACAAACACAAACAAATGACTAAGGTGATTAAAATTTAACCAGCAAAGACAACAGAAACTGAAAAGAAAGAACAAACTGTAACATCGTACCTTTTTGCTGGTAAAGGCTTTCAGTTAAGGATTACGGTCCCTGTACTTCAAGGTCTTGTTAGATTTTGAAAGGGTTTTTATTTTTATTTATTTTTCAGTTTTTATCAACGAGAAGTACAGTTTTCGCCGACCCTACACGTTAGCATACCATGTTGTCCTTAGCCTCTAGAGTTTTCTTGAGCGCCAACCAAAATCTATTAAAAAACAGAACACAATTATATCACGTGACCCGACAAACCGTCCCAGATTTAACGGTAGAGAGGAGTATATATGAGTATTAAGGAGTGAATAACATTTGAACCCCAATTGTAACTAAAAATATATTCTCACCCTTTTACTCTCAGAAATTGATGTACGCACCCCCATGGGGCGGATCCAACATCTTTGATAGGACAGGGTTAAATTTTAATTTTTTTTTGTATATATAATGGAAGAAAAAATGCATATATCAACGAATGTGATATTAAGAATCTTACTTTAAATAAAATAAATCTATTTAATAAAAATAAGTCTTTAACTCTAATTGAAATTGCTCTTTCAATATTACTTTTAAAATGTAATGCAAAGAGTAACTTACTTACAATAAAATGTCATTTTAATTATTTTAAGAGATTAATATAATGACATATTTGAATACAACAAAAGAATTAAAAAGTTTGTTTATATATTTAAAAAAAACTTGAGAGATTTACAAAGGATTTTTTCTTTTTAAGGCTAGGCCATGCAGCTTGAGCTAAGCACGTAATGTTATTAAACATACAAAATACTTAAATTTAATGATAAGAAGGGTTGAGAACTACTATGCCTTGAAACGGTTGTCAATGGAAAATCAATTAATTAGCGAGTTTGTTGTTTATTATTATTAATATTCTCCCTTTAAGAAACTTGTAAGAATTATCGAGTCATATTAAAATTATTAAGTCATACTCTAAGGTAGTGGATAGAAAATAAATAGATTACTAGTTTATTGTTTATTAGGGAAATTATCAGTTTCTCCTACTACTTTTATAATAATCAATAACCTTCTATTATAAAAAGTTTAAGGAAAATGAGTGGTAATGATATGAACCTATAATAAAACTTTAAAATCTATACTTGATTAGAAGTTTCAATTGTCCAAGAAAATTCTAAACATATTTTAACCAAACAAAAACCTTTCCATTTTTTTGTCTCTCAACCTCTCATTTTTGTTTTTTGTACCACTCTCTTTTTTAATTGACATTTGATCCTCATACACTTATTTAGGTGTTAAAGGTACAAGAGTGATGGTTTTTCATTCATTACAAAAGAATATCTATTTTAGTATCCATCATGTGTCACACGCCTATCATATTACCAAGGTCGCCCCAAAAGAATGTGTCCAGTATGCTTGTATCTCACATAGAACCTCATCCTTGTATCTCCTTGTATCTCCCAATAGAGAATGAAACCAACACTTCTTTATTTACTTTAACTTTTCCACACTCATTCAACCATTGTAACTTATATGGCCTAGGATGTTTTGAAGTTGTCAAATTCAATTTTTCAACTAAACTAATGCTAGCTATATTAGTATAACTTCCACTATCAATTATCATACTACATACCTGATCTTTAATGTGGTACCTAATATGAAAGATGCTATCACATTGCACCTCCACATCTTCTTTCACTTGCTTGTCGAGAGCACGCCTAGTAACCATCAATTTCCTATCAACAGAATATTATACACCATCTTTAGCATCCTCCAAAAGTGGCATAGGATCATCATCTCGGTTTCAACATCACCATCATCCCTTAAGATCATTGCCCTTTTATTGGGCATTGAGACGTAATATGTCCTATCTCCAATCATTTAAAACACTTAATATCTCTATTTCTAGATTGTTGGGAATCAGATTTACCTTTACTTTGGTTGCCTCCCTCTTTATAGTTCTTGAATAGCTCAATCTTAGGTTTAGAAACAGCCATTTCATCTTTGTTTCAATTTGACTTCCATGAAGAAGGTGAACCCAAATTGATTCTATTGGACCTCTTTTTTTTAGTTGTCGTTCCACTTTCATAGCCATGTAAACTATGTCTTCCAACTCAACATAGTGTAGCAAGTTAACCACATTAGCAATATCTTGATTTAAACCATGTAAAAATCTGGCGATATTGGTCTCTTATTCCTCTTTAATGTTGACTCAAATCATGATTATCTCCATCTCCTTATAGTTTTTTTCCACACTTCTACAACTTTGTGTAAAACTTTGAAGCCTTTGGTGCAGGCCCTTATAATAGTGACTAAGAAAAAATCTCCTTCTCATGATGGCCTTCATCTCCTCCAAAGTATTAATAGGTCTCTCACGGTTTTGTTTCCTACTCAAAATAAGTTGATCCCACCAAATAATAGCATAATCAATAAATTCAACAATAGTTAGTTTTACCTTTTTCTCCTTAGAGTAGTTGTGACAATCAAACACTAGCTCCACCTTTTTTTCCTATTCCAAATAAGCTTCGGGATCATTTTTACCTCAAAAAGAATGAATTTTCAATTTGATACTCTCCAAGTCACGATCTATATGCATTGATCTTCTATCATCTCTTCCATGCATGTCAACGACGGCCTGGTCATCAAAATTATCTAGGTTATCCCCATCTTCTTCTTCCATGGTAGCTCTCCCATGATTTTTTCTTATATATATATTTTGAGGTGTTAGTTGTTGCATCCTTTGTAGATGGGCTATGACAGCATTTTGCCACTCCAATTTGTCATGAATCTCTCCAAACATCAAGTTTATACGCTTAAATTGTTGTTGCATAACTTTGAGCATAATTGATTGGCCAGTAGGTTCTTGATCTTTTGATATATTTGTGATCTAAAAAGATTTTTAGGAAAAAAAATAACTAGCCTCACAATATTACCTCACATGTCTCACTTAATTAATCTCATACACTCATGTTTATCACACAAATTGGCTTTTACCCTCCAATGATCTCACACATTCTAGCCTTTTACAACATTTAATTCTCTCTTTTAGTTCTTCGTTGAACTAAATAAACAAAATTAATGAAAATGAATAACTTAAATTCTATTTGATAAAATTAGGAAGATTTCAATCTTTATAAGATCTTGTTTTTTTTTTCTATAAGTTATATATATATATATATATATATATAATGATAAAAAGAAATAATACATTCAAACTTGATCAGAAACTAGGCTCTAATACCAAATAATACGAACCCTACAGTAAAACTTTGAAACCCACACTTAATTTGAAGTTTCAATTGCCCAAGAAAGTTCTAAATATATTTTAACCACAAAAAAACCTTAACCTAATATTTAAAGAAAACATGAACCAAAGGTATAAAGAATGATATTGATAGCACACTCAAGATGTAGATGAAAAGGTGAGTGATAAGTCTACTTTTTGATAAGTTCACTAGTTCTTAAAAGAACCAAAGAAAGAATGATCTTTAAAATTCAAAATAATATTAATCTCAAAATTATTCATTACATAGCAAGGTTTTTTAAATTTAAATAGCTTAACTAGAAACCTAAGATCCTAAAATACAGATGAATACATTGAAACAACCTTCCAAGTATAGGTTTATCAAAATGATGCTCTAAAAATCTTAACTAGCCTATTTTTGTCAAATGATTATTTCAAAGTCTTCACTAACCCACCATTATTAATGCTAAGCATTGACAAACTTAAAATATAACAAAAAAGACTTAGCTAATACATTGACAACCATAATTCTAGCCTACTATAATTAATGCTAGCACACCATTATTAATGGTAGACATACCTAACACATTGACAAAACTTGTAACATGGTAAATAAATGAATTTGAATAAATAAAGGGGTGTTAAGAATTGCCAAGCTTGAATAAGTTGCAATAATTGGTCAAAATGTTTTCTAGAGAACTCCAAATCCAAATCAATTTTATTCCAAAATTACTGTTTTTGCATTTGACCTAAAATTATGTATTTGACTATCCAATAGCTTGAATGATGCTCCCAATGCCTTGTCTTCTTTCTAGCTGAATTCATCATGCCTTACACTATCCAAGCCCTTATTTTCTCAATTAATCCATTTAAAGTAGTTTGCATCTTTTTGGCTCTAACTCTTTTAATTGGGCCTCCATAAATGTGCAAAAAGTCAGTTGGAGCTTTAATTGTATTCCCTTGATGGTTATCATCTGGTAAATGGTAATTTTCTTGATATTTTATCTTGAAAATATAAAATATATATTTATTTTAATAAAAGAAAGTTTAAAACTAACAAAAAGTATAAAAAAAAAAAATTAGTATTAATGTTTTTATTTATACCGAAACCTACATTTCTTATTTTTAATGTTTCATTTTTTTATTTCCCTTTATATGATTTATTTCATTAATAATAAATAACAAAAAATATATTTAAAAATAAAGATAATATTATAAAATTATAGTGTCGAGTGGATTAATAGCTATTATGAAAACAATAAGGAGGTAAGTAGTATATATTGATTTCAATTGTAAGGAAACTAATAATCTTCTCCCTTATTATAATTAATATTATTTACGAGACTTTTTGTATTTATCTTAAGGTTGTTAAATGTTTGTGTTCTTGTTCAGTGACATTGAGATATGCATTCTGGTCTTCAAATTAGTGGAAAAGTTATCTCAATCCTTTCTTTTGACGGAGGATGGGACATCCTCATCCATTGAGCTAGAGGTGCAGATATTTCCATCCTCCACTTTTAGCAAAAGCATATTGCATCCACATTTTTTCTTTGAGAAATTGAAGATCATGAGAATGTGGCATCATGACTTTGAGATTGGTGGAGGATAGGACATCCTCATTTATCAGGCCAGATGTGGAGATATTTCCATCCTCCACTTTTGGCAAAAGTGCATCTGTTGATGAGGTAACTAATGATACTACTTTGATGTGGGACAAAAATCTCTAAGAAGGAAAATAACATCCCTCAAAGGTAGGGATAAAGTCCATCAGATAAGAATTTGAGAACCCTCGAAATAGGAAAAAGGGAAACCTTGATTCAAACCAAGATCAAGTCAAAAGCAAAATGCCAATAAGACTAAAATGTCGAGATAAAAAAGAATCACAAAAATACTACTAAAAACATGTTTCATGCTCTTATTATCCCAGGAGGTCGTATTACACTAGCTGCCACGTCACATTATAGTCTCCTAACTCAATGGAAAAAGAGTTATAACCTCCATGAAACATTTTATCCCCACAATGGGATGATATCACTATACCCATAAAACCCCCAAAAATAGGGGAACAATGTCCACTTCAAGGATGCATGCTCTATTTCTTCTCCATAAGAGTTATATAAATAAAATATCACCCTGAAAAAGGCATGTGCACTTTTAGAACGAAAAACTTACTAAATTTTTCTCCAAAATGCTCTTTACTAACTTAATCATCGGAGTAGGCACACCGGAGACCGCCACCTCCAACCCTATTTCACTGCTTTTCTTCTTTGTTACCGCGTGTGGAAGTTGCCTCTATTTGTTGCACTTGGTTCGACAACAATTTCTTCCAACACAATTGTTAATCATGATATGATCAATCATTGATTTTTGCCATATTGACTCATTTTTTAGTTGAACATGTATTTCGAGGCACAAGTTACCAAATTTACCAAATTTAAACAAGATTAAGAAGGAGAGATTGCCAATCTAAAAAAGCTAAAAAATATCTTTACCAAGACGAACTCAGTAGTACATAAATATACAAAATAAACACTCAAATTATGAAAAGAAAAAAGTTTAAAAAAAATAAAGAATTCAATGAGAAGCCAACCATGAGCGTATAATTCAGCAACCCTAGCTTCATAAGAAGAATAAAAATATACTAACCAAGAAAATTTACAGCATGGTCAAGTTTTACCTTGGAAAGCTATATCATAATGACCTTAGTGGTCACAAAAAATGTACATCCGATTAGCTGGTTCACATACTTAGTTTAAGGATACAAAACTAATGAAAGAGTAGTTTACGAAGAAGAATTCAAGAAACCATCATTGGCTCAAAAGAACAATTGAAACAAGTGCATACGAGTAAAAGGTATGACCTTTAATTACATATGATTTGCATTACAATGCTCACCACTTGTATTATATAGCTTCAAGTCAGAAAATTTCATTACATGAAGAATCTTAATATATGAAAGAATATGATAACTTTATTATCAACTGCATAATGCATGCCACTTTAAATTTAAAAATTCATTACAAAAGTTAAATTTATGGGATGAATGTTAAAGCATTATGTGGAGGTAGATAGTTCTCTTGTTACCTACTGAAGTGCGAATTGTTAACACTTATGAGGTTTACTTTCTGGAAGAACAAATTATTTACTCATGGGTGACAAAATATCTATGTAAAGTCGATTATAGTTTCAACCGTGAAGTAACTAATAGATATTAAGAGATTAAGGAGATTACAGTCACTAGTTGAAGCTAAGCAATAACCCAAATCTCAATGACTTGGAGAACCAACGTAGTTAGCTATTTATAAGAGTACAAATCTCGTACTTGAAATTTTTAAGATCTCTAATTACAAAATACATTATTATCATTGCATATCTGATATGAGACCATTAAAAACGGACATTAGAATTTTATTTGTTTGGTTAAAAGCATTCTAAGCCTTAATATTCATTAAGCTCAATTTTAAAGCACCGATTGAGGACAAAACACTCATATTGTATCAAGTACACAAATCTGAGTATTATCAAAATCATATATGTTATGCACCTTTGACATTTACTTGATATAATAATTCCCCACAATCGAGGGGGTAAAAAAGCACATGTACAAATTACGTGCTTTTTCTTAGTAAAGGTCACTACAGACTTAGCGGTGGACATTTGGTTTGATTTAGCTCAGAAATTATAAACTATTTGGTTTTCTATTTGGTTCAGTTTAAAACCAAACCAAATTACTGAACCAAATGGTTCAACAAAACCATTTGGTTTTTATTTGGTTCAGTTTAAAGGCGAACTAAATGGTTCAACAAAAAAAGTTAAAAAGATGAATTGATATTATTTTCGTAATGAAGTTGATATTTTTATTTATTAATTAATAGATGTGATTATATATGTCTTAACATACAATTTAATTTAATTTTTTTATTATTTAATTGTTAGGACTTGGCTAATGATATATTTTGACTTAAAGAGATAATATAAGTATTGTGGATTTAGTAGTTAAATGATGAAGAATTGGTGATTGGGAAAGCAGTCGTTGCCAATGGAAGATTAAGTTTATTTTGCAATATGTAGTTGATTTCTAATTTAATGTTGGACTTTGTTATATTAATTTACTATTATTAGATTTTGTTATATTGTTTATTATTTGTGTATTTCTAGATAATTATTGAACCTTATTATGATAATACTGCTGTTAGTTTTATTATATTGTTTATTGTTTCTGGATTTATAGACTTAAAATTACTATCATATCATTTTTTTATTGAATAAATATATAGGATGAAATTAAATCAAATCAAACCACCAAACCAAATTAATTTGATTCAAATCGGTTTAATTCTATAATTTGGTTCATATTTGGTTCAAAAATTCATGAACCATTTGATTTTAGTTTAGTTCGATTCAGGCCCTGAATCGAACTAAATTGAATAATGCCCACCCCTAAGTACTGTTCACTACAAAAATAAGAGCGCATATGAGAAGGATGAAAAAAGTTCCACATAAAACTAAGAATTGGAAGCCCATAACGGCTATCTCCATTACAAAGTTGAGACAATAACAAAAGAGCTCTACATTTCTAGTTAAGGAAAATTCTGTCATTGAGTTTCATCCTACCTCAATAGTTATAGTTTCCACCCTGCAATAAGCTAGACAAAGAGAAGATCACATCAAAGCTATTGTAACAAATCTTTCACTCACTCATGAATGGAACTCTCTAAATAAAGTAAGTCTCGAAACCTTTCAACATGAGAAAAAAACGATGTGGGAATCAACGTAATCAAACTCTGGTATGATTAAATTTATTTATAAGTTTTAGTGAGGTTGAAGCTTGAGAAATCGGTATGTTTACTACCTAAATTAAAAGTTATTTGAAAATATTTGTCTTTTTATTTATATGCCATGTTGGAATAATCACTACCCGAGTCAGTTAATCTCAATTAAAGAGAAAGAATAAACCTCCATGGTTCAGGGAGTATTATATGCACATTATATTTATTGTTTAATTGGAACTATTTGTCTTTTTATATTATACGCCATGTTGGAATAATCACCATATAAATATACAGTCCAGGGAGTATTAAGTTTGTACAGGGAGGTTTATATGCACATTATACCTATTATTTACTTGAAAATATGAAATTAATCATCGTGTTGGTTAATTTTATTACACACATATTACTTTTGAAAAAAATTATATTCTCTGTTAAAGGAATAATTTGTTCTTACATGAACTTATACTTTAAAAAAGATCTAGCATCATACAGACCTATATGGGAAGATCAAGGGTCAATTTTAACTTCAAACACTGCAAAATTATAAGTTTTATCCTAAATATTGACAAGGATCGATGATAAATTTTGTCACAATGAAGTGTGCATATATGATAGATGAGCAAAGAAGGGATGAAACATTAATAAAAAGTCTCCATGAGAGAAAAGAGCTAGGGAAATATGAAAAGTGCTATATAATAATCAAATGCAATGCCTAAAGAAAAGTCACCAATTGAAAACTTAGTAAAGGTTGTCAATTCAACCAGGAAGACAACTATAGAAAAGATTATTGCAATATTTAATCAAATATAGAAAAATATCCACAGATGTCCACAATTACCAGGTTATTTTGCTTAATGCAATTTAATTTTCTCATTTTAGTTATAGTTTTCTATAATATGAAATTAGTATAGCGAAAAACTAATTTAGGTTAGAAGTATGATAAGAATAATGTACATAAAATACCTAGTAAAATAAGAACGGACAACAACCTGTGAAGTCTACACATTTGTCAAGATAGTTACCAACTTAAATGTAGGGGAATCAGATTATCTTGACAAGATCTCACCATTTAAAGGATCCCAACTCATATGATTGGTAATTACTATCTACTGAGCAGAGTGCAAATAAGCATAAAAAATATAGCCTTACGAGGCAAGATTTAAGACGTCTTATAAGGCATAAATATTATAGCCCTACGAGGTAAAAAATAAAAATGTTAATCAAGGCTTAAAAAATGCTACCCTAATCAAGGTAGAATACTACTCTAATCAAGGCCGAATGATAGCCCTGATCAAGACTAAAAAATACTATCTTAATCAAGATATAATTCTACCTTAATTAAGGTAAATGATAGCCCCAATTAAGGCTAAAAAATAATGCCCTAATCAAGGTAGAATACACTCTAATCAAAATAGAATGATAGCCCTAATCAAAGTAGAATGCTGCCCTAGTTTAAGCAAAATCATAGCCCCAATCAAGGCTAAAAAATGTTGCCCTAATTGAGGCAAATTCATAGTTCTAATCAAGGCTTAAAAATATTGTCCTAATCAAGGCTGGATCATACAGCCTTAGCCAAGGCTTGAGTAATGCACAAAATAAATTTCTTTACGAGGCCAAAACTACACAGCCTTTTATGGCCTAAAATATACTGCTCTTTAAGGCATGAATTTATACTACACTCTAGAAAATACTCCAAAGAGTACAAGAGCATATGATTGGACAAAACACGACATGTACTATCCTAAATAGAAAGTTAGATAGACACGAATTGTTACCATCTGGCCAATGCTTAAATAGTTATAGGTTACCACCATCTCGTTAAAGAATAAGAAGGCATGAAAAATCCCAACTTGAGCAAATGAGAAAGTAAGAATAATTCCAATTTGAAGGAATAAGTAGGCACAAATTATACAACCTTACGAGATGTGAATTCGATGCCCTAATCAAGGCACTAGTTAAAATTACCTTATAAGTCATGAATTATATAGCCTTAAAGAGGCAAAAATGACATTGCCATTAAAATACAAAAAATATAGTCCTTCAAGGTAAAAGTTTAAAAGCCTTACAGGGTAAGAAAAATATTGACCTTGAGGCACGAGAAATATTACCCTAATCAAGAAAGGAATTAAATTGCCCTAAACAAGGCACGAATTAAACCTCTTTTTAAGGTACGAAGTAAATTGCCTTACAAAGCACGAACTATATCGCACTCAAAGGCATGAGCTATATTGCCCTCCGAGCAAAAGTGCAATTATTCACGAATTATTGTCATTTGGCCAGTGTATAGATAATCATGAATTATTGCCACCTGATCAAAAGTGCAAACAGGCACAAACTACTGCCATATGAATAAAAGAGTAAACACACATGAATTGCACCCATATGAACAAGATAGGCATAGATTATCACTATCAAAATAATGTGCCAACTAGGCACAAATTATTGCCATCAGATTAATGTCCGAACAATGTATAAATCATCACCATCAGAACAAAGTGCTAACTACGCATGAATTATCATCTTCAGAATAACGTGCATATGAAGCACAGGTTATCACCATCGGAACAAAGTATAAATGAAGCATGGATTATTGCTATCAAAATAAAATGGGCTCAAGCACGGTAATTCTCAATTGAACAAAAGTGCATTCAAGCATGAATAATTGCCATATATGCAAAAGGATATATAAGTATGTATAATTGCCATATGAGCAAACGTGCATCAAAACATAAAAGATTACCACCTATGCAACTTTAGGTGGATGATTTCTGCCTCTCCAGAAAGATGTACATATTGAGCTACCTCAAGGGATCATATATTGATCCTATGGGAGAAGTATATTTTAGGACATATTACCAGACGCAATAACCATTTAATCATGCCACCAAACATATAAAAGTCATCTAGGCTATTTACTTGCCTCAAATATGACAAGTGCTAAAGTGACAAAAGAAGTAAGCATGCAATCACGATAAATGTCACCTTAAATAAAAATTAGATTCCAAAAATTGCCAATTGAAGAGGCATCAAGACAAAGCTATGCAACTACCAACGAAAAATTTCCATTAAAAAATTAAGCATTGAAAAATACTTACCATGATCAACGCCTAGAAACTGAGTATTAGTATGTAATTACTAATTTCTTAGTCTATAAAAAGAGATTTTTGAATTTTAAAAATTCTTATCATAAACTAGGGTCTTGTGTTAATAAGGTAATTAATAATACCACCTTGAGGTGGGACATGAATCTTCACGAAGGAAAATAACTCCCTTAGATGCAGGGACAAAGTCTATCAGATAGGAATTTAAGAACTCTCGTGATGGAAAAAAAGAAAACCTTGATTCAAACCAAGACCAAGTCAAAAGCATAACACTAATGAGGATAGAATGTCGGAATAATACCTATCATTAAGAAAGAATCACAAAAATACTTTTAAAAACGTGTTCAATGCTCTTATTATCCCATGAGGTCAAATTACAACAGCTGCCACATCACTCTATGGTCTCTTAAAGTATAAGAAAAAGAATTATAACCTCCATGAAACACTTCAACCCTACAATGGAATAAAACCAACACGCCCACAATGCCCCTAAAAATAAGGAAATAACTTCCACTCTAAAGATGCATGCTCTATTTTCTTCTCTAAAAGAGGTATATAAACAAAATATTGCCTTGAAAAAAGTATGACCACTCTTAAAACCAAAAACTCGCTGGAATTTTCTCCAAACGCTCCTTGCTAACTTAAGAATTGGAGTGGGCATGCCGGAGACCATCACCTCCAGCCTTATTTTATCATTTTTCTTGGTTGTTACTGTATGTGCAGGTTACTTACATCTATTGCACTTGGTTCGATCTTAGGTGGGAAAAAGTATATGTCATCGTGACTTTTCTTTTAAAAGATATAGCATCATCATTTATCTAGAGGAATATGGGTCTCTATTCTCTTTTTTTTGCAGAGGATGCAATGTCCTAATTTATCTAATAGAAGAGATGCTTCATCCTCTTTTTTTGTCGTTGGATTTGGCATCCTCATTTTATCCTAAGACATTGATTTTATCAATTTCTTCACGGATTTTCTTGGGATTATTTTTATTTGGACTTTTATTAGGCAATTATTTTTATGATTTGACAAATTAATTAGTGAGCAATGGTCAAAGAATAGAAAACTTAAATGAAAAATTTTACAAAATAGTAAATTACTAAAAATTTCTTATAAAAATTATAAAAACTTAGTGAAATTTACTTATTTTTGTGGGGTGTGATTGATCAAGATCCATGATATGATCTTCTGATGAGCAAATTTTACTCATGTAATTGGTTATTATTATATTAAAAAATAATGGTAGCTAAATCCTAATTAGCACTAAAAGATAATGATACAATATCTTTAAATGTTTAAGAGAGCTCAGATCAATGGAGGATCCTAATTTGTGATTATTACACAAAACACAGGAGAAAAATATATACACACCTTTATTATTTTTAAAGATGCAGTGCTTGGCCGAATTTCTTTAATGGAAAATTGATTAATCAATTCAGCCAAAAAAGTTCAAAGTACAATTTCACCTTTTTGTTTAGACCTTTACCATTTATTTAGCTACCAAAGCCTAATTGCTTGGATAATTCTATTTGTTGAAGCTGACTAAAATTAAAAATTTTATAACTAGTTAAGCTTATTTACAAGTGCAAAATGTTGTAATTATTTTGATAAATTTTTGTTAAGGACTTAATTAGGTTTTGGACCTAAATGCAATTAAGAAAAGTTTATGGGCTATAATGAAGTTAAATTTTAGTTAAAGGGTCAAGTTACAAATACTTTGCTAATGTGTAACTTCTCTTTTCTTTCTTAACTAAGTTTACTGAGTCTTGATTATGTGTAATTTGTGTAACATCCTTTGTAAAGTAGATTTATTTCGAGTTAGTTTGATTAACAAAAGAATGTTAGTTTTCCCTTTAAATTTTTAAGCTCGATCACTGTTATGGCCTTTTTTATCTTTCTAATTTTTATCTTTGTTTTTCTTTTGTATTGATTTGTTTTTTTTTTAGGACAATTATCGTATTCTTTGTGTTTTCTTGAGTTGATTAATCTCTAAAAATACAATAAGTAGTATGAAAACTTAGATTAATGCCAGGCAATGTCATTTCTAAAACACAAAATTGAGAAGTTCACCATTGGTGGTGATTTCTCTCTTATGAAGATAAAGATAAGGGCCATGCTTGTTCACCAAAGGCTTGAATTGACTCTAGAATAAGAAGATCTAAAAGAGCATCTAGTTTTATATTTGATTAAAAAAAAAAAGGCAAATTCTCATTAGAGTTCATTGCACTTTGATCTTAAGTATTAATGATTCAATCTTAAAGGAAATATCTAATGAGAAGACAACTCTAGATATTTGAAATGAGTTTGAGGCTCTAAGCATGAAAAAGTCACTTGCTTATATAGATTATTCTTAAAGAAAATGTTATATACTATCCCGAAATGGTGTATTAATATAAGAACACATTAACATCTTCAACAAGATCATTCTTGATCTTGAAGAAGTTGAGAATATCAAGATAGGAAACGAAAATAAAGTTTTTTTCCTACTAAGTTCATTATCAAAGTCTTATGAGGGCTTTGTTAATAGTATATAATATAGAAGAACAACTCTAATATTAGAGGATGTAAAAGCTTCTTTATGTTTAAAATAGATTCAAAAGCATTCAAGGGAGATGGATACAAGCACTGGGGAAGGTTTAATGGAAAGATTTAAAAAAAAAAAGAAAAAGACAAAGAAGAATAAGAATCAGTCTAAAAAGAAAACAAGTCCGAAAAAGAAAAGTGAAAAGAAAAAAGTGTTTCTATTGCAAAAAATAAGGCCAAATACATTAGGGATTTTACTATAAAAAATAAAAAAGAAGAAAACAAGGAGAACTCTGGCAATGCTGTTGTAGCTTCAGATAAGTCATTTGATGATGGATATCACAGTACTGATCTACTAGTTACATCAAATGAAAAGACTAAAGGTCAACGGATACTTGATTTTAGATGTATTTTCCATATAAGTCCTAATAAAAGTCTCTTTTATGATTATAAGTGTACTGATGGTAGAATAATCTTAATAGAAAACTACAATGCATGTGAAATTTTGTAGGGGCTTGCTTAATGTGTTAGATTATGTACACTCTAATTTTTGGAGGCTTGGTTAAATTACATCATTGAGTGGTAGGAGATATTTCATACTTTAATAGAAGATTATTCAAGAAAAATATAGTTTTACATACTTAAACCCAAAGTTCAAACTCTTAAAAAGTTTAAAGTGTGAAAAGCTTTGGTTGAAAGTAGTCTACTATAAAGGTGAAAGCATTAAGAACTAACAATGAACTTGAATTCTGTAATAAAAAGTCTGAAGAGTACTGTGAAAAATGGGAAATATCTAAGCATTAAACTATCAAGATCATTCCTCAGCAGCCCTCAAGGGTGTGGTCGGGTTGGTCACTATGCTCGCTGTAGAGCCGTGGAAGCCTGGGTTCGATTCTTGGGGGTGGGAAAGGGGTTAAAAAATTGTATTTAGACTTACCCGCCCCCTTTCTTTTTAAAAAAAGAAAAAAAAATATCATTCCTCAACATAATGGCTTAGCTAAAAGAATGAATATAAATCTTAATGACAATAAGATGTTTGCTAATAAACTCTAAGCTAACAAGATGCTTTTGGGCATAAATTATAACCATAGCTCCTTACTTGGTCAACAAGAGTCCTTTATCTATAATTAAGCTCAAAACACAGACGAGATATAGACTGATATGCTTATAAATTATAAACATTTTATAATATTTGGATATCTCATATATGTCTATGTTAGACAAAGGAAACTTGATGCAAAGGCTTAAAATGAGTGTTTGTGGGATATCTAGATATAGTTATGGGGTATAAATTCTAGTTTAGAACTACTCATAAATGTAGTGTTTCGTGAGGATGCAATGATCAAGAAACTTGATCTTTAATATTTTGATACTAATCCTTCTAATGATTAGTCAAATAATAGGAAAATAACTATAAAATATTTGAAGGTTAAGGATAAGTAATCTAATGACATTGAAAGCGATGTAATTTGAAGATAATGCAAAAATTTCTCAAGAATTAATTGAAGTTGATGAATAAAAAACATAAGCATTTGATTTACAAGATTCCAGTTGTCAAATGATAGAGCTAAAAGAGATATCAAGTCACTGTTAGACATGCTTATGCTAGAATGAATGCATATGCACTTATGAGTGCAAATGATATATCTATTAAAGAGCCTAAGAATTACTTAGAAGTATTGAAAAGTAATAATAAAAGTAAATGAATTAAAGCAATAACTGAAGAGATGGATTCTTCAATAAAAAACTAAACCTAGACACTTATACCAAGTAATGACTAAAGAGATGGAATAGAAAACTAGTTAACTATTGGATTTTTTAAGAAGAAAGAGGAAATTACAAATATTAAAGCTTCTAGGTTCAAAGCAACGTTAGTTACCATGGTGTTAAAAAAAAAAAGGTGGATTTAATTAAAAATTTTTCTCCTGTGGTAAAACGCAGCTCTATAACGATCTTGTTAGCCCTGGTAGACTTGCTTGATTTAGAGCTCGACCAGATAAATGTAAAGATTTCTTTTCTATATGGGAAGCATGAAAAAAAAATATGTTAATGACAAAGCCTGAAGGATTTGATGCTAAAGGGAAAGAAGATCATCTTTGTATTCTAAAACATTATCTTTAAGACCTTAAGTAGTCTCTAAGGTAATGGTATAAAAAGTTTGGAGAATTTATGACCTCAAATAACTATTATAAAAGTAAAATATAACAGTTGTGTTTACTTTAAAGGCTTAAACTCAAGTGGAGTAATATATCTTTTGTTATATATTGATGATATGTTTATTATCAATAAGAACATGGTGAGATTGAGTAATGTAAAGCTCTATTAAATAGAGAATTTGAAATAAAGGATCTTGGTTTTGCTAAGAGGATGTTAGGCATAGATATTATCAAAGATAAGGCTACTATAACTCTATTTGTAAGCCAAAATAGATATATAATAAAGGTTCTTGAAAGGTTTGATATACTAAATTCAAAATCTGTTCAAACATCTTTAGGCTCTTAGTTTAAACTCTCCAAAAAATAAGCACTAGTGACTCACTAAGAAAAGATCTTGATAGATAAAGTTACATATGCTCAAGCAGTTGGAAGCCTCATGGATTCTATAGTTTGTACAAGGTTTGATATTTTATGTGTAGATAGAGTTGTTAATAGGTTCATGAGCAATCTTGAAAATGTGCACTAGAATGCTATAACGTGAAATATGAGATATCTGAAAAGCACCTCTAATCATGGTCCGATATATGGAAAAGCTAAAGTAGATAAAAGTGAGATTATTGGATATGAGGATGCTGATTTTGTAAGTGATTTGGATAGCAATAAGTCAATTACAAGCTACTTGTTTCATGGTCTGTAGACTAAAGTGCACTAAATCCAAAACTCAAGCACTTGAAATGGCTGCGTTTTGAAATAGTAAGTTCTCTTACAAATCACAAATTTCATATGCAATTGTTTCAGCTTATTTAAGCTTTAAAACGACATCAAATTCCAGTCGTTTTGAGTAAAGATTAAGTGAATCACATGATAAAGCATGTGTATTGGAAATCAAAGTCATTATAAAGTCGTTATCCAGGTATCATGATCAAGTAAAATCTCGATTTCTATATCAATATTGTTAAGGCTGATTGTTAAGGTAGTTTTTACATGTAATTTATAAACTTTAATAAGAGATCTAAAAGAGAGAGAGAATATCTTTTTCTTCCCTGTAATCTTATATGTATAAGTTTTGTAAATCTATTCTTAAATCATGAATAAAGGTTTTTCCTATGGTTTCTCCTGGGGATGTAAATTGTATATTTATGCACAATTGACCATATTAAATCTGTGTGTCTTTTAGTTCCAAATCAGTTTAGTTACTTGCATTTAATCTCTATTAACCTAAAGCTAAGAGTTATGTTGACATTGATGCTTAAGATTGGTTTATTGGTTTCACTTTGCAACTTGAATAAATCTTGATAGAGTTCTTGGGCAATGGTTATTTTCTAAAAATAATTAAGGCAATCAAATACTAAACCTGATATCAGAGCCGCCAAAGTATTCAATCCAAGATCCAAGTATAGCAACCTCCAAGATTGATCTTGAGAAATCCAATAGAAAGAATTACTTCAATATCAAAATGTGGTAGCACAAAGCCTTGGATATGCTCCTCAACCAGTTTCCAAGAAAGAAGAGAAAAAGGTCTCTTCTTTCAAAAACCTTATAACAAATGGCTAAGATTGACAAAAAGGCTAGGGGGACCATCATCTTGAGTCTTTAAGACTAAATTATTAGGGAAGTGGCCAAATAACCCATTGCTGCTTTGTGGGCAAAATTTGGAGCATGTACATGAAGAAATTTATTGATAAATTATATATCAAAAAAAGAATGTTTACATTGAAGATAATGGAAGGCTCATCTCTTGATAATTATCTTGATGAGTTTAATAAAGTGTGTGACACTTTAGAAACCATCGATGAGGCATCAAGTGATGAGGACAAAACTCTAATATCGATAAGCTCTCTACCTAGATCCCATGAGCCCTTTGTTGATGTATTGATGTATGAAAGGCAAACATTGTCTTTGGATGAAGTTAAATTAGGCTTAAACACTAAAGTATTGCAAGGGAAGCAAGAATGCATGGAAAATAGTTATAGTGAAGGTTTGACTGTTAAAATAAAACTTGACGGAAAGAATAAACAGTAGAGCAACAACAAAGCCAAGGTTAAGAATTTAAAGTGTTTCTTCTGTCACAAAAAATAACACTTCAAAAAACATTGTTTGAGATGAATTTGAAAAAAAAAATAGCAGAATAAGGATGTAGTTGTTGTGGAGGAAGAAGGTTATGAGTATGTTAATGTGTGTATTGCAATAAAAATCAAAGAAATAGGTAAATGGGTCCTTGATTCTGGCTGTACCTCTTATATATGTCCCCTTTAAAGTTACTTTAATAAATATCATAACGTTGATGGAGGTAAAGTGATGATGGGCAATAACGCTATCTGTAAAATCATAAGGATTGGTAGTGTCAATCTCAAACAACATAGTAGGTCTATTATGGAGCACAAATATGTTAGGTTTGTACCTGATCTGAAAGGGAATTTGATTTCCTTAGGAATACTTAACCAAATGGGATATAGTGTTAAGATTGAATCTGGTGAAATAATGATAATCAAAGGCACTGAAACCATCATAAAGGGTTTAAGGAAGAATAGTTTATTTGCCTTATATAAGGGAGTAGTTACTAGTGAAGTTTATTTGTGAACTAATTCCAACAATGACAAAACCAAGCTATGGCATTTAAAGCTTCGACATATAAGAGAAAAGGGACTCGAAGTGCTAGATAAACAAAGTGTCTTAGAATATGATAAGATTGGAAGCTTGGAATTTTGTGTGGACTATATCTTGGGCAAGGCAACAAGGGCTAGCTTTAAGAGATCAATTTACAAATCCAGAGATAAGCTGGAGTATATCCATCCTGATTTTTAGGGGCTACACAGCAAGTGTCAAAAAAATTCATAGAATAGAAAAGCTTGGTAGAAAATCAATGTGGAAATAAAATAAAGAAACTCATTACAAACAATAAATTAGAATTTTGTAATCAAAGATTTAATGGTTTATGTGTAGATGAGGAAATTGCAAAGCATAGAACAATGAAGTTAACTCCTCAATAAAATGGATTGGCTAAAAAGATAAAAAGAACTCTCATGGACAATGTGAGGAGCATGCTAGTTCAATCTAGACTTTCTAAGACTTTTGACTGCTTGTTATTTGGTTAACCTAAGTCCCTTTATAGCCATTGATTTTAAAAATGTATAAAAATTAGAATGGTCAACCTGCTAAATATACAGACCGGAGACCATTCGGCAGCCCAACTTATGTTCATATAAGCCAGAAAAAGTTAGCTACAAGGGCTTTAAAAGACCTATTCATAGGGTAACTACAGAAGGTAAAATATAAAATTTGGTAAACTCCCAATTGTATTATAAGCAGAGATGTGATTTTTAATAAAGAAGAATTACTGAGTCAAAAGTTAGTTTAAAAGCCTGTTGGCAGTGATTCTAATTCAAAAGCCTGTTGATAGTGATTCTAAGGCTATTGATAAATAACAGTTTGAAGTAGAGTTACTAAACCATAATGATTCACTTGAAACCGTATGTTCATGTGAAATAATTAATAATTTAGGGGATTCTCAATCCATACATCAAGAATAAGAGTCACTGGCACAAGAGTAGGGTTATCAATTAATTAGAGACAGAGAAAAAAGGTACATCAAACCACTAAAAAGATAGAGATATGCTGATCTTATTGCCTATTCATTAGAAGCTATAGAAGAAATTGATGATGAGTAACCTAAAAGTTTCAAAGAGGCAGTTTAAAACAGGTTTAAAAAAGAATGGCAAGAAGCCATGATTAAATAAATTTCATGCATGAAAACAACACATAGGAACCAATTAAAAGATCTAAAATATAATAATTGTGAGCTGTAATGCATTTTTTGAATTAAACAAGGGTTGACAGACTCAAAATCCAGGAGATTCAAAACATGATTAGTGGCTAAAGGTTATACACAGAAGGAAGTGGTTGATTTCAAGAAGGTTTTCTCTCTAAATGTCAACCATGCTTCAATAAGAATAATTTTAACATTAATAGTAGTCAAGAAATAGAGCTCGGTCAACTTAATGTCAAGACTGTATTTTTGTATGAAAGACTTCAAGAAGAGATATTCTTAGATCTACCTGTATGGTATGTAGATTTAAAGAAGCTTGGACATGTGTGCTTGCTTAAGAAATCACTTTATGATTTAAAATAGTCCCCAAGACAGTAGTATCTCAGGTTCAATGAATTATAGTAATACATAGATTCATGAAATGCAATTATAACTGTTGTGTGTACTTTAAGCTATTAAAGAATTACATTTACATATATCTCCTTCTATATGTGAATGACATATTAATAGCTTGTAAAAAGAGAAATGAAATTGAAGAACTGAATTTGATATTTTAAGTTTGACATAAAGGACTTAGGGTCTGCCAAAAGATTTTAGGTGCAGAAATCAAGAAGAACATAACAAAAGGAGAAATATTTCTTACCCGAGAGAAATATTTGACTAGAGTTCTTAGTACTTATAAGATGTTAGATTTAAAGCCTGTACAAACTCCCTTAGCAGCTCTTTTCAAGCTGAGCAATTGTTATGTTCACAGACATATTAGAAGGAGCTTAATATGTCAAATTTACCTTATACAAATGTTGTTGGATGCCTTATGTATGCTATAGTGTAGACAAGACTATATATATCTCATGTAGTGAATGTAGTTGGCAGATATGTGGCTTCACCAGGGAGGGAACACTGAAAAACTGTCAAGTGGATTATGAGGTACTTAAATGATTCAATGAGCTATAGTTTTGTGTATCGATGATCCATGGGAAGATTTAATGACTTGTCGGGTTATGTAGAGTCAGATTATCCAGAAGACTTGGACAAAAGAAGATCATTAACAGGCTATATGTTCATGTACAATGGATGTCTCACCAACCGGAAAGCTATCTTGCAGGATGTGGCTACTCTCTCAACTATAAAGGCTGAGTGTACTGCTGCAATAGAAGCTGTAAAAGAAGCTTCGTGGTTACAAGGGTTGATGAATAAAATGGGATTGAAGCAAAAGTGTGTAACACTCTACTGCTATTCATTTGTGCAAAAACCATGCACACTATAAAAGAACTAAGCACATAGAAATTAAGGTTCATTTCATAAGAAATGAGGTGTCTAAAGGGGCTGTTATGATATCTAAGGTGCATAAATATCAAAATCCTACAGACATGCTTACTAAAGTAATGTCATCAATAAGTTTAGTCTGTGTTTGGACTTGGCTAGGTTGAACAATTTCTAAATTACTTGAAAATAGAGAATGAATCAAAAAGAGGAGCTTTGATTCAAGGTAGAGAAGTGTGGACTAAAGTGCAATGAATCCAAAAATCAAGCACTTAAAACAGTTGCGTTTTGAATTAGTAAGTTCTTATATAATTCATGAGCTAGACACGTGATTGTTTCAGCTTATTTAAGCTTTAAAATGACAGCCGTTTTGAGCAACGAATAAGTGAGTCACGTGATAAAGCATATGGGTTGGGAATCAAAGCCGTTATCTACCTGCCATGATCTATTCAATCTGGATTTCTATATTAGTATTGTCAAGGCTAATTATTAAGGAATTGTTTTCATGTGATTTGTGAGCTTTCGAGAGAGAGAAAAAAAGTATCTTCTTATTCCTTGTAATCTCATCTGTCCAAGATTTATAAATCTATTCTTGAATCATCAATAAAGTTTTTATTGTGGCTTCTCCGGTGGATGTAGATTATTCACGCACAATTGTACTATATAAAATTTATTCTTTTTGTGTGTGTTTTAGTTCTAAATTAGTTTAGTTGCCTTTAATCTCCATTAACTTAGAGCTAAGAGTAGGGGTGGCAATATGGGTCAGGATTCGTTTATTCGATTTGATTTGATGCGAATTAAATGGGTTTGGGTTTGAAAAAATTGATTCGTTTAATAAATGGGTGAATTCGATTCGATTCGTTAATTAAACGAATCGAATACGGGTTTGAAAATTTTAATTCGATTATTCGTTAAGAATTCGTTTAATAAATGGGTCATAAACGAATCGAATACGGGTCGATTCGTTTAAAATTCATTTATTATTTATTTAATAAATTTGTATTAAAAAATATATTAATTTTTAATTATATTATTAATTTAATAAATTTGTATTAAAAAATATATAAGTTAAAATTGAAAAAAAAAACCTTGCTTATAAAATTTATTTACTTTTCTTTTATAATATTATGTGCAATTATTTCTAATTAAAATTTATTTTTATAAAATTATTGTAGAAAATTTAGATGTCATTGTAGACCAACTTACTCAAAACATTATAAACATGAGCACTAATTATGCTCCATCTCGCATGAGTGCCAATGATCCAAATGACGATGTGTGAATGTGGTAGGTAAAGTTTTTATCTTGTTTAATTATTATTTCCTTGAAAATGCTACAAATTTGCTATATATTTTGATTTTTGAAATTTTACAATGACTATTATTAATATTGCAGCATGTTAATAACATTTTATTTACTTTTTGGTGTAGGATTTTTGTTTTCAAGGTGACAAAGACAAATGAAGAGAATTAAAGAAATTACATTTCTTTATAATTTGAATTTGAATTATTGTTATTTTTAATATTAAGGATTTGGTATTTGGATAACTGTATAATATGATTTGAATTATTTATATTTTGTTGTGGGATATTAAATTTGTGTTTTTTTTGCTTAATTTTGTTTATTAATTATATTTTTCTAAACGAATTGTAAACGAATCTGGATTCGATTCGATTCGTTTATCAATTCTATTAAACGAATTAAACGAATCGAACCGAATATTCGTTTAATAAACGAATCGAATACGAATCCTGAAATTTCAATTCGTTTAATAAACGAATCGAATCCGAATCCATAGAATTTTGACCCAATTCGTTTACGATTCGATTCAAATTCGATTCGTTTATTCGTTTTGCCACCCCTAACTAAGAGTTATATTGACATTGAAGTTTAAATTAGTTGATTGGTTTGGCTTTACAAATTAAATAGATCTTGATAGAGTTCTTGGGCAGCGGTTAATTTCTAGAAGGAATTAAGGCAATCGAGTCACTACACAGCCGACTGTTGTTTTATCATCTAGAAAAATAGAATTTATAGTAGGCACTAAAGCTGTAAAGGAGTAAAAAATGCTTAATTGGACAATAAATGAACTTTGGTTATATCAAAAGACTATCTAAGGTGGGCGTTCTGTTCGGGTCAAATCAAACTAAAATTAAAATTTATTTTAATTTTCAGCTCAATTTGATTTAACTTTAAAAACCAAATGGGTTGAAAGTAGGAAACTGATCAAGTTATAGCGAAAAACTAAAATTTAAAATTAAACCCACCCGATCCTTTAAAAATCAAAATCCCTAAAACTAAACAAATCTAAACCTAACTCATCTCTCAACTGCTACTACTACCCACCAGCAACTCAGTCTTAGCAGTCAGCTGTCCATGTCACCACGATTCCACCGGTAGTCTCTCTCAGCCGTTATCTCTCATCCGCCTATTGCCATGTGCCTTCACCTTGTCAAGTCAATTGTCACATTAACACGACGGCAGCAACAATAGTCTTCATCGGCTGCATAGATCCTACCACAATGCCCGCCGGTTGTGGCAGCCCTTATTTGTCTCATTAACCATCAGCTCTTCACATGATGGTAACCTCAGCTCTATAGTTTCAATTTGTCTTAATTCTGAATTTTTAAATTTTTTGAATATATTGTTGTTGTTATGGTGAATTGGTGACTGTAATTTCATATATGAATTTATTTTGATTATTTCTTTTACTTCGATTTCACAACTTTTGAACGATATTGAGTGGCCAAAGTAATTACCCATTGATTTTTAGAGATTTGATGAGTAAAGACTCTATATTATTCTTCAAAACCTGAAAATCTTAGTTACTTAGTATAAGTTTGTTTTATTTTTTAGGTTTAAAAAAAAAAATGGAGGCAATGGGTTTTATTTTTAGAAGTTGAAAAATGAAAATCATGCTCAAAAGTCAAAAATTAGCTTAGATTTTTATGTAAAACCATGAATATTATGTATTAATTGTTGCTGTGCAGGTAAAACTTATAAATACATTGTCATGTTTACATTCATTTAACTTTTTTATTGTGTATTTGTAATAAGAACTTTTCTGTAAATGATCCAAAATTGTAACTCAAACCAATTTGTAACCCAAACTGTAATTATACCCAAATTTACAACCCAAACTCTGAACCATAATATGAAATTGAACCGAACCGAACTGAATTTGACCCAAACTGAACCGAGTCAAAATAACTTTTCAACCCGTTTGGACTAAATTCTCAAATTGCAAGCTGAACCGAAAATCGTAAAAATCTAACTGCAAATCAAAATGCCCACTCTTGAGACTATCAACATCTTTTATGATAACCAAAGTACCATTTAGCTCATTAAGGATTAGGCCTATCATGAAAAGACCAAACACATATGTGTTAAGCTTTTTTTCATCAAAGTTAATAATGCTAATGATGCTTATCCTATTCATATGCCCATAAAAGAAAGAAGGTCTATAGCGATAGCCATTTACTGAAATTTTGATAGAGATTAGGAATCCTTGTTATACTTAAAGCAGTTTCCTTATCATTAGAAGATTATTATTCTTTTTCTTTTTATTTTAAGAATTTATTTTCCTTTTTCTTCATGGTTTATAGTAATTACTACTAGTATAAATAATTCTTATTATAGCCTTTGAAGATAAAGTAGAGTTCAATAATATTTTTTATTTTCAAAATTCTGTGTGAATTTTTGAGTTTAATTAATTCTCAAAATTTTATAAAATTAACGAGTCTTAACTATTAGGTTAACGGTATTCTTTTGAATCAATATCAATTTAATTCGTTCTTTTATTTCGGTATTATCTGGAATCAATGGAACATTAAAACTTTAAACTTCTATTGCATTAGTTTGGTATCAAAGCTAAAAACTTAATACTAACAATCTACCCCATCTACCACCAAGCTTTCTCTTTTTCTCCTTTTTGTTATTTGATTTCAATTTTTAAAAAATCAAACCCACTGCCCCGCCTATAGCTACCTTCATCGCTGCCGTTTACAATAGCTGGTGTTGTCCCCCATCACCGTTTGACGATCAGCCACCACCATCAAAGACTGAAACTACTGGTTGATCAAACCAAGCCATTACCTAAAACTTTCCAACTCCGTAGCTGTCAGAAAATGATCAAAACAACCATGAAATGCCATTTTCATTCGCCGGATTTCACCGCGGGTTGGCTACCACCACCACCATCAATCTACTCCTCTCTACAAGTTAAACCTTTCTCACCATTTCCCATTGCCTATTGATAAGCCAACACCAAACCACCGCCTTTATCTCCAATTTTTGGCCAAACCACCGCCGTTTTTTACCAAAAAAAAAACCACCACCATCATACTTATCGGCCCTAAATCTTTCAAATCCACTCATCCTTCCTTTATTTCCGACCACTGTCACCGAAAACCTAAAACTTTACTTAATTATTGTTTTACCAGAATTTTACTCAATTTTTAGTTCAGCCCTTAGACCTTTTTTTAACCAAATTATAAAAATGTCATCAAGAAAAGCTTGTGGACATTATACCCCTCATTGATCAGGAATATATTTCTAAAGATGAAGTAATGGCCAGCATGACAGCTAAGATTGATAAGTTAGCTGCAACAATGGCAAAGTTACTTACTGAACATCATCAAACACCAGAACCCAAAATCAAATCAAGTGAAAGCTTTGTAACCCATTCTCTGAACTTTAACAAAAAATTGAGTCTGTTGATGATAGAAGATAGGAATTTGGGTTGAGAATTGACATTCCTAAATTCCAAGAAAGTGGCCAACCAGAAGAATTATTGGATTGGATTAATTCCATTGAGGAATTTTTTAATACAAGGAAATTCCTGATAATAAGCTAGTCTCGCTTGCTGCAAATTGGTTTAGTGGAAATACAATAGCTTGATGGCAACAGACTAAACTCACAAGGATGAGACAAGGCAAAAAAGAAGATTGATTGTTGAGAAAAGTTGAAAAAGCACTTGTTTGGAGTATTCTCACTTCACAATTATGCTAAACTGTTGTATCAACAGTTACAGAATTTAAGGTAGAGAAATCGATCAATAGATGATTACACCACAGAGTTCCATTAGTTAGCAGCATGAAATGACCTAACATAAATAAAAGAAAAATAGGTATCCCACTACATTGGGGGCCTATGAACACAGTTTCAAGACCAGTTCAATTTACTAAATTCATACTCTATATCCGAAGCACACCAACAGGCCTTGCAGTTGGAGAAGCTATTTAGTCCATGCACCAGTGACTCAAGCTTTTGTGGGTCTTGAAGTGTTGTTCGTAATAATCCAAACCAAACTTCCCAATTTCACTCCTTTAAAACCTCTAAATAAAACTAACAAGTCTAATAAAAGTAGTCCAAGCGGTAATACCCAATATTCGTGCACGGAATTACGCTGCTTCAATTGTGGAGAAATTAGACACCAAATTTCAGAGTGTAAAAATAGAGGACAGTAGGGCAAAGGCTCATTCGTAGGCACTAAGGAAAATGAAGACTACTAATAGTGATAGTGCAAGGTCCGTTGAAAAATATTGTGAAAGTAGACCAATATTAATAGTAAATCGAGAGTTTTTCACTCCTAAAGGACAAGATAAAGACTAGTGGTTACATCAAAATATTTTTCAGACTACTTGCATAATTGGGGAAAAATATGCCGTGTGGTCATAAACTCAGTGAGTTGCAAGATTGTTATTTCAAATTGCTATAACTATAGCTAAACTTAAAGACAGAACCTCATCAAACTCCATACAAGCTCACACAGTTAAAGAAAAGGAATCAAGTAACGGCGTCTAAACATTGCTTAGTTTCTTTGTCTATTGGATCAATCTATAAAGAACAAATTTAGTGTGATGTTATGGCTATGGATGTTTGTCATCTATTAATGGGTAGACTCCGGCAGTATGATGGAAACATAGTACATGATGAGAAAAGAAATAGCTACAGCTTTATATCTAACAACATTAAGATTGTTCTTCTACCTAGCAAGGAACTCACTAAGATAGTTCTTCTACTTAACAAGAAGCTCACTCTTAAATAGGAATTAGGTAATATTTGTTAGATAAAAAACAGTTTATAGATGTTATTATAAAGATAAAGAGAGTCTATATTTTATTGGAAAATAAAAGCCACATTATTCGAAGGTACCAAAAGCTGTGACACATATACTAGAAGAATTTTAAGATTTATTTCCTAATGAGATACCACAAGGCTTACCACATCAACCTCATTATCGTATGAGTTCTACAGAAGATGAGAAAGTGAGGTGTCAAGTGGAAGAGTTACTAGGAAAAGGATTTATTCTTGAAAGTCTTAGTCCATTTGCAGTCCCTGCATTATTGACTCCAAAGAAATATAGTTCTTAGAGAATGCATGTGGACACTCGAGCTATCAATAAAATTACAGTCCAGTATCATTTTCTAATCCCTCGATTATATGACTTATTGGATTAGCTTAGTGGAGAAACGGTTTTTACCAAGCTTAATTTGAAGAGTGCCTACCATCAAATTCAGATCTGGCCTAGCAATGAATGGAAAATAGCCTTCAAAACTCATGAAGTTGTATACAAGTGGTTAGTAATGCCATTTGGCTTATCCAATGCTCCAAGTACTTTTAAGCAAGTCATGAATCAAGTTCTTCACTCTTTCATTGAAAAGTTTACGGTTGTTTACTTTAATGATATATTTATATATAGTACTAGCCATGAGTTACATTTACAAAATTTGAGAGAAGTACTTTCAGCCTTAAGGGAAGCAAGTTTATACGCTTTAGTAAACACGTGTATTTTGTTTTAACAGAGAAAATATTATTTTTAGGATATGTGGTGTCAAACGATGGTATGACTGCTATTCAATTGAAAGTGGATGCTATTTAAAAGTGGCTACAGCCAACTACATTATTTATCATCAAGAGTTTCCACCTCATTAAGGTAACTTGTACAAAAGTTCATGCACTCCGCCATTAAGTATCCATTCCCTATTGAAGCCTCAGGATGTGCTCGATTTCGTACATATTTTTTCAAATCTAACAGTTCCCTATAACCAAAAGATATTAGGTACAGTTGAGATATATCAAATAAAGAAAATAAAAATAATAGCATGGATAGTGCACCTTTCAATAGGATGTGTTGATGTAGATTTTCCCGCATGCCTTCAAACAGTGCCTCGAACCTTCAAATAGTGCCTTCAAACAGTGCCTTCAAACAGTGTCTCGAACCTTCTGCTCGCGATAAGCTCGATCTCGAGCAGGATTGCCTCCTTCGTCCTGTTCCACTATCTTTTCCAGAACGGAGATCTCCCGGACCTGTACTCACATAAAATAAGGTCAGGGGTAGCCGGGCGTGTTCCGGCGAAAAACCCTCCGACGCTCAAGTCAGTAATCGGGTTGTTCTTTTTGGTATCTTCCTTAGTGAGGGAGACCGAAAAGATGAAAGGGATATTATTTCGCCCTCCCTTTTGAATAAATATGGTGTTTTCAGAGAATCCAGATAAGAGAAATCAGAATAGGAAGAACCTGGATATCTTTTTGTAATCCTTGTGAATGAATTTTTCCAACCCTTGTAACGTACCCGTTCGTTTCTTTTTATACTCCATTTTTCCCGCTTTTACTCTCCCGACCGTCCATTCCCGTGCTTGAGGTGTCTGGGTTCCTCTGACAGCCGGGATTGGCGTAATATTCCCTGGGGATACGCGGCTGTCTCCTTAACCCGATTCACGTGGCCAGATCACCATGTCGGGCATGTGCGCTAGGAATAATGACACCGTGGGGGCATGTGCCGGCTATCGGTAATAGTACCAGCACCATACTATGTGGGGCTCAAATCAGACATCAAAAGGTGTGCCAGGATTCGGGAAAAGCGGGTCGGGCTGCCCTAGGCCGGGTTCTGTTCAGTTGTGCTCGGGGACTTAATCTCTGCGAGCAGGAAAGGAGTGCTCAGTTCTCGACCTCGAGCAGGCAAAGGAGCTCGGAGCTCAAGCGACTCTGAATTCCTTGACCTTGACTAGCTTTGACTGGAGCGGACGACCTCGAGCAGGCAAAAGAGCTCGGAGCTCGAGCGGCTCTGAATTCCTCGACCTTGACAGCTTTGACGTCTAGTGAGGTTGTCTTCATACCAGTGGTCTGGACTTCTGCTCGAGCCAGGCTTTCCTCGGGATATTTTATTCGAGCTGGAAGGGCCTCGAGAAAACCTGCCCGATATTACCCAAACAGGATGCATCCATCGGAAATGTACAGGTCCAGCAATTAATGTCTCTTCAGTAAGATGAATTGGTAAATGTCTCATTATATAAAAAACGACACCGGAAAAATATTTTCAAGATGGCAAAGTGTAACTGAAATTCTTTTTTGTGTATAGAGAAAATCATGAGGTTTGTTCAATTCGGAGCATAATTATTTTTAAAAAATTACTTAACTCTATCAGTACCTCAACAACCCTCTTAGGTAATGCTTTATGGGCAGTAGTAAGAACTGTTGCAACAATATATGACTGTCATGACTTTTGAAACCCTAAATATTGCGCTCTTTTGTGTGCATCCCTCAGGAAATATTTGATGCATAATCATCTGGGACTTTTACCTCCTTCAACACTTTCAAGAACACATATTTTTCCTTATTGCCTACTGAAAAACATACAGAAAGCAACTTTAATTTGTTTCCACCTTCTAGTTTATGATGCAATAGCTTCCGGATGCTCATTTCTTCCAAATCAAGTCCAGCCTTCAAGTTATCTTTAGACTTTTTAACATCACCTAATAAAGTCCAAAGTATATTATCACAAACATTTTTCTCAAAATGCATGACTTCAAGATTTTGTTGAATTAAGTTGAACTCCCAATATGGTAACTCAAATAAAATGCTTTCCTTCTCCAAGTAATCCCATATTCACTTTTCTTCCACTTTTGTCTTTTCTCTTCTTTTTTTTTTCTTTTGTCCATCTCCTCTTTATAAGGTCTTCAACTTTATATTTAGTTAGAATATCATCCAATTGTCGTCTCATTTCACTCCTGGATAATCGAGTAGGTGCTTCAGCCCATTCTCTATTGCGGCTATCAAATGACACTGTCTTTTTTAAACTAATGATTAGAAGGTAAAAACCTACAGTGCCCCATACAACAATACTTTCTACTATGTGTCAACCAATAAGATCTAGTGTTTAAACGGCAAATAGAACAAGCTTTTTCACCTTTAGTACTTCATCTTGACAAGTTAGTATATGTTAGAAAGTCGAGAATAGTCCATAATAATGTTGCATGCAGTTTAAACATTTGATTATGTGATCCATCATAAGTTAATACTTATTGGGACTATAATTCTTTTAATTCTTCAATTAAAGGATGGAAATAAACATCAATCTTATCACTAGGTCCTTTAGGTCTATCTATAAGAATAGATAAAATGAAGAATTGTTGTTTCATACACAACTATGGTCGAATGTTATATGGTATTAGAACAACAGGCCATGTACTATGTGCCACAGACATTGTTCTAAATGGATTAAAACCATCATTAGCTAACCCAAGCCTAACATTGCGACTATCAATAGCAAAATCATGGTTTTTTTCATCAAAAGTTTTCCATGTAGGGTTGTCAACAGGATGCCTCAGAATGCCATCTTTAGTGCGTGATTCAGCATGCCATCTCTTGAAAGTAGTAGTTTTTTAAGACATGAATAACCTCTGTAATCTAAAGGCTAGTGGAAAATACCAAACTTGTTTAGCCGCTATTTTTTTACCCTAATTTTGAAGGCCAGTAGATTCACCACCAAACTGCTTATATCTAAATGCTTCACATACACTGCATCTGTCAAGCTCCTTATGTTCGCTTCCAAATAACATAAATTATTTGGACAAGCATCCGATGTTTTTTAGCTAAAACCTAAGTCAAAAGTTATATTTTGAACCTTGTAATATGAATATGGAAGTGTAGCTTCTTTAGGAAATGCCTCCTTTAATAATTTTAACAACATTGTCACTAATTTGTTTGTCCATCCATTTAGTACTTTCATATGTAGAAGTCGAACAATAAATGACAATGATGTAAAATTCTCACAACCTAGATACAAAGGAGATTATGCCTTTTGGAGTAATTTAAAAGATGTTTTAGTTTTATCATTTAAACCCTTATTATGTTCGTTCCCTGATGAACAGTTACTAGGTAAAAAAAAGCCTAAATTATCATCCCAACCATATCATTATATCAGCACCTGAATCATAGCTAACCTCCATTTCTAGATGAAGTAAAACTGAGAGAAGGAAAAACTCTCTTTTTTTTTATTCTTCTTATTAATAATATAAATTACATATGCTTTTATAAAAAAAAGCACAAGACTTGATTCCTAGAATTCAGGAGCAGAAACAGTAACAAAAACTAAATATCCTAAAATTCTAATTCTAATTTCTTGATTCTGTGAGATCAGATTTCTTTAATTCAAATTCTAATTTTCTGATTCTGTGGGATCAGATTCCCTAACTCCTACACTCCCCCTCAAGTTGGTGTATAGATATCAATTATGCCCAACTTGCATATTAAGTGTTCAAAGTTAGGTCTAACAAGCCCCTTAGTAAAGAGGAAATATCCAAAACTAAAGAGCAAATATCCTAAAACTCTAATTCTAATTTCTTGATTCTATGGAATCAGATTTCTTTAATTCAAATTCTAATTTTCTGATTCTATGGGATCAGATTTCCTAACTCCTACACTCCCCCTCAAGTTGGTGTATAGATATCAATTATACCCAACTTGCATATTAAGTGTTCAAAGTTAGGTCTAGCAAGCCCTTTAGTCAAGATGTCAGTTGTTTGTTAACTAGAAGGCATAAACGACAAGCAAATAGTCTCAACTTCAAGTTTCTCTTTAATGAAGTGTCGATCAATCTCAATGTGCTTCATCCTGTCATGCTAGACAGGATTGTGAGCAATACTTATTGCAGCCTTATTGTTGCAGTACAACTTCAAAGGAAGTTCCATAGTCTCCTTGAGTTCTTCAAGGATTCTGTATATCCACAATATCTCACAAATCCCTTGAGCCATTACTCTAAACTCAGCCTCTGCACTACTTCTGGCAACAACATTTTGCTTCTTACTTCGCCAAGTAACCAAGTTTCCCCACACAAAGGTGCAATACCCAGAAGTAGATTTCCTGTTAGTTACAGAACCTGCCCAATCTACATCAGTTTATACTTCAACACTCCTTTGATTAGTTTTTTTTAAAAACAGACTTTTTTCATGAGTAGACTTCAAATATCTCAAAATTCGATAGATCGCCTCAAAATGTTCTTCATAAGGTGCGTGCATGAATTAACTAACAACACTTACTGAGAAAGCAATATCCGGTCGACTATGGGATAAATAAATTAGTTTCCCAACCAATCTCTGGTATTTACCGGTATCAATAAGAACATTTCCCTCTTCCTAAAGCTTTACATTAGGATCTATGGGATTTTCAGCCGGTCTGCAACCATTCATCCCTGTTTCCTTCGAAAGATCAAGAATATATTTTCTTTGACAGATTACAATTCCTTTTCTTGAATGAGCAACTTCCATGCCAAAGAAATATCTTAGCGCTCCCAAATCTTTGATCTCGAATTCTAATGCAAGGCTCTTCTTTAGTCTATTTATCTCAATCACATCATCACCTGTGAGAATAATATCTTCAACATAAACTATTAATACAGTAACCTTTCCTTCAAAAGAAAACTTGAAAAATAAGGTATAGTTAGCTTGTCCTTGGGAATATCCTTATTTTCTGACAGATTATGTGAACTTCTCAAACTAAGCTCTTGGAGACTGTTTGAGACCGTACAATGATTTTTTTAGTTTGCACACTTTTGAGCCAAGTTTCTCCTCAAAACCTGGTGGACTATCCATGTACATATCTTTCTTCAAATCACCGTTGAGAAATGCATTCTTCACATCTAGTTGCTGCAAAGGCCAATCCAAATTAGCAACAATAGATAAAAGTACTCTCACAGTGTTTAACTTTGCAACAGGAGCAAATGTCTCCAATTAATCAATGACATATGTTTGGGTAAATCTCTTAGCTACCAATCTAGCCTTGTATCTTTCTACTGAACCATCAGAATTATACTTAACAGTGAAAACCCATTTACAGCCCACAGTAGTCTTCCCAGCTGGCAATGCCTCAACACTCCAAGTATAATTCTTTTCAAAAGCTCTCATCTCTTCAAGCACTACTTCCTTCCACTTTGGAACTTTTAAAGCCTCCTGTACACTATTAGGAATTTCTATACTGGACAATTGAGAGGTAAAAGCAACAAGAGATGAAGATAATTTTGAGTATGACACAAATTTAGATAATGGATGACTAGTACAGGATCTAACCCCTTTACGAAGAGCTATAGAAATGTCAAAATCAGAAGACTCAGACTGACTATTAGGAAAATAAAAGGAATTACCTGTGCTATACTCAGATTATTGATTTTTCCTTGGTTCAGAATCATGGTTGTGTTGTAGAATCAACTCATCTTTTTTCTTATGATCCTTCTTTAGTAAATAATCTTTTTCCAAGTTCTGTCACCTTCCTTGAATTTATTACCCGCTGCTTTAGCAAAATTATCATGTTGTGGCATTATAGTTGGTTGTCCCTTATTTTTGGTTTCCAAAACTTGTTTTTCAAAATTCTAATTTTCAGATTGCTTTTCAAAAAACTGAATCTTTGCCATTTGTAGTAGGTATAGAGGTACTAGGTTCAGAATCTTGTGAGAGAAATACATCATCTGAGAGAAATACATCGCCAAAGTTATTAACAAATTAATCTTCCGTAAAATTCTCCCCCTGAATATGAATATTCTGAAAAAATTGTTGTTTTTCAAAAAATATGACATCCATTGTGATAAAAAAAAAATTATTGATATCGGATCAAAACATTTATAGCCTTTTTGAGTTGGGGAGTAACCAACGAAGACACATTTAATAGCTTTAGGTTCAAGTTTTCCAAGTTTTCTATGTTCATGAACCGTACAACTAAATATTTTTAAAGTTAAATCAACAAAAAGTCTAGCAGTTGAAAAGCAATTTTTAAAAACTTGGAAAGGAGTTTGAAATTTTAAAATTTTGGAGGGCATTCTATTTATTAAGTATACAGCAGTTAAGACAGCCTCTCCCCACAAATACTTAGGAACTTTAGTTGAAAAAAGTAATGCATGAGCCACCTCCAACAAATGTTTATTTTTTCTTTCAACAACACCATGTTATTGAGGTGTATCGATGCAAGAACTGTGATGAATTATTCCTTTTTCAAAGAAAAAATTTGCCAAGATCATGTTAAAATATTCTTTCCCATTATCACTTCTAAAAACTTATATGTTAGTCTGAAACTGAGTTTGAACAATATTGTAAAAATTTTTAAAACTTGTTTAGTCTCTGATTTGTCTTTCAATAAATACACCCAACAAAGTCGAGTATGATCATCTGTAAATGTAATGAACCATCTCTTGTTAGAAAGTGTACTAATTTTATTAAGACCCCAAATATCACTGTGAATAATAATAAAAGGTTTTGATGGTTTATATGGTTGTGAAGAAAGAGATGTATAGTGCTGTTTTGCAAATTCACAAACTTCACAATGAAAAAAAGATGGGTCTTTATTGCCAAACAATCTATAAAACATAAGTTTTAAATATCTGAAACTTGGGTGGCCTAATCTTAAATGCCATAACATAATATTATTATTGTGAGAAATAGAAATAGATTCAAAGCAGGAACTTATTTGTTGAGATTGTTGCCTCAATTCAGAACCATCATCAAAGCAATAGAGTCCTTCATGTTGTTTAGCATTGCCAATCATCCTCCCCGATGTCAATTCTTGAAACACACAATGAGTTGAAAAAAAATTAGTTTGACAATTTTGATCAAGGGTTAGCTTACTGACAAACAAAGGATTACAAGAAAGTCTAGGAACATGAAGAACATCGTGAAGAGTGAGTGATGGAGACACTACAACAGAACCTTTCCTGCAATGGCTAAAAGAGAGCCATCTGCAATCTTAATTTTCTGGTTACCTGCACAAGGACTATATGAAGAAAAAAGATTTGACAACTTTATCATATGATTGGTTGCCCCTGAATCAATGATCCATGTATGATTAGAGTTGACACAAATGAGAGCAGTTTTTAGGTAATTACTTTTTTTAGCTAATGAGCAAGAGGAAATTTTTTTAGACTCAAGAAGCTTGTATAGTTGGTCTATTTGCTCCTTGGTAAAAGGAAACAAACTTGAAGAAGACTGTTGCTCTTGATCTGAGACACCATGCTGAAGTGCACCCCCCACGCCACTAGACTTCTTCTTCCAATTTTGAGGCTTGCCATGAATTTTCCAACATGTTTCCCCAGTATGCCACAGACGTTTGCATTGGTAGGACCATGGCCTTTCAGGCTTCTTACCATCCTTCTTCATTTCCTCCTGAAAATCCCGAGTTACAAGAGCAGAACTTTCTACTTCTGAGTTAGTAAAATAGAAACAGATTTGTTATTAAGCATCACTTTTTCTGCGCTTCTTCTCTCCTAACATCTAAGAAGGCCTCACGAATTGTTGGTAAAGGAGTTTTCCTTAAAATTCGGCCCCTCACCTCATCTAACTCCTTGTTAAGTCCTGCCAAGAACATGAATACACGATTATTCTCCTGTCATTTCATAAACTGGACACTATCATTCGCGCACTCCCAAATATCATTATAACAAATATCTAACTTTTGCCACAAGGTCACCAATTCATTGTAGTGTGAGGTTACATCTCGGTCACTCTCGCTTCGTGTGCCAAAGTTTGGATTTTAACTTAAAAATCTGCAAAGAATTCTCCGGATCGTAATATGTATCCCTAATCGCTTCCCAAACATCTTTAGTCGTCGGCAGGTACATAAAGGGCTTGCCAATTATAGGTTCCTTTGAATTCACCAGCCATGCAATAATCAAAGAATTTTCTGATTTCCAGGTCTTGAGAGCAAAATCTCCATCCGCAGGTTTTGTCTCTTCACCTGTCAAATATTCAAACTTTCCTTTGCCTTCCAAGATCAACCGAACGGTTTGTGATCATTCTGTGTAATATTTTTCATTTAGACGATGGATATTCAATAAGAGAGAATTAGTGGATCCCTCCAAACTATTAAATGAGATGGAGGAGTTCATATTCAAACTCACTGAGCTTTCCCCTGATGCTGCTGAGTTTTTGCTGGTCTCACCAGTTAAAGCCGTCTTCTATGAATTCTGGCTCGCCATAGATAATCCCTAGATTAGAACCGAGGACTCTGATACCATGAAGTAAAACAGAGAGAATGAAAAACTCTTCTTTTTTTTTATTCTTCTTATTGATAATATGAATTACATAAACTTTTATAGAAAAGAGCACAAGGCTTGATTCTTAGAATTCAAGAGCAGAAACAGTAACAAAAACTAAAGAGGAAATATCTTAAAATTCTAATTCTAATTTCATAATTCTATAGAATCAAATTTCTTTAACTTAAATTCTAATTTTTTAATTCTATGGGATCAGATTTCCTAACTCCTACACTAGATTAGATAACATAGATGTACCAAGTTCACCATGCATTTTCCACTTTTTATACATTGATCAAAAGCCACATGCTATAATATGCTCTTTTACTAGCTCTTTCACAACAAAAAACCGATTACCACATTTTTTTGCATGGACAATAAATCCTAGTGTCATTAACCCAACTCTTCAACCCCATCGACAAGTGGTTTATCTATCCTATTCGGCAGATCAATCCAACTCTTGTCCATTTTTACCAACCTTCAATACACGAGAAAACAAGTCAATTTACATTAATTCTTCACATATATTAAGTCTAAGACATTTTTTTTCTTTTTTTATCACTAAATTAATTATGTGCACTTTGAAAACTGTTTCATATAACTCCTTTAACAAACAGGTGGTCCTATCCCATTCAAGCATGCAAACTATTAAAAATGGGACAATTCAAGAATTAATAATTAACATACAACACTTAAGTCTATCATAAGATGACAATAAGAAGATGTATGCTTTCTTCATATTTTTTGAACAAATCTAAGGTTAAATGCATGCAAAAAATAATTAAAATTTAATTTTAAGAAATTAAAATATTTCAATTTTCAACCTGAAACTGCTCAAAAGGAATTCAATCACAAAATTAACTCTAAATAAGCTTCAATTAGTCATTATAACACATCCAATTAAAAACCAATAGAATCAGCCACTGAAATTGCTCGAACAAAACTTAATTAATAATATTTACATTACGTAGGCTTCGGTTTATCAATCCAATATATCCAATTCAAAATTTAGTAAGCAAATAGACTCAGTCACAAAAGCTGCCCAAACAGAATTCAACTACAAACATTCACACTAGATAAATTACAGTTCAACAATCCAACTCATCCATTTCAAAATTCAGTGGGCAAGTAGAATCACTCATACAAGCTACTTAAATAGATTTCAACAACCAAAATTCACTCTAATAAACTACAGCTAAGCAATCCAATTCATCAAATTCAAATTCAGTAGACAAAATAGTGTCATTCATAGAAATTGCTCAAAAATAATTTACATACCAATATTTGCTCTGGATAAGTTATTGTTCAGTATTCAAAATTCATTATACCCAATTTAACTAATAATAAGTTTCAGTATTTAAAATTGAAATCTTAGCTGCATTTACTCAAACAATATCAAATTAGTACAATGAGCTTAAAATCATCACAGATATTAGTACAAATTTAGCTAATATTTTCAGCCACAAGCAGAAGCTAAAAAGCATTGATGAAAATAGAGCTAGATCCAGCCTACATATCACACCATTGCATGGGGTCAAAATAGAGTAGTAGTTAGAAAGCCAAAGAAAATAACGAGGATAAATTACAAAATAATCAGTTAAGTTCTCTCACTTGCGTATTGTAAATGAACAAGCAATGGATCGTGTAGCAAATGAAGAACAAAGAGAGGAGATGAATTAGACACCATTTTTTTTTTCTCAATTAGATTTTGAGAATTCAATTCGGCTTGGGTCTTTCACAATTCCAACAATAAGTTTTTTCACATTTCAAAACTAAAAATTAAATCTAGAAAGAAAGAGAAATAAATTTGAATTGAATGAACTTACAAAAAAGCAAGAACCAGAGAAAGCACAATTCAGCCACGGGGAAACCACACACTTTCTTTCCGTAACAACACTTTTTGGATAGCTATAGCAATTTCAATAGGAAGAATATATAAAAATTACAAAACTCAAAATGGTTCCAATCCTGTATCTACAAAACTAAATGGCAACATGTAGCAGTACTTTATCGTCTGATGCTAACATATGCTGCCTCATAAGACTTGACAGTTGACACCCTCGCTGAAATATGTTTTTAACAAAATTTGATAAGATAAAATCAATTTGGGCTGAGCTGGGCTGGGTCGGGCCGGGCCGGGCCGCTGTCATATTTCGTAAGTGACAATTGCGAGGACTTACTCAGCAGTCACAAGGACCGTCGTGAAAGAACCTTTCTTTTGTTCTGTTTCCTTACCGCCAATTTTCAAGTTCTGTGTTGACTTGGTTGGGGTTGTCACCAATTCTTGTTAATTACATTTTGTAATGTTGTGAAAAGCTTTGTGCTATTGAAGGTTTTTTAAGGCAGTTTTTATGGTTACAATTCAAACTGAATCAGATCTGTAAGGTGGAGAATGTGAGGACTTGCGTTCAGTTTTTTGGACCTTGATGCAATCATGGAAGAGTTTCAAGGCCATAAGGCAGATTGATTTCAATTAAGGGATCAGTTTGTAAATATTTGCTGATGTGGCAGAAGTCGTTAAGAAGTCCTTGGGTAGTTTCCAGAAAATTTTTAGAACCACCAATTTATAAAGGTTTGGTTGTCCGGAGCCTGCTGTGTGTAATTTCTCTTTCGAGTTAGTTTGACTTAAAAGAGCATGTTAGTTTTTCCTTCAAACTTTGATGCTCGATCACTGTTATAATTTTTTTTTTTTTTAGTCTTTGATCTTTTTTATTGTAATATATGTTTTGCTCTTGATTTGATTGTTTTTTTTTTTTTAATTCAAGTATCGTGTTCTTTGTGTTTTATTGACATGATTAATTTCTGAAAACACAACAGTTTTTAAGCGTATACATACATGAAGTTGTCAGAGTTTAGTCTCATCTAATAGTGATTATAGTTTATACAATTTTGTGGCTATTAGTTATCTTAATTAATAAAATGTGTTGAGGTGGTATTAGAGATTTGAGATTCGAATCTCGGTCAGATATTTAAAACCAATTCAGATGGGATGAGGATTAAACTGGATTGTCATAAGCTACAATTAAAAATAATAATAATAATAATACTATTATTCTAATTGTTGTTCTAATATTTGAATCATAACATACTTTATTGTAACTTCCACGACTTGTTAGTAATTAATATTATATTAATTTTTTTTTATAAATTATAATTTTACTACTGAATGTCAATAAAAAAAACACTGATGTGATAGTTATAGCTAAGTTGTTACAGTAATTAGAACTAAAATACGGAAATTATAATTGTGTTTGACATTAAATTATTATAGTGCTTACACTCTTGTAACATGCCATAACAATTATAGTGGATTTCTCTCACATTGGTCCGTTGGTACGGCCCAATTGGGGTGATGTCCCTTGAAATTAAAACAAATTATTATTTACGAAATTTCTACTGTAGCACCTTTATGAAACTTATATAACTTTCTTTTCATATAATCTTATTGATTTTATAAATTAAATTCTTTCAATTAAATATAATTAATTGGTTCTAAATTAATTAAAGTCAAATATGAAAGCTAATCTTTGGGAGACACGTGTTAGCCATTGATTGGTAGCTAGATTTTTAATATTAAAAATTTTGAAAAATAAATAATTATATTAATTGTTTGTTCTTCTAACATTTATATTTATATTAATTTTTATAAATACATATCAACTAAATATTAAATTTATTAAAAGTAATTAATGACTTTAAGAAAATAATTTTATCTTAATTTTTTTTAACAGCTATATTTATATAAATTTTAATTAATACATATCAATTATAATAATTATTTAAGAAACCAATTTATCTTAATTTTTTATTCTTTTAGCATTTATATTTACAACAATTTAATGAAAAACTGTCAATTATAATATTAAATTTAATAATTATTATTATCTTTGTACTTTCTTATTGGAAAATCATCAATTTACCATTTGACTTATATAAAAAAATTCTCAATAACTCATAATTTTTTTCATTTTGTATCGAACCATCACATCATTTTTATTTTCAAACAATTGTCAACCAAATGGACCTGAATTGATGTAATATCGAAAATGACCCTCGATGATTGATGTCAATATGTTATTGTTAATGGTATTAACAATGCAGTGGTAAATTGATACAAATATAAAAACTTAAGTGATTCAAAGTTATTGTTAGATTCCAATTTAAACTTTCAATAAAAATTAGATGACAAATTAGTAATTTCCTTAATTTAATTAATACGCACCCACACCCTTTTGCCCTTTGGCTGTAATTATATATCTTTCCTCGTATCCAACTCATACTCGTTAAGCACCCACTATATCCTTCGTTAATGGAGTAGCTACTCACTTCCAATGTTGAGCACACCTTATAACCTCAATCCTTTTACGGCTTTTATGGAATTTATAAAATTTAAAGTTTGAAGCCTTGTTAAACATGATCATCTTCTAAAGTAGTTGGTCTGCCAAACAATTTCTAATAAAGAACAATTGAACATCTCGTTAATAAAACCCAACTTTTGTAATAATAGGGTTTTTTTTTTTACTAATGTAGAAATTATATAAAAGGATAAATCTGAATTTAGTTCAACCAAATTCCCACGTAATTGCAATTGCGCCCGCCACAATTTCAAAAGAAGAATGTGTAAAATGATATAAAAAACGATTTTGCCAAAAAAATCCTGTCACCCAACTTTGTGAGGTTCTTGGGAATTGGGATCCAGTAGTGTCGTTCTCCACTACATACGAAAAATGACTACAAGCAATATTAAAGAACACTTAAAAGGGCATTTATTTTGTTTACTTTTTCTTCTTTGATTCATTAAAAGACAAACTAATAACTTGCTAATTAACCAAGAGATTGAATTTAATTTTGCTTCAATGTGGTTAGAAGATCTGGCATAGTGGTAACTTAGTCATCTAATTTGTCCACATTTTGGAGTTAAATTTTCTTTTGCTTAGGGATAAATTGGTCTAAAAAATTAAGACACAAAATATTTAGAAACTAATTCTTTGTGGCATCTTCATCATCCAACAGTGTAAAAAGAAAAACAAAAGTGAGGAAAATTTCATTCAAGTTACTCCCTATTTTTTGGTGAAATTATATATAAATTATGTTAGAATTTTAATATTTTTGATAAATTATTCAATTTCAATGTTGTTAAATAGCTTTCCAATGTGAGTATCAGCACTTTGAATATAAAGTTAAAGTGTGGACTATTCTCTTATATCATTGTGTAGATCTTTTTTACAATAATGTAAAGAAAGTATTCTGTATTTTATAAAATCTGCATAAGAAGATGATTGTCATATTGTTAATTTTATATGTTTTTTTCAATTACTTCATTTTATATTTTTTTAATTATTTCAATTTTTTATATATAAAGATATATATATGTATGACATTTTCAAGTGTCTAGACTAATTTTCAATTAATCCAAACTCTAAGGGTATATGAAATTATCTGGTAAGTTAAAAATTTTGTGAAAAATGAGAAGCCTTCTAATGGATTTGGAATTAATCCAATTCTCTGAATGTTAATCGCATACATAAACCCTGAAACAAAATACTGAGTTCGAGCTTTACAAGAAAAGGAAGGTCTAAAGTGAACTGAACGTAAAAATCTAAAAATTGTCATCATTTCGATCCTAACCACATGCCAAAAAATTGTCACTTACTATATATATATATATATATATATATGAGACATGCCAAAAAATTGTCACTTACTATATATATATATATATATATATATATATATATATATATGAGACTGAGTAAATCATATATAATGTTGTTGTCACTAAACCCACACTAAATGCATTGAGGAATTATAAAAATTATTAAGTGCTACATCCAAATTGTTATATACACACAGAGTTGGTTTTGTTTTCTACAAATGATTGACTAAGGGAGAAGAGATTTTATTAATTAGACAAAAGTAGTTTATCACAAGACAACAAAAGCCGAGAGGCTCAGCAGGAGCCAGAAGCTTTAGTGCTTAAAAGAAGGGTTGTGGTGGACGAATTTTAAACGTCTAGGACAGGTCTTTCCCTTTTCCGCTGGCCACATTAATGTCTTTCAAGATAAATTAAATTCTGTAAATTTTTTTTTTCACTTACAGCCTATTGGAAATTTTATGGTATCCAACTAATTTGCTTTCTACTTCCTCCCCCATGGTCAGCTTCTTAAATCGAAAGCAAAATTTTATTTCTATTCAGATATAAATCTTTGGTGATTTGGCCTTTGTTGTTATTTTGGTTTGTCAAAAGATTACAAATGATGTCTGATCTGCAACAGAAAATTTCTATGGAGCTGCTTGCTTTTCCTTGCCGCATATTACAAGAGGCCGCAACCAGCATTTTGAGGACCGCCGAAATCGATTGCTTCAGCTTCGGCAATTTTAAAAGTGTTATTTTTGGATTCTCCCCCTCACGAGTTGTTGACTATTTTCATATCACTCTTTTTTATTTTTTAAAAAATTAATTAAAATTTTTTATTTTAAAAAATTAATAAGAATAATAAGAATGTAGGTAGGCAAACCTAAATTGATATTTAGCACCTCACCTCTCCCCAAATATTCACTAGTTGGTCTAACCTCAGAAATTTTCTTGAAAACTACTCAGTCTTGACGGCTCAATAAATGTTTTGTTACTTATTCAAAGATATTTTTAGTGACTAACTTGAACATTGTCTATTTTTATTAGAGGTTATGACAATTATTTTTTTTTAAGGAACAATGTGAACATTATTTAACTTATAAGATATTTTCTAAAGATTAATATAATATTTTTTTAAGGGTGAGGATATTTTCACCTCACTTTTAAAAAATATTTACAACAAGTTCACATCATTTTTAAAAAATAATAATTATTAATAACAAAATTTTTACATTTAATCAATTAAATTCTTCTTATATTTTTTTCCTCACTTAGGTTTCTTTGACCATCTCTAACCATTCAAGTTATTTTAACAAATGTGTGATTATTTTACTCTTATGACATAAAATGAACAAATTATCTCAATAAATATGTGTTCTTGTATCTAATAGTTTAAGTATTCATTTTTATGAATCATTATCTAATAATTTTTAATACTCTACGTGTAAATTATATAAATATATGACAGTCTAATAATTACATGAGTATAATTATATAAAGACATTATGTTATTAGTAAGATTGATAATCCTACTAATATAGTAGTATTGACACATCATTTAGAAATAACAAATTTTATATAAAAAATAAAAATATATATTAAAGTTAAAGTAAATTCTTGATACTTTTCTCTTACAATGGTACAATAATTAATTCAAATTTAGGTTAGCGCAATCTTGTAGTCAAATATAATTAAATATCTAAGTTTTAAAAAAAAAATTTAATTAATCATTTCTCTAAAATTCTTCTCTATTTAAAAATTTTAAAAATTATGTAAACTTTATGTTATTATTTTCTAGAAGTGAAATGGGTTAACAAAAAATGTGCGTAAAAAACATGACCACATTTTTCAAATTTTTATGAGCCTAAAAGGAAATTTTCAAGGGCTTGCGTAGCCGTCTCACCCTCTGCTACTACACCAAAAAAATCCCAACAAATGTCCTTGTTCATGTATTGCAACATCTTCATTCAATTTCAATCAAACCATCTAGAGGCCAAGACATTCGATCATGAGTAAAATAACTTAATTTTTTAAATATTTAACAAGGGATAATTATTCCAATAATATAACAATAAACTTTTTAAATATATATATATATATACACACACACACGCACACGCTCAAGATTTGGAGAAATGATCACGTAGACTTTCATGTTTTTAATAAGAGGCCAAAACCATGTTTTGACTATAATACCGTTAGTAGATGGTAACTAAAAAATTTGAATATAATTTAAATAGTTTAATTTTTCTAGTATACTAATAATATTAGAATATTCTTTAATACATAACATAATTTTAAAAATATAAATTATCATATTTATTTTTACCACATATTTTTTTATTTTAAATAAATCTTTGGGTAAAATAGAATTTAGATTAATAAAATAAATCTCTTGTATTAATAATATTAAAATTTTTTTATAATACTAAAATAATTTAAAATTTTTATATTTTTATTTTAATATTATGTTTCTACTTATTATAAAATTCAGTTTAATATAATATAAGATTGTAAAGTATAAAAATATTGTTTAAATATTGAAATTAAAATGTATATATTGTTACGTTAATATAATATTATATTTCTATTGATTATAAAATATTAGAGTTAATAGAGCCAAAGGTATTTTAGTCAAAATAAAATCTTAGTATCTCTTATTAAAAATATAAAAATTTACTTAATCATTTCTCTAAATTTTGGGAGTGTACGTGTCCTTTTTCTTTTTTTATTTTTAATAAAGAGTTATTTTCTTTTTACTATTAAGTTAATGTGAAATAATAAGTAGTTGCAACAACTACAGCACCCTACCATTTTGCTACTAAAGAATTGCAAAATCTTTCATTTTACTTCTTTTCTATTAGTTAACCTATAAAATACTAATTTTGCCTTACTTTAAGAAAAATTATTAATTATTGATAAAAATTAAAAAATTATAAATTTGTATGTTACCAATTAAATATAAACTTTATAATACTTGAAATGTATGTGGTTGTCTGTATGTATGTTTTATGTATGTGTGTATGCATGCATGCATGTGTTTATATGTATATATGTATGTTAAATTTATCGATAATAAATAATTAAAAGTAAATTTATATAAAATTATTTTAATAAATGCATTACATAAACTTTAGGTTAGAAGTTTTTGAGTAAATGCAAAATTTGATTTAATTTTTGGGGCTTTTGATACAATATTAGTGATAATTATTAGATTTTATTAGAATTTCTGTATTTATTTCTTACAATAAGGACAAAATTAATAACTTATATGTCAACTAATGGTCAACTAACGAAAATTAATAAAATATAAGATTTTTTTTTTTTAATTCTTTAGTAGTAAAACAATAGAATGCAACACTTGTTGCACCTTCTTTTTCATTTCACAATAGTTTAAGTAGTAAAAGGAAAATCACTCGGCCACACCTGCTCTCCCACAAGCTGTTCGACTCTTTATAAAAATATTATGGGAAAATTTAATTTTTTTTCAGCTATAATAATTGAGTTGAGGTAGTTTTTTTTTTCGTTAAATATGAGTAGAGTAAATATCCGTTGAATATTAGTGAGGATTAAAATTTAAGTAGTACTTTATAAAAATTAATATATATTAGTTTATATAATAATTTAATTTATAAATATATGTTAGAATCTCGTATTATATAAGTTATAATCTTAAATAATAATCGCATGTATAAAAAAAAGGTAAATAAAAGGAAAATAATCCTTTTATAAATTTATTGGCCACTACTGTTCATATCCTACATTTGTGTGTATTTATAAACAAAGAAAAGAAATGTTATTTAGACAAAACGCTGACAGTAATATCGGTACACTCAATTGGATTTAACTTGCTAATTAAAAAATAATCAATTAACACGATTATATCGACTGGATTGTATCCTTATTTCTGTCAACAGTTTGTCAGCTGGCTTCAACTTTTTTATTTTTTTCTTATGCATAAGACATCTTCTACATGTATAACTAAGAAATAGTGGGGACCTATATTAAAATTATTAATTAAGATATATAAGGTAAATGAGTTTTGACGAATTTTGCCCGTATCAAAATTATTTGACGAGGAATGGATAAAAAATAGATTATTAACCCATTAAATGTAAGATTTTTTTTAATTCTTTAGCAGTAGAATAGTAGAGTGCAATATTTGTCACACTTATTTATTATTTCCCAATAATTTAATAGGTAAAAAGTAGACTTTTAATGATGCTGCACGTCACATTCACTTGATATGATTCCATATATTATTAAGAGTCTAGCTACAGTGAATTATATATGTTGTAGATCACTCTTTTATAATTATATATAATTATAATATATATTTTTATTATTTATAATTTTATATATGTGGTTGTAATTTGTTCTTTATGCACAACAAATCTCCCATAGCCCATGTATCCATTAAATTATTACAAATTAGGACATGATATGACAATAGTGATCACATTCTAAGATGATTATATGGTGTCCCTGGTTACAACGGTTCAATTTTATTGTTGTCTGTACACTTAATTTTTTTTTTAAATATGATATTATTGTTTAAATTATAATTTATATTATATTAAATTATAATTGATATTTATAAATCAAATTATAATTATAACTAATTTATATTAATTCATATAAGGTACTGCTTAAATTTGAATCTTCACTAATACTTGAGAAATATTTACTCCTCATCCTTTAATAAGTTAATAAATTATCTTAATTTAACAATTAAAAAAAATACTTCCACAATATATTTGTGAGATTTTAAACAGCTATTTTCTAATTAATCTTGCTGTCCGTACAATTAAGGTAGTTAGGCCATAATTGTGAAAATGAACGGGGAAAAATCACAAAATGTGTGGTACAAAAAAGGCTAAAAATAAATTGGAATAGAGCCCCTGAATTAATTATCTCATAAACAAAACATTCAATTGAACAAGCCAGAAAGGTGTACATGTGTGTAATCATTGTGGGATGACCCAACTGAAAAGATATCTCATGGAGAAATTCCATCTCTATAGAGATTGCTAGGTCTTTAATATGTGTTCCATTAATAGCTAATTATTTTATTAACCAAATCAAGCAAATATATAATATATAAATAAAAACAACAATAATAATATTTCTCATCTTTCCTTTTATGGTTTGAGCGCAATATAAAATTAGGTCTGCTGATTGAATATAAAGCATGCGCAAGTTTTAGTGCACAATTACAAATTATTCATTATTACAATTTTTAATTAGTTTTTACCTGATCATCCAAGCTCAAAGCTTTAGCGCACATGGAATAATATACGTGGCCCGAGTAGCTTCTCTTTTAGCTGACCCGAAAAATTAAAAAGAAAAAAAAAAGTATTTAAAGCTAGTATTAATTAAATAAAAAGACTAGTAAATTAAGCATTTGTGGTGACAAATTAACGAAAAGACAGCCTGATCAATTACGTTACGGTTCTTGATTTTAGTGGTTAATGATGCCATGCTGGACCAACCAAGGTCATAAATCATAATCACCATAAATAAACTTTACAATATTAGCATTATTTAAATGTGAGAGTGAGACAAAATCTATCGTCATATAAAATAAAACAGTGCTTGGAGACTCTTAGAGCTATAGGCCTGCCAATCGCGATGTCTTACATTTCCATTGCTAGTGGTCTCTTCTTTCGACTATATCGCAACTCTGTTCGTGACCTCAATATATGGTTTTGTCGCACATGGAGTCCAAATTCAAAGTAAAATTATAAAAAAATAACAAGTAATTTTTTTTATTATTTTAGCCGAATTGCCGATTCAATTCCCTTCCCACTTATAAAGTTATGTGACTGGATTTTGAATTTCTTACTACTTATTTCTATTCAAGAAACGGAAATATATTAGGTAGTACAATATAAATTTGATAATTGCATAAAAACTTTGCGAGAGCCCGAGGCCTACCACAATGCCTACTTGAACCTGCCTAAATATGTTAAAGTGAAGTCCATCTCAAAAGTTCGATTTGGAAAAAAGAAAATATGAACCTTGATGTAAGAAAATTGATTTTGATCAATCTGAAATTGTTTTTGGACGCCTACCTAGACTGACTCCAATCCTCAACTTCATGAATTATGGAAAGAAATGATCGTCAATTGACCAAAAAGTGATTTTATGTTTCACTAGGTAGTATTTATTTATTTATTTATTTTGTTTAAAATTTGAATAATTTTAAATAAAAATGATTGAATAATATACTTCTTTATATAATATTTGAATATAAATGATATCTTAATTATTTTTATAAATAAAAATATCTTAAACATAAATATTTAATATTTATGTCTTTATAAATCAAAACAAAAAAAAATTAAATTTTATAGTTTAAGAAATAAATATATTTAATAGAGATATTTTAAAATATAATAGTTATTTTTTTATTCAGAATTTTTTCATTATGATAAAAATCATAAAATTTAATTTTTATTTAAATATAAATATCTAAAAATCATATATAAGTTACAAAAATAAAATAAATAAAATTTAAAAAAAATATATAAAATTAATAAAATTTTAAACTTTAAATATTTAACAAACGAATCGTATGATAAAGTGAGAGATTATGTCGCTGTACTAAAACATGAGAGTCACACAATCGGTTGAAAATTTAAACCTTCTGTTGGAGCTAAAATGGTGGACCAATGAATTTAAAGATATATGCATGCCTTCTAAACACGGATCAAAAGAGGTCACTGTCCGCCTCAAATGAAATTGATGATGCACATATCATGATGATCTGCAGGAATGTTCTATCAAATGAATTTTCCAATTAATTTGGTAACGACGTTGATGTTTTTAGAAAAATGGGTGGAATCTGACTAGTGGACGCAGACTTTTGATTAATATAGATTAAATTTTGAGAACAGAAAACAATTGGAGACATGTCTGAAGATGATAAGCAATCGTTTTTACATAAAAATGAATGTGACTTTTGAGAGCTGAAAACGGTAGACTTAATTAGTGCATCCATGCGTCACAAAATCCATTCAAATAGAGTTCATGTTACTGTTGATAAGTAAGTGCATGGACACAATTAATACGAGCATTTGCGTTTCATTCATAATCACTAATCACAATTTAATCAATTAGAGAGATGCAACAAGCTTTGCTCTCAAAATAGACAAAAAAAAAAATCTAAAATACGTAAAATAATAAATACAATTAATGCACGTATAAGAAGATTGAAAAAATATCGAAAAATTGTAAACATCAACAAACAGTTCGGATTTTATAAAATTTGGATTCAAACTATATCGGATGTTCGGATTTTATAAACTTTGGATTCAAACTATAATTGAACATGTATAGCGCTGTAAAAAACTCTACAGCACTGTACAACACTAATCGTAGTTCAAATTTTGATTTTGTAAAGCAGTAAACGTTGTAAAATACACTTTTCACACATTTAGATTTAATAGTCTGTTTGTGACGTTGTAAATATTGAAAAGTTTGATGGGTTCCAAGCGGTGCTAGCTGTGTCCCACATTTTGAATAAAATTGTTTTTTGTGGCAGATTTGTGGGGTGATGTGGTGTTAGGTCATGCTTAACAGTTGTATTCCTTGTAATAATAAGATAAAGTAACTTTTAATATATATTTTTATATATCAATGCAACTTTGCACATGAAATGTATCTGGAAATGGAGGAAAATCTTGGAATTTAGTGCACCGAGGGAAAACATGATGAAAATGAAGTATGAATAAACAACTCAACCAATCGTCTCTAATTATGAGCTGTGTATATTTTACAACAATTAACATTGATCGGTTGCAGATGTAATGTATCATCAAAATGACTAAGACGAAAAGAGCAGCATGTTATATATGTGGTTCAAACCCAGTTGATGTAGACAAAATCAGAATCAACATCAATGATATATATATCTATATATATGCTTTAGTTTTCGTAAGTTAACTAGAGCATATATCTGGTGTGTTAGTTATGAAGTTTTGCAATACATTAAATGAAGGACATACACCTGTAACCCACATGAAAGGACTCCATACCTAAGAATTATTACAGTACGGATATCGACTCGAGCAATTTAAGTTACAATTAATGTGGTAGCGTATGTAATGCATAATATACATATGTAACCTACATGAATAGACTTCATAATCTGAGTATTAACTATCACATCAAATATTGCAATTTATCATGGAAGGGTTGAATTATGAGAGATTATCAATTGTTTCTGTTAAAATTAATATATATATCACTTATCTTGATAAAACATAAGTGTAAAAGATTGTTGATATGTAATCAAAAGTTTTTTAATAATATAAATTTTATTGAAAAATTGAATGAAATAAAATTAGAGTTTTAAATTCTTTTTATAACAAATCTAAATATCGTGAATTTATCAAGATAAGTCAATCTAAAATATTATTTTATAATAAAATTCTCCTACCCGAAATAAGAAACGTAAAAAAAAAAAAGAAATTAAAATTCAAGTTATAGAAAAAAGATAAAAATTTTAGAAGAATAAAAAAAAAAAAAAAACTTAAAACCTAAAAACGACTAGGAAAGAAAAGGAATTTTTAAGCCAAGCACGGACTAGAACAATCTTAGCAGTTTTGAATTTTATTTTTCTCGTCACAAGTTTCGAAATAGTATATTATATACTTAAATTAAATATATGTAGCAAAAATTATGTCTTCTAAAAAATATACTGTTCGCCATACACAATACTTTATATCATATTATTGCCTTTTACTGTTTATATAATATCCAATAACCTTCTAATACTATAATTTTATAATATTATTTTTATTTTTAAATATATTATTATTTATATTTATTATAAATTAAGTAAATTATATATCGAAATAAAACTAAAATAATAATACTGCAAAAAAAAATTATAAATTTAAGTGTGAATAAAAAATTAATAATAAAATAATATTTTACACTTCTTGTTATTTTTAAATAAATATGATAAATATTGATGACTAATATCATGCGACACTTACAAATAAGTTGTCACATCAGTTTTGGGACTCAATTATTTAAATAGTAATTTGAATCCCTAACGTTATTAAAGAAATTAATAAACCCTTAGTTTAAGCATCATTGTGTTCACACTGTAATATTTTGATGGGCAGTTTAGGAATTCAAGTAATGTTTCTCTGATAAGAATAAAATCATTAGAAAAAGCAACAATAACCCCTCTGAATTCTGAGTATAATTTGACAAGTACTCTGTTTCATGTGGAAGTAGTTGGTAACTTTTTCTTTCTAGCTAGAAAATGACAGAGACAATAATTAATAGTAACAAATTTCTGGAATCAGCATAAATCATAAAGGAATTTATGCAAGAATACAAATTGAGGCTAATAGAAATAGATCTATGGCAGAGATAACTAAAGTTTTATATTATTATCGTTTAATTATTTTGGGAAAGAAAGAAAACTCGAGTTTAGGTAGAGTTTGATTTTGGATGAAGAATTAATCAAAATTCAATGTTGTTTTACAGTTACTTGCTTTGATCTTTTGAACAGTCAATATACTTATATACATGCCTTATATATTCTGATGGAAAGAAAAAAAGGTTTCTGAAAAAAAAAATTAAAAATCAAAAGACTATTACAATTACTTAAATTTACATAAGAAAAAATTACAAAATCTTAGTATAATGCTGGCTAGAAAAGTAAATGGTCAAACACTCAAAATGTTATAGAAACTTCTTCAGTAATGCTCATGCATTGTGTAGTTGTATTGATGAATGACTGAAATTAAATTAAATTAAATTTCTAAAATGGCATTATTTAGAGGGAGGATTTGATACTTTTATCTCGGTTTCATATCTACCACTTATTGGATTCTTGATAAATTTTTAGTATTTTGTTTCTTCAAGTTAAAATATTAATAAAAAAATTGGTAAAGGGTAAATATAACATTTTTCATTAAAAAATGATTTTCCAAGAACTCTACAAATTAAAATTAGTTAAAATTCATTCATTAAAATGCGAAATTTATCCCTTAAAAATGTGTTTTAATATCACAATGAAATGGGTGGGGATATTTTCACCTCATTAATTTTGTAAATCCACCCCACTATTGGAGAATAATTAGAATAAGTTCACATTATTTTTAAAATATAAATATCAACCTAAAATTTAGATAATTAATCAATTAAATTATTCTTATTCTTTTTATACTGAAGTATCTTTGACTGTTAAAGTTGCTTTAAGATATATTTTATTTGATTGTTTTGCCTTTATTATATAAAATAATTAAATCACCCCAAGAAATAAAAGTTCTTGTATTTAATAGTGTAGGTATTTAATTTTTTTGATTAAATCTTCAAACTTCTTGTTATTTGATTTTTTAAAATAATGTGAACTTATTGTAATTATCTCTTGAAAGTAAGGGGCTTTTCAAAAATTGTGTGGTAAAAATATTACCATCCCAATGAAATAGATATTATAAATTGACTAGTAAAAGTAATTTCTAAAAAGGATTAAAGTGTTATTCTCCCTTACATATTTGTGTATGTATGTGTGTAAGGTTGTTTATTCTTTCTGATCATTCTCATATTTGTAAGAAAAATTATTGCACATTTCCATTTTTTAATAAGTCTATTTATATATATTTTTGTGTGTAACTGAAAATATGTAGCCAAGGCAGATGGATTTTTAAATTCATCATAAATCGTATGCATAATTTAAAAAAGTAAAAAAAAAATTAGGTTCATGTAATCAAAATTACTATTCAGAACTACTGTTGCACACTAATAAAATATAGAAGTTGTTCCTGAAATATGATATTTCAGTCACACATTCTTGGGTGTGATACATCAAATTGTGGGGAAGAAAGCAAAAGTAATTATCAGTAACCAACCCTAACTATAGGGAGATCCTTATTCTTTATAAGGCAATTGTCTTTATCCACCAATATAATTGCAATATATTCTACTAATTAATAGATTCCACCCCAATTGTAGGAGAAAGTCTTTTCTGCTATTAAAGAATTGCTTATTATATATTCACTACTTATTATTTATTCCAACCCAAGTATTATCTTTCTCTTGTGAAATTTTCCTAAGTATTTTGAAATTAATGATTAATTAAGCTCTTTCCTTAATTTGTAACTTGATTAATTAATAACCCAAGTAAGTTCCCACCTTGAAATTTTTTAGATGGTCACAATTAGTAAGCTCATTGAAGTATGTATATATAATGGTTCAGATTAGTGAGTTGATGTCGGCATTCAGGAAAAATAATCTCAAACTTTTAAGTAAAAAGAAAAAGTAAATCTAACACATTTGTGGTTTCTATAAGAGCTTGCCTACCCTATTCTTATTCTCTATATAAGAGTTGGTTTTTTTTTTTTTTTGGCTATGTGCTTTTTTTTTTTTTAAAAAAATTGTGAAAATAATTAAATGGAAATTGGACACCAAATCTATGGTGGGGTTTGGAATTTGTAATGGAATAATCACAAAGAAAATGCTTTGGATACGTAATGGGAAAGAAAAAAGAAGGTTATAATTGAGCATAAAATTAAGATCTGTGCAAGAATGTCTTAGCAACTTGACTAATAATGCGTTAAAGAAGTATATTATTTGCACATAATTCAACAAGCGGTATAGCTTTAGTAGCTAGGGATAACATCAACCGATATGCCGTTGTTGCCAATAAGGGGAGAAAGTAGAGATATTATATTATCTAAATTAATTCTTGTTTCAAGACTACAACAAAATCGATCGACATTCATAACCATGGAATCGTGTCCTTTTATAATAATAGAGGAGCAAAGTAATAAAGATGATAGATGCAAATAAGAACATATGACTAATCATTCATATCTTTATTCCAAATGTAAGAGCATGATCAGTTGTTACTAAGAATCATCCTTTTATTCATTTGTGATGCTATATGTGTATAACTTTGGAATCTTTTCCATGTAGACTAGTAGAATAGCATCCGATCAGGTATCTCACTTCGGTTGATAATAACTCGTACACTAAGAATATACACTCGAGGTAATCTTCAATTTTTGAGTTAATTTTTTTTTCTGAAATTCTGCTCAGATTTTTAACTCTCACAACTAGAGAACTCCACTCAATTATTTGATAATTAAGAGATGATTGAAATTGAAACTAACTCTCACATAGGGAGGATTGAAATTAACCCCATAAATGCAGATTTTTAACTCTCACAACTAGAGAACTCAACTCAATTATTTGATAATTGAGAGATGATTGAAACTGAAACTGATTCCTATATAGCGAGGATTGAAACTAACTCCATAAATGTTCAATTAAATAGGGATGATTGAAACTAACTCCATAAATGCTCAATTAAATAATTGAGAGATTATTGAAACTGATTCTCAGGGAGGATTGAAACTGACTCCATAAATGCTCAATTATTTGATAATTAAGAGAAGATTAACTCTCACAACTAGAAACTAACTTTCATATAAGGAGGACTGAAACTAGTCCCATAAATACAGATTTTTATACAGGAGCTCTCCCACTAAACTACAAATTCATTGGTTAATTTTTTAGTTAATTTTTAAATATTCATTAGGGTAGTAGATTTCTATAGTATACTAATTTGCCCAGTGCCCTTAAATACTAATAAACTTATTACAATTCTCAATTGTCGGCATCTACGTATTTTCAGCTGAAGATTTCACCCATTAATTTGCATTTTAAAACTTGCAGAGCAAAAAAAATTTATTTTACCCATTAACTTGCATTTTATAATGCGTAGGACAATAGATTTTTCTCATTCACGTTTTAAAACGTATTGAACAACGAACTTGATAACTTACATCACAAAAACATATATGTAAATGTTACAATACTCAAGTATCGGTATTCACGTATTTTTGGCTACTAACTTTACCCATTCGCATTTTAAAAGGTGTAAAATAAACAAACTTGTTTAACTTGCAATACGAAACCAAAAAAAAAAAAAAAAAAAACAAGGTTTTTGTGACGGCCAAATGAAATCGAAACAAATGTTATGCTCTTGCAAATGTAGCAACTGTTCATAGTTATACAGAGAGCAGTACTGGCAACAATTGCTTTAAACCAATTTAAGATAAGAGAGAGATCCCTAAGCACTAAAGTCGATTTTAAGCCTTGCAAAAGCCAAATTAATTAATTACTTAATTGAAACAAAAATATTGTGCATAAATATGTTAATTTAATTTGGAAGATTTGGCAACTTAAGGTGGGCCCTCCCCATCTCTATCATGCATGTAATTAATCTCTACCGTCCATATCAGCCTGCCATCCTCTATATATTCACTCTATGTCCCTTCTCTTCTTGTCATCACCAGCTTCTTGAAACCTTCTTGCTCTTTACCAGTTTAATAATCACCACCTCCTCTTCTGCATTTCACTCCAAAAAATTCTCCCAAATGGATTGTCTAGAGGTTTGTAAGGAGGTTAGTTTCTTTGTTCTCTCATATGCCCTTTTGTCTCCCCAATTTAATTTTCTTTTACATATATAAGCTAAAAAGAAGAGTAGCAAAATGAGTGTATCAAACAGATGATATTTTTTCTCTTTTTGTTTTATACTTAATGCAAAGAGCACATGATAGTTTGTGCAATGCTATAATCTTTTTGTTTTTGATCATCATGCCGGAATCAACTTGTTTTATTTATTTTTCTCTATTTCTTTTGGTAAAAAATTTTTCTATTTAGGAAAAGTTCAAGGAAGATCAAGAAGAGCGTACTCTAGATGGATCTGTTGATTACCATGGCCGCCCAGCAATCAGAGCAAAATCTGGAGGATGGGTTGCAGGAATTATCATACTTTGTAAGCCCCATATCACATCAAAATATCCATATATAACAAAAATTCAAAATCGACCAGTTTTATTAATTAAACTTTTTCTTGTTTCTCTTCAATGTTATTTCTCTTTCAAATTTTTGAAGAATTATTTGTGAGAATAAGTGTGTGTGTGTGTGTATATATATATAATGATTTAGTTGCCAATAGTCCTTACCTTATTTTATGGTGGGTGATATTGTCACGTACCATGATTAAATATATATAACTTCAATATTATTTATAAAGAAATATAAAAATTATATAACATATCTAAATATTCATCATTTGATGGACATTCGTGCTAATTAGATCATTTTCTTTATATAAACTTTTATCTTGTAAATTCTTACTGCTTGGTCTCAACGCATTACCGAATATACGTGTTTGTACACACACACGTGTGTTTAAGTTTTTATATAACAGAGAGAGAAAATTTTGTGCCAACTTTTTTTCATTTTTGTCTAGGGTTTTGAGATAAGCTATCAGTTTGATGTTGAGTTTGAGTTGCACATATAGAGGATAAGGACAATTTTTATTAAATACATGAAGAAACGTGTAACGCTTGCAACTCAAAACAAAACCAAGTGTTAAGCTCGTGTTGCATGCATGTTCAGGTTGGTTCTTTAATAATAATTCTGGTGAGAGATTTTATTGCACACATAAGTCATTACTAACCGACATAACAAGAGAAAAAAAAAAGAGAGTTAATATCATTTCGTTTTCATTATACAAGATAAATCTAATACGCAATTACTCCTTTGTCCCTTTTCTCATCAATTAGAGTTGAAAAATGTTAAATACACATAATGTTGATAAATTTGAAGATTTGTTTACTGCACATATTTTTTCTATTTAATTAAAACCTTCATTTACCTAACCCATGTTTCTTTGTCAATAACATTTTGTTTTGCATATGATAAGTTGGTGGGCTTGTATGTGTCGTGCCATGGTGGACACAAATGCATGCGTGTAAAGAGTAATTTTTCTTCAATTGGGTTGTTTCCTTCTTTATAAGATAAGTTGTGTGGTTATCATTTCATAAAAAATGTCAATTTATATACACCACAAAGTTTATTAGAAGAAAAGACAAAGGAGTGATAAGTGGTGACCTTTTGGTTTTCAACATTTTATTGTTAATTACAATTTTTTTTTGGTTAATTAAAGTTAATTACTCTCACTGGAAGAAGCAACAAAAAACAGCTTGGTGGGATCAAAATAATATCAAATGCATGGCCAAGTTAAGAGTGAGGATATATAGGTTAAATTTCTGCTAGCTATGGCTTTGGTGTTTTCATGATCATAAACTTTTGGGTAGACAGAGAAAATGACATATTTCTAACTTTCAAAATTTTTCATAACAGTTTAGGACATTGAATGTTTTTAGGCTGATTTGAAATCAACTTTGATATATAATATCTACCATTGCCAATTATATGATTTCTTAACCTAAAGTTGGCTAATGTAAAGCTATCTTTCCAATTTCTTGATCTTTTGAAGATTTCATATTATTTTTTCCCCTGGTTGATTGTCCTAGTGACCTTGGAATTAATTTTTGCTTCTATGTATTGATTATGTTGACCAGTGAACCAAGGTCTTGCAACTCTAGCATTCTTTGGAGTTGGGGTGAACTTGGTACTGTTCTTGACAAGGGTTTTGCAACAAAACAATGCCGAAGCTGCTAATAATGTGAGCAAATGGACTGGTACTGTCTACATCTTTTCGCTTGTTGGGGCTTTTCTCAGTGACTCCTACTGGGGACGATTCAAAACTTGTGCCATCTTTCAGGGAATATTTGTCATTGTAAGTAACCTTGCTAACATTTTGCAGAACATAAAATGCTAATTATATATCTATATATATATATATATTCTTGGCGATGCCTAATTGTTTGCTTGTATTTGTTTTTTATGTGCATCAAAATAACAGGGGTTGGTCTTGCTATCTCTATCGGCATACCTTTTCTTGATCAGACCAAGAGGTTGCGGCAATGAACTAACTCCGTGTGGAACACATTCAAGCTTGGAGATTTCTCTGTTTTACCTATCTATATACCTTGTTGCTCTGGGAAATGGAGGATATCAGCCTAACATAGCTACATTTGGAGCTGATCAGTATGATGAAGAGGACCCAAAAGAAGGACACTCCAAAGTGGCCTTCTTTAGCTACTTTTACTTGGCTTTGAACCTGGGTTCTCTCTTCTCCAACACCATTTTGGGATACTTTGAAGATGAAGGCAAGTGGGCACTTGGATTCTGGGTGTCTACAGGCTCCGCGTTTGTGGCACTGGCCCTGTTTCTCGCAGGAACCACTAGGTACAGGCACTTCAAGCCAAGTGGCAACCCTCTCGCCAGGTTTTGTCAAGTAATTGTTGCTGCAACAAAGAAATGGAGGGTTCAATTATCCCCGGAAGGAGAGGACTTGTATGTTATAGATGCGAATGATAGCTTCATGAATGGTAATAGAAGCATGCTCCACACCCACGGATTCAAGTAAGTAATCGAACATGATTGTTTACTCGTAGCTTATAATCTATCTGTTGTCTATATTGATCATAAAACTTGAACTGTTTGTCAGGTTTTTGGATAGAGCAGCTTATATATCATCAAGAGATTTAGATGAGCAGAAGCAGGGTTGTTCCAATCCCTGGCGCCTCTGCCCTGTCACCCAAGTGGAAGAAGTTAAATGCATACTCAGATTGCTTCCCATTTGGCTCTGCACCATCCTCTATTCTGTGGTCTTTACACAAATGGCTTCTCTTTTTGTTGAGCAAGGTGCTGCAATGAAGACTACAGTCTCCAACTTCAGAATCCCACCTGCAAGCATGTCTAGCTTTGACATTGTAAGTGTGGCAGTTTTCATTTTCCTTTACCGAAGAGTTATTGAACCGCTTGCTGGACGACTAAGAAAAAAGAATTCCAAAGGCCTTACTGAGCTTCAAAGAATGGGGATTGGCCTTGTTATAGCAATAGTAGCTATGCTTGCTGCTGGTATTGTGGAATGCTATAGACTAAAGTATGCCAAGATGGACTGCAAACATTGTGCAGGAGCAAGCTCCTTGAGCATCTTCTGGCAAGTGCCTCAATTTGCCTTGATAGGAGCATCTGAAGTTTTCATGTACGTAGCTCAGTTAGAATTCTTCAATGCGCAAGCACCAGATGGCTTAAAGAGCTTCGGAAGTGCACTCTGCATGACATCAATCTCGTTGGGGAATTATGTAAGTAGCTTGCTTCTTACAATGGTGATGAAGATCTCGACAGAAGATCACATGCCTGGATGGGTACCTGGAAATCTCAACAAGGGTCATCTAGATAGGTTCTACTTCCTCTTAGCCGGCTTAACAACTATCGATTTGGTTGTCTATATAGTCTGTGCCAAGTGGTATAAATGTATAGAGCTGGAACCAAAATGTGTAGAAAGTGAACAAGACATATTTAATGTCTGATGAACATAAACATCAGCCTAAAACGTTTTAAGCCCTACATTACCTACTAATATAATAAGCGGAGGGATGGGGAAACCATAAAACTTGGCAGAGAGCTTCAGTTCAAAGAAAAATGAGCTTTCTTAAAACCATTTTTATTTAAAAACCTCTTCATTAAGATCCACCACTCCTAAATCAATCTAGTTTTTGTGTGAACGTTGTTTTCAGAGCTAGGTTGTGCAAGAAAACTGAAGATAGGTTTAAAGGCCTTTCAGATCTTTTCACTTTCTATTGTCATTTTATGTTTCTATTCCTTGCCAAAGTATTAACATGCCCTTTTAGGCAGTTCTAATGTGATTTGAACTGAGTTTGTTTATAATGTAATGTTAACTCCTATATGTGAGAGTTGCTCTCTGAAATGTTAATTAAAGCACCCTTCTACTTCTCACTGTGTTTCTTCTAAAATTCCTTTCTTATCTATTTGGTAACTTACGTGACCATTTCTCACACATAGGTTGTGAATTATATTAATCTATTGAAGACAGAGTTCTAACAGTATGCTGAGTCATGTTATGGTAATCAGTTAAACTTCAAAATATTCCAATTGAGTCGAGAGTTATTCAGTGAATAGCCTAATGACAACTTAATTTCTCCCCCGCTCATGTAAGAAGGATTCAAATTCCCAACTGAGCGAGCCGACACCGACCTAAGATAACTTTTGTTTAACTATTAACAAATTAAAGCAAAAAAAAAAAAGGGCCAACAGCTGCTGCAGAGAAATTTTTGACACCAAAAAAGCAAGGATAAAGACGACTTTTTACTTAAATAATTTTTCAAAGATGAGACAAGAATGAGACAAGGATGAACGAATTTCCATTCCCTCCCCAATTCTTCATTTCTTAATTTTAATTTAATTTTTAAAATTATTAATAAATAAATAATAAAATTTAAATTACAAATATTAAATATCAAAATATTTACGTAAATATATTATAACACTTTTGGACCCAATTAATTAATTATAGTCTTGAATTACTATTTAACAAGATCTTATTCAAAAGAATTTGACCCAAAATTTTCGTTTAAATTTTTATTAAATAAAACAAAAATTTTTTATTAAAAATATTAATTTCAATATCTATATACATTTTATTTATTTTATTATTAATGTAAAAATTATTTATTTTTTTTTTATTATAAAATAATAAAAAAAAAACAAAAACAATTATAATATAAATTTATATTTTATAGTGTAACTTTTTAATAAATTAATATTAATATAAAATATATTGTTAAATTTTATTTATATTTTAATTTTTTTTATTTTAACATAATTAAATTAAGTTTAAAAATAAAAAAATATATTAATTATTCAAAAATTTATTAAAGAATCAGAAATCTTCGGAGATCTCTAGTTATTATTCGAAGTGAGAACAAAATCGCCTTAAACAATTTTAACAAAATGAGAAGGAAATAAAAAGTATACAAAATATTAGAAATGGGTACAGAGATGCTGGTCTCCACCCCTGCCCACTGCCAACCGTAAAATCCCGGTTACACGATGTAAACAATGGATAAATAAATCAATTAGTTAAGTTGGCCAGCCATAAGTACTCATTGTTCGTAAGTCATAGGCAACGAGTTGGAAAGAATTGAGAACAGAAAAACTAAACTACATGAAATATCATCAAAATTCAAGAAGTATCCCAATGAACTTTCCGAGTTATAAAATGTCGAGAATTCTAGTGTATAACGAAAAACTGGAAGTTCTATTTTATATGCAAGAATTTCTTAACATATCAAAAAGATATAACTGAAATGTTTATGGCAAGCATTGGCAATATCAAATTAATGTTTATCAGTTTACCGATATACTACACAAAAGAATTCCAATAAATAATTAGTCTTGGGCTCTCAAATTCTTTTGGAAAATTATACAGTTGCTAGATTGTTGACAATTGAATAAATATTACAAGCAAAAGCTAATCACAAGTACTAAATGTTAACAAAAATGTGTTTCGAAAGTAAGATGTCAACCTTGGACCTTACGAACTTGAATGTGGTGAGTAGATTCTTGACGCCAGATTGGCTGTGCTCCACTCTGGACAAGAGTGACGTATTCTCCATTTGTAACCAGATTCTTATCCTATAGCGTGAGAACATATAAAAAGGTCAAACGACATGAAGAGAGAAAACAATCGAAGTAAAAAAGATAATTTATTGAGAAGTAGCCATACCATTAATAGCTTGATAGCTCGAGAGAATGTCTCCTCCACGTCATCTGAAAACTCCATATATATGGGCATGACACCTTGATAAAGCGCCAGTCTTTGCTTAATTCTCTCTCTGCCAAAGAAACAAATATTTCATGCCAAAGCTAGAAAAGAGAGAAAGACGGTCTCTAGCTCATTACAGAAAAAATATTAATAGACAAACCGTCAGAAAACAATCACTTGGTGGCCATCAATGAATTAACTTAATAATCCAAAACCAGGACAGCAAGTAACAGATTTTCCCAAACAAAACATAAGTAAACATGATCATTTGTAATTCTTTTTTTCTCCCTCTGGAGCAAACATTTGTCTCTAGTATCTCTAGACAGAGTCTGCTGAATAATAAATTTAAAATACCACCCTCAGCAATCCCAAAACAAACACTACTAGCTATTCAAAAACTTCCTTCGATGGGAAAAATTCATAGCAGAAAATAGGTAGGAAAGTAGGCTTTCCAAGCCACATTGCATAAAAAATTAAATTCAAGCAATTAGAATGGTGTACATCACAAAATGCTGTACTAGGGACTCACTGATTTGTGAAGGCAAAGATTGTTGATGATGGCCGATAATGACTTAAAATTACAGCCATGGATCCTGTTCTTGTGAATACAATTATGGGGGTATTGAGAGTGTTAGCCATAGTCGTTGAATGGAAAGCAAACATATCACCCATGTGGCTCTGCAAAAAGCAGCCCTCAGAGTCATAAGATACGAAAGGGGAATGTAGATGGAATTTCTGAGTGTTTAGAAATTGCAGTTTGGAAAAATTTCCTCTTTTAAATACTCACCAGTGTAGCATTAAAAATACACAATAGATACGAAGTGAAAATGTGAAAAGTAAAGAAAATGTGAAAAGTAAACCAACTTAGAATAATATAATGAAAATAGGCTTGATTTCAGGATTCAAGGAATCCTTACCTTATGAGCACTAGACTGGGTTGGAGGAGTAATGCTAACTGGTAGACTTAACTCTGTTTTCAATGCCACAGTATGCATAACTTTAACAGCCTTGAGCGGAAACCTATAGCCGATATTATAATAGAATTATTTAAAAATTTTCTTTTTAAGAGAAAAGTTAAATAATAAAATAATTTCATTTTAAGTGAAAATTTAATTAAAGAAATTGCAAGGAAAGATGAAAGTCATTTCAGGAATAAAGATAAATATTTAAGATTAGTGCACTCCACAAACTCCATATTGCATAATTGCTAATTAGCAATGACAAATTAGGGTAAATTAGAGCATTGCAATAACATTAAAAATAATGATATCCACTACAAATCTATCCACGGGGCACCACCCTCATGGGTTGCCCCAATACATATCAGTTGGTGCGAACGCATTGTGCTCTAAAACATTCGAATAGTTTATGAAACACAGAGTAGAATTCACCTATTTTCCCTAGCATCAACAGCACAAAAAATTCCATATATTTAAGAATAGCTACTAGAAATATAAGACAAAGAGAACTATTGAATTTAAACCAGTTTCTTTGATATTATTAATGTAGTTCTCAACTATAGAAGTTCAGGTTCTTAGACGAGCTAATATTTCAACAGCATGCTCCACTGGAGATATTTGATGCGAACAAACAATTGGAGTTCAAAATTATTATGAAAAAACAAGAAAAAGGGGTGCAACCCTCATAGGAAATATACAAAAGATCACCAAGAAAATGAGAATTAGAGACATTATTATTTTACTCAATACTGGAAACACAAAGACAGACATATCAAATAAATATGCTTAGGTCAATCCCAAAACAAAGCAGCAAAAACAAATAACTGTGCTACAAACAAAAGGAAATTAGATATATGTGTTCATTCTACAACTTAAGATGAAAAAATTTGCAAATATCAAATTTCCCAGAAGTAAGAACTCGCATTTTGCTAATATAAAGTTCCATTGAACTAATATGATCATCCATGGATATAAATGGATTAATCAAAATCAAATTGAATGCGTCCATTATAAATATATAAAGCATCAAAGATTTTTTCAAATGTCCTATGCCTAGGCCTACAAACACTTGGAGAGAATAAAGTTTAAAAAATTATAAAATAACTATTATAATTTTTGCCTGTTTAAAAGCCATGGGGTTATTTTTGTTGGTAGAACTAAAGAGCTGAACGGCTATCCAAAACTGTATTGGAAATAAAAGTTTTCAAGGCCACTGAACATATGCCAATCACTTACTTTCCATGGGCAGTTTCTCCAGAAAGCATGACTGCATCAGCACCTTCCCGTACTGCAATTGCAATGTCCGAAACTTCTGCCCTTGTCGGTGTAGGATGATCAATCATACTCTCCAGCATGTTTGTTGCGACAATTACGGGTTTTTGCATACTACGACACCTTCTAATGATATCTTCCTGTATGAATGAAGATAAGGCATTTAGTTTTCAAGATAAGTGGAAAATAACTCTAGTACTAGATTCTAAACATCATTGATTCCAGTAGTAAAAAAGCCATACATAAACGGCGGTGGTAATTTCACTGACAGACATGCTAGTAAGAAGCATATGCAGGCAATAACACTAACCTGAAGAGAAATAACAAAAGAAAGGCCCAACAACTGATTATTTTGTTACCACTATTTGGGTTCATATGTTACTGGTTTATCATGATGGCACCTTGTCGTCAATAATATCTAGTAATCAAGTTTCTTACCACATCTTTGATCTTTTTCTTTCGTAGTTAAGAAGTTGAAGACAACTAACATCATATTTAGTAATTTCATTGACCAGATTAACTAAAGAGGATCTGATTCAGTTTTACTGACACACAAATTATATCTATATGATGATTTAAGGTCTGATTCAAAGGCAAAACACAGAATGCCACAAGCATTTAGATCAAAGTTACCTGCAATAGTGGGACGTCCTCAATTGGAAGTTCAGCCCCAAGGTCTCCTCGAGCAACCATTGCCTATAATGTTCCAGAATCTAGTTAGATACTAGTGGATGTGGTGATAACATATCTATAAAATCCATTTCTAATTCTAGGCATCAGATATACACTAATTTATAGTTACTGTGATACTTCATAAAGATTGAAAAGAAATTACAAGGATCACTAAGAATATTGAAACTAACCCCATCAGATGCTGAAATTATTGAATGAAGATTGGGTATAGAGTCGGCACTTTCTATTTTTACAATCACGTGAATATCCGCATTGCAACCTAAATTAGAGGTTTGCAACAGTTTAATAATAGAGGGAACAAAACCAATAAATAAAAATAATTGAAATTTTGTAACATATATAGAAAAAAAAAAATTTAATTACTTTTGAGATAATCTTTCAATTCATGAACCACTTTAGCATCCTTCACAAAAGATACAGCATAGAAATCAACTTGGTTGTCCACCCCAAATTTGATATCTTCCCAATCTTTGTCTATAGAAATGAACAAAAAGCTCATGAGTGCTTCCTGGTTTTTCTACCAAGAAAAAAAAAAAAAAAATTAACAAAGGACAGAAATTCATGACACATAACAACATTAGAACCAAAGATTAACCAGTTATTGATGGCAGATTGGCACTTTTTCCACGGACATTTAAATGACGTCTTGATTTTAGCTCACCGCCATCAACTACTGTGCATTTAACCAGATCCTTTGTCTTTGACTTGACAGCTAATGACATCATTCCACCTAGTATGGACAAAAGGAAGCAACTTGTCAAGTCTCTTCAACAAAAAAGCAGGCTAAACTTGCATGAAAACTTATGTTTGTGATGGGAGAACAATTAGAAACACTGATAGTGTGAACTGCGACCAGTACGAACCATAAAGAAAGGCACTGTTCAATCTCAATTCTATTTCACAACGTACAGTTTTAGCAGTCTTTTTAATTCTGTTCTGAAAACGGGTTTTGACAGAAAGTACACCAGATGCATTCGTTCTTGTTTTTCAAAGTTCATATTGTTTGGATAGCCGAATGGTAAATTTTTTGGAACAAAAATTAGGTATATTTTTCACAACTCGCTTAAAAGAACCAGAAAACATATTAAACACTATGATCATTTGAAAGAGTTTCAGAAAACTACGTAGGAGGTAAGGGAATTTCACACAGAGTAAAACAACTTATTGCATCGAATACAATGATGATGGTACAACTATCAATGTGTTCAAACCAGCTAAATTTTGCCAAGCCACACTGCACAATGCAACAGGCAGTCAGCTGTTAGACTGAGCAGACCAATTTACCGACATTGTTACTTTGCATAAAAGCAAACCCAAAATTAGTAAACTGGAAAGCCAGAAAAACACATAGACAGATAATCAGAAGTTGATTTGAATCAATTACTTCAATCAGTAACTAGCCAGTAATGAATTCATCCAAAAACACTTAGGAACATTCTTATCTCGTTTGAATGATCAACACAAATCCTTTTTCATTCTAGAACTCAAGTGCTTCTGAATTTATTAATTTCCATTATAAACATGACAATAACTATTAGATAGCACAAAGTCCAAACACAATTTAACTCATGCACAATCGAGTGGCAGTAGAAGGCATCTTACTTAATGCTTACCATCTACAAGTAGTATGTCTCCAACCTCCACATCACTCACAAAGTCATCATAGTTCACACTAACAGTATCTTCTGTGCTAACCCCTCTTTTGATAGTAAAATTAAATTCCTGACCCTCCTTCAGGATGATTGGTTGAGGTACATCTCCACTTCTAACCTCAGGACCCTGCATTCAAAAACAAAAATAATCATATCCTAATTGTCAGTAAGAAAAACAGTAGATGTACATAAACGAACAAAATACTAATGACTGGATTGAAAAACAAGTAAACAAAATGTAATATTATATGCAGTCTCTCCTTGACCAATGCATTCTTATTGCATTTTTCAATTAATGCTTTAACAGGAGTAAGCCAACGTAAATTATATACATCAGAAACATAAAAGTCAATCCTAAAAGTAGAAGTATTTCAACTACCACCAGAAGCGTCAAATGAAGACCTAGTTCATGATACAGGGACTTTAATCAAAACAAAATTAGACGACATATGGACAAAGATGTTGAATTCATGAAATTTTGGCTCAATTTTTAAACCAGTTCAAAAATTTTGAGAGATTTGCAGTTTCTAATGCAATGGTGGTTGATCCTAGAATAAATACCTTGGTGTCCAGCATTATGGCTACAACCTTGTCTTCAAATTGAGAATTGTATTCTTTGACGAGATCAATAGTTTTCTGGTGTGATGCATGGTCTCCATGTGACATATTTAATCGTGCCACATTCATTCCCTCTTCCGCCAGTTTCCATATCATTTCCCGTGAGCTTGTGGAAGGACCAATTGTACACACTATCTTCGTTTTTCTTCTAGCATTTGGACCTACAACTCCCTTTCCGGGTGTGCACTGACCATTTGGAAGCTCAAAAACAGAGCTCAAGCTTTCCTCAAATAACTGAATACAGCAAGATTGAAAACCATAGAACAAAAATATAGATACAATTAACCATGGAATAAATAGAACATTCTAACAGTATGTAAATGAAATGCGAAACAGATACAATTAAAACCACGCTGATACGAAGGTCATTTTGCAAAACAATAACATGCTATATTTAGGCAGACCAATCCTGTTTTTATCATTTCAATAGGCACAGGAAAGTTTTCTGTGCTTCTGGAAGCAGATATGGTTTCATAGCTGCATTCCCATGCATCCATTGTTGGGCAAACAAAACCAACCCCAGCGAGTCAGTCAAGTGTCGGTTCCGTCAAAGATAAATAAGTGCATTACTACCAGTCAAAAGAGCTATTGTAGCTCAGAGGATATGCTAGAACCGACATGAAACAAAAGGCGCAGGGACAAATCTACCAAACTGACAATTTTTTAATTTTTTTTTTTTTGTTGTTGGCAGGTTTTACAGGTAAAATTTCAACTAAAAAGCATGAAAAAAAACTGTATTATAATGCTGGTCTTAATTAATTTCAGAATACAATATTTTCAATCTTTTCTAGTCATAAGAATGGATGTCTAAAAGACACTTATCTTCCAGTACAAGCAACATAATTACAGCCTAAAATCGGCACCCTAGTCATTAAATTAACCAAACAGGACTCATCCAATACATTTATAACTCGAAACACTTGCATTACACGTGGCACTTGCTTGTAGCATAAAACTGGAAACAATTGGCAATGAAATAAAAGAAAAGCTTACGGCTGTAGAAGCGCCGCCGTTTTGAGAAGCAGAAATTTTGGAGGTGTGATTGTCGTGAGAGATCCTCAAGGATTTAATTGAAAACCTTTGCTTTTGATGAGAAACAGAACATCTTCTTCTCGTTGTTCTTGACCTTCTTGTTGTTATCATTTTAGAATGAAACGAGACGCGATCCGCACACATGTTATTAATCGCTGCCGCCATTTGATGTATCAAAACCAAACAATTGAGTCAGAGCGTTTTGTGCGTGTAATTAAAGCCGAGAGAGAGCGCAGAGGGCAGAGAGAGCAGAGAGAGGGCAACAGGAGATTTTGAATTCGACTAAACAGGAAACAAAACTGAAACTTCTCTTGAGAAACAAGAGAGATATTTTTTTGTTATATAGGGAATTGAAAGAGACAACAAGTGAAGGAAGGCGAAGAATAGCTTCTGGACCGGACAGTTGGACTTCTGGACTTCTTCAGCTTCTTTCTTTCAATTTGTAATTATGTATGTATGCGCGGACACGCGTCTCACTTGTGCACTCGCAGAAGGCTAAACCCTATTACCAGTTTTTTATTACCACTAATTATATTTTCTAATTTGCAAAATTCTCCTAAAAAAATTTTAAATTTGTTGTGTTTCAAATAGTAAACCAAATGCCTCATTATTATGTGTAATTCTATACATTCTAAATTTTTTATTTTAAATAAAAGTCTCAAATGATGTAGTATTCATTAATTAATTAATAAAATATTATAATTAGTTCTATTGAAAGGTTGACCAAATCAAATTGATTTGGTTTTCCTTATATATTTAGGTATATATTTCTATATAAATATAAATTTATTGCTTCCTAGAAATCAGTGTAATATTCTATTTTAATTGTTCTTTCCTTTCTTAATCTCTTGTATCTCTATATTAAGGCTGTATATAATCTCATGAAAAAAAATTAAGGGAGAATTATTCCACAAACTTTTATCTATCTATTTTAACATGGTATCAGAGCTAGATTCCCTTTCTTTCTAATTTCTTCCTTTTTTTCCCTTCCTTTTTTCTCAACTCATTATGTCTGACCAATCTTCTGAAACCACAATTACCTCGAAAAAACTAGAGTAAAAAATTTCTTATTCTGAATCTCATTCGGTCCAGATTACAATTATCCGACTGAATGAAGTAAATTTTCAAAGATGGTCTCAGTTGGTTAGAATGTATATTAGGGGAAGAGGGAAAATCAGTTATCTTACTGAAGATGTCGAGAATCCTTAAATATCTGATCCCTCTTGTGTTGTTTGGGATGCTGAAAACTTTATGATTATGGCATGGTTAGTCAACTCCATGGATGACGACATTAGTACAAATTATACGTGCTACACTACTGTAAAAGAACTCTGGGATAATGTGAGTCAGATGTACTCTGACTATGGAAATCAGTCCCGGATCTATGAGTTGCAGCTTGCTCTTAGAGATATTCGTCAAGGAGATGATAGTGTAACAAAATACTTCAATACCCTAAAGAGATTGTGGCAAGATGTGGACTTATTCAATGAATATGAATGGAAGAGCACAGAAGATTTTAAACATCACAAATAAACTGTCAATAATGAGCGAATCTTTAAGTTCCTGCCTGGGCTCACTATTGAATTTGATGAGGTAAGAGAAAGAATTATTGGGAGAAAGCCACTTCCAACTATTGAGGAAGTTTTCTGTGAAGTAAGGAGAGAAGAAAGTCGTCAGGGTGTTATGTTGAGAAAAAAGAACTTCATTGTCTCTATGGAAAAATCTGCTCTTGTTACAGCAGATGCTAATGCTGCCCGTTCCTTCACTCAACAAAAACAAAAACCTCGAGTATGGCATGATTATTGCAATAAACCACGCTATACTCGGGAGACTTGCTGGAAACTCTACTAGAAGCCCGCAGACTGGAAAAGCAGCAAACATAGCTGTGCACTGCACTCTGCCAATGAAGTGGAGAATCTGAAAAAAAAAAAAAAAAAAAAAAAACTCAGCAAGAAGCAAATTGATCATCTCATAAAGCTGCTGACTTCTAATCCTCCACCTAGTATTCCTAGCGGTTCATTAGCTCAAACAAGTAGTATTATTAGTGCTCTTTTAGCCACTCAACTACTGCACCATGGATTATTGATTCAGGTGCTTTTGATCATATGACTAGCATTGCTAGTTTATTTGATTTCTATTACCCTTGCCTTGTTAACAAAAAAGTAAGAAATGTTGCTAGAAGCTAAACTTCCATAGCTGGAAAATGATGAATTAAACTCTCTGGAACCATTGAGCTTAAAAATGTGCTACATGTCCCTAAACTTTCTTACAACCTGCTATCTGTCAGTAAATTAGCTAAAGAATCTAATTGTCGTGCTGTGTTTTTTTACTCCCATTGTGAATTTTAGGACAAGAACTTAGGGTCGATGATTGGTAATGCCAGTTTGCGAGAAGGTCTTTACTATTTTGATGACTACCTTTTAAGGAATAAGCAAACTCAAAATTTGAGCAGTAGTATTAGTTCAAACTCTACTAAGAATCAAATAATGCTTTGGCACCTTAAACTAGGACACCATAGTTTTCCTTATTTGAAATATTTGTTTCCAAATTTATTTAAAAATGTTGATTGTAATACTTTTCAGTGTAAAAATTGTGTTTGATCTAAAAGTCATCGAGTTTCATATAAAATGTTTATTTATTGTACATCAAAACCTTTTTATTTAATTCATAGTTATGTTTGGGACCCTCAAAAATCAGTACTTTTACTGAAAAAAAATGATTTGTAACGTTCATAGATGATCATACTCGGCTTTGTTGGGTTTATTTAATGAGCGAAAAATTTGAAGTTGAGGTGTTATTCAAAGATTTTTATAACATGGTTGAAAATCAATTTCAGACAAAAATTAGTCTGCTCCATATAGATAATGGTACTGAATATTTTAATAATTATATAGAGGTGTTTTGTAAGGAAAATGATATAATTCACACATCCACCTGTCGTGATACTTCACAATAAAATGGAATTACAGAATGAAAAAACCGCCATTTACTTGAAGTTAGTCGGCTTATCATATTCTCTATGAATATTCCTAAATATTTGTGGAGTGATGCTGTTTTAACAGCATGTTATTCGATTAATAGAGTCCCTACCCGTGTTTTAAAGTATCAGTCACCTTTAAAATACTTTAAAATTATATATCCCTCTAGTATGATTACCTCCAATATTCAGTTAAAAGTCTTTGGGTGCATTGTATTTGTTCACATACCTTACCATCTTAGATCTAAATTGGATTCTAGATCTAAAAAATGTGTTTTCTTAGGTTATGCTCTTAATAAAAAATGCTACAATTGTTTTAATTCTCAAACAAAGAAATTTCATGTTAGTATGGATGTTATATTTTTCGAAAATCAACCTTGTTTTGTCTAAAATTATCTTCAGTGGAGAAAAAGAATAGTGAAGATCATTTTTGGCATACTTTTACACCTATGCCTAATATGTTTTTACCTGATCTGAGCACTTCAACTCAAACAAAAAAAATTGATATTTCCAATAATTAAAGCTTAAGAAACCTTGAACTACAGGAGCCAAGTGTTAATGTACCAGATATAGGGGGAGAAATACTACCAGATAAATTTTCACCACCAGAGCTTCGTGTTTATATTCAGTAAAGGTATCATCACTGCAGTAAAGATCCTCCTATAAACTCGGTACAGCCTCAATTGTCACCTCTAAGCACTGATTCCTCAAAAAATTCAAGTAACATTTCTTCTCCTATAGATTCTAGTACTCTATTTCCTGACATTGACTTACCCATAGCATATAGGAAAGGAAACCAAACCTGTACTATGTACCATATTGCTAGATATGTTCCTATGAAAAATTGTTCAGTAAACACAAAGCCTTTACTACAAAAATCTCTCAAATACTAATTCTTAAAACCATAAAAGAATTCTTAGATCACCCCGATTGGAAATTAGTAGTTTTAGAGGAAATGAATGCTCTAAAGAATAATGGTATGTGGGAGATTGTGGATTTACTAAAAAAAAAGGAAAACCGTGGGTCGTAAGTGGGTGTTTAAAGTTAAATGTAATGCTGATGGGAGTGTTGAGAGATATAAGGCAAGGCTCGTAGTAAAAGGATTCACCCAAATTTATGGAATTGACTATCAAGAAACCTTTACCCCTGTTGCAAAGATAAATTATATCCGGGTCCTTATCTCATTAGCTGTATATTCTGATTGGAATCTATACCAGTTATATGTTAAAAATGCTTTTCTGAATAGGAGCTAGAAGAAGAAGTCTTTATGGACTTATCACTAGATTTTGAGGGAAATCATAGTAGCAGTAAAGTGTGTAAACTACAAAAGTCTTTATATGGGCTTAAACAGTCTCCTAGAGCATGGTTTGAACGCTTTGGTAATGTTATAAAGAGACACAATTACTTCCAAAGTCAGGCAGATCATACAATGTTTTACAAACATTCTATTGAAGGGAAATTAGTCGTGTTGATTATATATATAGATGATATAATTTTGACTGGTGATGACTTAGTTGAGATTTACAGATTAAAGAAAGTTCTTGTACGTGACTTTGAAATCAAAGACTTAGGCAACCTGAAGTATTTTATGGGTATGGAGTTTGTTAGATCAAAAGATGGGATTGTTGTGTCTCAACGCAAGTATGTACTTGACTTGCTTGAAGAGATAGGTCTACTCGGATGTAAGGCAGTCAAGACACCAATAGATCATAATATGAAATTACAGCCAACTAAAATTGAAGATGTGACCACCATAGATCGGTTTCAACGCCTTGTAGGTAGATTAATCTATCTTCACATACATGCCCAGACATAGCCTTTGCAGAGAGCTTAGTCAGCCAATTTATGCATTCTCTAGGACAAAAACACTTTTGAAACAGTATACAGAATCCTTAAATACTTAAAAGGATCTCCAGATAAATGTCTTTTGTTTAGAAAAAAAGGGCACCTACAAGTAGAAGTCTACATAAATGCTGACTAAGATAGTTATTGATGAATTCACTTTAATTATATCAACTAATTGATGAATTCCACATCATTTGGGATAGTTATTTGGAATAAAAAATTTAAGATATGTAGTATTATTATTATTTTATTAAATGTGTAATTATTTACACATACCACACCAGCACATTACTACATTTTAATTATATTATTATTTAATTAATTTTAATAATTATTTATTTAGGTAAGTTTATACTATATTGTGCAATCATCACAACTTTTTGATTATCTATAATAAATGTTTTGTTATTAAGTGTTTCGTTATTAATTATGAGAATATATCAGTGTACATATAATGGAAAGAGTTACTGTGTAACCAAAATAATTATATTAAATATCATTTACTTTTTCAATTTGAAATTTTAATTTTTTTTAAAGTCTGAATGAATCTGAATATAAGAATAACGCTACATATCTTATTATTATTTTTTTAATCTCAAATGACATGTTGTTGACCTGTTTGTTGTTTGTTTTTTAATATCTAAATATAAATGGTATATGATTTGTTTTTATAAATAAAAAAAATCTTAAACATGATTTTTTTTATATTTATATAATTGCAAATCAAAATTAAAAAATTAGATTTTATAGTATAAAAATAAAAAAAATTGTTTTATGTCTATGCAAATCAAAATAATTTTTTTATATAGTTTAGGAACTAAATATATTTTATAGAGATATTTTTATAATATAATATTTATTTCTCATTCGGATAAAAGTCATAAAAATTTAGTTTTTCTATTCAAATGTAAATATATGAAAATTAGACATAAATTATAAAAAAAAGTAAATTTTAGAAAAAAATCTGAAATTAATAAAATTTCATACTTCAAATGTTTAACAAATAATTCCTAAGTGTTTTGATATTGATTATGAAAATATATAATTATACATATAAAAAAAATTACCTGTAACGAAAATAATTAATTGTCTTAGTCACACTCTATTTTTAAAATTAATTCTTACTCAAATCTTGTGCGAGCCAATTACAGCCCCCCAATCATTTTGTCTTCAAATTAGAGTATGATTTAGGTTTTTATTATTATTTTTTTAAGACTACATTTCAGAAATAGGAATTATATAATGTAATATATTTTGCCTTGACAAATACGTTGAGGTAAAAAGTGCATTTCAAGTGCCAAGAGGCAAGTGGCACCCGACCTTTGCCAGCAGCTTCACAACTTGGACCATCAAATCAATCATAGAAAATATCGTTAATTTTCTTTCTTCATAGACCCATTAAATCACAGCCACAAACGTGGAAAAATTCTTTATACAGTGGAGAAGTTGAACTGCTTTGCTTCTTACGTGGCCAAAGCGACCCCCAGGCCCGCTGAATAAAAACGACGGCCACAACGTTTTTCTGAGAAGTCTGTCAACAAAACGACAACGTTTTCTAGATCTTTTTGCCATTTATGCGGGCGGCACCAAAAGAATATATTCTACATCGATCATATCGATGTAGGAAACAAAGCACGTGTTCCGTGCTCGCATGCTGCTATCCCACAAATTTTCATTTTTAGATTATGTGTTAAGCTCAGTTTAAGATAATAATTAAGTGATGAGCTAAGTTTTTATTAGTTATGAGCCAGTTTTCCCATCTAATCATTAAACATTAGCTAGTCATCAAACACCATTGGAAAAAAAAAATCATTATCCATAAAATTATTTCACACATTCAACTAATTTCTACGTTGACACATCTATCAATTTAAAAATTATCTTAAGGTATGTTTGGGATTGAGGTACTGTAATTTTTAAGCTACAGCTGCTGTGGAAAAAAAATTGTAATTATAAAATAAAAGTTAATAATATATAATAAATATAATTTTTAAATAATAATTTTAATAAAATTATTAAAAACATAATAGATTTTACATTACACAAGTGAAAAATAATATTAACATAACTAATATAGCTTAAAAGTTACAGTAATTAGTGTTTACCAAATACTTTAGTGCTGCAGCTTAAAAGCTACAGTTGCCCAACCTCAATCCCAAACATACCGTTAAGAAAGCTAGTAATGATATACACTAAACACAACACTAAGCATAGGACGGTGTGTTTTAAACTCACTATAAAAACTAAAATTATAATGCCAAATCAACACACTCTCAAGCAAATCAACTCGGCTCTTTATCTCGTCTAGCTGTCTCACTCTCTCGTCTTCCAAATCCAATCATCCTTATCTCTCTCATCCCGTCTCCAACAGCCATCGTGGTTTCGTTTGTGATAGCCATCGTAATTCACATTCTCAAGGCTTTTAAGGTAATTTCCTTCAAATCATTTCATTAATTTGAAATTTTGGTTGTTTAATGCTTTGAATTTGTGAATTATTTGTTAGGATTCAAAGTGTGCTGGAGAATATGCTATTTGAAATTTGGGTTATTTTGAAAAAAAAAATGGTGAAATTTTGGGTTGTTTTGAAATAAAGAATTGGTGAATTATTTGATTTTTATTATTACGAACTAAGTTTCATATTGTTAGAGGAAACAACTCTCTTTTTCTTATTTTATTTGAAATTGATTTAAAAATTTCATATTGTTAGAGGAAACAAAGATTCAAATATTTTTTATATTGATGTAATAGTATACAATAGATCATTAATTTTTTTTAAATTTATAGCATATTTTACTTGTATGTAGCTCTCTTTAGCAATCCTTCGTTTTTTCCAGTTTGTTAATATGAGTTATATTCATTTTGTATAAATAAAGAAAAAGGAAAAAATCACTTAACTTAAAGAGTTGGAGAAAATTGAGGAGTACCATATAGAGGAAGATGGAAAAGTATGCTACATTGCTAAATTGGGATGAAGTTCAGAGGAAGATGGAAACTAGAGGGTTTGAAATTTTAATCATGAGCACAACCATATATTATTAACTTCAATAAAGTCTAACTGTTTTCAATGCAATCATATCCTTAGTACATATACCAAAAATATGCTTAACATAAATGATTGAGTATGAATTAAACTATCTCAAAATTATCAATCACTTGTTATTGAGGCTAGTGGCCATGAAAGAAATTGCAAAAATCATTTTTAGAAAAAAAAGATAATTATGGCTTGGAGATGAAGATGTTGTTGTTCTTCAAAATTATTTTATGAAAGTGCAAGCATATGAAAATAAGTTTATCTTTAGTATATAAGTGAATTTTAGTATATAAATAAATTATGAGGGTCAATTAAAAAATGTATTTTGAGTTAAGTCAAAGAGTAAGGAAACCTACAAAGAGTTTGGAGATGTTACATTTGACACCACGCGTCTTACAAATAAGTGTGATATATCATTTGCTCTATTTGCAGAAGTTAATCATCACGATCATTTTATTTTATTTGGACGTGAATTGATTTCATACTAAGACATTGAGACATTTATGTGGTTATTTCGGACACTATCATGCACGTCTAATTATGTTCCTATTGGAATCATTATAGACCAAAATAAGGCAATGAAAATTGCAATTAAAGACGTTTTCCCAAATACCTGACATCCTTGTGTTTGTGACATATACTTAAGAAGATTCCAAATAAGTTAGGGGGCTATACACAACATTGTGACATTAGTGATATGTTGCATTTTTATGTTTATGATTTACAGAGCCCTACAAAATTCGAGTAAACTTACCATCACATGATTGTAGAATATGATTTGGGTGATAATGAATGGTTATACAATTTATACAAAGAGAGATATCATTGGATACCATATTTTCTAAAGAAGAATTTTTAAGTAGTAATGTCAACCACTTAATGTAATGAGAGTACGAATGTTTTTCTTTTTTATGGTTATGTTAACTCAAAAATTACTTTAAAGTAATTTGTAGAATAATATGATAATAGAAAAGATGTATTACAGATTTGTCAATTTTGTGGGATTTGAATATATAGATAGAGAAGATGTCAAAGTTAGAGAGGGTAAAAACATAACTTTATTTAAAATTCACTTTGAAATAGATAAAGTGAAACCAGTTGTAGTTGTTCAAAGTTCCAATTTAGAGAAATTATTTGTAGACTTGCCATTACAATCATGATATACAATGACATAGACGTACTTCTAGAAAATTACATCATACGATGATGTACAAAGTATGCGTGGAGATGTCATAGTAGGGTAAAATGAGTCATGACCTGCATAGTTGCATAGATGAACAAAAGCAATATAAGAAAACGTGTGTTCATTTTACAAATGTAGTTGCACTAAAGTTGTAAACTTGTTTTGAATTAGATTGAAAATGTACCTAAATGTCTACCAAAGACAATTCAATATAGAGGTAACCAAATAAATGCTATTACAAGTCAAAGAAATTGTAGTAATAGCATGAGAATTACAAAGAAAGCAATGGAAAGAGTACATGATCCAGTAGCTAACCATCATAAAAGTTATTGTCCACCTTGTTAAAGAAAAAAATAAAAAAAATATATGAAACCTAAAAAGAATATAAATGTTTCATCATGTACCAATGCAAAGTTTTTTTAGCATTAATTAAAGTAAAATAATTTTATTACATAAATAATTTAATGATTTTTGTTGACTCTGCAGGATGGATAAGTAACCGAACTATTATCTTCTCAAGTGACTACTGTAATCCCAAACAAGAGAGCAATGGTGTTACGGTAAATTTTGTAAAATTCTTATCCCATTCAAAGCCCCACATCATTTGCACTTCCAAAACATAGTATTCATATTCTGTCTTTTATGTGAAGTTTGTAAGATCTTATAATTGTTGTAGCATTTTTACAGATTTTCAGCTATAGGTTTGGAATTTTACCTGTGCTAGAAGACATTATGATTAAACAAACTTTTTACAAATATAAACACAATTTATCAAATATCAACACTATTTATGCTCACTGCTTCTTAATCCACATATAAGCCTTAATCATTAACTGTCAACTTTGTACTAAACTTATCATGTACTTGAGAGCTAATACATTAACTGGTATATGAAACTAAACAACCTTGTATGCAAATCAATTAAAACTAAAAAAGCCTCATTTTCATTCATTACCAGCTTTGACCTTCTCAAGGGATTCAAACAGAGGTCTCCTGTACCTCTTCATAAACCACTAGAGATATGAAATTCCAGAAAGTTATGAACAGAACATCTAAAGGAAAGCAACATTACACAAACAAAAAGAATGTAGGGTTTGTCAATTTGAGCACACACAAACACAGACACTACCAATTAAATTAAATTGAATTGGAAATTAATTAAAAGCGTTTGCAAATGCAATAGTAAAGAAACAATTAAGGAAGTAGTAGTAGCATTCCAAGTTTGTGAATACTCTTTTCCAAGACAATGATAATTGTACAAATAGTAGCAACAGCCCTATTGGGTGTTTAATTAAGCTTCCTTTCCCATAACCTTGAAACCGCTGCTGTTGTAGTTACAATAACATCTCCCACCAAAATAACATACCCATACAACAACAACAATATTTTCATTCTTTTTGTCATCAAATTTTGAAACCCCCGTCCAAAGCCTTACAATTTGATTCTGGTTTTAGTGTTAGGATTTTGACACGTGTAGGTGTAAAATACAACTTAATTTATTGATCATTACATAGAATTCAATTAAGATATTGTATGAAAGTATGATTTCTTCAATTCTCGAAAAATAGTCCCATATGAGTTAATTTAAACTTTTAAAAATTATTAGAAACAAAGTCTCTCTTTAAAAACCTAAACAACCTAAGTTTTAAATTAATGAAATAAATTGATAGAAATTACCTTAAGCCTTGAAAATGTTGATTATGGGAGCTATCGAAGACGAGACCAAGGTGGCTACTAGAGACGGGATGAGAGAGACAAGGATGATTGGATTTGTGAGAAGAGAGTGAGGGAGCGAAGCGAGAGAGCCGAGTTGATTTGCTTGAGAGTGTTGATTTGGGTATTATAATTTTAGTTTTTATAGTGAGTCCAAAATACAGTGTTTTGTGCTCAGTGTTGTGCTCACTGTTGTAAGAGTATCATTTTCCTAAGAAAACTCTAATTTATAAAAACTCATTAGTTTTCTAAATTAAACCATTTATTCTCCCTTCTTTTTTCTTCCTTTGCTGTAGCCATTTGCTCATATTTATAATTTGACTTGAAAAACTATCTGCAATACTAATTTTTTAAAAGTAATACTATGTATTTTAATTTTTTTATTTTAAATAACATTCATCAATCGATTAATGAGATAGTATAATTAATTCACTTAAATTTAATAAAAAATTATCAACTAATTAATGAATATAAAATAATTTAAGACAAAAATTTTGAGATATCTGTCATTACTCTTCTTTTAATAATTGATCATTTTTATTTTACAACTTCAATTTCTTTTTTATTTTGCTTTCGATTCTACAATGTTTCTTGCTATTTTCTTCCGACAACTTTGTTGCTTTTTTTTTTTCCTATTATTTCTACTTCAATTGCAAAATTATTAGCAAATAGCGCTTCACTTCTTCTTTTAGCAAATAATTTGTTAATTTTTTTTCAAAAAAAAAGAATTGCATTGTCTTTATTTGTAAATTACACTATAGATATTTTTGTAATTAAAAATTATTTTAAAATGTTGGTATACAAAGGATTTTGTAGGGTGCAAATAGCCCCATCTTATTTTTATTATCTAATAATTTACAAATTTGAAAAATTTTTGGATTTAAATGTCAAAATTTTGAAACCTTTGCTTTTCAGAATTTTTGTATATATAATAAGGATTGCAGTGTTAATAATCAATTTAACCCATGTTGGGTTGAAAGTGCTCTTTTATTAAATCTACTGGTGACAACACAAATTGACAAAATTAGGGATACCACGCAATAGTGGCATTATAGTTGACTCTAAGGAGGGATTGCTAAGACTTTGCAAGGCTAGATTCTGGTGATTATAAGTAAATTTTTTAAAATATCACTGAGGTTTGATAAATTTGCATATAGATGGCCAAGATGAATGTATTCGTGGCATCTCCTACGGTTATATAAAGTTTTAATTGATTGTTATATGACCTTGTAAAGACTAAAATGCCCTTGGTTGGATTTTTAAAAACTGCACATATCAGAAACTTGGCGCTAAATTTTAAGTAGTATCATGCATGGCCATATTTAAGCAGCCTTCACAGAACATGAAGCAACTACGTATAAACAGTTTCTTGCAAACTCATGTCTACTTTACAGGTATTAACCAGACAAACTTATCTTAGATAACACAATAATATTATTTAAAAAATAACAAAATATTCAAACCTATTGTTAGTTTGAGTACAAGTTGATACATCATTTCCATTCTTCCACCCCATGTAAAGGTGTTTTATCATTTGATCTTTTAAAAAATGGTTAGTGGGATCAGCCTGTGCTTCACTACTTTTGCCCTCTACATGAAATCTTCATATAGTTTGCTTCAAATGCTAGATACTATCACTTTAATGTTTTCATTTTTCAATAACACGTCTTATTTCATCAATAAAACAAACAATACAATATAAGAGTAGATGTTGATTACTCAAATTATCAAGCAAATTGACAATAAAACTCATCATTGTTATAGATAGAATAAACTTCTCTATTTGTAGCTTGTGCCACAGAACCAATCATAAGCAATTCAACGAATGTAATTAAACTTGTTTAACCTAACTACTGAATCTTAACTTCAATATTGAATAATTAAACTAATTTAACTTAAGTACTTAATGAAAGATGAATGAAATCTATGTTACTTGATTAAGACTTTTCCCCCTTTGTATTGCCCTTTATTAAGACTCCAATAATCACATTTAGAGCATTTGACACTTATACTCTTCTTGAAATATTGTAGGATGTTGTGTATTGCAAGTATGGTACTTTATCGATGGCATAAATTTGGCTACATATGTTTATTTTCGACATATAATATACTATTTTGAAGCTTGCAATGAGACGAACAAAATTTAAAATTGAAAAAGTTGTTTTAGTCTGTGCTTGGCCTAAAAATTTCTTTTCTTTCTTGGTCATTTTCAGATTTTTAGATTTTTTCTCTATTTTTCCTAAATATTCTAGGAATTTTATCTTTTTGTTTAGAACTAGAATTTGGTTTATATTTTTCTTTTTGCCTTTTTTTATTTTGGATAGGAGAATTTTATTATAAGATTATTTTTCGAATTTGCCTATTTTGGTAAATTCGTGATATTTAGGTTTGGTATAAAAGGGCCTTAAAACCTTAGTTTTATTCATTTAGTTTTCTTTCAATAAAATTAGTATTATTCAGAAATCTTTGGTTTTCGTCTTAACAAACTTTAAGCTTCCATTTCTTCAGTTGGTATCAAAGCAAGTTCATTTGTCATCATGGTACAACCACATGAACAAATGAGTAACCACTTCGATGACGCTGATAAAGAAATGCAGACAATGTATGTAGAGACTATCAGACTGATAGTTGCAGAAGCAGTCTTATAAAACAAAGATAATGTGGATAACCCGAGGTAAGTAGTGATAGAGCAAGCAATCGAGGGTATCACGCTTTCTATAAATAACATAGAGTGAAGATTACGGGAAAGAGACAATCGCGAGGAAGTTATTAAACTGCAAGAACAACCTTAGAATAATTACCGTGCAGCAGTAGTGCATGATGGCATTAATCACGAATTAGCTCCTCAGAATTTAAAACCTACAAGGTGAGTGCAGCCGCACGTACAAGAAGAGTTAAAAAGCAATTTGGAGGAACAAGATGCTGAAGATTATGAAAGGAGGCACATGAAGAGTTCGTATTACAGATTAATATTTATATCTCATATTTATATGGTGGGATGCATGTTGAAGAATTTTTAAACTGGATAACGGATGTAGAAAATTTCTTCCAGTATATGGATATTCCCCAGGATGCGGGTTGAGTTTATGGCATTCAAATTGAAGGGTGCAGAATCTGCATAGTTGCAAAACTTACAGAATCGAAGAACAGTTGTGGGGAAGCCATTAATCAAGTCATGGCCCAGAATGCAGAGCTTGATGAAGGAGGATTTCCTACTAGTTGAATACCAGCGGCAGTTGTATGTGAAGTATTTGAATTATAGGCAAGGAACTCACAGTGTGGATGAATATATAAAAGAATTTTATCGTTTACACACAAAAAATAACATGGATGAGCTAGAGTTTCGGACAGTTTCAAAATATCTTAAAAGATTAAAACAAAAATTATAAGATGAAATTGTAGATGCAGTTTGGGACATGGGTACAGCAGTTGCTAGAGTAAAAAAGTTAGAAGAACGAAAACAACGTGCTGTTTTTAAAACCCAGCAGTGTCAATTCACTGGGATGTAGAGCAGACTAAGAAGTGTTGGGTTTGAAAATATGCAGAAAACATAGGCCAATAATAGTCAAACACAACAACTAGTACAGCAGCAGCTAAGACAGCAATCATTAAGGCAGTAGTTCCAACTACAGGGCAGAACAACACATATAAAAAGCCAATGTTGAATAAGTATTTGAAGTGTGGTGAACCAGGATATCGATCGAATGAATGCTGTCAAAAAAATTTAAATTTGGTGGATGCTGAAGTTGGTGAGGCAGATGAAAATGATGATGTGGATGATAAAGAAGCCTTGGAGTTAGAGGCAGATGAAGGAGATTTGTTGAATTGTATTGTACAGAAAATTTTATTAGTGCCAAAGTTTGAAGGATAATTAGCATAATAAAATTTTCAAAACACAAGACACTATTAATGACAAGGTGTGTAATGTAATAATTGACAGCGGTAGTAGTAAGAATATATTCTAAAAGGCGCTAGTTGATGTAATAGGGCTTTCGATAGAAAAATATCCATCACCTTACAGAATATAGTAGATAAAGAAGGGTACAAAAACGCGAGTGACGGAGGTGTGCCGAGTTCATTTCTCTATTGGAAAGGTGTATAAGAGTGATGTGGTGTGTAATGTTGTATATATGGATACATGCTATATATTATTGGGCAGATCTTAGCAGTTTGATGTAGACACAGTCCATAGGAGAAGAGATAATGTGTATGAGTTTTTGTGGAATAGTAAGAAAGTTCATTTGATACCTTTGACGAACAAGAAGAAAAATTCTAAGATCAAAGGAAATAATTTTCTGGCTATTATAAAAAACTATCTAAAGGAAGATTGCGATGGGTATAAAAAGATGCAGAAATGTGATAAACTTAGGGAGAAGGTTATTCTTGAGGGAGTACAGCCACTATTGGCTGAGTTTGCTGACATTACACTATTGGACGTGCCGGATAGGCTGCCACCTTTGCGAGATATTAAGCATCATATAGACCTAGTCCCTGGTGTAAGTTTACATAATTTACCTCATTATCGCATGAGTCAACATGAGCATGCAATTTTATAAGGACAGGTTGACGAGTTATTACGCAAGGGAGTCATTCGTGAGAGCATGAGTCCAAGTGCTGTACCAGCATTATTGGTGCATAAAAGGGATGGAAGTTGGCGAATGTGTGTGGATAGTAGACAAATCAACCATATTACCATGAAGTATCGATTTTCTATTCATACCTTATGAGATTTGTTAGACTAGTTGGACGGTGCTTAAATTTTTTTAAAGATAGATTTGCGCAGTAGGTATCATCAGATTTGGATTAAACCAACAGATGAATGAAAGATAATGTTCAAAATGAATGAAGGGTTGTACGAATGGTTCATGATGCGATTCGGATTGTCCAACGAGCGAAGTAACTTCATGAGTTTAATAAACCAGATTCTTAAACCATTTTCTTGCAAATTTGTTATAGTATATTTTGATGATATTTTAGTATATTTGTTGATGTAGTGACACATTTGGAGCATTTGAGGATAGTTCTAGAAGTGTTAAGAAGAAACAATCTTTACATTAATCTGAAAAAATGTGGTTCCTACAGAATAATTTAGAGTTTTTGGGTTTTATTGCTGGTGCGGATGAGATTCAGGCTATTGAATCGAAGATACAAGCCATTAGATATTGGCCTACGCCCAAGACAGTGGGTGAAATTAGGAGTTTTCATGGCCTAACAATGTTTTATAGGAGGTTCATTCGTGACTTTAGTACAATAGACGCCTTATTACAGAGTGCTTAAAGAAATGGAAATTCAAATGGGGAGAAGAAGAAGAAACTAGTTTTGCTTTACTAATGGAGAAGTTGTATACTGCTCCTGTATTGGCCTTGTCGAATTTTAACAAATTACTTAAAGTCGAGTGTGATACTTCTGAAAGAGGAATTTGGACTTTTTTTTCCTAAGATGGGCGACTAATTGAGTATATGAGTAAGAAGTTGAATGAGGCACGACATAAATAGTCTCCTTATGACTAAGGGTTTTATATTATCCTCAGAGCGTTGAAGACTTGGGAGCATTACTTGATTCAAAAAGAATTTGTGCTCTATAATGATCATCAAGCACTAAAGTACTTTAATAGCCAGCAGAACCTGAGTAAGATATAAGCGAGATAGGTGAGTTATATATTGAAGTTCACTTTTTTCTTGAAGCATAAATCTGAGCAGCAAAATAAAGTGGTAGATATATTAAGTAGGCGAACAACTTTACTAATAACTTTAGTCAATGAAGTTATTGGTTTTGAGTGCTTGAAGGATTTATATGCGGAAGATGATTACTTTGCACACATTTGGGATCATTGCATTAACTATCAAAATGCAGAGGATTTCTTAATATAGGATGGATATTTATTCAAGTCCAACCAGTTATGTGTGCCTCGGAGTTCTTTGTAGGAACAAATAATCCACGAGTTTTATAGAGGAGGATTAGGCAGACACATGGGTTGAGACAAGACTAAGGCGTTTGTAGAAGAGCATTATTATTTACCTCAACTAAATAGGAACGTGAGCAAGATTGTGCAGAGCTGTTGGATTTGCCAAAAAAGTAAGGGACATACGCAGAATACTGGTTTATACATGTCTTTACCTATTTCTGAGAATATTTGGTTAGATCTATCCATGAATTTTATGTTAGGGTTGCCACGTACAAGGATGGATTGAGATTCGATATTAGTTGTGGTAGACAGGTTTTCCAAGATGACAAATTTCATTACATATAAGAAGACTGAAGATACTGCTTCAATGACACATTTATTCTTTCAGGAAGTAGTGCGTTTGCATGAGATTCTAAAGATTATTACTCTGAAAGAGATGTGAAATTTATCAGCAAGTTTTAGCGTCATCTCTGGGATAAGTTTGGCATGCACTTGCAATTTAGTAGTACTTTCCATCCACAAATAGATGGGCAAACGGAGGTGATCAATCGCATTTTGGGTAATATTAATAACGGTGTGTGTGTGGTGACAAGCAATGAAACTAGGAAGCTACATTGCCTCAGGTTAAATTTACTTACAACAGTATAGTGAATCGATCAACTGGCAAGGCACCTTTTAAGATTGTCTATACTAGTTTTCAAGAAAAGTTTGTAATTTGGCTATCATGCCACTAGCAACTGCAATTGGGGAACGCAAGACTGTAGATAATACGGCAGAAAAGACTCTGAAGATTCAAGCAGAAGTTCGAGCTCACTTTGAGGCTACCAACTCAAAGTACAAGGCTGAAGCGGACAAGCATTGGCATAAAAAAGTGTTTGCTGAGGGTGATTTAATGATGGCATACCTGCAGCGAAGTCGATTTCCAGACATGTGCACCAAATTGGAGAAATGCAAGTATGGACTATTTCGCGTGGCTCGAAAAATTAATGATAATGCTTATCACTTCAGTTACTTGACAATTGGAATATCTCTCACACTTTCAATGTAGCTGATTTGTTTGAATATCATCTCAATAATGAGGAGTTGTACAAGCCCAACTCGAGGACGAGTTCTTTTCCAAGTGAGGGGGACAGCTGATGTAGGATGTTGTGTATTGCAAGTAAGGCACTTGCGATGAGATGAACAAAACCCAACTAAAGAAGTTGTTCTGGTCTGTGCTTGGCTCGAAAATTCTTTTTCTTTCCTAATCATTTTTAGATTTTAAGATTTTTTTTTTTATTTTTCCTTATTCTTCTAGGATTTTTATTTTTTTTGTCTACAACTAAGATTTAGTTTCCATTTTATTTGCCTTTTTTATTTCAAATAGAAAAATTTTATTATAAGATTATATTTTGGATTTGCCTATTTTGGTAAATTTACGATATTTAAATTTGTTATACAAGGGCCTTAAAATCTTAGTTTTATTTATTTAATTTTCTTTCAATAAAATTAGTATTATTCAGAAACCTCTGGTTTCTGTCTTAACAAACTTTAAGCTTCTGTTTCATCATAAAAGTTATTGGTTCATCAACTTCTCTTTTTCCTTTAGTTTGTGGTCTACTAACAAATTTGATCAAAATAGGTGATTGTAAACTATCATGCAGAGCAAGTGACCACTTCACCTTCCATATACTTGTGGACAAAAACCTCAACACTAAACCTTCTTGCTCAATAGAACACATAGCATGCATGCATGGTATGTGTTAATATTTACCACTCTCCACAATCATGTTTTTCTGCCAAAAATCCATGTGATCCAAATTTAATTAAATTATATTTGGGTTGGTCTAAAATAGATTTGGATATCGATGGATGGATTTAAAATGGATTTAGAGCAGGTTTGGATTTATTTTTATTTTATGATCCAGATAATTTTGTGATTACAAATTATAATAAATTTATTAACAATTGTGTAGTTATAAATAATAATAAATTTTATTTATACCATATTAGTGGTGTTTACTATGTATTCAAAAATCTTAAAATATAAAGATTAGTTTTGTAAATTTAAATAATGATAAGACAAAAATAATTAAGAGTAAAGCAAAATTAAGGCAGCTAGCCCTAATTTTTTTAGTCTTCACTCTTCAATTCAGCCTCTTTCTTTTTCTTTAATCTACTCACACTTGTCCACTACTTTTGAATGGTTGGATCAATCCTTTAATTGCTTGATAAAACTCTAGACTTAGTTTTCTTTTCTGTTATTTTCTTATAATCTTATTCATATCGTGTAATCACTAATCAATGGTGGCTACCTGTATAAAAAAAATTAAATGGTACTAAATGAGGAGTATATCAATAATCAAGTTAGGTATTTCCTTTCCATTATCTTTGCTTGATTTAGATTGCTAACAAATATTATATACATGTGGGTTTGCTTTGATTTGAATACATTTTAAATTCTCATAGTTGGTTTCAGTAAAGAATCGGTGTGAACAAAGAAGAAATTAGAAGATTTCAATTATTATTTAATTTATACTCCTAATTTTATATATTCATTTACTAATAATTTCCTTTATTTACTTGTCTTATTTTGATGCATAATAATAACTATTTTTTTTCAGTGACATAAAGGATTAATGTTTTAGTTTTTTTATTTAGGTGAAATATAATTTTAGTCACTATTTATAATAGTAAAAAAATGATAATGATGATAGGCATGATGTTGTTGAAGTAATTAAACCATCAAATGCGATAAAGTTGAATCTGACTTCACACATTCTTGGTGATGAAATTACTGTTGTTTGTAAAAAGTTAAAGTCTATTGTACGTAATCATTTTACGAGGCAAAAGATTAAAGGACAATTGAAAGCAATTTCTAAGCAATGCAATGGAAAGTTAATTGCTGCAGATAGAACCAACCATTTACATAAATAATTAGCTATCAAGAATGCTATATTGAATGCTACCGTAAATAAAGGGAAAGTCCAAGTTGAGGCATTTTCTTTTGATCATAATACTTCAAGATGAGAGCTTGCAAATATGCATGGATGCCCTCTTATATAGTTGAGCATTCTGCATATAGGAAGTTATTAGTTCTTTACAACCTATGCAATCAAAGCAGGATTTCTAATACTATTGATTTATGGACTTCTAATAAAAAAAATGGGATAAAAGGTTGTCACCGCACATTTTATAGACAATTCCTAAAGGCTTTAAAGTCTCCTCATCAAGAATTTATTTATATCTTTGTCATTTCTTTTTCAATATGATTAATAAACACTCAATTCATATAATATTATTTTTATTATATTGTTTGTCATTTTTATTTAAGTTTATACATCCGGTGTGTTCACACACTATTGGGGTACTTTCTGATAATTTAATAGAGTGCATATTAGATTGGAATATTAATAGAAAGTTGTGTTCTCTAACAAATGATAATGCCATCACTAATGAAGTTATTAAATGAGGGTTGTTTCATATACATTATTGTGCCCATATCTTAAATTTGATAGTGAAATATGGCTAGATATCATTAGTGAAAGTATTAAGAGAATTGGTAATATTGTTTACTTATTGGAAAATGGCACCCAAAAGCTAAGAAAAATTCATGAAGGTTGCTTGTGAATTAAAAATTTCAAGCACCAACAAATTGATTTTTTTATTGCAAAATGAGATGGAACTCCAACTATTAGGAGCTTGACACTACTTTAGTTTATAAGGATGTGTTTTCTCATTTAAAACTATGAGAACTACAATATAAATCATTGCCTAGTGAACAAGATTGGGTGTTTACAAAAGAAATTTGTTATAGGCTTGAATTTTTTGATGAAATTATAAAGTTGTTCTCCAGCACGAAATATCCTATAATGAATTTGCAATTTTATTACATTAATTATAATATCTATTATGAGTGGCTAGGTTCTAACAATGTTTAAATTATCATAATTTCAAAGAAAATGTTAGAAAAATATGACAAATATTGGAGTGTGGTTAATGAATTAATGGTAATGGCAACTGTTTTAGATCTAAGTTTTAAGACGAAAATTGGTGGAGTACTATTTTCCTATGCTTTATGGAGTTAATTGTGAACATAAAATTATGAGTGTCTGTAAATATTGTTATGATTTAGTGAAGGAATATCAATTAAAGTCAAAATCAAATGGACATGTTTATCAATCTAATGGAACTTCAATTACTTAATCCTCAACTGGAGGAATTTCATTTAGGAAAGGAACAATGTAGCCAGGTTTAAGACATTTATTAATCAAAGTAATAGTACTGGCCATGAGAAGTCCGAGCTAAAATATCATTTAAAGGAATATGTCTTACCTCGAACTAATACTTTTGACATATTGAGTTGGTGGAAGGTGAATGGATCTAAATATCTGTGCAATGTTGCTAGAGATATTTTGGTTAATCCTATGTCTAGAGTTGCATCTGAATCTACTTTTCAAACTTTTTGTAATTGAATTCTTTATTTTATATTAACTAAATTTTTTAATTAATTAAAATTTTCATATTAATTTTTTTGCTCAAAATTAAATTTATGTTCTTCAACACATGTCGAATTGACATATTTAGAAGATGTGGAACATGGACGAGGTAAAATTAATTATGTTAATCATATATTTAGTTAAATTTGGTCATAATAAAAATAATAGAGAATTGAATATAAACCATAGTTAACTTATACGTCATTATTTAATTTTTTAGAAATGATGATGGGTGTGTTATGAATATTATGATGATAAAAGAGACATTGGAATATTACAGTAATCTTATTCTGCAATTAAATTTTATGGATATTTTATTATATTTTCTTATTTGTTTGTTTTGGTGAAAAATATAAGCTACAATATTTATTATATTTTTTAGACAAATTATACAACTTAATTGTTATCAATACATTTTAGTCTTTAGTTTTCCTTCTAAAAAATTATTACTCTTTTATTGTTGAGTTTTAGTTCATGACGACGGATATAGAGCACATTTGAATTTTATTTTATTTTATTTTTTGGATTTAGAGCATTTATAGATCTTTATTTTTTATTTTTTTAGGATTCGGATGTGAAGCAAAAAATATGGATCCATGACAGATCTGGGGCAAATAAGGATCTTAATTTTTATTATAGATCTAGAGCATGGTAGATCAAACCCATATCTACCTCATTGCTATATGTAAGTCAATCACAAATACTTTGAAGTGATCTTCTGTCACTTCAAAAGTGTTTTCATGCCCAATTATCATTGACAAACCTCTTGCTTTAATCCTAGTTGCATTAGTCTTCCTCCTAACAAGAGGAGGTAATTGTCCATCCCACTTTTCGACATCTTTATTCCTTTTATGGATAATTTTATGATATTTCTCCTTATTTCTTCAAGCATTTTAACAATAGGGTTGCTTCTGAACCTATTGATCCAGTTATTAAAAGATTCTGTTTTATTATTGGTTATATGACTAAAGTTAGTGTAATTAGGACAATTGTGTTTTGTGCAGTGTTTAGTTGGAATTTGCTCACGCCACTCATGGCTTGATTTAATGATTTTCTTTTTTTCCTCAATATTGTCACTGAATCCAAAGTAATTTGGACTCCTTACTGCCCTTTAAAAGTCTTTTTTTAATAGAGTTCGAAGAAATTTTACTTAAAATTGGCGTAAATATACTTACCAAAGTACATATTACTAGCATATGGAATATCATATCAATTTCATTGAGTAATGTTTTTTGGCTAACACTTATAAATCATAGCCTTTCTCTTCTAATGCAACTAATCAATCATATTGCTTTTCCATGCAACAAACCTAAGAGTGAGTGTTTTTGCTCCTTAAAAAACTTAAAGCCTACATATATATCCCATTATTAGTATCAGATAACAACAGTAGTTAGTAAAACTCTCTTATATAGCCCTTTTAGATGGCAGCCGCCAACCCCTATAAATTGTCGCTAACTTTCTCTCCTTCTTGCATAAAGTATTATGAAAAGCCTTTGGAAAATTGGAAAAATTACATTTTTGTCCCATTCTTTCTCAATGCATACTATTGATCCTTGGTTAAACTTAACAAAGGTTGCTAATACCCTAAGAGTTTGTTGAAACTCTTTTTATAATCCTAAACAAACATCTTAAGGGCTTTATTTTTGGCTTTTTACAACCTATAAGTGCATTCCATGCTTCTTAAAGAGATCGGTTATAACCATATTTCACACTCATATCAAGAGTTGACTTGAAGAAAAGAAAATAAGAGCATCACCGAAATACTCTTCAAATAAGATTTTACTATTTTCAACAAAAATAGTTCCACAAGACTCTTCAAATGAAATTCTTTAATGCTATAGTGCTCTTCATTATATCATTTAAAGAATCTCATTTGAAAAGTCTTTTAAAGTTTTTAATTTAATATTATAATTTTTTTATCCCATAATTCAGGAAGAGAGAGAAGTATTATGATTGCTATTACTTTTATAGAGAAAAAAATTAGATTAGAATAATATATACTTATTTTTATTTGAAGACTATTTAGAGAGATGACTTTTTTTTTCACTCTTTTATTTGCCACACAGGTAAGCAAATATGTATTTCAAGAGTTAAATTAGAAGAATCTTTCGGTAATGCTCTAAGTAGCTACTATCCCATTTGAATTAGCTTCTCTGTTGTCTTCGTCAAACCTATTACATGTGCGAACATCACAAAGTGTCTTAATTTGGAATGGCTTGTTATTCCAATTACAGCTAGCAAGCCTAGCATAGATTCTCCATGTGCATCCTCATTTAGCATATTTGGTAGTAATTCTTGCTTTCTTATTCTTAATTCTTCACAGCCTGAAAACATTTCTTATAGCATACACCTTCAATACCTTACTAATTGATAAACAATAACAAATAGTTCATTAGACATAAGAATAATGTCTTATTCATTTGAGGTAAATTTAAAACCTCTTGAAATATTGTCATACCTCACAAAAGTAACACCTTTATCATTAGATGAATATGATTATTCTCCAGTATAATCACCTAACTGATAATCATCATATGATCTTGTATTCTCATCATCACTTGGATCAGGCACATTAACGGCCTCAACTTCAATAGTTGAGTAAATCCATTCTCCACTTGAGTTTGAGATAGTAATGTACATTATATCATTTTAAATTTTCCCAATAGTTCCAGAATCTTAGAGCCTAGTTGAACAATCATGTCGTTTTTAAAATTAAAAGCATTACCAAGGCTTACTTGTTTTATAATTAAATTCTTGTTCATTTCCTTTACCTCATTAAATTCATTCCAATTAATGTCAGCTTTAACATTAAAATTGGTGGGAAACTGATTTTTTCGAGTTGTGGAATATTGATTTGTGCTTGTACTTTGGCTATTTGAAGGTGGCACTATAAGCACAAGCCCTATGTAGGATGTCACTTTATGCCTTTCCTATAACTACTAATGAAAGGTCTTTTGTGACGGCCCTTGTGACTATAAAATAAGCCGTCGCAATTGTTGCTTACAAAATAATACAATAGCCCATTGATAACATTGTTAGGTTGAACAAAAACTCAGCCTAAATTTGTTTTATCTTATCAAATTTTGTTTAAAACATATTTTAACTCATTTCTCAAAACAAATGAAATAAAAAAGCTCATAAGAAAAAAATAAAAAGAAGTGTTGTTACGAAAAGACAAAGTGTCCTTTCACTATGGCATGTGCTTTCTCTGGTTCTTGCATTTTTGTAATAGCCAAATAACATACTTTTGTGGCTTGTAATAACCAAAGACAACCAAATTGTGCACACAGGTTCACTTAGTATGGGTACACCCAATGGCGGGATGTACTTAGAATTTGGATGCGCTCAAAAATAGACCACCTCACATAACTAGCCAGTCATGGTGTGCTCAATACGGATGCGCTAATCAATCAGACTATTATAAGGCGCATGCACTTAGCAAGCCCAGCCCGTTATCTAGAAGCCTCTAGCATCTTCCATATCTAGAACCCACCATGCTTATCCTTATCACCATTTTATCCTTATCCCTATCTTTATCCTTATCTTTATCTAGATAGTTACTTGTACAAATTGAATTGTATAAGATAACTCCAAAACTAGGAGAATCACACTATGAATAGGAGTTAACGCCCACCATTCTAGGTATCTCTAGGTCTTCAATTCTCCAAACACATATACACAAATATCACACAAATATATGTAAAGCTCTCTTGTACTCTCCCTTGTGAATAATAAAATTACATATTGACCATATTGCTATTTTCTTCTCTCTAGCACTCTTGCAAGTCTCTTTGCATAGCTAGCTTGAGAAGTTCATTAAGCTTACTTAGTAACTTTGTACTAGAAGTTGTCTAAGTGCTGCACGGATTACTGCGCAATCACTCATCCCATGACAAGTGGTACCAGAGCTAATGTTTTTTACACCCACACAACCTAGCTCACGCCTAAAACAATGGCCAATCTTCCTAGCACAACATGAGAGGGCATTGTTGGTGTGGAATATCCACCAGAGCCTACACGTGGCCGCGAAGAGGGTCGTACGCAGCACAAAACCCGCGGAAAGTCGAAGGCTCATTCCATACACGTCTTAGAGCATTGCGTCACCACGCTCGAAGCATCTATGTCTGTGGTTCATGATACCTTCAACAATTTAGAGATTAGGGTAGTCTAGAGGGCAAATAAGCCGATTACACGGTAGCCACTAAGGCCCTCAAGCAAGATCAAAGTAACACCCTTCGAGGGGAGTTTCAAGCATTCCACGACGAGGTATTCAAGTTTTGTACCTTTGTACAAGGGAAGTTACGAGCTGTCCGTGTGGAAATAGAGGAAGTTCGCTCGGATTAGGTTCGCACAAGCACACACTCACCACTAGCCCGGTTTCCTTAAGCTTGAGTGATGCGCGCCGCATAGATGTGCCAAAGCCTGATACCTACAATGGCATTTGGAATGCTACTGTCATAGATAATTTCCTCTTTAGGCTAGATCAATACTTCGATGCTATGGGCATACAAAATGAGGCATTGAAAGTGAGTACAGCACCCAAGTTCCTAAGAGGCGCTGTACAATTATGGTGGCGACGAAAGCCTGGTGACATGGGCAAAGGAATTTGCGCCATTAGCACATGGGTAGATTTTCAATAAGAACTTCGGAAGCACTTTGCCCCAAGTAATGCAGAGAAAAAAGTAAGAGCAAACCTTTATCGACTCAAGCAAACGGATAGTCAACGAGTTCATTACCCTCATACTAGAGATCACCGATATGCTCGACAATGACTCCCTCTTCTACTTCCAAGACGACCTTAAAGATTGAGCTAAAGCAGAGTTAGATAGGCGTGGTGAACAATCTCTTAATGATGCTATTGCCATTACGGAATCACTCTCTGATTACTTCGCCCAAGCTAAAGACAAGAGGCCGAACCAAGGCAAAGGTGAGAGAGAGAGAGTCGTAAGGACAAAGGCCACAACCGCAAGGAGTGGGGGCAGAAAAAGCCTCCTAGCGGCAAGAGTAGGCAAGGTAAGGCAGACGGAAAGAAAGATGCATCTAAGCCTCGCAGCCCATGCTTCATTTACAATGATCCACATTAGGTACGTGATTATCTGGAGAAGAAGTCGTTTAATGCCCTCGTTGCACAGCTCAAGGGCCAAAATTCAACCACGGGAGAGGAACCTTAATCTAGTTTAGGTACCCCCGAGCACCTCGTTGTACTCGAGAGCCAGCCGCTTGTACATGCGAAGAAAAGGCTCATGTACGTGAGTGTAAATATCAACTGCAAAACTGTGCGTGCATTATTAGATACCGAGGCCACGCACAACTTTATTACAGAAGATGAGGCCAAGCGCCTAGGCCTTAAGACAACGAAGAAATGAGGCATAATTAAAGCGGTAAACTCACCCGGCCAATTTATTGCGGGCACCGCACAAAGCGTGTACGTAGTAATCGGGACATGGAGCGGAAAGCTTGATTTCTCCATCATGCCTATGGATGATTACAAGATAGTCCTTGATATGAAATTCTTTGAAAACGTCCATGCCTTCCCACTACTGGCCACGAACTCCCTAAGCATCGTTGACGGGAGTAAAGCTTGCATGGTTTCTACTGAGCGTACTATCGGCCATGCAATTCAAGAAGGCTTTCAAGAAAAACCCTAGTTTCTTGGTCTCCATTCATGAGCTCAACGAGGAGGAAGATTCTGCAAGTTCCCCAAGCCAAGTCCTATTACTAATACAAGCCGTCCTCAACGAATTCAAGTACATCATGCCTCCAAAGCTTCCAAAGAAGCTCTCACCTAGGAGAAAGGTGGATCATGAGATAAAGTTGGAGTAAGGCACTAAACCTCCAGTATTGGCACCTTATCGTATGGCACCACCCGAACTTAAAGACTTGCGGAGACAACTTACGGATTTATTGGATGCCGAATATATCCGCCTAAGACAACAAGACAAGATGGATCGATAACTTTCTGTAGGCTTATTACAACCCCTACCTCTAGCATCAAGACCATGGGAAAACATATCCATGGATTTTATTTCTGCCCCACCAAGGTCCGAAGGTTGCAGAAGCATTATGGTCATCGTCGATCGTTACAGCAAATATGCAACCTTTATCGCTGCACTATCCAATTGTAAAGTGGATGAAGTTGTCCGACTCTTCATTGAACATATTGTGAAGCTATGGGGAGTTCTGAAAAGCATCGTGTGTGATCAAGACCCACGATTCACAGGTCGCTTATGGGATGAGCTCTTCAAGATGTTGGAAACCAATCTCGAGTTCTCAACAAGTTTCCATCCACAAACAGATGGACAGAATGAGCGCATTAACAGCCTACTCGAGATGTATTTAAGGCATTATATAAGAGCTCACCAACGAGATTGAGCAAAATTGCTTGATGTTGCCCAATTTTCATACAATCTTCAGCGAAGCGAGGCTACGGGCAAAAGTCCTTTCGAGATCATTATGGGATTTCAGCCTATGATATCTAATGCCATAGCCTCAACTTATGGGGGAAAAGCCCAGCAGCTCACAAGCTTGCCTGCGAGTAGCACGAAGAAGCGGACATTACGCGAGCATATTCGACAAAGCAGCACGCAAGATGAAAAAGTAGGCTAACACAAGGAGACACCACGTTGAATACGAGGAAGGCAACCAAGTGCTGATCAAGCTCCTACCTGAACAATTCAAGACACTACGACAAGTGCACAAGGGGTTAGTAAGGAGGTACGAAGGACCTTTCAAAGTAGTACGACATGTGGGTAACGTCTCATATCAACTCTAACTTCTACTGAGGCTCACGATTCATCCTGTCTTCCTCGTGAGTCTACTTAAACCATATCATGTAGATACGAAAGATCCAAGCTGCAAAGAATCGAAGAGAGCCACAACATCCGTTATCACCTCATATGACAAGGATGTGGAGTACATCATTACTGATCGAGTAACTCGAAGAAGAGGCATACCGGCATACAACGAGTACTTGGTAAAGTGGAGGAATCTTCCCGAAAGCGAAGCAATGTGAGAATACGAAGAAGACTTATGGCAATTCGCGGACCGCTCAAGTATACCACCAAAGACGGCCAAATTGCACACACGAGTTCACTTAGTATGGGTACACCCAATGGCGGGATGTACTTAGAAGTGCGATGTGCTCAGAAATGAACCACCCCATATAGCTAGCCAGCCATGGTGCACTCAATACATATGCACTAAGCGATCAGGCTGTTACAAGGCGTGTGCATTTAGCAAGCCCGGCCAGTTATCTAGAAGCCTCTAACATCCTCCATATCTAGAACTCACCATGCTTATTCTTATCACTATTTTTATCCTTATCCTTATTTAAATAGTTAATTGTACAAATTGAATTGTATAGCTTGTATGGATAACTCCAGAACTAGGAGAACCACACTATAAATGAGAGTTAGCACCCACCATTCTAGGCATCTCCAATTCTCCAAACACCCACACACACACATATCACACAAATATGTGTAAAGCTCTCTTGTACTCTCCCTTTTGAATAATAAAATCACATATTGGACATATTGCTTTTTTCTTCTCTCTAGCACTCTTGTAAGCCTCTTTGCATAGTTAGCTTGAGAAGTTGATTAGGCTTACTTAGTAACTTTGTGCTAGAAGTTGTCTAAGTGCCGCACGGATTGCTGCGCAATCACTCATCCCGTGACACTGTGCTTTCTTTGTTCTTACTTTTTTGTAAGTTTAATTCAAAATTTTTTTCTTCTTCTTTATAGATTTAATTTTTATTTTTTAAGTATAAAAAAGCTTATTGGTGGAATTTCAAGAGACCCAATCCGAATTAAGTACTTAAAATTTAATAAAAAAAAAATTAGTGTCTAATTCATCTCATCTCTTTGTTCTTCATTTACAATAAGCAAGTGGGAGAACTTAACTGATTGTTTTGTAATTTACCTCGTTATTTTCCTTTGCTTTCTAACTACTGCTGTATTTTGAGTTCATGCAATGGTGATATTTAGGCTCGATCTAGCTCTATTTTCATTGATGATTTTTAGCTTTTGCTTGTGACTGGAAGTATTAGTTGAATTTAGACTAACGTGTGTGATGATTTTAAACTCATTGTACTGATTCAAAATAGTTTTAAGTAAAATACAGTTAGGATTACAAGCACTTATCTTTTGAATAAATTAGCTTGTAGTGTAGAGATAATTAATCAATATTCATTGTTGATTTCATTTCCTTCTCGCTTGGAGATTGTAGATGCATCAAGCTCTCACCTTAGCAATCAAAATGCAAACATTGATTTTGAGAGTAACAACTAGCATGTTGCTTACTCGATGGTTTTGATAATTGATTTGTAGGTTGTAATGGACAATGTTGTTGGATAAATGGTTTATAATATTGATTTTACAACTTGTTATGTTAGGCTATAATTGTTACATTTCATTTCCTAAATTGTATATTAAATTGAAAATTATTAATTATATAACTTATATTTTGAAATTATTTGAATCTTAATTAGAATGTAAATTATATTCTTAATACATATTTTGGGTAGAAAAAGAAAAAAAATGAAACAGGATTTAAGAAGAAAATGGGTGGATAATAGTAGCTGGTAACTTATTTGCGTCAGCAACAAGTCTTGCGACGTTAATCTTACTTTACGACGACTAGTTTTCTCTAGCAAAAAATTCTACATGGCAGCAATTTCCAATCGCAAATAGAAAAGGACACGATTGCTTACGTCACCATTTGTCATCGTATCACTTACATAAAAGACATTTCACGACGGTAAATAGCTGTCACGAAAGGCCCTTTTTTCTTATAATATATTTATACCCCTTGTCTTTTATTTATTTGAAAGCTTGCTTCATGTCATCGTCGCTTTCCGAGTTCCTGTTGTCATCAGCTCAAGGAAACATCATCTGATCCCTGATACCAAACACTTTGATTAGTTTTCAGGAGTAAAAAATCCAATACCACACATTTTGCCAACAATTGTAACTTCAATGTCAAAGTATTTAACACTTCCATGCAATAAATCAACATGACTAAATGTTATTAATGTTAAACGAAAGTGTAAAATATACTTAACGCAAGTGTAATATATCCAAGAGAAATAACCAACACCAGTTGTTTCTAATTAATCATCATTGATACTTCAACACCTAAGCCTATTCAAAATTTCAAATAAATTCTATAACTTTTCGATAACATTATTTTCATTATATTATCATATACCATTTTTCAGTATCAGAGCGTGCATAACAAGCATTACTTAGGTTTAGCTAGGTCCTTACAAGTTAATGTTTGGGCTCTGTACAACATGAATAACCAAGCATTGAAATTTTTTTTTTTTTTTTCCATTATGTCCACGCTTCACTAACAACCTCAAACTTCATTTATTCATGAAGTACTCAGCAGCTTATTCAAAGTACATATATACATTCTCACCTAAGACAGCTAAGTGCTACAAGAATTTTCAAACTCACTTCCAAGATCAAACAAATACTCATCACTGGCCATTATTCAATGGAAAAAAAAAATTCAAAACCCAAAAACAATCCCATTTTTTCCAATACAAATAATTGTCCTTCAACAACAACAATAGCTTGATTAAATCAAATTTTAACAAATTTTAATTAATTTTTGGTTTCACAGCTTTACTCTCTGCAACAAATAACTATGAATGAATAAAAATCAGCTAAACCCACTTGACATTTTCAAGTCACAGCAGCATGTTACATTGTAAACGAAGCATAAAAACCGAAGCTTTATTATAAATTGCCCTATTGTTGGCTTCAACAAAAATATTTGGCTTTAGGTCGTCGATGGAACTCAGATCGATACGTGGCTCTCATTCAAAATTTATTGGATATTAGTTGCTAATAAAGAGGATTTTTGTTCGGCATTTGCAGAGAGCAAGTAAGCGAAATGCATGAAATGAAAGAGAAATGCAAGCTGGGTTAAGAAGAAAGACGAAATTATAATGTTTGACATGCATTTACAGATTTTGAATTTTATATCTGGCATGCTATAGTAAATGTAGTAGTCAAACAAGTCAAATAATATGTTCAAAACTTTTTCTTGACTTAGGAGATTATGATTTTCGCATTAGCTGGCTAATATAAGCTTAATGCTTATACAACAATAGGGGATGTCACAAACATTTTTTTTTTGACCATTTTTCTACAAATATGTCAAACCTCAGGAGAGGTTTTCAAAAATTACCCATATTAATATATCAATTTCTTAAGAGAAATTATCAGTCATATACCCTTAAATGCTACAACATTTTTAATATGTATCACTCGTATATTTTAAGTTGACAAAAGATATTTGACGTCCACCCTACCGTTTGTTATCTTAAGAAGTTAATGGAATTTTGGTAAAATGAAAATTTTTTCCTTGAAATAAGTAAATGAGAAACTGTGATAAAAAAATAATATGTCGTTTTATTTCAGTGAAATATATTATTTTCGGACGATGTGTCATTTAATTGAATATAAGCATATAACATATCGTTTTACTAAAAAAAAGTATGACATGTCATTTTAGTAGAATATAATTATATGACATGTCGTCTTATTTGAGAGAAATGATAATCTTTTATAGACTACATGTTGGTTAACTGGAATGCTAAGGAACGCATGTCGTTTTTTCAGACGACATGTTGTTTGATTACCTAAAAAACTAGGAAAATAAAAAGAAACATGCACAACATACATGATCGGATCTCTTCTTCTCTTCTTTTCTTATTCTCTTTAAACACACGCACACAACAAAAAAAACAAATGAAAAGTTAGTAGCACACTCATACGCAAGGTAATTTTTCTTAAAGAGATTGTTAGTCATATAAGTTAAGAGACTGCCTTTACGTCTGTCGTGCTGTTTCTAAGGTTGGCAAAAATTCAGGTTGAATTTTATATATATATAATTTAAAATTTTATATTTATAAATATATTTTTATTTATTTTATTATTATTAAAATAAATTTAAATTTATTTTTCAAGGATTTTTCAGTTCAATTTATATATATATAATATTTAAATTTTTAAATATATTGAATGAAAATATAAAAAAATGTAATTATTTAAAATAACTTTCACGTAATTATTTTAGTAATAAAACAACATATTATCTAATAACTTTCAAATTAAACGACATGCCATCCATTAATGTTTAATGTAAACCATATGTCGTCAAAAAAACGTTGTCATTTCCTTTATATGAGATGACATGTCATACAAATATATTACAGTACAAAGACATGTCATATAATAATATTTCATTACAATGACATGTCGTTTTTTATCATAATTTCTCCTATGTTAAAAGGTCATACTACCCCTATGACGTCAGCATATTCAACGGTTGGTAACGGATTGGTGGACGGCAGAAGCGTTTTACCATCTTGGGGTATACAAATTATATATATTAAAAGTGTTGTATTACAAATGATATTAGTGATATTTAAAGATGTATAACTAATAATTTCCCATTTCTTAACCAATATCTTTTTGTAGCTTTGTTGATAAAATTGATAGTATGAAGAGTTTAAAAGCTTAGGGCATCATACGAATACCACCACAATCTCATCAATTCAATATTCAAGTTCAAGACACTAGCTTATGTTATATCTCCATGCTTAGCATTGTGATACAAAAACTATTATGTTTTACATTCACCAAAGTTCTTAAATATTTTATTACATTTTGTCCTAATGAAAAACATGTGCTTTAGAAATGCAAACAGAAAATGAATTTTTAACTTTCTTTTTTATCCATAGTATTTACTTTTAAGCATATAGACTTTTCTAAATAGGCAAAACTTTTTATCCATGTTCGTTTTTCTAAATATTTCTAAAATGATAAAAATAAGTTTTAAAATTAAGAGATAAAGTTATGATTATTCAAAATTATAAGGCCAAACCAGAATTTTAGAAATTTCTTGTTGCCTCATTATTTTAACTTTGAATAAGACCGACTAAACAACTAACCAACTAACCTATATATTTCGAAAAATAACCAACTAACTAGTTATACACAAATGACTAACTAAATATGTGAAAATTCAAATGTCTTTCATGAGTTAGCTAATGGGTCAATTTGTTAGTGAAATGGACTAGCCAATTTTGTATATACTTTGAATTTTCATGTATCTACAAAAACTCATTTTATAACCATTAAAAGCATTTTCGTAAAGAAAAAAATATTTATTTAAATTATATTAAATTATGTTTTAGCTCTCTCTTGCTTTTATAAAGATTCACAAACCTAAGCTAAAAGTTGTTTAATTTCTCTTAGGAATTCTTGTATTTATGAGGTTGTTTTTTTAAAAAATATATTTAAGTTGATTAATTGCAAGAATATATAATATTCCAAAAATACAAGTTGGGGAAGATAATAATTTTTTTTTTAATTTTAAAAACTCAACAATTGATTGCATGTGCTTTAGTTAAGGTTTATTGTCCGTTTCAAGTGCTCCAATTGACGTTTATCTAGAGATTGGATTGCATTTAAAACCAATAACATCCACGTGACCAAAATTTGATCTTACGAGATCATGTCAATGTTGACTTATACGGTCATACGATATTTAATTTTGATGACAGCTTACTACGTGTAATGGGTAAAATAGAAAATGTATATATTTTATAATCTCACTAGCTTAGATAATCTTTATTATTATATTTCTTGTAAAACTAGTATGATTAAATGTATGCATGATTAGGCATTTAAAAGCTTAATTTATTTTTCATGACATCTTAAATAAATCAATATTTTCATAATATAAATGTTTTATATTTAAAGAAAATAATTATTTTATTAAGTTAGTTGTTTTCAAGTTTATGGACTAAATTAAAAAATTTTGAGAACTTTAAAGTCAACAAATATTATTTGAAATTGTAAGATTGGATTTATTTAAAAGGTTTGTAAAGATTTTGGGCTATAGTATAGTTCTTGAAAGTTTTAGGGTAAAACTAAAATTTTAGAAGATTTATTGTAGCGTTACTATACAAACAGCTAATCAGATTCAACAAGAAGCATCTTTTTGAGACAGTGGCTCTCTAGAAAAAGTAAACAATGATTAAATATAAAATCACATTATTAAAGGAAATCATGTAAATGATAAAAATAAAATTAAAATAAAAGGATATTTACATATCGTTGAGATTGTATGTCACATCTTCTTCTAGTTTTATGTCCAGAAACGGCTTGAACACTTTTTATGGGTTAAGGATATACTTCCCTTCTAAGTTTCTTATAAATTAGAAAACAAGGTTGTTTAAATTCAGATTCCCAAGACTATAACGTGTATATTCTTTCTGGAATAATGGCCATAGCTAGGTAATTACTTTCTATACGTATCCACTGGGATGTGTTTCAAGAGTCAAAAAGATATTGTCCAATAACTCTTTATTTGAGCTATCTCTAATTAATTGAATCTTATCTTCTCTATTATCAGACATCTTTTTGAAAGATGTTTAGGCACACTTATGACAGGAAACTTATATTTGTCGAGCTCTTCGTTTTCTAAAATAGTTTCTTTTCCTACAATTAGGCATGTAGGCAATAAATTTAGGAGATAACTGACCTAGCAATCGTACTTTGACTTCAATCAACCAATAGATATCAATAGAGATAATATTCCTCATAAGTAATCGTATGTGTTGAACTGAGCTTTATAAATTGTAAGGAGAGTATTATGGAGTGAAAGATTTGTGAAGCTTTGCAAGAATTGTGTTTTTATCCATACCTTCGCCTGAGAATATCATTTATTGTGGCAAACTGAAATAAATAACTTTAATAGTCACGAAGTACCGTTATCCGCCACTTAACTGGGGTAACAATTTAAAACAAACACAAAGAAAATCAATTCTGCAAAATCAAGTAAAATATAAAAGCAACTTAAACGAAATAAAAACACACAATGTTAAAAAAAATAGTATAATCAAACACTTAACTCACAGTCGTCATCTTATTGAATTTACCTCAATCTCTAACTAGATTTCATATATACCTCCCTCAATTTCTTTGATCTACCTTGCTAAATCCTTAAAATGGAAACTAACGCCGATGGTCGTCAATCTCAAATAGGATATGTTTTACAGATTTTGATTGTATATAGAGAAGTCTTCCAAAATAGTTCAAAAGGATCTTTCTAATTAAAGCACTTATAACTAAAAGTGATAAAAGAAAATACAATGGTTAAGTAAACACACTTATGCAAAAAAAAAAAAAAATGACATATCACAAATTAATAAACGTTAAAAAGTTAAGTTAATAAATACAAAAAAACAACTTAATAAGGATTCATTGACCACACAAATTAATTTTGGTATCTTCTTCATGTGGTTGGAGTTCCATATATAATTTTAATTATTGGCCATTAACTTTAAATGTGATATCATTCTTTGGATCCTCAATCTCAATAGCCCAATGTAGAAAAATAATGTGAATAACATATATACCAGACCATTAAAAGCGTAACTTACCTAAAAAAAAGTACATGTGAGAATTGATTCAAAATACTTTCTGACCTAGTGTAGAAGATTTTCTCGTGATTTTCTTATCATAAATGACTTTAATATGTTTTTTGTAATCCTTAGCATTTTCATCATTACGGATCTCCTCAAATTTTTTCATTTGTAATCTCTTTTTCAAAGCACAGATGGGGTAAATGATGCCTCAATTCTTTTGGGGATGAGATGATTTTTAGCAATGTGCTTTCTTCTCCTAAGTGTCGGGCGATGGTTTAAGCTTGAACTTTAGTGATGATTCTAATGATGGATTGAGATTTTTCACTGATGGTGCCAATTATTCTTCCTTTTGACTTTTATTTATTGGTACCTATGGATAATATTGAATCGAGTAAGGCGTTGACTTCGTCAAAAATCAAATCAAAGTGAGTTAACCATTCTTGTAAAGAGTCATCCATAAGGTTAAAAAGAAAAGTATGATCAACTCATCCTTCAATAAAATACATATCAACAATTCCATCATCCACATTATGAGGTTGTTTAATAATGTTAAAGATATTCAACTCCATAGTCATGATGCCAAAGGACAACTGTATATTGCTAGTTCTGCATTGAATATGAGCATCGACAATTGCTAAGAAAAGTCAGCCTAGAATAATATCAATATGCTTTTTTTATTCCAATACTGATGGAGTATCAATCATAATAAAATCAATAGGAAAATAAAACTTGTCTACCTAGATAAGCACATCTTCCACAATACTACGAAGTATTTTCATTGACCGATCTATAAGCTGTAACACCACTTGAGTTGGTGTAATTCTCCCAATTCAAGTTTCACAAATATTAAATAAGGTAAAAGATTTATACTAGCTCCTCAATCCAATAAAGCATTCTCAAATGTTTAGTTCCCTATACTACATGAGATAGTAGGGGAGCTTAGGTCATTGTATTTTGGAGGAATTTTGCATTGGAGCATGGAATTAATGTAATCTATAATAAACGCCTTATTTTAAAAGTGAATAATTCTTTTTTTATGAAAAAATATTTAAGAAATGTGGCATATGAGGGCACTTGCTTTATAGTATCAAGCAAAGAGATGTTAATATGTACTTATTTAAAGATCTCTAAAATCTTACATATGAAATTTTCCTTCTTTGCTTCAATTAATCTCTGAAGGAATGGAGCATTAGGGACATATTCTCATGGGTTACTTTGTTCTTTCTCATTTGGTGATGAGTCCTCAGTTTCCAAAGGCATAAATTGAGTTGTCTTTTCCATTAGCATCTCTACTTTATTGTTAACTTCTTTGTCTTTTCGCAAAGTCATGACAACTTTGACCTCTTCATGATACTGAAGTGAATTGGTAATTAATTTATATACTCTCTTAGGATTGGGCACTGGCTGGCTTGAGAATTTGTCTTTCTTAACAATCATTACTAAGTTTTGAATTGAAGAAGCTAGTTAACCTACCATCCTTTTTAGGTTTGAGCTTAATTAAGCTTGTGAATTAAATCCAACTCTCATCTCATTTTATAGCTCATCAATAGTGCGATTTTGTTGTTCTATTATGGACGATCCAATTTTTGAGACTTTAGAATGTCTCATTCCATGGTCTAGGTTGTGAGTAGTTCTAATTTTAATTGTACGATCTGGATGATGGCTGAATGACTTAAGGAGCCTGATAAAATGGTTGCATTGGTAGAGTTAGAGCTATTGTTCTCTTCTGTTGGAATCTTTGAGACCATGAAAAGTTAATATGGTCTCTTCATCTAAGATTATAAGTATCGAAATAGGAGTTGGATAAATATATATATATACACATACATACATGCATATATCACATATTATATATATATATATATATACATACATACAAATATACATATATCATACATTTATGGTATTGGCTTAATCTAGGTATGAATTATGGTAAAATTGAATGTAGTTATGTGGCTCGGTTAATTTTATAGTCGTTAAAGTTGCTATTTGGCGAGAAAATCCTTTAACTATTTCTTTGACTTCTTTGATTTCTGATCTTGACTCGCCAACGTGTACTTCATTTACACCCTTGATTTTTTTCACATTCCTAAATGATTGACTTCGCTATTGATAATTATCTACCTCTCACTACAAGAAATCCCAATTTCTAATGTGCTTTTAGACATTAACTCACCACTATTTGTCACCGTTAGCAATTCTTACACATGTGGCAATAGTCCCTTCAAGAAGTGTTGGCATTGGTGTCATTTCTCTTATCCATGATATGGGACACTTCATGATTAATCCATTGAATCGTTCCCATGTTTCAAAACATTACTCAACTTCTGTCCAGATAAACTTTGAGATTTCTCTGCTAATAATATTAGTTTTATGTACTGGAAAATATTTATTTAAAAGTTTAGTTGCCATTTGTTCCCATGATATAATGCTATTAGCAAGCAATGTATTGAACCAAGAATTCTATCCTTTAGAGAAAATGGAAATAATCTAATTTTAACATCTTCATCTGAAAATTTTTCATATTTAAAAGTTTGACAAACAGCATGAAAATCATTCAAATGATTATATGAGGTCTTCATTTTCTAGGCCATAAAAGGATAGAAGACAATTTAGCACACAAAGTTTAACTCGAAACTCCAAGTGGCTATATTGGAGTAACTTATACATGATGTGCTTAAATTAACTAATGGATTGAAATAATCTTTAAATGACCTCTTTTATAGTGCATGTTGTTGTTGTTGTTGTAATACAATGTGTCTACATGCATAAAGTGTCTTTTTAAGTTCAAAGTCTACAGGCTCTAGATCATGTGACAATGACATTTGATAATGCATAAAAAGAACACAAAAAAAAATTAAAAACAAAACTAATGAAAATAACAACAAAGAAGAAATTAAAATACTGACTTTAGTAAGTTATTACACACTACTATAAAAACACACTTAATATCTATACACAAAATTATTTACAGAACATTTACAAAGAAAATTAACTCTACAAATTAAAATTATTTACCCCTTTGGCAACAATGCTAAAAACTTATTGTGTAAATTTTATTGAACTCGCAAATGCACAGATTTTTTGTAATATAGATTAATGGTAAAAAGTATCCATCCCACAAGAATGTAGATTTCAATTATGCGTAGGGTTAATTTTCTAATTCGTTAATTGGCCTTGTAATGAAGGTTTTGATGTATTTTATCCTAAATTTAAATTAAAATGGCAGGAATAAATTAAAGTTAAAATTTTATGAGTAAAGCGCTTGAGTCTTTGGATCCACACTCAACATTATACCGTTGGTTTAATGTTCATTTTTGGTGGCTATTAAATCATGAGGAAAAATTTTCACTCGTCATGAGCCTCACTCTAATAAATATGGTGTCAAATGCTTATTGTGCCAAAGATAATAAACCTCTATTAAGTGTGGTATCAATACAAGTTGTGCCAGACGATAACAATCCTTCTATCGACAACATAATAAGATTGTTCACTAAATAACTTGAATTCACTATCTATTGACATTAAGTCAAGTTGACCTACAAATACTAGAAATGAGTCTCTCTTTAATAAATATAGTGCTAAGTGCTTATCGTGCTAGACGATAATGATATTTCACTAGAAGCCGATATAACTAGTGGATACCTAAATAAAATACATTGTCTATCAACAACAAGTCAAAACAACCACATAAATCAAAGAGTGGGAGAAAACAAACTTACTTAATTAAATCAATAGAATATGTTGAGGTTTCAACTTCAACCCAAGCTTGGAATTAAATTATCTACTCATAATTGAACTAGAGGTAAAATATGAATTTTATTAAAATATGTAGAAATACAAGATGGAGAGGAAATTAGAAAATATAAATTTTATTAAAATACATAGAAATATAATATGGAGAGGAAATTAGATAAAATAGTGCTAAAATTTAGATTTAGGGATGTCAAATTAGGGAGGATTATCATATTTATAGATAAAACGAGTAAATCATAGTTATCGGATGAAAATAATTTGGACGCACATATTACGCCTTGTGGCAAGCTCTGATTGGCTAAAACACATCATCAGTGACTATGATTTGGTGTGTTGCATGTAACTTAAGCCTATTTTTCGGTTCAATAGTATGTCGTCACATCATCAGTTAATGCCAAAGTCAACTAACATGATTCAATGCATCGCATGTATCATAAGCTCATTTTTTGGTCTAGTAGGGTGTTACCGCATCAGCAGTCAATGCCATGTCAGCGGTCAATTCACGTCAATTGTTAACACCATGTCAGTTGGGCCCACTAAAATCTTAAAATTATAATTTTACCCTTTATACCATTTCTAAGGTTTTAAACTACTCTAAGTTAAAAAATATTGTTCATTTTGTTTTCTAATTTCTCGTCTATCATGAAATGACCATAACACTCCTGAAATACTTAAAATACACAAATTACAATAAAATACACAAATAAAAGTTTAAAGACTTAAATAAAGTTAAGAATATTAATGAGACTTAGAGGGCAAAATATGAGTTTACCTTGTATAAATATATACTCTCTAGTATTCAACAACAACATATCATTAACTATGAATGTCTACATATAATTAGGCAAAGTAAAAGAAAGAAAATTGTTTAGTAGCTCTAAAGCTTGATATAAGCAAGGCATGTGACAGTGAAAAATTGAGCATTTTAAAAGCACAATAAATAAGTTGAGTTTATCATGAATTTAGCTCAAAAGAAGATTAAGACAAGCTTGTCCCTTGTCTCTTTATTAGTTTATCTCATATGCAGATGTCTTCTCAAACCTTCTGATGTAGGTAAAATGGCAGCAACTTATCTATGGCTTGAAAATTGGGTAGACAAAGACATCACAATTACACACCTTTTTTTTTTTTTTCAAATGGTAGCCTCATATTTTCTAGAGCCTCAATTGATGATTACAGTTATTTGAAAGCTATTTTTTAGTGTTATATAGCTGCTTCAGGCTTGATCTTCAATTATGACAAATCTTCCATGTTTTTAAATGGAAAAACAAAGGTAGATTTGATCTCAAGAATCAAAAGCATCTTTTAGCTCCATGTAGTTTCCAAGCATAAAAAATATTTGGGGCTACTGTAATTGATTAGTAGAAAGAAGAAAATCTTATTATATGATATTAAGTTGAAAGACACCAACAAAATATCTAATTGGAAAAATAATTTTTTTTTAAGTGGAGGCAAAGAGGTTCTGATTAAAGCTATAGCACAGGCTATTCCAACATACGCCATAAGTGTCTTCAAGATTCCCATGGGCTTATTCTTGACCTATACGGTCATACAGTATTTTGATTTTGATGATAACAAATCATATATCATGAGTAGAATAGAAAATGCATATATTTCACAATTTCACTAACTCTGAAAAGATGAGAAGTATACATGTGAGATCAAGTTCAAGATATTGAAGGACAAAGGTTTAAAGTTCATCAAGTAAAGGACAAACATTATTTAAAGTTCATCAAGTAAAGGACAAACATTAAGAGTACTAGCTTAGATGATCTTTATTGTTTTATTTCTTATAAAGCTAGCATGATTTAAATGTATGTATGATTAAGTATTTAAAAACTCAAGTTATTTTTTCATGACATGTTAAATAAATTATTATTTTCGTAATATAAAATTTTATATTTAAAGGAAAAATAATTTTATTAAATTGGTTGTTTTAAATTTATTGACTAAATTGAAAAAATTTTTGAAAACTTTGAAATCAACAAGTTTTTTTGAAATTCTAAAAATTGACCTATTTATAAAGTTTTATAAATTTTTTAGCCCATAGTATAGTTTCCAAAAATTTTGGAGAAAAACTATAATTTTAGAAAACTTTCACTGTAGCGATATTGTTTCACTGTAGCAAATGGCTAACCGATATTATATAACAATAAACTGATATCAGATAACGGCAAGTCGTTATTAAGATAACAGTTAACCGATAGCTTCTAGAGAGCTAACATGCAGATGGAAGATAATGGTAAACCGAAATTTTGAAATTTTTCATAACTGTCACTTTTAAAGTCATAATGGCAAACCAATAGAGGATAATAACGAGCCGATAATGCCCCAACAGTCTCTAATGGCTAGTTTTTGTTTCTAATTATAAAAAGCCAAATCAAACTCATTTTAAGAGAAGTTCTCCAATATCCATTAAGCTTAAACTTGTTCATTCAAATTATCTTAAACTTTTATTTACTTATTTATATATATTAAGCCATTGTTAAGTTTTTATTTGTACATTCACTCTAAAAGAGAATATTTGTTCTAATCTTCAAATTCATTATTAAATTTGTGTGAGTGTAAGTGTGGAAAAAACTTAAGAAAAGATGTGTATGTGAGTGAAACACTACTTAGAAAGGTTTATTAACACATTGAAAGTTAATTGTAGGAACTTGAAACCTTGTGAGGATTATATAGTAAAATCTTCAATTGTGGTTTGCTTGGAGGCATAGATGTAGACGAATTTTGTCGAACCATGTAAAACTATTATGTTTGCTCTCTTCGCTCTCGTCTCTTTAATTTTGTCCTTTAATTTTGTCTATTGTAAAAATTTATTTATATTGAAATTGCTTGAATTATATGCTTAAATTCTATTGTATTTGTAAGCATAATTTTAATTACCTAATTCACCCTCCTCATAAGTTGCATACTTGGAATTTCACTTATGTAAAGATATTCAACAATTATAGTTAGATTTTGGTAGGGGACAAAAAGAGATAAGAGGAGTATCCACTAACTTGATGGGAAAGCCTATGCAAAGCTAAAAGCAGAGGACTTGGTTTTAGAGACTTTGCCTGTTTTAATCAAGCCGTGATTGCTAAACAAGGTTAAAAGATGCTTCAATTCCCAGACTCATTAATGTTGAGGATCCTACAAGTAAAGTATTTTAAGCACACTAATTTTCTAGAAGCAAATCTGGGGTTAAAGCCTTCATTTGTCTAGAGAAGCTTTTTATGGGGCAGACACATCATTCAAACAGGGGTAAGATGGAAGATAGCCAATGGAAACAAGGTGAAGATCATCAGAGTAATTGGCTACTAAGACCTGACTTTTAAACCTGTCTCTTCACTATCTCTGCCATTAGATTAACTTGTATTATCTCTGATTGATTAGGACAATCAATAGGACGTGAGGACAACCCATCAACATTTCTTAAAAGAGGATGCAGAGAAAATTATTCAAAATATCTCTTCTAAAATTAAGGGCTGTTATTCAGTTAAAAGCAGCCCTTAAATTGCCATGAGATTAAAAAATCCATACACACTACGCTGCTCATAAGACAAATCCTTAACTTAGAATGTCGTATAGAAGAATGTCGTATAGAACAAAATCTTCTAGAAAAGATAAAAATCTTCATCCAAAGAGCCACTAAGAATTTGATGCCAATAGTAGAGAACTTTGTGTTAACTCTATAAGATATAAGTAGAGACCATCTCCCATGCATTATTCAGGTGCAAGGCTACCTGTAAAATATGGAAACTTAATCCATATGCTACTGATATTCAGACTTTGGCTCACATGATTTCTTATGTGTGTTGCAGGAATTGGCAGAGGAGAAGTAAAGCAGATCATGAACCAATAATTGGTTTGTGCTGGGTAACTTGGCACTCAATAAATCAATTTGTTTTACACAAGCATCTGGATGCTAAAATAACAATGACAGGGGCAGAAGCTATGGTTGAGTCTTACATGAGAGTTAAAATACCACAGCTGACCTCATCCCAAGTGAAAGCTAATGTTGTCAAACCAGATAAACAACTATCAGGCCTAGGCATATTAATGAGAAATTCAAGTAGAGATATTGTTGCTGTTACAATCAAAAGATGATATTTTAATGGAATTGTATTCTTTGCAAAGGTTGAGGCAATAAACTTGGGTTATCAAACTACAAAGAGTGCAGGATTTCTTCCAATGGTGATTGAAACTGACTCCTAGAATGTTGTGGATTTTGTCTCAAACAAGAAGGACAATGAATCAAGATCTATCGAGTGATTTTACAGATCCAAGACTGTTTAAAAAGTTTTAATAGTTGTACAATTCAATATGCATCCAGATCTTGTAATGCTATTGCTCATTCATTAGTTAAGATAGCTTTAGAATAAATCGAACCTGTTATTTGACCGGAGAACTTGCCAACAAAACTCATGTCATTATTATCATATAAATACAGTTTTTAATGTATTAAAATATATATTTTTTAATATTTTAATAATATTTTTATTTTAACAAAGTAAAAATGTTAGCAACTTGTTTTGTAGCCGAGTGGTTAAAGCATCTGCTTTTTCTTTTGGGAGAGCCGCTATTCGACTCTCCATAAAAGTATTATGGGGAGATTTAATCCTTGTATCCTTTGCTATTCGACTCTCCATAAAAGTATTATGGGGGAATTTAATCCTTGTATCAGTCAATTCGAAAAGGAAAAGAGCCGCTATTCGACTCTTCATAAAAGTATTATGGGAAGATTTAATCCTTGTGTCCTTCGTTCGACTCCTGGAAGAATTTATAGAAATTAATATATACTAATCCTAACAATCCTCTGATTTTAGTGAAAGTCTCATATTATATATATATATTAATAATAATATCACTAAAAAATAAAAAAATATATTAAAATTTATATATTTTTATTTTAATAATATCTCACGTTAATATAATAAAAAAATACTCAACTTAAATTAAATTTTATTTAAAAATTGACTTGACAATCATGACACCTTTAAAATCTGAATAATATAATATTTTTTGTTTTTCTCAAATATTTGAAAACTAGAAGATATAATCTACATTCACGATACATTCACGTTCTTTAGTCATAATATTTTATTTATTTTTTATATATTGTAGGTACAAAGTATGAATATGATACTTTAAAATTTAATAAATCTGAAGTGTTTTTAGTGTGAAAAAAGAAAAGAAAAATATTCCTAAACATTTATTTGAAAATAGAATATATAACCTACATTCACGATACATTCACGTTCTTTAGTCCTAATATTTTATTTATTTTTTATATATTGTAGGTACAAAGTATGAATATGATACTTTAAAATTTGATAAATTTGAAGTGTTTTTAGTGTAGAAAAAAAAAAGAAAAATATTCCTAAATATTTATTTTTATTTTATCTTTACCTTGAGTCATGACTGATTGACTAATCAAACTCTTAATTAACTGTTCTTAAATCATTTTAAAAAAATAAATTATTTTTAAATCTTAATTATATACAAGCACTTTGAAAGAGAGTGGAGTTGATGGTTATCTTTATGGATTCTTCACATATTATAGAGATTTTATTTTTTAATTTGAAAAAAATTTAAAATTTTTATCAAATTTAAATAATAATTAATTTTCTTATCAATCCATAATTCTCTATTATATAAAGAATATAAAAAGTTGAGAAATAATAAATTAATTATTTAATTTTATCATCAATTTATAATTGTCTCTTATTAATTAATAATACTAAGAATATAAAAAAAATAATAATAAATTAATTATTTAATTTTTTCATCAATTCATAATTCTCTCTTATTTATAAAATAAAAAATATTAAAATATTAAAAATAATAAATTAATTATTTAATTTTCTCGTAAATTCTCTTATTCATAAAATAAAGAATATAAAAAGATGAGAAATAATAAATTAATTATTTAATTTTTTTATTAATTTATTTTTTTTTATTAATTTATAATTAAAAATATATAAAATAATAATAATAATATGCCACGTAAGCTCTTCAACTCTTATCTTTACATAAATATATATAGGTATTTAAACAAGTGTAAGAATTATAAAAACATAATTAACCAACAACTTTTTTGAGTTTAGCTTTCATTGCCGAAAGCCAGTCACCATCTTCAACAATTCTCAGTTACACACACACGGACAGAGAGATGAAGCTGTCTCTGAAACTCCCAGATGATTCCCAAACCTCACCAATCCTAAAGGCCAAAATACCCATCACCATTTTCAATCAACCTTTCATTTCTTCTCTCACCACCGCTGCCGGCGGCGGCAGTCGACAACTTTCCTTTTCTCTCGGCACCAATTTTCCATCAGGCCCTTCTTTCAAACTCAACTATAAACCACTCTCTACGACGAGCACAAGCACAGCCCCTTTCTCTTTCTCTTTGAAATCAGGCCTTGGTTTGTTCGGTTCACCCCACGACTCTCCTCTTATCTTCTCTGCCCACTTCACTCTTTCCTCCACAAACCCAACTAATTTCACTCCTACGTTTTTGCTCCATTTCAAGCCTCAATTTGGCAACTTTTCACTTCACAAAATCACGTCTTCTTCAAACCCTAATCCTTCAAATTCTGGGCCCCATTTCATTTCTGGGTCCCATTTGCAATCTGGGTCGCCTTCAAACACTGAGTTTGCAAATTTGTCGGCTTCGAATGAGACGTCCGGGTGGCAAGATTTGAAATTGGAGCCGTGTGGGGGCAATGGGCATGGTAGTTTTTCTAATGTGGTTGATCCAATTCGTAGTGATGGAATTGGGTTTGTTAGAGAGAGAGCGTCGTTGTTGAAAGATGATGATAAAAAAGGTGGCTTTTTAGGTCGAATTGCGGTAAAAGCAAGAACAGTGTTGCCGGTGACTAAAAGGGTAATGATGAATTTGAGGTGGGGAGTGAATTTGCCCGCTGATTCTGAGGTTAAAATGCCGTATTTAACTGTGAATAAGATTGGGATTGAGAGGGTTGACAAAGTGGAGGAAATGAAAAGGAAGAAGAATATGGAGAGTGATGTCCGTGATTTGGAGTTGTTGAAAGGAATGTGTTTTTGGATGAGAAGAGATTTGGAGCTATTGGAGAAGGAAAATAAAGACATGAAGCAGTGTTTGGAGGAGATGGCAATGGGGGTTTCCCCGAGGAATTGTCATGGAATAAATGATAGTATTGGGAAGAAGGTATTTCCATATTCAAGTGAGAGTTTTGGTGAGGCAAAAAGCTATGGTGGTGTAAGTGACAGTTCTGGTAAGAAGCTTTATTCAGCATCAGGTGACAGTTTTGGCGAGTTTGAGAAGCGGAGGAACAAGAAAAATGGTGAAGGGAATGGTCAAGCAGAATATAAGAAGTCAGTTAATCAGGCTAGTGATTTGGAGTCTGAGTTGCAGAAAGCTATTAAGGCTGCTTCCTCTTAGCAAGGTTTGCAATGTTTGCAAATGTGTAATTTCAGCTTTTCCTTTGCCATATGTATAGTAATCAAGTTTTTGTTTTATCTAAAATTCTGCCACTTTCTTGTTTATTGATATTGTAAAGCATTGGACATCAATTGCAGAGGTTATGTCAATAAATTTTTGTGTATCTTGGCTTTAATTGCTAGAATGTTAGGAAGGGTGAATGACACTAACTTTTGTCAGCATTGGTTTATTTTGCAAGACCTCTCCGGTTATAGTGTTAGGGAATTTGTTATGCGTAGCAGATTAGTAAATTGAGCATTTTGCTGCTCTTCCCTTATATACCAATTGCAAATTTTTGCATGTGAAATGTGTATACATTGAAATTGGTTTTGTGATCTTGTATGCTGAGTGAACCAGAACAATGCATTTGGAATACTGGTGGATTTGAAGACTCTTCTGCCGGATGAACTGCTTTTTTTTCCCTTAGTTACAGAATTAGAAAAATTAAAGAATACCCTTGTTGTGCTACAAATTTGGCCTCACCTACTTAACTCTCTTGACTTCAAGTAAGCAAGTTTCATTATCACATACAGTCACTGCAGCGAAAGCTATTATAATATTCCAGGAATCTGAGATATCGAGTGAGAATGAAACATTATGCTTCATGCAAACATGAGGTTTCGATTGATTTTGAAATAGGATGGAAATGACTTGGCATTAAGTCTTAACTAGCCATTGTTCACTTGTGTTGCCACAGAAACTGACTGTTACTTCCCTCCAAGCATTATTTGTGCAGAGTGCAGAGAGTATGGCATTTGTTACATACTTACATGATGATGCTTGTGATCTATATGACTCTCTGGTCTATACTTCTTGCTTGCTTTGGATTTTGCCCGGACATGTGATGTTCGTAGTAGCTATCATAAATGTGCGGTCTGGCTCCTTGGTTACAACTATAAGCTAAAGAAATCTTCTCATATTTGATTTATATTTCAGGAAAATGCAGTCTTCAGAGATATGTTATAATTGTATGAAGTTACAAACACAATGACTATTGTTGTAATATCAATTGATTGTGATACAGCTTCCCTTGATTCAGAAGTAGATTAATTATTATTAGCAAAATTTATGGTAAATCATTGATAATTAATTAAATTGAAGAATATCAATTTATTCAGAGTCAGTCAGTTTACTCACTTGCAATTTCTAATGCAATTGAAGGATTTGGATTGTTCAGAATCATCTTAAAAATTTGTTTTCTATTTTACAATTTTTAAACACGACAAAATTTTTGAATCATTTTATGCCCTGCCAATGCCTAAAACTAGGGTTGGCAAAATTCCACGAATCCCGATTGGAATTCAAGATCCCCGACCTGTTCGTAAAGGCATTTGGTAGAAAATTTTGTCCTAATTTACTATTCAGGTTGAGATTTAAGACTCAAATTTATCTTAATTTACAGTTTATATAGGATTTAATACGTTTAAAAATCTCAATTAAGATCTCAAATGTCTCAAAATTTGGGTTTTCAGAAATATATAACAAGTTACTTTAATGAATAATATAGATTTAACATATTGATCATTTGTGTATGATAAGTCTTTTTTATAAATAATATATACGATATGTCGGTCATAAATATACAACATATTATTTATGATAAAATCTGTAACATATGATAGAAGACTCATGTCATTCGCGAATCGCAATAATTCGGATCTCGATCGAGCTGAGATCAGAACACATTTTTGTCCCAATTGATTATTTGGGACGGAATTCGGGATATAATTTTTTGTTCCATTTATCAATCAAGGCGGCAAATCCCTACCCGTCCCATCATATTGTCAACTTACCTATAACTTGTAAGGCTTCATTTGGGCATGATGAATCCGGTTTATGTGATTCTGACAGATTCAGATTTTTCATTCATTTTGCTTTTTCGATATCCATTGATTAGTGATCGACAACATCTAAACTATAAATTAGTATCTCAAGATTCTTGCGAAAAAAGATGTTGAGGAGCTATCTATTTCCATTCTAAGAAAATCGAAGGATTCGAAACAACAGAAAATGGTTCAATTGAGCTGGATCTTGGTGGATTTAAAAATTAAAATGAAAAGGTCGCTGGGCTGGGCTCGTTTGAATAATAATAAAAACCCCAAAATGTGGGCTATATTTAAAGAAACGGAGTACAAATGCAGTGGGGTGATGGTGAGATTCGTAAATGTAAAACAAAGAAAAGAATGGCAAGCTCGGCAACTGCAACAAGCGGAAGCAGCAGTAGTACTAGAGAAGGAACAGCAAAAGCAATGGTGTTTGATCAAATTTCTCAGACAATCCAGTCCACTTCCAATCTTCTTCACCTCATGCAACAGTCCTCTACTTCTCAGGTTTCTTTCTTTCTTTCTTTCTTTCTTTACTGATTGATTCAGATTTTTCTTATTTTATGATTATTGGAAAATGGAAATTCATTCATTCACGGATTATCTTATTTGATCAATTTTTGCTGATAACTTTTAATTCATGGGGTATCTTTCTACTCTGTGAATATGGATCGATTAGGCTTAGGTATTGTGCTCAGTCATGGCTGGCTGAAATGGTCATATAAGTTCGAGGATTAACTAATTTTAGTTAGAGGGTTTTGATTGGAGCCACTGTTAGGTAGGCATATTAGCTTTGATGTGTTGGGCACGGTAGCATGGAGTGTGTGTGAGCTGTGGCGGTGCCAAGAATTTAATCTAGCAGGGGCTAAGTTCAAACAAGAATATAATTTGAAAAATGGTCAACAAATAACAAATGCCAAAATAAAAATTTCATTAATATATTCAATTCAATACATTTATAGCTGACCTCAACATGTTTTCATAAGTTGAAAATGTTGAAGAATAATCTCATCATCAAAACTATACAATATATCTTTCTTTTTTTTTATAAATACAACAATACTAACATTCAATTATTGATGTCTCATCCGATTTCACTGATATTTTTTCACAAAAGTCATAACTGGAATTGTCCTTTTTACTATAGTTGTGGCAATTCAATTTTTGATCTCTCATCTGATTTCACAAACATTTTTTCACACAAGTCATAGCTAAAAATGTCCTTTCGACAGTAGTTGTGACAACTGGTAAAATCAAGATAATGTCACCAATAGATTTAATTAATCGATGCAATTTATCCTTCTTAGTATCCACTATTTTTCTTACTAGCTCACCAATCCCTTTCAATCTTGAAAATTTGTTATCAAAACCTACTTCCATAATATAAACATTAAGTTGAATTTCAAGTGACATAAGATCTATTGAAGAAAAATCATTTGGATAAAACTAAGTAAGACGAAGTAGTTTTTGTTGTTTTGTGCTACCAGAGTGTTTCTTTGTGAGTTGGAAGTTTAAAAACAAATACTTGATATTTTAATTATTTTTAAATTTTAGCAGGGGCTTTTATGGTAAATTAAATTAAAAATGGAACAAATATCAAAATAAATTTGTAAATTTTGAAAAGCCAAGCCCCTGCTAGCCCAACATGGTACCGCCACTCTGAGTGTGTTTGTATGAGCGAGACAGAAATATTATGAAATTAATGATAAAAATTAGTGAGTCTCATTAAGAATTAAAATCTGAGAATTTCCAGGTCTTCAGAATCTAAGGAAGCTTCTGTGGCAGAATTGTACATACATAATATTTCTAGACTCTTTGGTGGTTCTAACTCGACTTTCATTAGCGCAATATGTGCTGATTTTTCTATAGATTTATGTAGTCGCAATATGTTTAACAATGAACAAGCAAGGGAAATTAGGTTTGCGCATTTTGGCAGACACAGCTTTTCGGTTCAACTAAAATTTTTTAAGAGTCGCAGAATCTACTGAATACTAGCACAATGGATGAACTGTTCGCTGTCCAAACTATGAATTATGTTGTCTTAATAGGCTGAATTGCTATCACTGAAGTTTATTGCCCTTGCATTCTCACCGATGTTGAGTGTTTTTGTATATTACATTTCCAACAACTCATTCGTTTACCAATGTTTGCACAATAGCTAACCCTATGTGACTTTGCCGTTCTGTTTTGTTGGGCATGGTCACTCATATGCTCATACTTTTTCTGATTTGCAGGTTCAACTGACGAAACTCCCAAAAAACCTTTTAGCAAAAACCTCCACGATTAAGAATACAGGGCAAGTATGTAAGACCCTCTGAAAAAGTACTCTTGTTTCCCAGATATTCCTTACAAGCCTTTTCATGTCATCCCTTTCTGACACAGGTATTACAGCAGATGCCTCAGGTTATTGCCTCCCTAGATGCACATGTGGAGAATGGATTACAAAGGTTCTGTTTACTTTATCCTTTATTGTTTAGATCAGTGCTGGTATTCAACTGGGCTTGCTGTTTTTCATATATCAAAAACTTGCTTCATTGATGTACGCCTTGTTTGGTATTGAGATGTTGCGGCTTAAAAGCCACTGCTATTGTGAGAAATATGTTGTAGTTAAGAAATAAAAGTTGATAGTATATTTTAAATATGACTTTTAAATAATAATTTTGACTAAAGAAATTATAGGGATTTCATCATAGAAATGTGGGATAAAATCGACTTAGCTTCCAAACCACAGTAGCAAGTGCTTACAAAACAATTTAGTGTCGTTGCTTAATACCTATGACTGCCCAACCACAATACCAAACAGGGCCTTAGTTTACAGAATCATGTTAAATTAGGTTTGCCTTAGTTTACAGAATCAATCAGATTGCAAGTCAATAGCATGTTATTGAATGAATAGATGTTTCCTTAAGTTGCCAGTTTGATGTTTCTTGTGTTTGTATGATTTGGTAGTTCACCAAGTTGTAAAGGATCTGTGGAGATGATGCAAGTATATGATAAGATAACCAAACAATATTATGTGACAAATATGAATGCTACTTCAGGAAATTCATGCCAACCTTCTTGGTGCTGCCTACATGAATCATTTCTGCCATTTAGCAGCTGCACTTACAATGGACAAGTCTTTAGATTATACAATCCAAAACCAAACTGATCTTAAGCTATTGGAATGACCATTTGCAACTGACAACGAATTTATTGCATGTGTAATAGTTAAAAGAATACCTTTATATGCATTTATGTATGCTTTACTTCTAGTTTTCTTGGTAACTGTTAATGAACTGAATGGCAACCTGTTTCTGACAACTTTTTCTTATTTGAATTACAAATTTTTCAGTGTTCCTCATCTCAGAACTGTTTCCCAGCTACTTGCAAATATGGAGAGCTGCCAACTTAGTTCTCTCTCTCAAGCACATTTGCCTGAAATGGTATAAACCCCATCTCCTCTGAACACATCTTTTTCTCAGTTAGAGCTGTTTCCATCAATGATCCACTATTGATTCCCTATGTAATTATATCACTTTAATACCCACTATTTGAACTGATATTTAAAGGAATCTAAGACAGCGAATCAGCCTTCTGAAGTGAATTGACTGACAAAGTGTGGAGCCAATTCTACAGAGTTTTTTACCAGAATGCTAATCCTAGTGCTCCTGAGTAGTATTTCTTTGTTTTAAATTCAATTTTATTGCAGGAACCTGACATGGGAAAACAACCTCCAGCAAAGCATTGACTGTCCAAACTTTGGAACCATTCTGGGGAGTTCTTTAGTAGCACGTTAAGACTAAGGCTTTTGTCGTGCCTAATTCAATCTCAGAAGAATTGGTGCCTAATTCAATCTCAAGAGGAATTGGTTTCTGATGGGACTCGATTGATTGATTTTGAAGTAACTTGCATCTTATTTGAAGGTAACAAAAAGATATGGTCCATCTTGAACCCTTGCCGTGTGTAAAATGTGGTCTAGTTATTCTTTGAATGCAATTTGTGGAACATGTGTATGTTGATCTTTTTTGTTCACCTAACTTTGAGACACGTGGTTACTAGTCGTACGTTTTGATTTATATTTAGACGTCATTTTCCTCTTTAAAGCGCAGGCATGACAAAGCAATGCTGACCTTCTCCACGGACTTCCTGTGGGAAACATGCAAGAAATAGATAAAACGCCTGTGCTTTGTTCTCCTTACATTTTTGGTTCTGCCTTGAGAGCTGCTGAGGCCTTGTTAGATATTGGAGCGCTATTATTTTTAAATTATAGTTATCATTAAAAAAATGTAATAAAAAAATAAAAGTTATTATAAATATGATTCTAAAATAATAATTTCGATAATAATAATAATCAAATATTTTTAATTTTTCACTGTACATTCAGGGAATTAAATCAACTTTGACTTTTATATTATAATAGTTACTATTTACTAAATATTTATGTCTTAATATGTTGAAAATACTATAAGTGACTAATTTTATGAGTTTTAATAAAAATAGCATTAGGTAAATTTTTTAAAAGTCATTTATTGTATAAATTTTCTCTATTTTGATAGTAACTTTTATAAACAAATAGATAATTATTTATTATAAATAGTTTATTAAATAAGTCACTATATATGTTTAAAATTTATATTGTAATATTAATATGTTTTAAAAAAATAAGAGAAAATTTAAATTGTTATTTCTACTTTGGTCATTTTATAATAAAACATCATTTTTATAATAAAATTTATTTAATTTACTCAGTTTATTCAAATACTAAGTTATTTTTAATTATTATTTTATTTTATTTGTTCTGTATAAGTAATTTATTTTATTACCTATCATAATTTTAAATTGATCAATGTTATAATTTTTAAGTCATAATTGTTTAATTTTAATACTAAATTGAGCTTTAGTCAAGTGATTTTAGAGTAATTTTATTTTATTGACCATCCAAATTCGAAAGTAAAATATATCTATTTCTTATTCTACAAGGTAAAAACTGTATGAAAAAATTTAATTGTGACAATAAAGTTGTTTATTAAGGCAGCTCTTGTACATGTAACAAAATGTTAAAATGTTCAGTTGTCAAGGAAATTGGGATACGGGCTAACCATTAAAATGACCTTCCATTAGTATGATTGACTTAAAATGCCACCTTATCTCATACAAATTTTGATTGATTAGCTTACCATTTCTTTCTTTTATTTATGGCAATTGTTAAGTTATTTCAAAAATAATTTATTTTCTTCACGTAATTATATAAAAAATAATAATAAAATATATGATTAATTTTTTTTTAACAAGAATAAGGATCCTTTCCTTATATTTGATTTTGTCGAGAATCTGTCATCTCGAAATCGGTGAAGAAATATCAAAATCTGTCGGTTCGTGCGCAATAAATTCCTTGTCTTTTGTGATTGAAATAAATCTCACATTTTTCTTTACTTATATGTATTTGTGTATTACTAAAATTACTTATATTAAGCCAGCGAATGCATCACATTTATTTCAACAACATCAATGTTTAAATAATATATCATGTCATAACACAACCCGTCATTCATTACGTCAAATCAGTGACTATAAATTCATGAATACCATCACTACAATATTATTTATTTACTATATGTGACAAAATTAAATTTTTAATTATATTAATAAGGTAAATAATGTATATTAATTTTAAAAAATTATAATATTATAACTATAGTATATTATAAGGACATCATGTCTGATAATTAAGTATTATTAAGGGTGATTTTAAGTATAAGTAAATTAAGCAATGACTTAGGCCTCAAATATTAAAAAAATTATATAATGATCGTCTAAATTTTATATGTTAAAAATATTTTATTAATTTTTTTTATACTTCCTTGATACACTCTAATTAATGGATTTTTTTTAAAATTACTTATAATAGGAAATGTTATTTTCTATTACTCTCTTTAATTAATTAATAATTATCTTACAATTAAGAATTTTTATACAAACTCTATATTTGATAACATTAACTTTAAACAGCTATAATTGATAGTGTTTTTAATTGTTAAATTTTTTAAGAAAAAAGATTAAATTCTTCATCTCTAAAAAAAAATACTTTAGTTATTTAACTTTATAAAATTTGTTGTTCCTTTTATTATAAAGAAAATTAGTATATTTATTGGTTCACTTTTGAAATTAAAAAAAAATAATTTTTTGAAATAATAGCTCTAAAGAAAGGAAAAAAAGTTTTGACTAATTTTTTATTTTGAAAATTTTTATTATTTTGTTGATGTTTGATATTTAAGATATAATTAAAATTAATTAAATTTCAAATTCTTTTATTTTTTTAAAAAAATTATATTTTTTTAAATATTAAAATTATTGACTTACCTAAGGCAATATTCTAAGCGAACTCTCAGTATCATCTGATGATACTCAGATGATTAAATTTTATGTTTTTTAATTGTTTAACTGTGTTTAAATTGTGGATTACGATAAGTATGGACCATGTTGTATTTTTATTCTGACAAAATGCTCGCAGAAAGAAGTGGAATCGGCCTTTTCTTTCTTTTTTTTTTCCACTTGTTCACTTTCCACGAAAGATAAACATTTCAACCATTGACTGGTTGACCAAATCGTCGCCGGCCATCAATGACTTTATGGTCAAGAAGAATCCACAATCCATTGCCCGCTAGGATTGGATTCTCCACGTGGCAAAAATCGACCAAAAGTACTATGAATTGTGACCTCCATCCATCAATTTCTTTTTTAAAAAAGCGATCCCGCAACTTACCCGCCACCGTATGCGCATCTTTATTTTGACTCTAATTTTGGGCTTCATTGGTACCGTGCTTTTTGAGTTTTGACTTAAATTTTTTTTAAATATTATAATTATGTCATAGAATTAATAACGGTAATAAATATTATTTTTAAATAATAATTTAATAAAATTTTAATTTAATTTTTAAATTATAATTTTATAAAATATTTAAAAAATAACTTGAAAATACAACTATCTACTATTAAATTTTAATATATTTTTAGACAATAATTAAAAAAATATTACGCATTTAGTTTTTACTCTCATTTAATTATATAAAGTTACCTCCCAGCCATTTCTTATTTGAGTAATAGACTGCTCAACTTTAAAGATTTGAATGTCTCCGGACATTTTCAAACTAGACTTCAAAAATATACTTATCAATATTTATTAAAAACCATCAATTATATAAAGGATTTTCTTAAGTTATATATAATATAACTTAGTATGACCCTTATATAAAAATGCCTCTCAGTCACTTTTTATTTGAGTAATGGACTCCCCTCTCCTCAACTTCAAGAATTTGAAGCTTTCGGTATGTATAAAGCATATTTATTCATTTTTCAAGGATTTTCAAACTAAACTTCAAAAAAATATTTAACTTTATTTATTAAAAATCACATTAAACTTAAATATAACACTTAAAATTTAACTTAAGACTCTAATATTTCAAATACGATAATGCCTAACTACATAAGAATATAAATAAACAACAAACTAACTAACTTTGTTCGCTATAAATTGCTTATATTCAAAAAGAAAAAATAACTTCACACAATAAAATCTATGCTACATTCCAATCGGAAAAAGAAATTCCCTTTATTGCAAAACCCAAAAAAAAAAAAAGAAAGACACACCCGCAAAAACTCACCAAAAAAGAAACCAATATTACTAAATTTTGTATTTTAATTTGTATGGTATGAATATACAAATTAAAAGGGGTTTAAAATAATTGATGGATTTTTGCGATAAGTACAAAACGACGACGTGTAGTTTCTATAATGAGCCACCTCCACTTGATAATTATGTATAAATAGAAGAATAAAAATACAAAGAAAATCCAAAACGACGAAGCAAAATAGCCAAAGGTGAAGAAAAAGCACGTGAAGCTCTGTCTCTCTCTGTCTCTGCCTCTTCACCGTCGCCACAAAATCAAAACGAAAGAAAGAAAGCTGAGTGAGAGAGAGAGCTGAAACAACACAACCGCTAACAGCTAACAGCTAACAATGGCTTCGCTGACGATACCACCTCCTTCACAATCCACGTCAGCTTCTTGCTCTTCGTCTATCTTCACTCGCTGTTCTCTCAGTAATCAAAACCCAACTTTATCGTTCAGTTTCAGGGACTCTCGCTCTCGGATTCACGTCTCCAACGCCTCCGCCGTTGTAAGCACGCTCATAAATCTATTTTAATATAATATATATTATTGATTGTTAATTTATTATTGTTTGTTTTTGTGACATTTAAATTGGAAAGAAATTATTGTGACAGAGATGTGACATGGCTGAGGCACTGAAATTTCCAAATGGGAAGCCTAATATTCCAGTTCTAAGCGAACGGACGCTGCCCAAATTTTTGGAAACCGCCGAGAAAACTGTCAACAGAACTACTAATAACAGGATCAAATTGTTCTCGGGCACCGCCAATCCTGCTCTTTCCCAGGTACTTTTATTCACTTTAATTGCATTTAGCTGTCTTATTTAGAGTGTGCTTTTAAACTTGAAAATTACCTTGTGTGTCGTGTTTCATGCTAATGTTGGACTGCATATCAAGGATGAAAAATATCAAATCAAAGCTCCTGTACTAGCTGTTTGTTAGAGTGTTGAAACGAACTTCTTGTTGTCCATTTTGATTAATTTTCCTTACAAAGAAGACTCACCCTGATTTCTAAATGTCTAAAATCATTTGAGCAATATTATTGGAAGCAGAATTACTAGTTTCTGCAAGTTTGTGACCGGAGTCTCTCTATTCAAGATGGCATTTCCCAGGTGTCAATTTTGTTGGGATTTTCTAGTGTCCTAAGAAGAGTCTCTGTCCAAAACACATCATCAAATCATGCCTTGCTGCTGCTAATTACTAGTTTCCGCCATTTAAATACACAGTTTTATTGGTTTTCGATCTATAAGTCATTACAGGGCAGACCAACCTTACTTACATTATGAAGTGCACGCTGTAGTGTTATGATAACAACATTCATACTATACTCTGTTTGTTACCTTTGGATGGTGGACGGTAGAATGTCCCATTTTAAACTTTTATTCATCTTTATTACTAGGATTCAGCTCTATTTCTTGATGTTTATGGTCTGTTATGATTCGGTGCTCCTATTCTAAGGTATTTCATTAAACATATTGTTAACCAAAATGCTTTCACCTGAAGGGATGGCTGTTCCCTTGTTATTCGTGTTACCATCGGTATAAGATGATTTGAAAATCCATTGAAATTCTTGGTTATAACTACCATTATTAATCTAAAAGCATCAAATACCTACTTTGTGGATAACCCAATATGCCCATTTATTATTTAGTAAAATTTCCTGAGTTGTTTTCTTATTTTTTTTCCTCCTTTGGTTTTTCTACATAATCCTTTTTAGGACAATGTTAGTGACATCAGCTATGGGGGTCAAATTGCAAATACTTACTCTTGTTAAACTGTCATACTACTGTTAACTTTTCACAACGTATACCCTCATGTTAATGTCGGCACATAGAGCTTTCATTAAACATTTGCATTTTTCTTATTTTTTGTGTTTTGTACTGTAGTAAAATTTTTTCCCAAAAACTATAGGTAGTAATTTTTGGCTATATGAAAGATGCTGGTAATATTTGTTCCTTCCAAAACTTCTCTTTTCCAATTTTTTTTTCCTCTTTAAGGGGTATAATTTTCTTGTAATACTCAAATCCTTGTTTTTGACAACTATGCATTATTATTTCCTAGGAAATTGCTTGCTACATGGGCGTGGAATTGGGAAAGATCAACATAAAGCGATTTGCTGATGGTGAAATTTATGTTCAGCTGCAAGAGAGTGTTAGAGGATGTGATGTTTATTTGGTGCAGCCCACCTGCCCTCCAGCAAATGAAAATCTCATGGAGCTTTTGATAATGATAGATGCGTGTCGGAGAGCATCGGCCAAGAATATCACAGCTGTGATTCCTTACTTTGGATATGCTAGAGCTGACAGAAAGGTGAGTGTAAGCCGCTATACGCTTTTGATGAATTTGTCTGTTGAAACTTTATTTTTTATTATACTTGGAGCTAACAGATTTCAAAAATGAAAATGGAAATTTGACATACATTTGAGTAATGGAATAATTTAAAGATCTGATAAGCTCCCAATATCAATAATGCCCTAGACAATTAGACAAGCAGTTGCTTAATATCTTCTCTGTCTTTCAAGTTGCATTGAAAGCAAGACAATGATATTTTGAAAATGTTTTTCGGTTCATAGATGCTTATGCATTATCTTTTTCGTGTGGGTCTATATATGTTCTTTGCAGACTCAAGGGCGAGAATCAATTGCTGCCAAACTCGTGGCAAACCTTATAACAGAGGCAGGTGCAGACCGTGTTCTTGCTTGTGATCTTCATTCCGGGCAATCCATGGGTTACTTTGATATTCCAGTGGACCATGTATACTGTCAGGTAATCAGGACAAATTTTTATCCTGGAGTGTAGCTGATTTATTATCAGTCAATGATCGGAAAGAGTATTATTCTCTGACTTTGTTATGATGGTTTATCCTCTGCACTCTAGCCTGTGATTCTTGATTACCTTGCTAGCAAGACGGTTTCTTCTAATGATTTGGTGGTGGTTTCACCTGATGTTGGTGGAGTGGCAAGAGCACGTGCTTTTGCCAAAAAGTTATCTGATGCACCTTTAGCAATTGTAGATAAAAGGCGTCATGGACACAATGTTGCAGAGGTAATTAAGCATTATGTTTCCTCTTACAATTTTCATTTTTACACATTCTCTAGAAAATGTTGAAATCAGTTGCAGTTCTCCTGCTTCAAATTGCTATTCTACTGTCCCTTATGAATTCTTTCACCCTTAGAATCTCCAATGTCTGCGACATGTCAACTTTTATAAACTGTTATCTCAATAACTTGTTTGCTAGGATGTGGATAAATGTTGCGGTTTAATTTTATGGACTACTTTGAATCTAATTTCGTTTTGTCAAAGTGGAAGTATTGATGCTGTATTGTCCATCACAGAGTGACAGTTGTCCTATTGTTTATGTGCGTGTTCGCTAACTGCTATAGACATACGTTGATGGAAAGGAATATTTGCTCTTCTTATGTTTTTTATTCTTTCGTATGTTATTACATTGTTCACTTCCTCATTGTGCTTAACATTTATACTTCAGGTGATGAACCTTATTGGCGATGTAAAAGGAAAAGTTGCAGTAATGGTGGATGACATGATTGACACTGCTGGTTGGTGATCTAAACTTCATTTCAAACTAGATCACAGACCAGTAACTGTGATTGGGAGTGCTGCTTTAATCTTGGATTATTTCTTGCATTTGTTTCTAATAATTCTGTATTTGAATTTCTAAGTTGGATTTTGTACCAGCCATGAAATAAAATAGTAAATAATCAATTCTTTTGGTGTGCTGTTAACCTAAAGTGTATGTGGATGATAGGGACTATTGCAAAAGGTGCAGCTCTTTTACATCAAGAAGGGGCCAGGGAAGTTTATGCATGCTGCACTCATGCCGTTTTCAGGTACCAACTAAATTTACCGTCATTTAATCTTTTATTATGTTACTCTGTAAGCATAGTATTTTCCATTCAAGTTTTTTTTTCCAAGAATTTATTAAATCTCTTTCACTTGATCAACTTGGACAATTTTGAATCTGCTATTAGTATTCTCCATATTCGTTTGGTATGGTTAAGGAGCTCTTGATTCTGCTTAGAAGCAAAAGCCTGAATAGCTAATGCTGTAGTTTAGCTTTGGTGAAGAGAAATAAATTAAGGCTACTTTGATGGGAATTTTTGGGAAAGATTCTATTATTTTCCAAATAGAAACTCTGCCTTGATGCTAACTAGAAGTAGCTATCTAGTGCCAGTTTATTTTGCACTGTGAAATGTTTTAACTCCATCGAATAATCTTTTTTCTCCTTATTTTGGATGAGAACTTGAAGCAATGTTCCATGACTACTTTATAGTTCCTTTCAACGCTGATGACAAGTTGAAGTGAAATTTCCAAAGTAAACTATATAAAAAAGGCCATTAGTTAGTATTGATTCCACCAAAGTCAGGTATTGGGAGGGATGCTCTATGGTTGCAGGTGGGATAACAAAACATAAATTTATTAGCTCGATCTCTTTTGATCTATTAACATTCCAAAAATTGATTAGATCGCAATTCTGATTCTTTTGCCATCACCTTCTATTACTTGGTCGAGCATCTATTCTACACCTGACGATGAGGAGAGGTTGACAGCCCCTATTTAGAGGAAGAACCTCGGGGTATCAAGCCAGATGAATGTGGTGAGATGGAGGCTTTTATACTATTTATTTCAAATTCCCATCTTTTGCTCACTTCGAAAGAGTGGACAGAAAGGGGAGGTCTTTGCTCTATCTGCTTCTTCCTTCCTCCCCCAGCAATCAATAATTAAAAAAAAAAAAATGATTTTCTTATGTGGATTTTGTAGTGGCATCTTAGTCGTATTAGACTGTTGAAAACTTTAAAATGTTCCAAGTTTTTGCATTGACCAGACACTTCTTCCTCACATAAATTGCCGCTATAGGCCCTTATTATTTATTATGAATGGATATGCAAGTTAAAATTGAAATTTTATCTAGAATGTGTTTCGTGTGAACTTTATAATTGTTTCTATTTTATGACAGCCCTCCTGCAATAGAGAGGCTGTCAGGTGGCCTGTTTCAAGAGGTGATCGTTACAAATACAATCCCTGTAGCAGAGAAGAACTACTTCCCTGAGTTGACTGTTCTTTCTGTAGCCAACTTGTTGGGTGAAACTATATGGCGTATTCACGATGATTGTTCTGTGAGTAGCATTTTTCAATGAAGTCGGGTAGATAGAGTGATGGTAGCTACTTCAACTGGTAAAAGGCGGAGAATCGAGTAGGTCTCATAGCATAAGGTAGCCTAGTAAAAGGGAGAAATTGATCTTATATATTTTCTCATTGTTTAATTTTAATTTTCACCGCATTTTTATCTGGCATTAAAGTTTCATCATGAATAAAGATTCTCGTTTAATGGATTGTCTTAATCTTTTATAATAATTCAATTGCACATGTATCTTAAAGAGTTGGGTGGCTTTGTTCTGAACTAGATTATTGGGATTTGGGAGTTTGTTTGCATGGTTTACTTGCCAGTGCCATAACAATACCAACAATATTTTACCTTATAGATGAACTCTGAATCAACAGAACTATCCTTGAAAACAAAAAATCGAGACCAATTAATTTTTTTCGATGATTTTAATTAAATTTTTCTTCGATGATTTTAACATCTTATTTTCATTGAAACTTTTAGCTTTGAAAAGAAAAAAAAAAATCATTCTCAATTTTGTAGCTTTATTCACAATGTCCTTAATGTTTTTTAGTCACGTTTGGTTTGAAATTTAACAAAATTAATTTAAATTAGTTCTTATTTAAAAAGAATCAAATAAATAATTGAACATGTACTAAATCATTTGATTTAGTTTGGATTTTTCGATTTTAGGTTTATTGGACTTATTTTTAAATTTTTAAATTTATAATCCATTGGACTTCATTAATAGAATAAAGTTTTTATCATAATTCATTACAAATACAGAAATATTGACAATAAATACAAAATATTCAAAATACACTTAAGAATATAAATTTAAACTTGGTTTTAAATACACCATTTAAATAAACCTAAAATTGCAAAAGGCTAAAAACATAAAAATAATAATAACTACAACACAAAATACAAAAATTACAAACAAATATTAATAACATTTTCTCATTTTACATGCATTTTATAAATTCCAACTCAATGCTTGAATCTATAAAAAAATTTAAAAAAACAATAAATAATAAAATAAATAAATTATGTAAACAAGATACTAGTTTTTTTTTTTAATTAAGAAAACTTATTAGCTAAAAACATCAATCGATAGCCATTTCTTCTTGTTGAGATTTTATTGGCCTCAAAATTTTTTTAAGAAATTAAAATAATTATATTAAAATCATTAATTATAATAAGCAAAATATTACAAGTATTTTATTATATATATATATATATATATAATATTTTCACAATAAAATAAACCCTAAAATCAAAATTTATTCTAAACTTTTAAACTAATGAATTAATGATTTTAATAATTTGAGATAACCAATTAAAATATAATATGTTTTAAAAATTAATAAAATTATAAAAATATTCTGATTTTTTTGTTCGGTTCTTCGGTTATGCATTATGAACTAAATCCCGAACTATTGTTTTGGTTTTTTTTATATAACTATATGTTTAATTATTTATAAGAAAAAAATGGATCCTTAACCGAACCGAACCACAGGTTTTATGCGGGTTTTTTTAGGTCACAGTTTTTTTGGCCAGTTCTATAGTACTTGGAAAAAAGAGTACTAACAAGGGTTGGGTATTTTTGGGTTTGGGTCAGTTCGATTAGATTTTGGGTTAATCGGATAGATAAAAATTTCACCCGATCCCAAACTCTTAACTCGATTCAATCCGAATTAATTTGGATAGGGTTAAGAATTTGGGTTGAGTTTAGATTGAATTGGGTTAGAGTCGTATTGAATTCGAGTCAATTCGGGTTGGATGGATTTAAATTGGATTGGGTTTAGGTTAAATTGGGTTTATACAAATTTGAATTTTTTTTTAACTTTTTAAGCATTTTTTTCCTTATTTTGAGCTGTTTTTCTTAATTTTCAATAAAAAAAATTACTATAAAATCAATGAATAAAAATTAAAATTAAAAATCGAAATTTAGTAGTTTCATCTAAAGCATAATACCTAAATATTAGTTATTAAAACACAAAGTCTAAGTTTAAATATAAAGTTTATAACACATTAAAGTTTAAACACAAATCACAAAGTCTAAAACACACCAAAATTTAAAGTTTAAACATAAACACTAAATAATATCTTCCTCTGCTCCTCGCAAGTACTTTGATACGTATTAACTTCAACTTCTTATACTCTAAGGTGGAGCATCGATACCCTACACAAGAATTAAAGAAATTATATATAATAACTACTTTCTTTAAACCACATTACAAATAAAGGCACATTCAAATACAAACAAAAATAAATAAACACAATTTATATGATATAAATTATATCTTTAACTGAACAAACCATAACTACCATTTGAATTCAAATTCAATGGTTATTGGCTAACAGTAAACCTTATATATTTGAGTAAAGAAAAAACATCTATAATTAAAAGTTACAATCTCTCTAATTTCTATTCTACCATTAGCATATAACATGTTTAGCAAATTCTTCGAAGAAAAAAAAAACATATATACTTGATTAAATATAAAAAAAAAATTAAGTTAATCATGCCTTATTTTATGACATTTATTACCAAGTTAATAATAATCTTTCCAAGGCAATACCATTATACCAACTTCAGATCACTAAAACAATTATAATGTTACAATTAGACTTAAAACTGAAAACTATAACAATTATAATTATACTTTAAACTTTAAATTACATCCTAAAAGTATAATATAAAATTATGAATAATAATATATATTAAGAGTTACCTTTCAAATATCAATATCACCAATGTCAACGCTCATCGTTTCCATCGTTGAAGCTTGTGCTCTTATATGTAGACATTATTTATAAAATTATAATACATTTTAAATATATTATATATTTAATATTTGAGAAAAATTTTACTTTCTTGTAGCTCTATAAATCATCTTCTCTTTAATCTTATAGTAAATGTTGTAGATGGTATTGGCAAAAAATTTAGATTATAAGCTATTGATATTACCTAAGGATCATTACTGAATTGTAATGCAGTCAATGAACTCTCAATTAATCCAATAATATCATAACAAAGATTATAAGTCACACTCAAAGAATTGGAAATAATAATGTGGCTTCATAAAATATTTTAAAAAATTTCATAATTCGTTCAACATTCTCTCCATCATTGGGTCCAAGTAGGCCCACTTTTTTAATATTATTTTTTTCTTAAGAAAATATGCCTCATATGATTTATCCACTTATGTCATTCTATCAAATGCTGCTTGAAACTTTAACGGAATTATTAACATTATATAAATAGAATTCTACCTAATAGCAAAATCCAAAACAACAGTTCCTTTTGGGGTTTTTACTTGTGCAACACATTGTTTAAATGTCTGCAGCCTCATGGTGGAAGATCTCACATACTTTACAATATTTCGAATAGCGGTAACACTAGCATGCAACTCATTCAACCCTGAAACAACAATCAAATTCAAAATATATGCACAACAACGCACATGCATGCCAACACAAGTGCATCATCATTCCTCCAAGCAAGTAATTTCATAGTGATAAACCAACAGTAACATCATTTGCTGTGGATAACCAATAGCAATATCATTTGCAGTGGCATTATTAACAATTATTGCAAACAATCTCTTTATCCACCAGTTCTGCAAACAAGCTACAATTTTTGTGCCGATCGTTTTCTCTCTACGATCTTTAACTAAACTAAAACTAATAATCCTCCTATTCAAACACCAGTCATTATCAATAAAATAAGTTGTGATCAATATATAACTTATGTTTTGAACGGAAGTTCATATATTAATTGTAAGAGACACTCGCTACTTACTATCACAAATTATACTCTTCAACATTGTCTTTTCTTCAAAAAATAAGTTCATAACATCTCTATTAATAGTTCTTCAAGATGGCATAACGAGCTGTAGAATAACTACACTGCAGAAATATCTAAACCTCTTGTTATCCATAAAATTAAGCGAGAATTCACCAATAATAATAATTTTAGTGACTACCCTTCTACAAGCCTCTTGACTTCATCCTTTAGCTAAAATCATATTACTTCCTTCACCACTCTCAGATGTCAAATTCTATTGACTTGTACCTTGTTGTTTTCGAAATACTTTGTATGCGGGACAAAATTCTATATAATTTTTTATATTTATAATCCTATCAAGCCTTGAATGACATTGATATTTTCTACCACAATAGTTGCACTTGCATTTGTTTAGACTATCTTCAAGTAAAGTATAATGATTTCATATGTTAGATATATTTTTTATTGGTGGTCTTTTCCACTTTACCTTTTTCTTTTCCTTTCGAGTTCCTTCCATTCATATACTTTGTCCTTCATCATCACTTATCAAATTCGATCTTGAGTATCTAGATATCTGAACAAACAAAGTAACAAAACAACAATTAGTAATCATTAATTCAAAAATTAAAACATAAAAATATTATTAACATAATCTAATTACTATTACAAATATTTATTAATTTAATTTTATGAAACTTGTTTAATTCGATATTTTCATCGTAATATTTCTAATTTTCTATATGATTAATTGATTAGGTGTATAATTGTATATGTAAAAATTCAAAATTGTTCATACTCCAACTCCGTAATGGAAAAGCAAGAATTAATGATTAATTAATTTATAATATCCAATTATTCATTTCCTAGAATAATAGAATATTATTTTCATATCTATATTTAACATCTTAATTCTTATTATAAAAATAAAACCTTAAATTTCATGCTCATATTACATGTATTTACTACTTAACAACTTAATGTATGCTTAACATACAATTAATTGATTGAATTAATTAATTTTTGTTAAAGTTGAAGCTATTGCATCACATACCACATACCATATATAACACAATATTTAATTTTAATATTTAATCTACTTAATCTATTCATAAAAAAATAATTATTAACAATTAACCAAAAAAAATCAATACACTAATTTTATTGATTTTATTATTAAAATTGAACAATACATTTTACAAATTATTAAACTAATTAATAAATTAACATATAATATATAATATATTACACAATACAGTAAATGGGTAAATCAGTAATACATAATTACACATTATAATTAGAACTATATATATATAGTTATGTACCATGGAAGCTTCAAATTTTGAAAGGTAGTCGGGTTCAAGTTGATGCTTGTCGGGTTGGGTTTAGATGGATCTTAGAGGAGCATATCTATAGGCGGCAGTAGTAGATTCGGTCGCAGTACGTGGTGAAGCAACTTATTCGATCGCAGTGTGTGGCGAAGCAGTAAATTCGGTCATGGCACATGGCAGAGCTGTTGAGATTATGTACTCTTTAAAGCATATTAATTTATTTATTTATTATAAATACATTTTCTGATTAATAAAATATTTGAGACATTTTTTTAGACATCTTAATTGCATAAATATTTTGAATAAAGTCCATTTAATCATATTATATGTATTTATGTGATCATCATATGGATTCACAGAAGACATAAATACAAGTTATTTTATGATTAAATAAATTGAGTTTACAGTTGATAAATAGAGTTAAACGCTCTACTTATGTTTAGACTGTAGTAAATTCATTGAATGATTTGTCTTAATCGTGTATGAATTTACTAATATAGTTTGGCTATGTTGAATTGGATCACATATGAGATTTAATTAACCTTGGAGTAATTGTAAGACTTATTAAATTTCATAGGCATTGATTTTATTGCAATCTCAATCTTGAGTTAATTATAGTTTCATGTTTATGATTGTTGTTCCATTTGAGTTACCAATGGACGCAATATACATTTGTAGTCAAGATTACCCGGTATCTTGGTGGGGGCAATTATGAGTAGTGAGATTATAGATTAACAATGTAGAATTTGTACAACACCTCTTTTGATGGGTTTTCGGTACTTGATCATAGAATTCTCTGGCCAGAGTGTGTCAACATAATTAGTATGTTGAAATTGATCATTAGAAAAAGCCAATAAGTGTCAAGGAACAAGATGTAATTAAATTGATTGGACAGTTGAGATATCAATTTAATTAGCGATGTGGTACAAAGAATTGTTCAGTAAGAAGTCAATGTGGCGTGGGTCGAATTATTATTCGATAATACTATCTTAGATAGCATACAATTATGGAGTTCAGTTCCAATCTTATACTTGAGTAGATTTAGAATTAAATAATTGGACTAGTTTAATTAGATGCCTAATTATTATAGCCACTATTGTATGTACCCATATGATTCCCAGGTTAGTTCATTTAATTGACTGCACTACTATTGGATTAATAAGTAAGGTAACTAGCTATTTGGGTTAAAAGCCTAAATATATTATTTGGTGGGAGGCTTCAATAAATATTCTTGTGTATAAGGGGTCTTGTGTTATTTTATAAGGTGGTCCCTTATAACTATAACAAGGGTAACGCCCAAAGCTTTTGGTTTTTTATCTTATTTTAATTTAAATCAATTATTTTGATTTAATAGAATTAAAAAAGGAGATAAATAAGGAGACTAGGGTTTTCCACTACTATAATATAAAAAAGGCTTTTTTCTCCACAAAAGAAAATAGAGAAGCCATAATACAAAAAAAAGAGAATTTTTCTCTCTGACTTTGAGAAAAATATTTTCTTGCTAATTGCTTTAAGTAGTGAAAAGGTGCCCACATATCAAGTGCAGATCAAACTAAAGTCATAATCTGGAAGATCATTGATGACAGATCGTGATCTAAAGGAGAGGTAGTGATAGATCGTGACTTGGGAGCCTTAATTACTACAACGAAAAAGTAAATATACGATTTCAGAATTATGGTAATTATATATATTGTATGAGAAAGTGATCCTATTATTTTCGCTCTGAAACCATTTTAAAACCAACAAGAGCAACAGATCTTGTTGGCACTTGGCAAAATTGGGTTGTTAACTTGTTGGTTGGCGGTTACTGCTTTTGGTTTTCGTTTCTGATGCGTGGTAGTGCGTGTGTGTGGCTTGCTGCTTTTTTGTCTTCTGATTTTTATTTTTGTTGAGTTGATTAATTGAGTGTGTGTTTGCTTGTCGTTGGACTGTAGCCAAAAGTAAAGCTTGGGGCGAGATTGAAAGAGCTCCTGTGTTGGTGAGTTGAGTGTTGAGGAATGAGGAGGGAGTGTAGGCTGCAAGCAAGGTGTGTGAGTGACTGTAGTATGGATCGTGTGGTGTGTGTGAGTATGAGGTTGTGACTCTGTTATGTGAGAGTGTGAGGCTGTGTGAGAGCATTGGGCAATTGAATCTAAAAGTCTGAAACTGATTTTATATTTTTAAATTTCATTTATTTAATTTTGTAGTCAATTCAATCGAATTTAGAGATCAGATCAAGTTTACTTCATAGAATATTCTTTTTATTCGATTCGACTCTAACTCAATTTTCTCAATTTTTTTAGATCGGATAAGATATTTTATCCACCCTTACTACTAATAGTCTTTTAATAATATCAAAAAAGGGAATTGAATTATGTGCTATTGGGTACTAATTAGTTATGCACAAAGCCCATTATCAAATAACTATGAAACCCTTTTCATTTTTACTTTTTAATAAAGTAAGTGCAAAAATTTTTGAGCTTAAGTTCTGTAACAGATCACATTTAAAGCACATGCGAACGACCTTCAAAGTACAAAATGTTACAACAAAATTTTTAAAGTAGTTTTAAGATTTTAAGCACATTCAAAATTATTTTATGATTTATTTTAGAGTTGTATTTCTTTTGTTTGCGAGTTTAATTATTGTTAGTTGTGTTGTAGTAACAATAATGTACAAAGAAAATCCATTAAATATTTGTAAAGTTATTTTTAATAGTACTATGAATTTTAAAAATAATTATATGTATTTAATAAATCTTATTATTGAATTGTAGAAAGAATGCAATTGACTAAAATGAACATAATATTATATAAAATTTATTTTTACATTTGCATACATACATACATGTGTGTATATGTGTGTGTGTATATTTTGTATATAAATAATTGACAACAAAAAAAATTTATTTTGTTAATTTTATTTTTTTGTTTTGTTATCTCAATATAATTAGTAATAATAATAATCTCTTTAAATTTAATAATTTTAAATCTATTTGAGAATATATATGAAATTATATTAATTACAAACTTAATTTTTGAAATCAAATTTTAAAAAAATACACATTTCTTCCTTTCCAAAATCTATTGTAGATTAGATAATTTTATCAAAAATGATTTTTAAAAATTTACCAAATACTAAAATTAATTTTTAAATTTTTAAATTTTTAAAACTACTCTTAACCTCTAAAAAATATAATTACAAACGGAACCTTGGTTTATAAGAGTATTATGGTTATTTGAATATGATTTTGAAACGTCATATGAACAAAATCATGTGCTTGTTTGCAAAATCCCGAAAAAAAATCAAGGGTCCCAATGTTATTAACCCCATTAACTTTGGTAGCGATTAGGGTTTTCGCATTCTCAAGTCTATAAAAGCCTTCACTTATCAATTGTTACTCTGCTTATAGTCGGCGATACTCCTTCCATCATATTCTTCAGCACCTACTGAAAATTTCTTTCTTTCTCAAATTGTTTTGCTGGGTTTAGTAAGTTTTTTATTTTTTTTTAAATTGGCCAAAAAAAAATGATGCAATGATGAAATTACATAGTGTACCAGAGATGGGTTCTATTGAGCCCGTTTGTGATGGCAACACAACCCTCTAAGAAGTTCTGAGCTTTCCCCTTTTTAGCTATTTTCTTATTTTTCTTCAATTCTCTTTTTGATTTTTATTTTTTTGGAAAAAATTAAATGAAATAAAAGCGAGGTGACGATAAAAATTCATAAGTCTGTCAATCCACTGAATTAAAAATTGTGTTGTTATTATGAATCCCGACAGGTTCTGATCGCTTTAATATATTTTAACGGTCTATTATGATAGAATTAATTTTCTTTTTATTGTTTTGTATTTTGTTAATTTTAGCGGGCAACTGATGAATCTCATTTTTTTTAATGGGTAATTTGCGTCTGAAATTTTACTTTGATGCTATTTATCACCTTGGAGAACTGATGCCCGTTCGCTTTTTTTTTTTTTATATGTATTTGATTCATAGTTTGGAAACAATTATAAAGTTTTTTTTTTTGAGTAAATAAAATGCTTTATTGGTCTTATATTTTATATCTAATTTTTTGGTTTTGGTGCAGCTGAGAGTTTGGGCAAGTGATGAACACAACTATTATTTAATGGGTAATTTGCGTCTGAATTATTTCTTTGATGCTATTATCACCGTGGAGAACTGATGCTTATTCTTCTTTCCTATTGCTATCACATGATTAGATTAATTTTCAAAATAATTTTAATAGTTAATGAGAGTTTTTAGATGATTTGTATATTCTGCAGGATCTAAAGGGTTAGTTTTGGATACCAAATTTTTGAATTGTGTTTATAATAAGTTAATTCTTACAAATAGGTTTGATAAAAAAAATTTAAAATTTTAAATCCTCATTAAATAGTTTATTGTTGCTAAATTTTTACTTTTGTTCATTCATCTTACTACAAGTATTTATAAATAGACATTCAGATTCATATTCATCGTTTTTCTCATTCTTCTCTTAGACAATTTGTAACTCTTAAGAAAGGAAAAGACAAGGACTGTATGTACTACACCCATAAGCAATATCACCTTGTCTCTTTATATTTTTTTTATACCTCACGATGTTAAAGAATGCCTTGATTCTTCTTTCTTATTGCTATCAACATGATTTGATTTATTTTCAAAATAACTTTAATGGTGAATGAGAGTTTTTAGATGATTTGTGTTCTATAAAGGGTTAATTTTGGAACACCATAGTTTAGAATTGTTGCAGATCACTTATAATGTTATATGTCCAGACATTGATCCTCTTACTTCTGCTGCGGCTGATTTTTTTGAACAACTAGGGGCTGGTCAGTTAATGGAATTTTTTCTTCATCTGTTGTTTGAATTGCACCTGCGATTGGAGTTCTTTGTTTCTGCCCACTAATTTTTTCTTTTCATTCATTTTAAAAAATAAATTTATTATTTAAAATTAAAAATAGTAAGATAACATAATTTTCTTTTACTAATTACTCTCTCTCTGTTTTATATTATTGTATTCTTTCTCTACTTTTATATTTTGGAAATTAAATGCGTAATTTTATTTTTCTAGTATTTTAAGTATATCATAATTTATATTTCATCCTTTCTGTATGAAGAATATATATATTTTTATATTCATTAGTTTTTATATTTGGTAAAAATTAATGTTTTGGATATTTATTTACTTTTGTGATTGACAAAATTTATTAATATTCATTTTTAAATAGTAAATTTTGTTTCTCCTAGTTGATGATACTAATTATTTGCGGTTTAAAATAATATATATGAATGAATTGACGATAATTTATGAAACTGAGAAGGAAAAAAAAGAAATAGTCAATTAAGTTTTTTTTTTTTAAATTATTTAAATAATCAAAATTTTAATTAAAAATAGGTGTGGAAAAAAAATTAATGGATTTAAATAACCTCACTCATAAATTAATGTATCACAAGGGATTTTTCTTAAAAATAATTTTTTCTTAAATATTTTTTCCGCTAGAAATTACTATGGGTATCAAGTGATTAAAATTCTATAGTAAGAGTTATCGTTTTATTACAATCGGATTTTAGGAGTTATCGTACTATCAATTTAGGAATATTGGGGTTACTTGTAGGTTTTACTGGCTACTCTTTATACACCGCATTTGGGCAACTCTCTCAACAACTAAGATTCATTCGAGGAAGATGGGGATTAATTGACGTAAAAGTAATGGGCATTATGTGATATAGTTAGGTAGGGTGAGGGGAGAGATAGTGTGACATAAGCAACTTCATAATTTTAGTTTAAATAAAACTCATTAAGTGTAAATTTGTTGTGTTTTTTTTTTTTGGTTGGTTTGTAAATTTGTTAGTACTCGTTATTTTATTTCATCCAATGAAATTAGATATCCTCCAATTAAGCCCATTGCTAATTATGAATTTTATTTTATAATGCATTCTAAATTTTTCATATTAATTATAGTACGGTACATATTGAATATAAACTCACTGAAATATTAAAGAAGAGAAAATTTTTATTATAAAGAGAAAATGACGTTTAACTTTTGCTGGAATTTTAACTCATAATCTCAATATTATTAAGAGTATGGGTTGAGTTGCAAGCTTATTATGAGTGGATGCTTTGGAGTTAGTTGGAGGATTTTGTTGTAATAAATATGACAAAAATGGACAATGTCTAATGGTGGTGCCGAATAATGATAATTTCTTTTAATCAATAGAAGAGAGGAAAAGAGTTATTTTTACATATGTGCCCTGAGGTTTTACTTATTTACAGTTTAATAGAAAGTATGAAATTAATTTTACAGACCTCTCATGCTGTTAAAATTTCTGTTTGTTGACCAATCACCGTGCCATGCTAAACTTGCATATAGATGGTTTCAAAATTGAATAACCAATAAAAAAGAAGGATAAAAAACCATATTCCACAGCCTTAATTTCTCACAGTTCAAATTAGCATCAACCAATAACTTACAGAGATAGAATATACGAGCGAGCTACATAAAAGGCAAAAAGGAAGAACTAAATATGAGAAATATTCAAGGTTTGTTAGAGAAGGTGAGTGAGCCAGCAGTAGTTATGTCCTGAAGATGAAAACATGACATAAAATTATTTGAGCAAATAAATCTCTAACAACGTTCAAAGCATATTTCCCACTTCGTAGTTCCCTTTTTCCCCATTAATGCATTCAAATTAGAAGTTGCATGGAGCTAATAACTAGTAGCTAGAATCATTGATCTTGTTAATGCCATGCATTACCAATAAAACTGAACTTTAAACTGGTCTAATAATTTGTTTACAATTAAATGAGACATGTAGAGAGTTGTTTAAGGCCAAGACCCAAGGTAACTAATAAACTTTCATTAGTCTCAAATTAAAGAAGCAATGGTTTCAGCTCAAATTGCAGGGGCAAGCTTTCGCTTTTCATATCAATGAATCACCTCCTACGATTTTAAAGTAATTCAATCATGAGTGTACAATTTAAATTAGTGGTAGAAAATTGTTGAATTGGGGCAAACGCAAGTACTATCCTAATTTGAGCCAATATTATATATATTAAGCAGAATATACAGAACAAATATCAATTCATCTAATTCACAAGTAAATAAAAAGCAACAGAAGCCCATGAGCCAAAATATTAAAAAGCACATAATTATTTCAAGATATAGATGCAATCAACTCAAACTCAAATTCTCTCAAGCAGAGCTTGAATCTCCACCGACACTAGCACTGGCAGGCATGCTCTTCTTCCTTTCTTCCTCTCTTCCTCATACTCAGGATCATCCGTTGGCTATTCAAACCTACAGGCCGAACATGTATTCCTCGAACCCAGCTACGGGAGAATACAGCTCCCGCGATATCCATGTCCACCACTTTGTAGCAGTTTCATCAACATTGACCATACCCTTACATGTGGCACATACAATACTCTCCTACTGAGACAAAATCTCCACCGTTAGTAGCTCTAAACACAGCAGATTTCGTCGCGTGGGGGCTCAAATGCTGTGAGAAAGTGTAAATTAGTGTAAATCTTTTTAGATGTTTACACTTTTGCCAAGGTTATTTTTAAATATTACACAATGAATAATGCATTGGACCAAGCTGTGGAGTAAGGCAGGCAGTAAGGCGGTAAGTACTCTGCGCTTACCATGTTGCTACATCTAAATTTTAAAGTTTTTTTTTTTTTAAATTTTAAATGAGCTATATTATGATTTTAGCCCTATGTACTGATGCCGCACATAATTTTATGTTAACGATAGGGGAAGTTTCTAAATACCTTTATATTTTTATTAAATTGTAAATATGTGAAATCTTAAGAGAGGTGTGTACAAATAATCCCCAAAAAAAAATTATTATTTTTATACGAACAATAAAATTTTTAACAAGTTTGCACTTTGTACTGCTAGTTTTAATTTTTAATACCATTTAAGACGATAAATATCATACAATACTATACGTTTGCGTTGCACCATATGCACACAAAATGAACAAATCGCGTCCTTATTTGGGAAAAATGAAAAATCAGAGGTCTAAATGTTATTAATTTATTAACTTCTAAGTGCAGCTTTTTAATATAAGATCTCCATGCAGAACTGATGCCCATTTCCTATTTTCCTTTCATATGATTTCTTTTGATTCATATTTATTTGACATTTTTGTTAGTAAAATGCTTTGTTGGACTTGCTTTGTGTCTAATGCCGGTTTTGGATGCAGCTGAGAGGAAGGCGATTGATGAACACAACTACTATTAATGGTTAATTTGCATCTGAATTATTTCATTGATACTATCACCTTGAAGGGACTGATGTTTTTTTTCATTTTTTAATTCGCTTAAGTTTGATGTTTACCAAGTGATTCTCATTTTCTTTTTGTACTGACGCATCGCAATTTTCATTGTTTTGTTAATGACTTTCTTCTTAAGGGATGATGGATTTTCAAAAATTTTCAAGTTATTTAAGGTATGTTTGGAATTGAGGTGCTGTAACTTTTAAGTTATAGTTGCTGTGGAAAAAAAAAACTGTAATTATAAAATAAAAGTTAATAATATGTGATAAATATAATTTTTAAATATTAATTTTAACAAAATTATTAAGAACATAATAGATTTTATATTATACAAATGAAAAATCATATTAACATAACTAATATAACTTAAAAACTACAATAATTAGTGTTTACCAACACTTTAGTACTTTAATCTCAAACATACCCTTAGTATAGATGAATATACCATACTTGTATACTTTTCAACTTTAATCATAAACATGGGTTTAACATTAATCTATAGTTTTTTTGCTTAATCAAACTCATTATCTTTGTGACCTGACTCAGAAATTGGAAAACTGTCAAGGAGTTTCAAACTCTTATACTCATGTGAAAGAAGAGAGGTGAGAACCACCCAACTACTGAGAGCTTTTAAAGTCTTTAACTTTAATTTCTATTGGCAGCAAAACGAAAGCATGATTTACCTAAAAGAAGCAGGATGGCAGGCCAGAGACTCATGGTTCTAATTTTGGCAGGTTGAGTGAGAAGAAAAAGCACGTCTCCCCAATCAAGCTTTTTGGTCTTCGGAGACAATGAAAGCTTGCCTATAACCTTCAATGCTATTTGGCAGCTGTGCACAAGCCATCTTGTCCTCTAAATGGCAGCTTAAAGAATTCCTCAATGTCAATTTTAATCACTTTTTCTGGTACCCCGTGATTGATCAACTATTTAGCACTCGAAAAAGATAACCAACTAGTTTGGTTAGATTCCAATATTTCGTAGAGTTCTGCTGAACATGTACAAACAAAATTACCTTACCTGGAGGAAGCCCCAGTCTTTGCAAGCCAAATGGAAATCCGCCAACTCATCGTCATCATCATCCTGAAGTTTGCTCATATCAATCACTGGAATATGAAGAGATCCATCAGCGAGGACTTCCTCTTCCTCAAGTTCTGGTCGGATTTATCGGATTCGGATGTCCTTGGAATTAGATGCAAGAGCTTGAACATTTTCTACAAGTAAAGAACCGCCATAGACTTTTTTCCTGTCGACCGCCGTTTCCAAACTATTTTTGGCCACGGGGTATTATCCTCCTAGCTTTTACATACACACACATTTTATCTTTCAGTTGTCATGTCACATACCAATGTTTGTTGCATTTGTCGGCCGGTAGTTGTCGATCTCCTGTGGTGAGGTTTTGTCTCTGTGTATATTACAGAATTGTCAACACTTGTATAAAATGGCCCTGGTAAAGCTGGTTCACGAAGCAAACAATGAATTATCATTGATAATTTAGGTCGAATTAAATATAATTTATTTAATAATTATGTCAAAATATTGAGATTTTAAACTTTTAAAAAAGAAATAAAAATAGAGAATTATGTCTAATATTTGAATTTTGATGATAATGATTTATAAATTAATTTAGAATAAAAAAATATAATCGTATTACTAATCAGATAAATTAACTAAGAACTTTAACCTTAATAAAAAAAAATAGTGTCAAATTAGACCTAACTTATTTAATAATTATATTGAATTTAACGACTCATTTATTCGTATCGTATTCCTATCGGTTTATCGAATCGTGTCAAATTTTGTCAACTCTACTTATTATTATCATTAAATTTAGAAAAAAAAAATTGCCATAAGAGCTCCCCCGTGTCTCCAATTGCAAAAGCTAGAACTTTGTTATGAGATCCCAATTAATTCTTAACTTTGTTACGAGATACCTATAACTAAGGACTATTATCAGAATAGTTTAATTGGTTGTTGCAGTATATATAGGCTTTAGATTAGTTGCTGGAAATTTATTGTTGCATGAGTTGTAGAGTCAACACAGAAGGTGAAGGTTGTTAAAAGAGCAATGGATAGCACTAGCACTATGTCTTAGAGCATGTTTATTTATGGGAGTGAGGAGTGTAAAGTTCTCTCGCTCTAATATTTATATACTTATTTAAGGATGAGTGTGAGAATTTTATTCTATGGGTCTCACTCACTTTTGAAGTGAGTAGTAGAATACTCCTGTTACCTCTTCTAAATAAAATAATGTTATGTTTATTTAAATATAATATTATCATATTTATTCAAATAATATAATTATTAGATATAATCAATATAATTATTATAATATTATTTAATAATATTACATTTATTAGATATAATAATTTATATTGATTATAAGTTAAAATTATTTAAAAATAATTTTATTATATTTATTTAATTTTAATAGTATTATTATTTAATATTAATAATTAATAATAATAAATAGTTTATTCAAAGAAAATATTAATTTTGTACTATATTATTAATAATAATGTTTCATTTTATCAATAATTTTTAATTTACAAAATTAAAATCAATAAAAAAATTTGTGATTTACATAATTAAGAATAATAATAATTATTATTAATTTATATAATAAAAATTAATAATAAAATAAATATTTTGTTTTAAAAATATTTTTTACGTTGTAATTAAAAACTACAATTCTTTAAATAAAGATAAAATTGTAATTTGAAACAATTCATTCCCAATTTAAAATAAAATAAACACATATATTAGATTCTGAGTCATATTCCACGCTTTTGTATAAGTGAAAAACCTATTCTCTCTCACTCTCACTCTACACTTTTAATTATAAGATTCACACTTGTCAAAGATTCACAATTCAATTTAAAAAGTAAACACCATCTTAATGTTTTAGTGACCGATTTTGTATGTACGACTGCAACTAATCATTTTGTGAATTTTTAAATTCCAGCCATTGGATTACATTATGCAAGTCTTGGTTGAAATCTAACAATTGTTCTGCAAAATGAAAAAAAAAAGGGGTATGATGTCCCCGGGATAAAAGTAGTTGGATCCGTGACATTGGCGACAACAAATAGTCAATATTTAAAAACTTGTAACTAATATGAATAGAATAATTTTTTTTCTGAATTTTAAAAAAGAAAATTTGAAAACTTGTAAACTTTTTTGTTTCTTAAAAAACTCTTTTAATTATAAATGTTTGGGGAGAGAAATGGAAGACCAATGATAGAATGCCACGTGTCGACATAAAATTTGGAAAGTTACTAAGAGGAGATTGGCTTATGCTGGGTATGCCAAGCAACTAAAATGGTAATTAGATTTCCCCATATCAAATAGAACAATCAGATAAAATGCCCAAATTATCAGACACACGAGGTGTCATTATCACCAGAAAAAGATATTGATTCATTTAGTTGATATTGATGAATCAATGAAGAGATATTTTATTGAAGAAATGGAGGCAACAACTTGCAATGTCTGTGGAAAGGCCAAAGTAGCCCACAAAACAGATTGGGATCATTTATCCTTACTTGACACTCAACTACTATAGAACAACCTCTGCAAAGGTATGCTACATTACCAGTAGAGTCCAACAAGTGTAAGTGTGGACATAATACACAAATGACACGCCTACGTGCTCTCTAAGTATGCGCCCAATGCTCCAACAATCACACAAGCCAAATGACAGGAATATCTTTTGTGCAAACAAATAAAAATGCATCGGGTAGCATGGTGACCAGACATCTCAGGACACTCCATAAAAAGGACGCTTATGTTTTATTTTTCTCATGATTCATTTGAAATACACACACAACACAAGGTAAAGGCTTTTTTTTAACCTCTTTGTCACCTCCATCACTAAGAGCCTACTAGCTCTTATCTCAAAAGCCAACCCAACAATAACTAAAGCGTTCTGAGTGTGGTTGCCAGTCACTACTAATTCTACCTCTAACCCCTTTTCTTCCTTTTGCGGGTTAAAAATAGTCCGTTAAAGCAACTCACTCAAGACATCTTAACCACCTCATTTCTTCCATTCTTCCTCAAGCTCCACGAATGGTTGAAAACATACAACACATCTCGATTCCGCAAGGCACCACTTCACCTAAAAATAAATTCATTGTACTGAGCTAGTTTTTTGTTCCATTTTCTTTCACCCCAAAATCTAGCTAAAACAATAAATGACTTTTTTCTTATTATCGAAAAATTTCTGTAGCTATCCGTATATATGCTTTTGATGTCAAGGGTATTTTGGTAGTTAGTAGACTGTCAACGGACGAATTCACTAACACTGAAGGGAGGTATCTGAAATTAAAACAAAAGAATCTATCATTTTATCTGACTTAGAAGGCATATTATTATTTTATGATATAATATTTTTTCACTTAATATTTCAGTTTTTATTATTTGACAATTAAACTTTTAAAGTTAATAAAATTTTTTTATCAAGATTATAGTAAAAATCTATTTTAACTCTAAACTATGTAAATTTAATTTGACCCTCTAAATTAAAAAAAATACCAACTTAATTATATACAAAGAAATAACACTTTTATCAATTGATTATTTTATATATCTAAAATAATTAATTGATAAAATTATAAATATTATACCTTGTTAAATTTTTAAAATATTAAAGTTATTAATGAAATTAAATATTTAGTAAAAAATTGATAAAAATTAAAATATTAAGATGAAAAACTAATTGTTAAAATTTTTTAGTGATAAAATAATATTAGAAAATATTTGATAATGAAATGATAATATCTTAACTGAGAAAAGCCACGACCTAAGGTTAGGAACGTAAAAATTGCCGACCCATGTTCTAACGAAGCTTCCCCCCACTCTACAGCCACAACAGGTGAGGTGACAGAAAACGAGTAAGGGGGAAGTAGAGAGAAATTTGGCGGGAAGAAGGGGAGAAAATCATGAGCTCATCGGCTATAGACGCAGAATCACCGGATCTGGTGTGCCAGCTCGACAACGTTCAAGGTATGGTCGACGCCCTTTCCGCAGTCAGATGGAAACGCCACCAGGTCTGAGAGGAACCAGGAGGACTAGCTACTTCGTAACTTTCTGTTTGGTTCCTAGGAAAATCATGTGAAAGAGTAAGCATATATAATTGTTTATCTGGATTTTTTTTTTAAAACTAGGACGCGGTAATTGAATTATCCGAACACGGCATTATTTTGATCGTTGAGGAAACCGGTTGTCTGCAAGCCAAAGTGTATCTTCAGCGCGAGGTATCAAAACGTCGTCGTTTTGTTTTAACTCTTCTTTCCTCCCTTTTTTCAAATCTGGAAACGGAAATTGGAATGGAATTTTTTTTTTTCACTGACAGTTTTTGGGTTGTCATTGTAGCTATTTGTAAGCTATGAGTACAGCGCACAAGGGCGTCCTAGGTTTGGAGTTAGCTTGGGACTTTTTGCTGATTGCTTAAATACTTTTTCAGCTCCCGGCCATTCTAGCTTGATTGAAATTCGATATCCTGGACCTGACATGCAGCTCCTTGTCAAGTATGCTCATGTTTCTTTGTTATCAGCTTTCAAAATTTCGATGCATAAGTAATGAAAGATTCATTAGGATTATAGAAAGGGTACATTTGGTATTGGGGTTAGGCAGCTGTAGCCTAAAAGTTATAGTACTAGTGATTATAACTTAGAAATTATGTTAATATGATGAAAAATCTATTATATCTTTAAAATAAAATTATTAAATTGTATTTACTACATACTATTAATTTTTTTTTCATAGTTACAGTTTTTTTTTTCCACAACAACTTCAGTTTAAAAATTACAACACTTCAATCCTAAAGAGAGCCTAAGTATGAAGGGAATGAACAGGGAAGCATACTAAGTAATTGTTAATTGTAATTAAAAGGGTTTTTAATCACTAACTGAATGTGGTTTTGATTATGAGTAGTGCTAAACTGTCAATCACTTGATGAATGCATATGACATGCCACATCATTTGGATGAAATTTGAGTTAAAATTTTGGGATGTCTATTACTATTATTCTTTGATTGTTTCAAATTCCTACATAATGGTTGGGATAATTGTGGTGAAAGTCATTTCTTGCATTTTCTGCAATTAGAAATCCTTATTTTCATATTACATTGAAAATATTATTATATGGTTTGAATAGGAGAGATGGAGGACCTTGGAATAATTCTTCTATAAAATTTTCAAATTTTGCTTTGTCTATATATCTCTTTTCTCAATTCTAATATTTGACAATGATCAAGAGTCGGTAAGCTTGGTTGGCTAAGCAGAGGGTGTTTTGACACCTAAATTTGAAAGCCAGTACTTTTAAGTGTTAAATACTTAAATTGGGACAATTGGCAATTAGTTGAAGGATGCTGGACTCTCATCTTCGTAATTCAACTGTTTTTTGAATCTGTATATAGTAGAATAACTAAAATCATGCCGTTACTTACATTTTCCTTTTCTTCAATGCCATGCTAGGTCCATTGATTCACCGGATGCTTGCATTTATGCAGAAGTAAGGACAAGAATTCCCGACATGATTTCATGGGATTATAATTTTGAACCTGCAGGAAGCACACCTCTTACTTTTACTGTCAAGGTACACTCCGGTAGAGAACTCTGTAAGGGAGGGCTGGGTTTTCAAAGGGTTAAGGTGTTAGCATGTATATTTCCATAATGGTGATTTTGATGATAACAAACACGTTTTAAATTGATTAACTTTGAAGATTGCTTAAATCGGATTCATAAGGGTCTTATCTGTATTATCATTTAGTCATTTGTATGTATCAGCTACACTTGAGGCATCCTTATAGCAGAAAACAACATCAAATGTCTTAATGTTTAGATTTTCATTTCTAAAGGGTTTGTACCCAACATTCTGTAATACATGATAAATATTATCAAAATTTCTTCTCTATTAGAGGATAATTCTTGTGACTAGAAATGACTCTTTGCACATGTTCCCATCGTAAGATAATAAATTTCTTTTGTTTAAGAAATATTTAGTTCTTAAGGTTGTGGAATAATCAGAAACTTGGGTTTATTGACACGACAGTCTGCAGCATTAAAGGAAGCAATTGATGACCTTGAGTGGCCAGGATCAAGCATCCAGCTTAAAATGCAACCAGTCCACCCTTCTGTTTCTTTCAAAGGAGAAGGTCATGGAGACTTGCAGGTGTCATTTCAGTTTCACTTATTTTGAAAACGTTTGTTGCAAGTTGTTAGAATTTACAAGCAATATTTGTTGTCTTTTCTGCAGATAGACTTCATGTATTACGTGAATACTGACCTTTTGATAGCGTTTCACTGTGATCGCCAAGTCTCTTATAGGTATCCTTGTGTTTGAATACATCTTGATTTTTTATGCATCAGCGAACACTTCTAGCAACCGGTCTTGATGTTTCCACAAATGTTGTGGATAGGTATAAGTACAAATTTCTTCGGGCAACAACTTCCAACTTACCTGGTAGTGTAATTAAAGATAACAGAGGAAGTAAGGTGACAATTGGAAGGGGGGGAATGTTGAAAGTCCAGCACTTGGTTTCTGTTGCCAGAACATCCAATCAATACCCTCATACTGATTCTGCTGGGTATCAGCAACCCAGTCGAATTGCCTATATTGAGTTCTTTGTGAAGCCTGAGGAAGATGAAGACACTATAAATTAGTAGGGTTTTCTTTAAGAGACTTATGCATTCAAATTTGTCAGAACAACCTATCAGTCTTAATCTCTTATCAACTATCAGGGATTCTTATTATATGTCTCACGGTTGCTTTGCCCATTTACGCTAATCATGAAGCTTATTTCAAACAAACTGGATAGGAGATGCAAGTTTACCTCATTTATATTCATTTGCTTTTGACTTTTAATTCTGTTTGGGTCCTTAGGTGGAGGCGCTCCACCGTGGAGTCAAGTCATAATAACCGCACGATGAAGTCTATGAAATGGACGGCTATGATAGCAAGTACGTACGGCATACGTATTGTAGCTGAAATTGGGGTAACCTGTAGAGAACGTAGAATCAAATAATCACCAAAGCCAAACCTCAACCCTCTTCATTGCCAAAACCGTGGTCTTACGAACAAAAGGGATGGACCATGAGTCGAGGCTTTTTTCTCAAACAATAGGGAATTAATGAATGCCAAATTGCCAATGTTTAATTCTGTGTTTTTATCAAAACCAAATTAGGGGACTAATCATCTTTTGATGGGTGCTGAAAATGAATTTCTGTGACTCAACTGATATGGGAAGGAGGTTTTATGTGGAGATAAGGACAAGTTGTGAGGTTGGTGCACATGCTTGTATTGTCTTAGACTGTTGTGGCTCATTTTGTTTCCTTTTGGTTTTTACATTTTGGAACATTACCAGTGTGCTAATAATCATGTGTCTTTCTCATGTTGCTGCTGGATTATCAGATTCATGAAAGATTTGAGAGAGAGAAACTGCTTCAAAGTTTAGGGTACATTTGTTTCCTATATTGGCTTTGAATTTATATCTGTTTCTTTATATGGTATGATTTTGTTTAGCTGTTGGGAGTTTGTAGGAAGATTGGCGTGTACAATTACATAGTCGTGGATGTCCTTATGTTGACGTGTGTAATAGGGTCAACATGTTAATGCAATAAAGTTAAAATTGTGGCATGAGACCAAAAAGCTGCTTGGCCTGGACACACGGTGGATAATAATTCATTCTTCTTCCTTGTATCTCATTTTCAAACAAGCTTGCAAATTTCCTTTTGTGTGCTATTTTATAATTTTCTTTTTCTTTTTTTCCCTCTTTTTCTCTTTGCATTGCATTTTCCTTTTTCAGATTTGTTTGTATTTTGTGGTTGGATGTTGTATATTTGCTGCTTTTGAGGTTCTTTTGGTGCTAAAGTTGGTGTTGTTTCAATTTCTTTTTTGGGATCATGTCATTGTTCGTATTGGGATTATATGCCTGTATTGGAGTCATTGAGGGACTCGAGTAGTTGGTGCATTAAGCTTTCAATGGCCTAGGATGAGAAACGATGGCCTGGGACTTGCATTCATCAAGAGGCCTTTGAGGATTACTCTTAGAGATAGTTTTATTAGTTGTTTGTGTTTTATTTTAATATTGTGTTATGTTGTATCATACTATTTTGTATTATCGGATGAGAAGAGATTTTACCTGCTTTAGCTGAAGTGGGTTAGGTTAATCTCACAAAATTTTTTCAGGACTTAAGTAGTTTTAATAGGTGAAACTTTATTTTCTTTTCGATTTTTTGTGATGGTGGATAAATGCTGCATATAATTTAGGCTTAAGTCTTAGGTCTTATATTATATATTGTACTTAAGTTGGATGTAGTCTTTTATTTACACCTTTATGACATTGTCTGGTCGGCCATTATTACTCTTTGAATGAAATTCATTACTTTCAAAATAAAAAAAATGAAATTAAAGCATATTTATTCCCCTGCATAGCTAGTTCTCTTTATTCACAACCCTACAGTTATTCCTGATTTCCCCTTGGTAGCCAGTGGATACATTGATGTTTTCCCACCTTGAAATAGAATTTACAAATGAATCAAAGATGAGTTGTTGATTAGAGGCATATGCCCACACGGGCTGAATTATTTCTCCTTGATGAAGGTCTCGAGTCGCAAGTATATTATTAGATGGTAGAAAACCTCTTCCTTTAAGACTGTTGAGGCAATAATGGTTGCCAAACCTTGTAGGAGTCGTATAATCAAGCGGCCTTAGTTTGTTTTCTCTTCTTGATTCTGGATATATGGACCATACAAATCTCCGAAATATTATATATCTTTTGTATTTATTGAAATTCAAGAGGGGATAAATTGTGTTTCAGAAAATTGTACAGTTTTTGAATAAAAACTAATGCAAATATAAAATGAATTCAAAACAATAACTAATAAACAAAACAATTTAAAATATAAAGAGTGAAGGGAAAAGAGAATCAAACTCAGGGATTTTTATGTGGTTCAGCCAACCTTGTCTACATCTACGCCTCCAAACTCACCGGATTCTACTAAGCAAACCTTCAAGACTTTAAAGATGGATACAATTGGCTTTCAAGGTGTCAACCAACCTTTACAACAAGAGATTATCTAAAATTTCTTAACCTAAGTGCTTATCACACTTATAATCATTCAACTTTGATTTTAAAATAAAGATTACAAAGAGTTTTCCTCACACAATATATATGTTTATAAATGAAAGCTCAAAGTGTGATTTAATAAAGCAATAACAAGTTTAAAGCTCAAGAGATATTGAGTACACAATAGCAAGCTCAATGATGATTTTAGAATCCTTTTCAATTTGAATTTGATTGAGTATTATTATAGTTGGAACTGAAAACCTAGCCGTTATTGATTTTATGCACATTATCGGATCACCGTTAATTATAAGTCGGATTATCGTTTTGACTTGAGCAAGTTACTGCTAGGTCGCACTTCAAATTGTCGGATCACCGTTTATTAGATGTCAGATTGTCGTTAGTGTCCTGTGACCCCGTAAGAAATAATTGAGTTACTGTTTTCTAATAAAACGATTTCTCGTTAGCATTCAAAAACTGAACTCTAGTTTTAAAAGATGAACTTCAGTTTTAAAAGATATCGGCTAGTCATTTTATCACTAACGGATGGCCGTTTTCATCCAGAATGGTTGTAATCTTACTTCAAGTTAATCAAAGTTATTTTATAAGTTAAAAGGAATTCGTTTATTTTCAAAAAGTTATTCTTTGCTAAAAACATTTTCGGCTCAAGTATTTTAATCTGATTTAAGACTTCTTCAAACTTAATTAATTTAAAACATGTTTTTTTATCATCAAAATTATTATTATGGAAATATACATGCTAATATTTTAAACTAGAAGTTGAGAAACACAAAAATCAAAGTGTCACTCTTTTAAACTTTGGCAATCTCTTATTCTCCTCCACGAAATTCCTCTGCTGTAGCCCCTAAATCTCTTTATTCTTTTTTTCTTTTTATGTGCGATGACTCTCTTATTTTCTCTCATGTGCTCTTTTTATATCTTGGGATTAAGGTAACTAAAAGTATATAGACATGTGTCACCTTTTAACAACTTAGGGCCGTATAAATTTTTGTGCCACTTATCACTGTTTTATTTTCATGTGACGATGAATGATGTAATAACTATCATGATCGAGCTCGTCAGTTAACACGTCATGTCTTTGTCAGTCTTCTATTTGCGTGCTCTAGGATTGCTGCAGCAATATCTACAACATATTTTCTACTTCAGATTTGGTTTATTCCTTCTGTAAATAAGTTCTTTGTCATTCTTTGCAGTTCTTCTGCTGCACAATCATTTCTAAAGTTTGAGCTATTTGATCACCTACAATAATGCACTTAATTAGAGCACATAATGATATAAAACATATTAATTTATTAAAACTAAACATAAATGAATGTTCATGTAAAATTTAACATAAAATTAGATAAAAATTCATCATTGACTCTCTAAATAATATTAGTTTAAGTCTACAAATAACATGATGAGTTATCACTCACTGGGCTTAAGGATTCCATTAAGTAAGTGTCCAAGGCTTCAAAGATGCATATAATTGACTTTCAATATGTTAATCAACCTTTACAACAACAAATTATCCTAAATCTCTTAACCTAAGTGTTTCCTACACTTATAATCACTCAACTTTGATTTTAAAATAACAACAAAGAGTTTCCCTCACACAATGTATATGTTTACAAATGAAAGCTTAAAGTGTGATTTAATAAATTAATAACAAGTTTAAAGCTCAAGAGAGATTGAATACACAATAGCAAGCTCAATGATGATTGTAGAATCCTTTTCAAATTGAATTTGTTGAGCTTTTTTATAGTTGGAACTGAAAACTAGCTGTTATTGATTTTGTGCACATTATTGAATCGCCGTTAATCGTAAGTCGGATTGCCGTTTTAACTTGAATAAGTTACCGTCAGGCTGTAATTCAAATTGTCGAATAACTGTTTGTCAGATGTCGAATTGCTGCTAATGTCCAGTGACCTTACAAGAAATAGTTGGCTTATTGTTTTCTAATAAACGGTTTACCGATAGCATCCAGAAATTGAACTCTAGTTTTAAGAGATATCCACCAGTCATTTTATCACTAATGGTTAGCTATTTTCATCCAGAATGATTGTAATCTTACTTGAAGTTAATAGGTTAGTTGTTTTTTGAGTTAATATGAATTCGTTTATTTCTAGAAAGTTATTTTTTGCTCGAAACAATTTTGGCTTAAGTATTTTAATCTGATTTAAGGCTTCTTCAAAACTTAATTAATTTAATACATGTTTGTTATCATTAAAATTATCATTATGGAAATATACATGCTAACATTTATTATATTGTTTTTCTTTAATGTTAACATCATAGATACTTTGCCTGAAGCTTAGACACCTTGCCTTACCAATTATGTGGCTACATATTGATGGTTAACACTAGAAAGTGTATATTATATAAATATTTAAATAACCATTTTATCATTTAAAGTGTATATTAATATGCTAATGACTCATATTTTATCTTAATATTCTCCAAATGTAATTTTATATAAATTATATTTTATTATATTAATTTTTATCTTAATTATTATATTTTATTATTATATGTATATTTGAGAATGAAGAGAAACCGGAGTTAAAAGTGGGAGATAAAGAAGATAGGTTGATTAGATTAGAGTTATTTATAATTATACATACATACACACACACATACATACATACATACATATGTATGTATGTATGTATGTATGTATGTATGTATGTATGTTATAATAATAAAATAAAATAAAATAAAGAAATGAAAACAAAAATGGTGTCTAATATATTATAATATAAATAAATAAATAAAAGAAGAAGAAGACAAATGAATGTTTGCTATATAAAAAGAAGTGCAAAGGCGAGATGGAAAAAAAAATTAGAGAATTGAGGGGGTGAAGCTGAAACAAGAGGCAGAAGCTCTCTTGCTTTCAATATTTTTCTTATATATATTTTTTCTTCTTAAAATTTTTTGTAATATATTTCATAAGTTAGTAAATAAAATGTGCATTTTTCTCTTCAATATAAGTGACTAATTTACTAAGTTACGGTGAAAAGTAAAACTTAATGATTCAAATTATGATATTAATATTTTTTTCAAGTGAGTTTGAACTTTATTTATTTTTACTACATGTTTATTATTTGTATTTTTATTTACTGGTTATTTTTATGTCATATTAATTTATAAACCTAGATCTCATTAGATTTATATGATATTCTGACATAAATGTCGATATTCTAATACAATTGTAATACATATACACTTTATTCTCATATTTATCCATATAATTGGTTAGCTAAGAATTAAATGACATAATATTTAACTAATAAATAAAATATAAAATATAAACATAAGAGAATATTATGAACATAATTTAAATATCAAAAGTGGATCTCATAACTTTAAAATTTTTTAAACTGGTAATCTATTTTTCTAATATTAATTTTTATTTAATAATTGACTACTGAATTTAAAATTCTCTGTGCCTCGACCTTAAACTTACCATACTATATTATAACAAAACGCTCTTATACTTAGGAGTAAATTAAATACTTTTGACTCGTGATCAAGTTTTTAACACGGTTGTCAAGGAACTTTTCTAAATTTAGTGTTATTTTATTATTTATTATTATTTTTTATTTTGCCTTATTGTGCTATTTCAAACTCACGTCATTATTTCTTTTATTTTTAATGCAAATTTTCAGCCAACCCCCTCTTTTCTCTTAAAATTATAAGAATACTTAAAATTTATAAAAATTTTATTTTAACCTTACTCTTGAAAGTTAGACCTTGAATTGAATTGGATTTTAAATTTATGAACTTATAACTTCAACTTCTTTATACTTATGGACTCAATTTAGACATTTGGACTGAATAGACATAGACATGGACATAGACTTAAGCTTTTAAATTTCTACAATTTAATTTTCGTATTTATTTTATTTTATTTATATGGCTGGTTCAACCTCCTAAATTGTTATTTAATTTTTAGTTATTTAATTTTCTTGTATATTAATTTAGGTAATTTTTATCTCGCATTTATTTTTCTATTATATTGTTCTACATGGCTGGTTTAACCGCTTATTTAATTATTTAATTTTAATTTTCAGTTTAATTATTTTTATTTTATGTAATTTTTATCTTTTATACATTTATGTTTACTACGTATTTAATTTCTAATTTGTTTATTTATATTTCATTATTTTTTATTCTTGTATATTTATATTACTTATTTATTTAATTTTCAGTTTATTTTATTTATTTATTCCTTTTAATTGTGTAACTTTTATTTTTTATGTTTCTCATTTGGTTGTATATTAAATAATTTCACACACACACACACACACACATATCATCATTATTGCATGAGACATTCTCTCAAACTTCAAATGTCACGATAATTAATAGATTTCAATCATTGCCACTAATCATGGAAGAGATCTACGAAGAAAATATTTTGAACCAACTTAATCCACAAATTAATAAAAAAGACAATCATTCTCAACAAGAATATGATCAGAATCAACCAAAAACTTTGCGAAACTACATAAATCCAACCAGAACTAGAGCACCTTTGAGTATAGTATTTTCTCTTGAAGTATCTCGATTCAACTTTAAATCATATACTATCCAACTTTTACCAACATTTCATAGTTTAGAATTCAAAAATCCATACTTGCATTTAAGAGATTTTAATAAAGTTTGTAATACATACACAGACCAAAATTATAACATTAACATAATTCAATTAATTCTTTTTTCTTTTTTCACTAAAAGATAAAGTTAAAAATTAGCTACAAAATTTATATCTGAATCAATACGAACATGGAATAACATGTAGGAACAATTTTTGAATTTTTTTTTCAATCTCACTGAACAAATCCTTTCAAGAGAAAAATCACCACTTTCATTCAAAAACTAAAAGAATCTTTTTACTAGTTTTAAGATAGGTAGAAGAAATTACTTAACATTTATCCACACCATGGTTTTGAAGCATAAAGGTTAGTGATATATTTCTACCAAGGACTAACATACCAAAGTAGACAAGTGGTTGAAATGATGTGTAATAGTGAGTTTAGGGATCAAAGTTCTGATAATACATTAGATTACTTAACCAATTAGTTGAAAATGCACAATATTGAGATGTTATTGGTTCTTATGAGTCATTGAGTAAACCATAACCATTACCAATTAGTGAAGACATGTACAATCTTAGGAAAGACCATGAACTTCAAGCTAAATTTGCATTCTTAGCTAGAAATGTTGAACTATTAAAGTTGAAAAAGAATTATCATATTAAATCTGTTCAAGATGTTTCATGTCATGTTTACAGTTCTACCAACCATTTTACATAGAACTGTACGACCTTACTAGCTCTGAAAGAAAGTTTGCATGAACAAACAAATGTCATAAATAATTTTAAAAGGTCGAATCCTAATCCATTTTCGTAGACCTACAACTCTAGTTAGAGAAATCACCCAAATTTTAGTTGAAGAAATGATAATCATGCATAACTTTCACAACCACTTCAAAATTTTTAAAATCCTCAGAGTTACCTACATTATGTCCCACTGCCATGAAAAACTCTTGAAGATATTGCATTCATTCATTGAAAAATAAGAGTCAAACAATAACCAAACTATACAAACTTTGACCAATTTAACGAATACTACATCAAAACTTACATTAGCTCTCACCATTCATGAAAAAGGTAATATCTTCAAATGTGAAGTACTAGAAACTAAAACATAAGCCAAGTGAAATCGGTTATAACCCTTTATGGTAGTCAAGTTGTTGAAAAACAAATTCTTGATTCTCGTGAAATTGGTAAACAATCAATTTCAGAGATTAAATTAATGTCCGATGAATCCATAGTCCATAAAGAAATAACCAACTCTTCTCTTGTACCCTCATTCTCTAAAGTATTAATCAAACCAAAAAAATCAAACCATAGCCTAGAGATTTATGAAATCTTTAAGCAGGTGAAAGTCAACATTCTTTTGCTAGACGTTATTAAACAGGTACTATCTTATGCTGAATTTTTTAAAGACTTATGCACTGTAAAAGGAAAACATAAGATAAAAAGAAAACTTTTCTAACAGAACAAGTAAGTTCCATTCTCTCAACTAATAATGATTTGAAATACAGAGATCCTAGTTGTTCAACTATTTCTTGCATTATTGGGAACCATAAAATTGAACTTTCCTTACCTGATCTCAGAGCTAGTGTTAATTTGCTTCCATATTCAGTGTATCAATAACTCAATCTTGGTGAATTAAAACCTACCTCTACCACTATTTTACTTGCTAATAAGTCAATTAAGATACCAAAAAGATAATTGAAGATGTATTGGTCTGAGTCGATAAAGTCATACATCCTGTGAATTTTATTATTTTGGAGATTGAATCAATTACTGATGAATGCAAGTAAAAGAATAGGTCAACCAATTTTAGGTACTACTAATACTTTGATTAATTATAGGAATAAAATAATAAATATATCATTTGCCATTATGACGTTAAAACTCAATGTATTCAACATGTGCAAACAACCTCGTGCAAAAGAAGATGAAGATAATTAGACAGATGATATTGAACTAATTGAACTAATCATTGAGCAACACATTTATGATGGGAAATTTATAAATTCCATAGAAATTTATTTTGCTAGTTCATTTGAATCAAGTAAATAATTGGAATCTAATACTACTAATATATATTTTATACTTAATTCTACACAGGTATCTGAATATGACAATAGCCAGTTGGACCTTGAAAACATAAGACAACTTGAAGAAACAAAAGAAGAGGAAACACTTAAGCTTGAATTGAAGACTTTACTAGAAAAATTGAAGTATGCGTATCTCGGAGATCAACAAACATATCCGGTAGTAATTTCTTCCTAACTCACAAACGACCAAAAAAGAAAGTTATTCACTGTTCTATAAAGGCATAAAACTACAATTAGTTGGACCTTAAGAGATATAAAGGGCATTACTCATTTAATTTGCACACACATAATACACTTAGAGGAAAATTCCAAAACAACCTGTCAACGACAAAGAAGATTAAATCTTCACATGAAAGAAGTGGTAAAGATTAAGATCCCTAAACTACTAGATGTAGGAATTATCTATCTTATCTCTGATAGTAAATGAATAAATCCAAAACAAATAATATCAAAGAAATCTATAGTAATTGTTGTAAAAATTGAAAAAGGTGAACCAATCCCAACACGTATCTTATCTAGCTGACATATGTGTATTGATTATATAAAATTAGATGATGCCACTAAAAAAGACTATTTTCTCTTATTACTTTTAGACTAGATTTTCGAAAGAGTAGCAGGATACCCATACTACTACTTTCTTAATAGCTACTCAGGTTATTATCAAATTCTCATAACATTAGAAGACCAAACAAAGACCACATTTACAAGCATATTTGGAACATTTACATTTAGGAGAATGTCTTTTGAACCTTTTAATGCTCCTACGACATTTTAAAAATGCATGTTAAGCATTTTTATTATATGGTTGAAAATTGTTTGGAAGTTTTTATTGATGATATAACTGTGTTTGGAAATTCTTTTGATAATTTCCTTGATAATTTGGAAAAAAAAGTTTTGAAAAAGTGCAAAAAAAAAGAACCTATTTTAAATTAGAAAAAATGACATTCATGATTGTTTCTATAATTGTCTTAGGCCATGCCATTTCTTCTAATAGAATTGAAATTGATAAAGTTAAAGTTGAAGTCATCTCAAAATTACTTTAATCAAAATAGTTAAGAAAGTTTGATCTTTTTTAGAATATGCAAGTTTTTATAGGAAGTTTATAAAAGCCTTTAGTGTAATATTCAGACTAACCTTCTGATTAAGGACAAACTATTTAAATGGACCAAGGATTGTCAGAAAGTTTTTAAAAAATAATCAATCTTTTGACAACGACCCCTATAATGCAATCCCCTGATTGGATTTTCTGTTTTGAACTAATATGTGTTGTTAGTGATTATGCTGATGGAGTTGTTTTAGGAGAAAGAAATGAAGGTAAGCCCTTCGTTTTTTATTAAGCAAGTAAAACTTTAAATAGCTCTCAAATAAATTATACCACAACTGAAAAATAAGTACTTGCTGTAATATTTGTATTTGACAAATTTCGATCATATTTAATTAGATCATCTACTATTTTTTATTCTGATCATGCTGCTGTTGAATATTTAATGTCTAAATGGGATGCCAAGCCAAGATTAATCTGATGAATTTTACTACTCCAAGAATTCAACTTGACAATCAAGGACAAAAAAGGGGTGCTAAAAATGTTGTTGTCGACCACCTATCAAGACTTACAAATAAGTCTTCAATTGATATAATGCCATCAATGATTATATCCCGATGAATTTTTATTTTCTATATACAATGTGCCTTGGTATGCTAACATTGTTAATTATCTTGCAACATATAAAATGTCATCTAATTGAAACTCCGAGGATAAGAAGAAATTTTTAACAGAGGTAAAAGCATTTTACTCGGATTATCCAAACCTATTCAAGTACTGTTCTAATCAAAATTTTCAGAGATGTCTATAGGACAATGAAGCAAGTAGTATTATTTAATTTCGTCATTCTGAAGCATATGATGACCACTTCTCTTCAAAGAAAATATCTGCTAAAATATTGCAGTGTAGATTTTATTGGTCGACATTATTTAAAAATTCATATACATTTTGTAAAATGTATAACAATTGTCAAATATTATGGTCCATCTTAAAGCAAAACATGATGCTTTTAAAGTTCATTCTTGTTATTAAATACTTGATTGTTGGGGAATTGATTATATATATATATATATATATATTATTTGTTGATTAGGTTTCAAAAGTAATTGAAACAATTTATTGTCAGTACAACGATTACAAAACTGTAATCCACTTTTTAAAATAAAATCTTTTGAGTAGCTTTGGAATCCATCGAGCCATTATTAATGATGGAGGTAAACATTTTTGTAATAAATCATTTAAGCATTTAATGAAGAAATATGGAATTACACATAAAATTATTACTTTTTATTACCCTAAAACAAGTGGTCAAGTTGAATTAGTGAATAGAGAAATAAAACATATTTAAAAAAAAAAGGTTAACTCAAGTCCTAAAGATTAGTTTTTTCGACTGACTGATGCATTTTAGCCTTATTGTATTATATTTAAAACATCTTTAGAAATATTATTCTATCGGCTAGTTTATAGTAAACCTTATCACTTACCAATTGAGCTTGAGTATAAATTATATTGGGTTGTTAAAGCTTTTAATTTAAATCTTGATGATACTGGTAATGTGCATAAATTACAATTGAATGAACTTGAAGAATTAAGAAATGATGCATATGAAAATTCAAGAATTGTTAAAGCACGAACCAAAATTTTTTATGATAAAAGAATTTTTCAGAAAAAATTTAAAATTTGTCAAAAAAATTTCTTTATAATTCTCGTCTTAATTTATTTCCAAGAAAATTAAAGTCAAGGTAGAGTAGTCCATTTATTGTAAAACGTGCATATTTATATGAGGCCGTATAAATCAATAATTCAAATAATAGTGTCATGTTTAAAGTTAATGGTTATAATAAAAGAATTTTTTGAAAATATTTGAAATTAGTAAAAAAGTTTTGTTTTATAATACTTGTCTTCATTTGTTTTCAGAGAAGTTAAAATCAAGGTGGAGTAGCCTATTTATTGGAAAATGTATATATCTATATGGGGCTATAGAAATCGAGATTCTAAATAATGGTGTCATGTTTAAAGTTGATAGTCAGAGATTAAAACCATATCTAGAATACCGACCACGTGAAGAATATACTGAAATAAACTTGAGTGACTCATCAAATCTTGATTAAAGCTTTAATATGCAATTAATTTTTTTTTATCATTTTGTTTTACTGTTATTTCATTGTTTGATTAATTTATTTTTAGTTTTGATTAATTCACCCAGCTGTTGATTATTATAATATTTCTTACTTAAGCGTGTTTATTTGACAATTATGTTTTCTCTCATAATTTTAATTATATGTTATGAGTACTTCAATTAGAAACATCTTCTTGAAAAATCTTAGAACTCTTATATGTATGAATTTTTACTTAACAAGTTTGATAAAAAGTTATAAATCACATCCAATCTGGGGTCTACAACTACCAATTTTTTTTTATGTCGATGATCTGGAAAGATAGCCCTAAGAAATAAAGAGTGGTATTTATGACATTCAGTTGAAACTTGAGAGTAATAAGATGATTAAAGTAAGTTTCAATTTTTTTTTATTTTCAGTGTGTTTTGTTTGCTTTCATGTTTGATTTGATTTTGTAGAGTTGATTTATTTATTTAGTGTGTTTTAATTTACTTTCCCTTATAAATGGTGGATAACGGTACTCCATCATTTCTTAAATTGGTAATTTAAGTCTCTCTCAATATCTAAAACCCACAAAAGTCAAACATAGAAGAAATACAATAAAAAATGCATAAGCATTTTCTTCTCTCCCTTAGATTGTCCTCGAAAAATTTATAAAACTCGTTGTAAATGATTGCGTATGTTAATGATCCATAGCATTCTTTCTGATATTCGTTGGTTAATTGAAGCAAAGGTCAGATTGGCTTATGAGTTTTTGATCTATTTATTTCTTACATGCCTAGCTTTGGAAAAAGCACATACATTAAAAGGAGAAAAGCTAAATGAATTGGCTCTAAATGTCGTAACTGTGTAAGACTTGATTGCAAGAACACACATTGTAAATATTTAGGAATGGTTTCTAATACTTGTGAAGATAAAATTAAATTCATTGAAGATAACATGAGTAAAGAATTTTTAGATAATATCTTATGATCTCTTAAGACACATCGAAGCGGATATGTACAGCGTATAATTACAGGATATTAGACATTTTTCCATAAGAAAGTTTAATTTTTTCTATTTACTTTTGAATTATGAGCCAAAGGTTCACGCATCATCTGACAAATACACCATCCATTTACAAATGTGTATCAAACCCTCACAAATTATTTTTAAAGATTGCTTCAATGGCAGTATCTTCGATTAGACAATTCAAAAATATTTGTATGCTTTCTGGGTTTCGCTATGGAAAGTACAAGATGTTCGTTGAGGAAGCTGTAGATCTTGGTCGTGTCATAGTAAAAAGAGACTTACGCTTAGCATATGGAGGAGGTGACTGTGGGTTATCGAAACTTGTCTCAGAAACTGATTTCACTAAAAGAAGCCAAGTGGGCATCATCCCAAAATCCCTAAAACCACTAGGATGCCTATTCGGCCCACAAATTGAAGAAAAATTATTCGTCTCAGGTACACAAAATAGAATATCCAAAATGCTAGATCATGCTGATGTTTTCATCTTTTTGCCAGGAGGTCTTGCTACTCTTGAGGCACTGATTAAATTTACGTCTTGGGTTCATTTAAAAATTCATAAAAAAATCTATTGGTTTGTTAAATGTTAATAATTTTTATGATAACTTGCTAACTTAACCATGCAACTAAAAATTATCTTATTCCTTCCACAGTTAAAATAATCTTTATTTCTGCTCTTACTACTAATGAGTTACTTAATGTTTTATAAGATTACAAACTGGAGCCAAATCCTATGATCTTGGCATTGATTTGGTCAAATGATGAATAGCAGTAACAGTAGTAAAAAGTGAAAATTAGATTTAAAACTCTCTTTGTAAATATTTCTGTTATAGTGTTCATGTGATGTTTTATAAATTATACTTCTTTCCTTTAAGACATTGAAGACAATGTTTCATCTAAGTTAGGAGGAGAAATAGTTGACAGTTGTGAAATGTGTCAATCATGGTGATGTTTTTTACTAATTATTAGTATAAAGACTAATTTTGGATAAATTTTAAGTTGAAGATAACTGAATATAAAGTACAATGGTTCTATAAACGCATCTTTTTAGTCTTAAAGTTATATTTTTCTTTTTAAAAAAAATTAATTAATGTTTCTTCTTCTAAGCTTCTACAATAAGTTCAGGTATGATATGTTTGTTTTATCTCTTTCGCATTTTTGTATACATGTCTTTAAATTATGAAATGTTAAGAATAATATTTAGATTAGGTTGGAGAGTGGAGATAGTTGACGTAAATTGTAAATATGTGTATTTATTTTTCTTTTAAAAAAAGAAAAACAAAACAACAAATTTTTTATTGTCTAAAATGGTTGCATAAAGAATCATTACTTTTGATACGCATCCTAATAGTTCAGTCTATATTATATTATGATCTTGAAATTCATGGTAAGTTGTTTTTATTCCTTATTTTTTAAATTACTTAAATTTATGAAATCTCTAATTGATTATCACTAATTAAATATTTTTGTCATTTATTTATTTAAACATATATTATTAAATTATTCTTCTCACACACACACTACACATGCTAGTGGGTTGTAAGTCAAAAATTTTGTAACATTTTGTTCTCTTGATCTATTGAAGATAATTTCTAAAGTAGTTGAAAGTGTATATATTCTTTAAAAAATAGATAAATAAATGTGTTTATTTTTGCTATATCTGAAACCAGAGTAATTAAGTCCATAAGAGTGTTTCAACACCTAGTACTCTAAGGTCAATTGGTCTAAGAGTCATTAACTCAAAGCTTGCTACATCGGTTGCAGATATATTGTTTGCTAATTTATCTAAAATATAAGTAATTAAATTCGTATGAGTGTTTCAATACCTAATGTCCTAAGGTCAACTAGTCTTAGAGTCATTGGCCCAAAGCTCGCTATATTTATTTAAGATATAATATTTTAAATATGTGTGAATAACCTGCTACCTAAAGATAAGATCTCTAATAAATTATTGGAACAAAATTATTGTTCTCTTTTAATGAAATCTCATAGTATTGTTATTAATTTCTTGAGTACGAAAGATGGTTTGGTGATATCTTAGATAATGAGTGAATGAAAAAAAAGCTAAAATCAATAAATTTTAGTGATATATTGGATAATGAGTTAATGAAAAAAAAATTACATTAACATATAGCGATTTAATTGCTAGGGACTATCAATAAGTTGGTTGGGAAGTGTGATTAACACTAGAAAGTGTATATTTTATAAAAGTTTAAATTGTTATTTTATCACTTAAAATATAAATTAACATGCTTATGACTCGTATTTAATCTTAATGTTCTCTAAATATAATTTTATGTAAATTATATTTTATTATATATATTTTTATCTTAATTATTATATTTTATTATTGTAGGTATATTTTGAGAATGAAGAGGAATTAAAGCTAAAAGCGAGAGACAAAGAAGATGGGCAAATAGTTATATTGAAGCTGTTTAGAAAAATATATATTAATAATAAAATTTAAAAAAGAAATAAAAAGTCAAAAGTGAGGTTTACCAGTTTTGACAATTTCATTCACACACACATATATATATTATAAATAAATAAAAGAAGAATAAAACAAATGAACGTTTGCCATATAAAGAGGAGTGCAAGGCTGAATGGAGAAAAAAAAATGGTAAGAGAATTGTAAAGTGAAGTTGAAACAAGAAGCAGAAGCTCTTTGTTTTTTTCAATTTTTCTTCTTCGTTTTTTTTCTTTTTCTTAATTCTTAAACTTTTCTTATAATATATTTCAGAAGTCAGTAAATAAAATATATATTTTTATAAGTAGTTAATTTATTAAACTAAGATGAAGGGTGAATCTCGAGAATTTAAAATTATGAGATTAATATCTCTCTCAAGTGAGTTTAAAATTTATTTATTTTTACTACATATTTATTATTTGTATTTTATTTACCGATTATTTTTATGTCATATTAATTTATAAACTTATATTTCATTAAATTTATATGATATTTTGATATTATGTCGACTCTCTAATATAATTGCAGTACATTATGTATTTTATTCTTATATTTATTTATAAAATTAGTTAGTTAAAAATTAAATGGCATAATATTTAACTAGTAAATAAAATATGAAATATAAATATGAGAGAATAATATGAACATAATTTGAATAATAACAATGAATCCCATAGTCTTAACACTTTTTAAACTAATAATCTACTTTATTATTATTAATTTTTATTTAATAATTGACTACTGAATTTAAAATTCTTTATAGTTTAATTTGGACTCATCATAATATATTATAATAAGACACTCTTATACCTAAAAATAAATTAAATACTTTTGAATTGTATCAATTTACAATTTATTTTTTCGAGTAAATTAACATTTGAACTCAAAATTTGAAACATGGGATGTAAGGTAGTGGCTTTGTTCACATTAAATTTGATTGACCTGCTAAACCAACCAAGTGTCTAATGTCAAGACCTTGATGTTCAAAATTTGCAATAAGAATCTCCAGAGAGGAATTGGGAGAAGGAATGTACTTGTTGGCTCCATCAAAGCTTGCTTCCAGTGAATCTTTCCTTCCACGCAAGACCTTCCATGTCGGTCCTCCTCTCTGATAATATAAAAAATCAGCCCCCTCGTTTTATATATCACTAAACTTGTATGAGAAGTGTTGGAATTGGTGCCCAATGGATTATCTAGAAATCTTTTTTTAAATAAAATTTTATAGGACTATTTTAAGTTTAATTAGATTCTTATGAGTTATAAAATTTTTTATTTAACTTCTATCACTTTCATAATATTTTATATAAACATAACTATTATATTCAAAATATGTGTCTAAGACATGATAAATACATATAATGTAAAATACAAAAAAAAAAAAAAAACTTTGGTAAGTAAAAAGGAAATTTTCTTTCTTTTCTATGATTATCCTCCGACATATCCAAACAATGGATTGATGTCATAGATTGACAGTTGTGATCATCATCGATCATCATCACAGTCACGTAACCTAGTTGTGATTTGGGAATGCGTTCATGGTGTCACTCTGCTGTGATTCGGAGATGCGTTCGGAGATCAAAAGATGCCCAAGGTACGCCTTTAAATTTAACGTTGAATATTCACAAACATCTACAAAAAGAAATGTAGAGAGAGTTACATTACATGCCAAGGCAACAGCATCATGAGCAGTAATGGTTAGAATATCAGCACATGAGACTGTATGGGGACATGCATCTTCTAAAATGATCTTGATCTCATCGATCACTTCGAATCCTCGCACAGAGTTTACGTTTGGCCCTGCTTGTTTTTCACTGACCAGGCCTCCAGAGCTTTCCAGAAGAACCGATGCATCACAGCCCGAATCTCCAAAACAAATCAACATACAAAAACTATTTAAGAAAAAAATGTATGCATTTTGTTACGGGCCGCATGATTCCAGCCCAAAAATGACTCAAAGAATAAGCCAAGATGTCTTAACTTAACTCGATTCTAGAACATTCAGTAAAATTCCAAAGAATTAAGACAACTTAGTACATATGGCTAGAATTCTCTAAATTGTTGCACATGTATATAGAATTCTCTAGGCCTTAGAATGCTCTAAAGATAGCCAAGCTTCCCTATAAATATGGGTGAGCTCTAGGCATTTGTATCATCAATCATCTACATCCAAGCAAAGCATCAAACAAAACACTCTTGCAAGCTCTCTTGTAAAGTTTTCTTTCGATTAATACAATTTCTGCATTTGGTTAAAATTGCTCGCTAGCTCTTCCTTCTCTTTAGTATTTCAGGAACCTTTGGCTTAGCTATTGTGAAGCGCAAAGGTTTACTTAGCAACATTCCGATAAAGGTTGTCTAAGTGCCGCACGGATTTGCTGCGCAAAACACTTATCCCGTGACAATTTTCTCTGTTATAAAGCAGATACAGAGATGATAGGATCAAATGTAACCATGACAAAGCAATCATGAAAGTGTAAGCGAAGAAGTGATGCAGCCATGCGAGGATCTTTAATCACTACATTCTTGACAATACGTCTCACAATCTCTTCTGCTAAGGGGCATGTCTCTTTGTAGAAATCCTGAACAAGAACTCCGTCTCCTTCACTAGAAATATTTCTTCCATGCAACATGAACATCAACACAATCAACAATTGCATCCTTCTATTCTCCATTGTGTGATTCAGCATTGTACAAGTTAAACAATTGGATCAAGCTCAAGTGCACGTGGAGACGATTGTTGCTCTAACATATCGATGACATGTATATTATGACGTTTTCTTGTACTGTTTTTGATATTGCTACTACGCGTTCAAACCAAATTCTCTTGCAAAAAATTCCTTTTGGCTCTTAATATTCAAAGTTGATGCAACTAACTCAACCTAATTATTCTTTTCTCTAGGTCATCTTATAAAGGTGTTTCTTCCAGAGTCTATTGGGTGGTGAAAATTGGCCAGCCAGGGTTTATAGCTAGGCAGCTTGGTGCAATATATTATGTACAAAATCTTCATCATACAACATCATCAAAACCAGAATATCTAAGATAACCTCATGGTTTTGGTATCAAAAAATTTTTAGTCAATTTTCCAGCTTAATCATATAGTATAATATTCCCAAGTGAAAGAAAGTTAAAAGTGAATTTTTACTCATACAATATTCAAAGGATCTTGATTAAAACTGGACAAGTGAAAAAAACACATGCACGTATTTGTATTCTGTGAACCACACTGTGAGTTAGAAATATAAACTAAATGACTCAAAAAGAGTTTCCAACACCATCCTAAAAAGGGCAGAAAATTTACAAGTTTAAAACTTGACAAAAACTATTGACAGACAGACCCACGAGCATCCCAGTCAGAACTGATAGAGCCCACTAGAAGCATTATTCTTTTTCAGAGTTATCTGAAGAAGAGAGGAAAAAAAATTGTTGTTTATGCTCTATACATTCACCTACAAGTATTTTGGCACACTGCTATGTTTATACATTGACTACACATCAAGTATTATGTGACTCAATTCTATACTGAACACTTCTTTTCCTTGCTATTGTCTCAAGGATTTGATTTTGTTCGTGCTTCAACCTTACAGTGAATGTCGATACCCATTTATCGATTTGATGTCAACTTCTAATGTTAGTCAAAACAACTTGTTATCTCCTGCTACAGAAAGAAGGAAAAAAAAAAAGTGTTATGATATGTATGCAAGAGTAAGTAGATTTATATAAAGTCACATCAACAATGACCTTTCTGGTAAACAACTATGACCAGAGAACTATAGAAATGAAGAAAAATGCAATTTCTGACATTTCCAACCCACAACTATGTCACAGCTTTTTGAAAACTGTAGATGAAAGAAGATTTCAAGTGATGCCAGTCACAGCATGAGATCAACCATTGCATAATTTCAAGTGATGCCAGTCACAGCATGAGATCAACCATTGCATAATTTCAAGTTGAAGGGCATGGTCTTAAGTTATGTTCAATGAAAGTTAATATGCTCTTTTATAGTCACATTAATATTCAGGCTTGAATACCTTGTAATTGCTGAAGTTATAGTTCCCCATCTTCATCTAGGAAAATATCAGGATGTACTGCTGCAGAGCTGACATTGAGTGCTCTCTTCAACTTTCGATGATCTAAGACTTCAACTTGAACCAAGAACTTTGAACTAACAGGCCGATGATCAGAGAGTGTTATCTCTGACCGCTTGTAAGCAAGTTGTTTTATGCCTTTTCCAAACCAAAGTATACGATCACACCTGCATAACATTCCATTTAAGGAACTAGCCTGATCATTCAAGATATAATAAATTATAAAGGTCTATTCTCTATAACAACAAAAAGGCTGACATATATTTACCATGCTGGAGATCTTTTCTTCTCCCCTTCTTTTGGGTTCTCACCAACATATCCATCAGAGTTTATTTCATACTTGTAAGTTGGTGGAAAGTTTATAACTCCCTCTTTCCATCCCTCAAACACACGCCCACTGTGGAGTTCTTTGCTTAGCTGCAACAAAATTGAAGCAATTAAACAATTTTACTATCAGAAGATAAGGCATGTTTGCAACAACAAAATTTTGAAACGAATTAGAGGCAGACATAATTTACCTGGAAACACAAATAGTTTTTGGATAATCATCCATAATGATTATAAATCATGTTTGATTAACAAAATATACAACCCACTAACAAGATAATGTACTGGGCCATCGCAAAAATTATATCTTAAGGAAAAAATATTTTGCTTTAGAAATGATTCCCTTTTTGGTTCAATGAGAAACAGTTTATTTACCTAATAGGTGAGAAGGTTATTCGAGTTCTACTATGAGTGAAATCTGATTATGTTTATAGCGTCTGAGTTATACCAAAATGTGGATTTAAAATAAACTATTATTATACTTGTAAACAGGAAATCGTATATCACAAATGTACTGCTAGCATACTTAGTACGAAAAGGGAAAGTGGGTAATTTTGACACAGTTGTGTGCAAGTCTACCTGATCACTGTTGATAAGCTCATCCCACCGTTTCTGAGCAACAAGCTCCCGAACTTCTGTGTCCATCATATTGAGACGATAATTCAAATCCCCAAACCAGAATATCTGACTGTTTACAGGAGGAGCAAATTGTAAACACATGTTCCATGCAAAGTATAAAATTTCTCAAGCACAAATGTGAAATTTATTAGTAATTCAGATTACCAGAATGATGTTGAATGTATAATTTAGTTGAATAAGAATCAGCAATGAATATCATACAAAATTACCTTGAAATCCATGAAAGCATATTAAAATACAGAAACATGGATTCTTGATCAAGTTATGTTATGCGCCCCAGAGAAATTTCAAATGAAGCTTGTGTGAATAAATTATATATTACGTAATTTGAAACTCAAATGCCAAGAATGCTTACTCATGAGATGGAATTGTCTGTGGTTGATCTGTATCGAAGACTGATGAGAAACGGGTACGTCGTATGATTTCATAGACATCAGAGTTACGCCTTTGTTCAGCCCCATCTTTCTGACCAGAAGTCAAATGAGAACAAACAAAGCACAGCCGTGATTGGAACAGTGTCATGCTGACTGAAACAGATCCCTGCATCAGAAACGTCAACTTATATGTAAATTGCAGTGACAACAAGTATATTCACTTTATTAGTGCTTATAACATGATCCCAATTAATGCAATTCACATCACAGGTTTTCAAAATCATATTCACTAATGTTTAGGAGATGTTAAAAGTCCCAATCATAACACCAATGCAGTACTATATTAGTGTCTTTTGGGAACAAAATGCATCCATGCTTTTTTGCTTCAGAAAAATACCGCCACCAATATTTCAACTTTCCTATAATTTCTAGTTTATAGGGTGGAGCACTATTAGCATGAAAGAATTGTCTTACCTTGTTCCCCATGTAGCCCATAAGACCAACTCCAACCGATGAGACCTTTAAATTGTTTATATGTCTTCTCAACCGCTTACACACCCAAATTGACACGTATATCCCAACCATTTGCTTGCTGACAATTCGTACATACTTAGGACGTGACTTTGCAGTATCTTTATTGGCCGTATCATTCTGTTTCTCCTTTGGTATCTCAGAGAAGGCATCAAACTCCTCATCAGAAAAACCATCCGACACATCAGAGAGAGACTCTACAACTTCAGGCTCTAGCTGCTCTGTCCAGGTTGAGACTAGGTTTCCATAGCTGTGGTGTGACCTTTTCAATCCACTTCCATTTAATGCAAAATGTTGAGGACTCAACACTGGTGGATTCTCTGCCAAAGTAAAGCCAATTCTTGCAGAACTGCTGAATACCCTCCGCAATTTTAAATTGGATGAGATGACTTGAGGGGTTGCATCCAATGAACGTTCAGGCCAGTCTAATCTACGATCATAGTCGACACCATATATTCTACTCAAATGTAAGTTTTTGCCAATACTAATAACTTTCTTCAAATCCTCCCTTTCAACATTGCAACCATTTGTAATATTAACATACTCCTCGCTAGTAATCCCCAAAGGGAGATCATCAATCTCATCAGCAAGTTCATCAGCAAGTTCGTCAGCAACAGAGGAAGTTCTTAGCACTGGAGAAGGTGGGGTACTGTAGCTTTTGTGTTTATTTTCAGGTTCCGCAGATATATTCAGAGTTCTGCGAATGATTGCCTCCCATTTCGGAATTGGCCTGCTACTCTCTGCCCCCAGCACGTTACCAGCATTCAGAGGGACTACCTCTTGGAAGCTGCAAAAAGTTGAAATTATTAGCATGAGATTAGAAACTCTCTAATGCATATAATAATATGGCACTGCTGTGTGCTACAACATCATCTATGTTAGATTGTGCTTTGTTTATTTCTTTTTTTGAAACTTCCATTGAATTTATGCCAAGTCAGTTTGAATAAATAGCTTGAAAGTGTGGAATTACTCCTTAAAATACTGCAAATCAACACCAATATGGCCATCATCTGCATCTAGATTTTTGGGAGTTTCCATGTCTGAAATCAGTTCTAGTATTCCGTTAAAATGATGTAAGCATTAAATCAATCATTTTACCATATGTTTAGTTTAGCTAGATTAAAAAAGGGATCTATGCGTCCCATAGCGGCATTAAATAAATAATACCAACTTCTAGAAATGCTGATTGATGTGGAATCTATTGCCAAGACATATCAACAGGTTGTAAAACCTAACCTAGTCTCGTTTTTTAAACTTATGCAGCCTTAATGTTTACACTCCGCGTTCCATTAACTCAAGCACTTACAATGTTGATTATGATGAGATAGAACTATTCTAATCTATTTAAATGCACATGCACAAGGAACTATTATGAAAAATAAAAAATGGAACTTCAAGTAAGATGTTGCTCACTGAATAGCACCATAGACATATTGACACAACAAAGACAGACAGGATGCACTCACTGTTAAACAAAGTCTGAAATACTCACCCAATAATGTAAATATCTGCTGGCTCTTGGGTACAAAGCCAGTCATCAATATCAAGATCTTCGTATGGATGTCTTCCAGCCACATTCCAAGTGCCTATTGTTACCCTGCACACAACCGAGTATCAAGAAGCTTTTTCAGTCAGAATCAAACAGATAGTTATGGCTGAATTAGCTAATTAAGTGAGTTACAGCCAAACCTCACATCCTTGGTATTTATATACTGCACACGCAGTGTTTCTGATTTCCCTCTCCTGTGTCTTAAGTGATAGCCCTTAGAAGGTGTATCTGGACCAAAGAAACACCAAAGCAATTTGAGACTCACAGGTATTCAAGTGAAAAACTGATTAGGCCATTAAGATAATTAAACTTCTCTTGGGATTGACTAAAAACTTTACAGGAACTGGACTCTATTTAGGTCTTGAAAATTAAATGAAAACAAAAATTTTAAACACTTTATTTAGGTCTTGAAATTTAAATGAAAACAAAAAATTTTAAACACTTTAGGAAGGATATTTATGTCTTTTACGCAGAAACTAATAAAAGAAGAAGAGGGATGATTCTAATTGGCTTCTTTTCTTCATTTCCATCACAAAAATCAAAACCTGAGCTCGTCTTCAAGTTCTAGACTAATTCATGGTCACACACAATTATAGAATTTCGCATAAATTTAAGAATGATTGATATTTAAACAATTAGATATTGAAAAGAAAAACAGAGCAAAGAAAAAAGAGATAGATAATTTATATAGTAAGGCACCAAACAACAAAATTTATGTTTTAAAAACGAGAAAAGGGAAAAAAGGCACGAGAATTTCACATCAAGATTCTGTAGGAATGAGCACTGGAGGAAAGATACAGGAATCTGATAATAGTATAGATGATAATAAAATATGCTTTCGATATTAAAAAAAATTATAATAATAATCAAGAAAGAAAGAGGGTTTGATCCTATCAAGACCAAAGTAGTCATATAGAATACAGGTATTACCTGAAATTTGACTTCGACAATCAGAATGGTTCTCCTGAGCCTTATGTAGATGATCTTCATGTATGTGCACTCTTGCATCTTTAAGAGAGCAAGCTGGAAATTTTATTTTGCAGAAAACACTATCAACAACAGAAAAAGCACCAGAAACACAGGAACAACTAGCCAATGTAAACATTTCGTAACCATACCATCATCTTCACTTTCAGTTTCCGTGTCAATCTCATCTTCGCTAAAATCATACACCTTTGGCTTTATGTTCAACCATTTCTTCATCACAATGGAAGGCCAAAAAGCCTGCAACGAAAATCAATTCTTCGAATTAGTCTAATTGCTGGTTCCTAAAAACCACAAATAGTTTTATCAAAACAAGTAAAAAAGGTTATATCAAAATCACACCTCAGAACGCTTTCCTCTCCCGGTTCTCATTGTCTCACAAGATCAAACTTTGGAATGGAATCCCACTAACAACTACTTAATATGGAACCAGGCACAATAATCTGACTCTCACAATTTAAGGAGATTAATGTTTAAATAAGAGGCATTAGAGATCAATTGGTATGCAAAGTTTGGTGCCAAACACAAGGAAGATTCATACTAGGTTACCAAATAGAAAGGACAGAGAAAAAGGTGTGGACACATTTAACAGACATACACGCTCAGCCTCAACTTGCTCAAAAAGAAATACCCAATGGACATCCCTCTCACATATCCAAAACATCATAACAGCACTATCAGTTAAAAATCAATAAAACTGAAAAGAACAAACCCATAAAAATCAAAAATATCCCTTTCATTATCACACAATGGCAAAGTCTAATCCAAAAATCAAAAGATGTCACAGCCATTATTAGTTTCAGCAATGCAAAGAAAGAAAAACAAAAGTTGGATTAACGAAGAAGCTGATTACACCTAAAAATTAAGAAAATCCAACTGGGCTATTAACAATCACACAAATTGAAACCCCTAATAATTAAAATATATGTAGCATTAAACAAGTCATTATCCATCCCCACCAGAAATCTAGAAGCAATTTAGGAACTTACACAGTTATATACAACTAAAGACAAATCAAATACTGATGACGAAACAATCATTAAAAAAAAGTGTAAAGAAATAATGATAATATTAAATGATCATACACACCATTACAAGATTTGCAAAGACCCCACAGTGCTTGAAACAAGTAACTACCCAGTTAAACTAACAAAAGTTTGACACTACAAATATGGAAGTTCAAGTCAAAGGGGTAATCAAATGAGTAAGAAAAATAAAATTAGAAGGAAACAAAAACACAAACGACGAAAAAAGATTTAGGACAGCTGTAAACAGATTGGTTGGCCGGTTATCATATTAACTGAAATATGAATAATAAATAATAACAAAATATGTGCATGAAAAGATTGATTAATGAATTTTGAACTGATTCAAAGGGACCACAGTCACAGAAAAAAAGGTTGGCTCGAGCTCAGCGCACCATATGTGAAGGTAAAAGAAAATTTAAAAAAAAAATTAAAATAAAAAGTCCACTTTTTATATGAATTTTGTTTTTATTTGTTTATGAATTTTTGGAGGGTGTGGTGACTTAAGAAGTAAGAAGTTTTTTTTTTTTTTTAAAGGGGAGGGAGTGGGTAAGTCCAAAGAGTTTTATCCTCTCCACTCCAAAGACTTAAGAACTAAGAAGTTGATTTTAAGACGATTTATTTTTATTTATTTTTATTTTTTATGAAAACCATGCAAGCAAGATGTTTATTTTTTAATACCTTTTGAATTATAGTATAATCTTGATAATTTAATACTTTTATAATTAATAAAAATTTATTATTTAAGTGAATATTAATAACTGAATTACAATTAAACTTATATTGCAATTCAGGACTAACAAATTAATTTATTGAAGATATATTACTGTATGTCAATTAATTTAAAAAATAAAGCTGGAAATGTGTACGGCAAGTGTACTGTTTTGTAGAGGGGACAGAGTGGTGTTCAACTACAGTTCATGTCTGAATTATGATTTTTTTTTTTTTTGTTGGTATTGTTGGCGAGGACTTTGCTGACCATTTTAATTGTGGGTACATCACATGTGTTTAATTATAAATAAAAATTTAACTTGTATTTTTTTTATGCATTTATATGAAAAAGGTATGTCTGGTAAAAATTTACGCCAAAAAATTTGCTTAGACAAAATAAGGATCGGGATATTTTCACCCCCATATTTTGAAGAAATAATTAAAATAAACTCTCGTTATTTTTAAAATATAAAAATGAATAAAAATTGTTGACATCGAATCAATTAAATTCTTATTATAACTTTTTTTTACATAATTATTCTTGACCATTAAAGTTATTTTAAGATATGTTTTATTTAATTATTTAATCTTAATATAACAAAATAACCAAATTACACTAAAAAATTAGAGCTCTTGTGTTTAATAATTTAGGTATTTAATTTTTTGATTAAATATCCAAATTTCTTTTTATTTATAATTTTAAAAATAATATAAACTAATTATAATTAATTCTTATGAATATATGGATTTATAAAATTTGTGGGGTGAAAATACCGTCAGCCATAAATAATTGTGAATTTAAGTTCATCTAATTGGGTCATGACGGGTCCATTTGCAGGGTCGCAGGATTGTTTCTAAATTTAACCTAATGTCCTAATCAATCTGACTAAGTTAATCAATTTAATACAAAACCATCCCATCTTTTTTCTTGATTTCAATGATTTGGTCAAAATGAATTGGGTCTAAACGTTTCATTGTAAATGTTTTCCAAGTTAAACCAATCTACTTATAATACGAGTGCAAAACGTGTGGGATTTTGTCAAAATTCTAGATGAGAAGATTGAAACATGCTGCTTATAATGCTACGATGTCCATTAAACTTTTACCAAATTTCGTAGAACCTCAGAAAGCTGTTTGAATTCTTTTATATATATATATATATATATATATATATATATATATATATAATAAGTTTTTAACTTAAACTTATTCAAGTAGAATTTTTATTTTAAAAAAATTAATTGTTTTACTGTCAATGAGATTTCTTTTTTAAATTGTAAAATTACTTAAGTTTTTAAAGTATGTTATGAAATTGTGAAATAAATAAATGATATTTTACATGGTGTAATTTTTTTTTTTTCTAAAGTTCTCCGGCCTTTACTAACAAAGTCCAAAGTTCGAGTGTAGTAAAGATGAAATAGTTTATAGTCAATTTTAAATGTATTTTTCTTTTATTTATTCCAAATAGCAATAATTTATCGTGATAAAATAATTTAAATTGGCCTATTTTGACAAAAAAAATAATTCGTATAATTCAAGACTTAGCAATAAAAAAAGTCAAAACCTTAGTCATTGTCAATTTTTGATAATTTAAAAAACGTTAATTTCTTTTTAGAGTCTATTTCTCTCTTCAATCAGTAAAATTCGAATTACAATTTTATTTTATTTTTTAATACAATCAATGGTAAAAATCGTGATCCACGTGTATAAATTAACATATAACGTAAGATTAGATGTAATTGTGAAGACTCAAAAAGTGGCTCTACTTGATTGAAAAAGATGGAGTAAATGCATGCATGGCTGGCTAATTAATTAATGTTGTTATTATATGCTAAGTTGACTTATATATATAAATAATACACGTCCATTGTAGTCCACATAATTAATTAATACAAATAAATCACCCCTACTTGTTGATGACAAGGAAGCTAAACCCACCAAGCCCTTGAATATTATATGAATATAAATATTTTTATAATTAGCAGATGTTTATATGGTTAAGTTAATGATAATATGATAAGGTATGATATAGTATTCATTACATGCCAATGTTATCCCTACGTAATGGGATGGACCCCAAATCAAGAACTTTCTTAGCCATTTAAAATAATGCATACTATATTTGGCTACTAGCTATATCATATAAGTTTAAGCAAGTGGTTTTTTTTTTTCCTTTTTTTAATCTAATGTAAATATTGCTCAACCGGACAAATTGGTAAGTGGAAAAATGAGAGAATGAGAATTAATTATTAACGTTAGGGTTTGTATTTTTTGACACGAAGTTCACATATTTAAGTTACAGCTATATGATGTCGAATTGGAGTTTAGTTCTCCATAAATGAATCTGATTATGACATAGTTAACTATTTTATCAATTCTATAATGTTGACTCACAATGTTAACATATTTAAGAACAATATAATATTATTAATTTTTTATTCACTCTAAATATTATATTTTCTTATTTTTAGTATTTCAATTTTTTTATTTTAATTTTTATTAATATGATTTATTTAATTTATAATAAATATAAATAAAAATATATTTAAAAATAAAGATAATATTATAAAATTATACTATTAAGAATTTTTTATTATTATGATAATTATGAGGTGATAACTGATATATATTAATTTTAGGAGGGAAATTAGCAATGTCTCCTTGTTATTATCAAGAGTTCAAATGCATTTCAGTATGCAAAATAGATGGCGTTTAGTGAGGAGTTTGAGGATTTTGAAATATATATAGTTGTATTAACAAATCAGTTGTTTTATAGCCCTTTGAGCTTGAATATGAGCTAAAAGCAGTTTGCTCTTCCCGTTGTTACTACTAGTTAGATTTCATATTTTGAATTCTTTTATAGAAAGCACCTTCTTGATTGATGAGTGTTTTGAAATTTGGGACCACTTGCATGATCTAATGCTTAATTTTAATTAGAAGAAAACGTTGAATATTTAATTTAATATTATTAAATTTTTAATTAAACTTGAACTTATATGTGAATAATTATGAATTGTGAATTGTCATAGAATATTAAGGTCAATTAAAAATAATTTAATAGGATTTTAAATAATGGGTTTTAATATATGTAATAAGGTGTAAGCCTTTAATGTTTAGAAATTAATGATATTCTAATTCTATGATAGACAGAATTATGAATATCTAATTACAACATAAAAAATTATCTATATAAGTAATTATGATCCACATGTTACATATATAAGAGTTTAGTACATAAAAATATAAATCTTAATAAAAGTTTTATTAATATATAAGAAAATAAATCAAATTCAAGAAGCAATTCAATTACAATTAAATATTATTTAAGTTTTTCTTATGATACTTTCGATAATTAAATACATATATTATTAAATTTAAATCGATAATATCTACAAATTTTCTTTCAATATATAGTCATACAATCTAATATAAACTTATTCTTTATTTTATTTTGAAATAGTATCTTATAAGCCTCGTAACTAAAAATATCATTGCAGCCGAAATACTTGAGTCAGGACTAATCAGCACTAAACGAATTACTATGTATATCAAAAAGTAAATAGAAAAATGCTTAATTTACCCAAAGCTTTTCTTAAATAAACTTCTTTTTCTCAAAGAATGTTTTTAAATGCCATAATTGCAAGCAAGAAACAGCAATGCATTATGCATATTAACAGGAAAAACCCACTAAACCAATCCATTTGGTTTGGCTCGTGCATTTCTTCTTTTCTTTTATGAAAATAACTATCTTTAATTTATGATCTATAAATAATCAATTAAAAATTTGATTGCTAGAATTCAATGATTTGACTTAACAATAATTTGATCTTACACAATAAAATTAGAACAATAACTAACTAAAGAATATGATCTTTAATCGTTACTACTTTACAATTAATAAATATATTGTATATTATTAAATAAAAAATAAATTTGAAATATATTCTTATAAAGAGAAGAAGAAATAGAGCACGTTAGCACGAAGAAACCAATAAACAAAGAGAACACATTAAGAAAAAATAAAGTAAATGCTCAATTTTTTTTATTTTATTTATATGAATGGCAAAGATGTAAATTAATAGAATGGTATAGTTGTAAATAAAAAATATAAAGCAATGACAATTTTATAAAAAATTAGCACAAAGATATTTTTGTAAATTTTTTAAAATTTTGCAAGTAATTTCCCCCTTGTTATATATATATATATATATATATATATATTTATTTATTCTATAATAAGGATATTTTCACTTTGTTAAAGTGAAGATACTCATTAAAATATCAAAAAATATATATTTTAATAGATTTATGACTATATTTTTTTATCTATTAATATATTAAAATTTATTTTTTTTATTAGTGGCATTATCACTTTGTTTAAATGAATATGTCATCACTAGAAAATGATTATATATATATATATATATATATATAGTAATTCTCTAGTGCAAAAATTTTCATACTTTTTAGTACAGACTAACTCTATTAAACTATACAATTTAACAATTTATCTAAATAATAAAAAAAAAATACCCGCACAAAAAAATTATATATATAAAAATTAATGTGAGTTCTATATTCTACTCCTTGATTTTCATGCATGGTGCCAACGAACAGAAAAAGTTGAGAGCAAATTAAAGATAAGGCACATGAAATGACTTGGATTTAGATGGAACTGAATAAAGGTGGGATCGCTTTATTTTTCTTTACTAGCTCATCATCAATGTCCATTGCATTGTCCACTGTTTCCAATTTGCATCTGCAAAAAGTTGCCTATATCTTCGTTCCAAGTAACCCTTCACATTATTAATGGTTTCGTTTATAAAGTATGAAGATTATTTCGATCTCTCTCAATTATTGAATAGTTAAATAGTTAAATTGAGATTTTTTTTAATGTGAGTAGAATAATTTTTTCTTAAATATTAGTGAAAGTCAAAATTTGAGTAATATTTTAAAATATTTAATATAAATTAATTCAAATAATAGTCTAATATAATATCAGTAGTAATCTTATTATAATTAGTTGATTGTAATATAGTATCAAAAAATTTATTGAAGATGACAAGAACTAGGGTTATTCCCATGTATATTATGTAACCTAGGTAGACAAGAAAAAGTGGGGAAAAAGTTAAGAGAAGTTTTCTGTTTGAAAGCTACGGACAAACTAACATGTTCTTAATCGATCTTATTTATATGTTGCATGTTTTCATGTGCTAGCTAGCTTGAAGAAACAATGAGAAACCTTAAAGCCTTTAGGCTTTTTTTTTTTTCTTCTTTTAAAGGAGAGGGGTGAGCGCCAAAGAGTTTTACCTCCTCCCACCCCAAGACTCGAACCCGGTCGCTACTGAATCTAGAACCGACTATGGCAGCCAACCCGACTACGGCCTTGGGGGCCGCCTTTAAGCTTTTAATTTAAACTACTAAATCTGATACAATAATTGGATTTGTAATCTAATCAAATAATAAAATACTAAAAATTTGAATGATAATAACAAAATAAAACGGTAACTAAATTAGAGTTTCCTACAAAAAATAAAAAAAAATTAAAAATTTTCTAATTGTCAATTACATCAAAAGTCACTTTAAGTGTGAATTCGAGCCAAAAGAGTAATGAAATAATCTTAAATAATATGATATTGATCAATTAATTAGTGAGATAATATAATTAATTCACTTAAATTTTAAAAGGAACTATTAATGAATTAATAAATGACAGATCATTTAAAATAGTTATTTAAGATAAAAAATTTAAAATATTTATCATTACTTAAGTTAGAAAATAAAAGAATGTAGCATATCAAGAGCTTTATATATATATATATATATATATATATATATATGCCTATTTTCAATGCTCTTGCGCATACCTCCAACTACATATTAGATGTATAAAATAGCATGTAAAAATCTAAAGAACAGCTGTAGATCATCAAGCTAGCATACACATTCTATAATTGATAAAATAATTTTGGGCACTGAAAGTGAAAGGTCAGTGTAAAGTATAAGATATATAAATATGGGTCGAAAATTGGGCTGTTCACAAATTGAGCAAACGCCAAATTCCCCACCAACCTATATACTAATAATGCATGCTGGCGGTTGCCTTCCTACACACAACCTGATGTTTGTGTATTTCTGGCCAAATAAATATACCAAAAACGTGATTAATTATATAATATACACAAAGAAATAATTTTATTGAATAAACATATATTCGAAGCATAAAAATTCCAATTTAAATTTTATCTCTCCATCCATATATGAGCGGAATTTAAACTATAGACATCTTGCATGAACTTAGGATAGTTTTATCAATTAATTTGTGATATAGAATTATCAAAAGTGTAAAAAAAAAAGAAAAAAAAGTTATTAAAAAAGGAGTGAGACTGATAATAACTAATGTTTTTATAATATTTTTTTTATAATTTATCTCACTTTTTTTAAAGTTTTAGATGGGAATGAGAAACCTTACTAAATTAACACCAGCCCTCACCCCTTATTATTACTATTACTACACTGTTGATTATGAATACATTCACAGTCAACCGAGCCACGACGTGCATGGAGCAGAACAATATGAAATTTTGATAATATCATTCAATTTTTTTTGTACAATCAGATATAACGACTTAGATGGCAAAAAGAATGATTAAAAGAAACTATCACAAGATCCTCATAATTATTTTCATAAATTGTATTTACTTTTTAACCAATTCTTTCATATCATGTTACCCGCTACTTCAAATTATACATAAAAAAATTTATACGTGTATCATTGTAGATGTCTCAGACTGAATTTTAAATGGGGATCCCCATTTCAGAGGTACAAAATACAGACACCGTTAAAGGAAAAGGAGTATTTAACCTTACATTTATTGGTTTAAAGTTTAAGATCTAGAGATAAAAGTTCAATGGGCTCAAGATAAGATCAGAAATTCCCCCTTTTTTAAAAAAAATAAGTTGTCTTCTTGTTGCTGTAGTGTCAATTGTGCGAACGTGTGTCAATGATTCGAATAGGAGCAATGGAGAAAGAGTTGAGTTGGAGGCATTTGTGTAATGGCGGTTTGTCACAAAACAAATTATAATTCAAAAAGCTATGAGGTCACTCTTCACCAACACCAACTACTTGTAAACGTATTGAAACATCCAACAAAGGACTATGTAACCCAATTACAAATCAACTTTGAAAAAAGGACAAAAGAAAAAATTCACCACCTTTTCCGTGTTTGGACCACATCACCACAATGTCAAATAGATAGATGATGATAGAGAAAAAAACTAAAACAAATCAAAACCAAACCAAACAGTGAAAATGACTCCCACTCAGATAATAATATTTGGGGAAATGAAGGGGAAAATGAAAACACATTGTATTGATTCATCATGGTTACTCTCAATCCAAGTGATTAAACAAGCTTTCTAGCAAGCAGGCCAAATTCGAATAGTGAGGGATACAGAAGGAAAACAAAAATTGAACGTTATCCATCCCCCCTTAATTTTTTTTCAAAAAAAAATAACTTGAAATAAAATATGTATCATTCTAAATCAACTTCTATTAAACATTTTTTTTTGGTAATGGTGTAAAAATATCTGTTGATATTGTGCTTTTCTACTGTGTTCTTGTTTGTGGACAAAGAAAATCATCTAATCTGTTGAAAAAGAATATATGCTTAATCTCAGACTTTTTAACACCATAATAAACCCTAATATAACATTATGCTTTTACACGAATTGGCAGTGCATTTGATCAAGTTTTGTTTCGCAAAAGAAATGGAACAAGACAGGTGGGGGAATGGTTATAACTCCTGAACAACGTGTTCTCTACACAAACTCAACAAAACAAAAAGACTGTCTTCTGAAATATTCGAAGAAAGCAATTCAGCTGAGATTTTGAGAGACATCCAGAAACTCATTACATGATGGTGCAACGGCTCCTTTCTTCTGCTGGCTGCGTGGCCACCTGTTGGAACCTGTGTGACTCAGACGGGTTGTACGTGAACTCAGACGTATCAAGCCCGTACTGGTTTATGTCCAGTCAAGAACAACATTTACAGTCAGAAGCAGAACATTGCCATAGCACTCATTTTAATGATAAATAGTAACCTGAATATCAAGGTATCATGTGCACACTATATTTTAATATAACACCTAGATAAGCTACAATCCCACAATTGAATAATACCACATCTACAAACACTCACATACAAATCTCTTTTCATATGAATTCATGTGGCATTATTATATTATCAACCCATCATCTACTCTCATTCAGTCATTTGTGTCATTAACCTTTAGAGTTTCAACTCACTAATTCTAAGCTGCCTCAGTTGGCAGAGGTTAGTTCATATGTAAAGTTTGTATGTGAAGTATTATTCTTGAAATTTATTCATGATTACCGCCAGATGAAGCATTTGTATGATCTATGTACAATAAAACCTCTCAATTGTCAAATTGTTTGGACCAAGCTAATTTTATTACTAAGTGGAGGTTATAACTTAACAGAGATGTAGTTACAAAAATTTATGTTTTGACTTGGTTATCGTTAATGCAAGTGATATAAAGGTAAAATATGCACTACATTAATAATTAATTAAGGTAACATCTTGAATCTAATGTATAGATATTGATAAAAGAGATAGGCATAGTTTCAAAAAAGTAGTATATGTATCTATGTAGTGTTATGCAAAGTCATGTTAAAAGTCTAGAAGGTTACATTCTCTTTAATGTTTTTCTCTATTGTACATTGTATCAATCATTGCCCCAAACAACTTTAAAAAAATTATTTTGTTCCATCTTAAACTCTTAATATAAAATAGTACATATTTTTTGGAATATACAAATAATTATTACTATGGGGAGGAAATTCCTTGAGACGAAATCTAAAAAAATTATAATTTATTATAATGTGCAGTTTATTCTTATTTATAACTGGCACAAATGAGGACAAATATTTTTTATGATTATATAGAGATTATTCTTATATAGAGTATCACTTGAGATTTTACTATATTATTAAAAAAAACTGCTAGATTAAAAAAAAAAAAAGAGAGAAGAAAAAGCACACCTTTTCTCTCATTCGGGTACTCCAAGCATCATTTCTGCTAGGACGCTGATCAAGGGAACCAGCAACAGGCACACCTGTGGCAGGAGGTGTTGGCCTATTGATCAAAGGCTGCCGAATCTGTTGCCTTGAGGCAATGAGCTCATCATCACTGTCATACTCCACTGGTCTGTTTGCTGCCCTGACTATAATAGCTAACAGGAAAATCAAAGCCTGAAAATTCCAAGGTTCATTCATTTAATAAGAGCTAACACACAGGAGCATCAGAAGGTAAAAATTCTATGACTAGACCAGTCCAACATTGCACATACAGAAAAAAGATATGTGATACATATGACCAGCCTTAGATTAATGGGCTAACAAGCTCATCTCAAATCCATAGAATTATGTTTTGCATTTTACATACATCTTGGAATGCATATCCTACTGCCCTTATGCCCTTAAAATCAATAGAAAATACTTGTGCATTTGAATAAGAAAACCAACAAGGTATGATGATCCAGTACCGTAATTACCCCAAGAAAGATAGGGGAAGGGTTGCAAAAAAGAGGTTTTTTCAGTTTCGTTTCTGCAGTCTGATGGGTTAAAATTTAAAATAGTGTTTAATTCTAGATTTCATCTTCAATCGGATTAACAATTCCCTATTTCTCATCCCAACAGGAAACAACCGTATCCATGACCAAACCTCTATATATCAATTAGTGGAGCTTAGCTTGGCAAACACTAGTTCAAATTGATATCGAACATGTGCAAGGTCCCAGGAAAAGAGGTGAATTGGATACCTTAAGCCCATAAAACTCAGCCAAGTTGCAGCCCGATTTAACAAGTTCACAGTAGTGCAGGACTCTTATGTTAGATAATAGCAGCATCTAATTTTCAAAAGCCTACAGACTTTCCCTTTCAATAACTTCAGCGGAAAATTTCTAAGTATTTCTGACCTACATCATTGGTCCTATCAAGTATGGGAAGAGCTGAAACATAGGACTTGTAATTACAATTTCCCTTAAAGAGATTTGCCATGAAGCAATACTTTAATTGGTAAAGAAACAAGTATACATATACATAAAAAATAACCACATCCACATAAAAAATAAGCACATTCGGAAAACACCAAAATGAAGGGGCGCTACAGATCACACCACGGAGGACAGTAGCAGAATGTAAGTAGGAACAGAGTGCCAAAAATTAAGTAGATTCAGAATTTGAATAAATCTAAAACCAAAACTACACAGATTCCTCTGTATCCTGGATTAAACTCAACCAAATGCCCCAATAATTGCTACAGTTTTTGTTCCCTCCAAAAACTTTTGATGTATGACATCCTAGAGATCTATGTACACATACCAGATGTAGGCATAGGACTTTGTGCTTTGCTAGATTTTTTCCCTGGTAATACAAGATTTTTTGGGACTTGTATGATTATAATAATGTATCTTTATGAAAGAATTTTTTATAATAACATTACTTCTTGATTTGATATTATAATAATTCGTTTTCTTAATGGTTAAGGTTTAATATTTTTATATCCCCTTTTTCTACTTAGGGTATGGTTCCTTTTTCCCCTCTATGTAGGGACAGAGTACTTAATATAAATCATGACATGAATGAGTTGAATTTGAATATTTCCTTCTTTCTATGAATTCTCTCTAGTTCTTCCTCCATTTCTTCTCTTTTATCCTTTCTAAAACACCACTGCCACCATCCAGCCACCAGCCGTGACTCAAAACTGCCACCACAATTTTAACCATACTAATCAGTTCTATCACTTTCTCCAAAGCATATACCTCTCAAAATCACCTAAAAACTATTCACCACCACCATTATTTCAACTTTGGGGATTAACACCTTGTGCCATCAAGTTTGGCAGGCTTCAAGGCAATGGTTGTACAAGTACAGGAGAACATAAGTGTGATCTCATCCAAAATTCTTAACATTGTGATCATAAATCCATGGCCTGACTGAAAGAATATGAGCGACATCCATAGGAAGACTATCATGATAGATATCCTTAGCATAAGAAACCAAATTGAGAGAAACAAGACATCTCATTGACAGGTAAGTAAGGACATCTTAGCTATCTAAGCTACTCTAAATGGATAAGGATGAGGATCTGGCTTAAGCTAAAACCTAATAATTGGTGATATGGCTATGACATTCATGTTACTACCTCCATCAATCACTGGTTCACACTTTTTTTCTTTACACGGAATAAAAGTATGAAATATGCTCGTATGTTTCCAAGAATCAAAATTTGTGTAGGCTTAGAAGCTTATTAGAAATAAAGAACTTTAGAAAGAATGAGAGATATTTATAAAGGATATAAGACAAGAAATGAATTCATTGAGAGAAGGAAATATTTAAAATCAATTCGTTCATGTCTTGAGGGCTCTTATATATATATATATATATATATATATATATAATAATAATAATAATAATAAAACCTTGATAAGAAAAGGAATTGTCGTAATAATAAAGCAAAAGTAAATTTATTATAATAAAATATCTCATGAAGATATATTAGCATTATAACACAACTAGTAAAAAGATCTAAACAAATTGTGCCTATGTCTAGCATATGTACGCACACCTTTAGGATGTCCTAAATCAGCTTTATAACAGACAATTAAATGATCATGAATGGTAAACCCTTATCCTATTATCATAAATAAGATCAGTGATTCCAACACAAGTGGGTTGAACACAAGAATTGCCAAATATTCTAGGCCTAATTATGTGAAAAAAAAAATCCCATCTCATCTTCAAAAGAATAATAAAGCCTATCTATAAAGCAATAATGAAAAAGAAAATGCACATATTAGAGGTCTATTTTATTTCTCTACATCCAAAGCAAATTTAAATGTCAGATCTACCCAACCCATCCTAAACCTATTCTGCAGATACAGTTTAACAAATGAACAGTACTCACTCCATCAGAATGCTGGTCAATACTTAGGATGAGTGCAAGTGAGAGTGTGTGTATCGTTTTCTTATATCTCTCACATAAAGCAAATGACTCCATGTTTAATCTTACCTGCAAAATAACAACTCCCAGAGCAACCCACTTCACAATATTCCAGTTTTCTTTCAGAAAATCATATATCATGTTAAAATCACCAGTTTTGTCAGCTGGAATCTCCTGGAGAAAACAAAAGAAAACATATATTGTACAGTTCAGATAACTATGACTACCATTATGATTCAAAAATCCAGTCAACAGACTACTCACCTCTCTCCAGGATTTGTCAAAGTAAAAGAAGGCTCCACATCCCAACTCAACCAAGATCAACAAGATCACCAGTACTGAATACTATGTGGACTTAAGGAAATCATTAATAACCAAGAAAAAAGAGGGAAATAAGCATAAAAAAGAACATAAAAAATTTAGAAACAATTAGCCATTGGAATAATTAAAAGATTACTAAATGTTCAAAATTTATGTGGAAAAATGCATCCCCAATATGATGGCATGTGAAGCGGCATTCGTCAAGTGGATTCACAATTCTCAATGTACCTTATTGCACAAATCAACCAGACACACCAATCAGGATGCAATTTGGGGATAACTTTTGGAATATATGCCACTACTCTTATTAAAATGACAAAAGACCTCAGTGCATGATATCAGTATAATATTGTCATTGCCATGTGATATAGATGGATGATAGAAATCAAAAGCCATATAATTAGAATAAAAAGGAATGGAAAAGTAATAAGGATACACAAGTCAGGCAACATCCATTCCGTGTTGTAGCACCAATGCAACCAAAACAAGAGATGACGAAGAGAACAACTCCAACACCAATAAATAAGTATATGAACCTGCAAAGACATATGAAACAAAAAAATAATCAAGCTGTGCAATCAAGTAGTCATCAGAATTCATAAATTAATAATAACGAATACGAATAAGAACGAATCTCAGAATCACCATAGGACAAGAAAGATTAGATGTAGAACTCAACCTCTAAATTTTAATAATACAACACTTTTCCTTCACTTTTTCAATAGAAAGGTTAAAACTGCAGAAATAATAACAAATGTAGCATAATGTTATGTTATTTTTTGCTCTGCTAACTTTTTAGTCACCAAAATATGGCATCAGTTAACTTGACCTTGATGTGCTCAAAGCATATATCTCAATGGATATATGATCTGCGTTCTAATTAGGTGTTTGTCCAGGCTCAATGTCTATCTCTTGCTAGTAGTAAACAGATAAAAATAAAAATTCAATCCAATAACAATCATGATATGGTTAATCCAAGTGTTTGTTTTAAACTTGTATTCAAGTAACAAGCTGGGTTAGTGCAAGGCACCTCTTGCCAACCTCAAAGAAAAAATATCGTGAAAAAATTAAATTCATTTCATCACCGACTCTTAACTTATTATTTATCAGTTCCCCTCACTGCAAAAGATACAAAAGCCTTTTTTTTCTTCCCTTCTCCCTGATGGGAGAGATATTTCAATTCTGTAATCATCGAAAAGGCTACGTTCCTTGGACAAATTATCAATTAATAGAAAATTTCCAAATCATGCAAGAAAGAAAGGAAAATGTACAAGAACTTGACATTATTTAAGAGCAATTTAAAATAAACATGAAATAAATGGACAGAGAAATGGATGCTGCTTGAAACCTCAAAAGCAAGACATTGTTTATCATAGTCTCTGAAAGAATATTCTGTTACACTACAAATCAAGATGAAATATACTATCCAATATACTCAGAAAGGGATTTAAAATAAAGATCAGAGGCAGCATTGATACCAAGCTTTTGGCAACTTGTTGAAAATACTGTCTGCTAAAGACACAGCCATAAGCATGGGCCGGCCAAACTGTACGAAGCCCTCATCATCACTCACAGGTGAAACTATACCCAAGTCATCTGCTCTTTTGTATTCAACAAACAAGTAAATCCCATAACCAACCATTGCCAGTCCCACAAGGGTCAACAGAAAGTTCAGAAGCTTCAATAAACACTCCAGGCACCCTCTACAAGCCATCCTCTACAATTGCTAATATATATATGTTGATGACCGTTAAATTGCGTCTCTTGTATTTCATCAACTTGCTGTTCCACCTTCAACATAAACACATTATATATAATTGCCCTAATTAAATCATTCATGTTCAGATTATTTATAAATCACGATCCAAGCCACATATAGAAATATTCTTTCCTAAAAAAAATTAATCAAATATATATCTCTTGACTTCCAATTTCCAAAACAGCATGACCTAATCTGAAATTCGATTGTAAATTAAAATTTTTATCTTCATTTTCCCTAGCGAATGAAATTCATTTCACAAGCAACGAATTAAAATCCAATTAACTCAAAAGAACAAAAAATAAAAATAAATTATATTAAATCAAATTACAGTCTAAAAAGGAATCCTGTAATAAGCTAAGCTCAGATCGTGCTCACACGACTGATTAATTAATAATAATAATTATTATTAAAAAAATTATTAAAAAAAAATATTGACGAACTTACAGGTGTTTTTGGTAGCTGATGCTTGATTTTGGTTTTCTGAGCTTTTTCGTTATTTTCGTTTTTGGTTTTTTTTTTCAATCTTTTCGCTTTTGGTTTTTAACGCAAGGTGAGTCTGGAAGTTTAAAATCAAAACGGTGAGACGAAAGTAAGATACCTTTTCCACTTATTTTGCGCTGGTATGTTTTTGACAGTTGGCATTTTTGCTTTGTCCACTCCTTGTCTTTTGATTGGATCGCCCACTCTTCTTTAAATACGAAATTACGTTGCTCTCCTTGCTTTTTCGTTCGATTATTGTTCAGAGATTTGGGGGTACGGCTGGGTATATTTGTAATTTTAAAGAAGAATGTGAGTTTAATTATATTTTAGTTATTAAAAATCATATTTTTTAAAATTTCTTAAGCTAATATTATTTAACGAAAACTGGTTAATTATTCCAGTGTGACCTCTTATAATTTTCCATTTTTTCTCGAGTGAAAGTTCATGTGAGTGATAAGGAACCAAAGTATCACTCTTTCATTAAAAAAATATATTATTGTCGTATTTTAATTGTTTTTTTGTCCCTTGCAAGGGCACCCTTAATTTTATTTGTGGGATATGATGATGACGTGGCGGCAACTTTATTTTTATTTTATTTTATTATATTTTTTTATGAAACATGAGAAATAGAAGGCCATTCATCTTTCCGGCGAGTATCAAAATCATAACATGGAAGGTACAACTAACGGTCGTGATTGAAAACTAGTAATAGGACGGTGGGAAAGAGAATTATAAATGCAATGATGCAGAGCTTTATTTTGAAAATTTTTTAAACTTTTTAGCTGGGGACGGAGCAGTCTACTACAGTAATTCAGTATACACAGTAAGCCGAGGATAATCATACCTGAAATTTAGCCAGATTTCGCCACGTAGACAGAGGATGGGTCCCACAAGTACCGTTGAAAATTAGCGGGAGTATGATGTCGTGCTTGGAACCTAGCGGTCGTTGATGACATCAACTAACGGTCAACAAGTTATGGGCATGGCAATGGAAAATGGGAAATCACTAATCAAATCAATTATATTATTCTTTTAAAAAAATCAATTATGTTCTTGATTACTCCCAGCTTTGATATGACAAATATATTATTTAAGTTTCCAATATTCTAATGTTCTAATAATGAGTACTGATTTTTTATAGGATTTTAATTTTATTAAAATTTAATAAATTTATTAAATTATATAATTTAATATAAAACAATGTTATACTAATTTTTTCAGTTATTACATTTTAAATTATATAACTTAGTAATTTTTTTAGTTTTTAATAAAATCCAAATTTAAATTGAAATATTTTTATTCTAATGTCATACTAATTATTAATAATATAAATATAAAACTAAAATAATTGGAAATTATGCTCTGAGTGCAACTCGATTGGACGGAAATGCACATACACTCCTCTTCTGAGGTTATTATGATTTTCAAAAGTAAGTGACGATATTCTTCTGGCCCGTGGGATTCCAATAGTCTCGTGTTGCTCCTTAAGAGTTAAGACTTGGAGGTCTTGAAATTTCTGCTTATTTATTTCTCAATTGTGCTTTTACACAGGGTATGGAGCTGGATAAGTGTTTTGTTTTGGTGCTACTTTCCTTACTTTTCCCATTAAAAGTTGATATTCTCAGTTAAATCACCATTAATCTGTTGGTTTAAAATTATTTTTCAATAAAAATAATAGAATTATTTTTTCATACAATATATAAAATTGCTATAATCTATAAATCGTACATTTATTTATTCATTAGAGTAATTAAGACTCACTTCCTCTCTTGCTAGATCACAATCTATCACCAATGATCTTACAGGTTATAATTCAAGTTTGATTTATACTTAACCTGCGAACACCTTTATCACTACTAAAAGCAACTAGTAAGAAAATATTTCTCTCAAAGTCATAGAGAAAAATTTCATTTTCTTGATCTGTATATTACAACTTCTTTTTCTTTTTTTGTAGAGAAATTTTTTTTTTATATTATAGTAGTGGAAAACTATAGACTCCTTATTTATCTCATTTTTTAATTCTATTAAATCAAAATAATTGATTTAAATTAAAATAAAATAAAAATCCCAAAAACTTTTGGCGTTACACTTATTATAATTATAGGGGACCATCTTATAAAATAACACAAGGCCCCTTATACACAAGTATATTAATTGGAGCCTACCACCAAATAATATATTTAGGCTTTTAACCAAAATAACTAGTTAACTTGCTTATTAATCTAATAGTGGTGCAGTCCATGAAATGAGCTAACCCGGGGATCATTTGGGTACATACAATAGTGGCTATAATAATTAGATATGTAATTAAACTAGCCCGATTATTTAATTCTAAAACTACTCTACTATAAGATTGGAACTGACCTCCATAATTATATGCTATCTAGAATAGAGTTCTCGAATAATAATTTGACCAATGCCAAATTGATTTTTTTACTGAATAATCCTTTGTACCACATTGCTAATTAAATTGATATCTTAATTGTCTAATCAATTTAATTACATCTTATTCCTTGACACTTACTGGCTTTCTCTAATGATTATTTTCAATATACTAATTATGTTGACACACTCTGTCCAGAGAATTCTATGATCAAGTACTGAAAACCCATCAAGAGATGTGTTATAAAAATTATGTATTATTAAACTATAATCTTACTGTTTATAATTGCTCCCACTAAAATACCGAGTAATATTGACTACAAATATATGTCGCACCTATTGTAACTCAAATGGAATAACAATAATAAATATGAAACTATAATTAACTCAATATTAAGATTGCAATAAAATCAATGTTTATGAGATTTAGTAAGTCTGACAGTTATTACAAGGTTAATTAAACCTCATATGTGATCTAGTTCAATGTAGTCAAATTGCATCAGTAAATTCATACAATATTAAGACAAATCATTAAATGAATTTACTACAGTTTAAACATAAATAGAGCGTCAAACTTTATTTATTAACTATGAACTCAATTTATTTATTCATAAGATAACTTGTATTTATGTTTTCTATGAATCCATATGATGATCACATAAATATATATAATATGATTAAATGGACCTTATTCAAAATATTTATATAATTAAGATGTCTGAAAAATGTCTCATATATTTTATTAATAAAAAAAAATGTATTTATCATAAATCAGTAAATTATATGCTTTAAAGAGCACTCTCAACAATCTCCCACTAGCTTTTAAAGCATATGTGGCAACTCATGCGTTTTAAGTATTTGTTAAAGTGTCTCTCAAGTATGGCCTTTGTAAAAGGATATATTGAGTTTTGTTCATAGGCAACTTGGGTAACCTCTATGTCACATCTCTGCACTATTTATTTTATAAGATGATATTTTCTTTCTATATGTTTTTACTTCTTGTGGTTTCTTGGTTCCTTAGACTGAGCCAATGCACCACTATTATCACAAAATAATTTAAGAGTTGCAGTTGCTGCAGGTATTACCTCAAGATCTTATAGGAATTTACGGAGTCAAACAGCTTCTTTAGCAGCTTCAGATGCAACAACATATTTAGCTTCTATTGTGGAGTCTATGATACAACTTTGTTTAACAGTCCTCCAACTGGCAGCTCTACTTCCCAATGTAAACATAGAATCAAAATTTAATTTCTGAAATCTTTATTTGACTTGAAGTCAGAATCGATATAACCCACTAGAATGAGATCATCATAAGAATACACAAGCATATAATTCTTAGTTCTTTTCAGATAATTAATTATATGCTTGACTATAGTCCAATGTTCGGGACCAAGATTAGATTGATATATATTGACCATCCCTATTGCAAAACAGATGTCTGATCTAGTACATAGCATGACATACATGAAACTTCTCATAACTTCTGCATAAGGTACTCACCTCATTTTTTCTCTCTCCTCAGGTGTCTTGGGTGACTGATTCTTAGAGAGTGTAATTCTATATCTGAATGGTAACAAACCAATATTACAATTTTTCATGCTAAATCTAGTTAGTATCTTATCAATATGAGCAATTTGGGATAAGGCTAAATTTTTATTCTTTAGGTCTCGAAGCAATTTGATACCAAGAATATAACTGACCTCTCCGAGGTCTTTCATATCAAATTATTTAGTCAACTAATTCTTTATTGATGATAATACTCCTATATCATTTCCAATTAAGAGAATGTCATTACATAAAGAATCAGAAAAACTAAAACTTTTTTTTTAATTCTTGTACACACATAGTTCATCAACGCTTTGAATATATCTGAACAGTTATAACCATTTGATTAAATTTAATGTTCCATGACTAGAATGCTTGCTTTAATCCATAAATAAATATTTGTAACTTACATACTATGTGTTCTTAACCTTTTTAATGAACCCATCTGGTTGTTGTATATATATATATATCTTTTTCAAGATGTCCGTCAAGAAACGTAGTATTGACATCTATTTGCCAAATTTTATTATCCAACACTGCAGCAATAGAGAGTAGAATTCTGATGTATTTAAGCATAGCAACCAGTGAAAATGTTTTCTCATAATCAATCCCCTCTTTTTGAGTATACCATTTGACTACTAATCTTATTTTAAATGTTTCCATTCTTCCATCTACTCCACTTTTTATCTTATAGGTCTACTTATACCTTGTACGTTTTATCCTATTTGGTGCCTCTACAAGTTTCCAAACTTTATTGGAATACATAAATTCCATTTCTCAGTTCATAGTATTTTTTTCATAGTTCAGCATCTCCATTTAATAGAACTTCGTTGTAGCTAGTGGGATCTATTATTTGTCCATCTAAGATAGCTGTACAACTTTCTTCCAATAACATGTATCATGCTAATAATCTAATTACACTCCCATTACGATAAGGTTCTATAGGTAGTTACTGTTTAGGAATAGTGCTATAATCTTTATTTTATTGCTATTCTCCTTGTTGAATAAGAAGTATTAAAATCTAAGCATCAACATGATCTCCTAATAATTCTTATAGTATTATGTTGCTCTTATGTTTGAAGTTATTCATATAGTTTTCCTTAAGAGAAGTGAAATGTGTACTCCAATCACTTTTCTGTCTTGAGGACTATAAAATAAATCTCCCCTTATTCATTTGAGATACCCAACAGACATACAAACCTCAGAACGAGAATCTATTTTGTCAGCCTTTGATTTTAGCACATGTGGTGGTGAACCTAAATATGGATATGTTTCAAACTTGGTTTGCTACTTAACCATAATTCTATTAAGGTTTTTGGCATTGACTTAGATGGAACTACGTTCAATACGTATGCTGCAATTTCTAATGCTAGTCCTCAAAATGAGATAGGCAATGTAGAATAACTAAGCATAAATCTCTCCATATCCAAAAGAGTTCTATTTTTTCTTTCAGCCATTCCATTTTATTGTGGTGTTTCTAGAACTGTCAATTAAGATACAATCCCATTTTCAACTAGATATTCTTTGAACTCTCTTAAGAGATATTTACCATTTTGATCGGATCGAAGTTTCTTTATGTTTTTACCTAATTGCTTTGCTGTCTCAACCTTATATTCTTTAAATTTTTAAGAGCTTCAGATATAAATAACACAAGACCCTTTATACACAAATATATTAATTGAAGCCTCCCACTAAATAGTATATTTAGGCTTTTAACCAAAATAGCTAGTTATCTTACTTATTAATCCAGTAGTGGTGCACAATCAATTAAATGAGCTAATTCGGAGATTATTTGGGTATATACAGTAGTAGCTATAATAATTGGCATGTAATTAAACTAGCCCGATTATTTAATTCTAAATCTACTCCACTATAAATTTAGGACTGACCTCCATAATTATATGGTATCTAGGATAGTGTTCTCGAATAATAATTTGACTCATACCACATTGATTTCTTTACTGAACAATCCTTTATACCACATCGATAATTAAATTGATATCTCAACTGTCCAATCAATTTAATTACATCTTGTTCATTGACACTTACTGATTTTCTCTAATGATCATTTTTAACATACTAATTTTGTTGACACACTTTGACTAGAGAATTATATGATCAACTACTAAAAACCCATCAAGAGATATGTTGTAAAAATTCTATATTGTTAATCTATAATCTCATTGCTCATAATTGCTCCCACTAAGATACTAGATAATCTTGACTACAAATGTATGTCGTACCCATTGATAACTCAAATGCAACAACAATCATAATCATGAAATTATAATTAACTCAAGATTGAAATTATAATAAAATCAATGCCTATGAGATTTAATAAGTTTGACAGTTATTTCATATGTGATCTAGTTCAATGTAGTTAAACTACATCAGTAAATTCATACATGATTAAGATAAATTAGTCAATGAATTTACTGTAATATAAATATAAATAGAGTATCCAACTCTAATTATCAATTGTGAACTCAATTTATTTAATTATTTATGTCTTCTATAAATCTAAATAATGATCACATAAATACATATAATATGATTAAATGGATGTCATTCAAAATATTTATACAATTAAGATGTCTGAAAAATATTTCATACATTTTATTAATCAGAAAATATATTTATTATAAATAAATAATTTATTTATTTTAAATAGTACATAATCCCAACATGATCTTCAACTCATACTCCAATAGTTTATATTGTCTCTTGGTATTTTCCGAGTGCTTAATGGATTAAAATTAATACAGATGGTCTTATTAAATGGAACACAGGTCCATCAATTAGTAGCGGAACTTTTAGAAGGTTTAATGGTGCTTAATATTCACGAATGTTTTGCCATGCCACTTTGTCATCAAAACTCTTTTCATGCTGAGATCTATGCCATTGTCAAGGCAATGGAAATTCAATCAAATTGGCGGGTCAATTCAATCAAATTTTGGATTGGAAAAAATATCATTCAAATTCGAATGTAAATTGATCCGATCCGATCCAAACATAAATGTGGACTAGATGAAAAGTTCATATTAGTTCGAATTTAGATCCAATGAATATTTGAGATTGAATTTAGATTTTGATGAGTTAGGAACAAACCAAATGAGATAAAATCAAATTGCAACACAAAAATGAAATAATAGAAATTAAGAAACAAAAATGGTAGCAAATGTAAAATAAATGCAACAAACTAATTACTTTACCAACTTAACCATAAATCTAAATGTAGCCCCTAATTCAACTAATTCTAATTTAGCCAAGTCCCAAGTATACGTCTATTTAATAATTAATTAACATTTCAAATTTCCAACCCTTACAACATTTTAATTTACATTTTTCTCTTAAATATCATTTAATGATTTTTCTAGTATAATTTTTAAAATTAGTCAAAATGATATATATGTAGAATTCTGAAAAAATAATTTTTTATACCCATTTGTTACAAAGAAAGTAGTAATCATATTTAAAATATAAAACAAATTGCAAAATTACCTAGTTTTCAAATAACTTTCTTTGGTTGGCTACTCAAATTTGAAGTATATAAGATATATAGTATTTTTTTGGGTGTGGATATTTCAACCCGCCAAGTTCCTCCTAACACCCATTTTCTTAATTTACCCATTATCAAATCAATAATTTTAGACTTTTACTATATAAGTCCTTTAATATCCCCAAATTATATGGTCGCTATTCCATTTTAGTTTTCTCTTAAAACCTACTAGCCATTCTTCCTTTTTTTTTTTTTATCATTCTTATTCTTCTTCTCTCCATTCTCCATTCTTTTTATTTGTTTGGGAAATTTGGTTGATTCCATGAACCAAATCATGTTATACTCTTTTCAATTTGTTATAGGCTATTGAAATGGTCAACAGTCTAACATAGTATTGAGTAAAAATATCACGTCATTCAAACAAGCATTACATTTTACATATATTATTTGCAGTAACCACAATATTTAATCTAACGAAAGATTTTATGGGTTTAGGGTTTTTATAATTGATTATACATTGATTTTATAAGCAAAGTAAATGAGAAAAAAAATCGTAAAAGATGAGATGTAGTAATGTTATTGAGATAAGAAAAAATTTTAATTTATCTTATTAATAAATTAGTAAATATGTATTTAATGGTAAATACTATAGGGATATTTTAGTATTATAAAATTTTATTAAAAAGTAGGTATAGAGAGTATTTTTATGTGTTCAAATAGCCTCACTCTAATTTTTTTTTTCACTTTGCCCACTTTATACTTTTTGAAAAATAAAAAAATTGTATATCAAATGATAAAGAAGTATTAAATATACTTCTAAATTAAAAATTATAAGTATAAAATAAAATAAATTAAATAAATGAGAAGAGGTTGTGTAATAATAATATTAACTACTTCTCGTTTTTTCAGTTTAATGATATTACACCATATCAAATTATATAGATGAGATCATATAACTGTTGGATATTTAATTCAATAATGTTTGATCTTTAATCACCTGCCAACAACACTATATAGGAAGAGCCCGCACAACTTCTGTATCTTTATCTTCCAACCAATGCTGCCCATGGCCAATGCTTCCTTGTTCTTATCTCCATAGAAAGCGAAAAGAGACAAGGGATTTCCTATAGTAAAAAAAATATGGGTTCGCCTGTTCACTCAATACCATAATAAAAACTAGTAGAGCAAGTTTAGTTGTATTACGTAATATCTACATAATGATTGTGAAGGAGGAAAGTTCTATCATAGATGTTATTCTTGATAAAGAAATAGATGTTATGGATTACACTCCTAAATTCACTACCGAAGATGTATAAAACTAAATGAATTTTCTTCGATTCATTTTCTTTTCTTTGAATGGTTAACTAATATATTAATATCTTATTCATGAGTTTTCACTCTTAGGAAAGAATTAATTCAATGGACATATGATGTTGGGAAAAAAAATGAACTTGTGATTGTTATTAAAAGATCCAGCGTGAATGTGATTGAAAGGAGACCAAGAACAAGTTTTGCTTGTGAAAGAAGTGATGCATATCCTAAAAGAAGTATTGGTGCATATAAGTAGAATAACGATTTGGAAAAGATGAAAAGACCTAAAGCAATTTGAACAAAAATGTGTGGTTGTCCACGTTTATTAAAGGGATAAATGTTGACAAATAATAAGATTGTATGTTAAAACTGATTTTTGGATTGCATAACCATCATTCTGCGCAACATCTCGAGGGCCACTTATTTGTAGAAAAACTTACTATCTAAGAGGTTAGTATATTGGTTTATCTGTGTAAAAATAATGCTCGACCAAAGGAGATATTGCATACTTTAAAGGCTAGGAATATGTTTAATATCACAACAATGAAGACAATTTATAATGTTTGGTATAAATATAAAGTTTGTGAATTGGGTGGATGATCACAAATGCAACAGGTGGATGATCACAAATGCAACAACTTATGAGTAATTTGCATGATCATAATTGCATTGAGTGGCATTGGAGTGATGATGATAAAAATTGTGTGAAATACATATTTTGGGCATATCCTCTTATTTTTGAATTGTTAAAAGTTATTCAAGGTGTTCTAATAATGGACTGCACTTATAAAGTCCATAAGTTTCTTTTGTTGGAAATAGTTGGTATCACATCAACTGCAATGACATTTAATGTTGGTTTTGTATATCTTGTGTCCAAGCGAGGGGATAACTATATTTGGGCATCGGAGAGATTAAAAACCATTATGCAAGATGATATGTTACCAAGTGCACTTAGACACAGAGAATTAGCTCTGATGAATGCCATTGAAAAGGTATTTTGAAATATAACTAATTTAATTTGTAAATGGCATATTTCAAGAAATATGTTAACTAATTGTAAGAAGCTATTTGAGATTAATGAAATGGGAAGCCTTTAATAAAAGCTAAAATGTATTGGTGTTCTCAACCACTAAACGAAAGTACATACAACACTTGAGTATGTTTGAGATTGATTATGCTAGATATCCAGCATTACTTATCTATGTGAAGTAGACATGGCTTTATACGTATAAAGAAAATTATGTTGCAACTTAGACTGACTTTATTATGCATTTCAAAATATATGATAACCAATAGGTAAATAATAGTTAATTTTCAATGATTTAATAATTAAACTCAACACCATTTTCTTTCTCTATATCTTTTTTTTTTTTTTAATTTTTGTTAGTTTATTTTTAGGGCTAAGACTGCACAATAAAAAAGCAACTATGTTCAACATAAGGAAACTTTGTAATATTATGGACAAAACTTCATTCTTTGGTGGAGTTGCAACATACAGAAATTCAGGCACCATTTGAGAAGAGTTTAACTACTATGCAATATAGTTTCACAATTCAGTTTTTAAAGAATTATTAAGAGGATTAGTTATTAGAAATGGATTAGATATGATACATAGTGAGTCAAAATAAGCTGATTCAATTGGTATAGATGTTTCAGCTTGTGGTTGAGTAGGTCGACACACTTATAGGTTACTGTGTGCACATAAAATTACAGAGTATAAGCATAATACATTTAATAAGACCTTGTTCATACCATTTAGGTAAAATCAGAAGAACTGAGTCTTACTCTTGAAATGAAGATGATTATCAGACGTTTTGACGATTACGATGATTTCAGAAAAAATGAAAGAGTTAGTTTATCCATCCTCAACTTTTCTCGTTGAGCTAATTGTCAAGGCTAACACTCAATGACAACCTTCCCAAAATTTTGATAAATCTACTCGTCAGGATCCACAAGATTCGAGTGTTTAGTATCTGCACAAGATAATCTTTCTTTAAGTCTTATGTCTTCAAGTACAATTATAAAGAAAACTAAAAGAGCAATGAAAATGAGTATTTCTCGAACAAAAGCACTTAAGCATGCTTTTTATATTGATTTATTTCCATCTGGGTAGAGGCCTTATATATGTGGTGTTAGAGATGTTGTTGCTGATGGTAATCGTGGTTTTGAGGCAATGGTTGACCTAATAATAGGCATTAGTGAGGATAATTGGACATAGGTGAGAAAAGACTTGGTTGTTGAGTTGCAAAGTCATTTTGATGATGTTAAAAGAGCTTGAGTATATTGGTAGAGCATAAAAGGAACTTCATTTACTTTTATACTTATGGCATGTTTAGTTTAAAGAAATATAAGGAGAGAAAAGAAGGAGAGGAGAAAGAAATAAGAGGAGATTTGAAAAAAGATGAATTCCATGTTCACCTAAACAATAAAAAGAGATTGATCTCACTCATTTCCTCTCCTCTTCTTTCTATTCCTCTTCTCTCTTACTATTACTTCCAACCAAATATACGCTTAAAGAATAACATAGGGAAAGAGCATTGACATAGGGAAAGAGCATTGGATGACCGTGCTTGAAACTAATCATATTATTGCTTTTAAATATAATGTGGTAGTACTATATATATGTCAGATGTGCTAAATCTTACATTTCTTACTTAGATTTGTTCTGGTATGGCTTAAAAGTATTTAATTTATTCTCAAGTATAAAAATGTCTAATTATAATATAATCCGATGAGTCTAGGGTCGAATCACAAAGAATTTTAAATTTAATAATTAATTATTAAATAAAAATTAATAGTAGAAAAATAGATTATCAATCTAAAAGTATTAAGATTATGGGATTCAGTCTTGGTATTTAAAGTATATTCATAATATTCTCTCATATTTATATTTTATATTTTATTTACTAGTTAAACATTTTATCATTTAATTCTTAATTAACCAATTTTATGAATAAATATGAAAATAAAGCACATGATGTGCAACAACTAAATTAGAATGTCGACATAATATTAAAATATCATATAAATCCAATGAAATCTAAATTTATAAATTAATATGGCATAAATATATTAAATAAAATAGATTTTGAACTCATTAATTCCATAATTTAAATCATTGAACTTCACCCTTTACCATAACTTAGTAAATTAGTAATTCATATTGGAAAACAAAACACTCATTTTATTTACTGACTTCTGAAATTTATTGACTTCTAAAATATATTACAATAAAATTTTAAGAACTTGAAACAAAAGAAAAATTGAAGAAGAAAAATTAAAAGAAAGAATTTTTGCCTCTCATCCAACTTCACCCTTCTCTTCGTCCTCTTTTTCACTTGATTCTCTTCTGTTTTCTCAGCATCTGCATTTCTCTTTATATAGAAAACGATCTTTTGTCTTCTTCTTTTATTTATTTGTTTATATTATATTATGATTATATTATTAAAATATTATTATATTATATTATATTATATATTTATATAAGCTTGTCAAAAGCGGCGTGTCACTTTTGACTTTATTTTTTATAATATAATATATATTTTATTTGTTTATTAATTATTACAAATCAACTGTCTTTTTTTATCTATTTTATTTTCAGCTCTAATTCCTATTTATTCCCAAAATATACATATAATAACAATATATAATAATTAAGATAATAAAATAAAATTATATATGAGAAGCATAAAGATAAAATATGAGCTATGCGTACATTAGTTAACACTTTAAATTAAAAAAAATAATAATTTAAACCTTTATAAAACATATATTTTCTAGTGCTAATCACACCCTAAGCCAACTTATTGCTAGTCTCTAGTAATTAAAGTGCTATATTAAATTAAAATTTACAAAATTCACATGCAAGTTAATAGTTGTTCATCTATCTTCTAAACTACGAAATAAATCAATTCTTCCAAATTTTATATATTTTAACTTTTTGTCATTCACTCATTATCCAAGATATCACCCAACCTTCTTTTATGCTCAAGAAATTAACACAATTCTATGTAGTTTCATTAAAAGAGAACAATAATTTTGCTCCAATGATTTATCAAAGATAATATCTTTATTAGTCAATAGATTATTCACATAATTTAAAATATTAAATCTTTAATCCATGTGACGAGCTTTGGACTAATAACTCCCAAACTAAGCGGCCTTATGACACTAGGTGTTAAAATATTCATACGGGCTTAATTACTCAGATTTTAGATAAATAAGTAAACAATATGTCTGAAACCCATGTAGCGAGCTTTGGGCAAATAATTTCCAGACTAGTTGACTTAGGGCAATAACTGTTAAAAATACCTCTATGCACTTAATTGCTCGAGTTTCAGATATAGCAAAATTAAACACATTTATTTCTTTTTTTTTATATTTTACTAAAAGAAAAACACACTTTTAACTACCTTAGAAATTATCTCCAATAAATCAAGAGAACAAAATATAGCAAAAATTTTAACTTACAACTCACTAGCATTTGTTATAGTGTGTGTGTGTGTATGAAGAATGATTTAATAATACCTGCTTAAATAAATAAATGATAAAAATTTAATTAGTGATTATCAAATGGAGAATTCATAAATTTGAGTGATTCAAATAATAAGGGACAAAAACAATTTACTATGAATTTCAAAATCAGAACATATTATAGACTGGACTATTAGGATGCGTCTCAAAAGTAGTTACTATTTATACAGCCATCCTAGACAATAAAAGAATTGTTGTTTTTGGATTTTTTTTTTAGAAAAATAAGCAAACACACATATTTACAATTTAAATTAACTATCTCCACCCTCCAACCTAATTTAAATGTTAATCTTAATATTTTACACATATTTACAGACATGCATGCAAAAATGAGAAAAGAGAAAATAAACATAAAAGAATAAGTAGAGAATATCGTACTTGAACTTGTTGCAGAAGCTTAGAAGAAGAATGTTATGCAAATTTTGTTGAACTCGCAAGCGCAAGAATCATTACAGCATAGATTAATGATGACTAGTGTCAATCCTACGAGAAAGTAGATTTCAATTGTATAGAGTTATTATTATTATTATTATTATTATTTTATGGATTTGTGGTGAATGTTTTAATATATTTTATCCTGAAATTTTTAAAATAACAGGAATAAATTGTGAATTAATTAATGTAATAAAGTACTTGGGTCTTAAAATTCACACTCAACATTTACCATAGGCTTAATATTTTTTTTTTAGTTCCAATTAATTTATGAGGGGGTATTTCCACTCCTCATAAACCCAACTCTAATAAATATGATATCAAGCGCTCATTATGCTAAGAAAAATAATCTTATATTAAATGTAGTATCAAGAAGACATTGTGCTAGATAATAATAATATAACCATCGACAATGTGACAAGACTATCCACTAATTAACTTAGATGAATTTTATGTCAACAATGAGTCAAGACCTACCACAGAAATTAGAGGGAGGTTTTTCTCTAATAAATCTAGTGTAAAGTACTCACTGGACCAAATAGTAATAATATTGTACTAGGGAACCGATATACAAGTGCAAAATCTAGACAAGACTATTATTATCCGTTAGCAATAAGTCAAAACAGTTTAAATAAATTAAAGAAAATGAAAATAAACTTAACAAATTAAGATCATAGATTATGTTGAGCCTTCAACTTTAACCCAAGCTTGAAAATAAATTACCTACTCATTTTATAAGTAAGGGCTAAATAAAAATTTTATTAAAATAGTTAGAAAATACAATATAAAGAAGGAATTACAGAAAATAGAACTCAGAAATAGATTTAGGGGTGCCAAATTAGGGGAGGTGGCCCCTTATTTATAGATATAACGAGCAAATCATGGCTATCGGATGAAAACAATTCAAACACCCAGGATTGTGCTACGTGGTATTCTCAAATTAGATAGACACATCACCAGAGTTGTCATTTTATATATATGCACATACAATATTCATGTTTTCCAGTCCACTAATATGGTGTCAAGTCATCAATTAATGCAAAAGTCATCAAGAATGATTCAATATATTGTATGTATTGTAGGCTCATTTTTCAGTCCAATAGACTTCAACTACATCATCCGTCAATGTCATGTTAGCAGTAAACGCTCCACGTTAGTGGGGCCTATTAAAATCTTCAAATTATGATTTTATCCTTTATGTCCTTCTTAAGGTTTTCAGTTATTCTGAGTTCAAAAATATTTATCGTTTTTCTGTTCAACTTTTTTTTTATTATAAAATGACCAGAATACCCCTAAAATATATAAAGTACTAAAAAATACAAATAAATATATATAATCAAAGTTCAATGAACTTAAAATACATAAAATTTGAAATGTTAGTGAGACTTCAAATGTAAAATGATGATTTTACCCTTTGTAAATATACACTCTCTAGCACTCAATAAAGAACATTAATTTTTTTAAAAAAGAAAAAAATATAAGAATCTAAGACTAAGAAGATGCGTTTATAAAACTATTGCACTCTATATTCAACCATTTTCGACTCAAAATTTATCTAAAATTAGTCTTTACAATAAAAATTAGTAAAAATATCATCAAGATTGACACATTTTACAACTGTCAACTATTTCTTCTCTCCAACCTAGATGACACGAACACTAAAAAAATACCTACAAAGAGAGATTTAAATCTAATTTGCACTTTTTTACTACTGTTACGGCTATCATCTTCAGTTGACCAATCAATACCAAAGTCATGGGTTCTGGCTTAGGTTTGTACGCTTGTAAAAGATCAAGTAATTCATTAACAGTAAGAGAACAAATAAAGATTTTCTTAACGGTGGGAGGAATAAGATAATTGTTAATTGCATTGTTAAGAAATGTGAGCAAGCCATTATAAAAATTTTTAACCTTTAACAAATAGGCTGGGTTTCTGATGAATGTTTAAATAGGCCCAAGACGCAAATGTAATTAGTACCTACATAGTTGTAAGATCGCCTAGCAAAATGATGAAAGTATCAACATGATATAACATTTTGGATATTCTCTCTTGCATACATGAAATGAGTAACTCTTCTCCAGTTGGTGGGCTAGGTAGGCATCTTAAAGGTTTAAGTGCTTTTAGGATGATGCTTAGCACTTAGCTTTCTCTGGTGAAAGCTGTTTTTTAAAGAAGTTTGGATAACCCACAATCAACTCCTCCACATAGTAGGTATAAGTTTCTCTCTACTATAACACGACTAAGATCATCAACTGCCTCAACAAACTCTTTGCACTTTCTATTGCAAAACCTAGAAAGCACACAAATATTTTTTAATTGTCTACTTGAAGATGCTGCCATTGGAATAATCTTCAAAAATAATTTTTCAAGATTTAAAATAAGTGCACTTAATTAAAGATAGATATAATGATCTATAGTTTAAATAGAGTGGTGTACTTGTCAAATGAAGCATGAAACTTTGGCTTATATTTCAAAAATAAAAAGATAAAGTAAATAATATTTAGATATAAATTACACAATTAAAAGTAATAATACAAAATAAAAGATTATTAAGAGGAAAATGATATTTACTGGTAGTTACGACTTTGGCTCACATCTTCCTCTGGTTTTACATCCAATAACGGGTTGAACACTCTCTATGGGTCGAGGATAGGCTTCCCATTCAATTTTCTTATAAACTAGCAAACAGGTCCATTTTTATTCAGATTATCAATACTAAATCGTGCTTTTTCATACCTTTGAATTGCACGCTGTACATATCCACTTCGATGTGTTTCAAGAGATCATAAGATATCATCTATCGATTCTTTACTCATGCATCTTTAATGAATTTAATTTTATCTTTATGAGTACTAGAAACTATTCCTTAGGGTTTGCAATGCGGGTTCTTGCAATTACGTCTTACTCAGTGATGACATTCAGAGTCAAGTCATTTAACTCTTCTCTTTTTAGCGTATGTGCTTTTTTCAAAATCAGGCATGTAAGAAATAAATGGATTAAAAAACTCACCTGCTAGTCAAACCTTTACTTTAATTAACCAATGAATGTCAGAAGGAATGCCATGGATCATTAACAAATCTAATTATTCACAACAAGTTTTGTAAATTTTTCTGAAGGTATTCTAAAGGAGATAAGGAAAATGGCTATATAGTTTTTATTGTATTTCTTCCATGTTTGGTTTTCGGGGTTTCAGTTATTATAGAAGACTGAAAATATCAACTTAATAAGTAAAATACACCAAAGAAACAAATTAACTCTGAAAAATCAAATCAAACGTGAAAACAAATTAAATATATTGAAAAAAATAAAACTTACATTCGTTCTCTTATTGTGTTAACCTCAAGTTCCAACTGAACGTCATAAATACTATCCTCTATTTCCCAGAGTTATCTTTAAGGATCTTCAACATATGATACAAACTCTGATGGTCATAAATTCCAGATTGGATGTAATTTACAACTTTGTATCAAATATGTTAAGTGAAATTTTACACGTAAAAATGTTCTAAGATGTTTTAAGAGGATCTTTTTAATTGAGATACTCATGATATATAATGAGAAAAAACACAATTGTCAAACAAATACACTTAAACAATAAATATTATATGCTCAATAGATATGCAGTGTGAAACAAAAAAAATTAAACAATCAAATGGTAAAATAATAATAAAATAAAAAATGTATATTAATTACACATTAAAGATTTAATCGAGATTTGGTGGGTCACTTAAGTTAACTTCGATGTCTTCTTTACATGGTTGGAATTCTAGATATGATTTTAATCTCTAACCATTTTAAATGTGACACCACTATTTGGATTCTCGATTTCTACTGCCCTATATAGATATACATATTTTATAAGAAATAGGTTAATCCATATTGACTTTAGTTTCCTAGACACAAATGAGGATAAGAATTATAAACTAAAACTTTTTGACCAATTTCAAATGTTTTTTGAAAAATTCTTTTATCATGACAAGCTTTGATTATTGCTTTAATAACTGTTAAATTTTCATATGCATCATTTCTGAATTCTTTAAATCCATCCAATTACAATTTACACATAATACTAGCATCATCAAGATTTGAATTAAAAGCTTTAATAGCCCAAAATTATTTATGTTAAAGCTCAACTGGTAATTGACAATGTTTACTATAAAGTAGCCTATAGGTTGATATTCCTAAAGATGTTTAAATGCAGTGCGGTAGGCTCAAAGTGCATCAGTTAATTGAAGAGATCAATCTTTACGACTTGGGTTAACTATTTTTTTTTTAAATATGTTTTATTTCCCTATCTGATAATTCAACTAGACTACTTGTTTGGGAGTGATAAGGAGTATCAAATTTATGTGTAATTTTATATTTCTTCATTAAAGACTCAAATGATTTATTAGAAAAATGCTTACCTTCATCACTAATAATGGCTCGAGGGATTCCAAATCTATTCAAAAGATTTTCTTTTGAAAAGTGAATCATAGTTTTAGGATTGTTGTGTCGACAAGTAATTGCTTCAATCAATTTTGAAACATAAACACCAGCAACCAAAATATATACAAATCCAAATGATGATAGAAAAAAGGGCCCATAAAATCAATTCTGCAATAATTAAATATTTCAGTGACAAGAATGAGATTTAAAGGCATCATATTTCGCTTTGACATGGACCCTAACATTTGAAATTCTTGCACATCTTACAAAATGCATGTGAATATTTAAATAATGTAGTCTAATAAAATCCACACTACAATATTTTTGCAATTGTTTTCTTTGAAGAGAAGTGGCCACCACATGCATCAAAATGACAAAATTGAATGACACTACTTACCTCATAGTTTGGTATGCATCTCTGAAAAATTTATTCAGAATAGTAATTGAACAAGTGTGGATTTCAATAAAAATTTTTAGCTCCGTTAAGAATTTGTTCTTATTTTGGGAGTTCCAATCAGATGACATTTCACCTGTTATGAGATAATTAACAATGTTAGCATACCAAGGCATATTGTGTATGGAAAATAAGAATTTATTAGGGACAGAATCATTTATGGGTGCTATATCAATTGAAGAATCATTTGTAAGTCTTGACAGGTGGTCTACAACAATATTTTCAACATCCTTTTTATCCTTGGGAGTTAAGTTGAATTCTTAGAGTAGTAAAATCCATCGTATTAATCTTGACTTGACATCCTGCTTAGACAATAAATATCTAACAGCAACATAATCAGAATAAATAATAGTAGATGATCCAATTAAATACAATCGAAATTTATCCAATATAAATATTACAGTAAGTAGTCTTTTTCAATTGTGATGTAATTCATTTGAGAACTATTTAAAATTTTACTTGCGTAATAAATAACAAAGGGTTTACCTTCCTTTCTTTGACTCAAAAGAGCTTTAATAACATAATTACTATTGTTATACTAGTTCAAAGGGTAAAGTCCAATCAGGGTATTATATTATAAGGGCTATTGTTAAAATATTGATTATTTTTTCAAAAACTTTATGACAATATCCGGTCCATTCAAATGGTATGTCTTTAATCAGGAAGTTACAAAGTGGTCTAGATATAAACTAAAGTTCTTTATAAACCTCTGATAAGAACTGGCATGTCCTAAAAATGATCGAGCTTCCCTCATTACCTTTGGTGAAGGTAATTTTGCGATGACTTTAACTTTAGCTTTATTAACTTCAATTCCATTAGAAGAAATGACATATCCTAAAACAATTCCAGACACTGTCATGAAATGGCACTTTTTTCAATTTAAAACAAGTCCTTTTTCATTACATATTTTCTAATTTTTTTTTTCAAATTATCAAAACAATTATCAAAAGAATATTTAAACATAGTTAAACCATCCATAAAGACTTCCTAGCAATTTTCAACCATGTCACTAAAAATACTTAACATTCATCTTTGAAATGTTGCAAGAGCATTACAAAGTCCAAAATGCATTCTCCTAAATGAAAATGGCATGTGAATTTGGCCTTTTCTTGGTCTTCTAATGCTATAGGAATTTGATAATAACCTGAGTAACCATCAAGAAAGTAATAGTAGGGGTATCCTGCTACTCTTTCAAAAATATAGTATAAAAATAAACAGGAAAAATGGTCTTTTCTAATGGCATAATTCAATTTTCTATAATTAATGCACACGTGCTAGCTAGATAGGATATGTGTTGTGATTAAGTTCACCTTTTTTATTTTTTACAACAGTTACTCCAGATTTCTTTGGCACTACTTGTGTTGGACTTATCCATTCATTATAAAAAATAGGATAGATAATTCATGCATCTAGTAGTTCAAGAATCTCATTCTTTACCACTTCTTTCATGTTAGAGTTTAATTAACTATAGAACATATCTTAGTAGTATTACATTTAAATTCTTTACTTGATTCAAATGAACTACCAAAATAAATTTTTATAGATTGGTTCAATGAGTTCAATATCCTCAGTCTCATTATCTTCATCTTCTCTTTTACGAGGTTGTTTACACATGTTAAATATATTGAGTTCTAGCTTCATATTGCTAAATGATAAATTAATGACTCTATTCCTACAATTAATTAAATAATTAGCAAAAGCTAAAAATAGTCGACCTAATATTACATGAATTTACATGCATTTATTAACAATTAGTTCAGTATCCAAAACAATAAAAACCACAGGATATATAAATTTATCAACTTGAACCAATACATCTTTAATTATCCTATTTGGTACCTTAATTAACCTATCAACAAGTAAAAGAGTGGTAGAGGTAGGTTTTAACACACCAAGATTAAGTTGTTGGTACACAGAATATGGAAATTAATTAACACTAGCTCCAAGATGAAGTAAGGCATGTTCAATTTTATTAGGGGTGGGAAAACAGTTTGATTTTTGCAGAACCGAATCGAATCGAACCGAACCGTTTTGCTTCGGTTCAGTTCAGTAAGTAAAAACCGAATGGTTTGAAATCTTAAGAACCGATCGATTTGTGTTCGGTTCATTTTTAAATATAATAAAAAAATAATTTAAAATATAAAAACTAAAATCTAAAAAGGTAAAACCTAAATCCTAAACTTCTAACCTAATTTTCAGTCGCTGAGCGTAGCGCCACAGCCCCTCTTTTCTCTCGGTATCTCCCTCATCTCACAGCCGCCACAAATGGTGCCACTGTGACGAAGAAGAACTCAACCGGTCTCCGTTTGTCTGCTATCACTGTGAGTCTGTGATGAAAACGATCTCTGCCATCCAAATGCTGCAAAACTGTTAATTTCTTCCATTTTCAGAACTCCAGGTATCACTACTTATAAGTCTGCTGAATTAATGTCTCAGGTCAATTAAATAATAAGCACAATTAAATTGAAGTTGATGTGATATGAGGCGATTCAGCATTCACTCGGTTGTGGTATAAATGAAAAAAAAAATTGTTTAGTTTCCCTCTAGTATTGTCTAATAATAGATGGTATTAGTTAATTATTTATTTTGGCCGATGACCTTCTTTGGAAGGTTTTTTATGAACACCAGAAATATGAGAGTTTTTTGACAAAATTTTGAACCACTTGGCTCTTTTTTGTAAGTATAACAGAGGTCCCTAAAGTTTACTCTACATGAAATTTCATCATTATGTGCATGTCAATAATATATAGCTTAGCTTAAAGAATTGTAGCTTCTCATGATAGGTTAGTATCCTCTTATTCTGAGTATAATGCTATCAGAGTTATTTTCCGTTGGCAACATTTGTGACATATATAAGTCCAGAATGGATTAGTTATTCTAATGATTTTTATTGTGTATTATAGATACCAATTCATGGTTTCATTTGGCAATTTAGCATTCAAAGTGTTTATGAGTTCATGAAAGTGGATGAAAATGGTTTGCAAGAGTTTCTAGGAACATCAACACTGCTTGAAAATTCAAACACCACTTTACCTAGTAGCTTATGCTATTTTGACTCTTAAAAATTTTCCTGGAGAAACTACAAAACTTTTGAACTCTACATGGTTTGCTGGCCCACAACATTTGTTCCTTGTAAGAAAAACTATGGCAATGATAATTGTTGGGATGTTTTGCCTCAGTCATGATTTAGTTAAGACCTCATTTGTGATTCTCCTTATGTTCAATTGTCAGGTAAATGTGGACTTGACTGGCGATGCAACACAAAGAGTATTTGATAAGGAGGTAATGCATTGTTGTTACTTGTTTTTATTATTATTAGGTTGTTTGAGTTCACACTTGTTTGTGTGCCTTTATGCACAGCAAAAATGAGTTATCAACTATATCCAATATAAATACAAACCTATTGTCACATTTGTTAAGGAAAAGGAGGTTATGATGTTTAGTAATAAACTGGGCATTTTATATTTCAGTTATATAAAAAGTACATGAACTTTGATATTACATATTAATTTTATTGCTCCCAAATATATTATAAAAATTGAATATGAAAAATATTGAACTTAAAAAAATGGTTTTCTTCTTACATATTAAGTGAGCGAAATAAAATTATTGTTTAAGTTTTTTAATTGAAAGTAAATTAAATTAAAAATAATCAGAAGTAAATTGTGATATGTTGGTATACTTTATTAGTTTATTTGTTCTTGTGAAAATAAGTTAAATGCTAATTAGGTTTTTTCATTTTAATAAAGTATTAAGTGAGTGAATTAAAATTATTGTTTAAGTTTTTCAATTGAAAGTAAATTAAATTAAAAATAATCAAAAGTAAATTGTGATATGTTGGCATACTTTATTAGTTTATTTGTTCTTGTGAAAATAAGTTAAATGCTAATTAGTTTTTTTCATTTTAATAAAGTATTAAGTGAGTGAATTAAAATTATTAAGTTTTTTAATTGAAAGTAAATTAAATTAAAAATAATCGGAAGTAAATTGTGATATGTTGGCATACTTTATTAGTTCATTTGTTATTGTGAAAATAAGTTAAATACTAATTAGTTTTTTCATTTTAATAAAGTATTAAGTGAGTTAATTAAAATTATTGTTTAAGTTTTTTAATTGAAATTAAATTAAATTAAAAATAATCGGAAGTAAATTGTGATATGTTGGCATACTTTATTAGTTCATATTTTCTTGTGAAAATAAGTTAAATGCTAATTAGTTTTTTTCATTTTAATAAAGTATTAAGTGAGTGAATTAAAATTATTGTTTAAGTTTTTTAATTGAAAGTAAATTAAATTAAAAATAATCAGAAGTAAATTGTGATATGTTGGCATACTTTATTAGCTCATTTGTTCTTGTGAAAATAAGTTAAATGTTAATTAGTTTTTTATTTTAATAAAGTAAATCAAGATTACTTATTTTTTTTTTAATTTTAGATGTCTAATTACTCAATAGTTCAAGACAAACTTGATTGTATAGCCAATGATTTTGAGCATGAAGTTGAAGTTGATGATAATGAAAATGATTCAGAAACAATTTTCACTGGCGAAAACAAGAGAAAAAAGTCTTCGTCATCCAAACCGCCGCTACCAAGGAAAAAAATGGCTATAAGATCAACAGTGTGGCAACATTTCACTAGAGTTCCAGATAATTATCAGAAGCGCAAATGCAACTATTGTGGCAATGAATTTGAATGTGGCACAAGTGGGTACGGAACTAGCACTTTGAGGGATCATTATCAAAAAAGGTGTACAAAATACAAGGACTTTCTAAAAGACCCAATAGCTTTAACTCAAGATGTTGGTAGTGATGAAATTGTAGCAAGAGGATTTAGTCAGGATGCTTGCAGGCGAGCAACTGTGAAAATGATTGTTCTTGATGAATTGCCTTTTTCTGTTGTGGAGAATCCGAGTTTTAAGCATTTTTGTAGTGTGGCGACTCCTAGATATCTTCTCCCATTACGAAGAACTATTATTAGAGATACTCTTGATATGTATATAGAGGAAAAGGTTAAGTTGAAGAGCTTATTGGTTGGGAATAAGCAGAGAGTATCTTTGACTACTGATAATTGGACTTCCATTACAACAGCTAGCTACATGGTCATCACAGCTCACTTTATTGATAGAGATTGGAATTTACATAGAAAGATTATCAGTTTTAACACTGTTAATGATCATTCATCAGAGACAATTGGTAAGCAACTTGAAACATGTTTAATTGACTGGGGTATAGAGCGAGTGTTTACTGTAACTGTTGACAATGCAAGTCCAAATGAGGATACTCTTAGGTATTTAACTAATAGAGTCAAGAATTGGAGGGATGATGCCTTAGTGTTGAATGGGGATTATTTGCATGTTCATTGTTGTGCACATATATTGAATTTGATTGTTACTGAAGGGTTGAGAGAATTGGAACCGAGCATAGTTAGTGTTCAGAATGCTGTGAAGTATGTAAGATCTTCTACTGCTATGATGCAAGTATTTCAAATTCGTGTGCAATAAGAGAAGATTAATTGTCGAGGAAGTTTGATTTTAGATTGTCCGACTAGATGGAATTCTACATATTCCATGTTGAATACAACATTGAAATTTAAGGCAGTATTTGATCGAATGGCACTTGAAGATAAGCTTTATAATGGTTATTTCCAAGAAAAAAAATGGTGGCAAGAAGAAAAGGGAAGGCCCACCATTAAGCAGTGATTGGGAGAGTGCTCGTCGCATAGTCAAGTTTTTGAAGACTTTTTATGATGCAACTTTGCAATTTTCTTCTTCTTTGAAGGTAATATCAAATCTTTATTATACTTTTGAATTTTGATCTATGATAAAAAGTATATTTTAGCTTTGTTAATAATGGTTATTTATTTATTTATTTTAGGTGACATCAAATATTTGTTATAATTTGATATGTCAAATTGAACAATCTTTGGAATCATTGTCCAGTAGTAATGATAGTCTTTTAGGTTTTATGGCAATTAAAATGAAGGAAAATTTTGATAAGCATTGGGACGATTGTGGTAAGATAAATAAGTTGTTGATTGTTGCTTCTGCACTTGATCCACGGGGAAAAATAAAATTTGCAACACATTACTTTGAGAAATTATATTGCAAGGATAGTGCCAAATGTATTAAGATGAAGGAAATGGTCAAAAATTTGTTGAGTAAGCTTTATGAGTCTTATAATGCACAGTATAAACCGGGTGGAAGTGGGAGTGCAAGTGGAAGTGGTAGCGGAAGTACAAGCGGAAGCCAAAATTTAGGTTTTGGAAGTGGAAGTGAAAGTGGTTTGAATTTATGGAATTTGGATGATGATGATGATGTTATGCTTGAGGACCCTTTCTCCGAATTCAGTAAAGCGATTGCGATTAGTGAAGATAAGTCAGAATTATCAAATGAGTTGGATCTTTACTTGATGGAGAAGACTGAAAAAATTGCAAAAAGTAATTTGGGCACTAAATTTGATATTTTATTATGGTGGAGGGTGAATAGTGCCAATTATCCAATCTTGTTAAGTGTAGCAAGGGATGTTCATGCTATTCCGGTGTCTACTGTTGCATCTAAGTCTGCCTTTACTACTGGAGGTCGTATACTAGATCAATATAGAAGTTCTTTTATTCTAGATATGGTTGAAGCATTGGTATTGTTGCAAAATTGGTTGCGGACTTCTCTTTTTGTTGATACAACAACAAACCTAAATAAATTAGTTGAAGACAATGAGTTTATGGATCAACTTGGAGAAAGTATGTTTTGTAAAATTTTAATTTTATTTTATTTTTAAAGTAATATGAACCTTATACAATTTGTTTAATTTTAATTTAAGTTTATTTTTTTTAAGTAATATGAACCTTATGCAATTTGTTTAATTTTAATTTATTTTTTAAGTAATATGAACTTTATTTATTTTATTATTATTATTTTTATATAGAACTTCACAAATCAACAACGGGTGACCAACTTAGCATGTCAACGACAATGTGAAAATTAAAGTTCAACATAAACACTTTTTAGGTAATAAAAATTATATAAATTTATTTGTTAGTTATTAATTATTAAATACTTTATTTTATCTATTTTAATTATTGAGTGTTTGTCTCATTTTAAATTTTGATGTAGGTGATATGGATGGTGGATGTAGTTGTGCCTTGTATGCTATGGTGAACTTTTTTTATCGATTACAGACTTGTAATTTTTTATTTTAGGTGATTATGAATTTACAACTTATAATAGATTTAAAATTTAGGTGCATTTGTTAATTATGACTATTTCATATTGTGACTTTTATTATTTTGCTTTTGTTTTGAGGACTTTGTATTTTTTTATTACGTGTGTAGAGTATACTGTGTAGTTACTAGTTAATATGGGCGTGAACTATAAAATTTAGTAAAATCAGGTAAAAATTATAAAATCCAGTAACATTAGGTCAAAATTACAAAATTTAGATAATATTAAACCAAACCAAACTGAACCGAATTTTAAACCCGAACCGAACCGAATTGATTTATTTTGGTTTGGTTTGGTTCAGTTCTAAAATTCAGTTCGATTCGGCTTGAATTCTTGAGAACCAATGGGTTTCGGTTCGGTTCGGTATCGATACCGAACCGAACCGGAAAATGCCCACCCCTAAATTTCATGGTTCCCAATAATGAAAGAAATAGTTGAATAACTAAGATCTTTGTATTTTAAAGCATTATTAGTTGAGAGTTAGTTATTTCTTAATGGACTATTGGTTCATCGAGCACTACTTTACTATCTGAAACTGAATCCTTACCAATTTCACGAGGTTCAGGAATGTGTTTTCGACAACTTTACCACCACAAAGAGCTATAACTAAATTGACTTAGCTCATGTTTTGGTTTCCAGTACTACCCATTTGAGGATATTGTTGACTTCTTGGGTTTGGTTTAGATTGAGAAGAAAACTTACCTTTTTCATGTATAGTAAGAATTTATGTAAGTTTTGAGATGGTTTCTATTAAGTTGGTCAAGGTTTGCATGGTTTGGTTATTAATTGACTCTTATTTTTCAATAAATAAATGCAATGTGTCTTTAAGAGTTTTTTGAGTGGTGGGACATAAGGTGGGTAACTCTGACGATTTTGAAAATTCTGGTGTGGTAGAAATAGTTATGAAGTTGTGCATGATTGTCATTTCTTAAACTGAAATTTAGGTGGTTTCTCCAACTAGAGTTGTATGTCTGTAAATATGGATTGGGATTTGATCTTTTGAAATTATCGATGACATTTACTTGTTCATGCAAACTTTCTTTCAAAACTGGCAAAGTTCGACAATTCTACGTGAAAAGGTCAATTGAACTGCAAACATGACATGAAGTATCTTAAACAGATTTAACATGATCATTATTTTTTTACTCTAATACTTCGACCTTTCTAGCTAAGGATACAAAATTAGCTTGAAGATCATGGTCTTCCCTAAGGTTGTACATGCCTCCACCAGTTGGTGATGGCTGGGGTTTACTTGATGATTCATAAGAATTAATAATATCCTAGTATTGTGCATTTTCAGGTAGTTGGTTAAGATAATCTAATGCATTATCAGAACTTTTATCTCTAAATTTACCATTACATATTATTTCAACAATTTGTCTACTTTAAGATGTTAGTCCCTTGTAGAAATATGACATTAATCTTCATGCTTCAAAACCATGGTGTGGGCAAATATTAAGTAATTCTTTATACATATCCCAACATTGAAAAAGTTTCTTCTGGCTTTTGAATGAAAGTAGTGATTTGTCTTTTGAAAGAATTTATTATGTAGGATGAAAAAAAATTTTCAAAAACTGTTCTTGCATGTTATTCTATGTTCTTATTAATTCAGATCTGAGGTTTTGTAACCAAGTTTTAATTTTATCTTTCAGTGAAAAGAGAGAAAAGCTTTAATCTAATTATGTCTATGCTACAATTTTGGTATGTATATGTTTTACAAACTTCTTCAAAATCTCTTAAATATAAGTATAGATTCTCCGATTCTAAACTATAAAATATTGGTGAAAGTTGGATAAAATCTAATTTAAAGTTTAATCGAGATGTGACACGACTCAAAAGTGTTTGATTTACTCCTAAGTGTAAGAGTTTCTGGTTATAATATAACCTAGTGAGTCTAATATCGAACCACAAGAAATTTTAAATTCAGTAGTCTATTATTAAATAAAAATTAATAGTATAAAAATAGATTACTTGTTTAAAAAGTCCTAAGGCTACAAAATTCACACTTGGAATTCAAATTATGTTCATAATATTCTCTCATATTTATATTTTATATTTTATTTACTAGTTAAATATTATGTCATTTAATTTTTAACTAACCAATTTTATGGATGAATAAGGGAATAAAGTACATAATGTGCCACAACTAAATTGGAGTGTCGATATAATATCAAAATATCATATAAATCCAATGAGATTTCAAGTTCATAAATTAATATGACATAAAAATATCCAGTAAATAATAAATATTAAATCAAATAAACTTTGAACTCACTAGAGAAATATTAATTCCATAATTTAAATATTTGAGCTTCACATTTTACCGTAACTTAGTAAATTAGCTACTCATATTGAAAAGAAAAAATCATTTTAATTATCAAACTTCTGAGATATATTATAAGATAATTTTAAGTACTTGAAACAATAGAAGAAGAAAATTTAATTTTGCAGAGATTCTTCTTTTTTTTTTTTCTCTTTCCTTATTTTCTTTTTCCTCTCTTTTCTCTTCTCCTTTCTTTCTTCCTTTTTTTCTCTTCTCCTCTGCGCGCTCTCTTCTTCCATACTTCTCTTTATATAGAAAAAATGATAAGAACTATTTAATTATTATTATATTATATTATATATTTATAAGATTAAGAGAGCACTCAATCTTTTTCTCTTTTTTTTTTAAAAAATTTAATATAATATATTTTATTTATTTATAATTACAAAGCAGTTGTCTTTCTTTTATCTCTTATTTTCATCTTTGATTCCTCTTTATTTTCAAAATATACCTACAATAACAAAAATAAAAATTAATATAATATAATATAATTAACATAAAATTATATATAGAGAACATTAAGATAAAATATGAGTTATGTACACATTAATTAACACTTTAAGTGGGAAAATAATAATTTAATCCTTTATAAAATATATACTTTATAGTACTAATCATATCCCCCAACCAGCTTATTGCTAGTCCCTAACAATTAAAGCGCTATTTTAAATTAAGATTTATAAAATTTACCTATAAGTTAATAGTTGTTCATCTATTCTCTAAACTACCAAATAAATAAATTCTTCCAAAATTTATTTATTTTAGCTTTTTTTTATTCACTTATTATCTAGAATATCACCAAACCTTCATTTATACTCAAGAAATTAACACATTACTTATGGAGTTTCATTAAAAGAAAACAATATTTGTATTCTAGTAATTTATTATAGATAATAGCTTTATTAGGCAGTAGGTTCTTTATACAATTTAAAATATTACATCTTCAATCCATGTAACGAGATTTAGACCAATGAGTCCCAGACCAGTTAGCCTTAGGGTATTAAGTGTTAAAACTCCTTAAGAACTTAATTGTTGGGGTTTCAAATACAGTAAAATTAAATATATTTTTTTAAAAAAAAAAAAAAAAGCAAAACACACTTTTTAGTACCTTGGAAATTATCTCCAACATATTAAGAGAACAAAATATCATAAAAATTTTAACTTACAACCCACTAGCACGTGTCAACTTACAACCCACTAGCACGTGTCATACTGTGTGTGAGAAGAATGATTTAATAATACCTGTTTAAATAAATAAATGACAAAAAGATTTAATTAGTGATTATCAAATAGAGAATTCACAAATTTAAGTAATTTAAAGAATAGAGAATAAAAATAATTTATTATAAATTTTAAAATAAAAAATAATATAGATTGGACTGTTAGAATGCGTCTCAAAAGTAGCAACTCTTTATACAGCTATCTTAGACAATAAAAGAAATTGTTGTTTTTGGATTTTTCTAAAGAAAAATAAACAAACACATATATTTACAATTTACATCAACTATCCCCACCCTCCAACCTAATCTAAACATTATTCTTAATATTTTTTTAATTTAAAAACATGCATGCAAATATAAGAAACAGACAAACATAAAAAAAGAAGTAGAAAATATCATGCCTAAATTTATTGCAAAACATAGAATAGGAAACATTAAATTTTTATTTTTTGGTAAAAAAGTAAATATAAGACTCTAAGACTTAAGAATTACTTACTCCATATTCAGCTATTTTTGATTCAAAATTTATCCAAACTTAGTATTTACAACAAAAATTTAGTAAAACCATCACCAGAATTGACATATTCTACAACTGTCAACTATTTTTTCCCCCCAACATCGGTGAGACATTGTCCTCAATGTCTTAAAGGAAAGAAGTATAGTTTAGAAGTCATCATATGAACACTAAAAAATATTTACAAAGACAGATTTAAATCTAATTTGCACTTCTTACTACTGTTACTATTATCATCTTCAATTGACTAACCTAATGCCAAAATCATAGGTTCTTGCTATAGTTTGTAAACTTGTAAAAGATCAATTAACTCATTAGCAGTAGAAGCACATTTTTAAAGATAGACACAATGATAAATAGTTGTAAATAAAGTGGTATATTTATTAGATGACGTGTGAAGCTTTGGCTTATATTTCAAAAGCAAATACATAAAGCAAATAAAAAGCAAAAGAAAAAAGTAATTAGATATAAATCACACTACTAAAAGTAATAATGCATAAAATAAAATATTATTAAAAGGAAAATGATATTTACTAGTAGTTGCGACTATGACTCACATCTTCCGCTAGTTTTACGTCCAATAACGGCTTGAACGCCCTCTTTGGGTCAAGGATAGGCTTCTCATCTAGTTTTCTTATAAACTGGCAAACATGGTCTTTTTTAGTTAGATTTCCAACACTAAACTGTGTGCTTTTTTTTGCCCCCAAGGCCATGGTCGGGTTGGTCGCAATGCTCGGTTCTAGAGCCGTGGCGGCCCGGGTTCGAGTCCTTGGGGTGGGGAGGGGTTCAAAATTTCTTTGGGCTTGCCCACCCTCCCTTTAAAAAAAAACAGCGTGTGCTTTTTTTTTAAAATAGTGTCCAATGCCCTTGAATTGAACGTTGTACATATCCGCTTCAATGCATCTCAAGAGATTATAAGATATCATTTAACGATTTTTACCTCATGCCATCTTTAACAAATTTAATTTTATCTTCATGAGTATTACAAACTATTCCTAAAGATTGACAACACGAGTTCTTAAAATTACGTCTTACACAATTATGACATTTAGAACCAAGTTGTTTAGCTCTTCTCTTTTCAGAGTATGTGCTTTTCCTAAAACTAGGCATGTAAGAAATAAATGGATCAGAAAACTCATCTACTAATCAAATCTTTACTTCAATTAACCAACGAACGTCAGAAAGAATGTCATGGATCATTAACAAACGTAGTCGTTCACAATGAGTTTTGTAAATTTTTCTAAGGATATTCTGAGTGAGAGAAGAAAAATGCTTATGCAGTTTTTATTGTATTTCTTCCATGTTTGGTTTTTGGTATTTCAGTTATTATGAGAAATTGAAAATACCGACTTAAGAATTCACTAAGTATCGTAATCCACCATTTATATAGGAAAGTAAATTAAAACATACCAAAGAAACAAATCAACTCTGAAAAATAAAATTAAATGTGAAAACAAACAAAATACACTAAAAAAATAAAATTAAATCAAAACTTACATTCGTTCTCTTATTGTATTAACCTTAAGTTCTAACTAAACGTTAGAAATACTACTCTCTATTTCTCAAAGTTGTCTTTCTAGATCTTTAACATATGATACAAACTCTGATGGTCGTTGATCCCAGATTGGATATGATTTACAACTTTGTATCAAACCTGTTAAGTGAAATTTTACATTAAAAGTGTTTTAAGATGTTTCAAGAGAATCTTTTTAATTAAGGTATTCATGACATATAATGAGAGAAAACAAAATTGTCAAACAAACATGCTTAAGTAAGACATAATATATACTCAATAAATATGCGGTGTGAAACCAAAAATAATCAACCAATAAAATGATAAAATGAATAAATGTGTGTGTGTGTATATATATACACATTAAAAATTTAATCAAGATTTTGTGGGTAACTTAAGTTGATTTCGGTGTCTTCTTCATGTGGTTGGAATTCCATATATAGTTTTAATCTCAGACCATTAACTTTAAATGTGACACCGTTCTTTAGATTCTCGATTTCTATGACCTTATATGGATATACATATTTTACAACAAATGGGCCACTCCACTTTGACTTTACTTTCCTTGGAAACAAATAAAGACGATAATTATAAAACAAAACTTTTTAACTAATTTTAAATATTTTTCAAAAAAATTTTTATCATAAAAAGCTTTGGTTTTTGCTTTAACAATTCTTGAATTTTCATATGCATCATTTCACAATTCTTCAAGTTTATTCAATTGCAATTTACACACATTACCAGCATCATTAAGATTTTAATTAAAAGCTTCAACAGCCCAAAATGATTTATACTCAAGCTAAACTGATAAATGGCAAGGATTACCATAAACTAACTGATAAGGTGACATTCTCAAAGATGTTTTAAATGCAGTGCAATAATCCTAAAATGCATCAGTTAGTCAAAAAGACCAATCTTTACGACTTGGATTAACTATTTTTCTAAAATATGTTTAATTTCCCTATTTGCTAATTCAACTTAATCGCTTATTTGAGGGTGATAAAGAGTAGCAACTTTATATGTAATTCTATATTTCTTCATTAAAGACTCAAATGATTTATTACAAAAATACTTACCTCCATCATTGATAATAATAACTCGAGGAATTCCAAATCTACTCAAAATATTTTCTTTTAAAAAGTGAATCGCAATTTTGTGACCGTTATGCCTACAAGGAATTACTTCAATCTATTTTGAAATATAATCAACAACAACCAAAATATATACAAATCTAAATATGATGGAAAATGGGCTCATAAAATCAATTCCCCAAAGATCAAATATTTCAATGACAAGAATGAGATTTAAAGGCATCAGTTTCGCTTTGAAATGGACCCTAACATTTGACAATTATTGCACATTGTAAAAAATGCATGTGAATCTTTAAATAATGTAGGCTAATAAAATCCACACTTAAATATCTTTGCAACTGTTTTTTTTTTAAGAAAAGTAGCCACCACATACTTCAGAATGACAAAATTGAATAACATTACTTACCTCATTGTTTGGTATGCATCTCTAAAAAATTTGATCAGAACTGTACTTGAATAGGTATGGATCATCCTAATAAAATCCTTTTACCTTTGTCAAGAATTTCTTTTTATCTTGGGAGTTCCAATCATATGGCATTTTGCCTGTTGTAAGATAATTAATAATGTTAGCATACTAAGGCATATTGTGTATAGAAAATAAGAACTCATCAGGGAAATAATCATTTATGGGTGTTATATCAATTGAAGATTCATTTCTAAGTCTTGACAGGTTGTCTACAATAACATTTTCGGCACCCTTTTTATCCCTGATTGTCAAGTTGAATTTTAGAGTAGCAAAATCTATTGTATTAATCTTAGGTTGGCATATTGTTTAGACATTAAATATCTAACCGTAACATGATCAAAGTAAACAATAGTAGATGAGCCAATTAAATACAATCAAAATTTATCTAATGCAAATATTACAACAAGTAACACTTTTTCAGTTGTGGTGTAATTCATTTGAAAATTATTTAAAGTTCTACTTGCGTAATAAATAACAAAGGGCTTACCTTCCTTTCTTTGACCCAAAACAACTCCAACAGTATAATCGCTAGCATTACACGTTAATTCAAAAAGTAAAGTCCAATCAATGGATTACACTATAGGGGTTGTTATTAAAAAATTGATTATTTTTTTAAAAACTTTCTGACAATCTTCGCTCCATTCAAATGGTGTGTCTTTAATTAAGAGATTACAAAGTGGTTTAAATATAGCATTAAAGTTTTTTATAAACCTCTTATAAAATCTATATGTCCTAAAAATGATCGAACTTCTCTCACTCTCTTTGGTAAAGGTAATTTTGAGATGACTTCAACTGTGGCTTTATAAACTTCAATTCCATTAGAAGAATGACATGTCCTAAAACAATTTCAGAAACAGTCATGAAATATCATTTTTCCCAATTTAAAACAAGTTCTTTTTATTTACACCTTTTTAAAACTTTTTTCCAAGTTATCAAGACAATTATCAAAAGAATTTCCAAACACAGTTAAATCATCCATAAAACTTCCAAACAATTTTCAACTATGTCACTAAAAATTCTTTGCATATATCTTTGAAATGTTGCAGGAGCATTACAAATTCCAAAAGGCATTCTCCTAAATGCAAATGTTCCAAATAGATATGTGAATATGGTTTTTCTTGGTCTTCTAAGACTACAAAAATTTGATAATAACCTGAGTAGCCATCAAGAAAGCAGTAGTAGGGGTGTCCTAATACTTTTTTGAGAATTTGGTCTACAAATAGAATGAGAAAATGGTATTTTCTAGTGGTATCATTTAATTTTCTATAATCAATACACATGCGCTGGCTAGATGAGATGCATATTGTGATTAGTTCAACTTTTTCATTTTTTACAATAGTTACAGCAAATTTCTTTGGTACTTGTGTTGGACTTACCCATTTACTATCAGAGATAGGATTGATAATTCCTATATCTGGTAGTTTAAAGACCTCATTTTTAACCACTTCTTTCATATGATGATTTAATCTTCTTTATGGCTGACGGGTTGTTTTAGCATTTTTCTCTAAGTGTATGTTATGTGTATAGATTAAAGAATTAATGTCCTTTATGTCTTTTAATATCCAACCTGTTTGGGTAATATCGGGCAGGTCTTCTCGAGGCCCTTCCAGCTCGAATAAAATACCCCGAGGACAGCCTAGCTCGAGCAGAGGTCCCGACCACTAGCACGAAGACAACCTCACTAGACGTCAAAGCTGGTCAAGGTCGAGGAATTCAGAGCCGCTCGAGCTCCGAGCTCTTTTACCTGCTCGAGGTCGTCCGCCCCGGTCAAGGTCGGTCAAGGTCGAGAACTGAGCACTTCTTTTTTGCTCGCAGAGATTAAGTCCCCGAGCATAACTGGACAGGATCTGGCCCAGGGCAGCCCGACCCGCTTTCTCCGAATCCTGGCACACCTTTAGATGTCTGATCTGAGCCCCACATAGTATGGTGGTGGTACTATTACCGATGGCTGGCATATGCCCCCACAGTGTCATCATTCCTAGCGCACATGCCCGACATGGTGATCTGGCCACATGAACCGGGTTAAGAAGACAGCCGCGCATCCCAGGGAATATTACGCCAATCCCGGCTGTCAGAGGGACCCAGACACCACTGACGCGGGAATTGATGCTCTTGGAGAGAAAGAGCGGGAAAAATGGAGTATAAAAGGAAATGAACGGGTACGTTAAAGGGGTTGGAAAAATTCATTCACAAGGGTTACAAAAGCTTATACAGGTTCTCCTTATTCTGACTTCCCTTACATTGATCCTTTGAATAACTACATATTCATAAAAAAAAGGATGGCGAAAAATATCCCTTTCATTTTTCCGGTCTCTCTCACTAAGGGAGATACCAAAAAGAACAACCCGATTACTGACTTGAGCATCGGAGGGTTTTCGCCGGAACACGCCTGGCTACCCCTGACCCTATTTTCTGTGAGTACAGGACCAAGAGATCTCCGATTGCGAAAAGGCGGTGGAACAGGACGAAGGAGGCAATCCTGCTCGAGCTCGAACTGATCGCGAGCAGAAGGTTCGAGGCATTGTTTGAAGGCACGCCGGAAAAATTGCATCAACATCTTTTGGTGCCGTCTGTGGGGATCGACACAAAAAGCCTGATTTCCTAATACGTTCAAGATACACAGCGCAGCGATGAGGGAAGCAGTAGAAGAGGAGTAAGTCAGAAGAATCGGTAACTTTGAGAGAAGTGGCCAATGAGGCCCAGAATAGGGAGATCCGGGAGAGAATGGATCGGATGGAGAAAGCAGATGGAGACTCGACTTCCTATTGCAAGAACTCGGGGAGGGACAGAGAAAAGCATGTAATGATGTCTCGAGTCGGTAGTAGGAATGCTCTGTTCGGAAAAATGTGGGAGATGAAGCCCAAGACCTAGGGCACCAAATGCTTTGCGAGTGAGGAGGAAACAAACATGGAGGAAGGGGTCCCGTCGGCACTTACAGGACCATGACCCGACCTCTCGCGGAAGAGTTGGAGGGAGAGGTGCGTGAGGTTGGCCTGAGTTGTGGAAGACCTCAGTGGGAGCGGAAAGAGCCCAGTGGCGAATAATCTTTGGATAACGAATCTCCACTCTACGGAGATCGTTGGTGTCACGATCCCACGTGACTTCAGCTTCCGATTTGAAGTTCTCGGGGAAAAGTGATCCGTTGGTGCACATAGAGCGGTTCAGCGACATGGCGGGGTGCAAGGATTGTCGGTAGCTTCGGAGGTCGTGGGCCTTCCACTCACCTGGAGGGAAGAGCGAGAGAATGGTACCATGAGACTCCACGGGAAGCATCTTGAGCTTTGAGCAGGATGTGTTGGGAGTTCGCGAGAGCAATTTCGGGTGCGATGACCCACGAGGATGACATGATGGGTGTCGAGTAAGGCGAGAATGAGGGAGAATCCCTCGGGAGTTTGTCAAAAGATACCATAGATCGGTCCTAGATCTTGGTGCGTTTAACCATCCCGAGCTACGAGAGGATTGAAGGATGGGATCAGGATGGGAGACCATGGTATAATCTGCGGAGTCCTTGATCCGATTCGTATTCGAGACGTATGAGCGAGTAAAGCTGGATATGGTAATTGAAGAAGAAAAGGCATAGGCGAGGAATGAGCGAGGCAATGGAGCAAGAAGGAAGAAGAGGGGTCTGCCTGAGGACACAAGCTCAAAGCAACGAGGGACCGGGTTGCCTGTACTGACCACTACGGAGAGCTCCCCACGTGGATGGTTTCCTGCCACCTCGAAGATCCCAGGCGGGATCACGGGGAGTCTGAGCGTCATAGCGACCACACATCCCATGACCGACCACCAGTAGACTGAGGTGAACCACAGCAGAGGCGATCGTCCATTGCCTCCTCCGCAGAAGTTTCCCGAGGGATCGAGGCGATCTGAGTGGTGGAGCAAAGCCTAGCTACTGAGCGGTATCTGAGGCTGAAGGTATCTCTTGAAGAGATACTTCAAGTGGCTGAGGAGCGAGGACTGCTGAGCCCTCCAATGCCGATGACCAAGCCAGCTGACAAACGGAGCAGGGGGCGGTTCTGCTGTTTCCATGGTGACCACGGCCACTCCACATCACAGTGCCGTGATTTGAAAAACCAGGTGGAGGATTTGGTTAGGAATCGGTACCTGGATGAGTTTGTTAAAGGGGGGCATCCGGTGGTTGAGCAGCAGTCTGAAGAAAATGGCCGGGCTTACAAAATAGACATAGAACCACCGTCTGCGAGGGTAATCTCAGGAGGGCCCACGATGGCAGGAAGTTCCAATAGGGCTCGGAGAAACTACTGCAGGTATGCCGCTGCCGGCCGAGAAGTCTTATTCACTGCCCCTGCTGCCAAGAAGGCTAAGGTTCGGCAGGTACCAATTATGTGGACGGATGAAGACGAGGAGGGGGTGTTGTACCCTCATGAGGATGCCTTGGTGGTAAAAGTCAATGTAGCAAATAAGGAAGTTGATCGAATATTGGTCGACTCAGGGAGCTCGGTGGACATTCTTTTCAAATCCACACTCGAGGATTTGGGAATAACAGGCGCGAGCCTCGAGCAGACGAGCACTTCCTTGAAAGGATTCGGGGGAGGGAAGCTAATACCTCAGGAATCATCAAGCTAGCGATAACCATGGGCTCGAGGCCTTTCGAGGAAGAACATGATCTTTGGATTCGTGGTAGTAGATGAAACCGACCCATACCGAGGTAATTCTAGGGAGGCCATTTATGAGGATCGGCCGGTCGTGCTATCCACCCATTACTTGGCCACTAAAGTGTCGAGTAAATGGGGTAGTAGGGGTCGTGAAGGGCAGCCGAAGGGTGGCGAGGAGCTATTCTGTTGTGGCGCCAAAGAAACCATGCGAGATAACCTCATCTGGACTCGGGGGAATCGAAGAATGGAAGGCAACGGTCGGTGAGAAGTTGGGGAGGTCGAGGTGAGGCGGGCGACCCAGGAAGAAAATCAGAATAGGCTCGGGCCTCGGTGAGCCGTTGAAGGAAAAGTTGGTGGAGTGTCTGCGAGCACATGCGGATCTGTTCACATGGACGCTACGAGGATATGCCAGGATCGACCCGAAGTGGCGTGTCACGGTGGCAATCTGGAGAGATGCTTAAGCTGGTGAGGCGAAAAGGAGATCGTCGACCGGGAGAGATCTGAAGCCATCAGCTGCGAGGTAGAAAAGCTGCTGAAGCGGGATTCATCTGGGAAGTATCCTACCCGAATGGATCTCGAGATGTGAGTCTTGGTAAAGAAGGCAAGTGGGAAATGGAGAATGTGTGTCGACTTCACGGATGTGAACAAGGCACGCTCGAAAGATAGCTTTCCACTCATCGAAGATAGACCAGTTGGTTGATTCTACGGTGAGGCGCAGGCTGCTTAGTTTCATGGATGCATTCTCGGGATATAACTAAATTTCCATGCACCGATCAGACGAGGAGTGCACGGCCTTCATCACTGATCGAGATCTGTCTTGCTTCTGAGGTCATGCCTTCGGTCTAAAGAATGCAGGGGCAGCGTGTCGGAGGCTGGTGAACAAGGTCTTGAGCCATTAATCGGTCCGGATGATGGAGGTATATGTGGATGACATGATCACCGAGTCTAAAGATGCGGAGGAGCATGTAAGGCATCTAGAGGAGACCTTCACACTCTTAAGAAAGTATCGGATAAAGATAAACCCAGAGAAATGTGCTTTTGGAGTGGGTTCGGAAAAATTCTTAGGCTTCATGGTGAGTCACAGGGGGATCGAGGCCAATCCGGAGAAGATAAGAGCAGTGGTGGAAATGAGGTCCCCTCGTAGCCTCAAGGAGATACAAAGTCTAACCGAAAAACTGGCATCCCTCAATAGGTTCGTGTCTCGAGCCACGAATAAATGTCGAGTCTTCTTTCAGGAAATGAAGAAAGGTAGGAAGACAAAATGGACGCCAGAATGCGAGGCGGTGTTCCAGCAGCTGAAAGAGTATCTGTTGAACGCTCCATTACTGTCGACACCTCAGCGGGAGAGTCTTGTTCTATACTTGGTCTGTGTCCCGATGGGCAACGAGCTCGATTACAGTAAGGGAGGAGTTAGAGTGCGATGCCACTGTTTATTACACTAGCGAGCTTTGCTAGAAGCGAGACCCGGTATCCACTGATGGAGAAGTGGGCACTGGCCACGGTCGCGTGACCCAGGCTGAGGCCTTATTTTCGAGCACATTCGGTAGTGGTTTTAACAAACCGACCACTCGAGCAAACTACTGTACAAGCACGAAACTTCGGAAGGTGGTAAAATGGTCGATGGAGGTGGCGAGTTCGACATTAATTACCGACTCGAACGACCATAAAAGCACGATCTTTAGGCGACTTCGTGGTCGAGTGTACAGCGAGGGATGAGGAGGCGAAGGCGAGCCCACGCTAGGTTCCCGAGCCTCGACCAACACACGGATAGTCACGATAGATGGATCCTATGGAAGTCGGGGAGGCGGGAGCGAGAGTTGTGCTCCCAAGTCCGGAAGAGGCGGAGATGCAGTCTGTTGTGAAATTAGAGTTGAAGTCACCAACAATCAGGTCGAGTACTGAAGGCTGTAATAGCGGGATTGAAGCTCGCCTCGGTAGTAAAAGTAAAGGAGGTAAAGCTTGAGCAGACTCGCGGTTGGTAGCGAATCACCTCGACGAGAGCTTTCGAGCGAAGGGAGAAGATGGACGCTACCTCGGAAGGTAAGGCGGTAATGAGGAATTTCGAGTATCGAGGTGGAGCAGATCCGAGGGAAAGAATTTTCGAGCGGATATGATAGCTCGCATGGCGGTACATGTCGGACCCCAAGTTACAAAGTCTATCCGCTTGGAAATGAAGACACTGCTTCGAGCATCGGCGGGAGGGCAGGTGATGAGCCTGTCGACGAGCAACACACGGATGGAGCCGATCGTTTCTTACCTCGAGGAAGGGGCGGTCTTAGGCCGATAAAGCGAGCAAGGAAGTTGAGGTGCAAGCGGCCGGTACACTCTCGTCGATGGGGTCTTATATAGGCGGAGTACACTCTCCCACTTGCTGCGGTGCTTAGACCGAGAGGAGGCTGATTATGTCCTCAGAGAGATACACGAGGAATCTGTAGAAATCACTCGGCGCGAGGTCCTTGGCTTTCGAGGCCTTGAGGCAAGGATACTTTTGGCCCGCATGCATCGAGATGCTCGGGAGAAGACAAGAAGCTGCAAGAGTTGCCGGAGCTTTGCCAACTACCTAACTTCGACCTCAGGAGAACCTTACGGTGATGAATTCGCCATGGCCGTTTGCTCGATGGGGAATTGATTTGATTGGACCCACTGCTAGAAGGAAAGCATCCGCCACCCATGCCGTAGTCGCGATTGATTATTTCACCAAATGGGTCGAGTGGGAGCCTTGAGCGACATCACGGAAGGTAAAACCACTTACTTCATTTAGAAGAATGTGATTTGTAGGTATGGGATTCCTCATGCGTTAGTCACCAGATAATGGGAGGCAGTTTGATAATGGCAAGTTCGGAGACTTACATTAGAATCACGGGGATAGAGTGAAGTTTTGCTCTCCCTACACTGCATGAGCCAATGGGCAAGTAGAGGCCATGAATAAAACTATAAAATGCCTCACGAAGACAAGGCTGGGCGAGCAAAAGGAGTGCAGGTGGACGAGTGCTCGGTGTCTTGTGGGCTTCTGAGAACCACACACAAGCAGCACTTGGAGAGACCCGATTCTCCTTGGCGTTTGGGCACGAGCGATGGTTCCATTGAAATAGGAATGGGGACACACCGGACGAGCACTTGATGAGGAGCAAAACAACGAGCGAGATGTGTGTAGGTCTGGACTTCTTTGGAAGAGAAGAGAGAAGAGTCGCTGCTAAGATCTCGGAATATCAACGAGAGTGGCTCGTTATTACAACCTAAATGTACACATTCGCGGGTTCAGGTGGGTGATTGGGTCTTGAGGAAGGTCAACCGAGCACGAAGGACCCAAGGCAAGGTGTCTTAGGACCAAATTGGGAAGGCCACTTATCGAGTCACTCGATTAGCGGGACCGGGAGCGTCTGAGCTAGCTCATCCAGACGGACGAGAGGTCGAGAGACCGTGGAGCACATGACTCACGATGAAATATTTCCAGTAAGTCCCCTGCTATTGTGAAGTGTTAATGTAAGATTCCTACCCAAAATGGGATGTGTAAAAGTATAAATGTATATGAGAATAAGGAAAGCATTGATAATGTAAGTTCAAGATGAAGACCAGAAGCACAAGAAGAAGCTTGGGTCAATTGCATGCCCGAGCAGAAGTTCAAGAAGAACTCCTTGGCCAAAAGTCCCAAAGCCTAAGTATTAGGCGGGACGGTGCCAAGCTTGGGTCAACTGCAGGCCCGAGCAGAAGAAGCTTGGGTCAATTGTAGGCCCGAGCAGAAGTTCAAGAAGAACTCCTTGGCCAAAATTCCCAAAGCCTAAGTCTTAGGCGGGACGGTGCCAAGCTTAGGTCAGTGCGAGGCCCGGCGGAAGAAGCTTGGGTCGATTGTAGGCCCGAGCGAAGTTCAGAAGAACTCCTTGGCTAAAGTCCCAAAGCCTAAGTCTTAGGCGGGACGGTGCTAAGCTTGGGTCGATTGCGGGCCGAGCGAGTTCGAAGAACTCCTGGCCAAAGTCCAAGCCTAAGTCTTGGGCGGGACGGTGCCAAGCTTGGGTCAGTGCAGGCCGGCGAAGTTCAAGAAGAACTCCTTGGCCAAAGTCCCAAGCCTAAGTCTTAGGCGGGACGGTGCCAAGCTTAGGTCAATGCGAGGCTGGCGGGAGTAACACGAAGAAGCTTGGGTCGATTGCGGGCCCGAGCGGAAGAAGCTTGGGTTAATTGCGAGGCCGAGCGAAGTTCAAGAAGAACTCCTTGGCCAAAGTCCCAAAGCCTAAGTCTTAAGCGGGACGGTGCCAAGCTTGGGTCAAATCTGAGGCCGGCGGGAGTAACACTGAAGAAGCTTGGGTCAATTACAGGCCCGAGCGGAAGGAGCTTGGGTCAATTGTAGGCTTGAGCATAAGTTCAAGAAGAACCCCATGGTTAGAAGTCCCAAAGCCTAATTCCTAGGTGGGACGGTGCCCGGCAAGGCTAATTACCGGCAGAGGAAGAACATGAAAAATGCTAAGGCCAAAAGTCCTAAAGCCTAAGCCTTAGGCAGGATGGTGCTAGCAAGAGCCAATTGTAAGCTCGAGCAAGAAAAATATGGGGGAGGTTACATAGTTCAAACCCAAGCAATAAACGGGTTCGAGGTATACAGGCTCACCAAATAAGGGTCACAGACCATGAGCAAAATGCTGAGCTAAGTAAAATGAACTCACAAGATAAACATAAGGCTTTTAGCAAAACTCTACCATGCATGAGTTAAACTACATCATACTTGGGCAGAAGAACGAGAGCCCCAACACTTATAAATAATTCCTCTTAACCAAGGACACGAAGATAATCTCATAAGTGTGAAACACAAGCTTGCACGTATGATTGTTGCTCAAACGCATGTTTTTTATTTATTTATTGAATGATTAAAAGTATAGGAAATGTAAAAAAAAAAAAAAGTCCAAATCATGCAGCAGAAGTGACGTCGTCAGCAGCAGCAGGAAGAAGGCCAGCATCAGCGGGAGGGACGTCGTCAGGCAGCGAGGAGGAAGGCCGAATCGATGGGAGGAGCGATGGGAGGGACATCGCAGGGCGTCAGCAGGAGGGGCATTGGAAGGGGAGGGAGCGAGCTCTCTAACAACAGTTTGGGGCTCGGACGGAGTAGCTTCATGAGTGCTCATGTATTCAGCTACATACCCTTCAACCTTAGACATGTCGGCCTCGGGGTATGCCTTACCAAAAGCATACATGAGGCGATCGTGAATCGAGTCCGCCCGTTGTTGTACTCAGTGGCAAGCTGGACCTTTAGAGTGTCAATTTGCCCTTGAAGACGAGCAGTTTCCCCCCCAATGAGCTGCTCGTAGTATGATTTTTGAGTGTCCAGATCCTTTCGAGCATTACCCAATTCATCGTGGGTGTCGATCAGCTCCTACTGAAGCTTAGAGGCCTTGGAGTCGGCCACTGCTGTCTTCTCTGCAAGATTTAAGTTCTCGTCCAGAAGCTTTTGATTTTCCTCCTTCGACTCGCTCATGACCCGCTCCAAGCTCTGAACCTTTGCTTGAAGTTCTTCCTGGGAGCCTTGAGCCATCTTATTAAGCCTAGTCGCAGCTGCCAAAGCTCGGGAGGAGAGTCACTGGAAGGCACTGAACAGCTCGTCAGAATTAAAGGATTCCATCTCATCCAAGAATCTGCTGCTCAACTCCTCATTGTAGATCCTCAAGTAAGGCTCGGAGCAGCCGGTGACTTTGCTCCTGCACATTGCGGTTCGAGGGAGGCTGGAGCAACGGTCCTTGCCGTCTGCGTGGGGACCCTCCTCGCCTCGCTCGATGCAGCCGAGTAAAGAGGTAGCTTGAGTGGATGGAGGCGGAGCACCCGTTTCTGCTCGTGGCCTCTTTGAGGTGCTCGCACCTTTGGTCGTCCCCACGGGCCGATGTAACATCTCGCGCATCCTGCTGCTCATATCTTCACTTGGCACTAAACTAGACTCCAAAAAGTTTTGGGGCTCCCTGCCTGAGCTCGCGTTTGTAAGAACGGTCTGCACGTTTGCTCGAGTCGGCCCCGATCGAATAAGAAGCACCCGGGAGGCTGCGGATATGACCAAAGCAAAGTAATGAGAACAGACACTAGCGGGAAAACTAAAAGTAAAATCCACAAGACGGATAAACGACACGGAGTGCAAAAGTCTGCAGGACTGGAGGGACCCCCTCACTACAGTGCAGCTTGCCCCACTCTCCACCGACGAAGAAGAATTTGCTCTTCCGGTTGCCACGGAGGTTGGGAGATCGGTGATGGGCTTTTACTCTTCAGTTGAAGGTAAGGTAATACCAACCAGCATCGCTCGGCTGCACTTCAGCTGGTAAAGGTGTCGATTTCCCTACAGAGGCTCACCCGGATCACGGTGCTTCCACAACACAAAGAGTCCGGAAAGGACCCTCCACCCATTCGGGTTCAATTGCCCGGGGCGGACGAAACCCGGACAAAACCCGAGCTAGTAAGAGTTGGGAGGCGGCTAACCCCGTTGAAACACTCTAAGTGGAAGGTCGTGTAGCCTTGAGGAGGACGGCTGGGGATTTCACCCCTGCCCGGCAACCTTAAATCCATATTTTCGGGTATATGGTAAGTCTACTTAAGCCTATCTAAGTCCGAAGGGGTGGTTTCACATCTCAGGTGGTCAATGGGGTATTCCCCATGCTCAGACCTTTGACTGGCCCTTTCCCTTTGACTCGACTGGGTCTCGGCCGCGGGTAATTCCCTCTCTGGACTAGAATCCCTCACGGGGATTATACTAAGGGGTTGTGCCTCACTAGAAGATGACGAATCCTCCGGCAACATCCTACGGGCCTGTTGGGGATTTGACATTTTCCTAAGGGTATAAACTAACAGAGTTTAGCAGGGGAAGAAACAGAGTGGCTGCAGGAAATGAAAGAGTGGCTTGTACCTGAACGCAAAAGGAAGTGTGGTTGGCTGGAAATCACCTTGACAGAAAGAAGAAGACAAGTAAACGGCGGAGAGCAGATTAATTTTAAGTTTGAACGAAAGTGAGCATATAGAGGGAACAATGAAGAAGTTGGAGGTTTTTAAAGAGGAGGACATGTCTCTTCGACTGGCGGCGTGCGTTTCGAGGGACACGACCTTTCGAGTAGCGTCCGCTCAATTTTAAGCGTACGGTTAGGATCAACCACGTGTCCCGCCTAAATGCGAAATGATTGAAGTGGGAGACAAGCGGGAAACGTGGGGAAGCGTAAAAGGCCGCGAATTCGGTCCATCATTAATGAGTTTCCAGTCTTTTCTCGTTTCACTCAAAAGACTAGAAACTGGGGGACTGGTGTTTAGGTAATATCGGGCAGGTCTTCTCGAGGCCCTTCCAGCTCGAATAAAATACCCCGAGGACAGCCTAGCTCGAGCAGAGGTCCCGACCACTGGCACGAAGACAACCTCACTAGACGTCAAAGCTGGTCAAGGTCGAGGAATTCAGAGCCGCTCGAGCTCCGAGCTCTTTTACCTGCTCGAGGTCGTCCGCCCCAGTCAAAGCCGGTCAAGGTCGAGAACTGAGCACTTCTTTTCTGCTCGCAGAGATTAAGTCCCCGAGCACAACTGGACAGGATCCGGCCCAGGGCAGCCCGACCTGCTTTCTCCGAATCCTGGCACACCTTTAGATGTCTGATCTGAGCCCCACATAGTATGGTGGTGGTACTATTACCGATGGCTGGCATATGCCCCCACAGTGTCATCATTCCTAGCGCACATGCCCGACATGGTGATCTGGCCACATGAACCGGGTTAAGAAGACAGCCGCGCATCCCAGGGAATATTACGCCAATCCCGGCTGTCAGAGGGACCCAGACACCACTGACGCGGGAATTGATGCTCTTGGAGAGAAAGAGCGGGAAAAATGGAGTATAAAAGGAAATGAACGGGTACGTTAAAGGGGTTGGAAAAATTCATTCACAAGGGTTACAAAAGCTTATACAGGTTATTCTTATTCTGACTTCCCTTACATTGATCCTCTAAATAACTACATATTCATAAAAAAAAGGAGGGCGAAAAATATCCCTTTCATCTTTCCGATCTCTCTCACTAAAGGAGATACCAAAAAGAACAACCCGATTTTCGCCGGGAGGGTTTCACGGAACACGCCGGCTACCTCGACTCTATTTTCACGTGAGTACAGTCCGGAGATCTCCGTTCGGAAAGAGCAGTGGAACAGGACGAAGGAAGCAATCCTGCTCAAGCTCGAACTGATCGCGAGTAGAAGGTTCGAGGCACTGTTTGAAGGCACGCCGGAAAAACTGCATCAACACAACCAATTGCAGTCTTATGCCATTTTAGAATAATGAGTAACTTACCTTCTTAGTCACTTGTGAGTTGAGAAGAAATTACCATTAGATAAGTCTGCTGATCTCCGATATACGCATACTTTAATTTTTCTGGTAAAAGCTTCAGTTCAAGCTTTGGTGCTTCATCTTCTTTTGTCTTTTCAAGTTTTCTCATATCTTCAAGGTCCCATTGGCTATTTTCATCTTCAGATACCTGTATAAAATCAAGTATAGAACATATATTAGTAGTATCACATTCAAATTCTTTACTTGATTCAAATGAACTAGCAAAACAAATTTTCATAGAATTTGTAAATTTCTCATCCTTAATGTGTTCTTTAATGATTGGTTTAATGTGTTTAATTCTTCAGTCTCATTTTCTTCATCATCTTTATCACGAGGTTGTTTACACATGTTGAATACATTAAGTTCCAACTTCATATTGCTAAGTAATTAATCAAAGCATTTGCAGTAGCTAAAAATGGTCGAACTAATATTACAAGAATTTGCTTGCATTCATTAATAATTGGTTCAGTTTCTAAAATAATAAAATCTACAGGATATATGAATTTATCAAACTTGAACCAATACATCTTTATTTATCCCTTTTGGTACCTTAATTGACATATCAGCAAGTAAAAGAGTAGTAATTCACCAAGATTGAGTTATTGGTACACAAAATATGGAAGTAAATTAACATTAGCTCCAAGATCAAGTAAAAAATCTTCAATTTTATAGTTCCCAATAATGTAAGAAATAGTTAGACAACTAGGATCTTCGTATTTCAAATAATCTATAGTTGAGAGAAATGAACTTACTTTTTCTGGGAGAAATGCTTTTTTTTGTACCTTATTTTTTTTCAGTGCACAAATCTTTTAAAAATTTAGTATAAAATGGTACTCGTTTAATGATGTCTAACAAAATAATGTTAAATTTCACCTACTTATAGATTTTATAAATCTCTAGGTTGTGGTTGATTTCTTTAGTTTGATCAATGCTTGAGGGAATAGGGGTACAAGAGGAGAGTTGGTTATTTTTTCATGGACTATTGATTTGTCGGTCACTACTATACTCTCTAAAATTCAATCATTACCTATGTCACAAGAATCAGGAATGTGTTTTTCGACAACTTTACCGCCATAGAGAGTTATAACCAATTTAACTTTGCTCATGTTTTGATTTCCAATACTACCCATTTAAGGATGTTGTTGACTTTTAGGGTTTGGTTAAGATTAAGAAGGAAACTTGCCTTTCTTATGAATGGTAAGAGTTGAAGTAAATTAATGGCTTCTGTTAAGTTGGTCAAGGTTTGCATAGCTTGATTATTAACTGACTCTTGTTTTTCAATGAATGAATGCAATGTGTCTTCAAAAGTTTTCTAGGTGGTAGGACATAAAGTGGGTAATTCTAAGGATTTTGAAAATTCTGGCGTGGTGGATGTAGTTGTGAAGGCTGTGCATGATTGTCATTCCTCCAACTGAAATTTGGATGGTTTCTCCAATTAATGTTGTATGTCTGTGAATATGAATTGGGATTCGACTTTTTAAAATTGTCTATAACATGAAGCATCTTGAATAGATTTAACATAAACATTCTTTTTAGACTCTAATGCTTCGACCTTTCTAGCTAATTATACAAATTTATATTGAAGGTCATAGTCTTCCCCAAGGTTCTACATGCCTCTACCAGTTAGTGATGGCTGAGGTTTACTAGATGACTCACAAGAACCAACAATATTCCAGTGTTGTGCATTTTCAGCTAATTCATCAGGAATTTTATCTCTAAACTCACCATTATACACCATTTCAACTATCTATCTACTTTGGGATATTAGTCCCTCATAGAAATATGACACTAACCTCCATGCTTCAAAATCATGGTATGGGCAAATGTTAAGTAATTTTTTATACCTATTTACACACTGGCAAAAAGTTTCTCTTAATTTTTGAGTGAAAAAAGTGTTTTATCTTTTGAAATAATATATGCTATGGGATGGAAAAAAAAATTTTCAAAAACTATTCTTGTACGTTATTCTATATTTTTATTGATTCGAATATGAGATTTTGTAGCCAAGTTTTAGTTTTATCTTTTAGTGAAAAAAGAAAAAGCTTTAATCGAATTATGTTCATGCTACAATTTTCATCTTTATAGATTACAAACTTCCTCAAAATCTCTTAAATGCAAGTATGGATTCTCAGATTCTAAACCATGAAATGTTAGTAAAAGTTGGATAATGCCTAGTTTAAAATTGAATCGAGATGCTTCAGAAGGAAATACTATACACGAAGGTGCTCCAGTTCTTATTGGATTCATGTAATCTCTCAAAGTTCGTAATTGATTCTGATCGTGTTCATCTTGCTGAGAATGATTGTCCCCTTGATCAATTTATGGATTAAGTTGGTTTAAATTGTTTTCACAGTAGATCTCTTCCATGATTGGTGGTGGTTATTGAAATATTCAAATTAACCTGCCATTTGAAATTTAAGATCAACGTCTCACACAATAATGATGATTCTGCAGAAACCCTTCTTATTTTTTCTCTCTCTCTCTCTGTCTTTTCTCTTTTCTCTTTTTCTTTTTTCCTCTCTTTTCTCTTCTCCTTTCTTTCTTCCTTTCTTTCTCTTCTCCTGACTATCTCTCTTCCTTTACACTTCTCTTTATATAGAAAAAATGATATGAACTATTTAATTATTTAATTATTATTATAATATTATTTTATTTTATTATATTATATATTTACAAGATTGAGAGAGAGATTAAGGTGCTTCAGTTCTTATTGGATTCATGTAATCTCTCAAAGTTTATGATTGATTTTAATCGTGTTCATCTTGCTGAGAATAATTGTCGTCTTGATCAATTTATGGATTAAATTGGTTCAAAATATTTTCTCCACGAATCTCTTTCAAGATTAGTGGTGATAATTGAGATTTTTGAATTAACCTACCACTTGAAGCTCAAGACCAACGTCTTATACAATGATGATGATGTGAGTGTGTGCGCGAAATTATTTAATACACAAGCAAATGAAGAAGAAAAAAATAAAAAGAAATAAAAATGAACTAAAATTTAAATAAACAAGTAATATAAATATACAAAAGATAAAAATTACATAAAATTAAATAACTAAGTAGACGATTAAACCAGCCATATAAAATAATAAAACAGAAAAATAAATGAAGAACAAAAATTATGCAAATTAATATACAAGAAAATTAAATAAATAAAAAGTAAATAACTGAAAACTAAACAATAGAAATTAAATAACAATTAATTTCTAAATATCTAAATTAAGTCCAAAAGTACAAAGAATGTCAAGTCATAAGTCTATAGATTTAAGTCCAATTCAATTCAATGTCTTATAGATTAAAATGAAAATTTTCATGAATTTTATAACATTTTTTATAATTTTAGGAGAAAGAAGGGGTGAATTAAAATTTTACAATAAAAACAAAAGATAAAGTAGCGAAAATTAAAGTAAAAAAAAAAAGACAAAATGATGAAGAATTTAAAATGAAAGAAAAAGATAAAATAAAGAAGACACAAAATATAATATATAATAAAATGATACTAAATTTTATAAATTTTCTAGTAACGACATAAAAAATTTGACACAACTCAAAAATATTTGATTTATTCCCAAATATATGAGTATCTAGTTATAATATAACCCAGTGAGTCCGAGATCGAACAACAGAAAATTTTAAATTTAGTAATCAATTATTAAATAAAAATTAATAGTAGAAAAAAAGATTATCAGTCTAAAAAGTGCTAAAATAATGGGTGTCACTCTTCATATTCAAATTATATTCATAATATTCTCTCATATTTATATTTTTTTATTTGCTTGTTAAATATTATACCATTTAATTCTTAACTAACCAATTTTATGGATAAATATGAGAATAAAGTATATAATGTGCAATAACTAAATTGGAGTATCGACATAATGTCACAATATCATATAAATCCAATGAGATCTAAATTTATAAATTAACGTGGCATAAAAATATTTGGTAAATGAAAATACAAAATAATAAATATATTAAACAAAATAGATTTTGAACTTACTTGAGAGAGATATTAATTTCATAATTTAAATTCTTAAGCTTCATTCTTCACCTTAGCTTAGTAAATTAACTACTCATATTGAAAAGAAAAATACTCATTTTATTTACTGACTTTTGAAATATATTACAATAAAATTTTAAAAACTTAAGACAAAAGGAAAATAGAAGAACAAAAATTGGAAAAAAAAAAAAGAACTTTTTACCTCTCTTCTCTTTTCTCCACCTCTACATTTCTCTTTATATAGAAAACGATCATTTATCTTCTTCTTCTTTTATTTATTTTTTTATTTATATTATTATTATATTATATAAGCTTGTCAAAACTCTCTTTTTTTTTCTTTATAATATAATATATATTTTTATTTATTAATTAATTATTACATTTCAACTATTTTTCTTTTATCTCTCATTTTTAACTCTGATTCCTTTTTATTCTTAAAATATACCTATAATAACAAAATATAATAATTAAGATAAAAATTAAGATAATAAAATATAATTTACATAAAATTACATATGGGGAGTATTAAGATAAAATGTGAGTTATATCACATTAATTAACAGTTTAAGTGAAAAATTAATAATTTAAACATTTATAAAATATATACTTTCTAGTACCAATCATGTTTCATTGTCATGCTTCTCACATAAAATCATTGTTATTGGATTTGTTAATAGAAATCATTTCGTAGAGGTGTACAAAACTTAGGAAATTCAAATTATGCTAGAATATCTTTATCATTGGACTAATTTTTGTATGCCTTTTTATGCAGGTGTAAATGCTTCCAGCTTCATCAATTCCTCCTATTGCAAATAGTTGGATCAAGTATCATTAACCGTGTGTAGAAGGCTAGGCAACACTCTACAAAACTAATATAAATGCTTTTAAGGATTTGGTGTTTGAAGTTACCACATAAGAAACAATTGATCTAGTTAGTCAATGACAATATTAGACAATTTTGAACCATTTTAATAGTCATTTTATTGTCTCATATTTTTAAAGTAAAACTTTGTAAAAACTAGAATTGTTTGTTTATTGTTTTAGATGTTATTCAAGATGATAATATGCAGCTATATTTTTTTTTTGTTTCTATTCTAACATTTCCAAGCTTACTTAAACTGCAAACTAATTTATGAATTATGATCCAGATACTCCAAATCTAAGTAATGCCATAAGTGACCATAGATATTAAAATATTAGTAAAAAATTAAAATAACTCTTCATGTCATATCAATTATTCGTGAATATCATTGAGAAAATTTATATGTCATTATACATTGTAAAAAATCTCGTTAGATTTGTATCACAACAAAAGAATACAAATGTATATATATTACGATGCAAGGGAGGGTGCAAACATTTAAATCTAAATATCTCCTTTTGCTTCCTTAAGTAACTGTCTTTGTAGACCATATGTCTGTATAGGATCATATGTTTGTCGTAAGTTGAATAACTCTTGGTGCTGTGTCCTCTTCCATGAAATAAGCTGATACAATTATTCAATTTATGTACCTACAAAAACACTTAACTAATTAGGATAACCCATATTGTATGAGAAAGTTATTATAAGAATGCAAATTATTTAAGAATAATTTGACAGTCTAATACTAAACACTAGATTATATTACGTGCATGCAATGAATCCTGTGTGGTATGGGGTGTTAGGAAAAACAAAGAGAGTCATCTTGCATAAAATAGATTTATTTCACTAATAGGCAAAGAAGAGAAGCGGTAATCTTACTTAACAAATTATTTTTTGCCAAAAAAGTATAGTAGCATCTCACACTTCAAGATTTCCCTTCATCTAAAGTTAATTTTCATATTTATTTAAGACAGTAAAAGTAGCCGAGGAAGGAGAAGGCAAGCAGCATATTAAGCTTGAAACTACTGAAAATTCAGACTATAATGAAGAACAGCTCGTTGAATCTTGTTTACTACTCAAGTTCTTATGCCCAAATAAAATATATATTAAATCAAACATTTAACAGATAAAAAATGTTACAAATTAAAACAATTATATAATAAAACCAAGCATGATTATCCATAACAATGAATATCAAAGAATTTGTACAAAACTTATTGAAATCCTAAAATATTAGCCACTAAGCAAACCCAATTCCAGAATATTCCAGCAACCCATGATAATACAAATTCAAAATCAAAATAGGGACCTAACAATTAAAAATTAATTTTAATAGTTAGAACCTAATAACTGAAATAAGATCATACCATAATTTATATTTTGATTAAGAGATGAAACAAATTGTACTTGAAATTGAAATCCAACATTTTGGAAATTAAAAAGGTTACTTTTTCCTTTTATTTTCGGGTGAGGAATTTACCATTGGTGGCTGCAGTGGAGAGAAACTCTGTTGTCTTTTCTTTTGAATTAATGGAAGAAATTCCGTTGTTGAGAAGGAGTTTTGTAATAAAAATAAAAAAAAATAAAAATAAAGAATGGGTTCACATTGATAAGTTTTAATTAAGGGTATTTTTTTCATTCAATGAGATGTTAAAAGAATTTTATAATATTTTTAAATATTTTAATGGTGTTAATAAAGAAAATGGGTGTTAAGAGGTAATACAACATGTATTTTTTATATCGAAAGTAATACAACATGTATGAATACCACTTGCATGGTATTTTTTAAAATAAATGCATATATATCATAATATTATTTGTTTGTTGTATGATTAACACGGTACATCTAATGTATTCTAGAATTTCTCATGCATAACAAACTCAAAATTACTCAGAAATTGATATAAAAAACTGATCCGTGGGCATACTTCATCACGTTCGTTCTCTTTCATTTCTTTGTGATTTTGCTTGTTCCCTGATCTGTTCATTAGTTATATAAATTTTCTGTAAACATTGGTCTTGTTCTGAGTGATGGAACAAATAAGAAGTGTGCTAAATTTCCTTCACAATTTGGTGATTCATTTTGTTTCTCAATTGCTGCGTTTAATTTGATTCTTGATCTTTGATCAAGATTGATTTTGTTTTCTTTGTTTGATTTACTCAAAAATCACAACACATTAACATTATCATTATACTTAATATTCTCGAATATAGTACATAAATTAACATGGAAAATGTACAAGCTGTAAGTTGTTGGATTTAACTTATTTGCTCAATGTTGTTCATTTCCCAAATTATAGATCTTTCACAATCTGTATTTGCTTTGATGAGCTCTTTTCCTAGTACTCAGTCTATGTCCTCTCTTTTAACTTTGTAAATTCTTTCTCTGTTCTCTAATAAATGAGGTTTTGACAAAATAATAACAATAATAATAAATCAACACTTTCACACATTAAAACTCTTTCTATATCTATATAAATCAAAGTACATGATACAAACAAAGAAATCTTTTGTGCATGTCTCAAGAGATATTATTATTAGTTGAACCAAATGACAAAGATGAACCACTAGCTAATTTATAACGGAATCCAGTCAATAAGTTGATTCTCTAGCATTCTCTTTATATCACTTAGTGCAACACCCGTACCTTAATTCTTTGAAGGTAGTTTAATTCTTTGAAGTTAGTTTATGCTTATCTAATTACTTATTTATCTTTTGTTTTTATGAAATTATTTTAATTATCATTAGTTGAGATAAGGTATAATTTTTTAAAAAAAAAAAGCATGTGTTTATCATATAATATTTTAATATTTTTATTTTAGTTATCTTTATCATATATTATTTTTTTAAAAAAATGTGTTTATGTGAAACTTAAACTCTCTCATCTCCCTACAGTTTAAAACTCAAACCTAATAAGCATATATAAACAAAGAAATTCGAGGGTTTTCTTTTATGCATATTTGAAGGAAGTTTTGAAGTATTTATCATTTCCTTAATATATGTCCTCTAATACAATCTTATGTGATTGATAATGAATGCATGGTTTGTTCTCTTCATCATGAATGATTAGATAGGCATTATGAGACATGAGCAGTGTGATTTGATTACTGTTTTTCATTTGCTTTTGATTTAATTTCTTTACGAATGTTTCTATTAAATTAAAATAGACATCCTAAGGTTTTCAATGATGTATTTTTTTGTAAAGAGATTCTTTGTAACCAATTTGATGTGAGTTTTCGAAATTGGAACAGCGGTACTGGAAAATTCCGATTTTCAGCGGCATGTCTGATTTCGTCAATTTTTATGACTAGCCAAATGATCTCTGAAAATTATTTTGATTTTTTTATTTAATCACCATTATGTCTAATCCCTATATGTTTAATTTCATAATTTTTTGTTAAGTATAAAAAGTATTAAAAATCGTTATGTTGAACTGATGCAATTCTGGAGACTGCTTTCCAGAATTGCGATGGCTGATAAAAAAATTTCTTTAGGCTGTTAAAAGCTTTAAAATGACCTGTAAAAATTATGATCTGTAATATTATAATTCATCAATGATTTAAATTTGACTAATTTTCATTGAATTGATATTAAGTTATGAATTTTTGAATTGCAAAACACAAACCTGAAAGTTCCTGGACAGGTTCGCGGGTCTCCTAATATAAATTCATTTAAAATGGTTCACATCTTCAAAACTTCTAGGAATTTGATATGCTGTTTGTGGATGTTTCTAATGTTGTAAAATCAAATCGACTGATTTTCATAAGTTGTATTAAATATTCTTCGTATTTTCTAATTCAGCGACCTCTGCTTTTGTTACTGCTGGACAACGTGGATATTTGCATGTAAAATCATTTTTGCAATGTGTTTATGACTTTTATTCATTTTTTTTAATTTATATATGAAATGCTACACATGTTTATGGCTTTTTTTTCTTATTTTGACAATTTTCCGACATATGATTAGCTTGCTAAAAATCGACTTGTACAGGATGGTCAGGTTTAGACTAACTTTGATGGTTTAGTGCTTATGATTAGGCTTGATTATGTTGGAATTATATCAAAGTTAAAATGAGTAATGATATTAATAAAAATGTGTCTTGATGTTTTTAGGACAAGTGTGAGCTCATGGTTGAGGTTACTGTTCTTTTTATTGCTAAGGATCAAGGTAAGTAAATTCATGCATGATAAATGTATTTTATTATTAAAGTACTTTTAATTTAAGGTATGCATTATGTTGAATGAAAATTATGTGAAACTGATTTGTTTAGCCTATTACAATATTTTGTTAAGTAAAATCATTCTTTAAAATTATTTATAACAAAACTTTATTTGTTAAAAACTTGTGTTATAAATTGTCTTAAAAATGAAAACCTTTATTAAATTTTTTTAATTCAAATACTTTGAAATGAATATCAATTATTTAAATGTAATTTATGAAGCTTATAAATGATTAAATGATCAAGGATAGTTTTAATTGATTTAGCTCATTGTCTGTAGTGATGTTGTGTTATGTTATGGAAGGCTAGCAGGATTTTGTGCACATTCGATATTAATATTAATAATTCTTGTGGGGTATACAGTACCTATGTGGCATAAGATAATTATGTTTTATGTGTTTAAAATGATTTGTTTATGTTTAAAGGATTTAAATAATTGATGATTTACAAAGGTAATTTCCATTATTATTACGTATATCTAAGAAATTCCATCAATTATATCTTAATAGTTTTTAGTATTGTACATGAATTTACTTATCAAGTTAACGGCTCACCCCTCATTTTCACATTTTTATAGATAGAGTTAGATGATATGAGCTTATGGTTTTAGGAGGAAGAATAAGAGATCGGTTTATTTTGGGGATTAATGTTACATTAATAATCTATGTATATTTTAGCTTTTTTTGGGATATTTATTTAAAGTATGTTATTTCATTACTTATTTTCTTTTGGAGGTTTAAAACATTTATTATTGAATATTATTTTGGTGGTTTTAGAAATGAGAATGATAAAATGTTGTTTCACTTTAATTTCACTTTAGTACTTTTGTTAGTTGAATTGGGGTGTTACACTTACACGTAGCTTATATCATTCAACCCCTTTATTTTTTTTTAAAGGGTAGTTTTTAAGGACCTCTCCTAAGGTTTAGATATTTGACACTTAGATAAAATGTAATAATATAATTATAAACACCTCCCCTATCATTATAGATGCCTAAACAAACCAAGTTGTGGATACTTCAAATAATGGATTGCAAAAAAGGATGATTTCAACGATGGAGCTATGTTTGAGAGGAATTTGGGTGCAATTGTAGATTGTAATACCCTAAATGTTATTGAATCAAATGTGAAGGAAATGAAGACTATCATGAAAAAGTTGCAAAATTTAGGATTTAGAGAAAAAGTTGTGAAGATGATGATGTACCTGAATCTAGCTATATTTATGCTCAATTTAGTAATGTTGAAGAACTAATAATATGCCTAAGCATCTTAAAATGTAATAAAGTGTAGAATCTAATACTTTTTGTATGTAATGTACTCAAAATAAGTAGTATGCACTAATTTTTTTTTTTTTTAAATGGAGATTCAAAAGATGCTTCTAAACAAGTTTAATTTAGGTTTATATAGGTTAAATTTTCAAACTAGCCGTTATGAATATTTTCAAAAATAGTCGACTAATTGCTTTACTGAGGCTGTCCACGGCTTAGGTTATCAATACAAAGATTTTCAAAAATCTGGGTACTATCAGTTAGCTGTTAGAAATAATCGACTAACTGCTAACTTTAACATAAGCGATTAATCGCTTAATGCACCCGGCTAGCCGATTGCTGGGTAGTAGTTAGCCGCTTGCTGGGTAACAATTAGTTGGTAACTTTATGGAATTGAGTCATTATTTTTTAAAATTTTAATTTAGCCCTAAAATCTTTTTAAAATTACACTATAGCCTAGTTCTTTTAAAATATTGTTAAATAAGTCCATTTTCAGAATTTTAAAAATAAAATTATATATTTCAAAACTCAAATCTTTTGAATGTAGTCAATAAATCTTAAAAACACCCACTTTCATAAAATCATTTGTCTAACACACCAAAAATAACACACAATAACAACTACATCCTTTAGTAGCTTTAGGAAGCACAGATTTGCAACGCACTTCATAATATCAAACGTAAACACAACCATATATTTGCTCAAACTTATTTCTTAATATGCATTCCAGCAACAAAAAACTAAAATGAATAAGGAATGGGGTAATGATACAAGATAAAATCCATAACTTATAGCTATTTTGATTATAATTAAATATGCATTCCAACTACAATAAGAGTATCACATTTTATCAATGGTTGAATTGCTATTAGCCAATACAAATAATAGTACCCACTATTTAGAGTATCCAAGTGATTTCAGCATTCAAGTAAGGCAAAGCAAACTCATTTACCTCAACAAAATCAAACCAATCTAGCCCAACAGCTTGTGGAATAAGAAGCTGCTCAGGTGGAGTCTCTTTATTCAAATTCTTATCCAAACAAATAGGTGGTGCATCTAACTCTGTTATGATAATGAATATAACCCAATAATAACTCCTTTTCTTCAACTTTTTCAATGCATCTTATAGGTCGGAATCAATTTTTAGCAACATATTAAATATCTCCCATGACATAAATCTCACATTATAAGCATGTCTTATAGACTCGTCAAAGCAAACATCCTTGACATCTTGCCATAACTTCTTTAAGGTGTATTGCTCTAGAATTACTGTTGTTACATCAATCTTGTCACCAATTACCATAGCCTCTATCTTCATGTAAACATAGCTGCAAGTTATAAATAATAATATATTGTAAGTAACTGTTATTATATCTATCCATCTCTCTACTGCATGTGTATTTGTGTATAGATATATATGCTTTCTTTTATTTCATTAGTAGAATATTATCAAGTATCAAAGAAATTAGTTACCAAACCATAATTAATTTACATATATCAATAGAAATCCAATCGTATAGAATATTTTATATAAAAGGTTGCTAATAAGAGAATTTTAACCATATATGTTTCTTCGAAAAGATTTAATAACTTTTCAATAAGCTATTGCAATTACTCTTATACAACTACTTTCATAGAAAGCACTTACATCTAAAAATAACTTCTGTAAAATCAATACCCAGATTTTAACATTTTAATTCAGAACATAATTTTGCCATAAAAACACAAACACATATAAACACACTATAACTAATCTTCAGTTCTAAAGACGAAAAATAGAGTGATAAAATTTAAAAAATAAAAGAAAAATGAAAATAGCTTTGTAACAATAGTCAAAACAAGACATTACAATTATAGACTAGTAGAAAAACAAAATCAAAGACCACAGCTATGGGAATCAATATGCATGAGATGAAATCACATACTACAGCTGTTGAAATAAACATGCATAAAAGAGCAATAAAATCACATAACACAATTGTCGAAATAAACATGCATAAAAAGGAAATAATATCGTAGACCACGGCTATTAAAATAAACATGCATAAAAAAGGGGAAAAAAAAGTATAGAACACAACTGTTGAAATCAACATGCATAAAACTAAGAATCAACAAAATGATAAACCGGACACAAAATGCTTTAAATTTGCATCTTTAAATTATGATAAACGAGGATTAACCATTTCATGCTCCAATTTCAGTTGCAGCTAAAGTCATTCGCCATTGATACTTTGGAAAAATGACAGGATGTCCGGTGACAGGTAGGAGATTGAGACAAAATGAAGCAAAGACGCTTCTCCTCTATATTGTCAAATCCATGTGAACCACTTTCGGAAAAGGAGAGAGTTTCAAAAGTCAAGATGCTGGAGCATCCAGCCTACGCGGAAAATCATCCTTCCCTGTGTCTAACCACCAGAAATGGAAAATCTCAAACAAAATAGGGCTAGTTCCACACATGTTCTTGAAATGGATCACTTTACCCTAGTGAACACTTGGCCACCACCAAAACTTAGCTCGTTCATAACTCAAGCTACACTCTTCTTCAATCTTGATAAAGGCCTGGGAAAAAGGAGCTACTTCTTCATAGCTTTAGAAAGATGAAATTTGTGGTGAGTTTTGTTTATGTGAAAGAGAAAACCAAGTGATAGATCCATTGCATTAAGATTCATTTCGTAAAGATTTTTACTTTCTTTTATCCACTGGTTATTTCAAAGTACTGGTTGAGAGATTGTACCAATAATTATTTCTCATACATCAAAAAAATTTTAAGATTTAGGGTTTAGGATTTAGGGTTTTAGGGTTTAAGGTTTAAGGATTGTACCAATAATTATTTCTCATATATCAATAAAATTTTAGCTTCAATTTTGAATTTTTTTTTGAATTGTAAATCTGGTTTTCCACATTTTCCCTTTTATATTAATGTCATACATATTTTATACTAACGACAGGGGAGGTGTTTATAATTACATGAATACATTCTATCTAAGTGTCAAATACCTAAACCTCAGGGGAGGTTCCTAAAAATTACACTTCTCTAAATTATCCTTTCTTTAATATTTCTTTTATTATTAACATCATAGGAAACTATTTGTTCTCTGGAAGAAACTCCGTAACTGTAACAATTCCTCAATGATTCTATAAAATGAATGTAGGCAGCATTACGTTATAGATTTTATAAAGAAGTGTGACTGCATCCTATACTTTTAGAATATTCATATCTAGTTACATTTTGGCTAAAGATATCTCATAATTAGTATTTTTTTTTAAGGATCCAAATATCTTTTAATATAGTCCAAAAGAAAATTCAAAAGAAATACAATTGACATCATTTGGACTTTATCTTATACCTTTATCTTTTTAAAACATGTAAATAATTAGGAAAAAAATATGATGCCATTTAGGGCTAACAGGGCAGTTGTCCTATTTTTGGCCTAGTCTTGCTATGCTTCATTTGAAGTATTTTGTGGCTTGAAATATTTAGTGGAAGGCAATGGATAGAGATGAAGTTGATTTGTGTGAGAAGCAAGAGGTTACAATTGTCATGAAGAATCCATGCAGGCTCTTCCTACTCCAAGAACTAGATAACAATATAATTTGCCAATACTATTAAAACTCCAAAATTACTGGTTGAAACTCCACTCTCCTCGTTAGAGTTGGCAAAATAGGTTATTAGGTCGTTTTTGTGTCGTGTCAACTTCTTGCCGTATCAAATTTAAGTCAACTCAAACATGATCTATTTAATTATCGTCTGAAAAGATTGAGACCCTAACTCGACACAGAAAATAAATTGATTACTCAATAACTCTCTTAATATTTATATATTTAACAAAAAATCCACAAAACATTTGCACATTGTTATATATACACATATGCCTATATTATAAAATATATATATCTGCCAAAATAGTACACATTTACACTATTGAAGTTATAAATTTACATAAAATTTTTTAAACGAAACATTATGTATATGTTCATCTTCAAAAAATAAAATAAAATAAGAGAATTATGTCTAATATTTGAGTTTTGATGATAAAAACTTACAAATTAATTTAGAATCGAAAATATAATTATGTCTTTGGTTGGGTAAATGAATCAAGAATTTTAACCCTAAACTGACACAGAAAAAAATAGTGTCAAACCGGACCCGACCCATTTAATAATCGTATCAAATTTGATAACTCATACCAATTTATTCGTGTCATGTTTGTATTGAAGAATCGGATCATGTCAAATTTTGTTAGCTCTACTCTTATTATAGTGTCGTCCAACAAAAATGTAAATATAAAGAAATTTGAGCTGTGTCATAATAGATTTGATCTTGATGAGTTCCAAGAGATTTTGATTGTAAATATCAGCTAATCTCGATTGAATATTGGTATGGATTATCTAATAGTTATAAGTGTTTATTTAATTCCATAAGCTTTTTTCTTTTTTCTTTTTTTGGTTATTGTTTGGTTGTTTTTTTAACTAAACTTTTGATTATTAAATAAGTTAGTTTGCCTATACTAAAGCTCAAATTTTAAGTTTTTAGGAGTAAAGGGCGAAAACCTTTTTTACAATGTTAAAATATCTAAATTTTTCAATCTATTTATAGCTTTATAATTACTATATTGTTAATATATTGACTATTATTGACTATTCGTATATATTTAGACGCTCGTGATTCCCAAATTATATCTTAAAAATAAAAGAACTTTTGTGACCTTAAAATCAAAAATCTAATAGTGTAGTTATTTGACCCTGTGTTTCATCTTAAGAGACTCCTCTAGTATTGAAATTACCATAAAGGATAAAAATTGTGTTGTATTTATTTTTCAATCAAACTCAATAACCTGGCACCTCTTCTCTTGCGTATTTTTACTTGCATGTTATAAGCATCAAACATTTGTATTTTTAAAACAAAGTATTCCGTTTATTCTATAGCGATTTGATGAGCCGTACAACACAATCTCAGATTGATAATTTTTTTAATTTTAATTTTTTATTCTAAAATAGTGAACTTTAAAAATTTATTTGTCTAAAAGAGCCTCTAATAGACATTTACATAACACCCAATCAATTTTTTAAAAAAAATGGATGATAGACTTGCATATAAGAGTATTAATACAAGATTCCGCAAGTAAAAATATTAAATAAATAACAAACAAAAAATAGATGAAGAGAAAAACTATTCACACAACATAAGAAATTGCGTGAAAAACTCTTCTACAGGAGAAAAATCACAGCCGCTAAAGACAATAAGAAAAAATCTACTATGTAAAAAATTATTACAATCACTCTAATTTTTCTCACATCGACAACTTCAATAACACTCAACCTCTCAATAAACCTACCATTTTTCTCATACTATAAATTGTCTAAAAATTGTCCATAACCTAACCTCCCTATATATAGTGATTATTTCTTGTATGAGAAGTTTTTTTTTTTATATACTAATTGTATTGCTCCTTGAATAAGTTAAATCTCAAATGAAAAATTAATTATTCTTTAAATAGAAATCTTATTAAATAATAAAATTACTAAATAAGAAAAAATCATAGGAAATCTTTATTGAAAAATAAAACATATTTCCTAACAATTTTTTAAAAAGAAAAACATAGTTTTGATATAATACAAGGGAATTTAGAAGTAGATGGTTTAAGAAGTAGGACTCGTGAGATAAAAGATAATTTTAGAAATTAACTAGGTATAAAAGAAAATGAGGTCTTCTGAGATAATATGTGAGGGTTGAATACCACCACCAGTCTAATACGAAGTTTTGCTCTGATTATTTAAATAATGGGCCAGGCTGCGGTAACCTGATCTAGCCCCGTTTGAACTTACAATTCTTGGGCTAACCCAAGAACAAGATCATAAGCCCAATACAAATAATTACAACTAGCACTCAACTAAAACTCTCATAAAACTAATTTTTTAACACCCATGTATTATTAATCGATCTTTTTTCTTCCTTTCTCTTGCCTCCTTTCTAACAAAGTTACACAACTCAGGTTCAGTTTGAAATTAGGATAATGTAATTTTTTACTTCTTGTTATTGTAGAAAAAAATTATAATTATGAAACAAATATTAATAATATGTAGTAAAAATAATTTTTAAATAATAATTTTGATAAAATTATTAAAGACATAATAGATTATTTATCATATAAGTAAAAATTTATTTCAACATATCTTACAAGTTACTGCAGTTAGTATTTACTAAACACTTTGGTATTATAACTTTTAAGTTACAACTAGTCAATCTCAATCTCAAATGGATCCTGATATACGACAATCCATATGAACTTGTATTTAATCTAATAAATCAATTTTTTTTCTATTTTGAAAAATGGATTACAGCCACCCAATTTTTTTTAAAAAAAATAAGGACTTTACCAAGTTATTTTCAATAGTTTTATTTAACTGACTACTAGAGTTTGAATCTTAATTAAAGAGATAAAGGGTTGAAAATTTAATTTGGCTTTGCCCACCCTTATGTTAAAAAAAATATAATAACATGGATTGCCTTTTCAAGATTTTTATACTGTATACTATTATTTCAATTGAATTTTAAAATATTTTTTTAAAATTAGGAATAGAGAAAATTAGCCTTTTAATCTTAAAAGTCTCTAAACAAATTTATTCCTCTCCAATGCCATTTTCAAATAAGGAATTATTTTATTTTATTTTGAATTTCTTTAATTTTTTTCAAAATTATTTCACAGAATATACCCTAGCACCATATTATATTCTTTTCTTTCAAATCAATTATTTCATTTTTCATTTTTAAACCAATAATAAACCATATCCGGATTGCAAATAATAATAATAAGTGTTCTTTAATGTTTCTTGAAATGATTTATGTGCTTGTTTCTTTTTGGAAATTCTAAATTTAGAATCAAACATAGATTTAGAAATAACTTTAAACCTTTTTTTAGGGAAAATGTCTTTTTCACCTGCAGTAACTTATTTCATCCTTATAATTTAAATAATGTTCATTTCATCTTTATTTTTTAAACAATAACCTAAAATAATTTTTCGTTAATTTACTATTAATACATTGTGCAATTCATTGAGGATAAAATAGGATTTTTAAATAAGGATATACAAATTATTTTAAAATAAAATTCTCAAACACAATTAAAAAAATATGTATTTCTGTATAAATTTAAAATTTAAGAATAACTTAATGACTAAACAATAATAACACTACATAATATGTAAAATATATATTTAAATAAAATAAAATAAAAAAGATTTCACTGGTACTAGAGTGATTTTTTTTTTATTTAACTTATTCTTAACTTTAATATAGATAAGATAAATAAATAAATAATCAATCGGTTATATTATTCTACCAATAATAAACATAGACTTTTTCATTTACTTAAAAAAATAGACTTCTTCATTTACTTAAAAAAAAATATACACTAAGGGCATAAAAACAACATATATTCAAAAATATTATAGAATAAAATATACTGCATTCGACTTTAGAGTGTGTATTGTTTTTAATCTTTTATCTTATCCTTAATCTTAATATGGACAGTAATTCCTAAATGAAAAATTATTATTATTATTATTATTATTATTCATAAATTTAGTTGACTTTATTAAAAAATATTAATGAACACACATATTCGTGTGTATATATGTTGCATTTTTTAATGTTATTTTTATTTTATTGTGCTATCATTTAATTTTAAATTCATGCAAAAAATCGGATGTTATTTAATTGTTTTTGATATTTTTATTTTAAAATAATTTATATTTATTTAATTAAAATTATATTTTATCCTCAATAAATTATAAAGTTGACTAATTATAAATTTATAAAAGAATATTTTGAACTATTATTTAAAAAATAAAAATAAATAAGTTATTATTTAAAAAATAATGATGAAATATATTATTGTATCAAATCACAAGTGAAAAAGGCTCCCTCCTTATTCATTGAAAATTTTGAAAAAAATGAAAGCCACAGAACCTCCGTGTGATGTTCTTATATTGGACGGCAGTGATTCATTTTCAAATTAAATGCCTGAAAGCTACTTTTGCTTCAACCACAAAACCTTACAAATTAAAAGTAGTAATATTTTTGTTTTATCAAAAAACATCCTTATATGTTAATGACGGTTTTTGCATATGGTTTTTTTTTTTTTCTGGTTGCATACTATTCAAATTTCATAATTGAAATAGGAAAACATAAATTTAAGGGGTTGTTTGTTTATTTTATTATCTGATATCTTAATTTTTCTACGGACAACAATCAATTTCAGTGTTTAATGATGCTGATGAAAATAAACACTACCTGAACTATTGATGAATTGTAAAGCCCTCATCTATATTTATGTGAAGAAAATTTGAATGTTAAAACTTTCATACCACTAAAGAAAACACCGTGCCCATTAACCTTCGAGTCCCAACAATAACCGAAACTCCTCTCCTTTCAGTTGGGATCTCTCTTCAGAATTAATTTGGAAAAAAAAAAAAACTACCATCAAGTTAATTTCACTTGTTATTTAAATCCTACAACACGTGTTCCAAAAAATAAAAACATTTTGGATTTATATTCAATCAATTATGATAATCTTTGTGATTTTTAGAAAATAATAGATAACAATAAAATAAACATAAAAAAGAGTTTGAAAAAGCATGATTTAAACAATAATTCACACTTCCGTCTCAAGTGAAAACATTTTACTTGTGACTTTTGACTATTATGCATATAATGAATGCACCACATTAAAATCTGAAGAGATAAACATGAAGTCAGAGTCAATAAAGATTCATTGTCAACTTCATTCTTAATAATGTCCATGTCAATGTCTGCAACCACAATCGTTATCCCCAAAGCCCCCACCACCACCATAACCATAACCATTTTCCATTATTGGACGATAGGACCACCTCAAAAACAACCAAAAAATGACCCTCACATTTTACTAAGCTTATCACCAAAATCATTTTACACCTGGTAACCCCAGCACATGATACAACAATTTGTTGTTTTTTGGTGTTAGCTAGGATCTATTTACAGCCACAAACGTTTTCATGGGTTATATGGGGTGTCAAATTTACATACGTGGATGTTTCTCAGCTGTTCATTAGGAAAGTAGACCTTGTACGCCGTGGCAGGCAATGGACTGGATCATTACCCAGATGGAACATTTAACATTTTCGTTGGGATATAGGTGTCCCTGGTGTGACATGACATGAGCAATGGGAACTAAGAAAGGATGATGCTTACTGATCACGTTTCAACGTGTGTCATTTATTTGTTGTTGCTGGGCCGAGATGATGTGATGCCACTGGAGCATCAGCAGGGATGCGAGCCATTGATGCAAGGGGGGATGGTGGAGATGCCTTGTCTCGAGAGCTCTGCAAGCACACTGTCGGCTGAAGGAGGCTTAAGGCCCAACGGCAAGGGTAGCCATGGCTTGCTTATTGCCTCTTTCACAACCTTGTCAATGACCTCCTCTGCCTGCATGCATGCCCAACACATAATATGAGACATTGTTATTTTCAGTGGACACTTTCGACATCATTTTCTGACTATAGAATGATCAGGACATAATCAGTACGATATTTTAGTGAATAAGACTCACTACAAGATTAAATGTGATGAGAGTAAGAAAAGGTGTCACATTACCGGATGGAGATCAACAGAATTCTGTGGCATAGCATAGCTGTTATCATCCACACCTGAATTTTGATACCCTGCTGCACCCTGCATTTTTGTGAAAAATGGAAAATTTATCACAGAAGGATTTGACAAATGCATTGTTTGTGGCAATTTAATATAGGCCTTAGTATATATACTCACTTGAGGGAATGAAGAATAAAGACCATTAGGTGGAGGCATCACAGGGCAACCCCATGCATCTGCTTGCATCTGAAACATTACAGTAGTCTATATATCAGCCATGTAATTTTAATCCAATTCTCAATAACAAATAACAAATATGCACTAGAGTAAGAGAAAAAATTACCCCTGGATAAGGCTTCCAATGCCAACTCTCTGCTTGTTGCCATTGGGGATACCCAGGTGGGGCCCACATCTGGACAGCAGCCGGGTGACTACCCGGTGCTCCCCAGACAGGATAGACAGGACCAGCTGGCACTAGGTGATTAGAATGGTACGGCGGGAATGCTATTATAGGTTTATGCAGATAACAATTCCTTAGCATTTGATCTCTTGGGTGTGGCCATCTTCGGTCATCTTCTTTGGGCAAGATGTGTCTCCTATGCATTCTATATTTCTGTTTGAGAACATGGGAGTCATTTGATTAGCAAAGAAAAATTGACCAGGAGCTAGTAAATTGGCTTTTATGATTTATGACACTAAGCAAACCAAAACCTGGGCTCAAGATTGAAGAATTCTAAAATTTTGAAACCTATGTTTTCCATTGTGTGCCAACCATATGCCAATTTCATTTTATTAACATCTTAGTAACGATTAACAAGATTCTCATTTTGGGAATATAAGCGCTGATTTCGGAAAACAAACAATCCTTCAGGATCTTTAAAATGGATAATAGTTCTTATTTGAAAAAGGCAAACAACTATTCCACCATCTAATTATGAGAGTCAGTCTTAATAGAAATTACTTTTTAAATAGAGCAGCACGTGTTTTTCCTTACATACTTTTTCACTCCTTTTAAGAAAATTCAACAGGTTGATCATTTATAGTTAAAAACAATTTGAAGGTGCATGACATGATTCACATGAAGTCCTACTTTCAAACAAGTCTCAGCCCTATTATATTGACTTAAAAACTCCAGCATCTTAGAGATGTAACTCGTGGTGAGCATTGCGCCGAGATGGCAATATCCAAAAATACTATATCAGACAAAGCAGTAAATGCAAAATTTACACTTACCTGGAGATGACTTGCTACATTATGCCTAGTCAGTCCTTCAACTTTCATCAGCTCTAGTATCCGAGAAGGAATGGCTTGATCTACGCCGAGTTGCTCCACCGCCTGCACAAATTTTTTGTGCAATTCAGGCGTCCAGTCCACCTGCAAACTCAAAAAGAAAAAAGATCCGGTTACACACATGCACCGAAAAAGCATTCAGGTAATTGAAACTACATGCCAACTCTTTGGTAATAAAGATGAACGGGGGAAATATTATTGACTAATTTTACTTGTAGAAGCATTAAGATGAACAATTAGAGAAAAAGAGAAAACAATAGAAAGTTATACAAGATATAGGAATTCAGAAACATGCAGGAATAATCTATGAGACCAGAAACTTACTAAGACATAAGCTTAATATTGCAGAAGCTGATAAATGGATTTCTATAAACATTTGATAAAGTAATGGTGATACTTTTTACCTCAATATTTCTGAGATATTATTAAAGGAATTACATACGAAGATAATTGGGTGGGAGAGGTTCAGGAACTGAAGCATGCTGTTACTGGAACAAGTTTTCCAGTTTTTAATAGAATCATGGTGACTACAAGCTGTAAAAGGCAGGATAGAAATGTAGGAGGAAGCAATATATACTTGGAGGGATGACAAATGTTAACTTCATGAAATTATACACTATAAATCAAAAGCTGACCAGTTATTCAACGAATTTGTAAATAAATTGGAAATAGCAAGACTAAAGGTGATTTCCTAAATTGTTCACACTAAATCAGAGGGCACTGGTTGCTTCTTCCAAATTGATGTCAAATCCTGAAAAAGACATTAACAAAATTACCTTCATCTTCTTTCGATTAGCTTTATTTCCACAAGCGTTTTGAAGACCAGAAGCTTTACTTCGGTTTTCGATGACACAACTGGAACCTTTGAGATTTTCTTTCTCACACGGAAGAGGAAGCATATTGCACTCGGTCTTGGAACCATTAGTTGGGTCATGCTCCTCTTTGACTAGAGTTTCCCTTGGTCTCTGAGGTTGGTTTTCTTGTAATGTTCCATCAGCAGTAGAATTGTCACAAGTAGTTTCGACGAATTTTGATTCACCATCCTGCTCTGCACTTTCTTTTTCAATCGAGCAGTTAGTATTATCTTGGCAATCTACGTCATCTAGTAATCGTCCTCCCTGTTTTAATTGTGGAGTTGAAGGAGCAGGATATTTATCATTTGCTTCTGGTTGTTCATTGCCACTCTGTTGAGCCACAGAAACATATTCTGTATTCTCCGACTTCTCATTCTTGGATTCTCCATTTTCCAATTTAAGATGCAGCATGGAAACCACAGATTCTTTCACAGGCTTTAGTGAATCGGAGAGGGCGCTTCCCCCGGCATTGAATGCCTGTAGAATGACAAAATTAGACCTGTTCTCGTATGGCATTACCATTTGTTTGACAGTGAGTTGCAAAAATAAGTATGCAGAACTGAAATGTACCTTATGAACTACATGCTGCCATAAGTTCCTGAGTTTATCCTCTGAAAGTGGTTTCCGGAGGAATTCAACTGCACCTAGCTGAAAATTATTGTCAAATAATTGATTCATAACCATGATCTGTGAAATATTTCATGTCCATGCACAGGTGCAATTGACAATAAACTAATTAAATGAACATTGAGCAGTGAATGGAGATTAGAATAAATCTCACCGCTATGCACTTCATCATGGTGCTCAAGCAATGAATATTTGAAGTTACTGCAATAGAAGAAGCATGTACTATATTAGAAGTGTGCAATATGTTCAATGAAATCAATCATTACATATGTTTCTAACACTACGCAAGTGCTGATGTTGATAATGAAAAAAATCAAACTTGAAAGTTCACATAAACAAAAGTATAAATACAATCTGGAGATATAAGTGTAATTTCTGAACTTACTAATAGTAGGCAAATCCTTTGCAGTTTCGAGAAACTTGAAACTTCCTTCAGTGTTGCTTGTGCTTACCTACATCGGATGCATGTACAGGAGCAATGAAAAATGCAACCAGGATCTATTTATCTAAGTGAGAAATGTACCAAAATAATTTCTGAGCTAACACAACCAAATAAAGTGAATCTTGCGATACTGTTAGCTGCTGGCATCGTTGGAACATAAATAACAAAAGATGAATGAGGCATGCGTGGCAACTAAAAGCTTTGACAAGAAACAGCACACCTCAGACAACAAAGATTGTTCCCTTCTATTTTGGAGGTCTGAAGTTTGTGAACAAAGTACCCGTAATTTGAACATAGACTTTGGTATGTCAAAAAAAATTAACGACACAAGTGGAATAAATTACTAGTGATTACCTCTACAATGGCAACATGGAAGTTCTCAGGTTTGTCCGAAAATGCTGACAGAGCTTCATTCTCATTGTAGAATGTGGAAACTGTAAAAGGCATGGAGAGGTTACTGTTAGTGCAGTGAGGAACAAAAAACGTGCACCAAGTCACAGAAGGTGAAATGCATATAAGCGAAAGGCAGGCCAGAGAACATGAGGTTATTTTTTAGTATTCAGTAAACAGATCAATTCAATAAGTTCACAATGTTTACACCAACTCAAGCTTTAATTTTATCTTTTAGTTCATCATTTGTGCGAAATTAATTTATGGCAGACTTGTACATTTCAAGTAATTGATTTCCAGCTATAGAATCTGCAGCACAACCATTTCCAAAGTAACAAACTTCCAAAATCATATATTTATAAACAACTGAATACCATCTAAAGCAATGAGCAGAACTGAAGGTTCCTGAGAGAAAAAAGCTGGGGACCATTATAATCCCAAAGAGATTGATAAAGTGAACACGTAATGAAGAAACAGGTATTTCTGGTTTTAGTAAGGAAACCACTCCAAAAATGGCCTAAAACAAAAGAAGCTATGGAAGCGGTGGGAGGGGAATTCTAAATCTCTCACCAATGTAGTCCATAGCTTCAAGCTTGAATTTTAACTCGGCAGCGGCACTGCTGTCCTCATCAAGTAAGAGGACCCTGAGGCCCTTTGGAAAATCCTTCCATGCCGATAAATCATTAGCAGTGCAAACCATAGCTGGTTTGGCATCCTTTCTCACGCCACAAACAATTGTTGCAAATCACAGCTTATGATCATCGTCCAAATCAATTCTGCATGACACAAAAAAAATAAAAAATTAGAGTAACTACATCATTTAAAAATGGACTTTTAAGCCAGATTAAAGCAAGGATAATAATAACTAAGACAAAAAAAAAAGTACTGAAGTATAAGAATTTTGTTGAGAGGTGAAAAAATAAACAAATTTAAAAAGATTAAATATAATTCGTAAATCAAGATCAGCATAAAGGGAACAACCCATTATTAATGGAAACTTTATAACTAATAATAGCCCATAAAAGCATGATGCTTTGACTGATCTGTGAAGGTTTTAATTCATGCTTAAGATTCTATTACACCCCAAACACTTGCTTTAGACTCAAATGTATGATAAGTAAGCTGAGGCTATGCATGTAGTAACTGTTAGATCATTCATCAAAAACTCCAAATATTTTACTTAAAGACACCAATTAATCAAGAAGTATAGAGAAAAATCTCAAACAGATCTTGTTTTGAGTTTGGATATCCCAGAAAAGGAAAACAAACAAAAAAATTTCAAAAATGAAAATAAATCAAAACAAGAAGTGGAAAATAGAGAGAGAGAGAAAAAGAAGAAGAAGAAGAAGCTGTAAAATGCTTTACAATACATGCATGCACATAACAAAAACAGAACCAACACAAATAGTGCAGAAAATAAAACAAACCCAGTAGAACGAATCTCCAAAAGTAAGCATAAGAGATGTTAAAACTCACTGTACATGCAACAATGAGCTAAATGTACACAAGAGTTTAATTTTTTTTTTCCCTTTTCTGAGTTTGGTGAAGCTTGAAAAACTTTTGTATTTTCCTCAAGAGGTTTCTTTCACTTGCTCTTTAGCTGCACATGGAAGACTGAAGACTTGATGAGAGAGAAAGAGAGAGAGGTTTTAAGTGCGCTTGCTGTAAGAGTCTCTGTGACCTCTGTGCAGTTGCTATCGGTTTAGTTCTGTTGTTCATAAACCACAGGATATGCAAGCCCCCATAAAATATTAACAATAATAATTTCAACAACCTTTTAGATGAATATCCAAAAAACCCCATAACTTTTTGCAATAATTTTCAGACTTTTATCCCATCTTTTTAAGCCTTGTACTTCGGTCAATTGTGGGTTTGCAGCTGTTTTATCAAGGGCAGACCATTTTCCAGGAAATTTCGGTAGATTTTAAAGTTGTACTACAAATTTTTTAAAAATTTTGGGAGGCCTCTCTTTCTTTCATAATATTACACCAAAGTATAAAACTACTAATGTAAATTAAAAGATTTACCAGAGATCCAACTTCTTCTTTTTAATTATAAATGGTAATTGAATCCAGTTTTTATTGATGTGAGTTGAGTTTGAGTTAAGAGATTTTGGGTTAACAAGCACACACTGATTTAACATTAGATTTATTGTGACAAAATCTTAATATGTAAAATTAAAAAAAGGTCAAATTTACTTCTAAATAATATAGAAAATTTACTCTTACATTTTAAAAGAATTTATCGTAGCTTTTTATTATTATTATTTGATTCTTTACTAGAAAGTTACAAGACAATAATTTTAGAATAATAGGACCCTCACGCAACTTTGAACCTTATTTTATGTAACCAACTGCCTACCATTATTACAACACGTTTTTGGGTCTTTATTTGAACCAAAGTTTCCTTTTTATGATTTTGCTTTGCTTTTTGGTATGTTTTGGCTTATTCATGATTTTACAGCCAACAATTGAGTAATAATGCAGAAGGTTTTGATTACTAAAGCTTAGCTTTGTGGTACAGCACCAAAGTTCACCTAATGTAGTTAAAAAGGATTCAGCTAGCAATCATTAATTATTATTCACGATTATAAGTTAAAACCTTTGATATTTAACTTTTCTTTATAGGTAAAAGATTTGTAAAGAAAAAGGATTAATTTTTTCCAAAAAAAAATTAAGACAATGTTTTAGTCATTGATTATATTGCATCCAATAGTAATTGAATAGAAGAGTTAAATAGTAATTTTCGGATATTAAATGTTTATCATTGAATTGCCCGGGGTCAATAACTAAAAATTTGTGTCAAGATTTTAATTTAAAAAATTGATTAAATTAATTTATAATAATTAATTGTTTTTCATTTTTATCTCATACAATATTCCTTTCTACTTTCTGCCTTGTTTTCTTAAATTACCACAAAAGTTAAAAAACATGGTTTTAAAATAACTCAATTTTCTCATAATCATTATCAATACCAGCATGTATTCATATTCATTCCTCTGTCTGTTTTCATAGTAATTACTTAGTTTGCTTTTTAAAAACAATTTTTCCATTGATGTTCATGTGAAACACAAAAATATACATAAGAAAAAATGGTATAAAATTTTATTCTAAATGGAGCCCTTGTCTGTGTATTTTATGAATTTGAAAGGCTATATTAGCTGACAGAAAACGAAAACAAAGAGAAAACCGAGAAAAAACAAAGAAAGCAAGAAAGCGTTACATGATTTGTTATCAAAATTGTTATACTTGTAGGACACTTATCAGAACAAATAAATGATAGAAGGTCAAATTTGTAATCGACTCAAAAACAATTACATAATTAACTATTTGTTTAAGCATAAGCTGGTACTTAGTTTGTTAATTAAAACTTAAATAAGAGTAGATGTCAGCCGCAGTTGACTCTACCATATCCTTGTGTAGCAAAGACATTCAAAAGTTCTATTTATCATTTACTTTTGGGATAATTTTCATTCAACTTTGAGAACGAGAAGAATGGATTTGGATTCACTGTAGAATTATTCGTGTTCTATTTTTTATAATTTCTTGCCACATTTGCATGCGTAGTAATATATAATTAAGATTTAATTAATTTTATATTCTTATTCAAGAACTACCGATTGTATCTTTTAAAAAGGCTAGCTAAAAAATTAATTTAATATTAAATTTAAATCTTAAATAAATTAATTTAAAATAAACTCACTATGATAATATTTTTTATTATGAAGATGATGAATTTAATAAGTTTTACAAAGACTCCATTTTTTCTTCTTTTTCTTTTCGAATGGTAAATATTTCTCATAATATGGAGTGTGAATCAAAATAATATTTAAATTGAAATTGAAATATTGATATAAGTTCTTCTTATGTGAATGTGACCAATTCATATATAAAAGAAATTGATAATAAGATGTGGATATACTAACTATTCTTAGGGATAATAAAAGAATTTGGGTCTGGATCGATCAAGATCCAAAAGATCTGGATGCCAAAAGTTAAAATTCGTACAGATCTTGATTCGGACGTAGATGCATTTAGAAAATTCAATATCCGGATTTGCATGATTTTTTAATTTGAATATTTATTAAATTAAAATATACAAGTTAAATGAAACAAAAATAAAACCTATCCTAAAATTAAAAACACACAAGCACCATGCTTTATACTTGGTGCTATTTGTGGATTTATGGTGGTGTTAGACTTAGACTTATTTTATTTTTGATATTTGATTTATATTGTAGTATTTTCATTTATGGATTTATGGTGTTGTTGCATGTTATTATAGGCATCAAATTGTTGAATGTTGAAATTTTGAATTTAGCATTATGTGGATTTGGATATCTGAAAATTTCACCTGTAATCCACACGTATATTACTCGCATCCCAATGCACTTCCATCTAGATTCAAATTTAAATTTTGTCATTCCTAAATCCACACTTACATAATCAACACAAAACTTCATAAATTATAATGAAAATTACATTGACAGTATATTTGTCTAATTTATGCAAGTTAAATTATCTTATATATATAGAGAGAGGGAGAAATGTTTCAGTTTAGAATTCTAAATTTTGTTAAAATCTGAGAAAGTTATTAAATTGTGTGATTTAATAGTATATTTATATGATGTTATTAAATTATACGGTTTAATAGCTTTCTCGAACTTTTCTATACTTTAAAATCTTATATATATTAGAGTAAAAGCTCATTTAGTCCCTCTATTTTGAATATTAGCATTCATTTAGTTAATGTATTTTTAAAAATATCTCACATTTAGTCTATGCCGTTAATTTATTAAACCCATGCTATTACTTTTTATTCATTTTAGTTTAATTTTATAATATTACCCTCTTACAATAAAAATTAAATAAATTATCAATTTTATTTCAAAAAAATAAAATAAAGATGAAAAGAATATATATTAATTTTTTTGGATTACTTTGCTAAGGGGTTAATATATTATTCTTTTATGAATGGCATTAATTTTTTTATTAATGTCCAAAAAAATTAGTAATTTAATTTTTGAACATATGTGAGCTTCCACAAAAATTAATATATATTATTTTTATTATTAAATTAGTAATTTAATTTTTTATTTTATTAATGTCCATAAAAAGGATAATATTATAAAAATAAACTATAAAAATAACTATAAAAATATTAATAATTTAACAACAAAAGCTAAATAAAATATTTTTAAAAATATTAAAATTAAACATTTTTAACCTCATAATATAAAGATTAATCGAATTTTTATCCTCAAACATTAATTAGTATCTTAGTGTACGGACTGATATTATGTCATGTCCAAAGTTGGATAAGAGTTAAAAAGTTAAAAGCCACAGGGAAAGTCACGTGCCAACCGTGAGAACCTTTTAGATCACGGGTAACGAGACCAAACTCTAATTGAAATTATTTATTTCAAAAAATTTAACTGTTTTTAAAATTAATTTTAACGTTTAAATGAAATTTATTTTCTCCCACAAAATTTATTGGCATTCACCGCTTTATAGTTCTCGTTATTATTATATGCGGCGAGTTTGACTGCATGTGCATGGCTCCAAAATTCTGATGAAAATAATATTTATATATATTAATAATATTATATATCATAAATTTTTTATTTTAAATAATTATCATAAATTATATGACATTCATTAATTAATTAGTAAGATAATATAATTAATTTACTTTAATTTTATAAAAAATTATCAATCAATTAATGAATACTACATAATATATGTAACATTATTTTTATATATATTTGATGGAACTTGTCATTAATACTATACGGTAAATCGTGTTATTGGGGTGGTTTTCTATGAATTTTTGTTTATTTTGTGATTGTATTGTTTTTTAAATATTTTGTTGATTCAATAATGTTATTGGTCTTGGAGTTTTTTTTTGAATTATTATTAAGATATGATTATAGTTATTTTTTTTATTAACCAACAATATTGTGATTTTCTTTTTTTTATTGGAATGTAATTTTAAACTAAGTGTTTATTTAGTCTTTACATTTAAAAAATACTTCAAAATATTTTTATAATTAAATATATTATATTTTTACCCTTACTTTTATTTTCTTTTGCAGTTGTTTGAGGGTTAAAAGTACAAAAATTCAAATCGAGGGTTAAGTTCTGTAAATCTCGAAATACACAAGTTAACCAGAAGATTGCAAGGAGACCAAAATTAAGTCAATTCTAAGACTTGGTCAAAGGTCAACTAATCAATGCGTTAATTGAGAATTCAGGGGGCATATTTTATCCAGTAATGCTCTTGTATATCATTGGGCGCAATAATTACGGAGGTCTGTAAAATTTTATGGGATCAGAGGAGAAGGCACTTAATTGATACTAGAGGAAACTCTGTCAATTTGAAACTAGAAACTCCATCTTTGAATTAATTTGTCTTTACTCAATTTTGATAGAAAACAAGTTGAGCCATAAGAGACATGACACAAATTTTTTTAAAACAGATCTAATTATTAACTTGAGTATCAAAAATATTTTTAGTGAAAAATAACATTGCTTGAAATGAAAAAGTACAAACAAAATCTTTTCCCAACCAAACAAATTTAAGTGCTAACGAGAAGATCAGATCGTGATAACCAGCTCAACTAATTTTTTACGTCAACAACAGTAATACCTTTAAAATAATATTATATACATTAATATATATATATATATAAACCTAATTACTAAATTAACCAATAATTATTTATTAACAAATCAACTAATTTGATAAGTTATCATTTTTTTTGAGAGGCATGCCCAACAACCCAAGCATTCAGAAAAGTAACATGGTGGTTTTATAAAATTCAATGTCTCAACCGTCTAAGCTTTGAAATTTTAATTCGCTTCAAAGTATTTTCATTTATTTCAAATTAGTGTTATCGGTTGACAATTACACCAATATAAATAGAGAATACTATGTAGGTAGGATTAGAAACCTTGTTTCTCAATTCCTTAATTACCTTGCTATTTAAAATTTGCTATTTTTATTGCACCATGAGATAATGGATTGGGACGGATACCCAATTGCTATTTGTTGGTAGGGTATAGGCATTCAAAATTTATCTATTTATGTATATAACTCACAAACAAATACAAACTAGTTTTTGTCCTTAAAAGATTTGATTGCGTGGTTTTTAAACAGGTTTGATTAATTGAATATCCGAATTCAAATCTTAGAAATTTAGAGGCTACAATATAAATTTAGAACTTATTCATTTCCTTAATTACATTTTTATTAAAAAACAACAAACAAACATTGTTTTGATATCAGAGAAATCATTTATAACTCATAGGATAATATTAATTGGCTTAATTTTCAAATTACTAAAAGAGATTTTTATTTAAATATGTCTGATAAATGAACATGCAATTGCCAAAAAAAAATTATTATAATATAAATTATTGTCATTAAATTTAATTTGCAGATCAAATCATCAAATTCCTTTAGTATGTCATTAAATTTTAGTGAGTAAAGTCATCGCTTTTCTTTATTGTCAGATATTCGCATTGAGCAAAGAGATTTTTCTTATTTTGTTAGACGTTGTCCTAATTAAGACTCTAAGTCTTAGGTGTTGAATTTGAGCGTGAAGCGGCAATGTCACAATAATCTTATTATGAAAACTTGCTAAATGTCAAAATAATTTTGTTACTTTTAACGAAAAGCTTATTGCACAAAAAAAGAAAAGTGATAGATGCACCGCTACAGTTGGTGCACCTAGCAAGACGTTCAACATTTTTTAATACTCATTTACGATATAATAAAATATATTTTCGAGTACAATCACAAACAAAATAAATCGATCAAATTTAAAAATAATCTATATAATCAATGTAAAAACTTTAGTAGACAAAGAAATTTCTATTGAAATATGAGGAATTTTAGACTTTAGTATCCCTCTCACTCTCTCTCGCAAACAATTAGATCTCCCATATTTTATAATCAATTGAATTACTTATTATTTGTTTCGTGATAATTTAAGAAATGGTAGAATTATTGAAACCCACAAAATTATTCTCCACATCCAATTTCTCAATACACTTATATTAAATTGAGAAAATGACACTTAAACTCTCCCATTTAAAAGAAGTCAGATAGACTCTCATATTTTTAATAAGGAATGAAATAAATCTTTGAGTCCGCCCTTGCCCATGAGATGAACAAAGTGGACACTTTTCATTACAAAATGAGATTCACTAATTTTTTATTTTTTTATGGCATTCATTGTGTGCACTGTGAAGTCATCAAATCAAGATAATGAGCTTCTTTACCTTGATTTTATTGAACATGTAGTCAAATTTGAAAGGTACTTATAACTACTAGTGGTAAGTGGAAACCTTAACGATAATTAGTAGCTTCTTGACTGCCAAGTAACTTTTTATAGCTACATGAATGAAATTACACACATAACAAATTACCTTTTATGCCTGATATCTAGTGTTATTTATTTTAATGGTGCACTTTATATTTCCATTAGTTTATAAACCAACTGCTTACTAATTAACTATTTATTATTATTCTTTTAACAAATTTTTTGTTACTCATCTCTACTTCATGACTTAATAATATTTTATAAAAATGCATTATTAATAGAGGGCCGTGCAATTATAACCATATCATTCAATTTTAATTCAAAGGGAAGATATGATGGAAAATTGATGATTGAGATTTTTTTTTTTTAATAGAAAGCAGCAATCACAAGAGCTTGACGCCATCCACACACGTACAGATTTATATATGATTAATATATATATATATATATAATGTAAGAAATGTTGTGTCTATTATACTGTTCAGAGTACAAAAAATTTTACGAAGTGTAAAGGCTATTGAAAGTGATCAAGAAGAAATCATGTGTTTGGGGGAAAACAAATAATGTTACAACTAATATGAAAAACTTCAAGAGTCAGAAATATGCAGGCATCCCAAAGTTTCTCAGTTAATGCATGTGCATATAATATCCTCCCGCACATACCAACATTTAACGTAATAGTGACTTAAAAGAGAATACATATAAGATACTTTTCGTGCATATATATTTGCTTTTAAAAGGTGTTGATAATGAAGTTCAAATTTTTGGTAAGGGCATACTTGGTTCATTATTTTATTTTATTTTATTTTAACAAGAAATAACAGAAAACACAGACGAGGGTACAGTGACCAAAATATTGGCTAATATATGTTCTCAGTAGCCAAATGAAGGTTGACTCGATTTCGACAGATACATGAATGAAATTATATGCATAACGTATTATTATTGATTTTTTAAATTATGTCTAATATGCAGGAGTTATAATTGTTATTTGTACAGTGCCACGTAATTATGATCGGCACTAATAATATATAATAATTATAACAACGCGCCGGGGGCGGAGGGAGAGAGAGAGATAAATAAATGGATTTTCTTTTGGTTTTTAGAAAAGTAACTAATTTTTAACAAAACGAAAAGAAAATAATTAAAAGTTAAACCAGAAATAGGTCTAATTATCAGACACAAATCACGCTCTAACAAAAACAGAGCCATACAATTACAAGGTACGTGGACCGCAAACCCCGGTAGATTTCATCTTCTAAATGATAAGTTATAGACTCTTTCAGCAAGGAAGTCAGGTAGACTCTCATGAAAATTAACTAACTGTTATAAATTTTTTCAATCTTAACGGCTCACCATTAATTTATTATTAATTTATTATCGGATCGTCGTTTTAACTTAAACAAGTTATCGTTGGACTGTAATTCAAATAGTCAGTTTATTATTTACTGTTGTCGGTTAGCTGTTAAATTATCGGCTAGCCGTTTTCGTGTTCTCGGATAGCCGTTAATTTTCAGCAAAATATATTAATCTCTGGATACTGTTAGATCGCCGTTAATTTATTGTCGGTTAGTCATTATACTATAGTGCTAAATAGTTTCGGTACAGTGCAATGTTCTTAAAAATACAGTTTTGACCCAAACTTTCAGAAACTGTAATATAGCCTAACACTTTATGAAATCATTCTATAAGGTTTATTTTCAGGATTTCAAAGTTTTCAAAACTTTTTCAATTTAATCGATAAACTTGAAAACAACTAATTTAATGAAATTATTATTATTTTTAAAATATAAAACTTTTATATTATGAAAATAATTATTTATTTTAAAATGTCATGAAAAATAACTTGAGCTTTTAAAAACTTAAACATACATACATTTAATCATACTAGTTTTACAATAAATATAACATTAAAGATCATCTAAACTAGTGAGATTATAAAATATATGTATTTTTTATTTTACCTATGACACGTAATTTGTTATCATCAAAATCAAAATATCGTATGATCGTATAGGTCAACAAAACTTTCTCTCTTACTTTGAATAAACATTTATGAAAAGAAAATAGGTAGATTTATTAATTGTGATAGGCTAGGTGTATATTTTATTTTAATTTATTTTGTTCTTTTAACTTTTTGAGTAGTTTATTTTATTAAATGTCCAAATGATTCTATTACCTTTAATGAAAACTTATTGCGCACAAAAAAAATGTTATTCTATGATATTGTGATTAAAGTTACGACATCAATATTATAATTAAACATAAATTATATCAATGAAAGAGAGATTGTCAATTTCCCCTTTACCATATTTAATATATACCATTTACCCTATGCTATTTTTTTAATAGTCAATAACTTCCTGAATCGCATAAGTTTACAATATTACCCTTATTTTCAATTATACTTTTATTCATATTTATTATATATTACATAAATCATATGAATAAAACTTAAAATAAAAAAAATTAAGATTAAAAACAAGAAATATGTGTTTTGATTAAAAAAAATTAATAATAAAATATTTTAAAAAATTACTAATAAAATAATTTTCTTGTAATTTTTTATTTTATAAATATTTTCTTATAATAAAAATATAAAAAAATTATTATAAGAAACTTGAACGATAAATAAAAAATTAATATAAAATAAATAATAAAATTTTTTGTGCTTTTTACATTTAATTTTAAAATATTTATTATAAAAAATACAAGAAAAATATTTTATATTAATTTTTTGTTCGCAATAAAATATATATTTCTCATTTTTAATACTTAATTTTTTTTTTATTTTTATTCATGTGATTTATTTTATTTATAATAAATATAATAAAAGTGTATTTGAAAATCATGGTAACATTATAAACTTATACTGTTAAGGGGATTATTGGATATTAAAAAAATAGCATGAGGTAAATAGTACATATTAAATATAATAATGAGGAAAATCGGCAATCTCCCTAAATAAAATATAAAATTTGTAAATTTAATATAAAACTTATAAATAAATATTAACTGTAAGATAAAACATAAATTTTAAAAATTCAACATAAAACCTGTAAATGAAAAGTAAAACAAGTAAATTAATATAAAACTGATAAATTGATGTATAATTAGTAAATAAAACATAAACTTAGAAATATAACATAAAACTCATAAATCAACATTAAGTGCAAAATAAAACATAAATTTTAGAAATTAAATATAAGATTTATAAATGAAAAATAAAATAAGTAAATTAATATATAATTAGTAAATAAAATAAAAACTTAAAAATATAACTTAAACTAGTAAATCAACATTAATTGTAAAATAAATCATAAATTTTAGAAATGAAACATAAAACTTGTAAAAGGAAAGTAAAACAAGTAAATTAATATAAAACTAGTAAATTGATGTATTACTAATAAATAAAATAAAAACTTACAAATAAACATAAAACAAGTAGATCAACATTAAATGCAAAATAAAATATAAATTTTGTAAATTATGCCTAAAATTTATGAATAAAATTTATAATAAGTAAATTAATATAAGAGTTATTGAAAAAAATCACAATTGTAAAATGAAAACTCATTATAATGTTTACTACCTTATATATTTATTGACTTTTTTAATTTAAATTGAATGATGTTAATTTTTTATTTATGTAATTTTTGCAGTGCAATATTCCATTAAGGATGACATTTATTTTCAAAATCAGATTTTGAAAAAAAAAATATTTTAATATCTTTCATAGTTGTTATAAGATAAGTTATTTTACATTTTTTTACATTTTCTTAATAATTATCCTAAATGATCTTTAAGTACAAGTAAAAAATTTGAAACTATATCAAGTAAGTATAAAACTCAGAATTTGATTTAATTTTATTGATATATCATATATGGGTCTAGTAATATACGACTATTTTTTTATTTTGTGTTTCCTTGATTCACATTAAGATAATAATTGAGATGAATTAACTTGTGTAATAAATATATATTATTATAGAAAATGAGAAAAAAAAAGTATACATATGTCCTATAATATTTATAGAATTTATGGTTAAAACAATTCAATAAAACTTATTACACTTTTTTTTAGTATAATGTTTTTGTTAATTAATGAGTAATTTTTTCTTTGTTTAATTAAAGAAAATATTTTTTTTATAAATGAATAAAATATTTTTCTCTAAAATTTTGTAGAAACAATGTTAGTTTTTTAAGTAATTAATAATCTTGTGTAAATTTATTAATTTTACTATACATTTATTAGTTTTGTATGTCATTTATAATATTTATTTCTATCACGTTATTGATGCCTTACCACATATAAAATTTTTCTAAAAAATTTAGTGAAGGACGCTGTACTTAACAAGGCACTTCAAACATTTTTTAATACTCATTTACTGTATAATAAAAAATATTTTCCAACGACAATCACATACAAAATAAACTAATCAAAATTAAAAAGAAAATTATAGAATCAATGAAACATTTTAGTAAAGAAATAAATTTCGAACGAAATATGAGAAACCAGTGGACTTTTTTATCTCTCTCACTCTCTCGCTAACAATTAGAACTCTAATATTTTATTTGAAATTGAATTACTTAATGTTAGTTACGTGATAATTTAAGATATTGCAATTATTAGAAATTGACTAGAGATCAGTTGCTTATTTTGAAAGGATTCTTTTAAAAATGTATAATATATGTCTATTTCAAATAAAATACTCTGGCGACTTTTTTTCCTTAAATTTTGTTTTTTGTTTTTTACCATTTCCTCTTTACGGCTTTCATAATACTTGGTCTGGGTTTCAGCTTCGATGTTGAAAGAAGTTATAAGAAAGACAAAGGTTCTAATTCAGTTAGCTTTGGCCCCTTTATTTTACATATTTCTTATTATAGACGATTTCAAATTTGTAATTTAGTCATTCTAGCCCCCCTAATAAATTAAAGTTCTAGTCCGCTACCAATCTTAGCCAATATGTATAAAGTTTTAACGTCAAGAAGTTATGAAGTACTATAAATATTGGGAGAAATTAAAGTAGCAATCTTTTATTATTTTTCCAAGAACAAGCAATCAATTTTCATGGATATCATATTCTTTTATATAAGTCAACTTTAATTTCTAAGCTTTTCCAATATTCTAGATATGTATAAAAGACTCATTCAAAGAACCCAAATTGTCAAACACAAGAATAAGAAAAAATAAGAGATTTTCAATTGGCATTTTGTGTGGTAAACAAAATCTTATTCCTTCTATCATCCATCAATTTTTTTGAAAACTTAATAGCTAGCCTTAGTTGAGCTTATCATTTTATTAAGTACTTGATGGAAGGCCTACATGAACCTCCAATGGATCTTTGCCTCCTCAATCTAGCCCTTTACATATTGTCATCATAATTTGAAAGGATTCAATCAATTTCAATTGGGGGAAATATTCTTTATCAGCGCCTAAAATTCAAACTCTTTATTGGATATTTGAAAGATAAAAACAAGGCCAAGGAAAATTTTTGCCTTAGGATGGATAAAAATGGTGTCACACCAATTTTTATTTAGATCATAGTTATATTAGAATAGTTTTAAGATGGAATGTAAATTATAGTCAAATATACAAAATAATAAATAATAAAAAAATTATAATTTTAATTATATAATTATAAAAAAATATTTTATTATAGAACGGTTCTAACATAATTAAACCCTTTTAATTAGACTACAAAATTAGTTAGGATAAGACAAAACTTTCATGCCTTTTACACTTTTATTAAGAACCACAATTTTTTTGTTGAGGTGTTTATTACACGTACACATGATGTGTTTTTGTCTTATTCTTTTTGGATTTTCTACTTTTGTGGATCAATTATATCATGATTAGTATAATTTTTTTTTTAAATCATATTGATCATGATATATTGTTTTTGCTTTTTTTCAAACACAAAAAGCTTGGGGCTTTTTTTTAAAAAAATTATCAATGATACTAAAATTTTATTAAGAAAAAAGAAATGAAAAAAATTATAAAATCGTTCATTTATAGTGATATTTAGGGTGATCCAAGTATTCTCAAGCAGACTCTTACGAATAAATATTAGGAGAATCATCTTATTACTCATAAATATTAGGTCATGTTCGGTTGCAGGAAATTAAGGCAGGATTCAATTTTCTTTGTAATTTCCTTTGTTTGGTTGGTAAAAGTTAACTGGAAATCAAATTCCTTTCCAACCTCAATTTTTATTATTTGGAGAATTTGATTTCCTTCTAACTGTGTAAGGAAATTTGAATTCCACACAATTAAAAGGTCTTGTTTTCTTATATTACCCTCGTTTAATTTCAATTTTATTCTTAAACAAATCTAAATGGAAAAAATCATAATTCTCTCCTAATTTTATCATTGATAACAATCATAATTATAATCAGCTCATTATTTTTTAATTTTATATAATAAATATTTAAATTTAATATAAGGATAAATTTATCTAAAAAAAAATTCAATTCATTTTCATCAGGAATTCAATGCCCAATTGGATTCATTTCTTCTCTTCTCCTTTCCTTTTTCTTTCTTTCTTTTTTTCTCTTCTCCTCTCCCTACTATTCTTACAACGGAACACAGCCCAAGTGTAAGAGCCAAATTTGTAAGGGAATTGGTGACCGAATTGCTGACCCGGAAGATATGCGAACTAGTAAAATACAAACCACAAATTAAGCTTAAACAATTGAAGTATTGAACCGTCTAATGGGCAGTTGCTATGGTAGGTTGAAGCTGGAGTTCATAAGATACGTTACAGCTGAAAATGAGTCACTCTCCAGTGAAATGAAACTTCATCCCTTCAAAAATGCAAGTGCAATAGCCTTAACTTTGACATCTATCTCAACATAGAATTAGGACCCGTTTGATTCGTGATTGAAAAATAATTTTAAAAAATTGGAATACAATTCAAACACTTGAATTGCTTTCGGACACGTTCGGTATAAGGATATGATTGAAATCGGACTATTTTGATAAATTTTAATGTAATAAATTTGTAATAGATCAAATTGGTGCACGTTCCTCTTGTTTGTTGAACGTTTAAACTTTGAAATTTTATTAATTTTCAAAATTTTTAAAATTATTAATTTCAAAATTTTTAAAAATTTATTTTTTTAATTTATGATTGATTTTTAGACATTTACTTTCAATAAAAAAATAAATTTTTGTGATTTTTATTTGAATAAAAAGTAAATATTATATATATTATATCACAATAATATCTCTATTAAATATATTTATTTCCCAACTACAAAACTTAACCCCTTTTTTTCATTTTAAATTATAATAGCATAAATGTCAAATAACAATATTTCATATTTTTATTTATAAATATAAATAAGATACACTTATATTTAAATATTAAAAAAAACATGACATTCATATATTTATATTAAAACCTATTTAAACTTGATCCAAATTTAAACTTATTTAGATTTCAGAAAAAAAAAAAGATATTAAAATAATACATCGATGGTAATATAACTTATTCATATTTTGATTCCTTTAGCTCAAATAAATAACTGATTCTAATTCCAATTTCTCATTCTTATTATATACAAAATGCTCCCTTAGTCTTTTTATTTTTTTAATAAGAAGCAAACGAGCTAATTTTCAGTCAATAGCCAATCGTTTTCTGGATAAATTCTTGATTCATAATATGATTTAATTATGAGCACACATTTTAAATAATGACTTATTTGTTAAATGTATGAAATTTTATTAATTTCAGAACTTTTTTAAAATTTATTTATTTGTTTTTTATAACTTATGTCCAATTTTCATATATTTATATTTTGAATAGAAAAAGTAAATTTTGTGACTTTTATCTAAATTGAAAAAAAGTTAAAATGAGAAGTAAATATTATATTCTTAAAAAGTCTCTATAGAATATACTTATTTTCTGAACTATAAAATTTAATCAATTTACAAGGACATAAATGTCAAATAACCATGCTTAAGAATTTTTTTTAATTTTAAAAGATATCACTTATATTTAGATATTAAATTCAGATAAAAAATTAATGCTACCTAAATTGATTTATTCTTTTAAAAGTGGACCAATATAACCAAATAACATGAAAAAATTATTGATATGATTACAAAATTGATCTACAAAATTTGTATATCGAATTATGTGACAATTCACTTGTCATTTTTTATTGGTATTATAATATTATCTCATTAATGATTGTATAAAAAATTCAATTATTAATAAATACATCATAATCATTAATTAATTAATGGCAATTCATTTGAAATACAAACTATATTCAAATTTCGCATGTGTATCGTTACTCTTAAAACAATGCATTCTCTACATTTCAAAACTCTTTTCCCTGCAAAATATTCATCAGCAATCAATTATCTTATTTATTGCAAAATGACCCATCTAACCTTCAAAGTCAACATACGTTTGCACAATATCCAGGAATTATCATCATAAATCTAGCACTCGGTGTTGTTTATTGATATTCTCTATTTTCTTAATTTTTTAATTTATTATTTTAATTTACGTGTTCCATTTAATTTTTTTAGGAAATTTGATGAGCGGTATACTTAAACCGAATTCCGAACCTTATTTAGTCATGTATTTTAATGTCTTAATCCGTGAATGGATGCAAATCTTCTTGCTGTCATATTTTTTATTCTTAATTGACTAATACAGACGCATACATTGACAATGTGGTGAATGTGCTCGTTTGCACTTGTGTATGATTATATATATATATATTTCACTATGTGTAGATTTTAAAATAAAAAGGATGGACTGTTAGACTCAAATCTAAAGGTCCGAATTAAGATCTTGTATTTTAACTAAAAGATAGAATAACTTATTAGATAATTATTTTATGTATTGAGTAATGATCTAATGAATAATAGTACTTATCTTATAATGGGCAAGAGTGCTGCTAAATTATCTTTCTATCCACACAGAGAGGTACTTGGAGCATAAATAATAATCCCAATAATTTATTTATTGACTTGAGGCCCGCAATCCACCATTGACTACAAGCTCAATGACCCTCAACTTATACGTAGGTAAAATTTAAAGATGTTAGTGACAGAATTTGCAACAAAGTGTGGGGGTGTTGCAAGAATGGGGGCGATTGTAACTAATAGCGGCCGTACCCTAGCCAGTTTTATTAGAAGGGTATTGTGTTGTATGCCTAGCAATGCCTAGCAGTGCCAATGAGCTAGGCGTGTGTGTCGGCTTGAAGTTGAAGATAGGGAAATGGTCCAGCAAAAATGAAGCAAAAAGGGTGCTCAAATTTGACCATATGGTGTTTGTTTCTAGTGACACTATGAAAGTGGTCGGTGAGTGTCTCAATCATACGATTCCAGGTCCAGGTGGCTAAACCACTATTCTCAAGTTTAGTTGTCAACGACTATTCTCAAGTTCCGCACAACACATCACACATTGATTTTAAGGTGGGCAGAAATCATGTGCAAGTTTTTTGTTCAATGAAATAGGAACAGGGAGGGTGATGATAGGGTAATAATTGTATTTCAAACTCATGCAATAGTGGAGAAAATTGTAATATTTTGTCAAGAATAAATTCAGATTAGCCCCTCCATAAATTATCATACTTTAGTTTACCTTTTCATTTATTAAAACTCGACCCACTGTATTTACTGATTAAGAAGATAAAAAGTTTAATAAAAAATTTTCTTCCAAGCCACTTTCATTTATCCTAATTGCTTGAATGATAAATAAGGGTGCATTAACTTTTTCAATAATTTACAAGTAAATGAAAGTACATCAATTTATCTAGAGTTAAACGAAATTAACCTTTTGTCTCTTCTCTTAAAGTTTAGGCATAGGGTTGGTTACAGCCTATTAGTCTACAGTTTTGGGTCCTGGTGTAGAGTTTAGACATTAATGCATGCTTTCTTTTTCAAGAACACTGATTTTGCATTATCAAGGTTTTCATGCGCTGGACATCATTTCGGAATTGATTGCCTGTACGTTGTCCATTGCCTTGATAAAAGGATTGAAACTTTTACAAATCTAAGACATGACATGTGATATGAAATTTTCACAGTATTAAAATGGTAGCAACTTTTTAGAACTCAGCGAGATTTTATATGAGAAACAATTGTCGAATAATCCTATCATCTCAATTTTAACAGTATTTTGTCATGGATAGGATAGAGTGATAAATTTAAAAGTGAAACTTACACTGGGTCTCTATGTCGGACTCCCTAAATTTAGATACATCAATATCTAATTTTTATTATGAGATTTCCTGTCTATTACATGATAAAATATTATTAAATTATCAGACCTTTTTAACGACTGTTTCACGTAAGTTTTTTCTAATTTATAAAGCCTACTTAAATCAAATTTATTTATGATCAATTTAGTAGGTTATACACTTAAAAGAGAAGTTGTGCCTCAGGTACGTACGGTTTCGAATTCTCCTACGTACTTTGTAGAATTTATTTTAAAAAATATTTGGATGTCAATTTAGTCACCATCATTACTCTAATTTAATATTTTATATTATAATATAATATAATTATTAAACTCATAATATTGGATATCACTGTTATGTGTGTATTTATTTTAAAAAATTATTATATAATTAATAATTATATTTATAAATGTCAGTATATATATTAATTAAGTGTAGTATATTTGATGTACTCTAAAATTTTTCTATCAAAAGATTGTTAATACAATTCATAAAAAGAATTTGAATGTATTTACCCAAATTTCATCATAATATTAATACGAGTCTCTCTAATTAATCAAAATATAAGTTATTAATTAGTGATTAATGAATAGAATCGTATGACAATTTTTAAATTAAATTTTAATATCAATAACGTCCATGTGATACTATATGTTGAAAATCTTAGAAGAGATCATATATTACTACTCTAGTGTTTAGACTTGGATTCTCTGTTTATTTTGTTTGTATTCAAGAAAGCTTTGGCATTATATCCCAACAAAACAAAGTGACGAAAGGGAATCGTGAAAGTTTATTCCCAACCAAGTCATGTGAGTTAATGCATGCACTAAAAATAATGAGAAGAGTGATGACCACCAGTGCATGTGAATGCTTTCTTTTGGTTTTGTCACTGGGCAAGGCAGGTTACCTCGGAACTCCACATCTATCTAACATATGCATATCAATAAGAGTGAAATATGAGGGTAAAGTGAAGAGCCTTATAGCAAGTAAAGGGACTTGTCATTGTTAGCCAGTGAGGCGAAATTTTTTTGAAAGAGAGCCAACCACATTGACCCACTGATAAATTTTCTGAGAAATTTTATAATACATAGAGGAAGGTGGTGTCTTACTTAATAGAAGCCTTTTTTTTTTTTTTAATGCACGCTGGTCTCTTGAATTTAATATAATTATTATTTTTAAAATAAATCTATGATATATTATAATATTATTTATTTATTATATAACTGACATAATAGTTTAAATATAATGTAAAATTTTTTAGAAGGATATATTCTTGGTTTGCTCAGTGATTGACCATTATTATTGATTTTGATTCGTTGGACCATATTAGATTTGTAGAGATTGTTAGGATAGTGGTTTTGTTGGTTATTTTGTTAGGGTAGTGGACCTAGTGGTTTTGTTTGAGCATCTACACATGATAGACCACAGTTGGTTTATAAGCCCACAGATTTCATTCTTCAAAAGGGTTATTTGATTTCAAAAGCAAAATGATACTCGAAATTTGAAAATTGATATATGCTAATTACTGGTCAGTGCTTTTTTGCAACCAAACAGTATTAAGTGCACCACAACCACAGCATCACAATAACATATTTATAAATATTAATGTGTGTTTATTTTTCATATTGAGAAATTAAAATTTAAGATTAAAATTATTGATAGTGTTTATTTTATAAAATATAGGTGAGAATTGAAATTGAAATCATAGGGTCTATCTAAATTAAAAAAATGAAGAATGAAAGATTAATTCTCAAAGAGGATTGGGAATCAATCTCCTATTTTTTGGAGTTTTTATTCTATCCTCAATAAATTTTTATAATTTTCAAAATACCCTCAATTAAGATTTGTTACTCTATATTTTAGTCCCTACAAAATTATGAAAATACCTAAAAATTTTATATTATTTATAAATAGGTCAATTGATGATGATAATGATGATGATAATAATTAAATTATTTTATTATTTTAATTATTATTATTGTCATTAATTTCATTATAATTATTAAAATTTATTTAATTTTATTATTATGATTATATTCAAAATGTATTAATTTTATTATTTTAATTATTATTATTACTATCATTAATGTCAATATTATTAAAACTTATTAATTATTATTATTATTATGTAACATATTAATATATTATTAAAATAATTAATAATAATTTCTAAATAAATAATCACAATAATTAATATATTATTTTGGTTAATTAATTAATATATTATTATAATTATTAGTTAATATATTAATATATATTTAAAAATTAATTAATAACATTTTATACAATTAATCAATATATTATTAAAATAATTATTTTTAATAAACAATCACTATAATTAAAATATAAAAAAATTAAGATAATAGTTCATTAAATACTTTTTAGTAATTTATTACAATCTAACTCATTTACATTCTCATTTTAAAATAAAGTAAACACATTAATAACAATTTACTTTATTTTATTTCTAATTCTTATAATTTAAATAAATAATTTATATTAATTCTCAGATTTTTATTTATTTTTATTCTAGTCTATTCACATTCGATATTAGTAAAGGCAGATTGATTGTTACAGTGGCCTTAATCGCTCAAGCTATTAGATGCCCACTAACGAATTAGGATAAAAAGTGTACCCGATAATGTGCACACAATGATTTTGAACTCCACTAGAGAGGAAAGCCTCGTTGGCCTTTTTACATTGGTTTCCAACCTCATATTTGGTCTTGGTTCCATGATGTTAGAAACGAAATAATTTTTAATTTGCACATTTTTTGAGTTATTGGTTTTGAATCTATAATATACTATTTCAAACTTTACGAAAAAAAAGGCATAGGACCCAATAATGCTCTCTGTATTTGCCCAATAGATCATCCCGATATTCCATTGTTTCGGGCTTCAAATCGCTATCAGAAAACTACGTGCCATCCTTTTTTTTTATTTCCCTTAATTTCACTTGCTAGAGTTTTATCATGACAAAATAATTCCAAATTGCCCTTATAGCTAATTTTATATGTTAGCTATCTTATAAAAGGGGAATAAACCCTATTTGTGAGATTGTTGATGTATTATTAAAAATTTCCCTTGAGAAATTCGCGTGTTTACTATTTCTTGCTTCTGTTTTGCGTCATTCCAACTAGAACAATGATGGCTCGTTTGTTGAAATTAATCTTGTGAGATTTAGATTCTTCCACGCATGAACTTTGGAGTATAGGACAATGATGGCTCATTTGTTGAAATCAATCTTGTGGGATTTATATTCTTTCATGTATGAACTTTGGAATATAGAACACAACCCCGTCGTAACATATAAAACCACGAAAAAAAATTACCACAACCACCCCAAATTAAGTTTAGGATGTAAAATTTATCATATCAAATCGATATGAAGATCTTTTCACATAAATGAAGCAAGGGCCAAAGAGGAAAAGAAAAGTCTAGAAGCTTTACTTCAACAAACATAAAAATGTGATCAGAGTGGAAAAATAAATCTCAATCATGCATGAATAATACAGAGAAATCTTCAGAAGCTAGGTGGTGAAGATAAAGATTAGTGTTAGTACTTCGAAAAAAATGTAGTGACATTCATGGTTTTCTTTTAATGGCGTAGTTTTTTTAAACTAAATTTAAGCACAAGTGATCAAATATATTGGATGTGTGCCCTATGGAGGGCTAATATTTTACTAGTTAGTTTGCTAATGTGCCTCAATAAAAAACTTAGAAGAAACTAACAATGCTTGATAAGATATAAAGAATTAAAAAAAAAAAAAACAAATGCAATAAATAAACTGAATGTACTATTTAATCATTCAGTACATAATATTCATACGATCATAACAATAATTTATTTTTTATTAATTATTACTTTGATCATAAAACTATTAAGGCATATAAATAAAATTATTAAAATGCGTTCTATGATAAAACAATTCCACCGTAGCTACCGCCTTATAAATAACATGATTTGATTCTTGACATCGCTATAAGATTATTTAATCTTTGACCCAATTATTTAGGGAGCTACACAAATTACATTCTTGCATTCTCCTGCCAAATGTATGGGAAAATACTGGACAAAATTGATTTATATAGATTCTCTGCGTCACTAAAAAACACATACTGATAACTTACACTTGCGAATGAGAACTCTTCAGTCCTCCAACCAAGAGGAATTCAATCACTACTCAGAGATGTATCTTCATTTACCTTTTCATGGACAAATGAGTAACATGGCACTTTCATGGACTAATCAGTAACATAGCTTAATTGTCAACGGACGTGCTATTTCCTGCACTACCAACCCAATACTGTTTGACAGCAATCAATATCTTCTCAGGCACGAGGGGTCCATCCTCATGATCCATCATTTTGGTATCCCACCGCATGCCTCCGGCAATTTTTCTAACCTTGTTCAGGGCATCGACTTCATCCCGGAAGATGACTGCCCCTTCTGGCCGCAAGATGCGGTCCATTTCCAGAAGGATGTCCTCTGGTTTACACCTGTTCAATCATTGACATGCAAATTTGATGACATTAAGAGGCAGTAAAAAAAATTGAGCTCGTACAAAGAAAACAAGTATCCTAGAATTAAGACCTCAGCTAATCATAATCTTTTGTTACTAAGATGATATACAGTGCAGCAGCCTATAATCTGATTTCATCTGAGACAGATAGAATACCTAAAGAAGAAAATCTTTTGCAATCAATTTCAGCGACAAACCTTGGAAAGTCATTTTCGTGATATTGAGCTTAATACCAAATTACTCGCTCACAAATATCAAACATATTGCCAGTAGAGGATAAATCAACAATATATTTTGGCATTAGAGCTTCTCTCAAATCTTTTATTTCATATTTCCGCATTTCAAGTGGAAAATAGATATTCTCAAGATGATCTTCTACATTGAGAAATAATTTTAAGTTTGATAATTAATTTTACGTAGCTTTGTGGTTCTCCTCACTGGTCCAAAGTTCCAGCAATACACATTTATAACTTGGTTTTAAATACACAAATTTCTTATATGGGATACGAGTCAGCATGTAAGAGAAAGAAGATAGAGAGGCTTACGTGTTCTCATACAAGCTAAATACACCATTAGCATGAATAAGGTCATACGTCCTTGGATATGTAGAGAATCCTTCACACCTGGAAGATAACAGGGGGGGAAAAACCATTATTGAGATTCCAAAGAACATAAATTCCTAAAATTCAGTTAAACTTCATATTCATCCCTAGAAAAAATAAGAGTGAGCAAAAAATGATTTGAAGGTAAAAACTTTGATTAGCCTTTCACAATGTGCGTGAAATGCATCTAAAAAGGCCAAACTCATGCCACTTTGGAGTTTCTCTTCTCCTATTTTTCTTTCTATTTCACTTGCAAAACACTTACTCATGAATAAAACATAAAACATAAGTCTATCCTACCAGCCACTGCTGATTGAGTGGTTAGGTTGATCCACTAGCAACAGTTCTAAAAATGAGGAAGTTCATAAAGTGTATTTCATCCCAGAAAGCACCATAAGTTATTATTTCTTCTTTAAAATGACCTTAGAAGTAGGTAAAGCTTTTAAAGCAGGTTGTTTAATAGGCCAAGCACATTTTCAACAAAGAGAACCAGTACTAAAGATAAATGTGAGAAGACATGTAGGTGCAAGTTAGGAACTATAATCACAAACAGAACAGGTAAAATTATTGGAACATACCAGTCATGATATATGCCAATTAGGCCTCTCTCATAAATGACACCTAAAGTGTTCTTTGCAGTTGTTGGTACAACATTCATTACCCAAGATTTTGGCGATTCAAGTGCTGCTGCAAATCCCCCAAGGCCTGCGTTCATGTCCATCACATTTCGATATCTTCTGGTGCCAATCAAACTGTTCATCTTCTTGTAAGCATTTACATGCTTTTTCCAAAGTTTATTATCCTCTTGGTAAGTTTCAGCAGTTACTCCATCAACTTCTCCATTAGCTATTCGTGGAGGGACGTCAAAAAGCCTGGCTGGGAACTTCTTTAACTCTCCTCCTGCTACTTCTTTTGTACTGGATACTTCAGGGAATGGGGTTACGCAAGTTTCCATCGCTTTGTACCTAAAATGCATCACAAAAGAATTAAGTAGGATGGGAATACTACGAAACCTTTGCTGCACCCTGACCTCCAACAATGTCACAACTCACATTCCCAAAGAAGATACAACAGTAATTAGACTGATTTTCAAATTTATCCATTCAGCAATATCACAAACACACAGATGAACTGACACAGAGAGAGAATTGAAACTAAATTTGGTTTCCTGTTTGAAATTAAACATGCATTCAGAAAGATAAGTTTAAATGGACAATGATATGGCACAAAGATGAATAGTCAAATTCTGAGTTGCTTCATTCTCTAAATTTTTTGTGGTCAGAAGATACCCATATTGTTCTAATAAACATAAATGATCTCCCAAAAAACAAGAAACATAATTGAGGGGTCAACAGAACTGATATTGCAGTATTCTGGGCAGCCGCCCAAAGAAGGTACTTATTGAAGATTAAATCTATCCATCACTACAAAATTTCCAAAAACATGAATTTAGCCATAAAATAGAATAATTATGATAGTATAGATGCATGTTAAAGTGACAATTCCAAATCCCTAATAATGAGATGATTTTAAAGAGGCAAAGAACTAATGCAACTAAGCAAAATTAGGTGCAGGTCAACTCACCAAACATCATCAGGATCCCTTGTTTTGCATATGTTGGCAGACTTCCTCCTGCAGGATTTCTCATTTACTTTCTTTCTCCAGATGGCAATATCTCCCTTCTCATACTTCTTCTCCCAGCAAAGAGACTCAGCAAGCTCTTCAATGCTTCTTTGTTCTGCTCGAAGTTCTTCCTTAGACCGCTTCCATGTTTGATAATATGTCTTCCAATTAATTGGAGGTCCAGATAAGATCCAGTATCCACCAGGTCTGAGGACTCGATCAACTTCCATTAGATACATACCATCTGTACACAGGAGTCCATACATTAAATGGTCAACACCTTCCACCAGATACACAAAGGTTTATACAAAAATGTCAAGCTAAGTTATTTTGTTTTATTTATTTATTTTCAAGTATTGCATGAATGGAAATCAAATCCCCTCCCCACCCCATGTAAGTGAGGTTCAAACTCCAGATTTCCTGTACCACCCCAAGAGGTTTTACCAATTGAACGGAGTAGGCAGTACCACAGCAGCACCCAATTCATATTATGACTAACCACGAAAAGGAATGTAGTAGAAAACAGAAAGAAAATATGTAACTTAGAGCCTTTCAACCAGAAGTCCTATTTTATCTACCAAAATAAATAATCACTAGATTAATAGCTCAACTCAGTTTGACACGACCACCTTCATCCCAACTACTAAGGTAATTATGAAGCCTATATAAACTCAATGAAAATTTCCTCCAATATATGTATTTTGATACCTTTTCCCTTTTACAATTTTTTTAATTGATACCATTTATTCTCAATCAAGCCCAAGAAAAATCTGACTCCATTCAAGATATATAACTAAATTTTCTTTTGATACAAGCAAACACAAAAAAAGTTAACTTCAAACTATAAGGAAAATTTGTGTTCATAACCAACTTTGCAATGCGAGTTTAACATAAGCAGACTCGTTAATAACCAATTACAGCTATGCAGCTATATTTTCACGAGACCGCAGATATCATTCATATTTCACTACTTAACAAAAGGTAACATTATATCTGATAATTCTATATGCTTTCAACTTTGAATATGCAGGAATGAACATACTGACACGTCACCACTTTTTGACAAAATATGGATGTCTTTGGATTCAACATAATTAAAATGAGTATCATAAGATCTGAAAATATTTATTGTCAGATTATAGAAAATTACATACACCGCCCTATTTTCAAATTATAGAATTTTAAACCGTGTATTATATACAGAATAAACTAAAATGCAACATGGTCCTACAATATTGACGATGAAGAACTTACCATTTGAAGTCCATGGTATCAGACATCGAGAGCATTGAGCCATATCAAAGGCTCGTGAAGGATATGGAAGATGTATTGTTCCGAGAACACCAATAACAGCAGGTACACCTCGCTCTAACGCAAACTGTACCTGTGCTTCGTGATTGTCTCTCGGAGCAAAGGACATAGCCAATACATTTCTTTTTAAAAGGTATGCACCCCAGCTTGCAACCTACAAAATAATTGACATTATCAGTTCAGCAGAATATTACAAACTTAAATTAATTAGACAAGAAGCAACGCTAGAATGCAATTTGATAATATACTGTCTGAGCCTGATTAGGAAGAACAAACAATAATACCATTATATGTTTAGAAAACATCAAACAAATAAAGAGAAAGATGCAAGAAGAAAATGATACATAACAATCCAAAGACTAAGAGACACAAATAAAGCTTCAATAGTTCTCAGCATAGACCAGTGAAGCAGTATACTCTCCCAGAATGTAGGATTTCCATGCGTAGAAAGAAACTATCTAGAGGATGATAATGCATCCACCATATGGCACTATTCTACATATTACAAGAATAGCCCTCGTAACTCAAGGTGATCCAGACCTATGAAGATTACTAATATTCAGCTGAAAGCACACACTCATATTACTAGTAGTCAGCCAAAAAACAAATAACTTTTCTCTGAACAATTAACATATTACAAGTGCAGAAGCTTATTCAAGTTCAGTAACATACTCCACATCCAGTGTCCAATGCTGTTCTGACAGAGCCATCCTTAATTGGGATAACTGATGCAAGTTCATCAATATATGCATCAGCACCTTGTGGAAACATTGTTCCTCCACCTGGAAATTTAAAAACATTCCCCTGAAACTGCACCCAGTTCTGTACAGCTTTTTCAACTGTTAGGCTTTTATGAGGAACGTTTGCATAATGAACATAGTCCCGGCCCTTTGGCCATGGAAATGGGGTCATATACCTCTTGGGAGCAGGTATGAGACAATGCAATTTTTCATTTTCAGGAGGACAATGTCTTTCCCTGTATATCATATTTTCTCTAGGAAATTTCATAGCACGGTCTTGTTCTTGACAAGGAGTATAATCAGCGTATTTAACATCACAGGGCTTAAACACTTTAGCTTTAGGCTCAGAAGGTTCAACAATCTCCACATCATTGTGGTGAGTTTCAAAGCTCAAATCAGTAAAGATATTACAGTCTGCCTGCTTGGTTATTTGTGACGCTATGATATCACCTTTTCCAAAACCACTCTTCTGCCAAGCTCCAAGTATGTAAAAGAAACCGCACAAAACAATGACAATAAATATAGACAGTGGACTCCTTGTTCTGCTTCCTGATGAATTATGCTTCCCCATTATATGGCTGGGGCAATTCCCTGAAGCACACTGTGAGATGCAACTTAGTCAAAAAAACAATCACTTCGCACTAGTAATTACGCAAAGTAGTTACAGCTAATCATAAAGGATGATTATTTTTGGAGAAAAAATAGTCATCATCAATGAACACAGTACAAATGCTTCAATTAGTCACAAGAGTCATACACAGATCTCAACTGCTTTCCAAAATTAATTGTTATTACAAATGGAAAGGAGAAGTCTGTGAAATAGCAAGGCAAGTTATGAAGTCCTTGTTTTCTAAAGTTATGTAGCACGCAGGTAGAATTAAATAAAAGTCCAAAGTTCTAAAAAGCAACAAACCCTTTAGCTATACGAAACTTCTGCAAACCCTGTCTGCCAAAGTCATTATTTGTTTTCTTCAGACACATTGATGAATTTTATCAACTGAAATATCATATTTCACATTTGCCTTCAAAACTCAATTTACTCATTATTTCAAATCCAAGTCATTCATTTTTCAAATTATTAATAGGTATCAACAGATAACTTTTATCTCCTAACAAGAAAATGCCATCTGAGTGTCTCAGTAACATTTATACAAGAAAAAAAAGTTAAGAATGACAAGTGATAAATCCATTAAGTACAAAAAAAAGGTAGCAAAGATCATATATTTAGTGGAAAAACAAAATAAAATTAATACTACCAATTTTGTTTATCAAATTTGACCTTAAAAGTTGTTCTTTAATATATAATTTGATCCGAAGGTTACTGAAGCCAAATCATACGGTACTTACTGAAAGCACATGATAAAGTTCCAAAACATAATTAAAAGTTATAGGAACTCATGAAAAGTGAAATAAAGTTCCAAAGTTGATCTGGATTGTGGATAGTACACAGCATGAGCAGAAAAGAAAGGATATACCATAATATAAAGTAAAGAAAAGCATGCATGCGGCTGATCAAATCAAACCCAAATCTCCTTACATTTTGTAGGTACCACTTTAAGTCCTGAAGAACCACATTTCACTTCTCGTCAAGTTCAAAGATCTTTCATACATTAACACTCAAGAACACATGCAAAATTTTTTTTTTTTTTAATGTCACACTCACACTCACACTCAAACAGCTACTCAAATAGCACTTAAATGCCAATTAAATATGAACAAACAATAGAATTAACCATTAACTCTAGCATCAGTGACAAAGAGTATAAAAAGTAATCGAAACAACTTCATTTTCAAGAACCCAGAAAGCCAAAAAGTAAAGGGGCCACAGATCTTAAGAGAAAATAAGGCAACAATAAGCAAACACTCACACACACACATATATATAATTATACAAAGGGAGAAATGGAACAAAACATTCACCTGAATATGAAAGTTCTTCAGTGAGCAGCAAGAGAAGAGTTTTTCCTTTAGCCTTTCACTCACACACACAGAGTCTCTCTCTCTCTGGATCTCCGGAGTGCTCGAACTGGTAAGTGGTAGTGTGTGAGTGAGCTTTAAAGAGGAGAGAGAAAACGTGTGGAGGGACAAAATATTTGCGATCACCTCTTTTATACTTTATTGGAGTGACAATATCTGTGGAGTCCCTTTTAATTTTTCTCAATTTGAGTATAATTTATCTATTTGTATTAAATAAGTCCCTTCCTGGTAACTACTACTTATGCTTATGATATTCAATTTTGGTATTGACGTACAATTTACAAGGTACTGAACTGTATTAATTTTAAGACACCTGAGGTGGGCCTTTATGGGAATTGTGTTATTTTGAGAGGGGATTATATATATATATATTAATTTTTTTTATTAAATATTATAAAATTATAAATATTGCAGTCAACAATTTCAAAATTTAGGATATTTAAAATAGAACATTGTAAATTGCAATCCATTTAATTCAATATAGCCTAGATCGACCCACCGTACACTACCTACAAGGTTGTTTCAGTCGGTTGAATAAAGTTTGGGGGTGGTTTGATAGAGATGGTCCAGATGGGCATTATATTTTTGTCCTTCTATGAGAAAAATAAAACTTTAAGGGTCTAAATCATATTACATACTTGGTACAATAATTGTCAAGAACTCAAAATCCTGCGGTGAATTCGGAGAATTTTGATTTGTTGGATTATGCAAGATTGGTGGGGGATATTTTTACCTCATTAATTATCTAAATTTATATTTTTTTATAAAAAAATATTTATAATAGATTTATTATATTTTTAATAAATATAAATTAATAAAAATATTTATATATTTAATTAATTAAATTGTTTTTATATATTTTTTAATTTTTTATTATTAAGATTGATTTAATATAAATTTTATTTAATTATTTTATCTTTATAACTTAAAGTGACTCAATTACTTGAAGAAATATGTGTTCTTATATCTAATTATTTTAGATATTTAATTTTAAGACTTATAATCTAACTTTTTAAATGAAATCTAATATTTTTCAATACTTAATAAGGTGGTGATATTTCTACCCCATAAATTTTGTAAATTTACCATATTTCTAGAAAATAATTATAGAAAGTTCACATTATTTTTAAAAATTTCAAATAAAGAAGAATTCTGAAGAATTAATCAACTAAATCTATCTTAATTTATTTTTTGTTATATATTAATTAATTTATTTTTTTGTGAATTGTATTTTTTATTATATTTGATTACTAAGATTATGTTAGCCTAAATTTAAATTGACTATATTACTCTTAAAAGTTAAAAATACTAAAAAATTGCTTTAACTTCAATATTTTTATTTTATTTTATCAACTTTTAATTAAACTAATATAATATTTTTATGAAACAATACTCATCACGTAAATTATTAAGCTGTCAAATTTATATTATCTAATATAAAATATTAAAAAATATTAGACTTCATTTAAAAAATTAGATTACAAGCCACAAAATTAAATACCTAAAATATTATATATAAGAACACATATTTCTTTGGACAATTAGGTTACTTCATGTAATAAAGGTAAAATAATTAAATAGAACTTATATTAAAGTAATCTTAAATGTAAAAAAAAAAAATCTAAATAAGAATGATTTAAATGATTAATTATATAAATATTTTTGTTGATTTGTATTTATTAAAAATATTGAGAATTTATTGTAAATACTTTTACTAAATGGGGTAGATTTACATAAATAAGAGGGTAAAAATAACTCCACCCGATTTTTTTTTATTATGAATATGAGTAAATTTTTTTATTGTAATTTATATATAGAGTATTGATTTGATCTAAGATTTTAGATATAGTTTAATAATTTTTTTTCTAATTTAATGAATTGAAGCACGCACACAAAGATATAATTTGTTTGATCCAACACTGTTTTGAAATTTCGTAGGACAATAAATTAAGGCAGAAGAACAATACAGCCGGACAAAAAGAACTAAACTTTTTTCATGTGGGATTTTTCTTCAATGATTTCATTTTTAAAAAAATAAAAATCTTTAAGATGCGCAAAAAGATCAAATTATTTCTCACAATTTTATCTTTTTTTTTTTTAATTCAAAAATCATTTTGCTATTAAAAAAATTTAAAAACAAACTTATTTTAATTTTATCACCGTTTTGTAAACATTATGACACACAAGTATAGATATTATTGAAGATCAATTTCTGCCGACACTCCGTATGAATTAATGTTGATACACCCAATTCCTCCTAATTTCTGTGTTGTGAATATATAAATAAGATAAGAAGATATGAATGAATTATTGGATTGGAGTGCGAGGAGCATGGGTGACCACCACGTGCCATGTGCTCGTCTCTTTAACCTAATTTTGACCAAATTAAAATTTGGATAGAGATGGAAATTAATTTTGATTGGTTTTATCTAAGTATCAAATTGAATCAAATTCAATCGGTTTAAAAAGTTATGAAAAGAACTTAGACTTCGGAGTGAGCATGAGTTGAGCTTGGTAGAATTTATAAAAATTTAACTTAATTTATTATTAAAAAGATTGATATAAAATCAACTTAACTCAATCTAATCTAATTTTTAAATCATTATATTTGGTTGGATTAAATTGATCAGGCTGAAAATTTAAAATTTAAATTTAAATTAAAATCTAAATGAAGAAAAAGATATGAAACTTTAAATGAAGTTATTGAAATTAGATATTATATACTATAACATGAAAATTTCATTTATAGAAAGCTAAAAAATTAACTATTTTAAAATTAAGAAAATTTCGAGAATAAGTTTCTAGATTTTATTCCTAATTTCAAGCATTTCTTTTTTGAATTCTAAATTCAGACATTTTAGATAATTATTTAGCATAATGTCCTCTAATAAAATAAAAGTTATTTATAATTATATACTGTTAAATATTTATTAAAACAAAGAGAAACTAAAATTAATTTACTTTTAAAGTTAAACTTATAAAATATTAAATTTATTGACACTAAAATAAATAAATATTTTTATTTACATAGGTTGAGTTAAATTAGATGGATTTATCATATTTAATCAAATATAACCCAATTATTAATTAGATTAAAAAAATTAATCTAATTAACTCATAATAGCATACTCAATCTGTTAAACTTAAATTAAGTTAGATTAATTAGATCATAAATCAAACTAAATTGAATTATTATAATTTGATTGAATTCTTAAACTCATTTTGGTTTAATTTGATTTTACATGATCCAGTTCATGAAATTTAATAATTTTTCTTTTATATTAGCAAATTTTATACTTTTCGCTTAAATTTGATTATTTTTTAGTCCAATTTAATTATAACCACAGATGATTCATGTTTTATGCAAAAATACTAATATATATATATAAATTAAAAATTTGTCTTTTTTTTAATTTTTCCATTGAACCAATTAGTTTTTGATTCGTTTCCGATTAAATTAAAAACTGATCGATTCATTTTTCAAATTATTCGATTTACATTGACCAAACCGAATGCCCACTTCTATTTCTGATGATTTTCATCCCACCTTTGATATGCCCACGGACAAATAAAATTTAGAGTACAAACAAGATCTTGTTACAAAAATAACAAAAGTATACAAAAATACATGAAGAAAAAAGTATATCAAGCAGATTATAAACCCATCTCTTTAGAGAGCTAGCTTTCCATCATTGGGACTTGATGAACATTCCAAATGCTATCCACAATGTGCTCACCGGCAGAGGGTATTAGAGACTGCGATGGCCACTTCTAAAATGTATCCATGTCAAAAGATTAGTGCTTTATGCTCTGCAAGAAGATAGTGATTGTACAAATCAATTGAATAATATGTGCAGTGCACTTAGTAACATACAATAAAAAGATGCAATTTTAGAAGAGACACTGAAGTAAACATTGATCAACGACGAGTGACACAAAATTAAAATGGAACAAGAACAATATTAGCAGCTCACCAGCCTTCAGTGGCCTCTGTTGTTGATCAAACTTCATGTCTCTGTTTTCTGCGGATCTCAATTGGCTGGCCTCCCCTTTCTTTCTCATTTTTGAAGAGCTCAGAGAGCCTTCAACTAACACCCAACCCCACCCCACCCAAAAAAAAAAGTTATGAAATTGAAGCGTAAAAAGAAATTGAATTAATACCACATCCAAGAAAGACAAATGATACATTTTGGCATAACCAAATTAACCAAATTTCAAAATTCAGATAACGATCTAGATTCTGATTCCAGCACTTCACCTATATGAATTGCACATGAAGATTAAAGACATTCAGCATCTCAAATCACCTATGCCACGTATGGTTTGCAATAATTGGCATCCACTTCAGATTCCACCCACCCAATTCCTGTGTCTAGAATTTCCAAGTGTCGAGCAAAAACTATGTCTGGATATAAATTTCCCCATAGCAGAGTGATTTATCACCTAACAAGATTATAGTATTCTAATTTCATCCTTGTCCTCTAACATCAAACTATTGGCAACAAAGGTAGGCCAGTGGCCTTTTTTACAAAGGAGAAACTTCTTGGAAATCTTGAAAAATGACTTGAAGCAGTAAGAGGAGCTAAACAAGCCTTGAATTTCAAAACCCTGCATTGTTCTAGCAACAAATGCCATCTCAACAGGGACAAGTCAACAGTCACACTGGTCCTATTTTACCCAAAGATGACGTCTGGACTTTTTCAGAATCCTTTTATTGATATATACATACAGATTCACGGTGCATTCTCTGCAGCAGGTTGGAAGCTCCTACACCTGATCTGATGTAGGAAAGCAGTTCTGGTAACATGCAGGAAATTTAAATCCAGCACCACAAGTAATACTAATTTTGGGGCTCAACCAACCAGATGCTAGGACAAGTAAAAAAGAATATATATATATATATATATATATATATATATGTACCATAAAAAAAGATCAAGGAGACGCCTCATGAATTATGACCAAGAACTAGCATTGCTCTGTAATTTAATACACTAAAACTCTTAACAAAAAAATGTGTTTACAATTTTAAACTGATCTCCCTAGATCTATCGTAGAATGACTTCAACTTCATTTTTATGAATTTCCTCATTTAGGCAGATGCAAAGAAAGACAGTTCGAAAACAAAAATAAATAAATAGCCTCTGGTATATCAAACCTTGCATAACAACAATAAGCACAGTTGTGAAATACAAAGAGCAATGACTGAGCCAACTACGCAAGAATCCCGTCCAAGCAATGCATAAAAGAGAGAACAATCATAATGGCAGTCTATTTCAATTACAATCAGTGTTTTACTTACCACTCATCACATGCAATCCGACATCTACAATTCAAACAACGCTTTTGCAAGAACAAGAAGAAACCCATCCATTAAACAAGAAGCCATTATTATTAATTTTTTCTTTTTTAAAAGAAAAAGGAAGCAGTATTTTCTCTATTTTCTAAGTAAAATATTATACAAGTAAAAATGCAGGCTTTTTTCTCTGAATTTCATTCCACCAAAGATCTATTCCCTAATTGAATATATGTTTCCGTAACCCTGCTTAAAATTTTGTTCCCAATAGAAGCCCCTTCAACAAAAATTAATTAGTCATGTTTAGTTTAGTTAAAACAAAAATAACAACCAGGCGAGAAAATAAGCAGAAAGCTGGAAGAATTTGTAAATTAACAAGCAAAAATTTATATGCCTTTAGTACCTTGCCATTCCCATACCACTTTTGATTCACCCTTCAATAACTTTGGATATTGATCCACTCTAGAATCCTCCTGTACCAACTCCTCCACCTTCAAATATAAACAGACATTAACTTTCTAATATATAATATAATGCACATAATTCTTCACCTTTCTCGCAAGCACACAGCTGTTGAATCACACAGCTTTTCAGAGGACATACCAAACGTGGAAAAATATTACAACACTAGAGCAACAGAGATAATGATGATTTATTTTTATTTTTTGAATCTGCGATAATGATGATTTAAAAGGCAACAAATGAGTTTTCTTGGGCCTCTTGATGTACAGTTTTAAAAGAATTCAGATAGGTGTTCTTGTTAAGGGTGTCAAAAGACTAAATAAAAAAGCTTCCAGCATATTTGGAATGATTATGGGGCATGCAAATGACAGATTCGAGGCCAAACAACTAAAAGGATACGAAAAAGACAATATAGGAATCGTAATAGTTAGCCAGGACACGATAGACTAAGACTACAAGCAAATATCACGTTACAAAGAAATGAATTCCACGTAAAGCAATTCATAGGTTCAAAAGAAAAAAAAAATGTGCGGTGTTGGTACCTTGAGTTCAGGGCAAAACGAAAGGCCATTAAATGAGGCATAACAACAGTCATTGTGAGGGTATGGAACAGAATAACTTTGGCTAAATATTTCTCTGAAATGTATTCTGTGTTGCATCTTGGACAAAATACACCACATCCATTCATAAAAATAACTGACTAGCAAATATATATTTTCAAAGCCAGTTGGATGTCTACTATGCTAGGAACCTGATTTCAACAAAAAAGGCCACCACAATTACCATTAGCAGTAAACAGACTCTCTTGCACAAGCACAAAAATATACTACCTCATGCTATTTTAAACGCTCAGAACTTCACCCAAAAAATATAACACAAAATTAGTGCCATTGGAAATTCTTAATACATACAATCAAGGATGCTTTAATCCATAGAAATTAATAAATCCAAGATTAAAAATAACCTAATTAAAGGGCATAAAAAGAATACCTTCTTCCATATCACAGGGTCCTTTCTTTCCTTGGGCAAAAGAAGATGATCTCGTAACCTAGAGGCAACTACCCATGGTTCACATTCACCATTTACCCTCTTTGACATCAATGCATTCTCCTCAAGTATCTCGCAAACCTATTAAAAATGGCAAGAATCAGTCAATTCACTGCTACTTAATGTCAAATAAACACAGGATGCACTAGTGATAAGTTTTACATTAAACTCTTCTGGCTTTTTTTTTTTTCCCTCTTCTGCTTTCTTTTCTTCTTAATCTTTCTATACCCTATTTTCCATCCCACAAGTTCTATGAATATAAAAAAAAGCGGTTCACAAGAGATAACCTTTACCAAAATGATAACATTCATGAGGACATCCATTTTGGCAACAGTTTGTTCCAATACACAATATAAGGCAGGTTTCATGTTTATCCTCAGTTAGTCATTGATCTAAACAATATGGTCAAAACCAAATATTGAAGTACCATTGAAGAAATTCTTCAAATGATTGCAGGCCGAAACATTCTAGAATGGAGGGTGGTGACTTCTACAAGATCTTAACTTGCAGCAGGTAACAGAAAATTGGTAAATTAAAAAAACGAGGAAACCATTGAATGTGACAAAGGGAAAAAAATTGGCTTATATACCTGGTGGTAAAGCTCTTCAACTCTGATAGCAAAATACCGTCTCCGGCGGACTTTCCAAAGCAACAATATAAATCCCACAAGCTGTATATCTCAATTTTGTTAACAAGCTTCAACATGTTGATACTAAAACTAAAGCACTCAAAGTCTGCCTTTTAGAATGGAGTACCAATGCACAGACAGGCACAATAATAAGAGCATGCTTGGAGACCCATTGATGAATGTGACAGGATAGTGGTTTGTAATGTTCTGCTAGCAATTCTGGACACTTTAACTCTTTCATCCTACATACGGAAAGAAAAGATATGTTAGAGCAATCGTACCAAAACATTCAGAGAGTTCAAAAATTAAAACTTCAAATTAGATAATATACCCATAAGAATTAGTCCTTGACTCCAGATATCTACCCACAGTCTCCATTGTCCTTTTCTTTGTATACAAGTAAACAGCATTGTCCAACTCAAACATTTTCATCAACTCATGTCCATCTAAATCATTCCATATGTCATTCTCTTCAACCTGAAAATGGTATATATTTATTACCACATAACTCTCCAACGGTCATCCCAAGAGTCTTTTAATTATTTTTATTTTTTTAAATATCATAAAGTTCAAAAGATTTCAAGATAACAGACCCAAATAGATTCAGTTCCATCGCACAAAAATTGAGCATAGGCTCTACACAGATGATTTTCTACCCATTTTGACTGCACTTCCATCACATAAAAATTGCCAATTAGAAAATATACAACATATTCAAAATTGAAATCATGCATGTTAATTTGTATAAATAATATTAGAATCTAGGAATGATCAAGATTGTGAGAACATACAAGTCTCCCTGCTGTTTGGTTAATATCTCCATCTTCTACACACAACTTCCCATGCTTCCTATAGCCATGAAGACATTCCAACTTACCTTGATGACATTCACCATTACTTGGGCAGGGCTCACAAGAATCTGCAATGGTGTGCATTTGTCAAAAGCTTATACTGATGCAAGTAACAAGTATCAAAGAAGAATACATCATCCAGCATCCAGCATCATTGGTTACATCTTCAATAATACATGAAAAACCTCAAGATAGACTAACGACAAGCAATAGCAATAGCAATTTAAAAAGTAATACTTACTTTGTACAAACTGAAATCATATAACTGTATTTGGTGGGATAACAACATAAAATGATTAAAAAAAAAAATTAATGGGAACCATGAGGTGCTTTCATCCCACAGATGCAGTTATATTATGTCACGTCAGTTTGACATGAATCTGCAGCTCTATTCTTACTCTTACTAACAACTGGTGGTAGTAGTTTCTACATGAACCAAGTAATCAGAGAGCAATTTAAAAACTGCCCACAAGAGTAATCGCTCAACCCAAGTTCAGTAATAATAACAAGACAATAATAATAACAGTAAAAAAGGGTTAAATTTTACTAACCGGTTAGGGATTCAGGGGAGTCTAGTAATAAGTTGGAGTCACAGAAAGGTATTGATGTTGGCTTAAGAAAGTTGACCAAGTAGTTGCAGGATAAAGCAACAGAAGAGGCAATGGCTACTACTGTTATAAGCCTCAACAAGTCTTGTTTTGAAGGGAATAAGCTTTGCGGCGGTTCCATGATCCAGCTACATGATGACGATGAAGAAGAAGAATTGGATTTTGGTTTCGGTCTCTTCTTCTTTGTTGAAGAGGACATTGAAGAAGAATTAAAATGCGAAAATCTCAATATGTATTTTAGAAAATGGATTTAATCTTGGCAATCACTTCATCGCAATTTGAGACTCAATCATCCTAGAAAAAGAGAGCAGAGTTTTTATTAAAAAAATTATTTTGTAAACGAGAGCAGAGTTTTTATTAAAAAAAATTATTTTGTTGGCACAGTTTTTATTAAACTTTAGTTGAGTTGTGATTAAAGTGATTTATCATTACGTCAATTTATATAAAATTATTATAAAATTTTATCATATTTTTATATAAAAAAATTAATAAATAATAAACATATTGATTTACGAGGTAGTATTTTCTTTTATCTTTCTCTCCTCTCTTTCTATTTTTAATATAAATATATATATATATATATATATAAATTTATAATATGTTACAGCACAATTGTATTTAAAAAATAACAGTATAATATATAAAACGAAATTTTTGATGAGTTAAGTATACTGTCAAGAAAATTATTACAATTGGAGCACAGAGGAGTCTGAAATGCAAACCGAAAAGTTCTAGATTTGTGAGAAAGAGAAACTAACTTGACCTGCAAACCTGACTAGGCCGGTTCTCGAAAATCTAGCTATCCCACCGTTGAAACTTAGTACCAAATCAAAGCCCAAGATTCGGCTATCATTTTCCCTCTGGCCACGTCGTTGGACATTAGCCGGAAACTTCTAATCAAGCTGCCATAGGTTCAAAGTTTTGGAAAACGATCCGCCACTGTCTTGGGGCGCCGGAGCTCACCGCCGGAATGGTTGGATTCCTCACGACTTGAAGTTTTTATTTCGAGCTTCCTGATCATTGGATCGTGATTTTCGGTCATAGTTGAACGACGACGGATTGTTTGGTAATTTTTAGTTTTTAATGGTACGCTTGGTAATTTTGAGATGTTTGAGGTAAATGTTATTTAGATCCCTAACGATTTCTTAAATTTTGATATGACCCATATATATATTTTAATTTGTTCATAATATTTGTACTATAACTGAAATTATAACAGATATATATATTATAACATGAAATTATTTTTGGGACATGAAGCTCTTAACTTTAAATTAGAACCTAAAGTTCCTGATTTTCAGATTAGAACATGAAGTTTTAATTTTGTAATTTTATGTACATGAACCAGAAGTTCTAATATTAAGTTATAATATTAAGATATGTATATATCAAAAAGCTTTACGTGAAATAATTGTGGAGATTCTAATTTTAAAATCTGTGGATTTAATACAGCTCTACATGAAATAGTTATAAATGTTATGATTTTGAGATTTGTGAATTTGAATCAACTGTATAAATGAACTTAAAAGTTTTAACATTACGGACCTAAAGATTTGATATACGTTTTTGTGTGTGTATATATATATATATATTTTAAAAGGAAAGGGGGGTGGGCAAGTCTAAATACAATTTTAATCCTTCTTCCCACCCTCAAGAATCGAACCTAGGTTGTCACGGTTCTACGGCGAGCATGGTGACCAATCCGACTACACCCTTGGACTAAAAGATTCAGATTATGTATGATAACATATTTACCAATATTTTGAACTTGAAATTCATAATTATAATATAAAACTTGAAGTTCGAGACGTGCACCTAAGTTTTTACAAGGTACGTAGATTTTATTTTTATTGTTATTATTATCATATTAATTTGACTTGGTTAATTTATTTTATTAATATGATCAGTTCAATTGGCTATTAACTTATTTAATTTTAATAAATTATGACTGGTTTAACCGTTTATTAAATTACTTCAATTTTAATAAATTAAGATAATAATAATAATAATAATAATAATAATAATAATAATAATAATAATAATAATAATAATAATAATAATAATAATAATAATTTCATGAAATGAATATAAGCATTAGAAAAATATTCATAATATTGAGAAAATTACTAAAAGTGAACAGTTTAATTCTGTGTTTATTTTATGTTTATTCTTTTATGCTTTATTATTATATTAAGATTTATGATTGATTTTATAGTACCGCTTATATTAATATTATTTTGATATTATAATTTGTTTAATATCATTTGAAAAAATATTCATTATATTCGATTCTGCAGACCAATTGAATGCTCCAGAAGAGTCCTACCTTATTCTTAGTCAGATCCAAAAAAACTGATATGTTTTGAAAATATTCATGAAATGGATATCATATCGAGATTACATATATAATACATAAAAACATTCTCGACCGGATTTATTATAATAAGAATATACACAGAAACAAATTATAAATTCATTGTCCAAAATACTTATACTATTGGCTAATTGCCTTAGACATTCAGAAATTATAATGATGCGTATGATTATTGAAATATTCTCATGGACATTTATTAAAGAAACAAAGTTTCTATTGTCCATTGAGATTATTCATTGAGATCATTTATATTGTTTACTCATAAAAAAGTTTTTATTGGAATAATTAGTCATAAATGTCTATAAAAAATTTGAGGGATATACGTGGATTAATTCATCTATATGGGAGACCATTTTATTAATTTATGATTTTAAATGATGTATTTGCATGGTGGTTATATATTTGTTTTGTTATGCTTATGCAATATTTTATTTGCATGATTGATTGCATCATTTTATGATGATATTAAACCTTTGTTGGGTGATTTCACATGTTTATGGATAGTCATTTGATAAAATAATTTTTTTTTTCTATCATCGAGAAATGGAAAGACTCCTAAAGAAGGCATTACTTATATTGGAAAATTTTTCACTTTTTTTTTATTAGATCCTCATACTAGTGAATGTGAGAATAAAGTACGAAGGATAATATTTTTGTAGTAAATTACAAGATCATTACTAGATGCAGATATAACAAAATAGCCAAGTCACGTATTACAGCTACTAATCCACTAGCCCAGGTGATTGTTCCAACTGAGTAACCAAATGTATGAGTAGTTACTATGTTATCTATTACATGTCATGAACGTGGTAGATCATTTGGTTTCAAAGACAATGCTCCATAGAAGAGGAGAATGAAAAATCAGGATCTTGTTGAAAATAAGCTCGAGTTATAAATATACCCACATTATCTGCATAACATTTCTAGATGAATTGTTCGTCTTTGAAGTGACAGTAACTTGTGAAAGGGTAAATGAATTCAGAAAATGATGAGATTTCTATTAATTATTCTCAGGGTAATTCTTATAAAGGTGCCTGGTTTTTAATGAGACCAAATATCTTGAAAGACCTTCTAAAGAAGTACATATCCAGAATGAGGCATTAGCCCTTGAAGTGGCTAGAAAATAAATTGTCATCAATGATGTGTTTGCATTTACAGTAGTATTGTGAAAATTTTATTGAACTTGCAAGCACATGAATTTATTGAAGTATAGATTAATAGTGACGAGTGTCGATTACACGAGGAGGTAGATTTTTTTAATTATGTAGAGTTATTATTATTATTTATTATTTAATGTGCTTGTTGGGAAATTTTTTAGTTTATCTTATCCTAAAATTGAAATTAAGATGGTAGAAATAAATTGGAAATTGATCAATAGAATAAAGTGTTTGAATTTTAGGATTCATATACAACATTTCACCTGGCTTTAATATTCTTTTTTTAGTTCCAATTAATTTATGAGAGGGATATTTCTACTTTTCATAAACCTAACTCTAATAAACATGACATCAAGCACTCATTGTGCCAGGAAGAATAATCTTATGTTAAATGTGGTATCAAGAACACGTTGTGCCAAGTAATAATAATGTAACTGTCGACAAGGTAGCAAGGCTATCCATTAATTAACCTAGATGAATTTTATGTCAACAATGAGTCAAGACCTACCATATAAATTAGAAGGAGGTTATTCTTTAATAAATCTAATATAAAGTACTCACTGTGTCAAATAGTAATAATCTTGCACTAGGGAACCGGTATACCAATGTAATATCTAGATAAGATTATTACTATCTATTTACGATAAGTCAATATAATTTAAATAAATTAGAGAAAGTGAAAGTAAACTTATCAAATTAAGCCCATAGATCATGTTGAGACTTCACTTTTAACCCAGGCTTGGAAATAAATTAGTCACTCATTTTATAACAGGGGTAAAATGAGAATTTTATTAAAATATATAGAAAATATAAGATGAAGATAGAAATACATAAAATAGAACCTAAAAATAGATTCAGGGGTGTCAAATTAGGGGGGAGCCCCCTATTTATAGATACAACGAGTAAATTATGGTCATCGAACGCTCAGAATTATGCCATGTGGCACTCTCTTATTGGTTGGAACACGTCACTAGGGCTTTCATTCCATGTATATGCTTCTATGGTATGCACATTTTTCAGTCGTCTAATATGCTGCTACGTCATCGGTCAATACAAAAGTCAACAAATATGATTCAGTACATTGCATGTATTATAAACTCATTTTTCAGTCCAATAGGCTTCTACCACATCATCCGTCAATGCCACATCATTGGTCAACAATACATCAGCAGTCAACGCCACGTCAAAATCTTAAAATTATAATTTTACCCTTCATGTCTTTTCTAATATTTTCAGCTGTTCTGAGTTAAAAAATACTGTCCATTTTACTGTCCGACTTCTCGTTTATTGAGAAATGATTAAAATATTCCTAAAATACGTAAAATATTAAAAATACACACAAATATATACAATCAAATATCAAGGGACTTAAACTACATAAAGGTGGAGATGTTAGTGAGACTTGAAGTGTAAAATGATGATTTCACCCTTTATAAATATATACTCTCTAGGACTCAACACACCGCCCAACCAGCTTATTGCTAGTCCCTAGCAAATTAAGCGATAACAAAATTCAATAAACTTTTTTTTAAGGCAATTATGTTTATTTCTTCAATTAGATTAATGACAATAATCAAATAAAAGTATAAGCATTATCTTCAGCCTAAAGAAATGAAGGAGGAATAACAAATCACAAGGATAGATTCAAATTTACGATTTTACACTTCTTTCTACTCTCAGTGTCTGACTAATTAAGTTGAGAAACAATTGGATTGGGTCATCATGATACTTTTGCAATTTATCAATTAATTTAGTAGCAGTTTTGGCATGGACAAATATTCTTCATGATAAAGGGTAAAGAAAACGGTGTCTCATGATATTATTAAGAAATGTCATTACGAGACTATAGTAATGATTTACATCCAACAAACTGATAGGCTTTTTGTGGATGTTTAAGTTATGCTCATAATGCAATCATAAAAATTGCCTTTAAGGTGTCAAGCCTACTCGGCAAAGTAATAAAAGCATCAATATGTTTAATCATTGTAATGATTTGTTCATGCATACCTGAGATAATGAGTTCTTCCTTATTTGTTTTGCCAATGGTGTTTACTATAGTTAAAGCTTTTAGGATTATACAAAAAACTTGCTTTCCTCCAGTATTTGTTGCTTGTGAGACAGCCCCTATTAATTCAATATCACCTCCTTCGTATATTAGATGAATTTTTCTTTCAAATAATACCTTCTCAAAGTCTTTGATAGCTTCAACAAACTCTGGAGTATTTCTAGAAGATGATCCATAAAATACATAAATATTTTTAAGTTGTTGAACTGGAGATTCAGCCATTATTTTTGTGGAAGATTTTAGATGTTTGAACAAGGTTTGTACTAATGCATCACACCACACACTTTTTATATAAATAATTATTAGCTATGCTGTTGTTGTGCAAATTTGATTGAACTCGTAAGTGTACGAATCTATTGAAGTATTGATTAATGGTGACGAGTGTCGATCCCAAGAGGAAGTGGATTTTAATTATATAGATTTATTATTATTCTTTATTATTTAATGTACTTGCTGTAAAATTTCCTAGTTTATTTTATCTTAAGATTGAAATTAAAATAGTGGGAATAAATTGGGAATTGATCAATGAAATCAAGTGCTTGGGTCTTAGGATTCACACTCTACATTTTATAATGGGCCTAATATTCTTTTTTAGTTCTAAATAATTTATGAGGGGGTATTTCCACTCCTCATAAATCTAACTCTAATAAATATGGTATCAAGCACTCATTGTACTAGGAAGAATAATCTTATATTAACTGTGGTATCAAGAACACGTTGTGCTAGGTAATAAAGGTGGCAAGACTATCTACTAATTAACCTAGATAAATTTTATGTCAACAGTGAGTCAAGACCTACCACATAAATTAAAGGGAGGTTTTTCTCTAATAAATATAGTGTAAAGTACTCACCGTGCCAAATAGTAATAATTTTGTACTAGAGAGCCGGTATAATAGTGTAGTATCTAGACAAGATTATTACTATCTATTTACGATAAGTCAAAAAAATTTAAATAAATTAAATAAAGTAAAAATAAACTTACCAAATTAAGCCCATAGATTATGTTGAGCCTTCATCTTTAACCCAAGATTGGAAATAAATTACCTACTCATTTTATAACTAGGAGTAAAATAGAAATTTTATTAAAATAAATAAAAAATACAAGATGGAGAAGGAATTATAGAAAATAGAGTCCAAAAATAGATTCAAGAGTGTCAAATTACGGTGAGAGCCCTCTATTTATAGATACTGCGTGTAAATCATGACCATTGGATGAAAACAATTCGGACGTCTAGGATTGAGCCATGTGGCATTCTTTGATTGGTTGGACCATGTCACCAGGGCTGTCATTTCATGTATATGCATGTATGGTATACGCATTTTTCAGTCCACTAATATTCTGCCATGTCATCGATCAACGTAAAAGTCAAGTATAATTCAGTACATTGCATGTATTGTAAGCTCATTTTTTGATCCAATATACTTCTGCCACATCATCCGTCAATTCTACATCATCAGTCAACGACACGTCAGCAGTCAACACCACGTCAGCAGAGCCCACCAAAATCTTAAAATTACAATTTGGCCTTTTATGTCTTTCCTAAGGTTTTTAGGTGCTCTGAGTTCAAAAATACTGTCCATTTTATTGTTAGACTTCTCGTTTATAGAGAAATAACTAAAATACCCCTGAAATGCATAAAGTATTAAAAATACACACAAATATATACAATAAAATATCAAGGGACTTAAACTACATAAAGGTATAGATGTTAGTGAGACTTAGAGTGTAAAATGATGATTTTACCCTTTATAAATATATACTCTCTAGGACTCAACACACCCCCCAACCAGTTTATTGCTAGTCCTTAGCAAATTAAGCGATAACAAAATTCAACCATTTTTTTAAAGGAAATTATGTTTACTTCTTCAATTAAATTAATGACAATAATCAAATAAAAATATAAGTATTATCTCCTCCTAAAGGGATATCACTCTCGCATCAACCATCCACATGAGTTAGTTAAGCAAACACTTGCAAATTAATCGATTATCAAAGCTACATGAATTAAGCAACTTTCAAGTGTGACATGTCAATCCCAAAATCTCACAGGTTAGAGTGACACTCTCTGAATAAAATAAACCCAAGAAAAATAGTTACTCTAAAAATGATAACTTGAGAGAAATTAATGAATGGCAATATCACACTCTCACCAAGAATAATGCTCACAGCTTAGAATGTAATATTACACCAAATAAAATGAAATGATAGTCAAACCAAATTTTTTATATGTATCATTATATGGATATTTTACAAAAGTAATGGCTGAAAAAGGCTCCAGTGGGTCAAAGAAGGTCTTTCTATCATCTTTTAGGGCTCTATATAGTTCTCCATATTTATTGGCTTGATGGACTTTTAGAAGTAGCAACACAAATAATTTTTTTTTAAATGTTTGACTCAAAGGAAAATATAGAGATCATGTATATTAAATTGCTAACCTGTATGAAGAATGGGCAAAAAGGTTTACTCTCCAATAAAAATGTTAGGCTCAAAAACTCACTTGGAATTTATTAGGACATGTGCAATCCTTCAAGTAATTTAACTAATTTTACTTGTCAGCTTGCTCAATTCACATTTGTCACTAACATTAGTATGTAGAGTAACAAATTTGATGTAATATAACTCAAGGCCAAAGATAATACAAATACTAGAATTTGAAAGTCATCATGTCATCCAATGTCAAAAGATAACATAAAATGCCTAATTTTTATTTTATTTATTTATTTTTACTCCAAGACTAAGAATATGCGTTTTTAGAGTCATTACACTCCATATTTAGTTATCTTCGACTCAAAAATTAAGCCAAATGTAGTTCCTAGAATAAAAACTAGTAAAAACTTCTCTAAGATTGAGACATTTCACAATCATCGACTATTTCCTCCCCTCAACCAGTATGAGATATTGTCCTCATTGTTTTAAAGGAAAGAAATAAGGTTTAGAAGACATTACCTGAGTAATGTAACACAAAATGAAATAAAATATTTATAGTTGGAGAGTTAAATCTAATTTATCCTTCTTATTGCTGCTACTACTATTGTCAATTGACCAATCCAATAAAGAGGTTCTAGTTTATAAGCTTATAAAAGATCAAGTAACTCGTTAGTAGTAGGAGCACAAATAAAAAGTTTTTGTTATTGTTAAAAGAACGAAATGATTTTTTATTGTATGGTTAAGAAATACAAGTAAGACATCATAAAAGTTATTAACATTTAATAAATCGATGGGTTTTTGATGAATATTCAGATTGATCCAAGATGCAATGTAAATAATGCCTCTAAAGTTGGAAGATCTCCTGGCAAGAAAATGAAAGCTTCAGCATATTGTAGCATTTCAGATCGTCTTTCTTGTATGGTGCAGACAACTAACTCCTCTTCAATTGGCAGGCCGGGCATGCTTACGAGAGGTCTTAAGGCTTTTGAGATGATGCCTAGCACGTGACTTCCTCTATTGTAGGCAGATTCTACAATAAGCTTTGATAACCATCGATCATCTCCTCCATGTACTAAGTGTATTTTTCTCTCTGCTAGGATTCGACTAAAATCTATGGTTGGCCCAACAAATTCTTTATACTTTCTATAATGAAACCTAGAAACCACATAAATATTTTAAAATTATCTACTTGAAGGTGCTGCCATTGAGACAATCATAAAAAAAAAAAAAACCTGTGAATGTTTAACAAAATAAGCTCAAATTTAAAGATCTTGGTAACAACCATATTGATATACAACTGTAAATGAAGTGTTGCATTTTTCAAATGATGCATGAAGTTTATGGCTTCAAAGTTAAAAGCAGAAAGTAAACAATAGGAAAAAATAAAACAATAATGCAAATGATAAAATAATAGTAAATAAAAGGGATATGTACTAGCAATTGTGATTGTGGTTCACATCTTCCTCTGGTTTTACGTCAAAAAACGGTTTGAGCGCCCTTTATGGACATAACTAGAGAATTGCTCTATGTACGTATCCACTGGGATGTGATTTAAGAGACAAAAGGGTATTATCCAATGACTCTTTATTCAAGCCATCCTTAATAAAGTAAATCTTATCATCCTTGTTATTAGACACCATTCCTAAAGTACACGTCTTTTTATTGCATTCTATTTCAGTACACTTATGACAAGCAACTGGAAATCATGGAGCTCTTCGTTTTCTTTAGTAGTTTCCTTTACCACAACCTGGCATATATGCAATAAATTTGGGAAGTAACTCACATGTCAATTGTACTTTAGCTTCAATTAACCATCAGATGTCAGAGGGGATTTTATTTCTCATACGTAATCGCATGCATTCGAATTGATCTTTATAGATTGTAAGGAGAGCATTCTAAAGAAGTGAAGGAAATCGTTTGTGAAGCCTTGCCAAAATTGTGTTTTTATCCATTTTGTCTACTTACCTTCGATTTCCTTGAGTTGTCTTTCTAAGTCTTCAAAGTGGGATACTAATGCTGGTGGTCGAAGGTCTCAGACAGGATGTAATTGAAAAACTTAGAGCAAGCAGTTTAAATAACGCTTCACACGTAGATGTCGATTAAGTTGGACAAAGAGGATCTGTTTGATTGAGATATTCATGATAAGTAATGAAAGAAAATATGATTGGTAATCAATCACACTTTTGCAGAAAATAAATAATTTCGAATAAAAGAATAGTAAAATGAAATAATAAAAAGAAATTAAATCAATAAAAAAAATAGAAATGTCTTAATTCAAATTTGGTGGCCACTTAAATTGATTTTGGTGTCTTCATTATGTGGTTGGTACTCTAGATATGGCTTTAATATTTGACCATTAACTTTAAAAATGACACCGTTGTTTGGATCCTTAATTTTAATTGCTCTATGTGGAAAAATAATATGAACAATAAAGGGGTAGACCATCGAGATTGTAACTTACTTGAAGATGGGTGCACGTGATAATTGAATAAAAGCACTTTCTGACCTGGTGTAAAAGATTTTCTCATGATATTCTTGTCATGAAAGACTTTCATTCACTTTTTGTAATCTTTAGCCTTTTCATCGCTGTAAATATCTTCAAATTCTGTCTGTTAGAACCTCCATTTTGAAATATAGCAATGGTAAATTATACTTTTATTTAGTTGTTTATTGTCAAGGGACAACGAGGTGATTTCTTACAAAGTGTTTTCGTCACCTAAGGATGTATATTCCAAAGTGTTGGGTGATAGTTTAAGCTTTAGTTTTGTATTGATTCTGATGACATGAGATATTTTCCAGATAATGCCAATTGCTCTTCTTTCAACTTCTAGTTATTAGTATGCATGAATGGTGATGAATCGAGTGAATATATGGTTCCCAATGCTACATGAGATAATAAGGGATCCTAGGTCTTTAAATTTTAGAGAAATTTTTTGTTGAAGTATGGAATTAATGTTTTTGGTTAAAAATGCCTTCTTTTGAACATGAATGCTTCATTTTTTAGTGCAGAGGCCTTTAAGAAACTTGATATCATAAGGTACTTGCTTTATAGCATCAAGCAAAGGAATATTAACACTCACCTGTTTAAATATCTCTATAATCTCACCTATGGAATTTCTCCTTTTTGTTTTAGGTAACTTCTGAAGAAATGGAGCTTTAAGGATGTACTTTGGTGGACAACTTTCTTCTTTCTCCTTTGATGATGAATCCTTAGTGTCTAAAAGTATAACTTGAGTTGTCTTTTTCACTGGCATCTCCGCCTTGTTGTCAACTTCTTTGCCTTTCGTAAGGTCATCACAGCTTTGACCTCTTCATATTGCTGAGCTAAGTCAGTACTTACTTTATATACTCCTCTAGGATTTGGTACTGGCTGGCTTGGGAATTTTCCCTTTTCAACGATCATTGTTAAGTTTTGAACTGAAGAAGCTAGTTGACCTATCATCATTTCTAAGTTTGAAATCAATTGGGCTTATGAATTGAAACCTACTCTCATCTTATTCTGCTGCAGTTCATCAATAGTGAGATTTTGTTGAGCTATTTCAGAGTGAATCCCATTTTTAAAATTTTGGAACGCTTCCTCCTATAGTCTTGGTTTAGAGTAATTCTCGTTCTGATTGTATGGTCTGAATGGTTGTTGAGAAACTTGAGGAGTCTGAGGAACTAGTTGCGTTGATGGAGCTGGAGCTACTCAACTAATGCTGGATTCGAAGAAGCGCATCTCCATTATTCTAGGTCGACCTTTCTTGGTGACTGCTGATGCTCACATTCAATGCAGGATCGGAAAAATAAAGTTGTCTTTTGGCAACATGACTATTGAGTTGAAAATCTTTAACATTGCCAAACAACCTCATGATGGAGATTATGCAATTGTTGATATAAATTTTATTAAAGAATTAATTGACCATAATCTTTCTTCTAACCTTAGTGACGACCCTTTACAAGAATGGTTAACTTACTTTGGTTTGGTTTTTGACCAGATTAATGCCTTGTTCGATTCATCATCATTCATAGATACTGATAATTGGAAGTTAAAAGAAGAGCAATTGGCACCATCTGGGAAAAATCTCATCCCATCAGAATCATTATCAAAACTCGAGCTTAAACCATCACTTAACACTTTGGAGTATACATCATTGGGAGAATAAAACACTTTCTAAGAAATCATTGCATCATCCCTCGATAATAAACAACTAAATAGAAGTATCGTTTACCCCTGTTATAGTTCAAAAAGGAGGTTCCAACTGGCAGAATTCGAGGATATTTACAACGATGAAAAGGCTAAAGATTATAAAAAACGAATGAAAGTCTTTCATAACAAGTATATCATGAGAAAATCTTTTACACCAGGTTAGAAAGTGTTTTTTTTCAATTATCACGTGCACCTATCCTCAGGTAAGTTACAATTTCGATGGTTTGACTCCTTTATTATTCATACTATTTTTCCACATAGAGCAATTGAAATTAAGGATCCAAAAAATTAAAGCCATATCTAGAGTATATCTAGAGTACCAACCATATGACAAAGACACTAAAATCAATTTGAGTGACCCACCAAATTTGAATTGAGACATTTCCACATTTTTTAGTGATATAATTTCTTTTTATCATTTTATTTTACTATTCTTTTGTTTGAAATTATTTATTTTCTGCTGAAGTGTGTTTGATTACCAATCATATTTTCTTTCATTACTTATTATGAATACCTCAATCAGACAGATCCTTTTCGTCCAACTTTAGCGACTTCTATGTATGAAGCGTCATCTAAAGGGCTTGCTTCAAGTTTTTTAAACACATCCTGTTTGGGACCTTAGACCACCGGTATTAGTATCCAACTTTGAAGACTTAAAAAGATAACTCAAGAAAATCGAATGTGGTATCTATGAAATCTAATTGGAACTTGAGGTAAATTTAATAAGAGGACATTTGTAAGTAGTTGTTTACTTATACGCATTTTTTTTACATTGTGTGTTTTTATTTTCTTTTGTTTGCTTTCACGTGTTACTTGATTTCGCAGGCTTTATTTTATTTAAGGTGTGTTTTAATTTTTTTACCCTAGTTAAGTGGTGGATAACGGTACTCCGTGACAATCAAAGTAGGTTATTTCAGTTTTTCATAATAACTGATATTTTGAGGAGATGAAATGGATAAAAACACAATTTTGGCAAAGCTTCCTAAATGATTTCCTTCACTTTCTTAGAATGCTCCTCTTGCAATCTATAAAGCTTGGTCCGACGCATTCTGTTACTTATGAGAAATAACATCCCTTCTGATATCTAATAGTTAATTGGAGCCAAAGTACGATTGGCAGGTAAGTTACTTCTAAATTTATTGCATATATGCCTGGTTGTGGTAAAGGAAACTACTCAAGAAAATGAAGAGTTTGTTGACTTCCAGTTGCTTGTAATAAGTGTGCCAAAATAGAATGCAATAAAAAGAAGTGTACTTTAGGAATGGTGTTTGATAACAAGGAAAACAAGATTCATTCATTGGGGATGACTTGAATAAAGAGTCATTGGATAATATTCTTTTATCTCTTAAAACGCATCCCTGTGGATACGTACAGAGAGTAATTCTCTAGTTATGGCCATTATTCTATAAAGAATATGCAAGATATAGTCTCGATAATCTGACTGTAAATGACCCTGTTTGCTAGTTTATAAGAAAACTGGATGGGAAGCCTATCCTCAACCCATAGAGGGCGTTCAAGCCGTTTCTGTACGTAAAACTAGAGGAATATGTGAGCCATAATAAGAATTACCAGTACATATCCTTTTTATTTACTATTCTTTTATCATTTGCATTATTGTTTTATCTTTTCCTGTTGTTCACTTTTTGCTTTTGACTTTGAAGCCATAAACTTCACGAGTCATTTAAAAAAAGCACCACTTCCTTTACAGTTGCGTATCATTATGGTTGTTACTAAGATATTTAAATATGAGCTTATTTTGTTAAACATTCGCAAGTTATTTTTTTTTTTTTATGATTGTCTCAATAGCAGCGCCTTTAAGTAGATAATTTAAGAACATATGTGTGATTTCTAGGTTTTTCTATAGAAAGTATAAAGAGTTTATTGAGGCAACTATAGATCTTGGTCGGTCCTAGTAAAGAGAAAAATATACTTAGTATTTGGAGGAGGTGATTGTGGGTTATCAAAGTTTATTACAGAAGTTGCCCACAATAGATGAAGCCACGTGCTAGGCATCATTTCAAAAGCCTTAAGACCCCTTGTAAGCATGCCCGGCCCACCAATTGAAGAGGAGTTAGTTGTCCACAAGAAAGACTATCTAAAATGCTATAACATGCTGAAGCTTTTATTTTCTTGCCAGGAGGTCTTGTAATTTTAAAGGCATTATTTATATTTGCATCTTAGGCCAATCTGACTATTCATAAAAACCCATCAGTTTGTTAAATGATAATAACTTTTATGATAGCTTACTTGCATTTTTTAACCATACAATAAAAAATCAATTCATTCTTTTCACAATAAAAAAACTTTTTATTTGTACCCCTATTGCTAACGAGTTATTTAATATTTTACAAGCTTATAGACCAAATCCAAATTCTAGTATCTCTTCATTGGATTGATCGACTGATGATGGTAGCAGTAACAGTAAGAAGTATAAATTAGATTTAACTCTCCATTTATAAATATTTTCTTTTATTTTATATTGCAGCACTCAGGTGATGTCTTCTAAACCTTACTTCTTTCCCTTAAAACATGGAGGACAATGTCTCATTCTGATTGAGGGGAGGGAATAGTCGATGATTGTGGAATGTCTCAATCTTGGAGAAGTTTTTACTAATTTTTGTTGGAGGAACTATCTTTGGCTTAATTTTTGAGTCGAAAATTGCTGAATATGGAGTGTAGTGACTCCAGGGAAGCATATTCTTTGTCTTAGAGTAAAAATAAATAAATAAATAAAATAAAAATTAGGCATTTATATGATCTTTTGACATTGGATGATATGATAACTTTCAAATTCTTGTATTTGTATTACCTTTGACCTTGAGTTGTGTTACATCATATTTGTTACTCTACATGCTGATGTTGGTGACAAATGTGATTTGAGCGAGCTGACGAGTAAAATTAGTTAAGTTACTTAAAGGAATGCAAATGTTTTAATAATTTTCAAGTGGGTTTTTGAGCCTATTATTTTTCTTAATGATTAACTTTTTTTGCCCATTCTTCATATAGCTTAGCAATTTACTATACATGATTTCTATATTTTTCTTTAAGTCAAACATTTAAAAAAAAATATTTGTGTTACTACATTTAAAAGTCCATCAAACTAGTAAATATAAAGAACTATTTAGAGCTCTAAAACATAATGGAAAGTCCATCTTTGACCCGCTTGAGCATTTTGCAGCCATCTCTTTTGTAAAATATCCATAATTAGCCCTTTTGAGCCTAGATAAAATAATTTTTTTTTTGTGTTTTCTTTGTTAACTTATCGTTTTGTTCTACTCTAATTTAGAGTTGTACCCTATGTTTTATGTGTTTCGTCACCTACTCATTTGAGAAAATTTTAGATGATTATTTTTTAAAAAAATTTTGGTGCAATATATATATATATGAAAGAGAAAAATGATGTGCAATTGAAAAAGAAAAGAAGAAAGAAAAAAGAAAAAAATATAATAATAATTATAATAAATGAATTGCACATTATAATTTCTGAAATATCTCTATTTTTCTCAAAAAATATTTTATTTTTTCCTATTATCCCTTTTTTGTTAGCCATATTCTTAACATACATTACATCCTAATAAAAGTCATTGATTTTAGGGAACTATAGTCGGAAGTAGAAACTAGCAATATAGACTAAAATGATGTAGTGACATATATAAAATAAAAATTTTGATTTGACTATTATTTCATTTTATTTGGTATCATATTATATTCTAAGTTGTGGAAATTATTCTTGGTGAGAGTGTGTGATATTGCCATTGATTAATTTCTCTCAAGTTACTAATTTTAGAGTGACTATTTTTCTTAGGTTTATTTTCTTCTGAGAGTGTCACTCTAACCTATGAGATTTTAGGGTTGGCATGTCAAACTTGAAAGTTGCTTAATTAATGTAACTTTGGTAATAGATCAGTTTGTATGTGTTTGCTTGACTGACTTATGTGGATGGTTGATGTGGGAGTGATATCTCTTTAGGCGGAGATAATTCTTATACTTTATTTAATTATTGTCATTAATTTAGTTGAAGAAGTAAACATAATTGCCTTAAAAAAATATTGGTTGAATTTTGTTATCGTTTAATTTGCTAAGGACTAGCAATAAACTGATTGGGGTGTGTGTTGAGTCCTAGAGAGTATATATTTACAAACGGTAAAATCATCTTTTTACACTATAAGTCTCACTAACATCTCCACTTTTATGTATTTTAAGCCTCTTGATATTTAATTGTATATGTTTATGTGTATTTTTAATACTTTATGTATTTCAAGAGTGTTTTAGTCATTTCCCCTTAAAAACGAGAATTAGACAGCAAAACGGACATCATTTTTTGTACTCAGAACAGCTAAAAACCTTAAGAAGGACATAAAGGATAAAATCATAATTTTAAGATTTTTGTTGACCGATGACGTAGCAGAATATTAGTGGACTGAAAAACGCACATATCGTACATGCATATACACGGAATGGCAGCCCTGGTGACGTATTCCAACTAATGAGAGTGCCGTGTGGTTCCTAGTAATCTTACACTAAAGAGCCGATTACTAGTACAATATCTAAACAATATTATTACTATTTGTCTACGATAAGTCAAACTAATTTAAATAAATTAGCGAAAGTAAACATAAATTTATCAAATTAAGCCCATAGATTATATTGAGCTTCAACTTTAACCCAAACTTATAAATAAATTAGCCACTCATTTTATAACTAAGGGTAAAACAGAAATTTTATTAAAATACATAGAAAATACAAGATGGAGAAGGAATTACAGAAAATAGAGCCAAAAAATATATTTAAGGGTGTCAAATTAGGGAGAAGCCTCCTATTTATAAATATAACGAGTAAATCATGACCATCAGATGAAAACAATTCAGACTCCTAGAATTGAGCCACATGGCACTCTCTGATTTGTTGGAACATGTCACAGGGCTATCATTCCATGTATATGCATGTACGGTATGCACGTTTTTCAAAGCACTAATATCTTGCCATGGTTATCGGTCAACGCAAAAGTCAACAAGTATGATTCAGTGTATTGCATGTATTGTAAGCTTATTTTTCGGTCCAACAGACTTCTGCCACATCATCGGTCAATGCCACATATCAGTCAACAACATGTCAGCAGTTAATGCCACGTCAACAAGGCCTACCAAAATCTTAAAATTATGAGTTTGCCCTTTATATCTTTCTAAGTTCGAAAATGCTGTCCATTTTGCTGAGAAATAAATAAAATAATATTAAGCAAATATGCTTCCGTTGGTATAAGATTTGCTTACATTAATATTCGAGAAGATATTTCATCAGAGGGAGCATATTTTTTTGAAATAAGATTTTTGCGGTTATATTAGACAAAATTGCATTGTACTCTTTTTCCTTCGACCAGGTTTTGTCCCACTAGATTTTACTAACAAGGTTTTAACGATACAGTATTAAGTACATTAGATATTATCTTTATATATAAATAAATGGTTAATCCAAGGAGTAGTGTTGCGAAACAATGGATTTACCATTATGTCTATTTACATGACATTACTATAATACCCCTATATGTTTCTATACAAAGAAGAAAATTAATGGATAATAGAGAGATTAATTTTTGAGGTAGTATTCTCAATCATCTTCCTCTTCTCTCTTTCTGTTTTCAATATAAATTCTTGTTATATAATAATACAAATGACCAGTAAATTTACAACAAGTTGTTCGATTATAAATGAGAATTTTGTTTGAGATTATAAAATTGTTTTAATAGAAATTTTTTAAATTATATTATGAAAAAATAATATTATAAAAAATAAATGGTAATTTTGATAATTTAATTTTTTTCAAAAATTTTTCCAACTTATTTAATGCCTTTTGATATTGTTTCTTACAGGCTTAAAAGTGAGTTTAAAAGTTAAAAAAAATTATTTTTGGTAAAATTAACTCATTCTAAATCGATAGATTTTGAAGAATAGGAAAAAATAGATTTTTAAATTTGAGTAAAGTTATATATCTCAATTTTTTTATTACAAATAACTATACCAAATAATGTGACATTCATTAATTAGTTGATAATTCTATATAAAATCAAAGTGAATTAATTATATTATTTTACCAATCAATTGATAGATGACACATTTTTTGGATGTGTATCATTAACTGATTTGATTTTAATAATTAATTTTATACTTAATACAATTTCATATATATTCTCACATATATTGTAAAAATAAAAAAAATATCCTTATTCAATTAGGAAAAAAAATTATTAAATTTAAAGAAATTATTATCATTACTAACTATATCGAGATAAAAAAAATATTTTAGTTAGATATTATTTTAGTTATCATTTATTAATATACACAACAAAAAAAATAATATATAAATATTTATACATGTATAAATAAATTTTACTTAACATTATGTCCATATTAGTCATTTACATTACTATAATAGTTCAACAATAGGGTTTATTAAGCAAATACGATTGTCTTAAAATTCACAGTATTTTTGAAAATAAATTTTATTAAACTTTTAATTGATTATCTTTATAATTAATTATTTTAAAAATTACAGCATTACTAGACTAACATTTAATCCCCAAAAGGTCTACTCAAAATAAAATAGAAAAAAATCAAAATTTTTAAAAGAACTTTTGATATTAAATAAAAATTTTTAGTAATTAAACAAGTTATACTAAACATGCACTTAATTTTTTTTTGTTATATTATTCATTGTAAAAGTTGACAAATAAATATGATATGGAAAACTTTTATAAAACTGGCCATGTCTAAATACTCATATTTTGCCAATTGGTAGATTAATGGGTCCTATATAGTAGAACTAACAATAGGCATTAATTTTTTTTTAATTTTTAAAATATTCGTTAGCGGACCAATTTTTTTGTCAAATAATAAAATATGAGTGGTCAATGATACTACCTTAAGAACTAGTGTTACACAATTATTTCTTTGATAAATATGTTGGAAAAGACTATCGAGCCAATCAATGACCATCAATAATAAGATTTTGATATTACAATACACAATCTTAGAAGAATTTGCTTTAAAATATTTAATTCTTTTTGTTTTTTAAATACTGAATTTTAATTATATTTGTTTTGGTCCAAATTAAGTTTAGCCTAAAAAATTATGAGAGCTTCTCTATAGGGGGTGACTTTTCTAATGAAGATGGAGGTTGAGATATCAAGAAACAGCTTGCTAGGGGAGACTGCAATAGGGAAGAACCTGAAATGACAAGAAATGACCGTTAGAGGTGGTGTTGACACTCCGACGGTCAAGTCAGTGAGAGGTTGAAGATGATGTAGGGTTTTCGAAGAAACCAAAGAATAGCTTAGTGTTTTTTTTTTATTAATGAGTCAACTTACATTTTTGTGAGACTAACCTGAACCTCTAAAGTAGAGTGCACCTGAGGGCATCTTTGTGTCTTTTTAGGACAAGTGGTGAGCTGTTATTGGTGATTTCCCTCCCTAGGTAGGGCTTATAAGTAATTTGACTCATATGATGGAGATTACTAAGCTTGCATGCGCTGGACAACTGTCAATTTAGGGACAGTCTGTGCTGGCAATGTGTTTTTGACCTTCATTGGTTTATTTTGAATGAGCCAATTCAGATTAAAAGCACTGGTTTCATTAGAGAAAGTGCAGGTAGCTTGGTCGGTGGTTTCGTTTCCTTGATTCTAACTTAGGAGGCTTAGATGAAGATGTTTTGGAGATAGTCTGTGTGGGGACTGTATTGTAATAGTGTGATCGGGTGGCATTGATGTGGCTATCATTATCCCATGATCTCGTGTCAACGTTTGGCACTGCAGGTACAATTTTAGGGCACTTTCTATCATCTATCAGTGATTTGGATGGCTGATGTTAATTCTTCGAGATCCTCTCATTTCATCTTCCCCTCTTCAGCCCCTTGGTTTATATTTACCACCAATGATATTATTGTAGAGGGGAGACGTACTCCTAGAACATTGCTTCTTATTTATATATTACTTGTCACATATGTATGGATTCATATGACAATGAGTTAATAAAATGAGTAGTTTCATGCAATTAATAGATTTAGATCAAATGTTAAGCTAAATTACCTTTATCTTTTTATAATTATCTATCACATGTAAATTTATATCAGTGGACAATTAAGATTTAATTTTATATTAAGCATACATTTATAATAGAGTATGATTAAGATTTAATTAAATATTGTTCCTTATATCCAATCACTATTAATATAAAAAATTTACAATTTATTCCTAGTTATTTGGACTTAACCTCTGAGTCACAAGAAATACTTTTGTGGGTAGGTATACTGCCTAAAGTACTAAGATGGTGTATTGGATCAACCAACCACTTCAATGCTATGGGTTTCATGAAACTTAATTAAAAACTTTATAGGTCTTATAGTGAGACCAACCCTAAAAAATCAATTTAATTTTTTTATAAAATAATACAAGTTTTATTTGGAAAAAATTGAAGTAAATTTTTTTTTATAATATTTAGTCACTATCTTAATTCTATTTGAAAGAATTTCTCTGACTATATCTTAAAGTTTTCTTTAGTCTCAAGTGATGAGACCTTTCTAGATCTAGCTAGAAAACTTAACAACTAGATTGATAAGAACCCAGGAAAACCAATATGATCAGAATTCGGATAAAAGATCCAAATTCTTGAGAAGTTAAGTCTCAAGAACTTGGATTGCTAAGTAGGATGCTACAAAAGTTAGTAACTTCTTTAATAAGTCGAAAGTTCTTTCAAGAACAAGTTGAGAAAATCCTCTCAATGATATTAAGCTCAAGATTATCAAAGTCTGTTCAAAAGAATATAAAATAGTGTTTATATAAGATGTCTAACCTTAATTTAACTTAGAAATACGAAAAACTCCTCAAATTAAAAACCCAGAGCTGTATGGGTCTCAGCCTGCAAAGCCACTGATTTTGAACGGACCGTAACTTGGGCATATGATGTCGAATTTGGGCTCACAACATACTGTTTTGAACCTCTTGACATAAAGAACGCAGTTACAACTTAGAATTATTTTTTGTGCCCTTTTTCAACTTCAAAAATCACTTTCTTCGATGTTCACCACCTCATTAGCTTGAATCAAATATACCAAGGTTGGTTCCTCCTCTTTCAAACCTATCTTAAATATTAGTCTCTTACAAATTGAATTTGATTTAAGTTCGTCCAAAGTAGTATGAACAAATCCTTCCATTGCTTCATTGATTTTCTTAGCTCGTGCTCTCGTACTTAGTTCTTTTGGAATAAGCAAGGATCTTTAATGCTCTGAGTACTTTGGATTACATCATTCCACCTTTCCACAAGAGGATTAGTTCTCGAATTTAAACTTGCATCAAAGGGAGAAAGGTCAAAAACATTAAATGTTGTAGACACATTATACTCACCTGGAAGATTCACTTTATAAGCGTTGTCATTAAGATGCTTAAGAATTTGAAATGGTCCATCTCCTCGAGGGTGCACCTTAGATTTACTCTGGGATGGACACCTCTTCCTCTACATGCTAACCCATACCTAATCGCCGGGTTCAAAAATCAAACATTTCCTACCCTTATTAACATGAGTAACATACTATTTATTCTTCTTCTCAATATGAAGCTGCGCTTTCTCATTAATGGACTTCACCAACTCCGCTTTCTTTTGACCATCTAAGTTATCTCTCGCATCAACGAGTAAAGGAATTAAATCCATTAGAGCCAACGAATTAAACGTATAAATAATCTTAAATGGAGAATAAGAAGTTGAAAAGTGAATGTTTCTATTATATGCTAATTCTTAAATGGTAAATAGTCTTCCTAAGACTTTAAATTCTTATTAATGATAGTGCGCAAAAGCTGAGATAAAGTTCTATTGACCACTTCAGTTTGGCCATGAGTCTGAGGGGTGATAAGTAATAGAAAACATCTCATAATACCTTCCAAAAGTGACTAGGGAACTTAGCATCTCTATTCGAAGTAATACTCGTAGGAACAATATAGACTCGTACTACCTATCTGAAGAACAAATCAGCTATATTCGTGGCATCATCTGACTTATGACATGGAGTGTAATGTGTCATCTTGCTAAATATATCTATGATTACGAAAATAAAATATCTTTCCTTTTGAGTCTTAGGTAGCTCTAAAACAAAATCTATAGAAATATCTACCCAAGAATCACTAGAAATTGGCAAAGGTGCATACAAACCATACGGTAAAACCTTAGAGTTGGCCTTTCTAAATTCAATGCATCTATTACATATGTGAATGACATCTTTTTTCATCTTAAGCCAAAAAAAATACCAATGTAATGTCTTTAATGTTTTCTTAACCCTAAAATGACCTATCAAGCCATCACTATATGCCTCTTTCATAAGCAACTCACGCATAAAACTATTAGGAACAAAAAGCTTGTTTTCCCTAGATAAATAACCATCATGCTTATAAAATTTACTGAATGATCTCTTATCACATATAGCAAACACATAAAAAAAATCAGAATTATTGACATATAACTTATTAACATACTCAAATCCAAGCATTTTTGCAATCAAAGAATTAAGAAACACATACCTCTGAGATAATGCATCAGCAACTATATTGTATTTACCTTATTTATACCGAATGACATAGGGAAATAAATAATGCTCTTACAAGTAGGGATGACAAAAAAGCCCGGCCCGAATTTTAGCCCAACCAGATTTTTTCGAGCTTTAGCCCGAATTTAGAAGTTAAAATTCAAGCTCGGACTTTAATTTTTAGGCCCGATTAAATTTGGGTTCGGGCTGGGGCCTTATGTGACCCGGCCCGATCATTTAATAAATTAAAAAAAAAATTACACTAACATGACACGCACACATGACTCATCACAGATTGAATGAGTGTTTTTATTTGTATAAGACATGAGTGTTGATTTTTTTTTTATGTTGAGTTGTAGAATTGTGTGTTTTTATTTGTACAACACATAAGTTTTTTTTTCGTTAATGTTGGGTTGTGGAATTGTGTAGTTTTATTTGTATATGATGAATTTTTTTTTTTTTCAAATGACACAAGTGTAAATTAAATTTTGAATATAAGTTGTGAAATTATGTGTTTTTATTTAAGTATTAAATTTGAACTTGAGAGAAAAAGTAGTGGGTATGCTGTGTTTGAAAATAAATTAAACAATTAAAGTAATTAAACACATAGCTGAGACACTGGGTGAACAAATCAAATAATTTAAATAAAATAAAGCTGAGGTATTGTGCTGACCCGGCTCGACCCGACCTTGGCCCGAATCAGGCCCGACTGAGCCCGGCTCGAAATAAAAATTATCAGACTTTTCATCGGGCCGGGCTTTTAATTTAAATGGTTGGGTCGGGCATGGGCTTTGTCAGGCCCGAGCCCGACCCGACAAATTGCCAACCTTACAAGTGCGTAGCGCTACTTGGGCAATAAATAATACTGCCAAGTTTCCAAGGTTCTCACAAGTGCGTAGAGTTCTTTATCATAAGAAGAGTACCACAAGGCCACTCCAGTTAACTTCTCACTAAAATAAGCAATGGGTATTCAATCCTGTATTAAAATAGCTCTATTACCTATTCCTGAGGCATCACACCCAATCTCAAAAGTGCAGTTAAAATTAGGTAATGTTAGACCAGGTGCAGAATATAACCTTTCTTTAAAATTAACGAATGTTCTATCATGTTTAACACTCCAAGTAAGTGATACATTCTTTTTAACAACATCAATAAAAGGTGTGGCAATAATACTAAAATACTTAACAAATCAGTGATAAAAGCTAGCTAAACGATGAAAGCTCTTTACCTCAGTGATGCTCTTAGGCGTAAGCCACTCTCTAATAGCCTCGACCTTCTCTTGATCCATCTCTATACCATTTGCACCAACAATAAAGCCAAGAAAAACAACTTTCTTTATGCAAAAAGAACATTTCATATAATTAGCGTACAACTTTTATTTCCTCAAAATATTTAGCATACATCGCAAATGCTCAATATAATCATCTAAAGTCTTGCTACACACTAGAATATCATTAAAGTAAGCAACAAAAAACTGACCTATAAATGCAACAAATGATTCATTAATCTTCTAAAAGTACTAGGTGCATTAGTAAGATCAAAAGACATAACTAGCCATTCATACAATCCATACTTGGTCTTAAAGACATTTTTTCATTTATCACATTCTTTCATGCGAATTTAGTAATAGCCACTTTTAAAATTAATTTTAGAAAATAAACATGAAATTCCAAATTTGTAATCTAAGAGGGGGAGAGGGGTGAATTGAGATTCTAAAAATTTTAGTACTTGGATATAAAAGCAATTTAACCAAAGCAAGCAAATTTGAAATGTTTAAGTTAAAGTGCAGTAATAAATAAAAGAGTAAGAGATAGAGAAATGTAAACACATAGTTTTTACGTGGTTCAGCCAATTGTGTCTGCATCCACGCCTCCAAGCTCACTGGACTTGGGATTTCACTTAGTATGCCTCCAAGGCTTCAACAATGCTTTACACTTGATTTTTAAGGCCTCAATGGATCTTTATAACCCAAGTATATTCCAATACTTATAACAACTTGGCTTGATTTTACAATAAGGTTACAAAATGATTTCCCTCACACAATGTGTTTTACTACTAATTAATGATCAAAGTGTGATTTAACTAAGTAATAACAACTTTAAAGCTTAATAAGAGATTGTATACTCAGTAACGAGCTTAAATCCAATTGTTCTCATCTATATTGTTTGAATTTAATTAAGCATTTTTATAGTTTGAGCTAAAAACTAGCTGCTATTGACTTTTTAGGACTTATTAGATCGCCATTAACTAGTTGTCAAATTCTCATTTTGAGTTAAGAAAGTTACCGTTAAGCCAAGTTTCAAATATCAGTTAGTCGTTTACCCATTGTCGGTTAGCCATAAGCCTCCAAAAACTAGACTTCAATTCTGCTCATTAACAGTTAATTGATACATGTCGATTTTCTGTTACGATAAATTAATCAGAGAATGTTACGAAATTTATATTAACTGCATTTAGTATAAGTTCAAGATACATCAGGGCCCGAACCATATTTCGACTCGTAATCAAGCCATAGATACCAATCAAAAAGGCTGCATACATGTTCTAAGTAATCGGTTAGCCATTTGTAAAGTTAATAGGAAATTGATTATAACTAGAAAGCTTGCTCTTTGTCTTAAAAACATTTTGGGCTTTGAGAATTTTGATCAAATTTGAAAAAATTCTTTAAAATCAATTTAAAACATGTTTGTTATCATCAAAATCTTTATTATAAAAATATATAAACTAATATTCTCTCTCTTTTTTATGATGACAAACTAACTAAAATTTATTTTGAAAATTTTCAAACTCTTTTTAAAACTTAGCTCCTCCTAAATAAATCAATCTTTACAAATATTATTTTAAAAAACCATTTATATACTTTTGTAAAACAAATTTGCTTGCATATTGGTCATTCTCCCCCTTCGCCATAAAAAAGGAAATGGTCAAAAGCGAAAGTATAGAAAATTTTGCGAAATTTCGACAGAGCTTCCCCAGCATATCAAGGAAATCCAAAATTTCAAACTTGTAAATGAACATTCCTAAATGCTTGATAAATCATCTCAATGCCAAATGCAACCATTTCCATTCCAATTTAATTTCAACAACTAAACCAACATTCTATTTAACATGCAATAAAATTAATTCACCATCCAAATCAAGCAACTTATCGATAATTCAAAATAATATAATGAGCATCAAAATCATCAAACAACTATCCAAATTAAATAAAACAGAAACAAAAAACATATCCAAGTGTCCAACAGTAACATATATAAGCCATAGAAATAAATGTAGAAAGAAATATATAAATGTATATGTAAAATATATAACGACAGAAAAGCTAAGGAGGTGGTTGGGATGATGACTCAGATGGAGGGATGTCAAGTGGAGATAAGATGTACAATTAGCCATCCAAGATCTGATGCTGCTAAATATGAAAAAATCAAACTGAGCTGAAGCTGCTGCTGCTGAGTTTGAAGAACTCTGAGTTAAGACAAGAGCTACTACTACCGCTTGGAAATGGTCTTAACTTGTCCAAAGAGTTGTTGTGTCAATCCCTCATAAATAAGAGGTTGCTCAAGAATGGGTTCCTCCACAGCATGATCTTTAGGCTCATTTTGCTCTTCATCTCGTACTCGTTGTACTTTAACTTTCCTAGGAATATAAGGATGAGCTTATAGCCTAAATTCGGGTAGCTGATCAATTGGATATATATCATTGAGGAATCCATCATCCTCAAGAGTAATCAGGGAAGCTGCATTCTTAGAGAAAAAGGGTCTTAACCCACACCGCTCTTCTTGTAAAATCCTATGGCTACAATAATATCTCTACCCAATTTCTTCTTCTTGCCATGGATGGGCTCAGTGAGGGGAACCATAAAATACAATAAAATTCAAGTGATGATACTAACATAGGGAAATGACTAGTTGGTAACACCATAAATGGTCAACATATGACGAATGATGGTATATTCTAGGTTAATTAGCCTCCTTCGGATGAATAAGTCAAGGAGCTCAACATCTAGCCTAGTCTCCTCATTACTATGACCTTATCTAGGAGTGAACATATGCTGAAGAATGCTATGGAGGATGCGGACCTAGAATAGTAGAAGCTAAGATCGTCAGAAAGATTATGATGTCGATAGATATTCCTAACGGCATTAATATGAATAATATTATTAAAATATAGTTCTTTCCTAACTGTATAGATATCTAAACCTTCAGGTGAAATCCCAAGAATCTCAAAGATCTTAATATCATCAAATTCAATCCTTACTCTATCTTTCTCCATATTGGAATATAATACCATAACTAAATTATCATAGACTCGTTCCTCAATACTCAATGCATCTTCTTAGGGATTAATAAATCTCTAATATTACTCCCACATATGAAAATATCAGAAAACTCATCAAAATTAGTGTAGTATGAAGGGTTATAGATTTATCCATAAAGCTCGTGTCAAACCTCTAAGCCATGTGAGCAAGTGAAGAGTGTAAGCAAGTGAAATCCTCTGTTATGGGCTGAGATGAACTAGGTCCCCTTTTGTTTGACGTGATTACCCTTTCTAAATGAAGAACGGCTTGCTATTTTGGGTAAAATTTAGGATTGTTAAATTTTGACGAGTTTGAGGAAAAATGAATCGATAGTACTATAGTATAAGAGTCGAAAAAGGTATTTATGGAGTCATTTTGACCAAAAATAGAAGAAATTGAGGTCAAATTTAAAGAAGTAACTTACGGTAAACCTAGGGTTTCAAATAGGGATTTTTCTGATTTGGGCTTGAAAATAAGTTTTAATTATGAAAAATAAGTGTTTAGGAAGATTAAAATGCTATAGGAAACTCAATTTTATAATGAAAATAAGGTAATGTGATGAAAATTAGAGGGAGAAAGCTTGAGTACCGTGTAGAGAGATAACGGCTCAGACCAAAAAAGAAATATGGAAGAAGAAGGGTTATTATGCACATATAACGCAAAAATAGAGAGCCATTTATTTTGTTATCAGTGAACTGTTAGTAGGCATAATCTAAACCAAAAACTTCCAAAGTTATCGGCAACCGAGTAACTCTTTATTGGCGAGCCGTTAATGTCCAGTATGCACCTCCTAAAGTTTTTTTTTTCTAAAACGGCTATCTGTTTATTGATTTTGCACATTTGTGTTTATTTTTGGCCAAAATATGAGTTACTTTAAATTCATTTCTTGATCCCAAAGTACTTCACTCGCCATTTGAAGCATGATTCTTGAATGCATTATCAATGATGAAACATATTCAATAAATTAAACAATGATTTTACAAAGAGAAAATAACGACTTAAGATGCAACATTCTTCATTCCAAGTTCACGCCTAATCTTTATGAACTACTCTCCATTAAGGGGTTTTGTAAAGATATTGGCAAAGTAATTTTTAGTTGAAATAAATTCAATCACAACATCTCCTTTTTTAACATAATCTCTTAGAAAATAATGTCTAATATCTATATAATTAGAATGTTGAATTGGATTCTTTGACAAATTTATAGCACTTGTGTTGTTACATTTGATAGGAATATGATCTACGTAGTCTTTAAGTGTATGTTTCATCCATAATGCTTGTGCACAATAGCTTCCAACTGTAATATATTATGCCTCAGTGTTAGAAGTGCAATTGAATTTTTATTTCTTACTAAACCAAAAGACTAGAGAATGTCATAGAAAATGACACTCCAACATTCCATTAGTGTTTTTTTTTATCAACCTTGCAACCAGTAAAGTTGACATTTGAATTACATGTTAAGTTTATGTGTGTTCCCTTATGACACTAAAAAATCCATTTAACAGTAAACAAGTGTGATTCTTTAGGATAAAATTGAAATATAGCACACAAGCACACGCTAAATATAATATCAGGCCTACTAGCAGCCAAGTGAAGTAATAATATAATCATACCTCGTATAACTTAATGTCAACTTCTTTATCTATTCTATCTTTATCCAGCTTAATTATTCCACTCATTGGAGTGCTTTTTACTGTTCTATTTTCATAGCCAAATCTCTTAAATAGATCATTCATGTACTTGGCTTGATTTATAAAAATTCCTTCCTTGTTTGGTTTTATTTGTAGTCCAATGAAGTACTTCAATTCTCTCATCATGCTAGTCTCAAATTCTTTACTCATACAGGAGGAAAATTCCTTAGACATCAGTTCATTAATAGAACCGAAGATCATATCATCAATATAAATTTGAACAATAAGAATATCTTTGTTCCTATGTTTAATGAAACGAGTTGTGTGAGCTTTACCCATTAAGAAATTATTATCTAACAAGAAATTCTTGAGCCTATCATGTCATACTTTTGGTGCTTGTTTCCATATAATGCTTTTGTTAACTTAAAATCATGATTTGAAAATTTCTCATTGTCAAAGCCAGGAAGTTATTTCACATAAATTTCCTCCATAATATAGCTATTAAAAAATGCACTCTTAACATCTATTTGATATAAGATAAAATCAAATAACATCATAACGGGCTCTAATCTAGCTACTGGTGCAAATCAAAATCAATTCCCTCTTCATAGTTATAGTCTTGAATCATTAATCTAGTTTTATTTCTTACAACCATATAGAATTCATCTATCTTATTTTCTAAATACCTATTTAGCACCTATGATAGATTGATGTTCTAGTTTGGGAACTAATTCCCATACATTATTTCTCAAAATGATTTAACTCCTCTTGCATTGTTATAATTTAAGATTCATCATTTTCCGAATCTGAAAAGGATTTTGGTTCAGTTTGGCATATAAATACAGCATGCTCATAAGTATTTCTACATGATGATCTAGTAGTTATTCTTTTAAAAAGATCTCCTAAGATCAAAGCTTTTGGGTGAGAAGAAATATACCTCCACTCTTTAGGAAGTATTTGAGAATTACCTTTATTTCGCTCTACATTTATTTCTTCATGTTGTTCTTCTTGATTTCCAAGTGATGCATCATTTTGATTATCCTTTGATTTTTCTTCTTGTAATTATCTATCTACATCATCATCAACAAAAACTTTCTTTAAAGAGAAGGGATTAGATTCATCAAATGTGATATTTAGATTCATCAAATGTGATATTCATAGACTTCTCTACAATTAAAGTTCTTTTATTATAAACTCTATAAGTATTGCATGAGTTTGAATACCTAAGAAAGATGCCAACATCAGATTTTGTGTTCAAAATAAAACATTTGCATAAAAAAAACTTTAAAATATCTAATGTTGGATTTTCTATCTTTTTAAAGTTCATAGGGAGTCTTATTGAGAGTATATCTTATCAACACACGATTTAAAACATAACATGTGATGTTGATGGCTTCGGTCAAAAAATATTTAGTTAATGCATTTTTGTTTAGCAAGGTTCTAGCCATTTATTAAATAGACCTATCTTTTCTCGCAATAACTTCATTTTGTTGTGGAATCCTAGGTGAAGAGAATTGATGTTCAATGCCATATTCATTGCAAAATATTCAAATGCATGATTTTTAAATTCTCATCCATAATCACTCCTAATGATTACAATGCCATAACTCTTTGCATTTTGAAATTTTTCATATAACACTCTAAAAGCATAAAAGGCATCATCCAAAAATTGGTTTTCAAAATGATAAGATTTGTGAAGCGTTCCAATTTAACTAACAAATCAAAACCTCTTTAAAAAATAAAAATAATGTTTCCTCTTCAAATCCACTTCAATTACAAATGTATAATACTTTTCACTCAAGCTAGCACATCTAGAAGGTCCAAATAAGTCTATACGAAGTAAATGAAGAGGAAATATGATTTTTAGTTTTGAAAAATGTTTTGATTTGTTTGCCAAATTGGCACACTTTATTAATTTTATTAGTTTGAAAACCAATTTTAAGAAGATCTTTAAACAAATCATTTTTAGAAATCTTTGAAATTAAATCTATGCTTGCATGTCCTGGTCTTCTATGCCATAGCCAACCATTATCACACAATGCGGAAAAATATTTATCATGACTAGATGTACATTTTATGTCAGTGGTATGAATACTACCACATCTATTTTCAATAAATAAAAATTTGCTCACATGCATCCTCATTAACACATTTAGTTTTATAAAAAATAACTCGATAACCCTTATCATATAATTGGTTAATACTAATCAAGTTATGTTTCAAATTTTTAGCCAAACATACATTTTCTATGAAAGTTGAAGAAACTTTACTAACATTACCAATTCTGAGAATCTTTCATTTTGAATTATCTCTAAATCAAGCATCTCCATCATTTTCAATCTTGGTAAAGCTTGAGAACCATGCATAATTCTCAGTTATGTACCTTGAGCAGCCATTGTTTAAGTACCATTTATTATTATTATTTTTCAAACCCTGCAAAGAAAATCTTAAGTCTCAAGTATCCAAACCTTTTTGGGTCCTTGATTGTTAGCAATGGTTCTTTTTGAAACCGAAGTACATTTCATTCCATAATGAGCATTTCTCTTGATTGGACATTTATTTTTCATATGACCACTTTGATTGCAATAATGGCACACAACTTGATCATTGATGGAGGTACTTTTTAAAAAGTAATTCTTATGATATTTTTGTTTCAAATTTGGCTATAGCCAATACCTTCCTTGTGAAATACACATTTTTGTGAATCAAGCAAATTATCTAACACCTTTTACTAATTAGTGAATTTTAAGAGAACCTCGATAAGCTTCACATTTTTTTTCTTAAGCATTATATTTCCATTTTTCAAAATACTAACAATAGAATTCTCATGCTCAAGAATATAACTTTCTTTAGGACATGCAAGTTCATCATGTAATATTTTATTCTATAATTTAAAAGATTTAATCTTAGCACTTAGAAATCATTTTTATTAGTAAACTTTACAATTTTCTTTTCAAGGCATGCATTCCTTTTACCTATTTTTATTCAATCATCATACAATTCCTTAAAAGTATCATATAGAGTTCATTATAGGTAGGGGAATGACTTACTTCATCAAGCTCGTCAATCGATTCATCTCCAAATGCGATGAGAAAAAGGATTGACATTTTTTTTTATTGATATTTATCATTACTTGTTTCCTTATCATTGCCTTCCCATGTGGCCACCGTGGCTTTCTTTTAGAACTAAAAGTAATTCAACTAAAGTAAGCAAATTTGAAATGTTTAAATTAAAGTACAATAATTAAAAAAAAAAAGAGCAAGGGATAAATATATGTAAATACATGATTTTACGTAGTTCAGCCAACCGTGCCTACATCTACACCTCCAAGCTCATTGAGCTTGAAAATTTCACTAAGTGTGCTTCTAAGGCTTCAATAATGCTTTACACTCGATTTCCAAAGTGTTAATGGACTTTTACAATAAGAGATTATCCCCAATCTCTTAACACAAGTGTATCCTAACACTTACAACAACTTAACTTGATTTTACAATAAGGTTTACAAAATGATCTCCCTCACACAATGTGTTTTATTACAAATGAATGATCAAAGTGTGATTTAACTAAATAATAATAAGTTTAAAACTCAATGAAAGATTGTATACTCAGTAGCAAGCTCGAATACAATTGTTCATATCTATATTGTTTGAATCTAGTTAAGTCTTTTTATAGTTGGAGATAAAAAACTAGCTGTTATTGACTTTCTAGGCCTTATCGGATTGCCGTTAACTAGTTATCGGATTCTCATTTAGATTTGAGTAAGTTACCATTGAGTCAAATTTCAAATAGTCGATTAGTCGTTTACCCATTATCAATTAACCGTAGGTCTTCAAAAACTGGACTTCAAATCTGCTTGATAACGGTTAGTCATTTTCTATGTTATAGGTTAGACGTTAATTATGCTTGATAACGGTTAGCCATTTTAGTCATTATCGGTTAGCCATTTGTAAAGTTAAAAGAAATCATTTACTACTAAAAAGCTTATTCTTTATCTTAAAAACATTTTTAGCTTTGAGAGTTTTGATTAAAATCTTAAAAACTTTTTAAAAATCAATTAAAACATATTTGTTATCATCAAAATGTTTATTATAAAAATATATAAGCCAACAAAACAAGCTCTATACAGTTCACTCAGCATATCATCTAACCTATAAATATGAATATCTTATATGATGTCAAAATATTAGTTGGAAGCTAATTTCAATTGTCGAAAACATAATAAATATAAGAGTTCAAAACATTAATAGGCCATTAATTTGGATTCGGTGTGATGAGATTCTTATAATTTTTTTATTATGCCCACGTTCCTTATACCGAGAACATATTATAGTTCTCCATGATACATCTTCACTAGCAGATCATATTATAAGCTTTGATCAATGACCAAAAGGTGGTTTTTCTATTGGTGGGTTTACTTACAATTGTTGAATGTGTGGTGAAAATTTTCAAGAATTTATGTTGCCAACTAGATTGATTGGTATTGTATACACCTTTAATAATGATTCCTTAGAGTAAAAGTGAAAACAGAGACCTACGTAATCCATTCGAGCATATAGGCAGACAGCTATTGCATGAGTGTAGACAAGTTGATCAAGTTGGAATACTTTAAAACTAAAAATCACGCGAATTATGTCAACTAACCCTCCATTCACACCATCAACCCAAACTTAGAATTTATGCTTAGACATTGGATGAACATTTGTTCTTTTAGCTTGATCTTTTTTGTCAGATACAATTTTGTTTAACCATGTTGTTGAAGGAGAAATCAACGGTTCTACCACCCTTTTCCTATTATAAAATTGTAATGTTTTTCTAAAGTAGTCAATCATATAAGTTATGGAAAATTTTAGTAGTTCCCTTACAAAAGAATTCACGCTCTTCGTAATGTTAGTGCTTATAATGTTTTACATCTTACCATCAAATTAGGATTATGCCTAATTACACGTGCCTACATTGTTCTCTAAGCAATCAATTGGCCACGAATGCATCCCCCACAAACCTTCAAGCTGTATTCCAAAATCTTCACATCTATATTTGTAATTACATTTATAAATATGGCTTAAACTTATCCCAAAGAGCTTTTGACATTTTGAATTTCAACTTCACGTTACCTTAAAAACAAATACCGTGGGTGTCACTACGACATGTATTCAAAACAACTCTTTGAATGAAAGTGCATTTATCAGAGATAATTACTAAATCTAAAACATCATCAATTACTCTATATAAATTCATTATAAACCATTCCCAAGAATCATTGTGTTCAGAATCCTCAATCCTAATAGCTAGCCGATACAATTGATTATTTATATCCAAGTATGTTGCCATAAATATTGTTCTACGATATAACCTTTTGAGATGAGTACCGTCTACTTTAATCACTAGCCTGATGCACTGTAAAAAAACAATTGATGCAAAATTCAATAGCCACAAAATAATATAAGAAATTATTATTGCCATATAATTTCAGGCTAGTACCCTCATTTTCCTTATCCAATACATGAGAGTACTTAAGGAGTAAGTTGTATGATTTTCATGGGCTTCCTCGTATCACCTCAAGAGCAAATTCTCTAACTCGATATATCTACTAGTATGATAAACGGATATTATACTCTTGTTGCATGTCTGTTATAACATCATTTGGAGTGCATATCCACTTATCTTAAAAAAAATTATCCATGATATTATGACCAATAAACCGACTCCTTATTTGACGAAGGCCGCTAGGCTCATTATGACAAGTGAGTGTCTTGTCACATATAATCACTACCTAAGGTACATTCTCTTGACTTGATGCTTTCTTCGCTCGAAGACATTATTTTCACAGTATTAAAGTAAAATGTACCTTGAAATGTGTTAATATGGACCTTGTAACTTTGAAATCAAACTTATCCATCTACAAAATATTGTGTGGCTCCAACATTAAATTATATTTAGAATCAAATAACTTGCCCACAGAAATATCATTAGACCTAATGTTTCTAATAAAGTCTGGACCAACCAAGTCTAAAGACAAAACTAGTGCAATACTTATAAGAGGGTCAACTAAAATACCCTTCGAATAGGGCCTTGGAATAATAAGCCAAATTAGGCGTAGTCTATACTCATTCTCAAAGTAAGGTAACTCTTTCATATCACTGACTAGACCCTTATCATGCACACGATCCCCATCATCACAAGTATTGTCCAAATGATCATTATTACTATTATCAATAGGAGCATCGAAAAAATCATTGTCTCATCGTTAATTAGACTATGGTATGATTCATTATTAATGATATCTGATGGCATACTATTCATATTATCAATAAGATCATCATTGTATTAGAAAGAAAAGTAACTATTGTGTAAATTTTATTAAACTCTCAAGCGCACGAATTTATTATAGTATAAATTAATGGTGATGATTATCAATCCCACTATAAGGTATATTTTAATTGTATATGGTTAATTTTTTAATTGGGTAATTGGAATTGTGGTGATGGTTTTAATGTATTTTATCTTAAAATTTAAAATAAAATAACTGAGATAAATTAAATTAAAACTATGTGAATAAAACACTTGAATCTCTAGATCTATACTTAATACTGTATTGTAGGCTTAATGTTCTTTTTTATTGCCAATTAAATCATAAGGGGAGATTTCCACTCCTTATGAGCCTCACTCTAAAAAATATAGTATCAAAATCTCATTATTCCAGAGGGTAATGATCCTCCGTTAAGTGTAGTGTCAATAACATATTGTGCTAGATGACTGTCCACTGAATAACTTAGATTCACTCTTGTCGAAATTGAGTCAAGAAGACCGATAAGTACTAGTGGGAGTCCCTCTCTAATAAATATGGTGCTAAGTGCTCATCATACTAGACGATAATGATCTTTCACTAGAAGTCGGTATAACCAGTGTATGTCTAAATAAGATACATTTCTGTTGACGACAAGTCAAAACAACCACATAAATCATAGAAAGAGAGAAAATAAACTTGCCTAATTAATCCCATAGAATATGTTAAGGCTTCACCTTCAATCTAAGCTTAGAATTAAATTAGTACTCATAATTAAACTATGGATAAAATAGAAATTTTATTAAAATATGTAGAAAACACAAAATAAAGAATGAATTAAACAAAATGGAGCTAGGATTTAGATTCAGGGCTGTAAAATTAAGGGGCACTGTTTATAAATATAATGAGTAAATCATAGCCATCAAATAAAATAATTTGAACGCTTAGGATTGTGCCACGTGTCAAGTTTTGATTGGCTGGAACATGTTATCGGTGGTTATAATTTAGTGTGTCGTATGTAACTTAATCCTATTTTTTGGTCTAATAGTATACTTACACGTCATCAGTCAATGCCAAAGTCAACAAATATGATTAAGTGTATTACTTATATTGTAAGCTCTTTCTTCGATTCAATAATATGCTGCAACATCATAGCCAATGCCACATCATCGATTAATGCCACGTCAATATTTTTTGTCCAATAAGGTACTACCACATCATTGGTTAATTCCACATCAGTATTTTGAGTTTCAGTTCAAAAATACTATTTGTTTTGCTAACTAATTTCTTGCTAATCATAAAATGTTCAAAATATCCCTAAAATATATTAAATACTCAAAATATAAAAAAAAAACACATATAAACACATGCAAGCAAAGTTCAAGCGACTTAAAATATCTAAAAGTAGAGACGTTAGTGAGATTTAGAGTGTAAAATAACAATTTTATTCTTTATGAATATACACTCTCCGGCACTTAATAATAACATTATTGAAGTGATGTCGTCAGTGATAACACCTCTTCTTAATAACCACCAAACTCTTGATTTGTTACTTTAGGGGGTTTGGTTATAAACATAGGGATGCACCCCTTGTTTACTAAATTAAAGCTCATATGTAACAAAACACTTACTATTTCATCATCAACACATTCATAGGCAGTGAATATAAAGGTTGGGTAAAACATCTAAATTTTAAAATTGTCTTCAATGTAATACTATAATCATTCAGATTTATTTGTAAAACTTCATATACTTACGCAAGAAATGCAACAAATGTATAATTTTTTGAAACAAAAAAAAACTTTATTTTTCTAATTTTTATGCTTAAAACCACCATTTGTCAATTCCTTTCATGATTTATTAAAACACATTCGAAGAACAACTGATGTTATTAACAACTGACCTTATTAAGCCTGAATAATTAAGAAAAGAAAAAAAAAGTTATTACCTTAAAAAAACTGACAAAATGTAAGACAAGCACTTGTTGCACATGCAACATGCACTTGTCACATATAAGCCCATTTTACATTTTTTAGGTTCGTTTCCTAACTCATTTTTACTCAAAAAATTCATAAATTAAAAATAATCCAAAGATAAAATTATACATTATGTAAAATAAATACTAACATTAACTTCTTCTTTTTCAATTAATGATTTGGTGAGTATATGGTTTTGAGTTTTGATAAGTAGAGGGCGAATGGTTTTGGTGAGTTTTGGTTGAAAATGTGATTTGCTAGGTATTTTATACATAGATATAAGGGTATTTAGGTCCATAAATTACATATATAGTTAGATATGATAAAAAAAGTTAGGGTGGCTAATTTTAAAATTACCAAAATTTTTGGGCCATTTTGTAAATTTCCATTTGATTTTAAGTCGAATCAAATTTAAAAGTTTAGTCTAATTAAATTTTGGTGAGTCTAATCTATATTTTAATCAAATCAAATTTATATATTTTTAGTTTAAATTTTAAAGGGAATAAGAAGTCCATTAAACCTAACGCATTCTTAGTATAATTAATATATATGTATATACTCTTATATAGATTTTAATATTAAAGTGATTTATACTTTTTTAAAATAAGGTAATTTAGATTTATTGTAATTCACCCATGAACTTATTTATTATTTAATTTAGTCATATAAATAATTGAGTACCCATTGGACTATTTCTAGTTTTTGAGTTATCTATTCTAAACTTTTGAATAAGCCTTTTACATACTTAGCTTGAGTGATAAAGATTTTATCATTGTTTTATTTGATATGAAGTTTAAGAAAATTCTTTAACTCTCTCATTATGTTCATTTCAAACTCCTTACTCATATAAAATTCCATATATAAAAACTTATCAGTAGAACTAAATATAATATCATCAACATAATTTTGCATAACAAGTATATATTAATCATTTTTTTTACATAGAGTGTAATGCCCGCTTTACCCATTGAAAAATCGTTTTCTAAAAGAAATTTGCTGAGTCTATCATATCGTGCTCTAGGTGTTTGGTTTAAACCATATGATGTTTTAGACAATTTATAATCATGATTTGATAATTTTTCATTTTCAAAACCAGGGAATTGTTTCATATAGACTTTTCCATAATAAAACCATTTAAAAATGCACTCATATTTTATTTGATACAAAATAAAATATTTATGACATGCAAATGATAAAAGCATCTTAAGGGATTCTAATCTAGCTACATGAGCAAAAGTCTAATAAAAATCAATTCATTCTTCTTGATTGTATCATTGAATCACTAATCTAGCTTTGCTCTTTACCACCACACTGGATTCATCCATTTTATTCAGAAAAATCACTCATTTATGCCTATTACAAATTGGTATTCTGGTTTAGAAACTAGTTTACACATATTGTTTCTTTCAAATTGATTTAACTCTTCTTTTATAGTCATAATCTAAAATTCATCGTTTTTCGCATTAGAAAATGATTTTGGTTCAATTTGAGATATGAATGCAGTATGCTCACATGTGTGTTTCTAATAGATGCTTTGATAGTTATGCCACGTGAAAGATCTCCTAAAATTAAGTCTTTACAATGAGAGGAAATATACCTCTACTCATTCAGGTTGTTCTCTTTATTATTCCTCTTGATTCTCACATAAAGAATCATCTTATTTTTCCTCAAAGAATTCTTCATGTAGTAGTTTTTTATTTTCTTTTTCTATACCTGGATCATCTTCAACTAGAATTTTCTTCGTAGAAGAATGATTAGATTCATAAAATGTGAGATGCATAAATTCTTCAATAATAAAGACAAAGGTCCTTTATTATTTTATTATAAACTCTATAAACTTTTCTTGAAATTGAATATCCAAGAAAGATACCAACATAATATTTTAAATCAAATTTTCTCAAATTTTCTTTTGTGTTTAGGATAAAACATTTACATCCAAAAACATTGAAATAACCAATATTAGGTTTTCATCTTTCCAAAGTTCATAGGGCGTCTTATTGAGAAATGGTCTAATTAACACACAATTTAAAACATAACATGCAATATTAACGATTCGGCCCAAAAATATTTTGGCAAGGAGTTTTCATTTAACATAACCATAGCCATTTCTTGAATTCTCCTATTCTTTCTCTCAATAACTCCATTTTACTTACAGTCCTAAGTGATAAAAATTTATGTTCAATGTCAAAATTATTACAAAAACAAATGCATGATTTTCAAATTCCCTACCATGATCACTTCTAATACAAGAAATCACTATCATTTTTCATTTTGAACTCTTTTACAAAAAATTTTGAATGCATCAAATTTTTCATCCTTACTAGTTATGAACAATACCCATATAAATTTGGCAAAATCATGAACTATTATAAATGCATAATCTTTGCCATTTAGACTTGCATACTTAGATGATCCAAACAAATCCACGTAAACAAGCGTCTTATACTTTATTTTTTTGAAAACCAATTTTAGGAATACTTTTAACTAAATCGTTTTTGGAAATCTTTGAAATCAAATTCATACTTACATGACCTAGTCTTCTATGCCACAAACAATTATCATCATGTAATGTAGAAAAATATATATCATGAGTAATGCACAATCTATATTAATTGGATACACATTTATGTATCTTTTTCCAATGAAGAGAACTTTACCATCACATGCATTCTCAATAACACATCTTGATTTATCAAAGATAACCTTATAGCCTTTATCAAACAATTAACTAATACTAAGTAAGTTATGTTTTAAGTTTTCAACCAAGCATACATTTTCAATAATGATAGAAGAATTTATACCGAAATTTCCTACACCAAAGATTTTTCCTTTTGAGTTATCCCAAAATGATATATTTCCACCATTTTCAATTTTGTTGAAATTTGAAAACCAAGAGTGGTCGCTGGTTATGTTTCTTGAGCATCTGCTATCGAAGTACCATTTATTCATTTTCTTCTTTAACACCTGCAAATTCTCAAATTGAGTCTTTGAATGTTAGTTATGATTCCTTTCAGAACCCAAATCTTTCTAATGCCAAGATAAATATTCTTCCTAATTGAACAAACATAGCTCATATGATCATTTTCATTAAAATAATCACAAATAATTTTATTAAAATCTTTCATATTCTCCTAGGATGTTTACAATATTCGTAAATCGAATGTACATGAAATGAACACTTTCATTTTGTGGCATTTAAGATAACTCATATTGCCTAGTATATATACTGATTTTAGATTCTTTGACTTGATTTATTACTTCATAGAGAACTTCAAGTTTCTTCCAAATTTCATATGCATTTTCACAACCTAAAACTCAATGAAATTCCTTCTTATCTAAAGCACAAAACATTCATAGTTTTAGAATTAAGAGATATTTTCTCTTTGTCAATTCACTCTATTGATTAAACGATTTTGAAATTTCTTCCGCTTCTTCCTTTTTCATTACAGGTGAAAAAGAACCTTTACACACTACTTCACATATATCATAATCTAATGCTTGCAAGTAAATTTTCACCTAAGTTTTCACTAAAAATATTTGACATTTTAAGACCACTTTTTAAGATTTTTATAGATTTTGTCATAAAATAATACTTATTATGGCCATTTTTTAAAAATCATTGTCAATAATCTCGTCTTAGCTCATGTTATTTTTTGTAACTAATAATATTTGTTTTAGGACTGATTAATTAGTCTCTTAATAAAATGTTTTGTGACAAACATAAAATTAATTGCAAAAGAGCATGCTTTTATTTTTTAGCACAAAAATTACCATCCAAAATTGATCATTTTATGACAAAATGTCATCTTTCACGACAAAAAAATATGGTAGCGAGAAATAAAATAGGTAACATAATTATTTCGTAACTAAAAGAGGGGTGTAAAATTGATTAAACAATTTGTAGCAAAAAAATATTAGCCTCTCCAAAAGCTAATATGGTTTTCATTAATTTTAAGACCCTATTTTTTTTGTTCCAGATAATTACCTACTCTAACAAAACTAAAAATAGTAGTATAAAATTTTGTCTTAAGTAATATTGTATTTCATGACATTTTTTTCAAAGACATTATTTAGTATCAAATTCATTTTTTTGTGACGAACGTTACATCACTGACAGAAAAAACAAGAATAATAATCTATAGGTATTTTTTCAGAGAAACATTTTTGTTTTGTTTCATATAAAATTTGATTAACAATGTTGGATTAATAAAAATTGAAATAATAGTATTAAAATAGTTAACTTGGATTAATAAAAAAAAAAGATAATATGCTTGTTTTTAATGAATATTAACAACCTTAAAATAGTTACTTGAATTGGATTTATTAAAAATATATTATATTGGATAAATATTAAAAAAAGAAAAGAAAAACTAATGTTAAATAAAACTAAAGCTTCTCCCTCCCTAGCGACTTGACATTTTATTCTTCAACTAATGTTAATTGTATTGAAATACTACTCATCTTTATGTTGGTTTTTTCCTGTCAATTGTGCATGTGTGTGAATGATGATATTTTGTTTTTGCTTATCCAATTAAAATTTTGAAAATTAAATATAATTACCATTTCTGGATTATTTTAACAAATAACCCTCTTTACCGATCTTGTCTTTTCTTTTACTCAGGGTAATTTTTCAATGTTCCCTTGCATTTTTTGTTCAATTTTCTTATCTGGGTGTTGTTGATTGACTAAAAGTTTTGATTTTTGCCAACAGATTTGTCTTGTTTGCCCCTCTATGTTTTTCCTTGCTTCCAAAATATGTTGTTTGTTTGTTGTTTGATATGTTCAGTTTAGGGAGGCAACATCGTAACTGTACCTTAGTCGCTGTGCAGGCTATTAAAATCACGACCTTTGCCGCCACTCAAAAGCACGACATCCTCACCAGTCCACTCACGCAAGCCAAAAATAAACCACTCAACAAGATTAACACTCATCTCTCCCTCTATTTTGAAATTGTGAGTATCATTTATGAACTCAGACAATTTAATTTTGATTAGTTTAGTTGTGATTGGATTATGTGACATTCATAATATTTCTTTTTTATGTTTGGTGAAATTAGAGATTGATATTTTTGGATCTATTATTTGAATATTTTTATGCTTATCAAGTGTTTGATAAAATTCCTAAGAGAATCTTGTATAAGAAAAACAGAAAATATATGCAAATAAATTAAGGAAATTGGAATCAAAGTTTAGTAGGTTTTTAGAAACTTATGTAAAATTAAGATATTAAGATGAATTTACTATTCAATCTGGGCAGTGGGTTTACGTGTGATACATTAGATTTTTTTTTTTTCTCTAATATTCCTTCATAAGAACTTTAGAAAATTGAGGTCTTTCTATTATCGTTTACTTCAACTTGGTATGTAATTAATCATCTTTCTTTATTTTTTAAAGAAAATTGTAGCTATTATTAATATAATAAAAAGAGTTAATTAGTGGTTCAAGTCCAACTGATGTAGTTATAAGTTTGAGCTATAGAATGTTTAAGCTACTAAATTTTAACTATAAAATATTAGGTAGCTTTGATGTGTTATTTCCAAGGATGGTGTTGAAGCTTGAATTGCTACAATTTGCTCAAAATGTTATTGGATTTGCTAGGAAGTGTACATGAAGTGATTAAATAAAGGTCAACAAGCCTTTTTTTTTTTTTTTTTACCGTGGTTGTTGTATGTTTAATCAACATAAATGTATTCATCTTCTTTTGTGCTGGGATACGAAAAAGGCATGGAGAATCTCCTGGATTACTTTGTTTCAGAAGATGTATTGGAGTGAGCGAAAAAGGTTCAAGTAGCCTCCATACAAAATCTAAATGTGTAAGCTATCTGTTTTTCTTTTACTTATCCTCTTTTTTCTTTCAACTTTTTATTTATTGTAAATGTTGATTCATTGACTGCTTAATAATTTAATTTAGTTCATTTTTGACACCAACTATTTAATAGATTAGCAAGAGTTTTGGATGCAAAATATGTCCAAGTGAACCAAGGTTGTTATGTGCTTATAATCTTTTGATTATATTGTTATTCTAAAGTGAAAATGAAAGCAAGTATGTACTTGGAATCTCCTTGTCTTTCATTTAGAATTTTGTTTACATATTTTTATTGTATTAAAGAATTGATTGCGGATATGTTTCATTGAGAAATTTAATTAATGTTGCATTCTTACCTAAATATATTTAGTCATAGCTATTTACCTTGCTATTTGCTATTCTTTTATGCATTGACAATAATAGAGATGACAAAATCCTCTACGGCTTTGAAATAAAGTGAATTTTGAACAATTTTTAGGAAATAGGAAGAAAATAATTTCTAAATTATTAATGGGATGAGGTTTAATTTTGTACTCTCTACCCTAATCCGTGTATATATATATATATATATTCATTTTTATTTAATAACTTTTATTTTTATCAATTATAATGTTGGTTTGTTAATAAATTTTCATTTTGTTTTTACCTAATGTAAATAAGGTATAACTAAAAGAAAACTCTACAATATAATTTTTGCTCAATCCTAAAATATTGTGATGTTTTCTTTTTTTTCTTATGATGCCACTCTCTTCAAATATTTTACAGTTTTGTTATCATTTTAAGATATTGTTTCAAATTTTTAGAGTATTTTTTTAATAATTTAAATATTTTATAATGTGGTGTGATTTTATTTAAATTTTTTATTTTTAATTTATTGAAATTATATATTTATTAAAATAAACTACCTTTTTATTTATAGTTAGTATTTTCTTTAATTAGATTTATTATTATTATTATTATTATTTTAAGTGTTTATTTTAAAATTAATACTAAATAAAATTAATGTAATTTTCATAAAATTGATCTTTACTCGTTCTATATTAATTATTTATATTAATAATAAGATTTTAAATTTGGTGCACCTGAACCTCGCTACCAATGTACTAATAATAGACTATCAAATTTATTAAATAGTTCTGGGGAAAAACTTTAATTTTGTAAGGATCGAAAATGACAGCTACCTTCAGTCATCGTATTCTACAACATTGACTTAACAAAACAAGGATAAAAAATTAAAATCAAGTAACAAAAAAGCAAATCTAAGGAGGCTGAAGCGTTCATGAAACAACAACTGTGGTTGACTTATTTCTCCTTTTGTGTAATGTTACTTTTATTTTTCTTCTGCAATGTAATATTATTTTTAGACTATTGATATTTTTTTTGTTTACTTTTTAGATTTTACATTTCTTTCTAATGAATTATATTTATGTTAATAATATTTTTCACTTTAAAGTTCTTTTGTCCTTAAATTTTGAATTCTATGACTAAATATTGTTATTAAAATTTATGTGAGACTATATAAATTGTCTTTATAACAAATTTGAGACTAAATTACCAATTGTATTTGTAAGAATTGTCACAAATGACAACTACTTGAGACAATTATGTAACACTGCGATGTGTAAACTTCAACAACAGAAAAATAGCGTTGCCAATTGTATATTTGAATCTCTAAAGTGACAATTTTTAGTAATTATGAGACTATATTTACATACTCTTGAGACAAATATTGTAGTCAATATAAATCACCTATTGTGACAATTATGAAGTGTGATTAATTGTATTTTTGAATTTCTAATTTAACCATTTTGAATACCATTTGTGACAATTTTAAATCAATTTTAAGACAATGATTTTTGTTATAAAATTTTATTTTTAACATGACAAAAATAATTTTGGTCACTAGAACTTTTTAAGACAGTCTTTCTACGACTAACATGTGACAATATATTTATCGTCATAGAAAATTTAAAGTGACTAATTTGTTATCTTTAGTGGTTAAATTTATTTGTAATAAAATATTATTTTTCTTATAGTAATTTCCAATGTGGATAATCATTTCTATAAAAAATTAGAGGCTTAGTTGTGGATTGACTTTCTTTAAATGTTAAATCATTTTTTGTTGTCACGGATCTTTTACTTTAGACAATTAATTCTTAATAAGAGAACCTTACTCTGATACCAAATGAAATTCTAAGTGGGTAACTCAAGAGGACGGTGAATTAGGTATTTAAAAATTTTTGTGAATACAAATCAATTTAAACTAATGACTTCATTAATTCAATAAATGTAAATTTAAGTAATGAAGAAAAATAAAGAGATAAAGGAGAAGAAAACAAACACGAGATTTTTATATTATTTAGTAAACTCCATCTACATCTATGCTTCTAAGCAACTCGAGCTTGAAGATTTCACAAACAAAACCTTATAAACTAAGGTTTCAAAATTATTTACAATTGACTTCTTATATGCTAATAAACCTTTATAAATTTAGATGAATACATTCACTCCTTTTCAAGTATTTTACAATTACAATCACTCAATTTTGAAGTATGAAGCTAAGAACTACAAGTTCACTCACTTGATGGGTATATAAACAAATAATAGCTCAAAATATCTTAATGAATGTTAATAAGCAAATAATATTCATTGAAATGATTGATGTTGTATGAACTCAGGAATGATGTTGTTTGAACCAATTCTCGTTTGATAGATTTTGTAAAAGTTGTTTGAAATAATTTTGATTTAGTTTTTTATAGTTTGAATAAAAAAAAAATCGTTATTGACTTTGTAAACACTATTGGTTAACTATTTCATATAAACTGGATAGCTATTTGGTTATGTGGTAAGTTGTCGTTATTGCAAGATTTAAAAATTTCGTACAGTTGTTTAACCGTTTCAAAAATATCGGTTAGCCATTTTAAAACATAAACTTCTGCAACAACATCGATTAGTCGTTGAAATAAACGGTTCATCATTTTCATTACAGAATGACTTACAAAGATATTAATTAGTCGTTTTTCATAAATAGTTAACCATTAATTCCTTTAAAAATCTTATTTTTCCTGAAAAACTTTTATAAAAAATCAAATGGATCCATTTTTTAAGAAGTTTTCAAAGTTTACACATTAAAAGGTTTATAGACTTTGAAAACATTTGATGAAACAATTTTCTCATAAAATCTCTTATCTTAAAAAATGTTATGTAAATGTTTGAGCTATTTAGAGCTTAAAGACATTCATTTAGCCTTTACAAGAAATATACCAACATAATCTTCCAAAGCTTGATTCATTTGGAGATTGTTTATGACTTGATGACCTTGAGCTTGATCTCATATGCATAGTATTTTTCCTTCAAGAACTTGTGAGTTTGAAAAATATATGAATTACCTATTTTACCTATGACATACGGTTTATTATCATCAAAATCAAAAGATCGTATAGCTTTATAGGTTAGCAAAAAAATTTATAAACACGTATATAGAATATTTTTTATTATGTATATATAATAATTAATAATTAAAATAAATATTTTATATGATTAATTTTATTTTTTATTTTATTATGTCAATAGAATTGGTAATAATAATAATTTTTTTAAAAGTTAATGATTTTATTTCCCAATAAATAAGAATAATTTTGAAATTTTATAATAGATGTGAAATTTTATTAAATTTAAAAATAATTTTTAAAATCAGATTTTGAAAAACTACTCATTTCATGTATTTTTAAATCTACTGTAAGATGAGATAATTTTGTTAAAAGTACTTTTTTAAAAAAAAAATTACCAAACACCAAACTTAACTTTTAACTTTTTAAAATCATTTTTGAGTGTCCTAAAATAATCCAAAGTGGGCCCTAAATGATTAAACTATTAGATACTGAAAGATAAAAAATCCTTCCATGCATGTTATTGCAGTAGTAAAGAATGTAGAAATATGAATAAAACTTATATTGAAGCAACTTAAATGATAGAAAAGGTCAAAGAAACCTAGTAAGAAAAAGTTATAAGAAGGATTTAATTAATTTACAATAAAAAAATTTAATGTTAACTTGCATTTATTAAAAATAATATGAACTTGTTGTCAATTTTTTTTTAGAAATGGAATGGGTTTACACAAATAATGGGATGCACATATACTACCAAAAAAAAAAACATTGTTATATATATTATTGTAGACTATTAAAGTAAAAACATTATTGCTTCAAAAAAAATTTAGATAAACATTGTTGACTCAAATAATATTACTTTTAGGTAATAAAGTGGTGTTTGGTTTGAAGAAATTAAAGAGTATAAAGGAAATGAAATGAGGGACAGAAAGGAGAGAAGAATGATGGAATTTAATTTCTATTATTTTGTTTGGATTTTTGTTTATCTTTCTTGGACAATTTTACTCTACTTGATAAACTTTCACAATTATAAATTAATTAGTTGGATTTCTCTATGATGCTATATGAGCTTTGACAATATTATCAGTGGGATTTTTGTGGACTCTGGAATTTTACTGTTTTAATCTCTACCTTTCATTTAATATAGTGACAAAAAATTAATTAATTAAATAATAACAAGTAACTTTCAGGTTCCAAGTAAATGTAAATTTTTTTAATTAATTGATAAAATAAAACTTCTATTATATTAGAATAAAAATCTCACAATCAATAATGGGATCATTGGATTAAAATATTAGAATTTTCACCCTTAATTAAATTTTAATGGATAAGTAATTATATAATAAGAAATTTTCTAATATGCAAGTTGTGGTATTTCTTCATACTTTAAATTAATTTTTATCCGATCAATTAATTAGTATATTTTTAGGACACCAAAAAATTTAAAAAATACAAAAAATTTTGAAATTAAAATTATTTTGTACTATATGTAACTTTACAAGTTTAAATTTTTTCTTCTACATTTAGTATTAGAAATATACATAATAGCATTGAAATAAATGTAATTAACAAGTAATGTTATTTCAATAATACTTAATAGGGTAAAAGCTCTTTTAGTCTATATATTTTGAAGTTAATACTCATTTAGTCCTTATATTTTAAAAATACCTCAAAATATCTTTGCCGTTAAATTATTGACATCCTTACTGTTACTTTTTGTTCATTTTAGTTTGTTTTTATAATATTATCCACTTACAATATTTTTTTTGGACATTAATAAAAATAAAAAAAGTAAATTACCAATTTAATTCTAAAAAATAAAATAAAAAAAAAGAATATATATTATTTTTTGTGGAATACTCTACTAAGGAGTTAATATATTGATTTTTTATTACTATCCAAAAAAATTGGTAATTTAATTTTTTTGGACATAAGTGAACTGCCACAAAAATTAATATATATATTTTTTATTTTTAGGGTTAAATTAGTAATTTAATTTTTCTTTTTATTAATGTCCCAAAAAAAACTTATTGTAAGAGGATAATATTGTAAAAGCAAGCAAAAAAAAAAAATGATATATGTGTCAATAATTTAACGACATAGATGTTTTGAGATTGTTTTAAAAATACATTGACTAAACGGATACTAACATCAAAATATATGAACTAAACAAGCTTTTACTCTACTTTATATAAAGATATTTAATAAGATCTTATAATAATTTGTGTTGTATGAATTTAATTACAATATCTTTAATACTTAAATGATAATGATCAAAGAAGGCAATATAATAATTTTTTTGATATATGTTTTATTAATGACATTATATGAGCCACAACAAATGAGAAATTTTTTATATAATTGAAAATTATATATATGTTTTGTGTATATAATTACATGATGACATAGATATATACTTTTAAAGTTAGGTTTTTTAACTTAAATTTTTAACAAAAAAAATGTAAACTATTAATTTCATGCAACTCAATGGTGGATAATATAATATCATAAAATGTTGCTTTAACTTTCAATATCAACTCATTCAAAAAAAAAAAAAAAACTTTCAATATCAATCATTAGATTGCGAGAGATTAATGACTTAAATTTTGTGTCATAATTTGAAGTTAAAATAGCACTAACCATGCTTTTATAATGAAAATGAAAAAATGTACAAAACCTTTTTTCTCATTCTTTCCATGTAAATTTTATTGGAGGTAATATTTTATTTATTGTCACTGTTAAACATCATAATAAAAATAATGACTCTTAATAATGTAAAATTTTATAATTACTATCAAAATATATCAATAAAATAATCTTTCATAATTCATAAACTAAAGCTCATTAAGAATATACGTTAAATTTAACTTTTATGAAATTAACAAAGTGATATTCAAAAATAAAATGAAAGTAGGTTTGTGAAACTTAAAATTTATAAGGTTCGGATAACTTCCTATCATATAAGTGAAAATATAAAAATATACGAAAATTTTTTTCCCATTCTTTTCTATGAGGTAATATTTTATTTATTGTTACTATTAATTACCATAATAATAGGAATGACTCTTGATAACATAAAATTTTATTATTACAATCAAAGGATATCAATAAGAGAATCTTTCATGATTCATAAACTAAAACTAATTAGGAATATATGTTAGATTTAACTTTTGTGAAATTAATAAAGTGATGTTTGAAAAAAATGAAAATATATAGACTTATGAAACTTAAATTTTATAAGACTTAGATAATTTCGTATCATATAAGAATATTAATTATAACATAAACAATAATTTCAAGGAATTGGTATGTTGAATGGTTTTAAAAAATAATATACACTTCATGATCAATTATACAATGATCCTTAATATTATATAAAACAATGTGATATTAAAATACTTGTTTTGTTTGTAAACTTAAAAATACTTGATTATATATAATATTAAGGATCATTGTACAAAATCATAAAGTATATATTATTTTTTATAACCATTTAGCATTCTTATTCTATGAAATTATTGTCTATTGACGCAATTTATGACTTCACTTAAATATACGTATTTAGTTGTATCGTTTATTGGTATTAAATAGTATATAAATTTTATAATTACAACTTATTTATTTGATTTGTGTTAGACAATCTACTAGATATTATATTTTTTACTTATTATTATTAGATTTTGAAACATTTATGTTCATAAAAATTATCATATTACAAATTTAGAGGGGTTGAAAAATAATTTTTAAATAAAACATGTTATCCGAGTGAAATTATTTCAAACTTTAAGGGAGGTCACAATCATTTTACAAAACTTCTAACATGTTAATCAATTGGTTACAATTATTTTTAAATTATTTTTCTTTTTCTTTAAAATAAATATTGTGCAACATAACAGAGGATCTCCTTAATTGTAGATACTGTTGTAACTTATTCTCTTTCAATCTTTTTGAATTTGTATCTTTTAATTTACTTTATCTCAAGAGTTTGTTTCAAATTTGTAACTTGTACTCTATATATTCAATTCACATCAATGAAGAAAGTAAGCCATTTTATTATTCATATTATTTCTGCTATGGTATCAGGGCAATATTAATTGCAGCCCCATCTCTCAAAATTGTTTCCTTTTTTTGTTTCCCGTTTAAGCTGACATCAAGATGACCACAAATAATAATCTCAATTCTTGAACAATCAATTCAACTCCTAACATTCAAAACACCAACGAATCAAACAACATATTAATCGCCATTAATATCTTAGCCCAAGCTCCACTTAACTCATTGCCAACAATTATATCTCGTGGAAGCTGCAGTTTCACGCTCTTTTTGTAGGATATGACCACCTTTGCTATATTAATGGTTCGAAACCATGCCCACCTACCCCCCTTATTTAAAACAGCATCACCTTACCAAATCCTGCTCACACTCGCTAGATTCGCGAGGACCAATTGATCCTCAATGCCCTTGTGGGCTCTCTTTCTACCACTGTAATTCCGTTCAAGCAAAATCCTCACAAGAAGCATGGACAATAGTAGCCAACACTTACGCCTAGCCATCTCGAGGGCGTATTAAGCAAGCAAAAAGCCATCTCAAGAATTTAATTAAAGGATATCACGTGTTACTGGATTTCTTTAAAAGGTAAAAGCTTGTGTTGATGAATTGGCAATTCTTGGATCACTAATTGATGATGAAGATCTCACAGACAAGATTCTTGATAGTCTCGACAATGATTACAAGGAGCTGATGCGTGCCATTCATGCTTGAGATAACCTGATTTCAATTGATGAGCTACATGAAAAGCTGTTAAATTTTGAGGCATCTATTCAAGGTAGCAAGTCTGATCTATCTTATTTTCCTGCATCTGCTAACTCAACAAGTCGAACCAGGATTGGCACTCACTTCTTCTCTTCTGCAGGCAGCAATAATTAGACTCCTCCCACAAACTCTGATATCAAGAACACAAACTGGTGCCCATCTTTTAATTTTCATTCTCACCCAACACTACTGGAACCAATACAGGTGCTAGGCCTTATCCACGACCCTACCTTGGCCACTTACAAATTTGTCAAATTCAGGGACATACTGCTAAATGATGTCCTACGGTCCGTTTAGACCCAATTGAACAATCATATAACACAAATGCTGCAACAAAACCAACTACATCTTCATCATGGTAACCAAGAGCTCACTTCGCTTCCAACACGCCCAATACCCCAGCGTGGCTTTTGGACAGTGGTGCATATGTAGTGCATTTCTTTTAAAAAAAAAATTCTAGTAATACAAAAAATTATGGCATCCTAGAGGAACTATAATTAGCTATACTAATTCAAAATAAAGAGCAAAACAAATAGAATTTTAAAATAAATAATAATTAGTTAAATTAATTATAAAATAAAATCATATTAGGTCAAATAAACAATAAGAAAAATCCGTCATATAGAAATCCCTAGACTGTCTAAATATAGCTGTTTGCTTGTTGCATCAATTATCTATAGTGAGAAATACCATATAGGTTGGCCAATAAAAACTTACCATATGGGTACGTTTGGTGGGTCATATTTTGGGATCTACTAATATTTTATATTTTTAATAAAATATGCATCATTAAATTGGGAGGATCTCCCAATAAGACCCACTTGACTTGCCTAAATGATAGATTTTTATTAGTTGAGCGCAACATGTCAACATGTTGAGGCGGTCGACTAATCCATGTAAATTTTTCTCATTAATAGTCTACCAATACAAACGGGCTATTGTCAAGATCGACTCACAATAAAAGCTTTTGATAATAAAATGAATCTTCAGCTATTTTAATTGTAGATTTAGGGTGAACGAGAGCCCTATTATCGGTTATATTGGTGCTGCTGCGCTGGGCACAAAACAAGGATTTCAACTACTAAATTGGATGTTAAAGGCTATTGAAAACAGTGTCTAGGGGCGCGGCAGCAAAATGGAGCAGATGGCTGTCAAAGTTGATGGCAGGTGGCTGTGCACGATTACTGGCGATAATTAATTATTAAATATTAAATTAATTAAAATTCATAAATAAAAAATTTATTATTTTTTAGAAAGACGAGTACAGACCTGCCCAAACCCGAGGAGGGCGGGTCTCATTTTAGCGTATTATGCTAGTCAGTTGGATCAACATATTACACTCAACTTTTGGTACCAAATGGTGGTTTGTACGGTTAAAGATAATACATACCAGCCTAATACATAGAGCCATGCGTACGCTAATACTATAGCAACACCCAAATTCTATGTACAATCAATAATTTATGAGTTACTAATCGTAAATTTTGAAAGGATTAATTCACCGTTTCAAAAAAGTAATAAAAAAATAAAAACAACAATCATAAATATTGATATAAGAATTTATGTACACTAGCACGAGGTTCTAATGACCAGGGAGATCTGGACTTGCATACAATCACCTAATTGACCTAGACCTTAAGTGATAAACCAGAAATGAAAAGAGCAAGAATTAACTTTTTGGCTTGATCTAATAAGTACAATGAACAATATTCCAAATGAAAAAAAAAAAAAATAGAATTGACATTAATTCTAAGAATACTCACAAATATATAGTCTTAACTCATTGATTCCAAATAACAACAAAAAATAACAAAAACTCAAAACTCACGTAGAATTTAAAACTAAATTTTAATAATAATGAACGCACTGGTATGAAAGATACAAAGACACATTTATAATAACCTAAACCTAAGACCCTTGACTAAAATAGAATTACAACTTAAATAAGAGTTAAACTTTATATGAAAAAAAAAATTAATTAATACACGATCTAATTTAAGTAAAATAATCTTAAACCCTATAAACTTTAATCCAATTAGGCTTCCTTGTTCTTCGTCAATTTTCCAAATCCAATATTTTATATCCATGTCACAAATTAAGTTGTACATCAAAATATTGGTTCAAGGATCGAAAGGAAACGCGGGCGATATCCTGCCAGTCTATAAACGGAAAGATTAATGGAACTCGTGGGAGTTAGTGTTTGTTGTGGAGAGCTCAAGAGAGCACAGGGATAATTCAGATGAGTTTGGAGAATATTTAGCGGGATAACCTAGGTGTGCTCATATATGAAATATAATATGGGACACAAAATCATCATAATAAGTGAAAATAAACATGAATAATAATAAAAAAATATAAGAATTTATATGAGTCAACTGTGTAACCTACATTTCGAGGAGTAACGCATCTCTATAGACAATATATATGAAATATTGCATGATTCTCTTTAAAATATGAATAAAACCTTACTAAACATTGTCTATAGTGAATAATAACACGAGCTGAAATATGAATAAAATAATTTTCTAAGAGAAGAGTAACATAAAAGTATTTTTAAAAGGTGAAGTGGTCGAGATCTCCTATAGAAGCTTTGAATTTAAAAAAAAAAACCTAAAAAAAAAAATAGAAAAAAGGTGAAGCAGCCCAAAAGTTTTTAAAGAGGAAGTGTGAACTTAAAAAAAATTTGGTTCTATCCACCTTTGTGTGAATATATATAAATTAAGTGCCGTATGAGCATTGTCGTCTTTTCCTTCACGGGGGACTTTTCTACTGATTGGATCCTCTTTAGATAAGAGTACTTTAGAGATTTTAATCAAATGAACTTGTTGGCCAAGCTACAACTGGTATTTATCATTTGTACACTTATCTACATGACGCTTGTTGACGCGGCAGCCCTCTAGCCTCTATGAAGATTTAATTTGTTATTGATTCCTTATATTCTTGGGCTAAAAGATAAAAAAATTTTACACAATTCATGCTGACATTTAGGAAGCACACGTGACACGTGAGACCAAACATCTTTTATTTTATTCCAGTTTTGCCCTTCTAAGTGGGCTAAATTTATGCTGTCCTCATCCTTGATTAACTCACGTTGGCTTATTATTTATTATTCCTTGCCATTTTTCAGATTTCTATTGGGCCACAAATAACCTTCCCAATCTACCGCCAAAAATATCTAATGAACATTCAATAATCAATAGGACAAATATTACAAAAGATTACAAAATATTTCAGGAGCCACTGCCACATCCGGAAAAACAAACGGTCTATTAAATTCAAACACGGACGTTAGATAAGCACCGCAGATTTTGGTGAATATGTACTAGTTTCCTCTATGGAAGAGAATGGAAAAAAGATCATAAGTTGCCGTTTGTCCAAAATCACTAAACAAACTGCTCTTGGAGAATACATATTTCTCCGGTGAAAGAAAATCCCACTATTCTCTACTGCCAAATCCAGAATATATAATCATCATGATACACTAAGAGAGACTATCTATGAAATGGATGATATATCTTATGGTTGGGGATAGAAGTCCGGACATAAACTTCTATATATAAAACGGCAGAAACACCTAACTAATCATTAACATTCAGCATGGGAATCTTTAAGCACTCAGTGCCAGGAGACAATTGAAGAGAGCCTGAATTTGGGGATTTTGGTAGAATTTTCTCGCTGAAGCAGAATTTCAGTATTTGATCTTACAGTTAACTTCTTCCACTCAGAAGCTGGTGCGCCTTGTTGTCGAAAGTCACGATGAGAGTACAGAACATTGAGTGTCGAAGGGGCAGCAATTGTCATAAACAGTTTGATAATGGATTATCAGAAAATCAAAAGACAAGATACAAGTATCAGTTATTTACATATTCTTTACAAGCACACTACGAAAGTATAAAAATAGTATGGCAGCGAATCACTTTCCAACGAAAGAGAATCCCAAGCCTGCTCCAATGCAAAATCCACAGTAAACTACGAGCTTAAAGACTACCTCTAATGTAGCTCTTCCTGTTGACACTTTCTTCATTTCTCTCTACATCTCACCAACTAGACAGACATATGAACACAATTCTTACAAGCATTTAACAAAACTTGTAACAAATGGCCGGTACAGTTGTTATAATTTTTGCATTTACAATGAGGCATGTAATTTTAAAATGTTAAAATGCAAAATGCAAAACATGGGCCAATTAAAGACCCCTGTGATGGTAATGACACCATACAAAATACAATAAAATTCGGTTAAGAACTTTTGTTTTACATAAAAGTACTAGAATAAAAATACTATATTTGCTCAAGGACAGCCAAAATATGGCCAATTAATTAAACTTACAAGTTCATAATTTATAAAAGTATATCTTATGGATTAAATGCCCAAATTCCCAATACTTATCCACTTACAAGTTTACAATTTTAGTAGTCGAACAAAGCAATCAGAAAAAGAAAAATACCATATATGCTAGAGAGATTAGAAGATCCAACCATACTCAGCATTAGGACGAACAGGCAACTAACATTCGATATTTTGATAGAACTCAAAACGAAAGTATCTTCTTGATCCCCTTTAAATTCCAGAAATTCACCCAATACAAATTTGTTACCTTCAAGCTGTAACCTGCAAAAAAATAGAAAAGAAAACTTTCATGTTTTCTTTCCAAACAACAACCTTAATCAATCATCTGAGAACATCATCACATATAGGGCTAAGAACTTGGACTAATGGGACAATTGGAAGGCCAACATAAGCTGAAGACCAAGATCAACCAAATGACTTGAACATGGTACTTAATCCAATCAATTCCAACATTATCTGAGGTTTTTTTGACATGAGGTAAATCTGAAGTTTCTGGACATGAGGTGTGTAGAGGCATAAGGTGCCATCAAGAAGCTAAACTTGGGGAATGCAGAATGCTCAAGCAATTAGCAGTGGAACAGATAACGCTTGCCCAATTTAAAAGAGCAAGAAGCTTTTACCACAGAAAAGCAATTATAAATTGCCTAGTTCACCAAACAAAATAATTTTTGTCATTCAATTCTAAAGTAGAAATCATAAATCAATATTATATAAAAAGGAAATAAAAAAAAAAATGAAGAGATCAAAGATTTATGATTTGTTGAACAACCTGTCATAACATGCAATCTCTGAAGTACAAGAATAAATTACTCAAATAATATAGGGCCCCTTTTAAATATGGACAAAGAATGAAAAATTCCAAAACAAATTCATACCCAAAAAATTTAAAAATTAAAAATAAAACAGATGGTCCAACAGCAGCTACCTCAAAAACCTATATCCCGCTCATTCAAAATAAATAAATAAAAGAGAAGGCAAAGACAAAAAGAAAATAGGAAGCCTACATTGTCATAAACCCAAGTCTCGAACTGTGTTTCTAACACCAGTGCTATTTCCACAATTTGGACACCAATTGTGAACTAGTTTTTGAGCAATATTATTGTTAGACTTTTAATACCAATATTGGCCACTTACTTAGCTTAAGTTTTCGGGTTAAGCGGTTTTGTAACATGGTACCAAAGCTAAGGTCTGGTTTTCGTACTCGACATTTTATTCACTTTTGTCTCCATTAATTTCCTAGTAATTTCATTGTCTTTTTATTATTATTAGAAAAGGATCCACTTCGAAATATCTTAATTTCACCCAATCTCACAGGATATGGTACACATGAATGGGAACGTTAGACCTTAAATAATACTTACTATTGGGACCTTGCATTATAGATTAAAACTACTTGCTGAAGTGGTTTAATGATACTAAAATAGCAGCCTCCCACAAGAACAGAAATTAAAAACACTTCTTTTTAAAACTGTCTTTGTTGCATCTTCAATTAGTATCTTCAAAAATAGTTATGCGTTTCTTTCTTCATAAAATCCTACAATCCTTACTAGTCAACATTCTCATTCACAGATGAAGGTACCACAACAATACATCTTATGCAGGAGATTCAACAGTGATGCAACTTGCAAGTTTGGTTGTCTAGTCAGTTTAGATGCCTCATATGGTACTCACAGCAACTTCCAAACAGTTTTAGAAAATGCAAACATATAAAATATAATAATATAGGGACAAATTAAATGAACTTTGGAGTTTTGAGGCACAAATGGAAACATACCTGTCCCACATTGAAGCTGTCCAAAGAATAAAATTGAGTTTGGGATGATCTGGCTTCAGTTGTGTCAATTGGTCATAGGTAATGACCTCTGGCAGGTTTAAAGAAATGGGGCTACAACCCAAAAATATGAAATAAAATTATAAGTTCCATAAGAAGATAATCACCAACTACTTTAAAACCATATAACACATTTGCAGCACATCTAGTGAATTAGATTCCAAATTAATGCTTCAATTTCTCAAAAATTATTTCAACTGTCATAGACAATGTTGCTCAAATCTTTCTAAGTGGTTGACTTACTTGATTCACGCTCAGAAAGAGAAGTTCAACCATGAAGGAGTCTTCCCCTTTCTAGTAAATTTATATTTATAGTAAGTAGTTCAATCACAATATTTGAAAATGAGAAGCTAGGAATGAAATCAAAGGCATTCTCATCACAAGATATATATGCTTAAACTCAGGGTAGTAATCCTCTAGGAATCATTAAGAAAATTTCTAACCCCAAAAATAGTCCTCAAATATTGCTGAACATGACATTCTGTCCATATCATAGAAGCACTAATTATATGGTAAATAGATATGAATTTATAAAGATAAATGACATTAAATGCCTAGGAACAATATAAAGATGTTAACACGCACCGTAATTTTGGATTAGGAAGTATTACTTTGCAAGATAAACATCTTTCTCTGCAGGAATTCCTCTTGTTCCACCTGAAACAGAGAAATTCAAAGAAACAACTGGAACTTGAATGATTCAAATAAGCAATCAGGATATATTTTCTTTTCTTAATTCTTTATTTCTCACTTCCACATAGAACTGCAACAAGTGAACATAGGGACCCATCAAGGAAAAAAAATATAGGTAATATCTTTGCAAAGACATAAAAAATTGTGTGAAATCAAGAAAAACGGTAAAGGCTCTCCATATCACAGGCTAGTTATTAGAGATAAAAACAAACTTATTATAGATAAAAACATTAGGAACCACTTAGTTTGTAGTCATATAACCTGTGACAAGGACAAAAATAATTCATTTAGACCATTAACAAGAACTAAATATGACAGTTCCATAGTTATTACCGCACACATTTCACAGGAAAATTGGACTTTGGATGTATCCATTAAGTTGGATATAAGATTTTTTAGTCGGCAGTAATAACAAAACAACCACTTTTAACTATAACTAACCAGATTAGGGTGAACTGCTTCACCCATGCAAAGCCAGCTGCCATCATTATTGATTGATACAAGTCCTGAAAAATTCTTGACAGATATCACCACCGTCTCCCTGTAATTATATACTTTGATGTTATCAAATACATATGACCCTATATCACAAATTTTCACAAATAAAATTATGATTAGTCCTATGTGGTTTTATTTCTGTTAAGTTGGCTAGAGGGCAAAAGAACCTAAACCCATGAACATAAACACAAACACAATGTAAGAAGGATTAGAACCCACGACCTCGTGACCAAACCGACTCTAACATCATGTTAAGCTACCTTCAAAAGCTAAACAACTCTGTAGGTGAATGCCCATTGATAGTAGTTAAGCTCTAAACATATGTAACCAACCCAAACAAGTCAAAAATAATTACCGTGGGAGCAAAGATAAAACCCAATAAAAAAAGACGTAGAACGAATTGTGTATCCATTCTTTCTAAATAAAAAGCAGCATTGCACCTAAGTCTATATCTTGATCCACCAATGGCAGTCATTATACATGAACCCAGACGAGACAGACGACAATTTGCACTATTTCCATGAAGAAAAAAAAATAAAACATTTACCCACTTTTGACAAGAACTATATCAATATTCTGCAGAGAACGTGTTTCAGGATCGGGAGTTCGAAGCCCCACATATGCTGTTCCTCCATAAAGCTCCTCAAGTCTACAAATTTGTTATATGTAATGATATGGTAAAATTTTTTTTTTTAAAAAAAAATTATAATAAAAATAAGACTCTAATAATAAGATCAAAAACTATAAACCCATATAACTTAAAATGTTACCAATTGGCAACTGAGACTGTAACAGTACAATCAGAAGTCTCCGCGTACGAAACGGCGTCGTCATCGGCAATCCGCTTGAAGATTTTGTAAATGATCAAACCGCAGGAACCCCCACACAGAGAGTTGTTAAAGGAGCTTTCATCGGCGACGTTTGGATCCCAGAAATTTTTATTTATTTATTATTTTGCTGGAAAATGTACTGTAACAATCATACATGCTTTATTTTTCTTTTTAAAAAGTGGTTGCTTTAGAAACGGGTTTTATTTTTTGGCGGGTTTAATTGGCTGACTGTCGTTGACCATATACTCGTCATCATTAAATTGCATTAAGCTGCGATGCAGTGTAACATGGACCACAGCATGCATAATAATATTTTATATTATCAGTTTATATTGAATAGACTTATTAATATTTTAGTTTTTTTCATCATTAGTTATATTAAATTAATTATATTAATTATTTTTACTGTCAGCCACTGCCAACCGCGGCTGGCCGTCGTAGGCTCGCTGTATTATTCTAGTGTCTTTTGAATTCAATCAGAATCTTCGTCTTCCTATTTATGCAATGGTACAGTTATCATTAAAAATATATATATTCGTCAGCTGTAGATTTACAGTTAAAAATTTTAAAATTTAAAATTTGACTTGAAAGGAAAAAGAAAGCTATATTGTTGGTGATAGTTATACCGTAACATAACATAGTTCCGGCGATAAGGATTCTGATGATGTCAAAAATGTATAAATAAAGTCTGTAGCTAAGGTTAAAAGGAATAAAATGGAAAGTTACTGAAAAGCTAGATCAGATACACACTTGTAATTCTTGGTTACAACTTTCAAGTGTGAGATTTAATTAGGGGAATTGGTTTTCATGAATTGTCCTGTTTAAACATTATACATGCAAGTTTTTGGCATTTGAAACGACCTTTATGTGGCATATCTATGTTTCCCTAGGTGTCAGAGATAAGGTGTACTGTTTTATATTTTATTCTTGGAGATGCCATGGAGTGCGATTAGGTCTAGAGATACCATGAAGCAAAAACAATCTTGAAACTAACTAGCTGGTGAAAGTAATTAACTTTGGGAACTTTCTAAACAAAAGGGCTATCAATAAAATGGCATGCCTTCCATAAGACGCACTGAAACGATGATCAATTAGGGGTGGCAAAACGAATAAACGAATCGAATCGTAAACGAATTGGGTCAAAATTCTATAGATTCGATTCGATTCGCTTATTAAACGAATTGAAATTTCGGGATTTGGATTCGATTCGCTTATTAAACGAATATTCGGTTTGATTCGTTTAATTCGCTTAATAGAATTGATAAACGAATCGAATCGAATTCGGATTCGCTTATTATTCGCTTATCCTTTACGAATTCATAATCGAATCGAATCGAATCCAGATTCGCTTACAATTCGCTTAGAAAAATATAATTAATAAACAAAATTAAGCAAAAAAACACAAATTTAATATCCCACAACAAAATACAAATAATTCAAATCATATTATACAGTTATCCAAATACCAAATACCAAATCCTTAATATTAAAAATAACAATAATTCAAATTCAAATTATAAAGAAATGTAATTTCTTTAATTCTCTTCATTTGTCTTTGTTACCTTGAAAACAAAAATCCTACACCAAAAAGTAAATAAAATGTTATTAACATGCTGCAATATTAATAATAGTCATTGTAAAATTTCAAAAATCAAAATATATAGCAAATTTGTAGCATTTTCAAGGAAATAATAATTAAACAAGATAAAAATTTTACCTACTACACTCACACACTGTCATTTAGATCATTGACACTGCATGCAGATAGAAGCATAATTAGTGCTCATGTTTATAATGTTTTGAGTAAGTTGGTCCACAGTGACATCTAAATTTTCTACAATAATTTTATAAAAATAAATCTTAATTATAAATAATTAAACATAATATTATAAAAAAAAAAGTAAATAAATTTTATAAGCAAGTTTTTTTTAATTTTAACTTATATATTTTTAATACAAATTTATTAAATTAATAATATAATTAAAAATTAATATATTTTATAATACAAATTTATTAAATAAATAATAAACGAATTTTAAACGAATCGACCCATATTCGATTCGTTTATGACTCATTTATTAAACGAATTCTAAACGAATAAACGAATCAAAATTTTCAAACCCGTATTCGATTCGTTTAATTAACGAATCGAATCGAATTCACCCATTTATTAAACGAATTAATTTTTTCAAACCCAAACCCATTTAATTCACATCGAATCGAATCGAATAAACGAATCCTGACCCATCAATCATGATACACTCTAATTGAAAAGCTTTTAAGACTTTTGATAATTGACATTATCTCATGTATCAGGTTACAAATCATCTCTACCTAATGACATGTTTGATATTTCAACAATGCTTCCGTATCATGACATAATTATAACATCAATTTTCTAGCTAGTTACAATTATGAAAGAAATGCAGCAAACACAAAGCTTACCAATGCACAATGACAATGGAATTTCTAGAGCACTTTTCTGGTCTAAGGCAAACTCGGCATTGGGGCTCTCCTTCAGACAATAGTATGCTTAGCATCTCCTCTTGCTAGCCGCAAAAAACATCTGTGGATGATCTTCCATAAGGCCTATTATCATCACCGCTATTGTATTGAGTAAGCATTCCCATTTAACAAGCTGAACTTTCCAGAACTTTGGCCAGGCTGTTACACATAGAGCAACTTGAACATCCAAGTGCTCTAAATAATTGACTCCCAAAGTACGCAACCACTCTCAAAGATTACAAAGTTTGGGGTACAATAAACCAAGAGTGAAGCATTATTATGAAACTATTAATTAGTACTAGAGGATTTGATTGTTCATAACAGAATCAAAGAGTATCACTCATTGAAGGTTTCAGTGTCCATATAACTGCCATCTACCTCATGAACTCCTCCATCTAAGTTTGATGAGTTGAAGTCAGGAGTGGTTTGTCCAGTTTCTTTCACAAGATTGTTCATTCTGAAAACCCTCGTGAATCGATCAGCTCATCTACCTGCTCACTGTCAAATTGAGAATTCAAAAATTCACAGCCATAACTAGGACCATTAGAATATGATGATTCCTGTTCTGGATAAATTGGTGACTGTGGTGCCAAGAAAGAGGCATTAATCAACCCATTAAAGCCACCGTGTGTATTGAACTCTGCAAATAGCTGAGGCTCTGCCGTGACAGAATTTCCAATAGTGTTAGTTGAATAAACAGATCGATACTGATTTGGTAGCATTAGTGACTCCAAAGTGTCATGTGGTACTAGTTGCAATTCTTTGGAAGTACTTTTTGCAACATGATTTCGAGAATAAGAAACCAAGTTAGGTAGTTGCTGCGACTCAGGGAAAGCAATTACCTGCTCACTATCAAGTTTAGAATTAAATAAATCACAACCAAAACTAGGATCATTAGTATATGATGATTCCTGTTCCGGATGAATTGGTGACTGCCTTGCCGAGAAAGAGGCATTATTCGGCCCACTAATGCCATCGTGTGTATTGAATTCTGCAAGTAGTCGAGGTTCTACCTCAAAAGAACTTTCTACAGCATTAGTAGAATAAGTAGCCCAATGCTTATTTGGTAGTATCTGTGACTCCAAAATGTCATGTGTTACTAGCTGCAATCCTGTGAAAGTATTTTCTGCAACATGATTTCGAGAAAAAGAAATCAAGTGATTCGGTTGTTGCTGTGACTCTGAAAAAGCAATTACCTGCTCACTGTCAAATTGAGAATTCAATAAATCACAACCAAAACTAGAACCATTAGAGGATGACGATTCCTGTTCCGGATAAATTGATGACTGCAATGCCGAGAAAGAGGCATTATTCAACCCATTATAGCCACTGTGTGTGTTGAATTCTGCAAGTAATCCCGGTTCTGCCTCAAAAAAACTGTCTACAACATTAGTTGAATAAGCTGCCAAATGCTTATTTGGTAGTATCCGTGACTCTAAAATGTCATGCGATACTAGCTGCAATTGTGTAGAATTATTTTTTGCAACATGATTTCGAGAATAAGAAATCAAGTGGTTTGGTAGTTGCTGCGACTCAGAGAAAGCAATTACCTGCTCACTATCAAATTGAGAGTTCAATAAATCACAGCCAAAACCAGGACCAATAGAATATGATGATTCATGTTCCAGATAACTTGGTGACTGCAGTGCCGAGAAAGAGGCACTATCCTGCCCATTAAAGCCGCCGTGCGTATTGAATTCTGCAAGTAATCGAGGTTCTGCCTCGAAAGAATTTTCCACAACATTAATAGAACAAGCAGCCAAATGCTGATCTGTTAGTCTCAGTGACTCCAAAATGTCGTGTGGAACTACCTCCAATCCTGTGGAAGTATTTTCTGCACCATGATTTTGAGAATAAGAAACGAAGTGATTTGGTTGTTTCTGTGACTCAAGGGAAGCAATTTCTGCAACATGGTTTCTGGAATAAGAAGCCAAATTTTGACTTGCTAGTAGCTGAGACTCTTCAGCAGTAATTTCTCCAAAATGGCTTTTAGAATAAGAAACCAAACTTTGGCTAGGTGGTAGCTGAGATTCTGCAGGTATAATTTCTGCAACATGATTTCCTGAATATGAAATCAAATGGTCACTTGGTAGTACTTGAGAGACCAAAATATTATTTTCTGCAACATGGTCCCTATTAGAAACCAATTGCTGAGTTGCTGGTATTACAGATTCCAGGAAAGTATTTTCTGCAATATGATTTCCAGAAAAAGAAATCAGACGGTCATGTGGTAACACTTCCAAATCCAAACTAGTGGTAGCTGAGTCTTCACTACAAGAAAACAAATTCTCACTTGATGGTAGCTGAGTCTTCGAAAATATATTTCCTACAACATGATTTGTTTTAGAAACCAAATGTCGATCTGGTGGTTGAGCCGATTCTACAAAAATATCTTCTACAACATTGATGCTAGAACAAGAAGCAAAATCTTGACTTGATTGATGTTCATCTGTAGTTGAAATCCCTTTTTTTATTGCCAGGCGACACACAACAAAGTTTTCCTACACGAATAAAAAGCAGAAATAGGATAAGTTCACAATATTGACTGTTGTATAATGAATTATGTTTTCACTAAACTATTAAACCATATACTTAATAGTTTTTCCAATCATTATTCTATTAAATTATACGGCTTAATAATTTTCTCGAAGTTTAACATATCCGATCTTGAATTTGAGCAGTATTTGCAAAAAAAAAAAAAAATGTCCAATTCGTTCTAAACAAACCTCATACCTTATAACGAGGGTCATCCGCAACAGATATCTCGTGCATAACCCACTCAGTGCTAGCTTTCTTGGAAGTAATATCGTCGGGGATAAAAACAAGAATGTCCTTGGTACCAATCACCTCAAGACTGTTTTTGCTCTTCATCTTAGAACCACTGCCAGTGATTTTCCAGGTTCCCGACTTGGTTTGTCTATGTTGTTGTTGTCCTGACCGTTTCCGCTTGGCAGGCCTGTACTTCGGCTTACAGAAATAGTACCACACATCTTCCATAGACTGAATCTCAGAAAGCCCTGCACCACAATATATTAGTTCCGAATTTTAGCTACTAAGCTAACTTCAACGACACTTGTTAGGCGTGGTGATACTTACTGGGTAGCTCCCAGGGGTCGAAGCTGTAGAAATCAATTTCCTTGATCGTATCGACAGAGAAACCAGGGTCAAGCCTCTTCTTCTTCAGGAGATCAATGATTTGTTCATCCAACGGCCGGAATCCAACCCCCAGGAGACTGTCCATTTCTGATTCAACACGCACGAGAAACAGAGTTTTAAGAGCTATATCTAAAGCAAAATTTGTAAGTGGGCGGTAATATTATTTGAAAATAAACTTTAGACGAGTGATGCCAGGTTAACAGAAATGAAAGGAATGTACATATTGTTGTTGTAACTTGTAACAGAAGGAATTAACACGTCGTTCTATCTCCGTGGACTGTGGCTTGACTTAATTTCTACGCATTGTGCTGTTGACTGTAGTAATGTTTCCCGACGGCGTTAAGTCGAAATAGTGAGAGTGTACAGAATTGATAGATATCGTTTGACGCTCCGTCAACCAGTGATGAATGTGATCCTATTTCCCATCTTTGTAAAATGTGGAAGAAGAGTAATAAATTGCATTAAAGAGGACCAAAGTTTTTAAACAATACAATAAGGCACAAGTATAGTAGTAGGTCATATGGGTTAAATCGAACACTTGAGTTTTTTATTTTAGGAGACAAAGACTCCAGCCTTAATTAGGTGAGTGGCTAACAAGTTAACAAATCGACTATAATTATTATAAGTTTCTATTTAAAAAAAAAAATCCATGAATTAAGATCTAATAAAGTACAAAGAAATTTTTTTTTAATATGATATAATCTATCCACCTGAATTATTTTAATTGAATAACTCATTCGAAACAACAACAAAAATAAAATCTCGACCTATTGCCCCATAAATATAACACAATCCTGCCGCTAGATCAGCACGTAAAAACTTAAATCAATATTTAATCACTTTATTAAACCATCAATACACTAGAAAAACAAAAAGCTAGCCCTATAAGAGAATTCACTAGAAAATCCACACAACAAGCCCCTGCCCTAGGCCATTGACGACTCGACGCGCTATTATTAGCAAACCTATGATTTTTAGCATGGGCAAACCTCTCGATCCGAAAGGGGCACGAAAAAATTCACAAACAAACAAGGGCAATGAAAACATAGTATTCTAAAAATGCATAACAAAATAAAAGAAGAACAAAAAGAATAAAACAAAATACAAAAATAAAAATTGAAGAATTGTTATTATATTTTGGGGGAGATATTTTCATCCCATTATTTTTTTAAATCCACCTTACTTTCAAAAAATTATTATAACAAGTTCACATTATTTTTAAAATATACAAATTAACAAAAAGTTTTAACAATTGATTGATTAAATTATTTTTATAATTTTTTTAAATAGATATCTTTGACTATTAAGGTCATTTTAAGATAAGTTTTATTCAACTATTTTAATCTTATAATATAAAATAATCAAATTATCTTAAGAAATATGAGCTCTTGTATTTAATAATTTAAGTATTAATTTTATTTGATTAAATCTGTAAACTTCTATTTTATTTGATTTTTAAATATATATATATCTATATATATATATATATATATATATATATAAACTTATTGTAATTTTTTCTTAGAAGTGGAGTGAGTTTACAAAACTAGTGAGATGAAAATATCATCATCCTTATATTTGTTTTGGTGAAAAGAATTCTGAAACCAAAAGTTTTAAAATTGCCTAACCTAAGTCCTCAATGATTGCATGTTTATCATTTAGGTCCTAGACTAAGTTCTACCAATTTAGGGAGAATTTGATGATCAGTTAACCAATGCAAAAGGTGACTATTATGCCCCTGAGTCTTTTTCAATCTTTTTTTTTTTAATCTCTCTTACTGGCCATACTGGATACTTTTGATGTGAAAAAAAATTACACAAAGATGAATTTGATGAGGATGATAGTAATAATTAAACTAAGTTGATTGAGTTGTCGTTAATTACTTCACTGTGCCTGGTTGGGATAATAATCAAAACATTAGAAATTGTTTTACGGGATTGGCTAACAAAAATGAGTTATCCATCATCCACTATTTTACATCTTTTCAAGAAATTAGGATAAATTCTCATCAAAATTTTGTGGCATTTTTTATCTTTTTGGTCATTCTACGATATCTTGATCGGTACTGTATTTAATTATTAAATTATATAAATAAAACAAAGGCATGTGAATTTAATTTTAAAAAATATAAATCAATATTAAGTATAAAATAAAACATAAATTGTGTAAATAGAATATAAGAGTTGTAAATGAAAAAGTAAAATAAGTAAATTAATATAGGTATGGTGAATTAGTTTATTAATAGTAAACAAAACAAAAACTTACAATTATAGTCTAAAACTTATAAATAAATAATAAGTGTAAAATAAAACATCAATTAAGTAAACAAAATATAAGACTTATAAATGAAAGGTAAAACAAGTAAATTTTTACATGATTGATAAATTGTTGTATTACTAGTAAAAAAAAGTTATAAATATAATATGAAATTTGTAAATCAACATTAAGTACAAAATAAAAATAAAAATTATATAAATAAAATATGATACCTTTAAATAAACGATAAAACAAGCAAAATTAATATAAGAGTGGTAAATTAGTGTATTGTGGATAAACAAAACAAAAACTTACAGATATAACTTGTAAATCAATATTAAGTATAAAATAAAATATAAATTATGTAAATATAACACAAGACCTGTAAATGAAAGACAAAAAAAGTAAAATAACATAGGAATGAAAATTAATATATTATTAGTAAATAAAACAAAAAAGTACAAATATAATATAAAACTTGTAATTAACAATAAGTATAAAATAATTTATAAATTATATAAATAGAGCATAAGACTTGTAAATATAAGGTAAACTAAGTAAATTAATATAAGAGTAGTAAATTGATCTATTATCCGTTAATAAAACATAAACTTATAAATATAACATAAAACTTATAAAATAACAATAAATGTAAAATAAAATATCAATTAAATAAATGAAACATAAGACTTTTAAATAAAATGTAAAATAAGTAAATTAACGTAAGAGTGATAAATTAAAGTATTATTGGTAAACAAAATAAAGACTCACATATAACATAAAACTTATAAATTAATATAAAATGTAATTAATTATGTAAATTAAGCATAAGACCTGCAAATAGAAGATAAAATAAATAAATAAATAAATATAATAATTACTGAAAATATAAAAAATATAAAATAAGAACTTATTATAATAATGAACACATTATATATTTGCTTAATTCATTTCTAAACTGAATAACGATAGTTTTAGATTTATATAATACATGTGATGATATATATGAAATTTTATTAATGATAAAATTTATTCTCAAAACCAACTTTTGAAAAATTATTCTTTTCATATTTTTCAAAACTGTTTGTAAAATAAGATGATTATTTTATATTTTTCTAAGCCTTCTCGACAACCTCAAATATTTTTTAAACATAAGTAATAATTAAAGTTTACAATAGACAATACTATGATAGAAAAAAAAAAAGATTTATGAATGTCATAGAATGAATATAAAATTTATAATTAATTCAATTCAATCAAACTTACTTTAATTGTTTTCAATACAATTTTTTTATTTCGATTGATGAGCGGCTTTTTTTTCTTTGTTTAATTAAATTAAATAAATAAATTATTTTTTATTTAATGAAAGTTTAATATTGATTTACAAATTTTATATTACTTTTAAAAGTATTTATTTTGTTTTCAATTTTAAAACACTAATTTATCATCCTTATATTAATTAATTTATTTTATCTTCTATTTATTAATTTTATATATAATTTATAAAATTTATATTTATCACGATATTAACGTCGTAATTTTAATCAAAGACATAATAATTTTTTTTTTATATTTAAAAAAAATGGTATAAGAGAATCAAAAAACACTTTTGGCATTTTGTTTGTTGAACAACTAGAGTACTTATCAAATCCAAACTTAAAATTTAAGATTACAATTAAGAACGGATTCATAATGTTGTAAATCAATTTATAATATTATAAAAATTTATTTACCACGTGGTAAATCTATTTCAAACTTTCATCCCGACTTCATTCCTGATTAAATACTTTTTAGATCGCGTCGTCATCCTTGCACTTTTTTTTTCTCTTTCCTATGTTTTAAAAACAAAAGTAAAAGTTCGGATTTTTTTTGAAGCACCGGAAAAAGTGATCCAATTTTTTCCATTTATACGAGCAAAGTGTTACTTGTTACCCAAGGAAGCTTAAGATACCACCGGGCCAGCACCACTTTGCTTTATGACTCCTCTGCTTTTCCCTCACAATCTTGCTACAGAAAATCTAGAATCTTCCGCTTCTTTGGATTTATGTCTTGTCAATTTATAGAAGATTTTTCACCAGCGTATTTGAAATGCAAAATTTTGGAAATTTTTGAGAATCATTACTGTGCAGAATAATCATCATGTCCCTCTTTTCCAAGAAGTAGTTTGCTAGGATTGGATGATTTATTTAAAAAGAAAACAAGAAAAAATTTACAAAGCGAAAAGGAAGCAAGACTTTCGAATACAATTGAGATGACCAAGAAAGTCCCACGCACAGATTCCTGATGACTTCATATTGTTCAATAATGAGTGGATGTGCGTGAACCAGTCACATCTCTTCTCGTACTCTTTCGAAACAGACATTTCTTCCCGTCGAGCTCCAAGAACCAGACAATGTTATAATAATTAATTTTTTTTTATAATAAAATTATCACTTAAAATTTAAAATTATTTATATTATATAATTAATAATTAATAATTAATAATTAAATATATAAAAGTGTACTTAAATTCATAACTTAAATAGCCCTTTAATTTATTTATGTATTATTTTTTTTACGATAGGATATCAGAGAGAATATAATAGATTTAATACGATACGTGTGACTTAGAGACCATAATCATTTATATAGACAACATTTCTTATTGTCATTAGGTATTTCTAATTCTGTTAATCATAGAATTAGAATATCATTAGGTCCTACACATTAAAAGTTCACACCCTATTAGATACATTAAAGCTCAAATTATCGAAAAACCTAATTAGATCACTTTTAATTGGGTTTAACTTTATATGACATTCTACAATACATAACTATTTATATATAAGTTCAACGTTAGATTAAGGATCCAATAATATTTGATAAAATATCCAATAATCTTCCACTTGAGTTATACGTGAAACCTTATAATTATGTTTTGCAAAAAATAACCATACGAGTTCAACATTTCTGTCATTTCTAAAATATATCTATAACCAATTCGGTACATTAATCATATCAATATATAATCAAAACGACATTCGTTACAACTATCGTAACTCTACTAAGCTAATACAACTGAATAATATGGATTATGATGTAGATGTATAGAATAGAAATTGTATGCAATGTGATCTTAACATACCAATTTCCAACCGGTCTTTCTTAAACCTTAGTGAGATCAAACCTTACCAAAATCAGAGTGTAAATAAACCATAATTTTATTTCTGCAGAAAATAACTTTAAATATCCATAAACTAAAATAACTGAAAAATTTCTATATCATAAGAACATCTAAAATTACAAATTCCAACTAAAACTGAATATCATTAAATGACAAGACACTCATACGAGCAGTGTGCTCATGAATATTTTGGGTGGCAATCACTTAGTAAGCAAATCCGCAATCATGGAGTTTGTGCCAATGTGCTCTATAGACAACTGTCCATTCTAAACTCTTTCTTTAACATCTAAGAACTTGATGTCTATGTACTTTGACTTCGTCGAGCTTCAATTATTATTGGAATACATTACTGCTGACTTATTGTCACAAAATAATCTGAGTGGCCTATCAATATTATCTACTATGTGATGCCCTTTGATAAATTCCACAACCATATCCTGTGATTGAATGCCTCATAATATGCTATGAACTTTGTTGCTATAGTAAAAGAGGCTATATGAGACTCTTTAGCACTCTTCCAGGAAATAGCACCTCCAGCTAACATATAATTGTAGTCCGTTGCAGACTTCATACTATCTTGGCATCCAGCAAAATCAGAGTCAGTATACCAAATGATCTCAAGCTTATCTGACTTCCGATATGTGAGTATATAGTTTTTTGTTCTCTGTAAATACCGTAAGACTCGTTTGATTGTCTTCCAATGGTCTACTCCTGGATTATTTAAATATCTGCCCAACATCCTATTAATGTACACAATATCCGGTTGTGTACAAACTTGAGTATACATTAAACTTCATATTGATGATGCATAAGGAATCTTATGTATCTCATTTTTCTTAAAATCATTCTTAAGGTACTGATTAAGATTAAACTTGTCTCCCTTAGCCATAGGGGTATCATCTGACTTACAATTCTGCATGCCATATCTCTTGAAAGCCTTTTTGATATAGCTCTTTTGTGATAATCTAAGTATACCTCGAGAGCGATCCCAATGTATCTGTATGCCTAATACAAAATATGCGTCACCAAGATCTTTCATCTCAAAATTATTATATAGAAATCTTTTGGTGTCGTGCAATAAGCCTATATTGTTGCTGGCAACCAAAATGTTATCGATATATAAAACTAGAAAAATATACTTACTCTCAAAACCAAACGAGATTATTACTTGATGAAACTTGAAATACTATTATCAACATACTTGCTTGAACTCATAGATGGATTTTTTAAGTTTATAAACTATATTCTTTGGATCTGCTGACACAAAATATTCTGGCTGCACCATATAAATTGTCTCATCAATCCCACCATTGAGAAACTCTGTCTTCACATCTATCTGATGTAACTCAAGATTGAAATGTGCCACTAATGCCATTATAATCTTGAAAGAGTCTTTCGAAGAAACCAGAGAGAAAATCTCTTTATAATTGATGCCTTCTTTCTGTATAAAACCCTTAGCGACAAGACACGCTTTATATCTCTCCACATCGCCTTTCTAATCCCTCTTAGTTTTAAATATCCATTTGTAACCAAGTGGTTTTGTACCTTCTGGCGATGGGACAAGATCCCATACGTTATTATCTTTCATGAACTTTATTTCCTCATTCATGGCATCAATCCACTTCTGAGAATTAAAACTTTCCATGGTTTAATAGAAATTGATTATATCATCTTCCATTACTAATGACACTACACTTCTCCTTTCTCTAGTAGATCCTTAATGGCATAGGTTCTTGAAGTTGTAGAGTTTGTTCTTCTAGATTAATATCTGGAGTTTATGCTTCTAGAACAATATCTGGTATGAGGGGTTCTCCAACATTATCTTGATCTTTTGTGTCTTGAATAAAGTCAGGAATTTCCGATCAATGCCAATAACACCTGTGGGAATATTAACATATTCCTCTTCAAAGACAAAGTCTCTAACTGTATCTCCCACCCAAACTCGACATCCTCAAAAAAACCATGCATTTCTTGATTCAATAATTGATTTAGTAGTAGGATCATAAAACTCGTACTTCTTGGATCATTCAGAGTATCTAATAAAATAGTAACTCACCGTCCTGGAGTTCAGTTTATTCTCATTAGGTCGATAAGGCCTTACCCTAGCTAAACATCCCCAAACATGCAAATGTTTTAAACTAGGCTTCTTGCCCGTCCAAAGTTCGTAAGGGATTTTAGTAGTTGCTTTGTTGAAACCTTGTTAAGGATATAAGCTGCAGTCTTAAGTGCTTCTCCCCAGAGTGATTCAAATAAAGTAGAAAGATAAATCATACTCCTTACCATGTCTTTAAGCGTTTTGTTTCGTCTTTCAACAATATCATTCATAGTGAGTGAGCTCGGCATAGTGTACTGTAGGACGATACCGCATTTCTCTAGGAACTTAGTAAATAGTCTTGGATTAGTAAATGGTCTTAGACGTTGTTCACCGGAACCGTCATATCTACTATAGTACTCACCACCATACTTAAATCTGACATTTTTGATTCTTTTGTTAAGTTGATTTTCAACTTCAGCCTTAAAATTTTTTTAATATATCCAAGAAATGTGATTTTTCATGAAGGAAATATATGTAACCATATATAAAAAAATCGTCTATGAACGTCAAAAAATATTGTTGACCATTACAAGCAGCTATAGGGAATGACCCACAAATATCTGTATGTATAAGTTCTAAGACATCCAATGTCCTGTTGGTTTCAAATATCCTTTTATTGGTTTGTTTCCCTTTGATACAGTTAACACAAACATCAACATCTATAAAACCATTCACACTTGTTGGTTTCAAATCTCCATCTAGAGAGATGATTTAATTTCTTGTGCCATAATGCAGTCGAATTCTCATTGGTTATTTATACCTCGTGTACTCAATTACAGGGATTTATTAAATGAAGCAATCGTATCAATTAAAATAAAGATTATTAGTGCCTGATAAAGAACCAGAGTTAACTAATTTTGAATCATGAAACAAACTGAATTTTCTATTTCCAAATGAACAAGAATAATCAGATTTGTCCCAGGAGGAAATAGAAATCAAATTCCATCTAAAAGATAGAACAATAAATGTTTCATAATGATCTAAATAAAATCCAGTATTTAATAATAATTTAAATTTGCTTATTTCTTCAACTTCAACTGCCTTGCCATCGCCCACATAGATGTATCTTTCACCATCACTTGACTACCAGCAATTTATGCAACTCTGCATAGACTCACTAGTGTGAATGGATACACCATAATCTATCCACCATATGTGTCTAGGCACCGAAGTTAAATTAACCTCAGAATAAACCAAACCATACTCTTCAACTCCATAAAAGAAACAATTAGTGTTTTCTAGATAATCCAGTTTCTTTTATTATTTCTTTTGAGGTGCTGTATTTGCAGCTTTCTTATCCTTATTCCTCTTTCTGCTCTTATCTTTACCCTTAGAGGTAAAGGCTAGGTGAGCAGTTGCTGCCTTATCTTTTTTTTTTTTTTTTTTATAGCCTATCATCTTCTTAAACACAGTGTGATATGAGCTCATTCAAAGACCAAGTCTTTTTCTGACAATTATAGCTCACCTTAAACTAGTTAAACTATGGTGGTAAGAATATTAAAACCAAATACACTAACAAGTTCTTAACAATTCAACCTTAAATGCTCTCAGTTTAGAAACAAAATAAGACATCTCCATAATGCACTCCATAATATTGTTTTTGCCTGTATACCTCATTGAAATTAGATTTGTCAAAATCATACCTATTTCAGTCTTTTTGGTTCTTGACAAACCTCTTTTTAATATTAATCATTCTCATGTGTGGGTTCCTCATTTTTTTAAATAAAAACATATTTTTAAGCTGTGGAATTTAATAGACTTATATTCAAATAAACTGTAAAATCATGCCGTTTAATAATATTAAGAACTAACTTTTTTAAACCACAAGGCTTAAAAGAATGTCCGTATAAAAAAAGAAAAAAAGAAGAAGACGCTCACACAAAAGAAGGTGTATATATATATATATATATATATATATATATATATATATATATATATATATATATATAGTCATTCTCTAGTTAGTATATCTACTAAAATATTAAAAAAAAAATAGATATTTTTGTCTATTAGTAGCATCCTCACTTTGTTAAAAGTGAAGATGTACACACCAGAGGATTGTTATTATAACTATTATTATTATTATTATTATTATTATTATTATTATTATTATTATTATTATTATTATACAATCATTCTCTCATACGGACGCCGTCATTTTTTTATGCGAACATACTTTCAAACCCTGCAGTTTAATAGAGTCGGTACATATATACTATTAAACCGCACGGTTTTATAGTGTTTTAAAAATTAACTCTATTAAATCGTATATCTTAAAAGCGTGTTCGCATTTAAAAAAAAATAAAGGCAGCATTTCTGATAGAAAATGAGAAATTTTTTAGAAAAACAAAGTTATTCAAATTCTTTTTTCCAAGGAGTCCCGCTTCGATAACCCAATGAGTCATCTACTTACAAAGAACTCCTTGCAGTGTGCCGCTTCTTGAATTATTCGGTCATGCAATACTTATTTTTTAACAGAATCAATTTCAACCCGTTGTAGTTCTCAATCCCGCATCTAAGAATGATATATACATATATATACCATTAAAATTTAGGAAAATAGTCACAATACCCTCAAGTTTTTAAAAAAGGAAAATGGTCATCAATACCATCTATTATCACAAAAAAAATTACTCTAATATTTTATAATAAATAGAATTATAATATTAAAATAAATGAAATAATATATAAATTTTAATATAATTTCAATATTTAAAAATAGTTTAATATTTTACAATCTATTAGATATATTCTATTATATTAAATTAAATTTTATAATAAACAGAATCAAAATATTACAATAAATGTATTAAATTTAAATTATCTTGAATATTATGTAAAATAATAATTTTAAAATTATTAGTATGTGTATTTTTTTAATTGTAAAATGTATTTAATGCAAATATTTATTTAAAATCTCTACAATGAATAAAAAAATATTATTAAAATAAATATGATAATTTACATATTTAAATTTATTAAAGTATTATAATATTTTAATATTTTTAGTCTACTACATGTATTACATTGTTTATATAATATAAATTTTGAAATTAATTTTTTAAGATAATAAAAGTAAGGGTATTACGATCAAAAAGAGTTCTTGATATCCCTTTCTGAAAACTTAGATGGTATTAGTGATCATTTCCCCAGATTTAGGGGACATAGATTTCATTTTCTCAAATGCTCGACAAACCGCTACATTAGCGGTGCATAAACCATGTTCGTCAACCAAGTTTGTTCAGTGGTCGTAACACAATTTGTTAGTGGGGAAAACCCCGACTCAGAAAAATGAGGCGAAGTGCTTGTTCCTGAACGACAGAAGTCAAAGTGGAAAGACACAATTCATTTAGTAACTTAAACACTAATCAAAGATACATAAAAAATGCGTAGAATTAATTATCAATACAAAAATAAATAAATAAGAACAATACTAATTTCAATTAGAATATTTATAATGGTAGCACATAAAAAATTAAGATGATGAATTGATGATTAGATGATGGTTATGAACTTATATTTCAAGAAACTATTTTTTTTTCTTAAGTGAGCCAAGGAAAATAATAGTTTTCTTTGTAGATATTAGGGTAAGAAAATTTTTCATCTACTATTTTTAAGATTATAAGATGTAAGAAAATTTTTCATCTACTAATTTTTAAGATTATAAGATGTTTAATAAATATTAAAAAGGAAGACTAAAAGTAAAAGATTAATTCTAATATTAAATAAATAAGTTTTAAGGAAACTGAAAACGTTAAGATTTAATTTAATTATTTGAAAAGACAATTGCTTATTTAGTACGACTTATCTGTTAGTAATAAGTGTTTACTTAATTTCAGATTTTTTTTTTCAAAATTTTTGTTGTTGTTTGTTTGTTTTTCTAATAGAGATTTTGAAGATTAAATAATCACCTTTGCATCTGCTAAAAAAAATTTACATTTTCTGTTTTTGGGAGTAGAGGTTGAAATTTTTTTTTAAATATTAAAACATCTAAAATATTTTTTACTTATTTGATAATTTTATTTAATTCATTTTATAAACATAATTTTAAAAAACTTGCCTATTAAAATAATTTTATAATTTTTAATAAAAGCTCTCATTAATAACCAAACAACTATTTTTTTTTTCTTTTTGGTAAAAGCTCTATTAACAAATGCTTCATTTAAATAAGCTCTATTTGAAAAGTTATTCCAAATGGAGCCTAATTATGAATGTATTAGTGGTTAAAAAATATTATCAATTATATCTCTTTAAAATTAAAGTTATCAAATATAGATTTTCTATTAAAAAATTCTCAATTGTTGAATAATTATTAATTAGAGAGATGTCTAAAATAGGATTTCTTATAATATGCAACTTTAAAAAAAATCTCTATTAATTAGAATATTATTAGGGACATGCTCAAAAAAAAAGGATCTTCCTTATATATAAGCTCTAGGTGATTATATTGTTTATCTATACTTAAAGTTATTTTTAAATGAGATGGGCAAAACTTAAATTTATTCCAAGGTATGAATTAGATGACTATTTAAATAAAACTACCTGAAACAACTCGATTATGTCCTATAGGCTTATGTTTATAGATTTACCTTGATTTGATATTATTTGTATTTTATTTATTATGCTTTATTTAAGTATCAGAAGATTATCTAAAATTAATAGTAATGACATGTTTATAAAGTTTTTAGTTTCATAAGTTAACAATGATGGTTCTACCATAGAGCTTATCTTGCAGAAAGAAGCACTAAAAGTGATAATAACATTAAATAATTTCTTGTTACAAAAGACAATGTCAATCAAATTTCTTTTCGCATTGCAAAAAGTTAGAGATAAAGATCGAAGTTAAAAAGTTAGAGATAAGATCGAAGTTAAAACTCAATTTAAAGGTGAAGTAAGCAATACTAGGAACATTTTTTAAGAAGCCACATAGATACATCATATGGATTAAGTTTTAGATTAGTTAAATATTGATTTATATAGTAAGTGGGTTCTATTAATTTTTTTTATAATATACTATCTTGTAAATTATTAATTTAACATGTTGCTTTTGAGTTAGAACTATAAAAAATTATTATTTAATTGAAATTATGAATTTATCGAGCATTACTTTATGCAGATTGTACTGCTCAACAAGGGAAAGGCAAATCATTATAATGAGGCAAATCATTATTACATTATAATAATAATATTGAGATTTTCTTTTGCTAGCAACAAAAATTCTAAAAGTATGAGCTGAAAAGTAATTAATATTTAACAATAATATTAAAAATAAATCTTAACAAATAAGGGACAGAGGCCGTATAGGGTAGGGGTGTTCACGGATTGAATTTTACAAATTCGACACCAATCCATTAGATTCAAGATTTTGTGGATTATAAATTATACACCCTTAAACTTTATTAAAATGATCATAAAGATCCTCTTACTTCTATAAATGGTCACACAGACCCCTTAATTTCGTAAATAAAGACTTTACCCTTTGATTATAACAACCTAAATAAATATAAATATAGTAATAAAATAAAATAATAAATAAATATCATATGATACAAATAAAATATTACAATAATTATAATTAATAAAATAACATATACAATAAAAATTATTTTTAATATTAAGTTATTATTAGTGTATCCCAATGAATTTTATTAATATTTTAATCTATTAATTCAAAAATTGATTTTACGATTCACACTAATATAAACATAATTAAAAATGGTATTATAAACAAAATATATAAATTTTATAAGTTAATGTGAATGTTAGGTATAATTATTTTAATATTATTAATATGTCAAATATAATTTATTATTATTTAAAGAACATGACAATTAATAATGTTAAAATAACTTTTCTAATTTTCAAAATACTTTATAAATTTTATCTTATTTTAGTTATTATATTATTTTAAGTTTAATTTATATTTATGATAGAAGTTTATTTAGGGTGAGGGTTGAACACTCATTTACTTTTCACACTCAATTAATAATTTTAAAATATTAATTTTTTAGTTGGAACATTCTTTCAAATTTCTATATTGTTCCCATTACCCATTTCTTTTTCTTTAATTACCTTGTTTTTTCTTTACGCTCAATAAAATATTCATCACCACAAACAAAGTATCTAACTTTCTTCCATTTTTATTAACTTTTATTTTCCTTTGATAATAAGGTTTGATAAAGCAAATTTAAAACAAATCCTATCCTTTGATTTTCTTATATTGGAGTGGTACAATTTAGTGTTCTTCGCCACCTTTATTTTTATTCCTTTTGTTTCAATTACAAAGATGAAACGTGTTACTTGATGTTTTCCTAACAATTTTATTAAAAAAAAAATTGAAATAGGTTTAGTCCATAAGTAAATAAGTAATAGACAACGTCTCGATGTCAACATTGATTCAATTTTTCATTGTTGATGTAGTTTATTGTAGATAAAATATGACTTTAAATTGTCCTTAATAATAAATTGCATTAAGGCTAATTTAATAATATAAAAAAGTTAAAATATAAATGTCCAAAATAAATTTTAAAGTACAAATAACTCCATCCATCTATTTAAAGTTAATTATTGAATTGTTGTAATTAATGATATAATAGTTTAAAAGGAATCTATATGACCATTTATGAGTTGTGGGTAGCCTTTCTCCTTATAAACTATTAGTCCAATCTAATTTACAAATCAATGAAATTCAATCCTCTACAAATTGGTTGTGAATTAAAAAATTTTCATTCTATCTGATCCATTGAATAATTAAATTAAAAAAATTGTAAGGAGATTTATGGGTGAAACAGAAACACAGCTAAATGAGATTGGAAGAAAAATGAAGAGCAAGCACAAACTCAGACACCAGAAATTACGTGGTTCGGCTTATAGCCTACATCCACGGGCAAAGACAGAAAGAAATAATTTTATTATACTGGAAAAATAATAACTTCTCTCTAATAATAGAGGAGAATAATTATACTCTCTCTATAACTAGGAGAAAACTATTCTCACTTCCCAATACTCCAATTACACCAAATAACTCTCAAAATTCTCTCTAATACAAGAAGAAATGAATTTTTTGGGATGATGGAAATGAGGGAATAGGGCGCTCAATTTATAGCTGCATTTTAGTTACTATGCATTATTATTTTATTATTATTTTTATTATTTTATTATTATTATTATATATATATATATATATATATATATATATATATAATATATATTTTGTTCAACACGGTACCGCGTGCCGTGTTGAATGGAGAGAATGGGGCACCGCATCTAGAAAGGCGGTGCCCTTTTCAAACTTTGACATTCTCCCACTTGGAGATTTGATCGAGAACCAATCAATCTCCACACCATCCTTTCTGCTTTGCCATTGACATGTTGCTTACGTTTCTGCTAAGCCACACGAGGATCTACTCCATATAAACTTGTCAAAAATGATTGGCTTAGTCATAACATCCGCTAGGTTCTCCTTGGTATGGATTTTACAGAAATCTACACTTCCATCTTCCACTACGTCTCGAAAAAGTGATCATTGCACCCTATATGTTTTGTCCTGGAATGAAAGGCTGGATTCTTTGCAATATGCAAAGCACTCTGACTGTCACAAAACACAGGAATTTTCTCTTGTTTGTGCCCGAGCTCCTTAAGTAGCCTTTGTATCCAAATAGCTTCCTTGCATGCTTGTGTAGCTGCCATGTATTCTGCCTCTGTCGTAGATAAAGCCACAACAGTCTGCAGTTTTGAAACCCAGCTTACAACTCCTCCTACAAGTGTAAACACATAGCCAGTAGTGGATTTTCTTTTATCAAAGTCACCTGCGAAATCTGAATCCACGTAGCCTCTGACAGTAAATTCTGATCCTCCATAACATAATGCAACATCTAAGGTTCCTCTGATGTATCTTAGAATCCTCTTCACTGTTTGCCAATGTTCTCCACCAGGATTCGCCATGTATCGACTAACTGCTCCCACTGCTTGTGCAATGTCTGGTCTTGTACAGATCATAGCGAACATCAAACTTCCCACTGCTGATGCATATGGTACTCGAGACATCTCCTTCCTCTCTGCTTCATTGCTAGAACACATACTTGAGGATAACTTGAAATTAACAAGAAGTGGGGTAGAAATTGGCTTACATTCTTGCATGTTGAAGCATCGCAAGATTTTCTTCAAGTAATTCTTCTGTGAAAGCCAAATCTTCCTGTTATTTCTGTCTTGGTGAATTTGCATCCCTAGAATCTTGTTTGCTGGTCCCAAGTCCTTCATTTCAAACTCCCTAGCCAACTGTGCCTTTAATTCTTGGACTTGATCTTTGTTGGGGCCTGCGACCAACATGTCGTCCACATACAACAGCAAAATGATAAAATCATTATCCTCAAATCTCTTGTAATAAGCACAATGGTCTGAACAGAGTCTGTTGTATCCAAGGCTCATGATGAAGGAATCAAATCTCTTATACCAACACCTCGGCGCCTGTTTGAACCAGTATAGAGATTTGTTTAATCTGCAAACCAAGTTCTCCTTGCTCGTTTCAAAGAAAACCTTCCGGTTGGAGCATATAAATTTCTTCTTCAAGTTCTCCATGAAGAAATGCGCTTTCACATCTAATTGTTCTAGATGTAAGTCGAATGTAGCACACATTGCCAAGACTACTCTGACTGCCGTGAGTCTAACTACTGGAGAAAAAATCTCATTGAAGTCAATACCTTCTTTCTGAGCATATCCCTTTACCACCAATCTTGCACGATACCGCTCCACTTGATTATTGCCATCACGTTTGATTTTGTAGACCCATTTGTTTCCAATGGCTTTTCTTCCATGTGGCAGTGGCACAAGATCCTATATCTTGTTTTTGTGTAGAGCTTCAATTTCTTCCTGCATTGCTGCCGTCCACAAAGTAACATCTGAGCTGTTTAAAGCTTTATGGAAAGTTGATGGCTCTCCATCCTCTGTTAAAAGACAGTATGCAACATTGATCTCTGTAACATACTCTGAGTGCCAAGTTGGTGGTCGTCTCTCTCGAGTTGACCGACGAACTTCTGGAGCCTCAGACTCGATTGGTTCTTGTTCCTCGTGCTCTGGTGCTGCTTCAGAAGACTCTGAATCTTCCTGACTATTTTCTACATATACCGGTGTAGTCTCTGACTTTTCTTTCACAGTACTATCATCCCCATCTTTCTTTTGCAGTTAATCTTCTACAAAGACAACATCTCTGCTGATGACAATCTTGTGGGCAGTGGGATCCCACAGACGATACCCCTTGACACCATCAGCATACCTCAAAAAGATACACCTCCTAGATTTTGGATCTAGCTTTGTTCTTTCTTGGGCATTATACATTACATATACAGGACTTCCAAATGCATGTAAATGAGAGTAATCACCGGCTTACTCGTCCACATCTCCATTGGCGTCTTCAACTCAATGGCTGTTGATGGAGACCGATTTATCACATAATAGCGCTTTGGTCGCTTCAACTCAAAAGAGTTAGGTAAACCAGCGAGTCTTCAATATAGCTCTTATCTTTCTCGTAAGAGTTCTGTTCATCCGCTCCGCCACTCCATTTTGTTGAGGAGTGTATGCCATCAGAACCGCCTCTGAATACCTTCTTGCTACGATGATGCAAGAAATGCACCATCTGTACACTCTCCGCCATTATCCGTTCTTAAGCACTTGATCTTTTCCCGATTCAAGTTCAACCCGCTTTGAATTCCTTGAATACTGGAAACACATCTGACTTTTTCTTGATTGGATACACCCAACATCTCCTGGAGTAATCATCAATAAAAGTAACGAAGTACTTTGCACCTCCTTGGGATAAATCCGGTGATTCCCAAATATCAGAATGAACTAAGTCGAGAATGCATTTACTTCTAGCATGAGATCTGCTAAATTTCAATCTATGCTACTTACTTATAACACAATACTCACAAAAAGATAGACTTACCAATTTGAGTCCCGGAAGCAGCTGTCGCTGAGAGAGAATCTTCAAACCTTGTTCTGACATGTGGCCAAGTCTGAGATGCCACATCATTGTTGACTCTTCTCCATTTGACACGACACATGCATCAGCTTCCTGTAGTGTTTCTCCTTGAAGCATGAATAGATTCGCACTGATCTTTTCTGCCTTCATTAACACAAGCGCTCCTCTGACAATTTTTAGCATCCCATTTTCAATATGGACTTTGCATCTAAGACTATCTATTTGTCCTAAAGACAATAGATTTTTCTTCAGGCCTTTGACATACCGTACCTCCTGAATTGTGCGAACTGTACCATCATACATTTTTATTTTGACAGTACCAATACCAGCAATCTCCAAGGCATGGTCATCGCCCATGTACACAGATCCTCCTGAGATTGGTTCATATGTGTGGAACCATTCTCTCCGAGAGGTCATATGCCATGTTGCTCTTGAGTCTATAAGCCAGACGTCAGCTAACCGCTTTCTGCCTTCTGTAACAGCTGCTGCCTCGCTATAGAGAATTTCACCATCATCCGAAGTACTAGCCACACAACCCTGAGCATTTGATGACTCAGGTGCTTTATTCTCTCTACTCTTCTGATTGCTCCAACACTCTTTCTTCACATGCTCTTTCTTGCCACAATTGTAGCATTTCACATTCTTCTTACTTCTGGATTTTGATCTACCATGATTGTAACTCCCATCGGGGCCACGCTCGCTGATCTCCCTCTCGTCACCAATAGCGCTTCGCTGCTGCGAACTTGCATGTCTATCTTCCTTGGTCTTGTGCTCGCTTTCCTCGTTTAAGATAGAGGCTGCAACATCATCGAAAACTAGATCTGTCCAGTCGGTTGTTGTTTGTCGATTGATGATGAGTTGATCATACTGAATCTGGTAGACTTTGAAGTAGAAGCTCATGACGTTCATTTTCCTCTATTTTGTGACCTAACGCTGTGAGTTGCGAAAATAGAGTCTTCAAGGTGTTGATATGGTCGATCATCGATGTAGATTCCGCCATGCGAAGAGTATAGAGTCTCCTCTTTAAAAGATCTTGTTGTCAGATGACTTAGTCTCGTATAACTTTGTGAGAGTATCTCATATTTCCTTCACTGTCTTTTCTCTCGCCACATCGGATAACACCTCATCCGCAAGTGCTAAGTGTAGATCGAGCAATTGCATTACTGATCTATTTCGTTCCACTTAGCATCATCAGTTACCTCTATGGGTCTTTCTCCAATTGCTGCCAAACAATTGTTTTTCCTCAGGATAGCTTTCATCTTCATTTTCCACAACGAGAAATTGTTCCCATTGAACTTCTCAATCTCGTATTTTGCCGCCATTGCTTTCACCACGAACTAACTTAATTAGGATCGGCTCTCACTGTTTCACGTGAATAGTAACCGTATACGTGAACAGTGACCATATACGTGAACAGTAACTCCGATTCCAAAAATGCAACCTTGCTCTGATACCACTGTAAGGAGATTTATGGGTGAAACAGAAACACAGCTAAATGAGATTGGAAGAAAAATGAAGAGCAAGCACAAATTCAGACACCATAAATTACGTGGTTCGGCTTATAGCCTACATCCACGGGCAAAGACAGAAAGAAATAATTTTATTGTACTGGAAAAATAATAACTTCTCTCTAATAATAGAGAAGAATAATTATACTCTCTCTATAACTAAGGAGAAAATTATTCTCACTTCCCAATACCCCAATTACACCCAATAACTCTCAAAATTCTCTCTAATACAAGAAGAAATGAATTTTTTGAGATGATGGAAATGAGGGAATAGGCGCTCAATTTATAGCTGCATTTTGGTTACTATGTATTATTATTTTATTATTATTTTTATTATTTTATTATTATATATATATATATATAATATATATTGTTCAACACGGTACCGCGTGCCGTGTTGAATGGAGAGAATGGGGCACCGCATTTAGAAGGACGGTGCCCTTTTCAAACTTTGACAAAAATCTGATGTTAAAATAATTTTACTACTGATTAAATTCAAAATTAAATACAACTAAATAAAATCTGAGCTTTATATCAAGTGGCGGCAGCTCACTCACCTGCCCTATACTAGCGGTGTTCATAATTTAATCTAATCCGTTCAATTTGCGAAAAAATAATGGTTTCTTTCACAGCTTGCTTGAAATCAGGAAGTTCTCGAGGAGGAGGAGGTTGAATTAAAGGTTTGTGTTGATCTGGATCAGACAATTTGATCTGAGGTATATACGATTGCAGGTTGAGCTGATGGGTAGAAAAGCAATTGCCATGATCTCACAATGAAAGAAACCACTCTTCCTTCTCGTACCATCCATGGATGGTTTTGCATTAGGTCTATGAACCATTTGTGAGTTATGTTAAACAAACTGAAGCTTTCCAAAACTTGGCCATATGCCACACATAGATATCAAATACAGACCAAGTGGACAATCCAGGTACTACAAACAACATAACAATTCCATTAGTATGTAATGAGTCTCAGTGTGACATTATCTATAATAATAATACTTTCCTTCTAGAGGATTTCATAGTTATTTACATATCCTACTTAAGATTACAGAGTTATGAATGCAATTAAACATGATTGAAGCATTATCATCATATCAAATTATCAACAACAGTAAATTAACAACATTACGATTTGATTGTTGTTTAAATGTGCTCTACTTAATTAATATTCTCAAGTAGTTCATTTACCATTTACCCACATGCATTTCTTCCCCTGTAAGTCCAGTAGTTGACATTGTATTTGTCAGTGGCTACTGAGCTAATAAGTCAACTGATCCAGGGAACATATGCATGTGGTAAATTGATCAATAATAACAAATAGCACTAGGCAGCACAATCACATATAGAAATAATTATTTTCTTATATATGTAACAGAGCTGGGAATACATCCCCCAGCATGAACCATTACCACAATTTCAACAATAATATTCTCCATTAGCTAGTGGAGATTGGAGAATGGAGGATGAGCAAGTTCTGTTTCTTCAAGAGGGTATTTGTCATGGATAGCCCCCATCGTGAATTCACAACTTCCTGCTGCTAGCAGCTGTTAAATTGAAAATTCAGCACATCACAGTCATTGCTGAAGTCATCAGAATACCATGAGGATGATCTCTGTTCTAGTAACTGCAGCGGGGTTCCATTATAACCATAGAGCATCAAATTGTGCAAACAAAACAGGTTCCTCCTAAGAACAACGTAGGAAGAAATGCAAATTCTATAATTATTCCTCATGCACAAAATATATAAATTAGCATTTGGAATTGTTTATATAGCAATCTTTTCCACCCATGAAAAAGTTTGTTCTGCAACTTGATCTCTGAAATAAGAAATCAAATGGTAATTGGCAATTGTAGAGACTCTATCTGAATTAACAATGGACAAATAAGCATTAGCTCAGTGTATATATATTTCTAGTGCATTAAAGATATTATGCTTACTTTTTCTCACCATTGGAAAAGTATTTTCTGCAACATGATTTCAATACTACAACATCAAGTTGTGACTTGGCAACAGCTGAGATTCTTCCTGAAATTAGAGCCAATGATAAAGTAGCATTAGTCCCAAAAATAGTTTCCCAGCAATACATTATGAAGTTGATATTTCATAACTGCCACAAGTTGTGCTCTTTCTCACCTGAGTATTTTCTGCAACATGATTTCTAATGTCTAAAGTACAATAGTGATTTAATAGTTGACATTCTACCTAAAGTAAAGACAAAGAACAAAGCATTATTATGGATACATTTATCATACATATGTAAGTTGATTTTGGAAAATGCCCAAAATGAAGCTTTTTTTCTCACCTCTAGAAATTTATTTTCATCTTTTTCTGCAACATGATTTCTAGAATCAAAAGCCAAGTGATGACTTGGTAGTAGTTGCAATTCTTCCTGAAATAAGAACGTAAATAGCATTAGTTCTGACTTCTGAATATATTTCTCCTGCACTACATTCATTAATTGGTATAAAAAGCTGTCAACAACCCATATTCTTTCTCACCCTCGAACTGGAACATATACTTTCTGCAACATGATTTCTATACTTATAAGTCATATTATGCGCTGCTACTTGATCGTATTCTACCTGACGTAAAACCAAAAATAAGAAACATTAGTCTAGGATTGGATTATGTTACTTATACATAAATTATGAATTGAAATTGACAGTTAAGCTGTGCTGTTTCTCACCCCATGTCTAATATTTTCTGCAACATGATTTCTAAAATCAATATTTGCTAGTTGTTGACCTTCTACCTGAAAAGAAGTTATAATTTCATATAAGAGTCTCATACAACAAAAATGGATAACTTGATATTGAAACTTTCCCAAGGCATGCTCTTTCTCACCCTCAAAATACTATCGTTTTTCAATGTGATTTCTACAATTAGAAATAATTGGTGACTCGATTGCATATCATCACATGTTGAAGTTTTAGGTTTGTTAATTCTATGATTTTCTTTCTAGGAGGCATATAACAAATTCCTTTTACACAAATTAAAGTTGTACACAGTATGTTACCATCAATATTTTTTTTTCCAGCAAAAACACATTTTTCATTGAAATTTCTTATAGTGAGAGCCAAAAATAAAAAAATAAATAAGAAATAAATAAGCAAAGCAGTCACCTTACGACGAGGGCGGTAAGTAGAATGAAAACCGTACATGACGCATTCAGCTGTGTGCTTCTCAATTGTTTGGACTGAGAAATCATGGTCAATTCTCTTCTTGCTCATAAGATTGATGATTTCTTCTTCATCTGGTGGAAGGAATCTGAATAATCTCAAAACAAGATAGCACATTATTTTAGTTAATTCAAAGTGCTTGAGGAGTGAGGCTTGGCTAGCCGCCTCTCATGAAATTTGCTCTGTAACAAAAGATGAGACGTGTTCATCGTTTATATATATGCGCACTAGCCTACAGCTTGGTGACTGGTCGACGAAACATCAAGATGATGTGTCAAGATAGTTTTGTTATCAGGCGAGTAAAAAGTGTTAACATCGTACAGTCAGCGTTCCACTTACAGAGTGTCTCCTTCTTTTCGAAGTAGTGAAGGAAATAACGACACGTGTCTCCCTTCCTTTACAAGTTGTTTGTTAGTTTCCAATAATACCAGAAAGCTTCTACTTCTCTTACAAGGAGAAGGAGGAGTCAATAATTCACATCAGCATATGACTCGACGAACATTAAATCTGATGTGGCAAAATGTGTCAGATGACTCAGCTTGTGCTACAAACCGACTTGAGTAGAGGTTAAGATCATTTAGTTAGTACTTAGTAGAGGTTTCGATTGATTTCTGAAAATCTCTTTAAAACACAGTTTTGTTGGGTCGACGCCTGTATTTTGGAGTTGAGAAAAAGGTATTTTTGGGCATAAATCAGTAATTTTTAAAAATGTATTTAAATAAACGTATTTTCAAAACTAATTTTAATAGATCTCGAATGACTAATTTTATCTTCAAAGTATGACCCATGTTCTTCTCTCATCCCTTATTTAGACAATAAACATAAACAAACATATAGCTTTATGGGTGAAAGCATAAGCTTACTCGCTTTAGATTAACTTTATGTAGGCCATTGGATGAGGATGATGAGTAAGTAGTACAGAATAGCTGTAATTGTACATCACAAATCTTGGGGTACAAGAAAGAATTTTGTATAAATGTATTCCAATGAAATGAAATAAGCAGTGTTCTGCTCATTTTTCTCTTGGTTCTGCTTTGTTACTTGTTTGTTTAAAGTAATAACTACCCTTCTGAACGAGCAACTTCAGTCATCCAGAAAGGGCTCATTTTATCTCGTTTTTGCTTCTCGGTATGTGAAAATTATTTAGGCTTCAAAGCCACAATTAACTGCTTGACTAACATTTTGTATTTTCTACGAGGATGCTAGAAGATTGTTGGAGATGCCACAAAATGATGAACATAAGCCTTCACAGCTTATGAGCAAACTGCATGGTGGTATATGTACATGAATGAGGTTAGTTCCAGTTACAAGAATTTTTTAACATCATATACAAATGGATTATGGGTCTTCTATTTTCTTTTTCAGTAATTCAGTTAATCTGTAAATTTCGTTGATGAGCAAGACTAAATGTTTTATCTAATATTCCCAATATGTAAAAAATATACTGTGCCAGTTTTTTTTTATCCTCGTAATAAAACCACTTTCAATTCACAGAAGAAAATAAATATAGCACTTGTGAAGGGTATGACCCATCCATACAACAGTTTTGCATTTCTCTAAAGTTATTTTAACTAAAGAGAGGGCAATAGCATTACAAAATCTATGAACAAACCGGACACGATCCCTTCATCCCTTTGTTAAGTTCTGAATTCCTGAAATAACCTAGAAGATCTTGGATCTGCTGCCCCGCCTTCTATTTACAAAATTAACCACCTCTTGGGAGTCTGATCTGCTCACTCCACTCCATCGCTTCTGCCTCCATAAAAGATACACCTGTATAAACTTTGAAGGCTTAATTGTAGCTGCAATTAAGTTTCATCTCGAATAACAGCTCCCAACCAAGAGATTTGCTTATCTGAATTGGTGGTTGTATCTGAAGGGAATAAAATTAGGTTTTTCAATTTTTCAATTAAAATCTTTTAAAACTGATCTCATACAACATATAAGAATTAAGTAATTTAGAAATCTATACGTTGATGTTTTGAGAAGATGAACAATTGAGGGTTGTAGATCCATTTCCAAACGATCTTCCAGGCTATGACTTCAGTTTAATCAACATTGGACGACGTGTGGGCGTCTGTTTCACCACTCCTTAATTGTAACTGGCTCCTCTTAGATGTCTTCTTTATTTTTCTTAAAATCTCCTGATATTCTCTAATCTCTTAAGAGAATAATGTCCTTTTTTATAATAATATCTTATGAAAAGTCTTTGTATGTTAGGATTATGATTTCTATTTAAAATATAATTCCTCTTTTAACTATCTCTCCACTTACGATAAAAGTGGAAAGAATGTGTAACTAACTAGAAGACCACCTTGTAAAATATTACAAGCCCCCATTTACAATTGAATATAACATACTAGGCCTTAACAAATATTATTATTATGATTTTCATCTAATATGCCAATTTTTCTTGCTTTTGGGTTCAGTGATGGTATTGTCAATTAAATGAGCTAACTCGGGGATCATTTGGGAATATACAATAGTGGCTACAATAAGTAAATTTGTAATTAAACAAATATAATTATTTAATTCTAATTTTACTCCACTATAAGATTGGAACTGACCTTCATAATTGTATGCTCGAATATAATTCGTCCAAGCCACATTGATTTCTTTACTGTACAATCCTTTGTACCACATTGTTAATTTAAATTGATATCTTAACTGTCCAATCAATTTAATTATATCTTGTTCCTTGATACTTACTGGTTTTCTCTAATGATCATTTTCAACATACTTATTTATGTTGAGACACTCTGGCCAGAGAATTCTATGATCAAGTACTGAAAACCCATCAAGAGATATGCCGCATAAATTCTATATTGTTAATCTATAATTTCAATACTTGTAATTGCTCCCACCAAGATACCAGGTAATCTAGACTATATATGTATGTCATGCCCATTGGTAACTCAAATGAAATAACAAATACAATCATGATATCATAACTAACTCAAGATTAAGATTACAATAAATCAATGCCTATGAGATTTAATAAGTCTGACAGTTATTACTAGGTTAATTAAATCTCATATTTGATTCAGTTCAATGTAGACATACTACATTAATAAATTCATACATGATTAAGACAAATCACTCAATGAATTTATTACAGTTTATACCTAAATAAAGTGTCCAACTTTATTTATCAACTGCGAACTTATTTTATTTAATCATAAGATAACTTGTATTTATATCTTCTGCGAATCCACATGATGATCGCATAAATACATATAATATGATTAAATGGACTTTACTCAAAATATTAATGCAATAAAGATACATAAATAAAATACCTCATTTTATTTTATTAATCAAAAATATTATTTATTACAATAAATATAAATATACTTTAAAGAGCATATTTTTCCAACAGTATCTACATTCACCTTAAAATAACCTTTTTGGTGGGAGACTCTAGGCCTGCTGAATCAAAGTCTACGCAGATGCTGGTAATTGAGTTCTTTTGATCTTCCCTTAGGTCTATCATATCTGATCTGCCACTATTGTTTTAAATAAGCATTCCCATTTAACAAGTTCAACTTTTTCGAAAATTGACCTACTCTTACATGTAGATATTAAATATGATAGAGAGCGACTTGTGCATCCAAGTACCCCAAATAACAACTCTCAAAGATTACCAAGTATGAGCACAATACATCGTGATTGAAGAGCGATATTACAACATTAATAATAGTATAATATGCTCCTGGAGGACTTGATTGTTCTTAACATATGCTACTGAAGTACTATTAATAGGTCGCCCATGTACGGTTATTAGGAATTGAGGGAAGTTGATTTAAAATCAACTGCCCCACGTTAGTTTGAAGCAGTAGCTAATTCCCAAAAACCAAAAAATGCTGAGAAAAGAAAGTTGTTGTTTCTTATGTTCTTTTTTTTTGAAGAAAGAATATTGAACAATTTATTTTAAAAAAAAAATTTATACTGTGATCAGAGAAGGATTTCAACCTGTGAATTCTTTCTTGCCATTTACATTATCCAACACCCAATTATTCTGCTGCTTTGATTTGAGAAATGTAGGCTCTTGAATCCCTTTCATAACTTTATGAATTTCATATGATAATTGATAATTTTTTGAATGTATGATCTAGTGGCTATTGATTTTATGTTCTGAAGTTCTTGAATTATAGCTTAAATTCTAAAATTGATAGACATAAAAATGGCCTAGGCCTTAGGTTGCATGAACCCTAAGAAATCAGGAAACTCAAAACTTCATTTCCTCATAACTTTTGATTTAGGCAATCTGGCATTGTGTATAATATATAGTTGGAAAGCGCTTTTCGAGATCTTTCCTATGATAGGTGATTTTTTGAAAACATACTTAAAATGGGAAAGTTATGGCCAAAACAAAAATCTCGTCGAATTTAGGAGAAACCATAATTTTGGAGAAGATTATGAATAATGCTAGAATATGTTTTTCGACGCTTCAAGCTTATTCTAACCTCTGTTCGAAAATCTGAGGGCACCATTGGATTCACGACGAAAAAATGAGTCAAATGGTGTCGGACGCACCCAAGGCAGCGCATGAGCCCCATGCATGGCAAAATACTGTAGCACACACTGTAGCATGCATGGTAATATGTATGAGGATATGTTTTCACATTAATGTTTTTCATGTATCTTACTATCCAAGACTCCGATTTGGGCGCCGTTTACACCGTTTGATCCAAAATTTCATTTCCTATTTGTTTTTAAAAAATTATTTTAGTTTTTAGAATAAAATTTCAGATCGAATATATATAGGCTCACAGATGAGCATTATATGCTAATAAATATTTTGCTTTATTGGGAGCTCAGAAATATTTTTTCACTGAAATTGGTTGAATTTACATTGTATTTTGTGTTTAATCATTTGTTAACAATTACTGATATAAACATTATGTTATTTGTTCTAGATGCCTTCCGTTAGAAAATTGTAGACTAAGGAAGACGGGCTAATGACATATAGAGCTTGGGTTGCACCCAATGATTTGCTTCAGAATGATAATTTATCCCATGAAGAACTTATGAAGAAAATGAAGAATTATAAGATGGATCCAGACCGTTCTATGTGTATAAATATAGAAGATATATATGATGTCTTTAGTAGACTAAAATATGAAAAATCAGACACCAAGTATGCAGATTGGGATTATTACCAATGGGTCCTCATAAATTCTTTACCCAATGATGATAATACGCTTGTCTTTAAGGCTCGCGCATTAGAGGAGATTGATAACAATACATATTATATGTTGAGGTGTAAAATTGAGCTAATGGAGGAGCGTCGTCTTGCTTCAAAAATGAGGCGAACCTCAGTGCTTAGTATTCACACGAACCTTCGGAATGGGAGACGAGCTAGTCATTTTGGTAGAGGGCAAAAGTTATGGTATGAGAAAACTATAAATAGGATCATTAAGGATGAACAATTGTTTTTATTTGGAGATGCACATGAGTATAAGTTAGATGAAAGAGTCACAAGCAACAAAAAATATTTTAAGAACATATAGTATTATATTGATTTTTATTGTTTTGATGTTGTTTTTCATTTGTTGGATGAACAATAGGTTGCTATGACTTTATTAATGAACTTCTACATTAGTTATTGCTCAACTCTATATACTTTTTATGCTATCTCATGAATTATTCTATTGATTGGGAGTTCTAATCAATTTGAACTTGATAAATTCATAATTAGAATTGATAATTTTGCACATGAAAATTAAATTTATAATGAAAATGATAAAGGGAATTGGATGATGATTGCAAGCTACGAAGACTTTTCGACTTCATTCCCGATATTAGTTCGTCATGTTTTTTTGTTTATGTTTGCAATAAAATTAAGTGTTTGTGTGTAATTATGATTTATGCCTTTATTGAATGTATTTTAATTTGTCTCTGTGCTGAATAAAAGTTGAGATGGCATCTGTATCTGAGAACATTGTGACCGTAAATTTCAATACATCCTTGAAGAGTAAAAGACTCTAGAAGCTCTCAACAACACCTTTGTTGAGGTTAAGCAAGGCAAAACTGCTCAACACAAGAGGGATTTTGAGGTTTATCAGGCCTGGAAAAATAAGAATAGCGATGCTCATATAATATTGCTGTTTAAAAGCATGCAAGATGACCTTATGTGTGAGTTTGATAAGTATGAGACTACTCAAGAGATGTGGCTCGCTCTGAAAGACAAATTTAGTGGCACCTCAAACATTAAAATGAGAAAGCTTACGATCAAGTTCGATTCTTACCAGAAGTTCCAAAATCATACTATGGGGCATCATTTAAGGGAGATGTCAAACATGGTTCGTGAACTTAAGTCTGTTGGACATGTTTTGATTGATAAGATCTCTACCTAATCCCTGGGAACATATTTATCACATTCATTGATGATTCTTGTTTATATAAGGTCTACTTGATTTCTCATTAATCAGAAGTATTGGATAGCTTTAGATTAAATTTAAACATAGTAGAGAATCAACTAGACAATAATATTAAAGTCTTGAGAACTAATTGAGGACATGAATACTTTTCGAAACAGTTTAAGAAACTGTATAATGAGAAAAGAATAAATAGGCAGTTGACTATTCTTAAAACTCCGCAATAAAATTGTGTAGCAAAAAGAAAGAACATAACTTTGTTAAAAATAATTAGGTCAATCATGGCACAATCAAATCTCCTAATAAGAGTTCTTAGGAAGATGCTGTGTTGATTGTTGCCTATGTATTTAATCAAAACGTTTATTAATTATCTTTACCAACTCTGATGACTTCATGAACTCTACACAAATTTTTACTATAGGGTTTGCATATTTTATTACAAGCATAATATACTTTATAATATAAACTTTAGTTCATCCTTTAAATAAAATTATAGTTTTTAGTTTTTTTAAAAAAATATAAAATGATTAATTTATTTTGTTTGGAAGATGATGACAAATAAAGACGCATTGATTAATTTTTTTTTTTTGGAAAATTATCAGTCACATACTCTTAAATGTCATCAATATCATTTGTACTACAATACTTTTAATATGTATCACTCGTATACTCTAAGTTAGTAAAACGCTTCTGTCTTCTACCAATTCATTACCAACCATTAGAATATGTTGACGTCATAGGGGTAGTATGATCTTTTAACATACTAGAAGCTGTGATAAAAAATAACATATATTTTTTTAAGTGAAATATATTACTTTACTGACAACATGTCGTTTTACTAAAATATAAGTATATGATATGTCGTTATACTATAATATATTTGTATGACATGTCGTCTTATATTGGGGAAATGACAACGTTTTTTTTTCAGACAACATGTTATTTTTATTGAATATTAATAGATGACATGTCATTTAACCTAAAAGCAATTAGATGACATATAGTTTTATTACCAAAAAAATTAGTGTAATCAAAGGAAACAAACGTAGCACACATGACTATATCTCTTCTCTTTTTCTCTTTTCTTTACAAACACACTGCACAAAAGCAAAGGGAAAGTTGATAGCATACCATGATAGCGATAGCACTTACGATCAAAGACAGTACGACAGACGTATAGGTAATCTCTTAACTTATATGACTAACTAAGAATCTCTTTAAGAAAAATTACCGTGCACGTGAATAGGGATGATAATTTTCGGATTCAAGTTTGGGCTTCCCGATTCCAAACCCGAATACTAAATTTATATACCAGACCCAGATTTAAACCCGTATTTTTTCAAATTAGGTCCGGGCTGGGTTTGACCCGAAAAACCCAAGTTCCTAGATTCCGAGTTTTAAATCCAGATTTCTTAAAAATTATTTAAATTAAAATAAAAATAATAATTATTTATAGTTTAAAAAATATTTTTTTAGTACTAAGATAAAAAAAAATATATTTATATTTATATTAAATACTTTAAAAAATTAATATATAAATAAATAGATCCGAATCCGGGTTCCGGATTTCTAGAACTATCCAAACCCATACCAGAATCCGAATATATCCGAGTTCTCATTTTTGCATCCGAATTCTAAAAAAATTTTAATTCGATGTGGGTTAAACTCGATTCAGAAAATTTGCCATCTCTACATGTGAGTGTGCTACCAGCTTTCCCTTTACTTTTTTGCTCTGTGTGTGTGTGTGTGAAGAGAAGAAGAAAAGAAGAGAAGAAGAGATCTGGTCATCTATATTGTGCGTGTTTCTTTTTATTTCATTGTTTTTTTTTTTTTGTAATCAAACGACATGTCATTCTTCAGCATTCCAATAAACCGACGTGTCGTCTGTAAAACGTTGTCATTTCACTAAAATAAGATGACATTCCATACAATTATATTTCAGTAAAACGAAATATCGTTCGTAAATAATATATTTCACTGAAAAAGAACTACATATCATTTTTTATCACAATTTTTTATTTCCTTATTTTAAGGATAAAATAGTTATTTTATTAAAATTTTGTTAACTTCTTAACGGTAGTAAATAATAAGATGAATGACAGATATTTTTTGTCAACTTAATATATATAAATAATACATATTAAAAATATTATAATATAAATAATATTAATAATATTTAAAGATATATGGCTAATTTTTTTTTCTTTTTATCTTCTTCATACTAAATGAGAGTAAATTAATAATGCAAGTGACACGAATTCCAGAAATAAATGAAAATAGACATAAAAAAGACACTAAATCTCAAAAAGTAAAAGAAAAACGAAGTGATATTGGCTAAAGTTCAAAACTAACCATCTATTAATGTTTTTTTTTTACAAGAAATATAAAATTTTATTAAACAGACAACAGTACAAAGTTTATTGGGCGACATTAGTAGAGATAAAAGGAATTAAGATTTTGATATAATATTTATCGACACAAGTGGCTTTCCAACTAGTATTAAAATAGATTTTCTATATAAACTGATTCCATACAGTAAGCTTCCTCACAACCGGACAAAGAAGAAGTTAAGGTAGTGTTTGGGGAATGCCGGAAAGGCCTACTCGAGGGTAAACCAATCAGAACAGAAGATCTGGTCACTAGCACGAAGACACCCTTGTTTGGTGTCAAAGCTGGTTGTGGTCAAGTGTTCTAAGCTGGTCGGGCTCGGATACTCGCATCCTATTCTAGCAAAGCCACGAAGAGCAGAGATGTCCACTACCATCGAGCTAGCCCTGGTCGCATTATGAGCAGCACCGAAAACAGGAAGACACCAGAGCTCGAGCAGAACAAGCCCAAGCATGGCAGCCCTACGTCTGTAGTTCAGGACGGTGAATGCTTCTCTCTGAGGAGAAGAAAGTGGCCGCCAGGCGCCCTCCTCACCCTGACATCTCGTCACAACGATCGATGACTGATAAGCACCCCCACACCGTAGGGTTTTTCACTGTTACTGATAACCATCACACACCTCCACGGCATCATCATTTTACATATACCTACACGATATCATCATTTCATCACAGGAACCCATAACCGTCTGACACCTCACACCCTCAAATTGTGCCACTGTGACCTATAGCTGTCAGAAAGACGCATGCACAATAAATGCGGGAATAGCGCCCAAGCAAGGGGGCAGAAAAAAAGGGAGATAAATATGAGCCAAAGGGTGAGGTAAAAGGATCTTCTTCTTCTTCTTCCTGATATTCTTCCTTTTCTCTTAAATTTTATATTTCCAGTTTTTCTAAGATTAAGAGCGAATTTAAAAAGAAGCAACCCGATTACTGACTTGAGTGTCGGAAAGTTTTCGCCGGAAAAACACCCGGCGACCTCTGATATTTTTTTTGTGAATACAGGCCGGAAAACACACCGCTTCAATGAACGGAAAAACGCAGGAACCAACTAGAAATACTGTACGAGCGACCAGCGAGCAGACGGCAATATCACTATTTGGGATCAACCAGAAAACCGCATTAACATTTTGGCGTCGTCTGTGGGGAAGAGTTCAAAAAACCAGAATGCGTAGTACACACCGGAAACGACGTGACAATAAGAGGAATAGCCGAAGAAGAGTAAGCTCCGAAAAATCGGTGACTCTGAGGAAGGCGGCCAACGAGGCCCGGGATATGTTAACATAGTGTTGATAAATAAAACACAACATTGTCATCAGATCATAACAGAATACAAAAAAATAAAAGTCACACAATACTAAAAAAATAAAATAAAATAAAACCATAAAAAACCAAAAATAAAAGTCACTTGAAAACTTATCATATTACTATTAAAGTTTATATACGACTTCAAAACAAGCATAACCTCCCGATCTGGGCACTAGACTAGAGCAACACCAACAAAGGACATTAAAATAAATCTCTGAGAACGACAGAAAAATTACAAATAAGGAAAGAATATTAAAAAACATGGCAACAACAACAGAAAATTCTAAAGCAACATAACAAAAAAAATCAACTAAATTAGAAAAAAAATAAGGGTTAGGTAGATTTTTTTTTTAGATGATTAAAAAAAACTAAGGTTTTTATGTTTTTCGTGCTACCCGAGTACTTTAAGACCCCACCAGGCCACCACTCCTTTACTTTATGGCTCTCTGCTTTTATGCTTTTATGCCGTGTATACTTAACCGCAATGAGAATTAAAATGGAAGAATTAATAAGTTATTTATTTGTAAAATGATAATTTGGAATTAGAATATGAATAGTATGGAACCCATAATTTTGAGAATTATTATTAGAATTCTGATTCTCAAGAGGGAGTTAGGAATTAGAATTTTATTCTCTGAAATGATATTTTTACTCATAATTAAATTTTTTAACATTCATTTTATCTTTGATTTAAATAAAAATTAAAAAAATTAAATAATAATAAATTATAATAATTAATAAAATTAACAAATTATAATTACAATAATATTTTAATAAATAAAAATAATTATAATTATAATAATACTGTAAATAATAATAATTATTAATAATATTTTAAATAACAATAGTAATAAAATTAACAAATTTTAATTATAATAATATTTTAATAAATAATAATATAATAAAATAATGAAATTAATAAATAATAGTATAATAATAATTATTAATTATTACTATTTTAATTATTATTTATTATTTTTATTAATATTTTAATAATAATAATTGTTATTATTATTTAATAAATAATAATAATACTTATTATAATTATAATAATATTTTAATAAATAATAATATAATAAAATAATGAAATTAATAAATCATTATTTTTATTATTTACAATGTTATCATTAAATTTATTATTATTATTATTATTACCAAAGGAAAATAATTAATAAATGACATTTTAGAAAATTCTAATAGTTTACTCGGATTCTAAAATAAAGTAAATACATTAATAAGATTTTAGTTAATTCTGATTTCGATATCTACAACTCAAGTAAATAACTTATTCTGATTCTTATTACTTATTTTCATTCTAACTTATTTTTTATTGTACTCTATATCAATTCCAACCAATTTCGATTACTGACAAATAAATACAGTATTACAAATTTGAGTCACCGTCCCTGCTTCCTCACAAATCACAATCCTACTACAGATTTCTGCTACTTTGATTTTATGCAGTGATCTTTTACTTAAATTTTATGATTGGGGAGCATGGCTACGAGCCTGAGCCAGGGAGCAAATGTAATAATTATTCTTCTATTTCAGACAATTTTTGTAAACAAATATTACCTTATTAATTATGTTTACCAACTCTTATGTCTTATCTTGACTTTCATGAACTCTATACAAATGCTTGCTGTAGGGTTTGTATATTTACTACAAGCATGTTTATAGGGTAAATTTTAATTCATCTCATCGATAGAATGTCAATATTTATTTATTCTTCAAAAGTGTGAAAAATTAATTTATTCTAGATAAATTTTGAATTACCCTTTGCGAATCAATTATTTTCAAATTACTCCTTTTATTTTTTAAAATTTCAAGATACTTTATTTTTGTTCAAAAGACAAAAAAAAATGCGAAATTGATAAATTTTTTTATGTCTTTTTAATAAAAAATAAAGGGTAAATTGAGATTTTTAAAATTAAGTGATTTAAAGATAATTAGTTCACGAGAGAACCCACTTCACTTTTGTTCCCAAAATGATAGCAAATGAAGGTAAGTTAATGTGTTTTTTTAAAATTTTCTTAAAAGTAAAAAAGAATAATTGATGACTTCATATTTTTAGAGTATAAATTGAATATTATCATTTTAAGTAGAGGGTACCTAATTTATATTTTGTCATTAAAATTTGCATTCGAATAAAGATTCGTCATGGTAACAACGTCCTTATCCGGATTAGAATTTAGCTGGAGGAGGCACATCCTTTGTTGGATCAATTTGTTAAAGACTGAATGCATCCATCAGTTCCTGATTAGACTCTTTCAAATTATCATTGGATTTCTATGGAGCAAAATCTTGGCTCCGGGTGCCGTTGTCAAACCAACAGCAATTTTAGGATCATCTTTCTTTTTCGAAAGAATACCATGAAGTTTCCCTATATGCATGATACTGAATCAATAAAAAAACACATAACAGAGTAGAAAAGGCACAAGTAAAACTCACCAAAAGATTTTCCTTTTGGATCATCCTCAATAACTTCCTTCCCTTCACGCTGAGAGCAGAAAATATCACTAGCAATTTTTTTAGTAGCCTTTGAAATGTTGGAAGGTCACCTGGATCACCAACCGCCGATTTAAAATTTTCAATCCATTCAAATACTATGAATGGAACCGATTAAACAGATTGGATTGGATTATGAACACTTTAAGTGAGTCAGCTGCCCCAACTTGATTTAAAATTGCCCATATCTTATTTTATGCTTTTATAGTCCAATTATTTTCCCAATATAGCCCTTAGTGATCTACCTCCAAGACTAACTCCAAGTCGATCATATAATTTAAAAGCCCTTTAAAATTTAAAAGCCCAAGTCGATTTAATATATACAACAAGCCAATTATATGATCTACCTGGGCTTCAATTATGCTGATCGTATAATTGTCTAGAGTATATATTATGAATGAAAATATAATATTTATTAATTATTTAAAATTGCCCCTGTAGAGTAGATTTCAGGCTTGTCCATCCCTACAACAAATAGAATTGTCAGGGGAACAAGCTAGCCTCCATCTTCTAACACGAGTCTTTCAAGAACATCTTCACCTGATATGATTGATATTTAGCTTTGGAAGTTCTTCTGATATAGGAGATTTTTGTGGATTAGCTCTAGACAATTTGATCTGAGGTGATCAAATTATCAACGACTGTGAATTAACAGCATTACCTCCTAAAAATGGCTTAGCTCAAGTCAATTGATCTTAGGAACATACGTGGTAAATTGATCAAATATAACAACATAGCACTATATTCCCCATTAAACAAGCACCAACTTTCATGAACAAGGCAAACAAAATCACATATTGAAATAACTATTTTCTTATATATCTAAGAGAGCTGGGAATACATCCCGCGTGTATAAAGCATTATCATAATTTCAACAAACATTTATCCATTAGCTAGTGGAGATTGGAGAGAGGAGGATGAGCAAGTTCAGATTCTTGAAGAGGGGATTTGTCATGGATAGCCCCAATTGTGAATTCACATCTTCCTGCTGCCTGCAGCCGTTAGATTGAAACTTCAGCACATCACAGTCATTGCTGAAGCCATCAGAAAATCATGTGGATGATCTCCGCTTTAGTGACCGCAGGGAGGATCCATTACAACCATAAGCATTAGTTCTGAATGTATATAATTCTAATCCATTAGAGATATTGTGCTTGCTTCTTCTCACCAATAAAAAAGAATTTTCTGCAACATGATTTCTTTGGTGCAAAACTAAATTGAGTCGGTAATATTTGACATTCTCCCCGAAATTGGAGGCAATAACAAAGTAGCATTAGTCCCAAAAATAGTTTGTCATGCACCACATTCGTATGTTGATACTTCATAACTGCCACAAGTTGTATTCTTTCTCACATTTGAAAAAGAGTATTGAAAGAGTATTTTATGCAACATGATTTTCAACATCGAAAGTAAAATAATAATTTACTAATTGATATTCTACCTGCATTAAAGGCCAAGGCATTATTAATTCTGGATACCATTTATCATAAATATGTAAGTTGATTTTGAAAAATGCCCCAATTCAAGCCTTTTTCCTACCTGGAAATTTTTTTTTCAATTTTTTCTGCAACATGATTTCTAAAATCAGAAGCCAAATGATGACTTGGTAGTAGCTGCAATTCTTCCTGAAATAAGAACCGTAAATAGCATTAGTTCTGAATACATTTTTCCTGCACTACATTCATTAATAGATATAAAAAGCTCTTTCTCACCCATGAACCGAACCATAAATTTTCTGCAACATGATTTCTACATTATAGAACATATTACGAGTTGTTACTTGTTCATGTTCTACCTAAAGTAAAACCAAAATAAGAAGTCAGTCTCGGATTTAATTATGTTCCTTATACAAATTAGGAATTGAAATTGACTGTTAAGTTGCGCCCCTTCCCACCTCTTGTCTAATATTTTCTGCAACATGATTTCTCGAACGGAGACTCGGTAGTTGTTGACCGTCGACCTAAAATAAAATGGAAAACAAGTAATAATTTCATATAAAAGTCTCATACTACAAAAATGGATAACTTGATAGTTAACGAATTTGTCACCCCTGAAAAAAACTATTCGTCACCATTGAAAAGCTATCTTTTTTCATTATGATTTCTAAAATTAGAAATAATTGGTGACTCGATTGACCGTCATCACATGTTGCAGTTTCAGGCTTGTTAATTTGATGATTTTCTTTCTAAGATGCATAAAACAAATTCCTTTTACACAATTTAAAGTTGTAAACAGTTAACAGTATGAGCTCTTTGAGCAAAGACAGATTTTTCATTGAAATTTTCTTATAGTTAAAGTCAAAATAAAGAAAACAAAAAATAAATAAAAAAGCAAAGCATTCACCTTACGAAGAAACCTGTACATAGAATAAAATCCGTATATGACGCATTCAGAGGCGTGCTTCTGATTTGTTTGGACAGAGAAATCAGGGTCAAGTCTCCTCTTATTCAGAAGCGGATGGATGATTTCTTCTTCTGGCGGATGGAATCTGAATAATCTCAAAACAAGATAGCCCATTTGAATCCCATTTTTCATGGAATCTGAATAATCTCAAAACAAGATAGCCCATTTGAATCCCATTTTTCAGATTTGATTCAAAGTGCTTGACGCTGAGCTAGCTGTCTCTCATAAAAAAATTTGCTCTGCAACAAAGAGCTGGGGCGGGTTCATTTATTTATAGAGACACAAACTTGCAGTTTGGTGATTGGTCAATGAAACATTAGGTGTAGTTGATGATGTGTCAAGATAATTTTGTTTTCACGCGAGTAAAAAGTGTTAACATCCGACGGTCAGCGTTCCAGTGTCTCCGCCTTTTTGAAGTAGTTAAAAGTAATAACGACACGTGTCTCCACTTCCTTTACAAGTTGTTTGCTAATTTCTAATAATACTAGAAGCTTCTACTTCTTTGACAAGGAGTCAATAAGTCACGCCAGCAAATGAGTGCATATAAGTTGTTTTTAATATGAAGATTTAATTTAACTTAATTTAAAATATTTTATTATTTTAATTTATTCGTTTTTATATTTAAAATTTTATTGTAAGATATTTTTATTTAAATAAAAAAAGTAAAATTTTTTAATTTTTATCTGAATAATAAAATGTTTGAATAAAAAATTATTATTTTTTTACACAAATAATCTCATTAAATATATTTATTTTCTATGTAACTATTAGATATTATATTAGAATTCACTTGATATTAAATTATATTTAATATTAAATACATAACACACATTGAATTTAAATTTTAAACAAATTTTTTTATTATTAAATAATAATTTTTATGTATAAATATTATGTTAAATTATAAAAAAATAATGTTATCAAAATTATTTTTTATAAACTACATATCAAATACTTACCTTATAAACATTTATAATATATAAAAAATATTGTAAATATATACTTATTTAAACTTAAAATATATATAATATTTTCAAGGTCATAAGTGTAAAAATATTAGAATTAAGATGTTTTGAAATTATAAAAATAAACAACTTACCACTTATATTTAGACATCAAAGGATAAAAAATAAATATATTTTTCAGACATATACATTCAAACCCATTCGGATTTCAGTAATATTCAGACTCATTCAAATTTCAGATAAAAAAAACAAACACTACCTTAATCTGTTGTGGCAAAATGTGCGCACAACTCAGCTTGTACTAGAAATCGTGTTGAGCGGGAAAGTTAAGATCATTTTAGTATAGATTTTTACTGATAACATATCTTAATTTTTTTTATTTTAAATAATATAATATTTACAAATTAATTTATAAAATTAAAATAAATTAATTATATTATCTTACCAATTAATTAATGAATATTACATCATTTAGGTTGATTATTTGAAATAAAAAATTTGAGATATGTAGTATTATTCTTTAACTAATTTTTAAAAATTTCTTTTAAAATGCAGTTTTGTTGATTTGAAACTTATAGCTTAGTATTGAGAAAAAAAATTAGACGTAAATAAGTAATTTTCAAAAATGTATTTTCTGAATTAATTTTAATAGATCTCGAATGAACAAGTTTACTTTCAAAATCATTTCACTAGTTTTATAGATTAATTCTGTGTAGACCATTGGATGAGGAAGAGTAGTGCAGAATAGCTGTAGTTGAACATGCACATCTTGGGGTACAAGAAAAAGATCTTGTATTTGTATATTTGTATTCTAATGAAATGAAATAAGCAGTGTTCTGCGCACTTTTATCTCTTTTGTTTCTGCTTTATTACTTTTCTTTAAAGTGATAACTAACCTTTCTCAAGGACCAACTCCTGTCATCCAGAAAGGGGCCTCATTTTCTCTCTTGTTTTTGCTTCTCAATATGTGAAAATTATTTAAGCTTCAAAGCCACAACGAACTGCTTGACTAACATTTTTGTATTATTTACAAGGATGCTAAGAGATTGTTGGAGTTGCTGGAGTTGCCCCAAAAAGGATGAACATAAGCCTTCCTGCTCATGAACAAACTGCATAGTCTCATATATACATGAATGAAGATAGTTCCCGTCATTTTTGAACGGATTATGGATCTTTTATTTTCATTTTCAGTTAATCAGCAAAGACTAAATGTTTATCTCATATTCCCAATATGTTAAAAAATGCATTGTGCCAGTATTTTTTTATTTTTCTTCTGAGAATATAACCACTTTCAATTCATAGAAGAACATAAATACATCCATTGTGAAGGGGATAATCCCATCTATACAACAGTTTCACAAACAACAGTTTAGCTAAAGATTGAGCGATAAGATTACAAAATCTATGAGTATACTAGACGCTAACATGATCCCTTCATTAAGTTCTAAATTTCTGAAATAACCCTGAAGATCTTGGATCTGCTGCCCTGCCTTCTGTTTACAAAATTAACCACCTCTTGGGAGTGATCTGCTCACTCCACTCCATCGCTTCTGCTTCCACAAAAGATAAATTTCCATAAAACTTTGAAGGCTTAATTGCAGCTGCAATTACTTTCTTAGTTTCATCCCGAATAACAGCTCCCAGCCCTGAGATTTGCTTATATAAGTTGGTGGCTGCACCTACATTTACCTTAAAATAGCCTCTTCAGTGGGAGACTCCAGGTCTGCTGACTCACAAAGTCAGCTGATTTTCAACAGATGCAGATGCTGGTAATTGAGTTCTTTTGATCTTCTCTTCCGTCTATTGAGTCTGATCTGCTACTAATGTTTTCAATAAGCATTCCCGTTTAACTAGCTTAATAACCAAATTCCCCTAATAAGTCTTACATATAGATATTACATATGATAGAGAGCAACTTGTGCATCCAAGTTCCCCTAATAACCAGTCTCAATGATTCAAAGTTTGGAATACAATACACCATGAGTGAAGCAATATTACAACATTAATAATAAATTAATATGCTCCTGGAGCATTTGATTGTTCTTAACATATGCTACTGAAGTACTATTAATACTGAAATTGTCTATTTACCATTTCCATGAAGGATTCGGAGTCCATGTCACTGCCGTACTCCATGTAAACTCCTTTTGATGAGAGGAAGTCAGGTGTGGTCTGTCCAGTTTTATTAGGAGAGTATTTATTCTGAAAATCCCTCCGTGAATTGAACTGGCCATCTACCTGCTCACCGTCAAATTCAGAATTCAATAAACCACTACCACAACTAGAACCATTAGAATATGATGATTCATGTTCTGGACAAACTGGTGACTGCAGTGCCGAGACAGAGGAGTCATTCAGCCCATTATAGACATCACCCTGTGGATTGAATTCTGCAAGTTGTCGAGCTTCTGCCTCAACAGAATTTTCGACAATATTTTCTGCAACATGATCTCTACGGTCTCTTGCTTGTTGAACTTCAGAGACCAAAACAGTATTTTCTGCAACAGGATTCCTATAAGAAACTAAATCTTCATTTTCTGCAACACGATCTCTATTAGTCAAAATTTGACTAATTTGATCTTCATCACTAGTGGAAACACCAACCTTGTTACCCCGTTTTCTTTTAGTAGAAACACCAACCTTGTTATCCCGTTTTCTTTTAGTGGAAACACCAACCTTCTTATCCCGATTTCTTTCGGTGGAAGCAACACCAGGCTTCTTTGTCTCCCGTTTTCTTCCAAGGCGACACACAACAAAGTCCTTCTACAATAAAATAAACAGATTATCAATTATTTTTCACGAAAATAAACAGAATATTTACCGTACATATGCAATTCTAAAACAGAAGCTGATACCTTATAATCAGGGTCATATTCAACAGCTATCTCGTGTATAACCCACTCAGTCTTAGCTTTCTTGGCAGCGTCGCGGTGAAACGTCAAAATCTTTTTCCTCTTGTCAGCGTCGCGGTGAAACGTCAAAATCTTTTTCGTACCAATCACCTCGGTACTGTATCTGCGCTTGATGTTAGAACCATCGCCGGTCTTTTTCCAGTATCCTTCCTTCGTTCTTCGATGTACCCGTTTACTCTCGGCATACTTGTAATAAGGCTCACAGAAAAAGTACCACACCTCTTCGTCAGACTGAATATCAGAATGGACTGCATCGCAACAAAAAGATTCCATTAACTCTCTCAATTTCTTATTTACTAAACTAATTAAACTTAAACCACATCGTGTAGAGTGCTTGTTGGCACGATTACTTACAGGGTAGCTCCCAGGGCTCAAAGCTGTAGATATCAATTTCTTTGATCGTACGGACCGAGAAACGAGGGTCACGCCTCTTCATCTTCAGGAGAAAAATGATTTCTTCATCTCTTGGGTGGAATCTGATCCCCACGAGACTGTCCACTTCTGTTTCAACACCCTGGAGAAACATTTGAGTAAGAGTGAGAGTAAGAGCTTCTTCTTCTTCTATCCAAAATTTGATCTGCAAAAATGAGTCAGTGGGCAAGAAGCCAAGAATCATTGGATGTAATTATATATGCAGCAGAAAGGCCTGACTTAATTTCTACGCGTCGTGCTACAGTGTAAGTGGAAACTATGAGTTTACTGACACTGAGGTTCGTGGAAATAATGGGTAAAATGTAGAATTGCATTTGAAAAAAAAAATTAATAAATTTCTTTTTTTTTTTTCAATTTTAATTCTTTTAATAAATTTCGTAAGTGACATCATGTTTAAATACAACAATTAAATTTTTTATTATCGTAATAACATATAAATACTTCCAATTCTTTATAATCATAAAAATATTCAACATTCAAAGATTTAATAAATTTTAAGAGAAATTTTTTTAGATCTAACACATAAATTATTATAAGTGAAAAATATATTTTAATAAAAAAAAAAAGAAGCTTAACATGACAACTTTATCACCAGATCAACTCAGAAAAACCCAAATCAAATATCCATGAGTTTAATGAACTAATAAAATTCTAAAAGTAAAATATAATAAAACCATAAAAAAATAAAAAAAAAATCACATGAAAGGACATGAGAAAAAATTTTCAAGAATAGTATAAATAGTATTTTTACTTATTTCGACGGAAACCACAAATAAAGAAATAACAGTAACAAAACATAGCAACAACAGCAGAAAATTCAAAAACAACATAACAAAATAAAAGAAAATCTAAAAAAGCAACTAAATTGGAAAACAAAAAATAAAAATAAAAATATCAGGTAGAATCTTATTATTTAAAAAAAAAAACACAAAAGTAAAGTTTATACGGTTTTCGTGGTACCCAAGCATGTTAAGACCCCACCATGCCACCACCATTTTTCTTTATGATTGCTCCTTGCTTTTGCGGTTACGAGTCAGCTTCCCTGCTCCCTCACAAATCACAATCCTGCTTTAGAAAATCTAGAATGTTCTCTCTTCTAAAAAAAAAAAAAAAAGTCTACAATTATCGGCTACTTTGATTTTATATTTGGATTTTGCTATGTTACGGTTTTTGTAACATACAATGATTGAAAGTGAGCTCTTCATTTATTTTAATTAAGGGTTGTAAAACCTTTTATATTTATTTTTATGTACCCTAGTTTTACTTATAATTTATGATTAAGAAAAATTTCCCATAAGGGAGCGTAAGTAATAATTATTCTTCTATTTCAGACAATATTTTTTAAAAATATTACCTTTGTTTATTATGTTTACCAACATCAAGTCCTATCTTGTTACTTTGCATAAACTCTATATAAGGGAATTCTATAATTGGAAGATAAATATCAATTTTATAAATTATATATAAGAGTAATAAATAAAAAATAAAATAAGTAAATTAATAATATAAGAATAATAAATAAATATTTTAAAATTTTAAACAAAATAAATATTTATAAAAATAATATAAAACTTGTAAATTAACACTAAATTTTAATTAAATAAAAATAATTTATCTATTTATTTTAATTAATCAAAGAAAAAATTCACTCATTAATTGAAGAACAAAAAAATTATATCGAAAACAATTAAAATAAATTTTATTGAATCGATTTAACAATAAATTTCATCTTCATCCTAGGACCTTTATATATATATTTTTTTCACTTTCTATCATAAAAATTTATTTACTACACATGTTAATTAAGTAAATTTATTTTTATTAATGTGGATCAAACCAAAATAAAATTAATAAATATTTATATTATTAGAAATGTAAAATATATCAATAAAATTATAATTAATTTTTAATTTTATACATTCTTTATATAGTTTCAAATATATTTAAAAATTTTAAAAATCATTTGGGTTGCTTCTTACTTTATAAGGTTTTGTTTATTAATGATACTTTAATTTATTATTTTTATGTTAATTTATTTGTTTTACATTCTATTTATAATTCTTATTTTCTATTTATATAATTTATTTTTATTTTACACTTAATGTTGATTTACAAGTTTTATATTATATTTGTAAATTTTTATTTGTTTATCACCAATAATGCACCAGTTTATTACTTTTATGTTAATTTATTTATTTTATCTTCTATTTATAAATCTTATGTTTTATTTATATAATTTATATTTTATTTTACACTTGATGTTGATTTATAAGTTTTATTTTACATTTGTTAATTTTTGTTTTGTTTACCATTATTATACCAATTTACTATTCTTATGTTAATTTACTTATTTTACCTTTTATTTGTATATCTTATGTTTTATTTACTTAATTTATATTTTATTTTACATTTATTCTTAATTTATAAGTTTTATATTGTATTTGTAAGTTTTTGTTTTGTTTACTGACACACTGATTTACACTCATATTTTAATTTATTTTTATTTACTTTCTATTTACATCATTTATATTTTATTTTACACTTAATATTAATTTATATTTTTTGTTATATCTATAAGATTTTATTTTTTTACTAATAATTTAATAATTTACTACCATTATGTTAATTTACTTCTTTTACCTTCAATTTACTAGTCCTATATTTTATTTACACAATTTATATTTTATTTTACACTTGATTTATAAATTTTATGTTACAATTTTATAAATAGTGATATCACATAAATATTTTAATATAAATTATATGATATAATTAGTTAAATTAAAAACATCATATGGCGAACATGATTCTTTTTTAAAAAAAAAATAAATTCATATTATTCAAGAGACGAATCAGAAAATTCGTCCACCACATTTCCAAGATACGTGATCAATCCTGAAATCCTAATTTAGTAAGCTGCATCTCATTAATTATTTAAAAAACTCGTACCAGTACTACATTGTCCTGTCTAAAGTTAAATAATACATATTTTTAAGGAAAATTTTACGGCCAATGCGTTGATAAATATTAATTTTATAAATTATATATAAAATTAATAAATAAAAAATAAAATAAATTAATTAATATAAAAATAATAAATTTACATAATTTATATTTTATTTTATATTTAATATTAATTTATAAATTTTATAATAAGTTTATAAGTCTTATATTTTATTTACATAATTTATATTAAATTATAATATAATATAAATTATAATATTAAATTTACATAATTTATAAAATTATATTATTTACATAATTTATATTAAATTATATTTTATTGGAAAATTTATAAAAATAGTCAAAAAAATTTAGTAAATATCCAAAATAACCAATTAAATTTTTTCTATCATATATCGCCATATATTTATTATATATACTTAAATACCTTCAGATCTATAAATAAAACCAACAATTTTCATACATTCTCATCCAACATTTTTTAAAATCCAGCACACCATAATCTGTAAAACTTACCCACTAATCATCAACTCATCAACTAGAAAGCAAAAAGTTGAGGTTATATTTATTTTACACAATGTGTAGTTTTTTATTTTTCGATTAATCAAAATTTATGAGTTATTTTAAGTAAATACAAGCTTGGAGACGAACCCAGAAAACGTGCGACAGATGCCTATTGACAGGTTCTGTCCAACTGTGAGACAGACATCTATCCCACAGTGACAAGTTCTGTCCAATCGTGCTACAGGAGCTTGTCGCACGTGCAACAGGTTCTGTCCAATCGTGCGACAGGCGCCTGTCACTCGTCCAACTCATGTTCTAAATTTTTTTTTAAGTACTAATTTTTTTCTTTCTTAGACTTAATTGAGTCAATTGTTCTTCAAATGTGTTTTGATGGATCATGGAAGAAATTAACAAATGGTCGTTTTGAGTACAGAAATGGAAAAAATAGAGTTTTTTTAGTTCCAAAAAACTGTACGTTTGATGTATTTCTTTCAAGAGTATATGAAGTTTTGCAAATAAATCCAAATGATTACAGTATTGAATTGAAGACAACTTTACAATCGAGATGTTCTATCCAACCCGTATGTTCAATACCAATGGATATAGTTGATGATGAAATGGTAAGAGTTTTAATACATATGAGCTCTAATTTGGTGAATGAGGGCTGCATCCCTATTTTTGTTAGCAAATTTCCTAAAGTAAGAAATCAATAGCATGTTCAAGAAGAGAACGTCGTGACACTGGCGGCTGTTGAAGAAGAGGTGTTACCACTGACGACCTCACTGCAACAAGGTTACTCTCCCTTCCATTACAATGATGATCGCATTAATGACACGAATAATGTAACGTTAAATAGCATTAATGTTGATTCATACTATAGCCCAATTGACGATGAGGACGATGATTTTGGGTATGCTCCTATTGATGATGATGATAATCACTTGGATAATTCTTACGATTATGGGGATGATGGGGATGATGGAGGTGATAGGGATGATGAGCATGATGAGGATCTAGTTGGTGATAGGAAATATTTGTCTCACTTTGAGAATTGTCATGATCTACGCCGAAATCGGCTTATATTCCAAGGCCCCATTCGAAGGGTGTTCAAGTTGACCTTCTTATAAATATTGCACCAGTTTTGCCTTAAGGCTTGATCGCTCCAGATTTTGTTAAACATATTGGGTGTAATGATATTTGTGTGGGTAATTTGTTTGATTCCAAATATAATTTAATGTTGGAATTGCGCCAAGTTTCCTTGAGAGGTAAGTTCGATTTCAAGGTTGCAAGATCCACATCGACATGTTTCGAGGCACATTGTACTTCAATTTCGTGTAAATGGCGTCTTCAGCCAAAAAGAGCATCAAATGAAGAGAATGTATGTTGGGTAGTGATGAGATGTGACAACATACACACGTGTCGTAATGAGCCGAGGGGCCTTCGTCAAGCAAGGAGTCAGGTTATTGGTCATAGTATCGCGGATAAATTTATTCAAGAGAAGCAGATATATACTCCAAATGACATCATAGCAGACATCCAGCAATAATACAATATTCGCTTATCATACCAATAGACTTATCGGGCTAGAGAATTTGCTTTTGAGGTGATCGCGCGCGATGGCTGCTTGTCATAGGCGCGATGGGGGCCTGTCCTGCACAGGTGATTTTTATTTGTTACGCGTGTGATTTCTACTCCTATTGCACCTATACTCCACCTTACAATCACACCATCAATACTTTAATCTTGCATACACTATCAACTATTTAATCTAGCCTAAGGGGCATTTTATCGAGCATCTAGCGTACCACTCTTTAAACCTAAATTCCACTTAAAAATCTCCAATATTTATGGGCAATCAATCTTAACCTTATTTATATGCATCTATACACTGATTTTTCACCAATCAAACTTATCAAAATAGAAAAAAAAAACTAAAATTTACGATGTGAAAATTACCAGAAATTAAGGAGAAAAATTTCTCTAAAATACTGCTGGAGATGAGCTTACTGTCAAAAGTCTGCCCAACCGCCGTTAACTGTTATCAGAAAATGTAAAATGGAGTTAGTGATTGTTACCGGAGGGAGCCAATTGCCGAGTTTTGGTTTGAGAGAGATATGAATATTATGGGCAAAAAAAATAGTAAAAAGATAGAAAAAATTTAGTTGATTATTTTGGATATTTGTAAATTTTTTTAGTTATTTTTGTAAATTTTTCAATTTTATTAGTTATATTTAAGTTATATTTGAGATTGAGATTCTATAATTTTTAAATTATAACTGCGGTGAAAAAAATTATAATTATAAAATAAAAATTAATATTATATAAAAAAATATATATTTTAAATAATATAAATATAAAATTAAATTAAGTTAATCTTTAAATTACAACAGACAGCAATCCAGCTCTAATTCTAATTTATTTTAGATTCAATGAACCAAGCCGGTCGGCACTATATCTGACGTGGCAATGATGAATCGTGTTTTGTATCATCATCCACCGTCGGTTGAAGCCAAACGAAACGACAGGATTACAACCAAAACGACACGTCAAACACGTTCTTACGCAACTCCAACTCCATTGAAACTCAATTTAATTGTTATATCATTTTTTTTTCAATTAAATTCAGGTACTTTTTATTTCACCCATCTCTCGCAATTTTTGTTTCTTCTTGCTCTAAGAATCAATAATTGAAAGATTATAAATTTTTGGTCGAAACTGAAATTTGATATTTTTATTTATACATATACTATTTGTGAATTGTGAAATATATTAGTTGATAGACATTTTGCTTTGGTTTTGTAATTTGAATTGCGTTAGTTGGCTTGATATTATTCAATTTAACAGTGAAAGATTTTGATTAAGCTGCCATATACAATAGCTTACCGTGTTTGTAAAGACCCAGAGCTCTCTGATTTGTTTAGGGCAGAGTGGCAATGTCATTTTTGTGGGTATATATATATATATATGTACTTTGCTTCTGATTTTGTTAACATGGTGGTTGATGAACATGGTGAAATGCATATGTATTGAAATGACTTGACGGGTAAACCCCAAAAATCTTTGCTGTTTATTTCAAGTTCGGACTGCCCATCTGTTGCCTTGGAGTAAATTTGATTGCTATTTTGTATCTCATAGACTCAGTTGGTTAAAAGTATTCGTACCATTTGGCTGCTGCTTCTATTTGTTATGTGTTCTCTTCCTTGATTGGTTCATGATTATTCCTATATCGCTTCACCACATTGCTAGTCTTTTACAACACTGATATAGCATAATGATAAAAATATGTGGGCTGGTCTTGAGCAGCTAAATTTAATTGTTGTAAAACTGCTGAGTAAATGTTTTCTGGAAGATTGTTGGGTTTCTTGTGGTTCTAGGAGCATTTATTGTCCTTCTTTTAAAGTCTCATGATTGTGGTTCTCGATTGTCTAGCTTTCTGAAATGAGGAGAAAATGAGGGTTATCTTTGTAGTTTTTTGAATGATCCTCAAATATTTCAATTACAGTCATTTTTGTGCTCTCTACAACTACTTGAACTGCCTATTTCTTTCTTCTCTGTTTTTATTCACTTTCTAACCTAAAGATTGTCTTCGTCTATATGTTTATGTGCAGCTGCACCCTTGTACGCTGCAAGGCTAGTGGGGTGATGGCAGACTTACCGGGTTATATGCGCGCTTGTCTGCACACTGGAAAACTAGCATTCTTAGCAATTTTGGTATCCGGAGGAATTGTATTGCAGATTTTGGTCAGTGGTGTTCTTTTCTGTTAAATTATCTTTGTTTAAGTCTTTTGCAAGTGTGTAATGAATAGTTCCTCGTGTTTGATCTGGCAGGCATGTGCATTGTACAATAATTGGTGGCCAATGCTCACTGGTAAGCCCCATGAACTTTTTGTTTTTGGTGTTAATGATGTTCTTTTTTGGGAAAGCATTCTGCATTTTCTAGCTTTGAAATTTAAGTATATACTTTACCCTGAAATTGTGCAATTGTCATGCTCATACATACTAAAATAATTAGTGATCTGTCAGGTATACCATGTCCTTGAAGTAAATTCATGTCTCATTTCTGATCTACCTGTTCGTCTGCATCATACTTCCCAAGAACAGAATAAGAACAAATCATTAATGCCTTAAAGAGAAAAGGGATTGTAAATTTGTAATGCCATATGTTGATGCTTGAGCATTTATCTCAATATGACTTGAAACAAGAGCAGAGTGAATCTTTGTTGGATTTCTTGTTTTGCTTTTGGTTTTCTCCCTTAGACAAATTTGTACGCTCATGAAAAACAATATTATTGAAGTTCATTGCTTTTGTAAAATATGAAATTAATCTATGAAAAATGTAGACATCCCTTGTTTCTTGTGAGTAGAAGTTTAGAAGTAAACTGCTATCAGACATGCATTCTGAAATAAATATTGTCTTGTTGTTTATTGCAGTGCTAATGTATGTTCTTCTACCCATGCCTCTGCTGTTTTTTGCTGGGTCCAATGGTTCTTCTTTATTTTCTGAATCTGAAAATAGGTCAGTCCTTTTCCTTTAAGAGCACTACGCAAGCAGCATTTGATCAATATCTCTTAAGATTGAGTACTCATTTAATTAAGTTCCATGTTAACGAATTATGAAACAGCTGGGTCAATGCTACCAAGTTCTTGACGGGAGCTTCTGCAGTTGGGAGCATTGCAATACCGGTTATCTTAAAGCATTCGGGGGTTATTGGGTGGGGAGCACTAGCAATGGAGCTCTCATCTTTTTTTGTACTTGTACTGGCCATAATGTGTTATATTGGCATGAGTGACGATGATGATTACAGTATACTCTGAGATGTTGCTGACTTTGGTGCTCAAGTCATTACTGTACAGAAGTGTCAATGTTAGTTACAATCATTTGATGGCTCTTCTTTCTCGATTTGTGAACCTCACGTCCTCCCTTTTTGTCTTACAGAGGGAGAAGAATTTGCATTTAATGAGTGAAATTCTGTCTATATTGATTTTGACAATGTTCTTAAATCTTTATAATTGTCGTCATCCAAATGATCACTTGAAATTGGATTGTGGTGTAATGTACATGGAAACTATTTGTGCATTCTTTTATTCGAGAATTTGTTTATTATGTTTTAATTTTTGTCGTGCAGATAAACTTCAAGAGTTTGCCATATTTAGTTAAAAGTGTTGCAGACAAAAATAATTGAGGAAGGGTTTGTTTGATATAATTTTAAAAGTTAGTTAAAATCAAAGAAGAATAAATTTGTTTTCTAATTAGTATATAATATTCTGTACAAAAACTAATTATAAGTTTTACCTTACATATCGTTTGGTTTGTGAAAATATTGTATGAGCACTTGTCACGGGATGAGTATTTTGCACAACAAACATGTACGGCACTTAGACAACTCTTGTCGTCAAGAGATTTTTCGAAATGCTAAAGAAAAGAGAGGTAGAGAGCAATTAAGCCAAATGTGGAAATTGTATTGCTTGAGAAAAGATTACAAGAGAGAGCTTACAAGAATGCTTGAGATGCTTGGTTGAATTATGGAAAGTAGAGGGAGAAATTCAACAAGTTTATTAGTAAAATTTTAAGAATTTGTCTTTTAATTTCTTCAAATTAATTCTTAGGAGGGATAGATCATGTCTTTTTGTTTTACAAGGTTTTTCTAGTGAAATTTGCAAATTGAAGTAAATATAATAAATAAAATAGTCAAACGCTTCTCTGAAAAATTTTACCTCCTCTTTATTTGTATTAAATTAAATAAACTAGACTTGGCGCCCAAGAAACTTCCTGTGTTTTATAAGCATAAAATATAAACAACCAGTTAACATGACAGATAATCTTGGAATGGCAGCAATGGAAGCACAAGAAGAACAGCAAGTTCAAATAAGGTATGTATGAATATGAAAATGCACTAATTGACAGCACAATTAATTCACTAGTACTTCAAAAAACTGTTTTGAGAGCTTAATGTTATGTTCTTGTTATGTTTATTGTTCAATGATGATGATGAGATATTGGATGTTGAGGTTGATAGCAGCTTTTGATAACATAGTAGTTATGGATAATTTACCAAAAGTTGAAGAAGACAATTTCGAGAAGCAGAAAAGTTTCCATTGGAAGATACTCTGTGTGACAAAAGAGGACATTTTTCATTCCTTGTGATTCTGATACCGGACAAACCTTAGGCTATTGCTTCATTGAGTATCATACTCCTCAGATGTAATTTTCTCTCACAAGTTTTTATTTATTTATTAAGTTTTCATGACATATAACATTAATATGCCTTTAGGTGTCTGTCAATCTAGCTTACTGGTCAATGACTTCTTTACTCCTTCAGAGGTTTCTGTGATACTAGTTATGTAATATCAGTCAGGCTGTTTTCAGCGTTCTGATTCTTGATACGAAATTGCTGCACTCTGATTATGGAATATGTTTGCATGGAAGTATGAACAGATAGACGTGTTAAGAATATTTCTTAATTTGTTTGAGCTATCTAGCTGATTGTTAATGGATTTTGGGGACTACTGTACCAAACCCATTTACCAGTTTATATTGATATTCCTCGTGTCTTTTTAAAGAATCAGATGCAGATGAAGTTGTTTATCATATTTCCTGATCTATGTTTAAAACAAAGCAAGATATGTGCTGGGATATTGTTTTATGAATTTTCTTATTTATGATTCAAGGAAGAGTATGCTGACTGAACGGGAGATGTTGCTATGTGGTTATTTGACACATTTATTTTCAAGTTAGCTGGTTAAAATGTATTGTCTTGAATTTCTGCAATCAAAATTCATGCCTTGAGATTAATGCTTTGGTTGGTTTATGCTATTATTTAGAAAGCTGAGCTTGCTACGAAGAATGGAGGTGGGTACGTAATGGGCAAGGTTAAACAGTTCAAACTTTCGGTGAGATCATTGAATGACTTTGACAGAATTCTAAATACTCTAGATGAGTGGACTCCACCAAAAACTGAGCCACATTTTTATGGGGTAATAACTTAATTCACTTTATTCCAATTACACCAGTTAAATGGTTAGGTTAACTATTATACTGAGAAGAATGTCAATTCAATGCTTTATCTCCATTTTATCCCCTCGTACTATGTGGTCCTTTTGATGATTATGTTTTTGGCATTCTGTCTGATTATTATACGATCGGTTTTGTTTAAAGGAAAATTTAAACCAATAGTTGATTGGTGATAAGGGTCGAGATCAGTTCCTTGTTTGTTCTGGCTTCGATTTAGAGGTTTATTGAATTATTGGAATGACCCAATACAGTGAAGCCTGAGGTTGTTCACCAAATTCATGTAAGTTGCTTTACATAATTCTTCTGCATTATATACAAGCTGATGTAAACGCTTACTTCGCCTTCAAGTAATCATCATCTTTATTATGTGTGTTTATTTTTGGGGATAAAAAGCTAATGTCATGATATGGGCTACTGAGCTAGATCCTTTTGTTCACTTTATAGCCGCAAAAAGGAACTTGTTACAACATTATCAAATGAAGGCAACAAACCAAACCAACAGACTTACCACACTAATTACAATCAAAATCTCAACAATTTTCAACATTGATGTATATGTAAATAAAAACGCAAGAGGGAGTTCCGACTGGAGTTAGATTAACATTTTTCTTTTAAATTTGTTAAACAACCCTGATCAATGACCTGAAGTCCAGTCAGTTGTATATAATGATCGACACCATATGTGAAGACAGAATATCCATATTAAACTATGATTATTGGAACATTTAACTTCTATGCATGTTTAGATGATCTGAGTATATACGGGCTGATGCTATATTTTATGTTTCATGACTCGTGCACTCAATAAATGTATCAAATCATAGGAATTCATCGAAACCTTGGTTTTGGCAATTTTTTCCTCTGATCACTGGTACAATATGATGTACTAGTCGTAGAGTACTTTTATTTTGGTAAGGTAATACTTAAAATTGTACTGTTTGCATTGATGTCGTTTTTTCTATTTCACTTTGAGCTAAATTTCCAGGAAAGCTAATTAATTGAATTGGTTTTCACTTCTCAGTGGTGACTGTCTTTTTAAGTGAAGGGTAGACTGCATTGCATATTATCTCCTCATAAGTTGTTTGAATCTATGGTTAAGAACCAAAAGGAAATTTTCTCTTTTTCACATCTTGTTCTTTTGTAATCAGTTCTTTGAGGTTCTAGAAAATTCATGCACTGTTAGTTTAATTGTTACCATGGCATCACTGTGCAGTTTCTGTTGCTTTCTTATATGCAAAGTCTTAGAACATTAGTTGATAATATAATGACGTAATTGCATTAATATCTTTGCTGATATTATCATAATCATTACCATGAGGGTAGAATTTTCTGAGTATTCAATGTTTGCAGGATGAGATTAAAGGTTATGTGAGGTGGTCTCCACTTGGGACATACTTAACCACAGTAAATAACAACGGAGCTGCTATTTGTGGAGGTGCAACTAGCTTCAATTGTCTAAATCATTATGCTCATCGTGAGGTTTCCATGTTTTGTTCCTCTTTTCAGTTTCTTTTTCCTCTACCCGCCAGAAAATTTCCCATGCTTTTAATATTTATCAGTTATGTAATGTTATCGGATTCAGGTTGTGCTCATAGATTTCTCTCTTGCTGAAAAATATTTGGTAACATACAGCTGTCGCAAACCAGAAAGTCCCCGTGAGGAATGAGTAGGATCTTTGCTTTTGCTCATGTTTTTGATATTTTATTTTGAAATTTTGTGAAGAAATATATCATACATTCCAAAATTTGGTTCTTAATTATACAGAATAGTGTGATGAATATTTTTTATGTGAGAACCAGAGAAGTTAAGAAAAGCTTCACGGGAACTGCAAAGAACTTTGGAATTAGTCAATATAAAGGCATCTATAGTCTGTCATGGCCTTTTATAAGGTTTTGGTCTCTTTGACTTTGCTGTAATTGACGTATGGTATTCATGTATACCTCCTCTGACGGCAGGCATGTCGATTGGTTTATTCAGATGGAGCAGTTACAAAGATGAAAAGTATTTTGCTTTTATTTGGAAAAATGCAATTCATGTTTATGAAAGACAAGACTTTCTCTTTTGAGAAATGTCTAAAGATTGAAAATGCTAAGGATTTTAGCTGATTCCATAATTGCAATTTTTCCTCCAGAGTGTGATTCAGGGAATCAACCTGCGAAGGTGAGAAACGTTGTTCCGTACAAGGGAACTTCTTTATTCAAGAAGTTGATCTCCTTTCTTTCAATTTTCAGGTTAGCCTCATTCATATCCATAGCAAGCAAGAATTAAGACAGAAGAGTATCTTCAATGTTATTGATTGCAAAATGTACCGGCAAGGCAATGGTGATTATCTTGCCATTAAGGTTGAAAAGTTTACAAAAACAAAGAAAAGAACTTATTTTGGACTTGAGCTTTTCCGTATACAGGAGCAAGATATCCCAATTGAAATTCTAGTATTGGAGAACAATAATGACAAGATTGTCATGTTTAGGAGGCCTAACATTAGCTTCTACTCTATAAAACACACTGTAAACAATGGAAGTGCCACAAAACTCAGAAATCTTAAAGGAAGGCAAGCAAACGCTCTTCACTGGTCGCCTACTGGACGTTTCGTTGTCCTCGTAGGATTGGGCTGTTTCAATGGACTACTGGAATTTTATGATGTAGATAACCTTCAGACAATAGCAACATGCGAGCATTATATGGTAACAAATGTTGAATGGGATCCTACCGGAAGGTATGTTTATATACAGATTGCAGGGGCACTCTTCTTCGGAGTACAATTTTGAAGAACTAATCATTAAATATTATTTAACTTATTCATTTTGCATTTACAGGTATGTGACAACTTCAGTTAGCACAGCAAATGAAATACAGAATGGCTTCAACATATGGTCCTTCTATGGCAGGCTGCTATATAGCATGCCAAAGGATCACTTATCTCAGGTACAAAGCAATCTCCGAAGACGTGATTGATTAAACTAATAGTTTAAGCATACAGAACAGTCTCCAATTTGCTGGCTCTACGTAGTTGATATTTTCGGAATTTCTTCTGAGAAATTTGCTTTTAAGTTCACATACAATTGATAGATGTGACATGAAAAAAAAAATCTCCGAAGCTTGATTGATTTCAGATAACTGTTTTACCTTGACAGTTTCAACAAGTAACACACAAGATACCCTTTTCTGCTATTGTAACCCTTGTCATTGGGTGCTTTGATTTTAATGATTACTGAGTGTGATTTTGAACAATTTCACACATCAAATTATTTCTTCAAAGCTCTCTATTATTTTATTTTTGCTGTTGTATGAACTCATCCCTGCATGATTGATTTAAACAAGTAACACACACGATACCCTTTTCTGCTATTGTAACCCTTGTCATGGTGCTTTGATTTTAATGATTACTGAGTGTGATTTTGAACGATTTCACACATCAGATTATTTCTTCAAAGCTCTCTGTTATTTTATTTTTGCTGTTGTACGAAGTCATCCCTTGCATGATTGATTTAAATAGAAGTACCAATGATATATATGCAGTTTTCATGGCGTCCAAGGCCTCCATCCTTGCCGAGTGCAGATAAAGAGGAAGGAATTGAGAAGAACGTGAAGAAGTACAGCAAGAAATACGAGGCAGAGGATTGAGATACATTAACGTCTTTCAATGAGCAGGAGCGACAAAGGAGGAAGATCCTGCTGGAAGAATGAAGCCAAAACATATTAGAATGGAATCATCTGCATCAAGAAGACAACTCAAAAGGAATATGTTAAGAGATGAAGAAGCAAGTGAAGATGAAAACGGTTACACCGTGAAGGAAGTTGAATGCGAGGTGGTAATACATGTAGCAAAAGAAGTATTGTCTTTTTGATTTTGATGATCCAGTGTGAAGTATGATAATGGGACGTGAAACATTATTGAATCCTCTTTTAAAGTTTTCTTTGCAAGTGACAACCAATTTTGGACCGTGTGTGTATTTATTTTTCTCAATAAATGAATAATAAACTTTGTGTATTAGTTGTACATGGATATATATGTTCCTTGCATTTGGTCTTTGATTGCCATTGGTTCAGCTTCGTTCACTATCATTTGTCTTCCAACACTTCATAAGAATCATTACATTAACAGGCAACCGGATCATCATAACAAATCTGGAAAAGAAATTATAACTCAATCTGCAGAAACAGCTGGGGGGCGTTTTGTGTCGCCGTTCTGCTGAAACTGACTGGCAAAAGATCCATAATTTCCAGCTCCTGTCATGAGCTTGGGTATCCTTCCACTGGCCTTCTTTGGAAAAATAGTATACCCAGAGAATTATACCAAATCACTAGTTACCTCCATAATGAACCTCTATTGCCATTTGCTGTTGTTACAGGTTAAGTTTCAGATTTACAAGGTGAGAAGTTGGTACTTTCATACTTCAAGATATTGCATTCAAGCAAAATTTCATCTCTCATCTCATACTCACATCTAGATTGGCTCATTATAACTATAAAACTCGCTACACAACGACAATTTTAACGTTGTTACATAGTCAGCAATAGTTTGTTTTGAAGAAGCTACATTAAATGACCAAGAAACTGCAAGGGCAACTCTGCCAATGTCACACTTCTTCTAGTATCGTGACAATTATACTGTAATGGTTTTTCAATATCTTAATTCTATAGAACAAAGTTGTGTCGCTAAATGCCCTAGAACACATACTGTGTTCCTCATATTTTTCAAGGATCAAGGAAAAAAATAAATGCCACAGCCATGGTACTGGTCCAGGAAGTCGCTTATTGTCTAATGTTTCTCCTATTCTTCTAACCCCAATTCCCGCAATCAATTTCAATGAAAACAAGCACTGATTTGCTATCCATTTCTTTCAAACACAGAAAAACCTCGTGTCATTACTCTTACCCAACATTCTCTACCACCAGGTTCTGGTTAACCCTAATCTGGAAAATATACTAGAACGTACTAATATTTCAGAATTCACAACAAAAAGAACATATCAATCACATCATTTGCTTAGCATGCTAGAGTCAAAATAGAATACATATTTCCATCGGGACAGACTGTAAACAGTCTATTTGCCCACAAAGCAATCACAAGTAGCAATAACATCCTTATCCCACTGGTTTCTCTCCTAGAAATTTCCATTTGCTTAATTCTAAGTGTCAATGAGAAAAATATCTTGCATTGTTCATATTTCATGACATTATTTAATAACTACATATATCAATTATCACATTAGGTCACATATGGCACAAGAGTTACCTACTCAACAATTAGATATGTAAAAATAGATGAAACTAGTTGAGAACCAAAAAGGTCACTAAGTTTCCGACTAAACATCTAGGAGCATTCATTCACTCTCCGAAATACTAAAATTCCTCAAATTGATTGTTATTTCCCACAAAGTGTGCCACTAATGTAACATGCAAAATATCCATTCATATTACAAATCATCTGCATTAACAAACTTTTATGCTGATTAGTTAATACTAATCAAATTGAAAATATTTCCAAAATTAAAAAAAAAAATAAAAGCCTCGAAGATAGCAATATTTCCAACAGAATTATATTTCATTAAGTAAACAAAAATCCTTTTGAAATTCGCATAGGCGATCAATACTCACTCTAAAGTTTTGATCTTTCAAGTCATTTTCTTACCAGCATTAATTAGTGTTTAATGAAATCATCAAAACACCACGCGAAACTGGGGAGCGTCGGAGTCACTGGCGGGGAGGATCTCCCAGCGGCAAGGCTCGAGGTCGTCCGAGACGGGGCAGTACCCGGCCATAGTCACCTTATCAGCTGACGCCGCCACCGATCCGAACTCGAACACCGTCACGCTCTCTGCTGGCCGTGGTACTTCAACGGCGCCGTTCATGCCCGGTACAGCCGAGATTTCGGATTTCGGGTTTTGGGTTTCGCCTGCCGATTTGGACGATTCGGATTGTTGGGGCTTCGGACTCGGGTTGCCCGTGAACCAAGAGAGCAGACCCATTGCTTTCTGGTTTTTTATTTCTTTTATTACTTCTCAAGGGTTTACGTAGAAATACTTCCCCTTTCTTTCGTTGGATAAGGCTTTTGACAGTGGGGAGTTTTGGTGAAGTACTCAACTGACCTTCCTGGGGTTAGCAATATTACTTAAATGACCTTCATGTAATCTAGTTTTTACAGGGTTTGCATTTTATCCGGTCAGATCAGATTCAATTCGGATTTATATCGGATAGGGACCAGATGGGAAATGTTCTATTCGATCAAATTACAACCGGGGGAAAACCTGATCCGATCCGACGATCCAATTGCATTATAGTTTAAAAAATACATGCAAAAAGCCGCACGCCGATGACGACCTGACCACTTCGATTGTCGGCCCGACGTGGCCTCACTCCCGAATTCGGACCCAACCCGAATCTGCTCAGCTCAATACGAAACGGCAATCGCTGTACGTTAGACAATCGTCATTCACCTAATTAATAGATTTAGCCTAAAAAAAAAAACTTTAAAAAATTGATAGAAATATCCGAAAATTTTATCAATCATAATTAATCAAACACAAATCTTTAAGACTAAACTGTTTCTCTCATCTTCTTTTAATTAAATCTTTTTTATCGTTCTTCGTTGCCGATTTAGTATTCTCTCTTATCGCCTCTCCCATCGCATAATTCAGACGAAAAAAATAAGTGAGTGAGTTATTTAATTTTTTAAGTAATTTTCTATTTTTTATTAAAATCGTGCTGCCCATCTCGCCTAACTAGTGCGACAGGAAAGTGTTGTCCGTCGCACTAAGTTTGGTGCAGCGCCAAATTTTAGATTCTATAATTTACCGCGACACCTCGTCACACAAAACTTGTGTGACCGGGTGCCTGTCACATCAAATATTTAAGTTGCAGTTTCTGAAATTTAGTGCAATAAAGTGCCTGTCGCACAAATTTTATGTGATGGGGTGCCTGTCGCACTAAATTGCAGAAGCACTAAATTCTTGGGGTTGTAGTTTCTGGAATTTGGTGCGACGGGGTGCCTGTTGCACCAAATTCCTTGTTACATGCTCTCGGGAATTTTATGCGACAGTGTACCTGTCGCATATAATTTATGCAATAGAGTGCCTGTCGCACTAAATTCTAGTATTACTAATAAATATTTTTTAATTTATCATAGATTTTTTTAATTTTTTAAATTATATAATTATAATTTAATAATATTATATTTGTAACAGAAATATAGCAGATTCTGGTTATGTACCAGGCATGATGTAGATACCTTACACTGATTATTTTCCTGAGCGTATTACTAGTATGTATAAATTAGATACAATTATAAAAGCTATTGAGGGAAAGTTAACAAAACGACAGTTGCAATTATTCAAAAAAATATATATTTGGGCATTTCTTGGAGTGTCGAAACTTTCCATTTAGTGGCGTCATTATGCATAATTTATTACTTAGACAAGTGGCCTGTAATGAGAGAGATCAGTTATGATTTGAAATTAGTGAGCATTTGATATGCTTATCAATTGAAGAGTGGTATTAGTTACGGGACTTTGTTGGGGTGAAGATATTGAGGGAAAGTTAACAAAACGACAGTTGTAATTATTCAAAAAAAAATATATTTGGGCATTTCTTGGAGTGTCGAAACTTTCCATTTAGTGGCGTCATTATGCATAATTTATTACTTAGACAAGTGGCCTGTAATGAGAGAGATCAGTTATGATTTGAAATTAGTGAGCATTTGATACGCTTATCAATTGAAGAGTGGTATTAGTTACGGGACTTTGTTGGGGTGAAGATATTGTGCCGAAAATAACAAAAAAGAATCATAGGCTGCTTAATACATATTTTGATGGTTTGTTTCGTAATTTAAATCTCGGCGATTTCGACGAAAGATTCGGTAACTTAGATTTCGACGCTATGGATGACATTGATGTAGTAAAGATTGCACTCTTTTATTTTACAGGCAGAGTACTAAATGGAAGAAAAATTCATAGTCATATTAATTTCTCATTGCTTAACAAGGTGGATGACATTGATTACTTTGGAAACCGTCCATAGAGTCGTTTGTCATGGAAAATGATATACGACAGTCTTGACAATGCATTGTATGGTAAAATGAAGAAATTTAAGAAGACTCGCTTGGAAAAGCCAAATCATAATATTAAAAAGTATAATGTTTACGGTTTTACATATGGAGTTCAGGTATGTTAAGATTGCGTTGTATTTAAATCATTTTATTCGATAATTAGTTTGATAATAGTGAATGTTTAATATTTTTTTAATATTCTCACTAATGTTTAATATTTTTTTAATATTCTCACTTTACTGATTGTAGGCATGGATGTTCGAAGTGATTGGAGGGCTACCATCACAGTGAGTTGTGAAAACCAAAAAGAAGATCTCATGCATTGTGAAATAGAAGCTCATTGCTTCCTCCAAAATAAATTTTACTGAGGTTTATTCATTGTTCAATGATAACTCTCGTTTTATAAGTAATATATATTGATAATTGTATATTACTACTTTTCATATTACTAAATAATACTAGATGATTATACTAACCTAAAATTTAGGTTGAATTATTGTAGAAAAATGTTTTACAAACTATCGAGCCGAACTCAAAGGAGAAAGTACAAAAATATTGGTAGATTGTAAAAGATTATGTTCCACATATCCCAAGTTGGGTTTGTAATGTGAGTATCTTTTAGAACTTTATACTAGATAATTACAAATTGTTCTTTATTTAGTAAATTATTTACCTATTTTAAATGTTACTTTGTGCAGCATTAACCATCCATCAACGCACCTCCCATTGCAAAGCAAACAGAAGAGAATTAAAACACCACGAGTGCAGCTAGCCCAACACTAGAGCTGCAAAATTTTGTTCAGGATGAACTTCCTGCAGATGACCATCATGAGCAAACACATGAATCCAATGACATATATGATTCAGAGGTTATAAATCATTTATTTTCTTCATATATATAAGTCATTTTAATATTTTCCTTATATATATATATATATATATATATCAGCTGCACATGAATGCACAGACTAAACTGTTGGAGGAAGAGAAGTTGACAACTCCGCTCTTATAAATGCAATTGAATCAGCTCTGAGGGATTAACCAGATTGCACTGATTAGGCAAAAAGATGCCATTGACTTATGCTATATGAGACTGTGGAGCACGAAGGGCCTATCTTTAGTCAACCCAAGGCTTTTGAGAAGGGGACATGTGATCCATTTGTTCTCTTTTCTAAGCGATCCATTGCATGTCACGTCGTCCCAGTCAAAGAAGGTAAGAAGGAGTAGGCTCAATAGAAAGTGAACTCAGACCTTGTCTTTCACGCATGGGGAGGAAGGAGATAACAAGAACCAAGTTGGTGGTTTCTGGGGAATGGCTTCAATGGAGAAAGAGGGGTCGGAAAGCGTAACAGTCGAGAACAAAATCTAATAATGATTATATCATTTGATGGATTGACAAGATTGATCATTCTATATGTGAATTAAAGTCGGCTTTTGAGGCAGAGCGTAAGGAACATAAAGAATTTAGATAAGCAAAATGAGATTTATTAGTTCGTATACTGAACGCTCACACGGCCCTTCTCCGACTACACGTTCTTATACAGTGAGTAAATTTAACAGTTAACTTTGCGTTCTTTTAGCTTTTAATACGATGTTTATTAAATATGTTCATCCTCACAAACAGATAGGTCCCAGATGATTGTGGAGTGTATACTGACGTAGAAAATCAGAATATTTCAAGAGAATCAGAATATTTTAACTTTGATGTCATTGTATAGCTTTTATAGAGATGTCAACCGAGAGAGCGTGCAGATCCGTAAGGAGGCATCGCTGGATATTAGTAAGTTTGGCCATCCATACAGACGATCTTATGTCTTTAATAGTCCATATTTGATTCCGTCATTCAAGCGAGGGAGGAACATCGATCCTTTACCTACACTCCAACTAATGGATCGTCAGATCGACGAACGATCGAGTGTGGATATAAATTCATTTCGAGGATTACAAGATCTAAGTGTATGCAATGAGTTCGACCAGTAGTTTGTTGGTAACATCACATTGGATCGTTCAGTCACATACTCGCACTCGTTTTTTCAAGTACTTTTAGGTCATATTTCAACGTGATGGCTAGCTGACGAGGTAATTTTTTTGAACATCAATCCATTCCGTCATTTGTGTATTAGGATTGTGTTCTAAATTGACCAGTGGTTTGCTATTTTATTTATCCACAGTATATTCATGAGTATTTACGCTTGATCAGTGAGAAGTAACGGCAGTATTCGAATGCATTGTCTCAGTGGGTCGTGAATATAGACACATATTTTTTGGTATTTAGTTTACATAATATATACTCACCGTATTTACAACTTAAATCTTGTTAATATATTATTTCTTATGTATATGATATTCCGGGTGTTTCTTAAGCAGTTATAGAACAACGGAAATTGTGTGGTCAAATCATTAGAATATAGTAATAGCAGCTGACAGATGTGGATATAGTATGTGAATATTTTTTTTTTATTTTTTTAGTGTGTTAATTTGGGCGTAAGAAACACTGGAAAATAAAAAATATTTTTATATGTAGCTATTCATTCTTTTTAACCTTGGCGGCGATCATTGGATACTAACCTAAGTGGACTTTCGTACTAACAAAATATGAATTTATGACTCATTGTTCATATTCCGCGACGATAAAATGTATAAGGATCAATTTAGGCCATTCGAAGTCATATTCCTTCGATGGCTATACCATGTTGGATTTTACAATATTCAACATGGCCTACAGCGTGCTGAGTACTGGAAAGTTATCACAGTTAAAGTTGTCCTACAACAAGAGCTTAGTAGTGGTGATTGTGGTGTATTTTTATTGATGTTTATCATGTATTTAATGTTTGGACTTAGACTCGATTTCAACAGTAGTTATGAGACGTATTTTAGAAAAAAGATTGTTGTAGATATATTTAATGGCGATATTATGTTATAAACTATTATATTCATTCAAATCTTGATGTATTGAATGTTTTTATCATTAATGTACTTAATTACGTTAAAAATTAAAAAAATAGGTGTTACACATAGTTGCAATAATAAATAACACTAAACAAATTGTTTTACCAACATATATTATACAATATAAAAAAAAAATCGGTATTACATTATTACTTAGAATAATGCAACTAACTTTGATTCGATATAATAGGATTTTTACATCGCTTATGGTTATGTCCCAATTCGTTGCACCGCTCACATTTCACAGTTCTTCAATTTACATCCTCACCGGCAAAGCTCTTTACGATAACCAGGTGGTAGTGCTTTTACTAGTGGATAAACTTGCATATCTTAAATTTTATTTGGAACTTCCCATTTTATTACGTCACCAATTGGCTCTACTGATTGTGCATAAGCCTTTACCAATGATTCCTTAGTGTAAAATCCAAAACAAAGGATTATGTAATCCACTCGGACAGTTAACCAAGCAGTAATTGCATTCGCACAAACGAGCTGATTTAAGTCGAATACTCTACATGAGCAAGTTTTATTCTGTATGTCAACTAATCTCTCATTGACACCACCACCCAAAACATGAAATCGATGTGGAGACACAGGATGGACGATCATCCTTTCGGCCGAGATCTCCTCTCAGCGACTATTTCATCTGCCCAAGTTGTTAGCCGAGTACTCATCGATTTAGCCACAAGTTTTCTATTATAAAACCATTGCTGCATTGTTTTCCTAAAGTGATCAAGAAGATGAGTAATCGGAAATTTTCGCGGTTCCCTCGTAAAAGAGTTCATGCTTTCTGTGATGTTGGTGGTAAGAATATTATATCTTCTGCCTTCGAACTCAGACCTTGCAAAATTACATGTACATATATTATTCTTCAAGTATTCGGCTGCACTGGAATGGAGCATCTACAAAGTCTCAAGTTGTTTTCTGAATTCTTCGTGTCCATATGCTTTTTCAGCTTTTATAAAGATAGGTTCGAAATCATCCCAAACAGCTTTGGACATCCTGAATTTTGCTTTTATTGTTACCTTTCACATGGTAAAAACAAACGCCATGAGCAGCATTACGAAATACTTTAAGAACGACTCTCTTGATAGAGGTGCATCGGTCAGAGATAAATATTAAATCTGGTATATCGACAATCACTCCATATAACTTCATTATAAACCATTCCCAAGCATCATTATTCTCTGAATTCATAACTCCAATGGCTAATGGATATAATTGATTGTTTCCATCTAAGCATATTGCAACAGACATGCTTCCCCGATATAGGCCCTTTAGATGAATTTCATCTACAGCAATCACCGGTCTAATTTACTGTTTAAAACCCTTGACGAAAAATCTAAGAGCTACAAAATAGTATAAGAAATTACCATCCCTATCCCGTTTAAGGTGAGTAACTGTACCCTAATTTGCAACCTTCAAAACGTGAGAGTATTTGGGTAGTAAGTTATATGACTCTGCAGGATTCCCTCGTACAATTTCAAGACCATCTTCTCTAGCCTGATATGTCTGCTGGTATGTTAACTGGATATCGTATTCTTGCTGCATGTCTACTCTGATATCATTTAGAATATATACCTTTTTTCCTGAATATATTTGTCTGCAATAATATGACCAATAACCCAGCTCTTTACTTGGTGACGGCCATCAGACAACACCTCATTATGACATGTATGTACATGGTCAATTTTCCTGACTACCCAATAAACATTCTACTCGTTTGAAGGTCTCGTTGCTCGATTACGCCATTTACATGATTTCGAAGAACAGTGGGCCTTGAAACGTGTAGTTGTGGACCTTGCAATCTTGAAATCAAACTTATCTCGAAGGGCAACTTTGTGTAGTTCCAATATTAATTCATTCTTCTCAGCGAACAACTTGCCTACACCAATATCATCTGAATTGCAACATCTAACAAAGTATGGAGCAAACAAGTTTGATGGCACAACTAGAGCAAGACTTATAAGAGCACTGTCTTCCTCAAACGGCCTGTTGGAGCAATAGATTGATTGTTCCTTTTATTAGTAGTAATATCATCCTAATACTCATCCTCATTGTTAAAAGGAATATCGGAAGAACCTGCAACCTCATTATCAATTGGACTACTGCAGGGAGTGACCCTCTTATTATTATACATCTCTACACGAACATTATCTCATTCTGTGTTGTCCATGTTGTCAATAGTATCATAATTGTCATGGAAATAATTATTGTAAAATGGAGAGTAACATTCTTCTAATGATGTCTCTGGTGGTAACACATCTTCTCTAACATCAGTCAACACAATGTCGTTATCATCATTGGTATTAATATTGTCGTGAAGTAAAGAGTAGTATTACTGTAATAACATTGTCTTTCGTAACACCTCTTCTTCAACATCAGGGACAGAGACAGATTCTACAAGTACCTCAACATCTTGGCTCGGACCTCTAGGAGATGTGGTAAGAAATATAGAAATGCATCCATAGTTGGCCATATCAGAAGTTAAATGTAACACAACATTCACCATTTCATCATTACATATGTCCATGGGTAGTGAACATGCACGATGAGTTGTATTATTAGAATCGTGATATTATATTCATTAGGATTTATCTGTAAAATCTCGTATATTCTTGATAGAAACTAAGGAAACATACAATTTTTTCGAATAAAAATGTTGTATTCTTAGCATTCACATAATCCATCCGGCCATCTACCGATGTCTCCCACCAACCATTATAGCTCATTTCAAATACAACTAAATCCATTAATCTTGGCATGATTAACAAAAATAAATTTATTATACAACAGAAAATATAATCACTAAAAAATAAAATATATTAAAACTATATTTAGGTACGACAAACAGCCCGTCACATTAAATCTGGTGAGACAGGCTGCCTGTCTCACAAAATTTTAGTGTGACAGGTAATAAAGTACCTAGCTTCTTTCGGCAGCACATAAACATAATCTCAACGCTGCAAATGCTTCTTCGCATATTTTTAATATTTCATTATGCAGACTACACGACAAAAATTCATAACAGTTATACAAATATTTGTATAATTAGCTTATCTTACCTAAGTTTTTAATATACGAATACAAGGATGCTAGATTTTTGCGATTGGACTTCACTATTTCGTTTTAAACAGTTGATGAAAATTAAAATTAGGTATTTAAGTATAGAAAGATGGATAGAAATTAGAAGAACTTTTATTATTTTGTTTTGATATGTAACTAGATGAAGGCGCAGTTGAGTTTCTGTCTGATTTCGTTCTGATTTAGCTGAAGACATGGCTAAGTGTGAACGTGTGGTGTACTGACTACTGGTGTAGTTGACCGTAACTTGTGGGTCTGATTTTTAATTGTAAGAATGATGAAGGTTAAAGAAATAAAAATTAAATATAGAGAATAATTTAAGATAAAATAATTTTATTTTACTATTTTTAATAAAATATAAAATAAAAAATTAATTTTAAAATTTAAAAATTTTTAATGATTATTTCAGTCAATTCCCCGAAAACTTTCCCAAAAACTTTTCAGCTATCCTCTTCTTGTCCCGCAACAATTGGCATCAACTTTCATTTCCTTGTCACCGAGGCATTTGCGACCTAGCCCAACACTTCAGTTTATGTTTTTAATTTATTAATCTTTTAAATGGTTTTAAATAAGGGTAGTTGGATAATTTCATCTTACTCTTCATATTACCTTGTTTACAGAAACCGTAACCTCAAAATTGATGAATATTTGGAGTTCGCATATAGCACAAATCGCTCACACAGACAAGCAACGAACGAAACAAACGACTGAAGCATAGCGATTGATTCTCGAAGAAGAAGCGATAATGAACGAGGAACAAAAATCTCTTTTTCTCAAATCCTCCTCTCACTTCCCTCCGCCTTCAGGCGAGTTTCATCATCATCATCATCACTTACTCACCCCCATTTCCAAAAAACGTCGCTGCTTTTCATCTCTGACTTCATATTTTGCCTTTTTGTTCTCAGGAGTGAAGCTGTCGTACGGTACGGCCGGGTTCAGAGCAGACGCATCAATCCTCCAATCAACGGTATACCGCGTTGGGATATTGGCGGCTTTGAGGTCGTTAAAGACACAGTCTGTGATCGGGTTGATGATCACCGCTTCACACAACAAAGTCACTGATAATGGCGTCAAAATCGCCGACCCCAGTGGCGGCATGCTCTCTCAAGACTGGGAACCTTTTTCCGATCAACTCGCCAATGCGCCCGATCCCCAATCTCTCGTTTTGGTCAGTAGTAGTTAGTACACCACTGACGTTTTCAGCAATTGTTTTAGTAATTTATTGTGTTTTGTGATTAGCCATTGCTTATAATGTAGCATTTGAAATAGCTTGTATGAGTTACTATAACTAAAGTAATAATGTTCATCAATCACCCGACTGAGTTAATACTTGACAACAACTAGTGATTCAATGCCAATGTAGCTGTGGGATTAAAGGGGATTGTTATTATCATTTTTTGATCTTTTGGGTTTTGGGGAAACTGAGAAAGGGAATTCAGGCGTATGTTGTGTTGTTTTATTTAAAAGCATGCTGAATGATTCTTCTCTTATGAGACCAATGGAGTCATTGTCAAACATGTTCTCCTACTGACTTAATTATAAACAAACTGGGATTTGAGCCAATAAGATGGTGATGGGGAAAATTTTTCTTTTGGCATAAGTGTGCTTGGACATGACATGATATGTGAGTTTCATATATTGTGGGGCAGCCAAGTATGGGCATGTGTGTGTTTCTAATTTTGAGCTAATAGGATGAGTTTGGGGATTATTTTTCTTTTGGCATAAATGTGCTTGCATGTGACAAGAAAGTTCCATGTTTTGTGGGGATGGGCAGTGTGTTTGCTTTTAATTTTGAGCCAACAGGATGATTTAGGTGAAAATTTTTCTTTTGGCATAAATGTGCTTGGACATGGCAAGAGAGTTTCATGTTTTGTGAGGAAGCCAAGTGTGGGCATGTATGTGTTTTTAGTTTTTCTTCCATTGTATGATTTGAAAGTTTATGGAAGTTACTTAATGTGTTCTTTTTAGTAGTTAATTGACGAATTTGTGAAGAAGGAGAAGATCCCTTTTGATGGAGAACATTCAGCTGAAATATTGTTGGGAAGGGACACAAGACCTAGTGGTGAATCTCTTCTCGAAGCTGCTAAACAGGTAATAAGCGACTTAAAATTGTGCAATGCAACCTCACTCCCTTTTTTATTTGATTTTCCATTTTTTTGGGAGAGAGGTCAGGACAGAGTGTTTAGCTTTATGTACTTGACATTTGTTTTACATTCAATCAAAGGGAATCAGTGCTGTTGTTGGAGCAGTTGCCCATGACATGGGAATTTTAACGACTCCACAGCTTCACTGGATGGTTTGCGCTAGAAATAAGGGCTTGAAGGCGACTGAATCTGATTATTTTGAACAGCTTTTGAGCTCATTCAGGTTAGTTTGAGCTAACATGCAATTAATAGGTAGGGTTCTGATGAATTCTATTTTCACTATGCATTGTATAACTAGAGGTCTTTCATTGATTTGTCAGGTGTTTAATGAATTTGATCCCAGATAGAGTTAATAGCAATGAGACTGAAGACAAATTGATTGTGGACGGGGCTAATGGTGTTGGTGGAGAGAAGCTTGAAGTGATTAAGGAAAAGTTGAATGAGCTGGTTATTGAGGTTTGTAATTCTGGAAAAGAAGGTGTACTCAATGAAGGGGTTGGTGCTGATTTTGTGCAGAAAGAGAAGGTTGTCCCACATGGATTTGGTTCTAACCATGCTAGGATAAGGTCAGCTATCTCCCCATTTATTTGATAGGAGAATTAGTCTTCATTTCTTATGGGACAACAAGGGCATCCATTTCTGAAAGTTGCTTTGATTGCCTGTATGCGTGAATCACGCTAATTTTTGGGGGAATTACTGAAAGTGTTATGTTGGGATTGGAATAATAATTATTAAAATTTCATGTTCATAGTTTAGAATAGTGAAATACATAGCTAATATTCATATTTATGACATATGGGGATAAGTTGTTTGGATATGGTGGCTATATATATGTGTATGTGCGTGCATTGTCCGTGGCATTTCTTGTAGCTTCCTTTTACTAAAAAGCTAACCATTATGGGGAGATGTTGAATTTTGAATTACTATGATGTTAGTTACTGTCATTTATACTGTACCAGTTTAGCTGGTGCACAGGGTATTTTGTGAACAAGTTTCTTGAGAGGAGACTAACTGCATGGATGGATCTAGTTTTTCAGGTGTGCAAGTCTGGACGGAGATGCTGATCGGCTTGTCTATTTTGTTGTGTCACCAAATAACAGCAGCAAGATTGATCTTGTTGATGGGGACAAGATATTATCTTTATTTGCTGTATTCGTCAAGGAGCAATTAAGTATCCTCGAGGAAGATACAAAAGGAAATAATAATTACAAAGCTCGTCTTGGTGCTGTACAGACAGCTTATGCAAATGGGGCATCCACCTATTACCTCAGACACTTGGGCCTAGAAGTTGCTTTAGCGCCAACAGGAGTGAAACACTTACACGAGAAAGCTGCTCAGTATGATATTGGGATCTATTTTGAGGCTAATGGTCATGGCACCATCTTGTTTTCAGAACATTTCTTATCTTGGTTAGAGGATAAAATTCTAGAGCTTTCTTCCACACTTGAAGGTTTGTTTTGAGGTAGTCTTTCTCAATGGTGAGCTGCTATTACTGTCCGAGAGCTTAAGGTGGGTAATTATGTTTCAGGTTCTGAACAGCAAAAAGCTGCTTTGAGACTATTGGCCGTTAGTAAGTTGATTAACCAAGCTGTTGGAGATGCTTTGAGTGGCTTGCTCTTGGTGGAGGCTATTTTGCGACACATGGGGTGGTCAATACATCAATGGAATGCGCTTTATCAGGATCTACCTAGTAGGCAGCTTAAAGTGAGTTCTGTAGATGATATTGTCTCATTTTGCTGTGGATACCATCTCTTGTAGAAATATTTGAAGTGAAATGAGATTGAACTCTAGCCTCAGTTCCATTAAATTTAGGGTCTTCTACACTGTGTCACTGGGGTTTGAATACTGTTCCTTGCCCTTTCCCTTGTCTTCCCTTCTGCTCTACATCTTATTTAAATTATCAAGCCATACAGCAATCCTATAGGCAGGAATGAGCTTAAACTTCTTTTTCCTTTAATTGGTGAGATGATGTATCATTGTATCCTTTAGGTGCATGTGTCAAGTGATCTGCAGTACCATTTATGGTCAAGATTAGAAAATTGCTATGAAGGTAACTTCAAGTCAATGGATTATTGGGAAGAGTGGGTCTTTGATTTATCACAAGCCATGGTTCAAGTGATCTATAAATATACATTTACATTTTCAGCTCAACCTCTTAACAAACTTTGACTTCCTTTAGAGATATTTCTAGTAAAATCATGAGCCAGAATTTGTTAAATCTATGCAGTCATAGTATGGTTTACTTACAAGTTTTAAATACAGCTCATGCTTCGATGTTCACTGTGGCCATTCGTAGATATTTTTATTTTTCCACATTTCAAACATAGGTTCCCTCCAAATATTTGCAAATTTCTGGGGCTGATGTTCCATGGTTTTTTTTATCTTCTTTGATCGTTTTATTGTGTTATCCATTATTTAATATTTGCTTGTTTCGCATTATATTTTGTTGCTAAATAAGGAAACTCATTCGTGATGTAGCTTAATTGGCAGTCCATATAATAACTACCTTTTCCACTTATTCCCTTTTGTCCTTCATCTTCAAAAATTGATTATGCTTCCTCTTATATTCCTTGATTGTCAGGTTAAAGTAGGGGATAGAACTGCTGTTGTTACAGCAAATGCAGAAACTGTGGCTGTGAAGCCACCGGGCATTCAAGAAGCCATTAATGTTGAAACTGGTAAATGCACATCACTCAGTCTTGAATTCTTAAAACTGAAATTTTGTGTAATAATCTTTGCTTATTAATTATCTTAAAGGTCCAGAAATTCATTGATTATCTATGACATCCAAATATTTGGTCAACTTCAATTTAACTAAATTTGTACATTATCTGAATTTATGTGAAGAAAGTGAAGGCAGAAAGTCATTCCACAGATTCCTGGAAATATTGAAACTGTATGACTTGCTGTTTTGTTAAAAAACGCATATATATATATATATATAGTTATGATCCTCCCACAACAATTTGTATAATGTCATAGAACTTATTAATCATGATGTTATTAGTTTCCTCTAATCTTTTGAACACGCCTGCCATAAATAACCATGAGGATTTTTATTTTTGATGCAGCAAAATATCCTAATGGCCGATCTTTCATACGACCGTCGGGCACAGAGGATGTCGTACGTGTATATGCAGAGGCATCCACACAGGAAGCAGCAGATAAGCTTGCCAACTCTGTAGCCGAACTTGTAGATCGATTCCTAGGCTTCAGAAGCTCCTAGTGTCTTGTCTGCTTTCACTGACTAAAGATGGATACTTTGAGTTGCAGATTTCATATCTTTGATCGATCATTGTGAATGAGCTTAATGACTTAGACCTGGTTTTCCTTTTTAATCTGAATTTGATTTGAGGATCCATTAGCAGTGCATATGCATAAATGGAATATGTAATATTGGAAGATATGGACTTGGACCACTAGTGAGGGAGGTGCGGATGGGCTTTCATATCCGGTTGAGAGAGATGGCTGGGGATTTCACTCATTGGATTGCTTCTTTCTCCGGACTTAGCTCGTTAGGGAGAACGGGATTACTTGAATAGGTAGGTGATGGTCCACTTCGCCCCTTGTTGATGGTTTTTAGTTGCTTGGCCAGTAGAGGCACTAGAGAATAGTTTCACTGGAACAGATGCAAATGTTAAATGCTCCATTGTGTTTTAAATTAAGTTTGAAACTGAGACAGTTTGCGTACATATAAATGACTGTGTCAACATTATGCATGATTACATCCCAAAATGTGCTTAGACATCCAAATAAGTGCCATAATTCAGATTTTATCAGATTATTTTCCTCCATATTATGATCATAGAATTATTAATTGGCATGCTAAGTGAGATCAAATACAGTGACCGTGAACTGTAATTTATGTGATTGTAAAATGTAAAAACCCTCTTTGGTTCAGCATTTCATCCAACTATCATTTAAAATTATTGAAATTCTCTCATATTTGTTGCTATATGTAATTAATATTACAAATTACATCCATTTCACAAGTTATAACCCAAATTCAATCAATGTCCTCAACACAGCATTTAATCTAATACCAACATCACCACCAAAAGAGGGAAAAAGAAAGTTGTTGGAAGCAGGAAAAAAAAAAAAAACAGAGGATCAAGGTCTTCAGAATTTCACATTCTTTTATACCCACTAAAAAAGTTCACCTAAAACAATAATATGAAACGGGATACCCGCCAGTGAACGTATAAGCATGCCTGCTCAATGCTGCATGATACTCAAAGCTGAACTACAAACACCCAAAAACAGCCAATGCCGAGCTTCCACACCCACTAACAATGGCTTAGTTTGTGGCCAATGAAAAAGCCTTCTTGCAATTGTTCAATCAGTTGAGAAAACATGAATATCAGGCTACTTCAACACATCTGACCACAACTACAACTGCTTCTAATAAGTACCTTTGCCGTTGAGAGAGGTATGATCACTTTCCAACAACTAAAGATTAATTAATCTCTCAATAATTATTGTATATAACGTATTGGTAACTCATTTAAAACTATTCTATTTACACAAAAACATAGTTTATTTTTAACTTAGTTTTTATTAGTTACTAATATGTATTGTACAATCAGAGGTCTACGGATATTTACATCAGATAATTATTGGGACCAACTACATCTATTCTATAATAGCACAGCCCAAATATCTATATGCACAAATAATGGATAATAAACCAGTGGAGGAGATGTCTACCTCTACCCAAATTTTATATTGTGGAGGACACATGAGTCCCCTTAACCACAGCTCTCACACATGTGAGACGTGTGAGAGCTGCAGCCCACCACTCTGCTAAAGGCTGAGTCACATAGTTCAGAAACACTATAAATGACTATATCCTCAATACCAATGGTGTTAGCCCTATAAGTTTTTATTGCCCGTAGAGGCATGATGTGGGATTGATCAAAGATCAACTTCTTCATCAATGGTTAAAAAGAGTATATAAAGAGAAAATGTCTGACAAGTATAAATCTCACAACTCATCACATTTCATGAAGCAGCTAATTTCCATTACAATGTGTCAAGTTTAATCGTATTACAACAATGTGTAAATCAATTACATGTTGTATTGAGTAGTCAACAAAATATGAATTAACTCAGAAGGTGATCAAGTATATTCAAGAATACCAATTTCTAAAATAAGCAACAAAAAAGGGGACGAATTATCAGTTTACCTCCATACTAGATCCAATCTCCTATGCCTCAGCACCAGCTTTCGAGCTCCGGAAATCTCTCTTCAAATCTGAAACCCTCTTCATACAAGCTGCCTTGGACCTCCCCGGCACAGCAGCCGCAATCTTCTCCCACCTCATAGGTACATCCTTAGGGAACGCTTTCAATGCATTAAGCAATGCAATGTCCTCACCAGCATTCCATCCTCCTCCAACAACAACAACATTTTCTTGGCTCTCTTTCTTGCTCTCTTCACAATTCTCTTGAACAACTCTCATATCTATTGCTTTCCTATTCTTCAAGAATTGATTGTACGAATCACTATCATCAATCTTTCTCTCTCCTAATTCTTTAGCTTTCTTAATCACACTATCCACTCTATGCCTCCCATTAAAAGCCTCAGCAATCACCTCCCATCTCTTCGGCTTCCCCACCGGATTCTTCACCATCTGCTTCTTCAAAATCTCAACATCATCTTCATTCCATTCCTTTTCCTCCTCATTTTTACGCTGCAAGACTTCAACTTTCTTGCCTTTTGACTCATTCCCAATTGACCCATTTGAGTTTTCAACAATCGGAATCGAACCGGGGATAAAATCCGGAGACTTATTGACTAAAGATCGGTTCTTTTGCGGCTTTTTCTCGATGTTTGGATCTGGGATAGGAGGGGTTTCAACGATTGGGCCGTGACCGACGCGAATGTGACCGCCAGTGAGGTGAGAGGGAGCGAAGGGGCCGATGACGAGGGAAAGGGAGAGCCACAAGAGAAGGGATTGGAAGGGCTCGCTGCTTTGGAAGAAGAAGAAGGCGACGAAGATGAGAAACGAAGAGATTGTTAAGGAGATAAAGAGAGAGAGCTTTGTGGGTCTTTTATGGATGTTATTATGAATGCTGCTGTCCAATGAAGACGATGATGATGGCGGCTGTGAACGCGATTGAAAGAGGAATCTTGGCCTGGTGTCTTCATCTAAGAACTCCATGTCTGCTTTGTTTGTCTGTTCAGAGTTCTGACTTCTGAAGCCAAATGGGAGAATCAAAATCTATTTATTTTTAATTATATTTTGTATCTAAAATTTGTTCGGGCAATTTCATAAGGGATAATAACCATAACATTCATAATTTTAAACTAATTATAATGTACACCGTCAGGTTTTGACATGTCATTAAACCCCCCCACACATTAGTTAAATTTTAATATTAACCGTTACCTTCACATAATCTGAATGAATTATCAATATGATTTGATAATATGTTGGAACTTATTAGTATCTTTTTTCTTTATTTTGAAACTTATGAGCATAAACGAAAATTAAGGATATGTTTGGTATTATCTTTTAATTGGTGTTTTATATCCTTATTTTAAATAAAAGGAATATAAGCAAAAATTAAAAACTTAATACTTATAAAACTATGTTCCTCATAACAATATATCTACAAATAAATTAACTCCAGTTGGAGGAAAGAAAAGTATATTATATATACTTGAGGGAAATTAATGTAAAATTTTAATATAAAAAAATTATTTGTTGCAATAAAGAGAGATGTGAGATGTGAGAAATACACCACCTTTTTTTTGTTGTGTGCGTATATATATATATATAATCATTATAAAATTTTGACATATTTTTTAGATTATTTTTGTTTTAAAATTTGTATCAATCAACTCCCTAAATGAATTAAAATACTATTTTATTTTACAAAATTTTAAAGAATAAAAATTATAATTACAAGAATATACTAAATTTAATAAAAAAATCTAAGACGCTAATTTTTTATAATTATAATTTATTTAAAAATTATAATGTTAATTTTTTAATTTTTTTGTAATTATAATTTTATTTAATTCTTGTAATTAAATTAAGTATATGGAAGTATACAAAAATTAACACGAAGAGAAAAACTCCTTATATTTATTATAAACCTTTTTATAATTAAAATTAAGAAACTTCCCTTATAAATTAAATAAAATTATAATTAAAAAATAAAAATAATAATTTGTAAATAAAATTAAAATTATAAGAAATTAATTCTTTGGATTTTAAGATTTATTTATTTTATTAAATTTAGAGTAATCTTGTAATTATAATATTTTGTGAAATAAATAGTATTTTAATTTATTTAAGGGTAAAATAATTATTTTATAATATGAAAGTAGTTAATTAATACAAATTTAAAAATAAAGATAGTTCAAAGAACATGTCAAAATTTTATAGTAATATATATATATATATATGTAACAAAAGAAATGTAGTGTAATAATAATTTTTTTTGATAAAATAGAAAGGAACATCAATACGTGAATTTAGATGAGAGATAATGCATGGACACATACCATTTTTTGAAGTTATTCTCTCTTGCTCTTTGAAAATAGAGAACGTTAATTTTGGTATTTTTTACTTTTCCTTACTAAATTTATAGACCGAAAATATTCTAATCTTAAGATTTTTACTTTAATAGGGAGCTGCTACCTTACAGCAAACTGTAAGGTGCAGCCCCTCACTTAAGGCCCACAGCCGGGGTGTGAGGGACTGCACCTTACCGTTGCTGTAAGGGAGCCCCTCCCACTTTAATATTATAAAATAGACCCAACAAACATATTTTCTTCATTTTTATTTGAATTTGATTTACGTTAACGAATGAATTGCCTATTATGCCCTTTCCCTTATAACGTTACAGCGAAGGTTAGGAAACGTATGGATTTAGCCCGAAAATAACCATTTAATAATAATTATTATTTTTAATTTTTTAAAATCGGTGGACAAAACAGTCTTTTCATCGTATTTCAGAGACAGCAACGCCTGCTTTTCCAGCTCTCTGGTTCTCTTTTGAACCCGCTGAGGCAATTCTCCATCGACTCACGCCGCTAATTCCCAGAACTCATATCGGTTTCGGTCTGCAAATATATTTTGTAAGTGGGATCAATTTTTTATTTATTTATTTTAATATTATGAGAGTGATGATAAGAAGAATCAAGCTAACGCAATTTCGGATTGAAGAGCAAATAGCTTTGTTAGCAGCATATAACGGAACGAGAGAACTTGACAAACACGACCAGCAATTTGGATTTTCTTTTACTTTTTGAACTAAGATTTTGTTTTAAGGGAATAAAATTAGCTAATTCAATTTGAAATTTGAAAAACTTTAAGCTCTTCACGAGTTAAACTTATCCCATTCAATAATAATAATAAAAAAAAAACCTAAACCTAGCTGTCCATTTATCAAAACGAATATATTTATGCTGGTAGTTATTTTAGTTATAGTGTATATATCATAAGTTAATCTGGGTATTTTGTTAATTGAAGCTTGTGTGGTTGGTTTGGTTTATATCTATTGTCACTGTCCATTGTTGATTGATAAACGTCTGTAAAATTTGTTATATCCTGTTATCTCATAAATCCTGGTTACTAGGAAGTTGGTTGGCGCGCACAATGGCGGGAACAAAGTCGCTGAAAGACTATCTTAAAAAATATGAGAGTAACAGTAATGAAGAAGAGAAGAAAAAGAAAAAGAAAAAGAAGATGAAGAAACCGGATTCTACTCATGCTACAGGAGTTCTGATTGTCGATGAAGATCCTGTTTGGCAAAAACCTGTAAATCTTGAAGAAGAAGATGTTGGGAATGATTCAGCTGGTAAAAGAACTCAATTCTTGTTATCTTTTCTATTTTCTAATTTTGAACTAGGGATATTCTTTATTATGTTAATGTTGTTGCATCTTTGTGTAATAGATGAAGAGAAGCCCCAGGTTGATGAGGACATTGAAGTGAAGCGAATGAAGAGGCTGGAGCAACTTAGGTTGAAAAGACCTTATAATGGGATAGCGGAGGATGGAAGTGGGTGGGTTTCATTTGATACTGTATGCCCGGACTCACAGAAACCAGATTCTGATATGTCTCCCCCTCGTAAACAGAGGACTCGAAATGACAGTCCTTCACCAGAACCTGAACCAAGGCCACCAGGTTCTGCAAGAGATACTACTGATTTATCACCTCCACGACAACAGCGGAATCGCCGTGATACTTCATTGCATGATTCTGACCCAAAATCTGCTCATTCCAGTGGTTTGAATTCTGACCTATCTCCACCACGTAAACGATGGGCTAGAAATGACTCACCTTCTCCAGAACCCAGACTGAAGTCTGCTAGGGAAAGTTCTGATTTGTCTCCTCCAAGGCAGCGGTGGAAACAATATCATACCCCATCACCTGAACGTGATAAAAAAACTGGAAAGTCCAGTGGATTGGATTCTGATTTATCTCCACCTCGGAAACGTAGGGCTAGGAATGACACACCTGAACTTGAACCTGATCTTAAACCTGCAGGAGAAGATGCTGACTTGTCTCCTCCACGTCAGCCACGGAAACGCCACCATACTCCGTCGCCTGAACCTGACATTTCTGTTTCTAGACAAGCTCAACTGGGTTCCTCTAATCAAGACATTGATCTTTCTCCCCTATGGAAAAATAAGACGGATCCTAGTAGTGGTAAGCCTGGATTGCCTGTGGTCCCTGACCTTTCTCCACCCAGGAAGATTCAAAAAGATAAGAAGGGGATACAAAGAACAGGATTAATTACGGGCAAAGATATCAGTGAAGAAATTTCTAATAGAAAGGAGGATTTGTTTAGGTAATTTACTTCTCGTATAGCTTAAAAACTGAATTTCTCTTTTATTACCATCTTGCTTTGTCTCATTTCTGGTTAATCAGCTAGACCTTTTGTTCACATCTTTTCAGGGTGTGAATGTTTACTGACTGATTACATGAAACTGTGGAATGTATGAATTTTTGCTGACTAATTACCAGTCTTCATTTTCTTGCTTGGTAGACTTTAATAAATAACCTAACAACATCTGAACCTTCCCTCTTCCTTCACCCTTTATGCCAAGCCCAAGGGTACTTACCAGTTCTCTTCGGAGGCCTGGACTTTGGTTAATAGTTTTTTTTTTTGTGTGGATAACTGTTATATATGCCATTGAAAATGCTACATGACCTTAAGATCTAGCTGCAACTGGGTGTTGATGGTTATATCATAGCAAATATTGTTTAACCTTCTTATGATTATTACTTTGGTTGTTATAAAAGATCTCTTGTAGTCATTGCTTTAATTGTTAAAAAGTTCATTTTAGATGCCAACTAAGAATCTGACTGTATGATTGCTCACCTCAGATTAGGAAGGGTGTGTGGATGATCTTTTTAAGATGGGTGGTATTTCCATGTTGATTGAGCTTATCGATAACCTGCATTTTCTTTTTAGTTTAGATATATGTTTGAGAGTTTTATGCCTTATTCTCTGGAAACAAAAAATTGTGCTTTTATTTTTCTTTTCATTTTCGTTCATTTGTTTTCTTTATGTTTTTATTGTACTGAAAACATTTGATGTGGTTCATATGTGAAATTCAAAATTATTAATGGTTTACAATTTCAAGAATTTGTAACTTTGATTTCTATTTATTATTATGTAATTCAAAACTGCTCCTCAGTGCTGTTTCTAGATTTATCGGGGATAAGATACAGGGAGAAGGGAGAACTGGTTACTAAATTACATAATAGTTGCCTTCTGTTAATTTGATTGCGCATAGCCAATTCCTATCTTGTTTGATCTTGTTTTAAATAATATGATAAAAAATATGATATCTTATTCCAAGAAATTTTGCCAGAAAAAACAAATAGGATATTTGGGTTATTCAGTCATGCTATCCAACTTGATTGTGTGACTTAAATACATATATAATTTTGTAGGTTTCAAGAGCTGGATCCTTCTGTAACTGGACGAGGTGCAGAAGCTGTATATCGTGATAAGAAAGGTTAGGAGAAAAGTGATTTTTAAGTTGATCAATTTACATGTTTTAATTTATTTTAAGTTTGTCAGTTTTACATGCTTTTTGCATTTTTCTTGCCCATTAATTTTACAGGAGGACGCATATCAAAGGAGGAGTATTTGAAATCAAAAGAAAAAAGGAAAGAAAAGCCAGAGGTACTACTTTGGAAATTAACTTCTAAAAGATAATGCTTATTAACTTCTAAAAGATAATGCTTGTACTTGGGGTTGATTTATGTTAATTATATTGCATTCAAGCTATTTTATGAACGTTAAACTGATACAATTCAAGCTATTTTATGAACATTAAACTGAACTTTTATCTTACCACGTGAGATTTTGGAAGATGTAAAATTATGAGAGTGCAGTGAAAGAGATATAAAAGACTGATCTACATAATTTTGTAGAAAATTTTCTGTTTCTTTTTTCTTTATCGAGTATGAGAGTTGGTTATGAATTGCTGCCTTTTTTTTTTGTCAGGAGAAAAAATTGGAATGGGGCAAGGGCTTGGCTCAAAAACGGGAAGCTGAAGCGAGATTGCAGGAATTAGAACTTGAGAAGGAGAAACCATTTGCACGGACTAGGTAAAATACATTGTTATTTTCCCACTCAGTCTCATTCTTGCTTATTCTAGTTTTGTGAACGTTTACTGATTTTGTTCATCTTTATTTAATCTTCTGGTTCCTTTATTTTTTTTTTGACCTTTTTGGTCATTAAAATTTAATAGAGAATACTCTCATACTGGGTGAAAGTTTTGTTTTCTTATGTTTGTGAAATGCTATTTTGATGCAAGCAGTCAAGGGTTCAATTTCGGTCTCACCAAACTCTAGGTGAATTACAATTTGGGATGGGATGGGGCGCTTGGGTAACTGGAAAAAAAAATAATAGAAAAAATTGATGAAGCAACAATAGTTTTTTCTTTTCACCAATGTGGTTTATAACTGTGTTATGCTTGCTTCCTTTATTGCTTCTTATCTTGTATGCAAATTATTGTCTGTTATCTTTCTTTAATTGTGTATGCATCTTTTCCCTGCAGAGATGATCCTGAACTGGACAAAATACTGAAGGATAGATTAAGATGGGGAGATCCAATGGCTCATTTGGTCAAGGTATTGTAAGTCATATTTGTTGGTTTCAAGCACAATTTTACTCAGGAAAAGTGTCTGGTACAGAGGTCATAAAAAAATATTAAAAAATGTGAAAAAAAACACTTATCATGTGGACAGTCACCGATAAACATATAGTATATTTTGGCATCATCATCAATACCAGTGAGCTTTTAATGTGTACCAATTCTTCATTGGGTGAATTGAAATATGTTTTCCTCCGTCTACATATAAATTTAGTGCTGATTTTGACATATTTCTTTTGATTGTGATGTAGAGGAAGCATTCTGAGCCGGTCCTTCAAGACCTAGGAGAAAGCGAGAAGATGAAAGACTCGGGGTTTATAATACCTCAGGACATTCCTAGTCACAGCTGGATAAAAAGAGGATTAGATGCTGCACCAAACCGATATGGTATACGACCAGGAAGACATTGGGATGGTGTCAATCGTAGTAATGGTTGGTTCATTTCCATTTCATTCTTGCCAGTTTTTTCCAGTTTAGTTACCTAGGATTAATAATCTACAATGAATCTGCCTGCGGGTATCATTCTATCTATAATTAAATGTGGTAGTTCAATAATGTGGCCAACTCCCATTTGAGGTCAGCTGAAAGCAATGACACTAAAATCAAAGATTATTTGAGAGAAAGTATGTTAAAAAGTGACTGTTTTCTTCTGTTGTGCTTCTTGTAGGATGCGAGAAACAGTTGTTCAAAAGAATGAATGAGAAACAAGCTACACAAAGAGAAGCTTATCTGTGGTCTGTTGCTGACATGTAACTTGAACTGTACCGGCTAGAATTTCTACCGAGCCAAGCTAGAAATGTGCATCAGTTCAAATGCAGTGTTGTGAGTAGATGCAATGCAATCGGAAGGAATCTTTGCATTTGCGTCAATCATTTAATGATGTGGACGTATCCACACTACAGCAGTGTTTCAAAACAAAATCAAGTCAAAGAAAACTTTAATCCTTTTTTTTTTTTTTGGCCTTACATCACGAGGATTGATGGATAGACTGGGGCTGTTGAAAATGAATGAGAACAATGAGATCATATATGTATCAAATGTACGGCTAAATCAAGAATTGGCGTTGAGGTCAACTAGATTTGTGATTTTTGTATGGTTGTATTTTATGATTGTGGTTAATTTTGCAAATGTGATTTCTCGAGGACAAATTGAAAAATATCTGCTAACATGATGAATGTAGAATGAATTCGCAGCTTGAAATTAACACGCTAGTTTTAAAAATGTTTCAACAGAGACATCAAATTATTGCAAGTAGTTATCACAAATTTTTTATAATATCTCAAAATTACTTCAATTTTTTTATTTTATATCGCCAAGTAGTTATAGAATCTCTTATTCTAAAAAAAAAAAAAAAAGATATAGAATCAATCTATTGTAAAAAATTATTTTTCTCCCAGAGAGCTTTCTAAAATATTGTTTTATTTTTTTAAATGAATTTAGGAATAAAGTAATATTTTATCTTAGATTTTTTAACGACTAATAAAATTAACAAAAAATAGTTAGTTTAATATAAATTTAAAATTTAAAATAATTTTGAGATATTATCATAATCTCGTAATAATTATTTATATTTTTGATATTTTTAAGATGGTTGATGAATAATTTCACTTTTAAAATAGTTAAAAATCTTTCTTTAAGTTAAATATATTTTTTGAGTACGGACTCAGTTGAATTATTATTATTTCATTTGAGTATAATTATTAAAAAAATTGAAATTTTATAACTATCTTAGAACAAAAAGGTCTGGGTGAACATTTCGCCAAACCACCAAAAAATTGGAAAATGAAAAAAATAATTAATCAACCAAAATTCACGTATAATAGTGAATGACACTTTATTTCTTTCAATTTCAAAGCTATTTTTCATAACAGAAAAAGAGTGACCGTTAGACTCAAATTATAAGCAACTGGAAAACCCCATGTATCATCTCCTATGTCACTTGAAAAGCTCATCAAAACAAATAGAAACCTCTCTAAAGCCCCACAAAATCTCTTGCTGAACAAGGCATTTCTTGTGAGTCTCTCGACGGCGTGGCCCAATTTGGGGACGTTTGATAGAGGCAAATGTCGTTCATATAGTAAATTTTGTAGGATTGTCCCTAAACTCACCTTCAACGACTCTCAAATCCTCTACTATCTATCAAGAAACAACCTCCAAAATGCACGCAATGTGCTCGACAATATGTCTGAACGAAACCGGCCCAAAAGTCTTGTTGTCCGTCTTACCTCATTACTCACAAAATACTCAAAACGTGGCTTCATTGATGAAGCCAAAGCACTTTTTAAGCTCATGCCCCAGAGAAATGTTGTTAGTTATAACGCCATGTTATCTGGGTTTATGCAGAATGGGAGGTTTAGTGAGGCTAGGAAATTGTTTGAGGAGATGCCAGAGCGGAATGTTGTGTCATGGACCGCGATGATATGCGGTCTGGCAGATGCAGGGAGGATATGTGAGGCGAGGAAGTTGTTTGAGGAGATGCCTGAGAGAAATGTTGTTTCGTGGAACTCGATGATTGTTGGGTTGATAAGGAATGGGGAGTTGAATGAGGCTAGAAAGGTTTTCTACAGTATGCCCATAAAGAATGTGATTTCTTGGAATGCTATGATTGCAGGGTATGTGGAGTGTTGTATGATGGGAGAAGCAAGAGTTTTGTTTGAGGAGATGGAGGAGAGGAATGTGGTTACGTGGACTAGTATGATAGCGGGGTATTGTAGAGCAGGTGAAGTGGAGGAAGGGTATTGTTTGTTTCGGAGAATGCCAGAGAAGAATGTTGTTTCGTGGACAGCCATGATTGGCGGGTTTGCTTGGAATAGGTTCCATAAAGAATCCTTGTTGCTATTTATGGAGATGAAGGGGATTCGTGATGTAAGACCAAATGGAGAGACATTTATATCACTTGCTTATGCCTGTTCTGGTATGGGGTTTCCTCACCTTGGTAAGCAATTGCATGCTCAAGTGATTCTTAGTGGCTTGGAACGTGATGATTATGATGGAAGGCTATCTAGGAGTCTGATTCAAATGTATTCTTTGTTTGGCATCATGGACTTTGCAAACTGCATATTTAACAAGAACGGGAATAACTGCAATGTTCAGTCTAGTAATTCTATGATCAATGGTTATATTCGCTTTGGAAGACTGGAAGAGGCTCAGAATTTGTTTGACACAGTAACTGTCAGGGATGAGATCTCATGGACTTCAATGATTGATGGGTATTTAAGTGTTGGGCAAGTATCAAATGCATTTTATCTTTTTTGTAAAATGCCTGACAGGGATGCAGTTGCATGGACAGCAATGATTTCAGGCCTTGTCCAAAATGAGCTTTTTGTAGAAGCTACATATTTATTTCTGGAAATGAGGACTCATGGTGTTCCTCCTCTAAATGCTACATTCTCCGTTCTTTTTGGAGCTGCGGGTGCAACAGCAAACCTTGATCTGGGGAGGCAGATTCATTGCATGCTGATGAAAACACAATCTGAATCTGACTTGATTCTTGAGAACTGTTTGATTTCAATGTATGCAAAATGTGGGGTAATAGACAATGCATATAATATTTTCTCAAACATGGTTTCTAGAGATTTGGTTTCTTGGAATTCCATGGTCATGGGGTTTTCACATCACGGGCTAGCAAATGAAACTCTGAAGGTCTTTGAATCGATGTTGGAATCTGGAACTCACCCAAATTCTGTAACATTTTTGGGTATTCTTTCAGCATGTAGTCATGCAGGCCTGGTTAGTCGAGGATGGGAGTTATTTAATGCAATGTTTGGTGTTTATAAAATTCACCCTGGTCTGGAGCATTATGTTAGTATGATTAATCTTTTGGGTCGAGCAGGGAAAATTAAGGAAGCAGAGGAATTTGTGTTGAGACTGCCTTTTGAACCTGATCATCATATTTGGGGGGCATTGCTTGGTGCTTGTGGCTTTGGTGAAAGAAATGCTGAGATTGCTGAACATGCTGCGAAACGACTCCTTGTGCTGGATCCACTAAATGCTCCTGCACATGTGGTGCTCTGCAATATATATGCCTCAAATGGTCAACATGCCGAAGAGCACAAGTTGAGGAAGGATATGGGCTTGAAGGGTGTGAGAAAGGTCCCTGGATGTAGCTGGATAATGCGAAACGGTGGAATTCAAATGTTCCTGTCTGGAGATAAAATACCCGCTCAAGTTGCTGAAATATTATTGTGAAGGTATTGTAAGCAATGGGGATGAGATGCATGAAGTGGTCAACTAAATACAGCACAGGGTCGAGTGGATGTTTAATTGTATCATGAGAACCGCCAACAGATCTAAGAGTACATTATGAGTGCAAAGGAGTTGTTGATTGGAGTTGGAACAAGTTAATATGCCGGAGTTTTGCCTCTGTTACTTATTTTAATCTGGTTGGTCAGATATGCTTATACAGGCACAGTGAAGTTACCTCCAAAACTTCAATGTTTATAACAAGGTAAATATATTCTAAATAATTTTTGGTTATCTGAAGAATGTTCATTGAGAGAAAGTGGCTGCAAACATGACTTGTTTTCAATTTGTGGAAGAAAAGGACACTCACGAGATTTTTATGTTCTTTTATAAGCTCTTCCCCTGTTAATTTTCCAGATGACAGATACTGAATGATGATTACTAAAGTTTGAACAGAAAGACAAGGGAATCCCAAGGTACTTCTGAGCAAATTTTTACTTTTAAAATATCATGCTTCTGAGGGATTATGGTGTCATATTGACTGAAAGTTGATCTTGTTGTTGTAGCAACTTAAACCAGTGCACATAATATGTTCTTCTAATTATAGGTGATGTTTTGGGTCTGTTGAGCTTTGTTGATCACATGCTAGAGTTGATTTACATGCCTTCTATTATTTTAGATTTTTAGTTCAGGCTGTTTTATGAACCCTTGAGATGGATATTTGTTATATGAAGTGAAACTTTGGAAATTGGAATGTTTAGAATTGCCTAGAATGGAGAGAAAGACTTGCAAAAATTAAGTGAGAAAGGAAAAGTTGAGTTTTCTAGAATACATGAACATTACCATGTCCATAGCTTTAAAGTTTGATATTATTATTTACTAACAACAGAATCTGATAGCCAATTATTGTCTTTCTTTTTATGGCATGTGGGCTTGGCTCTATAGTTCTAAGCTAAAGCTAGACTTGCAGAAACTTGAACTTGAGAAAGATGATTCAATTGCACAAACCAGGTGAACAAACTAGCCATTGTTTCTTGGCTTGAATATATTGTAATTGTTGGAGAATTTTATGTAGTCTTCCGTCAAAATCCCAATCTAGATTTTTTTTTCTTTTTTTCTTTGAACTTGGCTTGGCTTTTGATTGATTATCCTCTACAAATCATTTGATTCCCTTAATGTTTCATACACTATTTGCTTAACAGTGTAATTTTTTTTTTCAAGTAGGTACAAGAGATTTAGAGCTCGAATATTATATTTGAGGAGAAGTTGCTCTATATTTATGTTTATTTGAAATATTAAAAAGTATTTAAAAAGAAAATTGCTAAACATTTTAAGTGAATCATATTAATTGAAGGTTCGGTTTTTTTGGAGTTTTTAGCAGTACAAAATAGTTAAGAAAATAAGAACTTGTTTATGTAGGGCACCACCTAGTAAACTTGCATTGTCAATAAGCAAGAGCCTGTAGTGCTTTCCTAATCCTTAATGGCTAACTGGGAGTTATGTTTGCCTATAGATAAATTTGTACTCATCTTGACTATTTCATCCAAAAATGTTGCAGAAAAAACATTCTGGGCATGGCACTTCTGGACCTCTTAAGTCTTTAAGACACTGAAAAGATGAAGGAATCTGGATTTATAATTCCTCAGAAGATTGATACTCACAGCTGGATAAAATGAGGATCAGATGCTCCACCAAATTGATATGGTCTAGAAGAAGACATTTAAATGGGATTTGATTCCAGTAATGGTTCATTTCCATTTCAATCATATTAGATTTTTCCGGATTATCTCCAAGAGAAGGTAGTCCGCTCTGAATCTTCCTATGGGTTTCTTCTCGTGGACTACAATTCAGTTAGCTCAATCATGTTGGATAACTTCTATTTGAGGTCACTTGATATGAACAGCAAGCGTTCAGTGGGATGAAATTGAGAATTGAGCTACAAAAGAGAAGCTTATTTGTTGTTAGCTTCTGTTATTATGGTTTGGCATCTGCCAATTAGGCAGGCAGATACACTAGTGCATTCTTTACTCGGCATGACGGCATGAGGAAGCAGAATTTTTACCGGGGAGATTGCTAATTTTTTCAATATATATCATTTATTTCTTTTTTTTTTTTCAATAACCAATAACTCCAGATCGTATAAATTATAATATTATCTTTATTTTTAAATTTATTTTTATTCATATTTATTATAAATTACATAAATCACATTAATAAAAATTAAAATAAAAGAATTAAGATTAAAAATAAGAAATATATGTTTTGATGTAAAAAAAATTAATAATAAAATATTTTTCTTGTACTTTTTTATTTTATAAATATTTTTTTATGATAAATTAATAAAAAATTATTACAAAATGATAAAAATATAAAAAATTATTATAAGAAACTTGAATGATAAATAAAAAATTATTATAAAACAAATAATAAAATTTTTTTGTACCTTTTACATTTAATTTTAAAATATTTATTATAAGAAAATGTTTATAAAATAAAAAAGTACAAGAAAAATATTTTATATTTATTTTTTGTTCACAATAAAGTATATATTTCTTGTTTTAATACTTAACTTTTTTATTTTAATTTTTATTCATATGATTTATTTAATTTATAATAAAAAATAAAAATGTATTTGAAAATGAGAATAACATTATAAATTTATATTGAAAGTTATTATTTATTATTAAAAAAATAATAGAGAAATAAATAATACACATTAAATAAAATAAGAGAAAAATTGATCATTCCCCTTTTTGTTGAATAGCTAAAAATGTGTTTCAAACGTTATTGAATATCTAAATTAATTAACACTCATTGTAATTATCGTAACCAATAATCACAAATTGGATTTACCCCACAACTTGGGCACCGACAAATGGTTAAAAAAAAAAAGGTCAACAAAAATCAATAAAATCTAACCAGATTCCTTTGGTGCCCAAGTGTGAGGTACGATACCACAGCCTCTATTTAGACATTCAAATACAAACCAATTTGGACTGATCTTGCCGTTTTGGATAGTTTTCAAAAACATGGTTGATCGGGTACCTGGCCTTGGTATGTATTATGTGCTTGTCTCACTTTTAATTTTGCGGAAATTTTGTGAAGTCATCGACAGTAAAATGGAGAAAAATTAGAACAAATAAAATATGTGAGAGTGAAAGCGAAATGTTTGGTTGCTGCAGAGTCAAGCCGTCGTTAGAAATAAAGTGCCACTAGTCCTTCATTCACATTACAGGTTGCGCAATTGACCATTTGACCGTAATGAACAAGTAACTATAACAATCGACTAATTGTAAAACATATGTGATGCCTTATCAAATATGTTTGAAACTAATGAAATATTTATAAATTTTTGTACAAATTATTTTTACACAGACATATATAAAATAATTAATTTAATAAGATTATCACATAACCAACATGATAGATTTGTATTATTTTTATATTTCTATTCAATTAAAAATATTATATTTTGTTCATAAATAATTTGTATAAAAATTTATAACTTTATTATTACTCATTTTTTATATATCATCCCAAAATTAATATCTGCATAAACAAATTTCAAAGTCAAGTCGCCGTTATAAATCAGGTGGCCCAAGCCTTTGACGTAGGTTGCCATAGACCATAATAAACAAGTAATTGACTAATCAATTGCCAAACATATAATATGCCTTACGTTTCACGCAACTTCATGTATGTCATCCCAAAATGATAAACATTTGTTTAACTTTATATTTAAAGTATTTATTTAATTTTTATATTTAAAAAATATTTAAAAATATTCTTATTATAAAATATGTTACATCTTTATTTTTACTTTTTCGTTACTTTTATAATAATATCATTGCAACAATCTTTACAATAATTTTTTGTTTACCAATACTAAATTAATATCAAATTAATTTTAAAAGGAAAATAATAGCAAGAAATTTTTACATTAATTTTTATTTTCTTTTATTGTTAATTTAATAAATTAAATTTTTTTTATTAACGTCTATAAGATTATTACAAGAATATTTTTAGAAAAGCTGAGAGAAAGTAAGTACAAAATTATAAAATATTTAATGACAAGACTATCTTTAGATAATTTTTAAAATACAAAGACTATACAAATGCTTAACACAAAATATAATGACTAAACGTATATTTATCTTTTAAAAAATAAATATGAACATAAATAAACTAGAACTTTTAGATGCCTTCGAGTTAAAAAATAAATATGAACATAAATAAACTAGAACTTTTAGATGCCCTCAAGTTTGAGAACTTGACCTAGTAATATTCAAGCACTTTATTTTAAATTGAACTTTCAGTTAGCAAATACCAATGTACATTTTTTAGAAGTAGGCTTGTTGCTTGTTTCTTTTCTTGAAAGATTTCTTTTCATTTTTTATTTTAAAACTATCAATAAATTAATAGCAAATCTATTAATTTATAAACATAATATCACATTTATAATAAGAATTTTTATGAAGTATACAAATAGTATAATTAAAAAATATAATAATTTTATCAAGTTATATGATACGATTTTGATTTAATAACAGTCACCTAATAATTCTTTAGCTAAATTGTATGACCGGATTGTGATTACATAATAACTTATTATAAAAGACTTTTTTGAGGCAAGATTTTAAGCCCCTTCTCTCTTTTATTTCTCTTAACATAGCGCATAGAATACAATAATGTTTTCTCTTCTTAAAGGCATAAAGAAAGCAACAATAACCATTGAATATATATATATAGAGCATTATACTAGTACAATAAAGAAAATAATAGACATATCATATATATTTAGTTTGAAATTAATTAATTATTAATTTATGTTCTATTTGAGTCCTATAGAAAATAAGATTTTTTTTAAAAATTATTATCTAATAAATTTATAGAATATGAATTATTAATTTATCACATTAACCTTAAGTTAGGATCAACAAAAATTATTATTTAATTAAGATTATCAATTTATCAAATATTAATTGAACGAGGTTGTTGTACCATATATAAAGTAGAACTTTCAGCCTAATTTTGAAATCAACATAGTAATTGCTAAATTTATTTATTCTGGAATTAATAAATGTGACATTAACTCCCAATTATCAAAAGTCAAGAATGATTAATCAATCGTAATGTAAAGAGTAAAGACCGAGCGGTAGACAACTAGATCACGCAATGAAGGAAATTAAGCAGCAACATCTAACTACTTATGAATTTCTTGTATAAACATCCTAGTTTCTTCCTTTAAATCTTATATCAGTCTCATTCATAGTACGTAGTTTGTTGCATCAAGCTATTGTAAAGTGAAAACACCAAATATGCGCTTGCTATTCTACTTTGTTCCTCTGTTTATGTTGTTGTCACAGTGCTTGTTTGCCACGGGTGTTAAAAACATAACAGCGGATCAATCTGCATTCAAATTCCATGTCTCTGATCCTCGAGGTATCCTGGCAAATAATTGGTCTATGTCTTACCCAGTATGCAGTTGGGTTGGCATTACTTGTGGTGCTCGCCATCGGAGAGTCATAGCTTTTTATCTTTCAGATATGGGTCTTGGAGGCACCATTCCACCACACTTGGGAAATCTATCATTTCTAGTGTATCTTAATATTAGTCATAACAATTTCCATGGCAATTTACCGAATGCATTGGGACAATTACGTCGACTCAGATTCATCAGTTTTACTAACAATGAATTGACCGGAAGCATTCCGTCATGGATTGGTGCCTTAACGGAACTCAGATCCTTCTTTCTTCATAATAACAGTTTCATAGGATCCATCCCAGACTCTCTCTTCAACTTATCAAGGCTGCAGGAGTTGGACGTGATGTACAATATGATTGATGGAAGAATCCCATCGAGGATAGGAAATTTGAGTAAGCTGGTGAATCTCAATTTTGGTTATAACAACCTTCAAGTTCAAGGTACGTTTGCTTCCACTTCCGTCTCTTCTCTTTGAAGCATATTTGCAATTGCTTGCATCCATGTCTGCAGAATTTACTTACAATATCAATAATATATACGTACCTAACACATAATTAACATCAACGACAAAAATATTCTTTCGAATTTTAGTGTAACATTTAATAATAATTTTCTTTTATCTTTAATGTTTTCATACAATTTTATGCATAATTTTTTGTACAAATATCATTATTATATGTATAATCGTTCTCTCTAATAAGAGTATCCTTATTTTGTATAAAAGATGATGCCATTAATAAAAAATAATTTTAAATGTATTGACTTTTTTTTTATAATTTAATTACATTTTCACTAAATATATATATATATATATTTATATATATTTGTGTGTATGTGTGACACACACTTTAATATATTATATACAAACTCCAATGACAAGACACAGATATAAAATGTATAATATTTTTTTTAAATTTTAGTTTAGTCTTTATTTTAATAAAATAAAGACCTTAATAAGAAAGTTATCATATAGGGAATGATAGAAAAAGTCTGCCCAACTTGAGCTCGGCTCGAATCCAAGTGATTTAGACCAGCTTGGGGCCTGAAAGCTTGAAAATTCATTTAAAAAAGTAATATATATATATTATTTTAATTAAAATATACCTTTTTACATATGTTTAGTCCACCTACAACAAATATTATAGTTTTAATTCTTTAAGTCCAACTTTTTGAGCCTAATCCAAACAAAATACAAAATTTTATAAATTATCAATTTGTAAAACATAATGAAAAGAATTCAAAAAAAAATTGTAGAACGTAAAATTTGGGCTTTTTGACCCCGCCGAAAGAGGACCAATATGAATTGAGCTGAGCCTGTCCTATCAAAAAATGTGCTAGGTGCTGGGCGCTTTAGCTTTGCCAAGGTCGGCCTGAGCGCAACATTTTGTCATTCTATTGTTATATAGCAAATATAATTCAAGTGTCAAAATCTAGCACTAGTCAATGTTTAGCTAACTGTGGGTGGAGATGAAAACTATACCCATCCGCATCTTGGATAATTATTGGCTTGGAAATGGACCTCAATCATTCATACTCAAGTTGGATAATCGCCATCACCTACCTATGCGGTGTCAAGTTGATCTACAATATATTTAGATATATTGAACGTGTCCGATTTTTATAATAGGTAAACTTTGCATTACCATTTGGTGAATCACAGGCTTTAAAATATTTTATAAAATTATTTTAAACTTTAACTTATTTTTATTTTTATTTTTTGAAAAATGAGGGTGAATTGATAAAAGTTTTTTTTTTTTATCTTTTTTTATAAAATACAAGGGAGACGATGATATTTATAATAATTTAAAAAATATTTTAAAAATTGTCATTTCATTATAGGATGGTCCGAAATTTATAAGACACCCACATAACAATAATAATTAAACATAGTCCAACATTGACAATAAGTAAACTTTTAAGGGTTAAAATTCAAAAAGGGCATTTAGTCATTGAGTTAATTGTTAAAGTATTAAAGTTGCATGGCCCAAATCATAAATGTATTTCTTTAAGACTAGCATATCATATATAGGGTTGACTGCGCGCGTGTCAACTTATGATTGGGGAGTTTTTGAGCCAACAGCATATTAGGCCCGATCATAACTTGCGGCGCGCTTAATTGGCGCGTGATTGCACAATGTACTACATTTGGATATTGTCTTAAATTATCTATATCATATAAATTTATGTACCTTTTTTTTTTTTACTTGAAAGTGTGCCGAGAGTAATATTTTATTCTTTCTACTAGGTTATCGTTAATAGAAAAATATATTTGCACTCTAAGTATAATTTAGAGTACAGATAACTATTAACCCCACCCATAAACTATGAGTACATAGTTTATAAATTATGATCTAACGAGTGTCATTTCGTCTCTCATGATGGTACAAATAACAAATTATAATTAAGGAGATGTGTTGTTCACGACACAGAACTACCAATCATAACTTATCATGTGTGACATGACCTATTAGATCAAAATTCTAGATGTTATTGTTATTAAATTTTTTACATTTAAATCTGTTTTATTTTGAGTCTATTCAATCTCTATAGTAAAAACAAACAACACTAAATATTTTCTAATTATTTTGACATTTGCAACCTCCATATAATTTACGTTAAGTTGCAAATATTTTTTTTCTTTTAATTCGTTAGGTAGGGATTGGCTAAATGGTCAAACCCCTGTAATATGCTCCCATAAAATTTAAGATTTGAGATTCCATATATTTAAACTTTTACATCCCCAAAGCTTCAGAAAATGACCACCAAAATCTCAAGTTTTTAAAAGAAAGATACCAAGAACTATTTTTGACTGTAATACATTTTTTCATGATTATCTTAAAAAATTGATTCCAATATCTTTTAATAAATAAAAATATAATATTAAAGAGTAAATGCTTGTTTTTTCACTATATTTTATGTCCTTATATTTTGAAAAATACCTTAAGACATTCTTATTTTGATAAATATGTAATACTCTCGCCCTTATTTTTTCTCTATTTTTTATAATAATACATTTACAATAATATTCTTGGAGACATTAACTAAAGGAAAAAAAATTTTAATTTATCAAATTAACACGTAGGAGTAAAATAAAAATTAATTAATTTTTAATTAAATTTTCTATAGATAAATTAATTAATGTTCTCAAGATTGTAATAAGGGTATTATTGTAAAAAAAAATAAGGGTAAGAGTGTCACATATTTAACAACAGGGTTGTGTTGAGGTATTTTATTTTAAAATATAGAGACTAAACGAGCACTTAACTCAAAATATAGAGACTAAACAAATATTTACCCAATATTAAAAAAATGTAATAATATCTAAAAATATTGTAATATTTTAAAATCTATTAGATGTATTTTATTATATTCAAGTAAATTTTATACAATAGAAACATAATATTAAAATAACTATCTTAAATTTGAATTATTTTGATTATTATTCAAAACAATAATTTGAACATTATTAGTATATAAGAATTTTTTTCTTTGTAAAATGTATTTAATGCATATATTTATTTAAAACCTTTACAATAGATAAAAATATACTATTAAAATAAATATAATAATTTACATATTTAAATATTTAAATATTTAAATATTTAAACATTGTTAGTTAATTAGATAGATTACATTATTTATATGATTTTTGTATTTATTAAAAATTTTAAAATCAAGTTTTTAATTACTATATTCAAAGGGTATTATAATCAAAAAGAAATTTTGATATTATTTATTTTTAAAACTTATAAATTTATATGACTATTTCTTCCAACCTTGGATGTATAAATATCCTTTTTACTTATTGATATAACTTTTCTTGAGAGTTCTGGTGTGACAAGTAGCCATGCACCAGTGTTTGAAAAATCCATAACTTACCTAAACGATAGACAAGAGTTTGATTTACAGTCTTTGAGCAAGAAATCTCTATAAATTAAAATTAGTTAATTAATTTATTTTATTAAAACAAATAACTCTTAAATTAATGTTCGCATTCTTGGCAGGTGAAATTCCTAAAGAGATTGGCAATCTACAAACTCTACAGTATCTAGTTCTTGGTCCCAATAACCTCAGTGGTTACATTCCATCAACGATCTTCAATATGTCAACCATAACACTCATTAATCTATTGGGCAATCAACTCACAGGCCATCTAGCATCAACACTTGGCCAATCACTTCCAAACTTGTGGTCGTTAAATCTAGCACAAAATAAACTTATTGGAACAATTCCGAACTCCATCACCAATGCTTCCAATCTCAAAACACTAGAATTGAGCTATAACTCATTCGACGGCCATATTCCAAACACATTTGGCAACTTGATACACCTCCGCAGGCTCCACCTGAAGTCTAATAACTTGACAACCGAATCATCATCTAATGCAAAGTGGAGTTTTCTCTCTTCTTTGACTAGTTGCAGAAATCTTATAGCGTTGAACTTTGGTTCTAATCCACTAAGTGGCACTCTCCCACCATTAATTGGAAATTTCTCTGCTTCTCTTCAATTCTTTTATGCATTCGAGTGCCAACTCAAGGGTAGCATTCCTCAAGAAATTGGAAATTTACAGGGCTTGATACTTTTAAGCCTCTACAGCAATGATTTGAATGGAACTATTCCAACAACGCTGGGAAGATTGCAACAGCTGCAAGGTTTAAGCCTTGCTGATAATCATTTGCAAGGATCCATTCCCAATGATCTTTGCCAGTTAAAGCGGTTGAACGGATTATTCTTGAAGGGTAATAAGCTCAATGGGTCTATACCCGCGTGCTTGGCAAGTTTGATATCTCTGAGGGAACTCGACTTGAACTCCAACAAGCTCTCTTCTAGTATTCCATCAGCCTTATGGACTCTTGAGTACATCTTGCATGTAAACTTGTCATCAAATTCTTTAGTTGGTACTCTCACTTCGGACATACAAAACGTGAAGGTCTTGATAGATTTAGATTTATCAAGAAATCAGTTATCAGGTGATATTCCAAAAGTTATTGGTGGCCTCAAAGATCTGGAAACTCTATCCTTGGCTGGTAATCAATTTCAAGGTCCTATCCCCGAATCATTTGGTAATTTGACAAGCTTGAAGTCCTTGGATCTCTCTACTAACAATTTTCCGGACGAATTCCTAAGTCATTGGTAGCACTATCACATCTCAAACAATTTAATGTATCTCAAAATAGGCTTGAAGTGGAAATTCCTACTGAGGGGCCTTTCAGAAACTTCTCAGCTCAATCATTTCGTTGGAATTATGCACTATGTGGTTCACAAAGACTCCAAGTCCCACCTTGCAAGGAAGATAAGAAGAAAGGATTCAAGAAAGTTGCTCTAATTGTGCTGAAGTATATTTTTCCACCAATAATATGGATCGTACTAATAGCCCTTCTCTTTATCTTCTTTCTAAGACGTCGAAACGAGAGTACAAAAAGTCCAGATGATGAAGAATTGTTATCTCTTGCAACATGGAGAAGAACATCCTACCTAGATCTTCAACGGGCAACTGATGGATTTAACGAACACAATTTGCTTGGTTCTGGTAGCTTCGGGTCAATATATAAAGGGATACTTTCTGATGGGACTAATGTTGCGATAAAGGTTTTTAATCTGCAACTAGAGCAAGCTTTTAGGAGTTTTGACTCTGAATGTGAAGTGCTGCGAAATGTTCGTCATCGAAATCTTATAAAAATCCTTAGCAGCTGTTGTAACACAGATTTCAAAGCCTTGGTGCTTGAGTTCATGCCTAATGGTAGTCTTGAGAAATGGTTGTATTCTCACAACTGTTTACTAGACATCTCTGAGAGGTTGAATATAATGATAGATGTGGCACTGGCTCTTGAATATCTCCATCACGGTCATTCAACACCAGTGGTTCATTGTGATTTGAAGCCTAGCAACATTCTCTTAGATGAAAATATGGTTGCACGTGTGAGTGACTTTGGCATCTCCAAACTCTTAGATGAAGGAGATGATTGTGTGATTCGGACCATGACAATCGCCACAATTGGTTATATGGCACCAGGTAATATGTTCAACGTCCAATTTACAGTTTTTCTCATTTTTCAAGCATAGGCATAGATTCATCGATTATTACCCAAAGATTATTATTTTTTTATCATTTATTTTATGATAGATATCTTGTTGATAATTTGAAAATGAAAAGTGCAGAATTCGGATCAGAAGGAATTGTGTCATCCAAATGTGATGTTTATAGTTATGGTATTTTATTGTTGGAAACTTTCACGAGAAAGAGGCCTACAGACGAAATGTTTACTGGAGAAATGAATTTAAAGAGTTGGGTAAAAGAGTCATTACCTCATGAATTGCCAAAAATTGCTGATGCAACTTTACTACGAGAAGAGAAACTTTTTTCTGCCAAAATGGATTGTTTATTAAGCATCTTCCATTTAGCATTAGATTGTTGCATGGAGTTACCGGACCAGAGGATATATATGAAAGATGCTGCAACAAAACTCAAAAAAATTAGAGAGAAGTTTCTGGAAGATGCCAACACGTAGGGTATTAGAAATCCCACGAGTCCTCCTTGCAGAAGCGGACGGAGATAACATAATAAGAATAAAGAAAGGGACTAGATGAGAAATCCCCATCAACTCTTTTTTATTTCCGAGGTTTATTTTTAGTTTCTATTTCTATTATATTTTGCTAAAACTTTTAATGAATGTATTTGAAGTGTAATTATACGGATGCAAATAAAAAATACTATTAAAAAATTATAAAAAATCCTTTTTTGTAATATAATTATACCCTTTTAAAAATAAAATAATTCAAAATCAGATATTTTTAAAAATTCTCTTTTATTATTCCGGAATCCACATCCATTACTAAAATTATTTAGAGGAAACATCAATAAATACAGAAATGTCGATCCTCTTATCTCCCCCATTGCGATACTTTTTTTTTTTTTAACTAAAAATACGAATTCATGTACAAGACATTTTGTGTGAGCATGAACGAAAATAACTATAAAAAAATTAAAAAAAAAGAAGAGAACAAAGAATTATTCGTTCACTGTATTCAATAAATGCATGTTAGTGTGAATATTTTTTTATTTCACTGAGCAACCCGTAGCATTATTTACTGCTTTGCGAAGCTCCTAATAATTGCCGCCAAATTTCATTGCCAGAGCACAGCAAATCAGCAATGAGCGTTAGGCTCAAATTGGCCAAAACAACAGAAGCATCTTTCTCACTAGACAAATTCATTAAAACTCAGAAAAATCTCTCTAAAACTTCACCAAGACTCTGGCCAAATGAACCAAAACCCAGATTCACTGACACTGACAATCAAGGACTGCCAATTGTTGATCTCAGCCACCCCATTTTACAAAAACTTGAATCATGCTCAACAGTCAAAGAATTCCATCAAATCCACACCCAGCTACTAGTCTCAGGCCTCTCTCAAAACTCTTTAGCCGCCAGCCGAGTCTTAAAAAAGCTTTGCACTTCTTTAAGCTCCGTGTCTCTATCTGTTTTGTTCTATGATGGTATTCAAGAACCTGATGCCTTTATGTGTAATACTATAATGAAGAGCTTTTTGATGTTGAATGACCCTTTTGGTGCTTTGAGCTTTTATTATGAGAAAATGGTGGCCAAATTTGTTGAACATAATCATTATACGTTTCCGTTGTTAGCGAAGGTTTGTGCTGGGATTAGGTCTTTGAGAGAAGGTAAAAAGGTTCACGCCCGGATCGAGAAATGTGGGTATGAGTTGGATTTGTTTGTAAGGAACTCTTTGATCCATATGTATTCGGTTTGTGGGGAAGTTTGGGATGCGAAGAAAGTGTTTGATGATGGGCCTGTGTGGGATTTGGTGACTTGGAATTCGATGATTGATGGGTATGTGAAGAATAGGGAAGTTGATTTTGGACGTGAACTATTTGATTTTATGCCTGAGAGAGATATTTTCACTTGGAATTCTATGATTTCAGGGTATGTGGATGTTGGCGACTTGGAGGCAGCCAATGGGTTGTTTAATTTGATGCCATTTAGGGATGTTGTTTCTTGGAATTGTATGATTGACGGTTATGCCAAAATAGGAAATGTTGCATTAGCTCGTAATTGTTTTGATAGGATGTCTACAAGGAATGTGGTTTCTTGGAATATACTATTGGCTCTTTATGTGCGGTGTAAAGATTATAACAAGTGTTTGAGCTTGTTTGATAGGATGATAAGAGGGGAGGCCAGGCCAAATGAGGCATCTCTTGTGAGTGTCTTGACTGCGTGTGCAAATTTGGGAGGGCTTGATATAGGTCAATGGATTCATTCATATATAGAGAAGTGTAGGATTAAACCTGATGTGTTACTGTCAACTTCGCTCTTGACAATGTATGCGAAATGTGGGGCGATGGATTTGGCAAGAAATGTTTTCGATGATATGACTGAGAAAAATGTTGTGTCATGGAACTCTATGATAATGGGATATGGTATGCATGGGCAAGGAGAGAGAGCCTTAGAAATGTTCATGGAGATGGAAAAGAGAGGTCCAACACCCAATGATGCCACTTTCATTTGTGTTTTATCGGCATGTACACATGCAGGTATGGTATTGGAGGGTTGGTGGTACTTTGATCTTATGCAACGAGTTTACAAGATAGAGCCAAAGGTGGAGCACTACGGTTGCTTGGTTGATCTTCTTGGCCGTGCTGGCTTGACGAGAGTCTCAGAAGAACTACTTAAAAAGTTACCCATGGAAGCAGGGCCTGCTTTGTGGGGAGCTTTATTGTCTGCTTGTAAGACGCACTCAAATTCAGAGCTTGGGAAGATTGTGGCAAAGCATCTAATGGAATTGGAACCAAGAGATCCTGGGCCATATGTGTTGTTATCTAACATATATGCCGCAGAAGGGAAATGGGATGAAGTTGAAAATCTGAGAAGGATAATGAAGGACAAGGAATTGCAGAAAGCAGTTGGCTCCAGCTTGGTTCACCCAGGCAAATTTGCGTCTGAATCTATTATGGAGAATTGCCCTCTGCATCGGAAATGCATTGTGTACTCAATGTTGGGTGAGATAGGTGCGAAGATGAAAATGTGTCATTGAGATGTTGCGAGTCAGATAAGTATGCAATGACAGAAAATGTTCACAAAAACTGGTCTCTCAAGTGTGCGAATGTGCATTTCTGCTATGCATTCCTGGGAAGGGAATTTCGTAGCTGATTTAAATCAATGATGCTAAAAGGAAGAGAGTAAATCTTTAAAGGATACGAACATAAGGCAGTGGTGAAAGACTCCGTGGCACAGCTGAAGAAGTGTGCTTTAACCCAAGAATTTGAGATCAATGGCTATATGTTGATTCTGAAGGAAAAAATTACGTTTTTTAATTTTTCAATTAAAACCTTTTTAGGATCGATCTCATACAATATATAAGAATTAAGTAATTTAGAAATTCATACCTTGATGTTTTGAGAAGATGAACAATTGAGAGTTGTAAATCCGTCTCCAAACGATCTTCCATGCTATGACTCAAGATTGATCAACACTGAACGTGTGGGCGTTTGTTTCACCACTCCCTAATTGCAACTGGCTTCTCTTAGATGTCTTCTATATTTTTATCAAAAGTTATGAGATTTTTTTCTCTATTTTTTTTCTTCATTAATCTTAAGAGAATAATGTCTCTTTTATAATATCTTATGAAAATCCATTATATATTAAGATTAGTATTCTTATTTAAAATAGAATTTCTTTTTTAATTTAAAATTTTAAATATTTAAATTAAATATTATTTTTCCACTTACGTAAAAGTGGAAAGAATGTGTAACTAACTATGAGACTATCTTGTAAAATATCACAAGCCTCCTTTTACACTTGAATATAACATACTAGTCCTTAACAAATATTATCATTATGATTTTCATCTAATATACCAGTTTTTCTTTCTTTTGGGTCCAGTGACAGTGTTGTCAATTAAATGAGCTAACTCGGAGATCATTTAGGAATATACAATAGTGGCTACAATAATTAAATTTATAATTAATCAAATATAATTATTTAATTCCAATTCTATTCCACTATAAGATTGGAACTGACCTCCATAATTGTATCCTCGAATATAATTCGCCCAAGCCATATTGATTTCTTTACTGTACAATCTTTTGTACCACATTGTTAATTTAAATTGATATTTCAACTGTCCAATCAATTTAATTACATCTTGTTCCTTGATACTTACTGGTTTTCTCTAATGATCGTTTTCAACATATTATGTTGACATACTCTGGCCAGAGAATTGTATGATCAAGTACTGAAAACTCATCAAGAGATGTGTCATACAAACTCTATATTATTAATCTATAATTTCAATATTTGTAATTACTCCTACCAAAATACCGGGTAATCTTGACTACAAATGTATGTCATGTCATTGGTGACTTAAATGAAATAACAATTATAATCAAGAAATTATAACTAACTCAATATTAAGATTACAGTAAATCAATGCCTATGAGATTTAATAAGTCTAACAGTTATTACTAGGTTAATTAAATCTCATATGAGATCCAGTTTAATGTAGTCATACTACATCAATAAATTCATACATGATTAAGACAAATCACTCAATGAATTCATTACAGTCTATACCTAAATAAAGTGCCCAACTTTATTTATCAACTGCGAACTTAATTTATTTAATCATAAGATAACTTGTATTTATGTCTTCTGCGAATCCACATGATAATCACATAAATACATATAATATGACTAAATAAACTTTACTCAAAATATTAACGCAATAAAGATACATGAATAAAATACCTCATTTTATTTTATGAATCAGAAATATTATTTATTACAATAAATATAAATATGCTTTAAAGAGCATATTTTTCCAACAATCTCCCACTGGTTCTCAAAGAATATTTGGCATATTGCGCATGCCCATGGACTCTAAGTGCAAGTTAAAAAGTTTCCCAAGGATGGCCTTAGTAAAAGGATCTGCCAAGTTTTGCTGTGACGCAATCTGGGTAACTTTTATATCACCTCTCTGGACTATATCCCTTATGAGATGATACTTGCTTTCAATGTATTTTTGTTTCTTGTGGTTCCTTGATTCTTTTGATTGAGCGCCACTGCACCACTATTGTCACAAAATAATTTAAGTGGTGCACTTGCAGCAGATACCACTTCAAGATCTTGAAAGAACTTGCGGAGCCATACTGTTCTTTTGCAGCCTCTGATACAGCCACATATTCAGCTTCTATTGTGTAGTCTGCAATACATGATTGTTTCACACTCCTCCAACTAATAGTTCTACTTCCTAATCTAAACACATAATCAGAAGTAGACTTTCTAGAATCTTTATATAACATAAAGTCAGAATCAGTATAACCCACTAGAGTAAGTTCATCACCAAAATACACAAGCATATAATCCTTAGTTATTTTCAGATACTTCATTATATGCTTGACAGCAGTCCAGTGTTCAGGTCTAGGATTAGATTGATATCTGCTAACCGTCCCAACCGCAAAACATATGTCTGGTCTAGTGCAAAGCATGGCATACATGAGACTTCCCACAGCTTCCGCGTAGGGAACTCGTCTCATTTTCTCTATCTTCTAAGATGTTTTAGATGATTGATCTTTAGAGAATGAAATTCCATGTTTGAATGGTAACAAACCAGTCTTAGAATTTTCCATGTTAAATCTAGCTAATATCTTATTGATATAGACAATTTGAGACAAAGCTATCGTTTTATTCTTCCGGTCTCGTAGTAACTTGATACCAAGAATATAACTAGCTTCTCCTAGATCTTTCATATCAAATTATTTTGCTAGCCAACTCTTTATAGTAGTCAATACTCATATATCGTTTCCGATAAGGAGAATATCATCTACATAAAGAATTAGGAAGGTTACAGATTTTTCCTGAATTTTCTTATACACACATGATTCATCAATATTTTGAATGAATCCAAAGGATTTTATCGCTTGATCAAATCTGATGTTCCATGACAGGGATGCTTGCTTCAATCCATAGATGGATCTCTGCAACTTGCATACCAAGTATTCTTGGCCTTTTTGTATGAATCCATCTGGTTGTTGCATAAAGATGTCTTCTTCAAGATGCCCATTAAGAAAAGCAGTCTTGACATCCATTTACCAAATTTCATAATCTAGTACTGCAGCAATAGAGAGCAGAATTCTGATGGATTTAAGCATAGCAACTTGAAAAATGTTTCTTTATAATCGATTCCCTCTTTTTGAGTGACCCATTTGACTACTAATCTTGCTTTAAATGTTTCTACCCTTTCATCTACTCTTTTTCTCTTGTAGATCCACTTGCATCCAATAGGTTTTACCTCATTCGGTGTCTCTACAAGTTCCCAGACTTTATTGGAGTACATAGATTCCATTTCTTGATTCATAGCCTTTTTCCAATGTTCAACATCACTATCTATTAGAGCTTCATTGTAATTAGTGGGATTTTGTACATGTTCATCTGAGATAGCCGTATAGGTTTCTCCCAATAACATATATCTTGCTGGTAACTTAGTTACCCTCCCACTGCGACAAAGTTCTAAAAATGATATTTGTTCAAGGATAATCCTTTGTTGATCAGACTGTTGCTCTTCATTCTATTCTAAAATAGGTATTGAAAGCTGAATATCAATTTGATCACTTGACAGTTCTTCAAGTATTACCTTACTCTTAGGTCTGAAGTTTTTCATATAGTCTTCCTCGAGGGAAGTAAAATGTGTGCTCACAATTACCTTTCTATCTTGAGGACTATAAAAATAAATCTCCCCTTGTTCTTTTGGGTTACCCCACATACATGCAAATCTCAGAGCGTGAATCCATCTTGTCTGCCTTTGATTTCAGTACATGTGCTGATGATCCCCAAATACAGACATGCCGTAAACTTGATTTTCGGCCTGACCATAATTCTATTAGGGTTTTAGGCACTGACTTAGATGGAACTAAGTTTAAAAGGTATAATGCAGTTTCTAGTGCTAGTCCCTAAAAAGAGATAGGTAATTTTGAATAACTTAGCATAGATCTCACCATATCCAAAAGAGTTCTATTTCTTCTTTCAGCTATCCCATTTTGTTGTGGTGTTCTTGGGGCAGTCAACTGAGATATAATCCCATTTTCAACCAAATACTCTTTAAATTCTCCAGAGAGATATTCACCACCTCGATCAGATCAAAGTTTCTTTTTATTCTTATCTAACTGCTTTTCTGTCTCAACCTTATACTCTTTGAATTTCTCAAGAGCTTCATACTTGTGATGCATCAGATAAACATAATCGAATCTTGAGTAGTAATCAGTGAAAGTGATGAAGTACTCATAGCCTCCTCAAACTTGTACATTGATCGGTCCACATACATCTGTATGTACCAATTCAAGTGGTACTGTTACACGTAATCCTTTGGCCGAGAATGGCCTTTTGGTCATTTTTCCTTCTACACAGGATTCACAGAGTGGCAATGATTCGTTTTCTAATGGACCCAAAAGTCCATATTTGATCATTCTTTGTATCCTATTTAGGTTTATATGACCTAAGCGTAAATACTAGAGGTAGCACTGGTTGGAAGAAAACTTTCTTTTCTTAGATAAATGTGTATGCTCATTATTATCAATTATTGTGTCATGCATAGAAAGGATCATAGAACTCAAATGATATAAATTATCTTCCAATGTACCAGAACAAATAAGTCTATTATTGTAAAAAATAGAAACTGAGGATCCAAAATTTACAGTATACCCTTGCTTTGACAAACAAGCTACTGAAATTAAATTCCTCTTAATGTCTGAAACATAAAGACAATTATTCAAAACTAAAGTCTTATTATTAAAAGAGAATAAAACAGATCCAGTCTTTTCTGCTGACACAAACTGTCCTGTCCCAAGCTGCAGCTTGATGCTTGCTTCACTTAGTTTCCTAGTTTTCTGAAACCAAAAAAGTGAATTACAAATATAATTAGTTGCTCTTGAATCCAACACCCATGTGTCAACTGGATTCTGAACTAAACATGCCTCAATAACAAAAAGATTACCTATACTTGATTTTACAATCTTTGGGCAATCCTTTTTCCAGTGACCCTTCTGTCCACATTTAAAGTATTTGCCTTTAGGCTTGTCATCTTGCTTTGTCGATAATATCTTTTTTCCAGGTTTTTTTTTTTACCTTTGCCTTTTGGCTTAGGCCTAGAAGAATTATTTTCAGCAATATTTATGCTTCCCAGAGATTTCTCAGCACGATAGATCTCTTCAGCAGAATAGAGTTCGTTCATCAATTCTGTTAAGGTCATGTTTCTTTTGTTCATATTATAATTGACCTTAAACTCTTTGAATGTATCTAGCAGATATTCTAGCACCATATCAATTTATGAGTTACCATCGATTTGTGCTCCTTGAATCTCAGTCTCATTCAAATAGTCCATCATTTTGAGGACATGATCACGAACTTTTATGCTCTTCCCCATTTTACTATTCATAACACTCTTCAACACTGTTTGTCTCGCAAAGCGAGTACTCTGTCCAAACATCTCTTGGAGACTATCCATTATTTCAGTAGCAGTTTCCAAATTCTGATGTTTGGTCTGCAGAATATTAGAAATTGAGGCTAAAATATAGCATTTAGCCATTTCATTGGCCTTTTGCCATTTCTCATAAAGCCTCCTCTTATTTCAATGAGCATTCTCTGGTGGTATTTGGGGGCATACTTGGGTTAAGACATATTTATAATTTTTCAATCTATATAATTCTCGCCAGTAAGTTTGTTTTAATTCGGAATAATAGTAAGTGGGCTTAAGAAAGACATTTCTGAAAAATAAAACATTCATGCATTAATATTTTGAAACAATAATATTCACAATAAAAATATAAAATGCAAAAATCTCTTTAGGCTTGTCATCTTGCTTTATTATTAAACTAACAATGGAGCCCATGGGAAAATTATCTTGAATCTTCCCTCTACTACTCAATATTTTAAAGTTGGTTTTTCCTTTTAAAACATACATATATTGTTAATTACATGCTTCCTATAATATTATCTAAATGATATCTTATATTATCAAGCATTTGTAAATTTCAAACAATATACATGAATTCATGTTTTATGAATGACATATATTATTATGCATAAAGTGGCACTAACTATTCTATATGACATGTTATCATGTCATGTTCACATCCAAAACACAACATATAAAAAATTTAAATAATCTCAATTGATGATTTTTCTAAAAATAAAAAAAATTAACCCTAAGCCTAAATCTTCATTGGGTTTTATGTCAATATCTTTTTCAATTGGTTTGTCTTTGTTGATGGACTTGGCAAATATGGGTTTTAAATTTATTATTAGTCCAAATTTTTTATTTTTAAAGAAAATAAAATAAAATTTTAAGTAAAAATTTTGGATCAAAAATAAATTTAATTCATTAAACTATATCCATGCATTTTAATCCATTAAACCCAAATTTTATTGGAGTTAAAACTAAGATTTACCAAGCCCAAAACCGTTTCCAGACTTGAACGCACAATAATATATCAATTTTACCCAAATTGAAAATATTATAGAAATTAGGCGCTGAGTGATAATTACCACTCAAAACTCTAATCTCATATTTTCTTCTCCAGCCGGCATCACCAAAACGCAGCAGCTGCCGTTCGCTGTCTTCTTCGGTGAGAACTCGCTGCTGTCAGGCTGGAAACACGCTACATGCCAACGCCACACTATCGGTGCTGCCGCTGCTCCAGCTGCTGCTACTGCTGCCGCGAGAGTTGTGCGAGCCTGCTACCTGCTGCTCCAGCTACTGCTGTCCGCATGAGCTGCATCCTACGCGAGCCACGCGTGCTACCTGTTACTGCAGCTGCTGCTGCGCGCGCCCGAGCAGCACTTGCAGCCTGCTGCCCATGCGACGTGCGCGGCCTGCTGCAGCTTGTATTGCTGGCTCCGTGCGCGCTGTGCTTCTTGCTTGGCATCCGTCCCCTCTTGATTTTTTTAATTATTTTACAAATTACAATTATCAATTACTTACAAAAATTTTAAAACATAAAATTAAATCAAAAGGGAAACATGGTGATAATAGACCACCCCTTTTATTACAAATCCAAAACAAAAATACAAACAAACCTATAACCATGAATTGAGACAATACAAGCATGTTTTATTCATATATTGACAAATAATATATATCTAAATAAATTGTGCTACTCTAATACATAATTAACAAGATAGATTTCTCACGAAATTCTTATATATTATTATGAGATGGCTTTGATACCAATTGAAGAATAAAATTAGGTTTTTCAATTTTTCAATTAAAATCTTTTTAGGACCGATCTCATACAATATATAAGAATTAAGTAATCTAGAAGTCTATACCTTGATATTTTGAGAAGATGAACAATTGAGAGTTGTAGATCCGTCTCTAAATGATCTTCGAGACTATGACTCAAGATTGATCAACACTGGACGTGTGGGTGTCTGTTTCACCACTCTCCAATTGCAACTGGCTTCTCTTAGATGTCTTCTGTATTTTTCTCAAAAGCCCTTAGATTCTCTTCTCTTTTTTTTTTCTTTATTAATCTTAAGAGAATAATACTCTTTTTATAATATCTTATGAAAAGCCCTTATATGTTACGATTAGGATTCCTATTTAAAATAGAATTCCTCTTTTAATTTAAAATTTTAAATATTTAAATTAAATAATATTTTTCCATTTACGTAAAAGTGGAAAATGTATAACTAAATAAGAGACTACCTTGTAAAATATCACAAGCCCCCTTTTACACTTGAATATAACATACTAGCCCTTAACAAATATTATAATTATGATTTTCATCTAATATTCCAGTTTTTCTTGCTTTTGGGTCCAGTGATGGTGTTGTCAATTAAATGAGCTAACCCGAGGATTATTTGGGAGCATACAATAGTGGCTACAATAATTAAATTTGTAATTAACTAAATATAATTATTTAATTCCAATTATACTCCATTATAAGATTAGAACTGACTTCTATAATTGTATGCTCGAATATAATTCACTCAAGCTACATTGATTTCTTTACTATACAATCCTTTATACCACATCGTTAATTTAAATTGATATCTCAATTGTCCAATCAATTTAATTACATCTTGTTCCTTGATACTTACTGGTTTTCTCTAATGATCATTTTCAACATACTTATTTATGTTGTCACACTCTGGTCAGAAAATTCTATGATCAAGTACTGAAAACCCATCAAGAGATGTGTCGTACAAACTCTGTATTGTTAATCTATAATTTCAATACTTGTAATTACTCCCACTACGATACTGGGTAATCTTGATTACAAATGTATGTCGTGCGTATTGATAACTTAAATGAAATAACAATTACAATCAAGAAATTATAACTAACTCAAGATTAAAATTACAGTAAATCAATGCTTATGAGATTTAATAAGTCTGACAGTTATTACTAGGTTAATTAAATCTCATATGTGATTCAGTTCAATGTAGTCATACTACATCAATAAATTCATACATGATTAAGATAAATCACTCAATAAATTCATTACAGTCTATACCTAAATAAAGTGCCCAACTTTATTTATCAATTGCGAACTTAATTTATTTAATCATAAGATAACTTGTATTTATGTCTTCTGCGAATCCATATGATGATCGCATAAATACATATAATATGATTAAATGGACTTTACTCAAAATATTAACGCAATAAAGATACATGAATAAAATACCTCATTTTATTTTATTAATCATAAATATTATTTATTACAATAAATATAAATATACTTTAAAGATACATGAATAAAATACCTCATTTTATTTTATTAATCATAAATATTATTTATTACAATAAATATAAATATACTTTAAAGAGCATATTTTTCTAACAGATTTTGCACTCCGATTATTTTTTTTTATTTTTTTTTTTTGTGGGTAACTGATATATTCATTTTGATGTACATGGCTCCTGTTGTTTATTATAAAAGTATCCTAATGCTTATCTTAAACTTAGTGTGTCTCTTTTTCATTGCCCCTGGGATGTCTTTAATATAAGGAGAAACTCAAACTAGTTTCTATTGGTTACCTATTATCAAATTGTAATCATTAATTCAATAGTGCAGTCCATTCTGCTTGCACTTTTGCGTTCAAAGTCATTAACATTCAACTTTTTTAGTTATTGTTTGATGATCCACTTCTGTTTTCTGACCAAGAGCAACACAGATTGTCAAAAGATTGGAAACATCTGTATAAAGGTGCCAATGGTTTCTTATATTTACTTCGATAATAGCTAGCAGTTACCTCTTCAATAGTCTTCAATAGGCTTGGGCCGAAGTCAGCCTTACCCCTTAAAATATGTATAATATTAAAATTTGGTGTAATATAATTAGCCAACAAATACAATTATTACATAACTTTTTCATATCAAATGTCGACCCCTCTATTGAAATGGATGTTTTAATCCAGAAATAAACACAACATGCATACTAGAAACATTACATAAGATATACAAGGAAACTTATTTGGAACAAACAAATATTACTTCTTTCAATACTAGCTATTCAATATACATACATACATACATATATATATATATAGATGATCAGTTGATTTGAACTCCGGTGTCATATGTTTCTCCGGCTTTCCAATTTTGTGGTATGTTATTAACAGGAACAACCCACGACTGATCGTGTCCATCTTCATCGCTGAACAACATCCTCAAAGACAACGGACCGCTCGGTGGCGACGTAGTTGTCCATACTGCTCCATGACTCCTAACCAGATGCTTGCACGCAAAGTTCTTAGTCTGCAAATATATGTGCAACAAATCCAAATTTGTAAGTAATTAATTAGTAACTTCATCGATAATAAATCGTTAATTAATTAATTAATAAATTGCACGACATTTTGTTTTTTAATTAATTACCTTACAAAGCTGCACAGCAGTGATATCCTTTTTGCCTTGTTGATACCATATGACAAATGCCAAATAATGAGGGTAGTTGCTTTTCTCGTCGATCTTTAATGTTATATTTTTGTATGGGTAGCTGCATGAAACACTGTTGCACATATTCACATAGAAATTAATAAGTTTCCAATTAGTTAGTTATACAGCTTATATATAATATCATTAACTCTTAATTTTGCAGTCACATGCTTAGGTGTGAACGTCCGGATTTAAAAAATTTAGACTTGAGCTACAATCAAAATTGTACTACGCTGTAAAATTATTTTACAATATTACATAATTTTTTATCGTAGTTTATATTTGAATGTCTGGACCAGAGCGCCATTTTTCACATGGACTAGCCTTACTCACCGTCTATATTCAATATCCACAACACCAAGCGCCAATAGAGATGCTGCTGCATCTTTGGTTTGAGCCATTCCGGCGAAGGCTCGCTTGCTCAAAATAAAGTCGGTATTGGGACCCGAGCCTGAATCCGTGATGACTACCGTTACTCCTCTGTCTGAGCAATTGTAGCTGTTCAGACACCTAACCTGTTGTTGTCATTGAACCATAAATATATTATAAACACAAATTATGAAAATATTATTAAAAAATATTAATCACATATATCCAATATGCTGGTAAGAAGGAAAAATGCTTGAGACAACTAGATAATTGACTCAAACAGTAAGGGCTTAAAAAATATTTGCCCCTACTAAGCATACATATTGAAAAACTAAAAAGAGAAACAATGACTATTTGGGAAATTTGTTTAGTTGGATTTGAAAAATAAATGAAAGAAAAAATTGACAAAAGTTATGTAAAACCGGTGCCGGTTAAACCGGCATTGGATATTTATCTTGTTTCCATAGGCGCTTAATTAGCACTTTGTCTCTTTAGCATTTTCGTTGGATAAATACCTGGTAGCAAGCACCACAGCCGAGACCATTACGATAGAGATCAGATGCTGCTGATACATCTCCACCGTTGATTGTTGCTCCAAAGGTACCAAACCCACAAGCACCAGCTGCATGCACCTCATGAGTATTAATTGTATAATTAACAACAATATAATCTTATTAATTATTTTAATTAACTTACAATCAGTTCCTTGTTCATCAGAATTTGGGTAGTGGGCTGCTCGAGATTGAATGAAGCAGTCGCTACATGTTTCAGCCTCAGCTGCCAGAGCTTGCATAATACGTAGAGTTGCTAGAAGGAACATTAAGGATTTGAGTGAAAGAGCCATTAACTTTGAGGGGAAAAAAAAAAAAAAGGAGACAGTAGCTAACTCAATCGAAAGCTTAGAGAAATTGAAGTTGGCATGAATGAATATGCATGAAGTGAACGAGGTTTGTAGTATTTATAATGAATTTGTAGCCGCCAAGTTTGACATTCTTTCTAAATATTATTTTTTTTGTATTTTAAACTATTAGTGGAATTCTATCAGCTGGATTACAATATTACTCATTTTGGAAATGCAAACAATACTTTCTTTTTGATAATTCAAACTTTAATTAATTTATTACAATTTTCCATCCACAGTAAACATTTTTCACCATTTTATCTAGCAGAAGTTCATGTACTTAAAACTTAATTATAGTGTGGAAGAATATTATCCTTAAAAATCAAATTCAAACTCTCAAGGCACATCATCTTATCAACATAAATTCTACATACATTAATGAATTTATAGTTTCTTCAAACAATGTTTCTATTTTTTTTAATTGATATTTGTTCATGTTAAAAACATATTTGTAGATGTGAGCAGCGTAACGCCACACGTACCGTTTTAAGATATAAAATTTTAATTTAGTGATGTGACTTTATATATATATATATATATATATATATATATATTGCAAGTTTTCTCTGAAATTAATACATAATCATTACTATCCCATCATTTTCATAATATCCAAAGAGAAATAACATTTATACCATCAAGATTTGAGAAAATGGTCACGAGAAGGATCTCTAATATATTTTCAATAAGGGGCATGAAAACTCTTTTTTAATTATAATACTCATTGACTCTATAAACCCAAAAATATTGACCCCAATATTTAATAATAAATAAAAATATAACTTTAAATAAATAAATAATATATACATTTTATAATAACTTTAATATTTAAAATATTTTTATATTTTACAATATGTAACCCAAATATTTATTTAAAATCTTTATAATAAATACAAATATATTATTAAGTAAATATAATAATTTAAAATTAAATAATATTTTAAATATTAAATTTACTTTAATATTATTAGTTGACTAGATAGATTATATTATTTAGATTATGTTTGTATTTATTAAAAATTTTTAATTCAATTTTCTAATTACTATATCAACGGGTATTCTAGTCTATTCATTTTTTTAAAATTTTAGGGTTCTACATGACCAATTTCTTAAACCTTGGGGGTTAGTTGTCCTTTTTCCCATATTAAATAATCCAATACTCTAAAAATTTAAAGGAAAAGAGGAGTAATTAAATGAGTCATTTGTTTAATATGTGATATTAGAAATATAAAATATGTAATTATACGAAAAATATTTAAAAATAACAAAGAGTACAAGAAAAATATTTTATTATTAATTTTTATTTGTACCAACACCTATAGTCATTTGTTTATTAACACCAAACTTACCGTTTTAGGATATAAAATTTTAATTGAGTTAGTAATGTGACTTTATATACATATATAGGCAAATTGCAATTTTATTCTTGTTGAAATCAATACATAACTATTATTGTCCTATCATTTTCATAATATCCAAAGAAAAAGAATATTTATACCATCAAGATTTAGGAAAATGGTCACGATGATCTCTAATATATTTTCAATAAGGGACATGAAGATTTCTTTTTGACTATAGTACTCATAGACTCTATAAACCCAAGAATATTGACACTAATATTTTATAATAAATAAAAATATAATATTAAAATAAATGTAATAATATATACATTTTATAATAAATTTAATATTTAAAAATATTTTTATATTTTACAATATATTGACATATTTTACCATATTAAAATAATTTTTTATAATAAATAGAAGCATGATATTAAAAAAATTAATTTAAATTTAAATTATTTTGAACATTATGTAAAAAAATAATTTTATTACTATTAATAGGGAGATATTTTATTAATTGTAAAATATATGTAACCCAAAGATTTATTTAAAATCTTTATAATAAATACAAATATATTGTTAAGTAAATATAATAATTTAAAATTAAATAATATTCTAAATATTAAAGATACTTTAATATTATTAGTTGACTAGAAAGATTATATTATTTATATTATGTTTGTATTTATTAAAAATTTTAAATTCAATTTTCTAGTTACTATATCAACGAGTATTCTGGTATGTTCATTTTTGAAAATTTTATGGTCTGCATGATTAATTTCTCAAACCTTGGGGATTAGCTGTCCTTTTTCCCATATTAAATAAACCAATACTCTAAAAATTTAAAAGAAAAGAGGAGTAATTTAATGAGTCATTTGTTTAATATGTGATATTATAAATATAAAATATGTAATTATAAGAAAAATATTTAAAAATAACAAAGAGTACAAGAAAAATATTTTATTATTAATTTTTATTTGTACCAACACCTATAGTTCTTATTTTGATTATTTAAATTTTTTACGTTAATTCCAATTTGTATGATTTATTCAATTTCTAATAAATATGAATGAAAATATATTTAAAAATAAGGACAACATTGTAAAATAAGTTATATATATATATATATATATATAACTTATTATATGTTAGTCTACGACACAATTAATAAGTAGCGATACATTAGTTGAGAAATAAATTTTGTAGTTATAAACTACATTATTGTTATAGATTGTGTACTCAAATTTAAAACTTGATCCAACATTAATTAGTATTTAAATTAAATATAAAAATAAATAGGCCTTAAAATTATTCTAGCTTCATTGGCACTTGACCTTCGGGGTTAGACTGTTGCCTATGCAGGTTGAGTACTTTGAATTCAACGATGAGTCTTGGTACTTTGAATTCAACGGTGAGTCTTGGTTGAGGTTAGAATAAGAATATGCGGGGACAGTTAGGTTTCTTAGCATTAAGAGACTATAGATTAGGCATCTTCTTGATCACCACATTCAATTCCCACTAGTTTATGATATGAATATGACCACACGGACATAGAGTGCAGAATCCTGGAAAGTGTAAGGAAGCACACACATTTCAAACAAGGCTTTTTGTCACGGGATGATTGTTTAGTTGCGTAACATTTTGCTAACTTACTGTACATATAAAATAATATAAAAATAAGTAACAAAATAATATGGTTCACATCATTTTTGTAAGGACTGTAAATTATATGGATTGTAATTTAACAAGCTTTTCAAATAAAAATTTGCTAAGTGTGCTCTCTCTCTCTTTTTATAAACACACATACATAGTAAGTTTTTAATTAAATATTTCTAATCATATTAAAATTTATGACAAGTTAAAAGATAAAAAAATAAATTTTAATATAACACAGGATAAATTATGCTGTATCGAAGCATGTGTATTTCTTTTTATATTTTTTAACTTATTTTTTATTTTAATATAATAAAAAACTTCTTATTGGAATGAATTAAAAAAATTCGAGTTGCAAGAAGATGTATCATTAATGAGGGGGCCATGGATAGCTTTATAGGATTGAAAGCTTTTATAGGATTATTTAAACTAATTAGCATTATATATATATATATTAGAAGCATCCTCCGTTGCTGCTCAGCTCTGTACTTTGCATTGCATCCGAGGTGATATGAGTATGGACAGTAAAAAACAGGATTTGCATTTAAGAGGGTGATATTTCTCATCCAAATGCTATTATTTTTATTAAAAGAATATAGATATTAGAAGCCATTCTTTATTTGAGAGCACAATTACTGCACACAGCCGATGATTATAAAACAATTGTAACTTCATTTTAACGTAATTATATATTAATTAGTTTTGTATTTTTTTAATAGATATAAGTGCACTTACCGCATGGCCTTAGGTTGTTGTTCGGGTGATATCATACTTTTTTTAAATTTTTTTTTTATTTACATTTCCTTGATACCTGAACTGTTTATAATTAACCTTTCGGCATTACTTAACAAATTTAATCTAATTTTACTTTAACTGTAGTAACATGAAAATTTATATTACTCCCAATAATTAATTTTTTAGGATAATTTTAACAAAAAAAAAAAAACCCCTTTTACTTAACAACCAATAATTCAATTCTTCACAAAAAAATTGTTAAAGTCAGAACAGCTCAATTCAAATAACCATGTTAAGAATTTAGATCTTTTTAAACAAGAGTAGGCAAATTAAAAGTTAAGAAAATTAATTATCCTAATTAATAAATTATGAAATCACTGTTCAAATATTACTATTCATACGATAGTGTTTACCAATCACTATTCATAGTCAATATTTATAGTATTGTTTATATTACTGTTTATTCATCTTAATAGTACGTTTACTTCTCAGATTGAAGAATCTAAATTCGGAATGAAAATGATTGAAAATATTTACTTGTTAAAATAGAAGCGAGAATGAGAATAAAACATATGGAACTCATATATTTTTAGAATTAAGGAATAAGAGCTTGATTCACATGGGGGGTTGGAAATTAAGTTCTTATTCCTTAAACTCCGCATTTCACTCTCACCCAAATTTCATAATTTCACTTTTATCTTTAATTAAAATATTATTATATTATATTATAATTATTGTAATTATTCTTATTTTTGTAATTGTTGCTATAATAATAATAATGATGATGATAATAATAACAATAATAGTAGTAGTAGTAGTAGTAGTAGTAGTAAATATTACTACGACTACTACTACTACTAATAATAATAATAATAATAGTAATTGTTATTATTATTGTCTTTGTTATGTTGTTATTATTAATAATAATTATTATTTTGAACAATAATAATAACAATTATTATAAAAATAATAGCAATAATCAACTAAGGTCAATTTAGTAACTTGCAACAATTCATTTCAATTCCAAGACAAAGTAAACAGATTAATGATAATACAGCTTATTTTGATTCTTATTTGTATAACTAAATTAAACAATTTATTTTGATTCCCCATATCAATTCCGATTCTAGTCTATTTCGATTAAGAATTAATAAATGCACCATAAATCTATATCAAATATGCTAGAAATAGAAAATTACAAAAAAAAAAAAGCACATAAAGAACTTTTTTGTGGTTCTAATCACAATCCTACACTCGTGAGGCCACGATTACACATTAAACAGTTCACTAAATAATGAAAAAATTACAAACTCTTGCCGCCACCTTGTTGAATCTAATTTAGTTGACTTTGTTTAATGAGCACTACTCATTAGGGAGTGCAAAAATATCCGGGTCCAAAAAAATATGAATACGCATATTAGAAAATGCAGATTTGGATGTTGAAAAGTAGAATATCCTAAAAATTGGATATTCAGATCTTGTTAAAATTTATATTAAATTAAAAATATATATTAACCTAAATGAAAAAAAATATTAACCTAAGTCCTAAACCTAAATTTATTCATGTAAAATTGTTAATTCTTAAATTATGAATTTATAATTGAATTTTATTTGATATTATTAGGTAAATTATTGAAGTTATGGCTTTTTATGTTTGATTTATGTTGTAGTATTTTTAATTGTGGATTTATGAATTTATAATTGGATTTATTTGATATTATTAGGTAATTTTTGAATTTTTAAATTAAATTTTAAATGATAAAATTTTAATTTTTGCGGATATGGATATTTAAAATATCCGCCTGCAATCCATGCGGATATTACTTGCATCCGAATCCGCAAAAAAAGAAAATCTCAACTACAACAAATTAGAACAAAAACTCTCATTTCATTCTTTACTAAAGTAGATGATGGTCAATCATCAAATAGGAGAAGTTCTATGTGCAATATTAGTGTCTCAAGTTCTTAAGTTTTTAGCATAAATTCGTGTACTTAAAACTTAATTCTAGTGTGGAAGAATATTATCCTTAAATATCAAATTTCAAGACACATCATCTTATCTACAAAAATTCTACATACATTAATGAATTTATAATTTTTTCGAACGATGTTTCTATTTGTTATTGATATTTGTTCATGTTAAAAATATATTTGTAGATGCAAGAAGCGTAATGCCACACGTACAATTTTAAGATGGAAAATTTTCATTGAGTTAGTAATGTGATATATATATATATATATATATATATATATATATATATATATATATATATATATATATATATATATAAGTAGATTACTAGTTTTTCTCTTATTGAAATCAGTATATAACAATTATTGTTTTATTGTTTTCATAATATCCTAAGAAAAAAGATATCTATACCATTAATGTTTAAGGAAATGATCACGAAGATCTCCGATATATTTTCAATAAAGACATTAAGACTTTCTTTGATTATAATACTATTTGACTCTTTAAAAAAAATGACCCCAACATTTTATACAAATATAAAATTAAAATGTAATAATATATGCATTTTATAATAATTTTAATATTTAAAAATATTTTATGTTTTACAATCTATTGACATATATTATTATATTAAAGTAATCATTAATAATAAATAGAAATATAATATTAAAATAAATTAATTTAAATTTAAATTATTTCAAGTATTATGTAAAATATAATTTAATTATTATTAATAGGGAGATATTTTATTAATTGTAAAATTTATGTAACCCAAACATTTATTTAAAATCGTTATAACAAATACAAATATATTATTAAATAAATATAAAAATTTAAAACTAAATATTATCTTAAATATTAAAGATACTTTAATATTATTAGTCTACTAGATAGATTATATTTATTTTATTATATTTAAATTTATTAAAAAATTTAAATTTAACTTTCTAGTTATTATGATAAAAAATATAAGTATTAGTATTTTTTTTTTTAGAAAACTTGGGGGTTTGTATGACTATTTTTTCAAATCTTGGAGGTTAGGTGTCCTTTGTGCCATATACAATAATCCCATCACTTCAAAAATTTAAAGGAAAAAAGGGGTGATTAAATGGGTCATTTGTTTAATATGTGATATTAGAAATATAAACTATATAATAATAAGAAAAATATTTAAAAAAAAATAACAAAGAGTATAAGAAAAGTATCTTATTATTAATATTTTATTCATACCAAAATCTGTATTTCTTATTTTGATCATTTAAATCTTTTACTTTAATTTTAATTTATATGATTTATTTAATTTTTAATAAAAATGAATTAAAATGTATTTAAAAATAAGAATAATATTAAAAAATAAGTTAAGTAATATATCTTGATTTTTATAGAAAAAAACTTTACAATCTCCGTATATTTATATCTTTAGTAGAGAATGATTATATATATATATATATATATATATATATAGAGAGAGAGAGAGAGAGAGAGAGAGAGAGAGAGAGAGAGAGAGAGAGAGAGAGAGAGAGAGAGAGAGATTGATAAGCCTTTTAAACTCAGCAAGATTACCAAACTTTGCCCACGATCATTTCCCAAGACCAATACAAGTTGAACACTCGCTCAAAGATAAACCAAAAACACTCAATGTATCTTTAACAGATAGGAATCAAGCTATTGAGAAACTAACCCAGAAACAAGAATTAACGAAAGAACAAGAAAAATAAATTGACACACTGTATAATGTGGTTTAGTCTTTCATGGCCTACATCCACAGATAAATCAATCTCTGACAGCTTTATTAATGATTCAAGTTTTGTTTACAAGATTACGGAAGCAAAGGTTACAAAGAACAATTTACAGCTTTCTCTCTTGAAAATCTCTCAATCATTCTCTCTTGAATTGCGTCTGAAACGGCCTAGAAACATAACCTATATACCCTTAAACTTTTGATGACAGCAAGTTCCACGTGATTTTATATGGGTTAAAAATTACATGGACTATAATTTAGCAAGACCTTTTAAACAAAAGTTTGCTAGTTATGTACTCTCTTTCTCTCACGTACGGTGAATTTTTAATTAAGTATTTTTCATCATATTAAAATTAGAGATAAATTAAAAAAAAATTAATATATTATATAATAAAATACATTGTATTAATATATATATTTTTTTATTTTTTAATTTTTTACTGACTTTAATATGAATTTTTTATTGAAACATTTTTACCCTCTCTCTCTCTCTCTCTATATATATAGATATATATATATTGCCTGAAAGCAACAGTATGAATTAAAAAAGTCAAGTTGCAAGAAGATGTATCATTAATAGGGACCATGGATAGCTTTGTAGAGCTTGAAAGCTTTTATAGGATTATTAAACTAATTAGCATTATATATATTAGAAGCGTCCTCGGTTGCTGCACAGCTCTGTACTTTGCTTTGCATTCGAGGTGATTTGAGTTTGAACAATAAAAAATAATATTTGCGTTTAAGAGAGTGATATTTCTCATCCAAATGCTATTGTTTTTATTAAAAGAATTTAGATATTACAAGCCATTCTTTACCCAATTACAGCATTCAGCCGATGATTATAAAAAAAAAAAATTATAACTTCATTTTAAAGTAATTATATATTAATTAGTTTTGTAATTTTTTAATAAATATAAATGCACTTACCGCATGACCTTAGGTTCATGATCACTATTTAGGTACTGGTTATATCACTATCCATTCACTCTAACAGTGCGTTTACTTTTCTGAATAAAAATTTAGAATAAAAATAATTAATGATGTTTACTTGTTAAAATAGAAGTAAAAATATAAAAGAAATATGTGAGTATCACATATTTTTTAAATTAAGGAATATGAACTTGATTCTTGTGAGGGGGTTGGAAATTAAGTTCTTGTTCTTTGAACTCCCCAATTCACTCTCACCAAAATTTTATAATTTTACTTTTATCTTTAATTAAAATATTATTATTGTTATTATTCTTATTTTTGTGGTAATAATAATGATAATAATAGTAATAGTTATTGTTATTATTATTGTCATTGTTCTGTTGTTGTTGTTGTTGTTATTATTATTATTATTAATTATTTTGAATAATAATAATAACAATTGTTGTAATAAATAATGGTAATAATTAACTAAAGTCATTTTAATAAATTATAATAATTTATTTTAATTTTAAGAGAAAGTAAACATGCTGATTGATACTAAAAAATATATATTTTAAAAATATTTAAATTATTGTTTTATCACTTAAAGTATAAATTAATGTGTTCATAACTTATATTTTATCTTAATATTTTTTAAATATAATTTTATATAAATTTTATTTTATTATATTAATTTTTATATTTTATTATTATAAATATACTTTGAAAATAAACAAGAATCGGAGCTAGAAAACACATAAGATAAATGGATAGCATTGACATTAAAAGAAGTGGGGGCGGTTTTGAACTGAATATATAAATATATATAATTAAAAGTATAATACAATAATTGTCAAAAGCGGTGCAATTATTGAAAGCAGTGGCTGCTTCCTTTTTTTTTTTTTTTTCCTTCTTGTTTTTATATGTAAATATTATGATAATAATAAAATAAAATAAAAGGAAGAAACGGAAAGTGCTTTTCATTATTTCTTTGGCGATTAAAGGAAGGTGGGGGCAGCAATTTGGTTATATAAGGATGAGAAGCTGAGGCAACCTGAGGGGGGAACTTTTCCTTTGGCTTTTCTTCTCAAGCTCTTCTCGTCGTCTTTCTATCTTAATGTAACTGTGTTTTAATATTTTATAATATTATTTTCATAAATAAATTTAATTTTATTTCCTATTTTAGTTATTTTTATTTCTTTTAATTATGTGTAATTTAATTTTAACAATTATCTTTATTTCAATTATGCTTAACTAAATAATAATAGTTAGGGTATGATGAAATTCTTAGTAGCAACATGTGACTTAATCAAATTATATTTTTAATTATATAAATTAAATTAATTTATATTTAATTATATAAATTAAATTAAATTACTTTGTTTCATAAATAATAAAATAGAAAGTAATTTAATTTATGCATGTTTTATATTTTAAAATTTTGATTTATTATAGATAACCAAGAGAGTTTAGCACAATAAATTCTTAATATTTTAGTATAAAGTATAGTAAAATGGTATTTTGACTTATTGTAGATAAGTTCAATTTTGGCACACTGAGTTCTTAATCCATAATAAAATTATTGAAAAAATAATAATAATTTATATATTTAATCTTTTGGGTAGTAAAGAAATATGATAAAAATAATTTATTAAATTATATTTACTACTAAGAGTGAATCCATAGCTCTAATTAATTTAATTTCATAGTTTCACTAATTTATCTAAAAAGAATATATATATATATACTTTTTAGATAAATTAAAATAAACAAATTAAATCTTTTCTATGTAGATCGTTCTCAGACTCACTAAGTTATATTATAGTTAGACATTCTTATACTTGAGACTACAACAATTTTGAGTTGTCACATATCAATGTGAATATAGCTTATTCCAATTCTCATTTGTATAGTTAAATTAAGCAATTTATTTTAATTCCCAATCTCCATTCTGATTCTAATCCATTTCGATTATGGATTATTAAACGCACTATAAATCTATCAAATATGCTAGAAACAGTAAATTGCAGAAAGAAAAGTACATAATTTTTTTTTTTTTTGTGGTTCGGATCACAATCTTGCATTCATGAGGCCATGATCATACGTTAGACAATTAACTAAGTAATGAAAAGATTACAAACTCTTGCCCTCACCTTGTTAAATCTAACTTAGTTGACTTTGCTTAACGAGCACCACTCATTTTCAATTAGAGGTGACAAAAATACTCGTTCGGACTCGACTAATCTCCGGGTTAGGTATGGGTATTACTTGAGAAACCCGGAACCCAGATTTTATAAAAAAATATTAAAAATATTTTATTTTAAATAATTATATTTTTATATTTTTATTCAATATATTTAAAAATTTAAATATTTAAAGTTCATATTTTATATTTTATTTTATGAAAATAATTTTAAAAATTATAAAATAAATAAAAATATATTCATATATATAAAAATTTAAATTATATATATATAAAATCTAGACTTCTAAAAATTTAGTCTGAAATAAATCCTGACTAAGTATTAAAATACCCAAATTTTTATACTTAGACACAATTCGAACTTTTGTTAACCCTATTTTTAATTATTTTTGCTGTTTCCTTAGATTCCCCCAACAAAACAAACGATTACTTCATCCCGGAAAAGACCAAAATAACTACAAAGAATGTAAAACGAAAGAATTAAGAATACTGTTAGATCCACGCCTAGATAAAAAAAAGTTGCTTATAATTATGAATTTGTCGATAATGTATAAAATAATTTTTTTTATTCATTTCCTTTTAACATTTTCACCTCACCTTTGCCACTTTTACATCCATCAACACGCAAGGTGCTCCAGCTCCAACAGTTGTGGTGGTCCCCTGCTTCACGGCTTGTTTGCTTAGGCATTCCGCATTAGGTAAGAATCAAACTTATATTTTAATTTGTTAAAGTTCCCTCTCCCAATTGCAGCATTGAAGAAATCAAAGTATCTCTTTCTACGATTCTCTCTATTGCAATAATTAGGTATAAATAATTAAATAAATATCAACAATTGGGATTTAGTAATAAGTATTTGGTGATTATTAATTTGTTAGTTACTATATAATTCCGATAGGGGACCTGTTTGGGTAATATCGGACAGTCCCTCAAGTCCTTCCAACTCGAGTAAGACACCTCGAGGACAGACTTAGTTCGAGGTCGTCCTGTGTCAAAGCCGGTAAAGGTCGAGAACCGAGCATTCCTTCCTCGCCGCAAAGAACGGGTCCCCGAGCACACCTTTCCTCGTCACGAGATTACGCCCACGAGTATAGCTGGACAAGACCCGACCCGCTTTCTCATAATCCCAAGCACACCTTTTAATGTCCGACTGTGGTCCCACATGGTGTGGTGGTGATATCACATCGGTGGTCAGCACATGCCTTCAAGGTGTCATAATTCATAGCGCACTTGCCCGACATGGTGATCCGCCACGTGAATCGAGTTAAGGGACAGCCGCTCATCCCTAGGGAATATTCCGCCAATCCCTACTGTCGAGGGACTCGGATACCACTAACGTGGAGTGGACGACTGGAAATGGAAAGAGCGGGAAAATGGAGTATAAAAGGAAACGAAGGGAACGTTACAAGGGTTGGAAGAATTGAATCCGCAAAGGGGTCAAGAAATTGATCCTGAAAAGGGTTGGAAAATCGATTCGGAAAGAATCCGTAAGTTGATACTGTGTTCTTTTCTAATTTCTCTTATCCGGATTCTCAAAAAATACCATATTCATTCATAAAGGGAGGGCGTAAAATATCCTTTCATCTTTCCGGCCTCCTCATTAAAGGAGATACCAAAAGAACAACCCGACATCGACTTGAGCGTCGGAGGGTTTCGCCGAACACGCCCGGCGACCCCGACCTGCTTTCCGTGAGTACAGGACCGGAGATCTCCGCTCAAGAAGACAGTGAACAGATGAAGGAGGCAATCCCGCCGAGATCGAGCTTATCGCGAGCGTAAGGATCGAGGCATCGCTTGAGCCGCGAGCGTAAGGTTCGGATAGCCCCGCCGAGTGCTCGGAGGCACCGCTTGAGGTTCGAGGCACCGCTGAGGCACGCGAGAAAACCGCATCAACATCTTTTGGCGCCTGCTGCGGGATCGGCACAAAAGCCCGATTTCCTAATACATTCAAGACACAACACCACGATGAGGGAAACAAATCAAGAGGATTAAGTCCTAAGAATCAAGAACTTTGAGAGAAGTGGCCAATGAGGCCTGTAATGTGGAGATCTAGGAAAGAATGGATCGGATGAAAAACAGATGGATACTCCGACCTCCCCGCTATAAGAACTCGTGGAGGACAGAGAAAAGCATGTAATGATGTCCCTGAGTCCAACCGAGGGAATGCTCATGTTCGGGAAAATGCGGAGATGAAGCCCAAAGACCTAGGGCACCAAATGTTGCAGTGAGAGAAGAAACAAACATGGAGGAAAGGGGTCTCGCCAACATTTGCAGGATACGACCTCAACCTCTCGTGCGTGAGGAGTCGGAGGAGAGGTGCGCAGTTGGCACAAGTCGTGGAAGATCTTCTGGGAACGGAAAGAGTCCAAGTCGGCGAATAATGCTCGGACAACGAATCTCCACTTCCGCGGAGATCACGGGTGTCACGATCCCACGTGACTTCCACTTCCTGGATCTGAAATTTTCGGAAAAAGTGATCCATTAGTGCACATAGAATCGGTTTAACGACATGACGGGTGCAAGGATTGTCGCAGCCTGAGGTGCCGAACCTTCCCACTTACCCCGGAGGGAAGAGCGAGAGATCGGTACCGCAAACTCCCACGGGAAGCATCTCGAAGCTCGAACAGATGTGCAGGGAGTTCGCAGAGCAATTCCGGGCGCAGTGACCTCGAGGATGACATGATAGAGTCGCCGGTGAAGCGTAAGGAAGGAGAGTCCCTCCGGGATTTTATCAAAAGATACCATAGATCGGTCCTAGATCTTGGTGCGTTCAACCATCCCCAAGCTCTGAGAGGATTAAAAGATGGGATCCGGATGGGGAGACCATGGTATAACCTGCGGAGTCCTTCGATCCGTTCGTATTCGGATGCGTATGAGCAGGTGAAACTGGATATGGTAATCGAAGAGGAAAAGCTGCAAAACCGAATAATTAGCAGTGACCGAGAACATACTGTGATAGCTCATCCAGACGGACGAGAGGTCAAGAGGCCGTGGAACGCACAACTCCTGAGGAAGTATTTCCAGTAAGTCCCCTTGTATTATAAAATGCTAATGTAAGATTTCGTCTTAGGATGGGATATGTAAAAGTATAAATGTATGTAAGAATAAGAAACGCATTCATAATGTAAGTTCAAAATGAAGACCAGAAGCAAGAAAAACTCATTGGCCAGAAGTCTCAAAGCCTAAGTCATTAGGCGGGACGGTGCCAAGCTCGGGTCAATCGAAGACCGGAGCAGGAGTAATATCGAGAAGCTCGGGTCAATTAAAGGCTCGAGCGAAGTTCAAGAAGAACTCCTGGCCGGAAGTCCCAAAGCCTAAGTCTTAGAGCGGACGGTGCCAAGCTCAGGTCAATTAAAAGGCCCGAGCAGGAGCAACATCAGAAGAACTCTGGTCAATTAAAAGGCCCGAGCAGAATATCAAGAAGAACTCCTTGGCCAGAAGTCTCAAAGCCTAAGTCATTAGGTGGGACGGTGCCAAGCTCGGGTCAATGGAAGACCGGAGCGGGAGTAATATCGAAGAAGCTCGGGTCAATTAAAGGCTCGAGCGTAGTTCAGAAGAACTCCTGGCCGAAGTCCCAAAGCCTAAGTCTTAGGCGGGACGGTGCCAAGCTTGGGTCAATTAAAAGGCCCGAGCAGGAGTAACATCAGAAGAACTCCGGTCAATTAAAAGGCCCGAGCAGAATATCAAGAAGAACTCCTTGGCCAGAAGTCCCAAAGCCTAAGTCATTAGGCGGGACGGTGCCAAGCTCGGGTCAATGGAAGACCAGAGCAGGAGTAATATCAGAAGAAGCTCGGGTAAATTAAAAGGCTCGATCAGAAGTTCAAGAAGAACTCCTAGGCCAGAAGTCCCAAAGCCTAAGTCATTAGGCGGGACGGTGCCAAGCTCGGGTCAATTGAAGACCAGAGCAGGAGTAACATCAGAAGAAACTCCGATCAATTAAAAGGCCCGAGCAGAAGATCAAGAAGAACTCCTTGGACAGAAGTCCCAAAGCCTAAGTCATTAGGTGGGACGGTGCCGAGCTCGGGTCAATTGAAGACCAGAGCAGGAGTAATATCAAAAGAAGCTTGGGTCAATTAAAAGGCCCGAGCAGAAGTTCAAGAAGAACTCCTAGGCCAGAAGTCCCAAAGCCTAAGTCATTAGGCGGGACGGTGCCAAGCTCGGGTTAATGGAAGACCAGAGCAGGAGTAATATTAGAAGAAGCTCGGGTCAATTAAAAGGCTCGATCAGAAGTTCAAGAAGAACTCCTCGGCCAGAAGTCCCAAAGCCTAAGTCATTAGGCGGGACGGTGCCAAGCTCGGGTCAATTGAAGAGCAGAGCAGGAGTAATATCAAGAAGAAGCTTGGGTCAATTGCAGGCCCGAGTAGGAGTATCAGCAAGCCTGGGTCAATTGCAAGCCCGGGCAGAAGATCAAGAAGAGCTCCTTGGCCAGAAGTCCCAAAGCCTAAGTCATTAGGCGGGACGGTGCCATGCTTCGGTCAATTGCAGGCCCGAGCAGGAGTAGAGACTCAGAAGACGTTTGGGTCAATTAAAAGGCCCGAGCAGGAGAAGTCAAGAAGAGCTCCTTGGCCATAAGTCCCAAAGCCTAAGTCTTAGGCGGGACGGTGCCATGCTTGGGTCAATTACAAGCCCGAGCAGGAGTATAACACCAGAAGACGCTTGGGTCAATTGCAGGCCCGAGCAGGAGTAGAGATTCAGAGGACGTTTGGGTCAATTAAAAGGCCCGAGCATGAGAAGTCAAGAAGAACTCCTTGGCCAGAAGTCCCAAAGCCTAAGTCATTAGGCGGGACGGTGCCAAGCTCGGGTCAATTGAAGACCAGAGCAGGAGTAATATCAGAAGAAGCTCGGGTCAATTAAAAGGCTCGAGCAGAAGTTCAAGAAGAACTCCTTGGCCAGAAGTCCCAAAGCCTAAGTTATTAGGCGGGACGGTGCCAAGCTCGGGTCAATCAAGTCCAGGCAGGGAGTAACATCGAAGAAACTCCGGTCAATTAAAAGGCCCGAGCGTAAGATCAAGAAGAGCTCCTGGCGGATGTCCCAAAGCCTAAGTCTTAGGCGGGACGGTGCCATGCTTGGGTCAATTGCAGGCCCGAGCAGGAGTATCAGCAAGCCTGGGTCAATTGCAAACCCGGGCAGAAGATCAAGAAGAGCTCCTTGGCCAGAAGTCCCAAAGCCTAAGTCTTAGGCGGGACGGTGCCAAGCTTGGGTCAATTAAAAGGCCCGAGCAGGAGTAACATCAGAAGAAGCTTGGGTCAATTAAAAGGCCCGAGCAGGAGTAACATCAGAAGAAGCTTGGGTCAATTGCAGGCCCGAGCAGAAGATCTAGAAGAACTCCTCGGCCGAAGTCCCAGCGGACGGTGCCACACTGGGTCAATTGCGAGCCGAGCGGGAGTAATGACGATAAGACGCCTCGGTCAATTGCAGGCCCGAGCAGGAGTAATGGCAGAAGATGCCTCCATCAATTGCAGGCCCGGCAGGGAGTGACGGAAGAAGCCTAGGTCAATTGCAGCCCGAGCGTAAGAGCTCATGAAGAATACCAAGGCCGAGGTCCCAAAGCCTAAGCCTCGAGGTGGGACAGAGCCAAGCACGACCAACTATAGGCTCGAGCAAAAGAACGTGGGAAGCGTAAAGGCCGCGACTCGGCCCATTATTATCGAGTTTCAGCCTTATCTCGCTCACTCAAAAGACTAGAAATCGGGGACCGGTGTTTGGGTAATATCGGACAGGCCCTCGAAGCCCTTCTAGCTCGAGTAAGACACCCGAGGACAGCCTTAGCTCGAGGTCGCCCCGAGTCAAAGCTGGTCAAGGTCGAGAACCGAGCACTCCTTCCTCGCTGCAAGAACGGGTCCCCGAGCACACCTTTCCTCGTCACGAGATTACGCTCCACGAGCATAGCCGGACAAGACCCGACCCGCTTTCTCATAATTTCGGCACACCTTTAATGTCCGACTGTGGTCCCACATGGTGTGGTGGTGATATCATGCTGCGGTGGCCGCACATGCCTCCAGGTGTCATAATTCCTAGCGCACTTGCCCGACATGGTGATCCGCCACGTGAATCGGGTTAAGGGACAGCCGCTCATCCCTAGGGAATATTCCGCCAATCCCTACCGCCGAGGGACTCGGATACCACTAACGTGGAGTGGACAGACTGGAAATGGAAAGAGCGGGAAAATGGAGTATAAAAGGAAACGAAGGGAACGTTACAAGGGTTGGAAGAATTGAATCCGCAAAGGGGTCAAGAAATTGATCCGGAAAGGGTTGGAAAATCGATTCGTAAAGAATCTGTAAGTTAATACTGAGTTCTTTTCTAATTTCTCTTATCCGGATTCTCAAAAACACCATATTCATTCATAAAGGGAGGCGAAAAATATCCCTTTCATCTTTCCGGTCTCCTCCATTAAAGGAGATACCAAAAGAACAACCCGATCATCGACTTGAGCGTCGGAGGGTTTCGCGGAACACGCCCGGCGACCCCGACCTGTTCTACGTGAGTACAGGACGGGGAGATCTCCGTTTTGAAGAAGACAGCGGAACAGGACGAATGAGGCAATCCTGCTCGAGATCGAGTTTATCGCGAGCAGAAGGATCGAGGCACTGTTTGAAGCCGCAAGCAGAAGGTTCAGACAGTCCTGCTCGAGTGCTTGGAGGCACTGTTTGAAGGTTCGAGGCACTGTTGAGGCACGCGGGAAAAACTGCATCAACAGGACCGGCATCTCATTATGAGAATGAGTAGGTAATGGATCGTCTAGTAAAAAAATAAATTTGTTTATTGAATTTCCCCTATTTGGTCAAATTAACTCAAATCTTATTTTTTATCTATTAAAATTTTTAATTACATCTACAATTGGATTCAAAAAAGTGTAGCCTCGGGTAATTTGGCGAATAAAAAACTACTCGAATAAAAGGCAGAATTAAGACAGATATACATTAAACTAAAGATATTAAGCATAACAAATATTTTGTTCTTGGAGATAATTTTATTATGATTGAGTTATTAATATCTTATTGATATACGATAAAAATGAAGAAAAAAAAATAAGGTAGACAAAAAAAAAAAAATTCTTGGAACCGACCCAATCAAAACATTTTTTTTTTTCATTCTAGTTATTGAACTGGAACGATGTGAAGAAGATTAGAGCTAGAATAAAATATTTGTGACTAATCTCTCTTTCCTCTCTTTTCGTTTTTTTTTTTTTACAATTAAATTAGATAGATAGAATAAAGAAGAAAAGCGAAAGAAAAAACGTGGCTTCAACCTCAGTGAAACCCCGGTTCAGGCTCTGATTAAATTAATTATTCAGTTAAAAGTAAATGGACAGGTAAAAGAAAAAAGAAATCAAAATATGGCTAGGGTAAGAGTATCCTCCACTACAAGATTCTTAAATGAAATACTGGACTGCGATTTAGCAATATAGTTAGAAATTCTCTGGGTTCGAATCCTACTGAGAGGTCCACTAGAGATCAGAAATTGTTGAAGAAAGAAGAGGATGTTTCTTTCGTCCCTTCCAGGCGATCAGAAAATAAAGAAATAGTTAATATATTCAAGATAATTATGTATTTACAAAATACCGTCTCAGATTATGCAGGATTATACACAAAAGATCCTTTTTTGGCTCTCTCTTTAGCTCTATGTCTCTTATCCCTAGGAGGTCTTCCTCCACTAGCAGGCTTTTTTCGAAAAACTCCATTTATTCTGGTGTGGATGGCAGGCAGGCCTAGTTCCGTTGCTACCGCGGGCTTTACACAATCGATCGGATCATATAGATATCCTTTCAATACAACATAGGTCGTTGAAAGGACCAGCATTCTTAAGACTAAAGAGTGGGGGCAGAAAAGAGGGGAAAGCTCTCCGTTCCTGGTTCTCCTGTAACTGGATCCTCCGGAACCACAAGAATCCTTAGTTAGAATGAGATTTCAACTCAACACAGTACAATGAAAGTTGTAAGCTGTGTTCGGAGGGGAGTTATTGTCTATTGTTGGCCTCTATGGTAAAATCAGTGGGGGCTTGGAGAGGCGATGGTTTACCCATAGGCAAATGCTCCATTCCATTATGGATAGCAATAGTATGACCGACCATTATGGGTATAATGATAGATGCTCGGGACCAAGTTATTATTATTTCTTTTTCCGCTTTTGCATTAAGCTTATTGATTTTTCTTAATAAATGATTCGCTACAAAAGGATTTTTTTTTAGTGAACGTGTCACAATTAATTAACTCCTATCTTTTTCTTTTTTTTTTTAATTGTAAAAACGAAGAAAAAAATTTGATTTTCTCTTCTATTTAGTATGGCGGCAAAGAATCAAATTATCACTATATTTATTCCTTTTTCTACTTCGTCTACCAAGTGCAGGATAACCCCAAGGGGTTGCGGGTCTTTTTCTACCAATTGGAGCCTTTCCTTCACCACTCCCATGGGGGTTGTCTACAGGACGCTTCCCTAGCCAATATTTAGATCCGGCTCTACCCAAAATTTTCTGGTTCGCCCCAACATTCCCATCTTATTGAACAAAAATAGTGATATTCTTCCTCCATTGATCAAGAATTTCGATTTTTGGGAAGTATTATGATCATCCAATAAGAAGGGTTTCAATTTTTTCAAATGAGTGATTTGAAGACCTATTGATTCTAACAACTGATTGCAGAGTTGATCATTCGGACCTTTCAATTCATAGATGTGGATCTCAATACGGGTACCCCCAATACATCAAAACTCATTGCCCATGGATAAAGAAAAACAGTTTCAACATCAAAAAGAAGTTCTTGATGAATGGTTATACAATGACGGTCCATTTTTTGGAATCCTAGCCCTAACAAAAACCAACGAGTCGCACACTAAGCATAGCAATTATAAAAAAAAATCAATCAAATTTTTATTCAACCTTATAGAATTGCAGAATTGCGGAATTTCTGATTTTTGTTTTAATTGAAGATAAAAAGAGCTCGTTCTTTGTTTGGTTTATTGCCATTAATGGGGAGGCTCTAAAGACACGTAAACTCTTTTTTTTTTTTCGTCTACAAATATCCAAATCTTGATTCCTAATACCCCATAGATAGTTCGAACCGTATAGGAACAATAATCGATTTTAGCTCCAATGGTTTGTAGAGGAACTCTACCTTCTCTGATCCATTCGGCGCGCGCAATTTCTTTTCCGTCAAGACGCCTTGCAATTTGTACTTGAATTCCTTTTGTATCGAACTGTTCCGTTACTTTAAGATCATTTTTCAAACCTGCTCCCATTTTGAGTCAAGAGATAGATAAATAGACACATCCCATTACACCGCTCGGGGGCGTTCGTAGTGACTGATGATTAAATAAGCCAAGATTTTACCATGACTGCAATTTTAGAGAGACGCAAAAGCGAACGCCTATGGGGTCGCTTCTGTAACTTGATAACTAGCACTGAAAACCGCCTTTACATTGGCTAGTTTGGTGTTTTGATGATCCCTACTTTATTGACCGCAACTTCTGTATTTATTATCGCCTTCATTGCTACCCCTCCGATGAGATATTGATGGTATTCGTGAACCTGTTTTGGATCTCTACTTTATGGAAACAATATTATTTACGGTGCTATTATTACTACTTGCAGCTTATAAGTTTGCATTTTACCCGATATGGGAAGTCGCATCTGTTGATGAATGGTTATACAATGGCGGTCCTTATGAGCTAATTGTTCTACACTTCTTACTTGGTGTAGCTTGTTACACGAGTCATGAGTGGGAACTTAGTTTCCGTCTGGATATGTGCCCTTGGATTACTGTTGCATATTCAACTCCTAGAAATTTTTTTTTAATTATTTTTATAAGATTTTACAAATTTGATTAGGGTTTTTGGTGACATTTGATAGGCATGGGTATTAGTATTAACAATATATTATCGTGTATGAGTTTTTAATATTAGTTTGTGATTTTAAATATGTTTAACTTTAGCGAAATATATAGTTTCTAACATTTAGTCGATTTCTTAAATTTTATACAATTACATATTATTATAGATTATAATATCAAAAAACAACAACAAATCAAAGTTGAGGAAAACTCTGCTTTATTTTTGACTAAAGTAGAAGATGGTCAATCATCAAATGGGATAAGTTTTATGTGCAACATTAATGCCTCAAGTTCTCCACCTAAGTTTCAAAGAGCTGAATTTGAGAAAGTTGATACTCTATCTATAATTGACAACTTTTATTTAGAATGTGATGTCTGGTTGCTTTTGTAAATACATACATTTTCCAATGACAAACGTGAGATGTGCAGATGACATATATAATTATGGGACCATTTCAACTTGAGCATTGATTAAACAAGATATGCAAAATCATCGATTTCAATTTTCTTTGTTCTTAAAATTTCCTTGGCTTGTCTAATCCATACCAAAAGACAAGGGATTTTTTTTTTCATGTATTTTATCCTCAAAATTTCATTCCAAATTAAATGGTTGCTTTGAGAAGAGAATTAGAACATTAGAATATTGATGTTCTTTCTCATGCACAGTTTCAAAATATTACTTCATTTTCTGAGCTATGTTAATAATTAATTGAAATAAAGAAGTCACAATACTATTTCTTGATTGACAAGATTAATTCTTTTGATGTTAATTCTTCTTATTTCCACAACCTCAATAGAGCATGCATTTTCAGCCATAAAATTTATCAAGAGATCACATAGTAGTAAGGTGAAAATTGAGTTTTTTCCTTTTTTAGATTATATGGTTATATATGTTGAAAGAAAAATTACTGATACCATTGACTCATATTCTATAATTGATGATATTGTTAATTTAAAGCCGTGTAAAGTACAACTTCGGTAGTAATTTTGAATTTGAATTGTATTTTTATTTTATATTACTTTTTTAATAATAATTTTTAGGGTTATTTTTGGCCACCCTCCGTTTGTTTCGACAAATATCAACGTATACCTATTTGTTTCAATAATGATCACCACATACTCATTCTGTTAAATTCTACTGTTTAATTTAACTAACCAAGGGTAAAATAGATATTGTACAGTTTCATCAGCTGTTGGCTAGCCCAGTTCCTTAATAATTTTGATCATCATCAACAAAACAAAACCCTTATTAAAAAAAAAAAAAACCATGGATTCATCATCAATTCAACAAGCTGATTACTCAAGGTTGTTCCTTCTTTGTTTTGGATGATAGTTCAACAAGCCAGATACCTTCAAATCAGAAACCTGTCTAGTCACCACATTCTTAACCTTCAATCCACCCAAAACCTTTTTGTCCCCTTCTCCATAAGCCCAAGCCCATTGGTTAGTTTACCCTTGGCTAGTTAAATTAAACGGTACAATTTAATGGAATAAGTGTGTAGTGATTATTATTGAAACAAGTGGGTGCACGTTGATATTTGTCAAAGCATATAGGGAGGCAAAAAATAACCTCAATTTTTATTGAAAGTTTGAATTTTAGGAGTTAGACTCCTAACGTTCTCCTTATTATGTGTATTTTGTCATTTATATATATGAAATTTCATGTTATTTGGCATGAATTGATTATTATTATTTTTAATTTAGCCCAGGGTACTATAAAGTCTTGGGTTTGCCCAAGTATGATATGAAGAAAACTTGAAGACTAAAATTTCATAAAGATATGAAATATCATATGCAACCATGATAAGTTTTTTTTCTTCTTGTTCTATGTGTTAGTTGCTTCTCTGCTATAAAATATGATATGTCGTATTATTTCTTCAATGAGTGAAATACTTTATGAAATATCATATGCAGCCATGATAAGTTTTCTTCTTCTTGTTCTATGTGTTAGTTACTTCTCTGATATAAAATTCGATATATCTTATCATTTCTTCAATGAGTGAAATACTTTCTTTTATATAAGTGTGTTATTTCACCCATACACTAGTAATGGAGTATTAGAATATACTTACTTAAAAGTCCAATATTTTATATATATTATATATAGTTACCATTGTAGTAATCACGCTAATTTGCTTCTTTGTGCCTCCAAAACTATTATCCAATATTTCACATAATCTCATCTAATAAATACAGAAGATTAGACAAATTCAATAGAGCGAATAAATGAATTACAGTATTATTGACACAATGATGTCAATAATAAACATTCTCCTCCTTTGGCTTCCTTATAGTCAAAACATAAATTAACCAATTTTCTCGTCTTCAAATGGCGTGGGTAGAAGTAAGATAGACCACGAGCAATAACCTACAAATAGATAATAAAACAACCAAAGAACTAACTAAAACAAAATCACTAGTCACCGTTAGCTCAAATCAAAATCTCTTCTAAAATGTAAATGCTCATGTCCTGTAGTCAATTGAGAAAATAAACTATTCCCCTAAGATAAACAACCTCATATATATATATATATAAAGAGCAATAATGCATATCGAACAAAATATCATATGCAAATCAAACAAGCTCCCCATTAGAGAAAGAATAAATAAACCCAATGAATCTATGAATAAACTCCCATTTATTAAATTCAAATTCAAATGCAAATAGATACTACTTGCTGCTCTCCTTGAAAGAAAGAAATACAACATACTACTCTCTTATTTTTTGATAAAATATGCCAAAGTAAGGTCGGTAAAAAAGTTGGGGCCTGACCAAGCCCGCGGGTATCGAGCCAACCATTCTGGTGAGGGTTTAGACAAGGGCCTAAGGGAAAGAAGCCCGGGTCAAGCTCCTACTAATTTTTAAAAAAATTAATTTATAAATTAGAATAATAAATTAAAACTTAAAAGAATAATAGAAAAATAAAATAGTAAAACTTAAATCCCTAATTCATACACAATAATGATTAAAAAAACCTAATATTATAATACTAAACTCTTTTTTATGTGTTAATTAATTAAAAGGGTGCTTTATTATTAAAATATTAAATCTCTAAGTTTTTATTTGTTTTATTTTCTTTATTTATTATTTTATTTTGAAATATTCACGTTCTTTTATTTATTATTGATTGTAACAACTTGTTAATTATTAATTTATTTCAATTTTACACCGATTAATTTTAATAAAATAAATAAAGGCCCAAGCCCGGCCTAAGCTGGCCCTTACACCTTCTCTCCAATGGGCTTGATCTTGGGCTTGGAAAAGCCCGGCCCAAGCTCGTACTTTTCCAAGCCTATGCCAAATAAAGGTGACTAACATAAATTGAAATTGAAATAAAATACTAAACTATATAAAAATGAAACTACTCAACTAGGGGGGATCTAATAAAGAAAGGCAATCAAGGGTAATGAACATATTGAAGATCATCAGGAGTGTGTTCAATGTGTTCATCTCGACCAAATAAATCTGAAATCCTCTCCCTTTGACCAGCTAAATATTGTAGATTCAAATAAATTTCCAAAAGATTGAAATTGATAAGGGCAGGTTCTAGAGTAGAATTGGTAGCACGATTATCCTCATCTTGATCACAAACAATACGAATTGACTTCAGCATATAAAAGTTTAGTTCAATATAGTTTCATATAGAAGTAATGACCCATTTTCTTCAACTAGCTTATAAATTGGAGATGTCAACACTTAATGAATCAAAGAAGGGAATGGTAAAGCATGTTTTCTTCTTAAAAGACATCCACATTCTTCATAATCAAGTTAAAAGCCTACTTGCCAAATCTAAAAAAGACTCCCACTCCAATTAGATACAAAACTTGTGCAAACAAGGGGTTCACTGTAGTATAATTTTACGTTGCATACCAATTGTAAAGCTTGATACTTAGGAGCAAGCTTTGGAACTAAAAGATCTTTAGGCCAAGGAGAATGCCATCCTAATAATTTAGTAGCAATCTTAGTCATATCAATAGTATTCATTTGTTCACAAGTATTTGCATCATCAATACCCTCACACACATAATGACGATTGATTAACATATGCATTTATTTTATTTATTTATATAAATAATTAAATTAACAGGGGGTTTATGTGATAAATCAAGAGGGGGTCTATGTGACAATCATGAGGGGGTCTAGTTGATATTTTTTGGGTGTTTATAAAAGGGGAAAAACCAGGTGAAATTTGGTGCTAAACCGAGAGAGAGGAGAGACCTGTTGACCCGGCCCGAACCCGTGAAACCGACCTACCGTTTTCTCCCATTTCTGACCACCTCACCGGTCGAGCAAGGTGTCAAACGGAAGCTTGTGAGCCGGCCATCCACCCCCACCTTTCCTTGATGGTGGAAAACGCGTGAAACGCCGCCTGTGAAGCTCGAAACTTCTGCGGGTTTGCCCAGACGATTGCTGCCAATTGGAAAAACTTCCCCACCTCACCATCTTCCATTCCCGACCAGTCATCGGCACTGAGGAGGCCGATTTGCCGTCGACCGATCACTCCAAGGAGCCGCGGCTTCACGAGCTCGATCCAGCATCACCGCCGTGCGTGGGAGGCCACCACCGGCACCGTTGAACTCACCTCGACAAGAAGTGTCTATTCTGAGCTTCCCTACCGCCGTTGGGTGAATTTCGGTCAACGTTGACTGTAAGGGCATTTTGGTAATTTCACGTGTTGAGGGTAATTTCGTAATTTTCAGCTTTGAAGATGTTTTTGTAATATGAATTAAGGATAAATTGGTAATTTTATGATGTTGAGGGTAAATTAGTAAATTATGAAATTGAGGGTAGTATAAATTCGGATATTTTATTAGTAAATTACAAATACGGGATTAATACGATAAGCCAGGAAAATTGAGATTTGTAATGTTAGGACGGACATTTATTTTAAGCGTTATTTTTGCGAGATTAGTTCGAATTATAATTATGGAAAGTAATTATGTCATTTCTGTAAATAGGTGGATCTGCGGACGAGAATCTACCTGCGGACTTGGGTGATAGCCGAGTATGAAATTGTCACTGTGAGTGGAATATATTAAAATTATTTGATTTTTATATAGTAAAGCCTATTCGTGAAATGAATATTTAAAGTGCTTTCATTAAATGGTTCTCCGAAATTAAATGTTTATTCCGTATAAATATTTCGTTAAATTATATTTATTTATTTATGTTCCGTATTGATTTTAAAATGGTAAAAGAGATGATTGATTTCCGAACATGATTTAAAGTGCTTTTATGTGGATTTCGAGCATGATTTTAAGAGTATATGATTTGATATTGAGCGTGATTTAAAAGTGTATATATGTTGATTTTGAGCATGATTTAAAGAGTATATGATGGATCTTGGGCATGATTTAAAATGTATATATATATATATTGATTTCGAGTATGATTTAAAGCATGATTTAAAGTGTATATATATAATGATTTCGATCATGATTTTAAGTTTTAAACAAATACCCGTCTGAACACACATATAGGCTTTGGGCCGTGTGTTTAGGTGCTTTCGCCCTTTGGGGGCATATGCATGCAGACAGATATTGAGATATGAGACCGGGTGGTCCGGACACGATGTCACCAGATAGCGCATCATAGCACGTCCGTTGAGATCGGGGCATGAGTTATGCTGATAAGCATGAGATGGTACGTCCTTTCGTCTATCCGTGTAGCTCCGGGCATGATGGTACTCAGATAGTGCATCATTGCCGTCCGTTGAGATCCGGATATGACTAAATTATCCCCTGGGTATTTGTTTAAGGATGTTCATATTATTTAATATTTGATATTTCAGTACGAGATGATATTTCAATGTGAGATTTTTTTATTGATTTTGTGGCAGTATCAATTTTGCTTATGTTCAAAATATGATTGAAAAGAAATGAGTTTTTACATGAAAATACATTTGTTGAGAAAAGTAATTATACAAGTGATGTATTTCTTTTTGGAAGTATTTTATGTTTTAAAAGCTACTATCCACTCATTGAGCTCAAAAGTGTTTTATACTCATTCCATTTTATTGTATTTTTCCCCTCCAAGAGATTACAGGTACAATAGTTAACCCAGCAGCTGTACATAGTTAGAGTCATTTGAGCCACTGAGGTTGTTTGAGGCTATAGACTAATTATTTCTTTTGGTTAATGTATAATTATCATGTTTTGGAATTATACTAGGAATGTGATATATGAACTATGAAACATGTGTATTATTGGATATTTTACTGGATGAGATTGGGTTGGAGTAGTTTGGTGTATAATAAATGATTTGGGAGTGCTTGTGTTGTAATTGCAGGTTTGGGAATGTTATATGTTTAGGGGAGGTTTCGCCGAAATTTCGGTAGAATTCTCATTAATAAGATGATTTTAATATTTGAGTTTAATTTATTAAGATAGGTCGCCTCTGGATATGGGGCGGGTCGTCTCAGTTGGTATCAGAGCATGGTTTTAGATTCTGTAGACTTTACTTGTTTAGGAAGAATAAGTTTATAATTTTGATAAAGAGGAATTTATATTTTGTAGGCACCATCATGAATCGTCGTAGTGGTAGACGTGGTCGTGGTCTTGGCCGTACGCGGTCAGTAGCTGGGTTGACTCCTAGTGTTGTACCTGAGGAGGCAAGTGAACCTATAGAATCTTCGACGCATGGGGCTACACAACAAGCGGCTGAAAATGCTCCAAACATTGAGCAGTCATTTGATCGGCTAGCTCAGATTATGATTGCTTCTATTCAGAATCAAGCTCAATCACAGGCTGGTAGTTCTAACACCATAGAGCGCGTACAAAGCTTAGGAGGGAAAAGCTTTAATGGTACTGGAGAGCCACCTGAGGCCGAGTCATGGCTTGTCAAATAAAGTGTAATTTTGAAGTGATGAAGTGCTCAGCGGAGGATAAGTTAGCATTTCCCACTTTTCTACTTGAGGATAGAGCTTATCACTGGTGGCAGACTGTGGAACGTCGGTATTATGGGCATGCTGATATTACTTGTGATATATTCCGTAAGGAATTTTATGCTCATTATTTTCCAGTCGTGTACCAAGATATCAAGCGAAGTGAGTTCCACCGATTGGTCCAGGGCTCGACGACAGTGGAAGAGTATGAGACGAAGTTCATGGAACTTTCTCGATTTGCTATGACTGTAGTGAGTGATGAGAGAGAGAGATGTAGACGATTCGAGGAGGGTCTTCGAATTGAGATTCGCACTGTTGTAACTGCATCGAGATACACCGAGTTTGCAGAGCTAGTTGAAGCAGCCAGGAGGGTTGAGCACAGTATTACGGAGGGACGTAAACTTCAAGCATTGAAGCAGAAACGGAGCCAGAGCTGGACAGATGGTGGCTCTAGTAGTAGACCAACTAAGCAAAAGAGCATTGGTGCGGGATATTTTGAGGGCACTCAGAGGAGTCAAGGTATAAAGATCAGGGGAGACCCGAGACAGACTGTCAGCCATGGATCAGTGCAGCAGTCGGTGGGAAGTAATGTCAGGAGTCAGGGACAGTATGACAGGAGTAAAAGGGGATATCGTGATGATCGTTCTAGGGGTGCTCAGCCTAATTCTTGCCCTATATATGGTAAGAACCATCAGGGACAGTGTCATGTTGGAGAGAATGTTTGTTATCGTTGTGGTTAGCCTGGACACATCAAGAGATTCTGCCCTACTTTATCTCAGGGTGACAATCCTGCACGAGGGATATCCTCTCAGTATCAGTACGCAATCCTTTTGGAGTCTTTGGAGTCTTTGGAGCATGCTTATCTGAATCAACTTCATTCGGGTCCTCTTTAACAGAATCTGTCTTGCCATAATGATACGCAACAACGTTGTTGCTTGAATTTGGAAAATCAGTATCAGTACCCAATCCTTGTGGTTGATTGCCTCCGATATAGTTATGGTTATGAGCCATGGGTTTTCATCATTTTCTTCTTGATGAGTAGAATGTAAAGAATTAATTGAATCAGATCCATGCACGTTGGAAACAACAACGGCATCCACTTGCTTTGCTTGTTCAACTTGCATCCTTGATCTCTTCTTCATTGTGCTTGATCTTGTTGAAATCATGATGCAAAATTGAAAAAAAAAAATGAAACAAAGAAGTTTTTGAGATATAGGCTGCTATTAATGTGGAAAGAATGAGAAAAATGAGTCAAATAATAGCCCTTATATAGAGATATAACCCTAGACCTTATAGAAGTAGGAAAGCGTAATTAGAGTAGGAATTGATTATCATGCTTCCCATAAATAATAAAATAACTCAAACAAGGTCATAGTATCATTATATAACAACATTAATCTACATATACCTAAAATAAAATCATAAATATCAAATATATCCAAGAAAATATAGAAGAATCGAAAAATAATGCAAAATAACGTCAGATGGATTAAATTACAAATCTCATCATAATTTAGGCAACCGCATAAATATTAAAACATTTCGAATTCAATCGCAATTAGCTTATGTGCTATAATGAAATATTACGTAATGGTCCTTAAAGACTACAAATGTATGTGTACCCCTAAATAACTTATTGTTATCAATTTAACCCTTAAATCAATAAAAATGCATGCATACATATTTCTTGCAATCGTCGATGCAAAACTGACAAAAATTCTCTTTGATAAATTAAACATATAAAAATGTAATCTTTGTGCAATAAGCCACGATTCTTTTATTATTTTAAACAAAACAAACTAATATGCAATTTTACGAAGCAAAACATGATTTTTGAAAAATTAAAATGACATGTTCATTAATACTCATCACAATCCACACGAAATCAAGATAATCAAACTTTAAACACTCAAACCAGTAGAAGATTAGAGAAATTTAAACTTTTGTGTGTGACACAAATCCATTAAGACTCAATCTTAATTTTTCTCAAAATCAACAACTTTTAACTCAAAAAAATATAATGAACAAGTCAAACTAACCTCATCATCTTGATTTCCAAAATGATCTTTCCAATATAACAGGCGACGTACAAAAATGATTGCAAAAATAAAATTTTTCTTTTCATTGCATGTATATTTTTTAGACGTTTTTTTTTTCAATACTTGTGTCACTTTTCTTTTTATTTTTCAAGTGCTTGTAGTCAGTAGTTTTTGCTTTACTTCTTAAGGTAGTTCTCTTTCCATGATAATTTGTCCTCTGTTATATTTATGATATGCCTATTGAGGTAAAATTCTAGAGTTTACAGCTATAATTTTAGCACTTAAAGAAGAAATTCAGTCAAAACAACACTTAACACGTCTTTTATTACTTGTAATTAAACTTACTCTAGATGCGATACAAAGCTTAAAATAAGGGGTTTATATAGTAATACAAATGCAATACACACCATACAAATTGTTTAGTTTAATTTAAATTAATACCACATAATTCCTCATCACACGCTTATTTGCATAGTTCTTACCAACTCAATTCCGCTACATAATTTTGAACTAATAATGGAATGTTCCATGAGTTAGACTTCTTCAGTTGGGCTGGTATTGTATATTTCAATACTTCCCCTCAACACCAGCCATCCTCTTCATTATACTAAGCTGATGACAAAAGTTTTCAAATTTTGCAGCACTCCAACTTTTTGTGAACAAGTCCTCAACTTGCTCATCTGTTTTGATATGCCTCATTTCAATCTCTTCTTTTAGAACTTTTTCTCTAACTAAGTGATAATGCATCTCTACGTGCTTAGTTCATGTGTGGAAGACTGGATTCTCACTAAACAAATTACCAATAGATTGTCACAGTACAATAGAACTGTATAATCTACTAGTTGGCGTATATTATTCATCAGCTATATTAGTCATGTACTCTCTTGAGCTTTCATTGCTACTCTTCGGTACTCTACTTCTATCACTGACAAGGACACAGTTATTTGTCTTTTACCACACCAAAAAACTATTCTAGAATCAAGTTTAAACATATACCCAGTAATTGATCGACATGTATCGTGATCTCCTGCATATTAGCATCGTAATAGCCAACTAGCATACAATCTTCACCTTTCTTGTACAAAAGGCCATAGTCTATTATACCTTTTACATATCTCAGTATTCATTGAGCTGCATCTAAATGAGACTTCTTTGGATTTTTCATGTATCGACTCATTACACCAACAACGTAAGAAATGTCAAGTCGAGCCAAGGTCAAGTAGATAAGACTACCTACCAATTGTCGATATATTGTTGTATCTTCTAAGCCTTTTCCTTATTGTACACACATCTTGGCATTTGATTCCATTGGAGTCAAGCATCCCAATTTTTTTGAGCAGATCTATAGAATATTTTTGCAGATAGAGAAGTATTTCTTCTTGTGTGTGATCAAACTCAAGAACAAGAAAATATTTAAGCTTGGAAAGTTCTTTTATCTGGAAATGAACTGGTAAATTCTACTTATAATTAAATCATCAATATATACAAGCAAGAGTGCTAAATTTATTCCATTAGCTTTAACAAATAAGCTGGAATTTATGGTTGTTACTAAATAACCACTTTGAGTTAGAAATTTAGCAATCTTACCATACTACACCTTAGGTGCTTGTTTCAATCTGTATAGTGATTTCCACGGCTTACATACATACTCAAGATGATTTTGGTTATGAAAATTAGTTAGATTGTATAGATCACTTGATCTAGCTCTCCACGAAGAAAAACATTCTTGACATCCATCTGTCTCAAGTTCCTGTGTTTTTTGGCTGCAAGCGAAAGTAGAATTTGTACAGTTGTAAGTTTTTCCACCGGATTAAATGTTTCATCATAGTGTAGTCCGTACTACGAAGAAAAACCATGAGCTACCAATCGAGTTTTCTATCTCTCAATCGACCAATCTAGACATTGCTTTATCTTGTAAACCCATTTGCAGGATATAGGTTTCACATCTCTAGGCTTTGGCACAAGTTTCCATGTCTATTTTGCTCCAGTGTAGTGATATCTTCTCCTATAACTTTAAATGTATTAGATTTTATTGCAATTGCATCTTCGGTTATACCTGCATTGGCATACTTGGGGTTTGGCTTATGTGTTTTTATTGACCTTCTGATCTTTGATTTTGAAGTTGACACTTTTGCGTCTGGTTGTTGATACACAAACATTTAGGAAGAATTCTATGTTGATCATTGATTTTTAACATCATCATCATTATTATCATCACTAACTTCATCATGACTTGATTAGATTTGAATAACATGATTCCCCATCTTCTACTGTAGCTTAGATTTAAATTCTCTCGAGTGTGGTAATACTTATTTATTTTAGGACCACCAAGAAGATGCTTCATTAAACACTAAATCCCGTGAAGTGTAGCATCTTCCACTTGTAGGATCATAATATTTCCACTCTTTTCTCTAGTTGTTGTGTACTACAAAGATACATCTAACTGTTGGTGGCATATTTGAGATTCCCATAGATATTGAAAAAACTCAACTAAGTTATTATATTCTCCTCCATTATCTGTACAAACTAGCGAATCTTCTTTTACATTTCTCCTTCATCTATCTCTCTGAATTCAAACTTTGAGAATGTGTTAGATTGTTCTTCCATAAAGAAAATCCACATATACTTGGAAAAGTTATCAATGAATGTCACCGTATACTGCATTCTACCAATTGATTGTTGCTTGATAGGCCCTAACGAATTAGAATATATCAATTCTAATGGTTCATTTGCTCTAAACTTTGATTCCTTGTGCAGTAATTGATGTGTTTTGCAATACTAGTATCCCTTACAGATAGTATTTATTCTCACATCAAGTTGAGGAAGTCCTTTAAGCATTGAATTCTTTACCATTATATATAGCTTGTAATAGCTATCATGACCTAATAGCATATGCTACAAATCTGATGTCTTGTTTCTTTTAGTCTTTTCTACATATGCATATTCTGCTGACAATATGTAAATGAACTCCATTCGTCATCCTACTATCTTTGGCTTTTTAGATATTTTAATGTCACCATATACCTTCACATCTCTAGGATTAAATAAAACATAACAGCCTGATGATGTTAATTGAGCCATGGATAAGAAATTTTTCTTCATTCCTTGAACATAGTAAACATCTTTTAGTGGCTCTTAGTTGGGACGATACTGAGGGGAAATTACAATTTTACCAATGTGAACTATTGGTTACCTCAACTTATTGGCGATTACCACTACAGGACTTTTTTTATACTTAGATAGATTCTTTAACTCATTTGTATCTCCTGTCATGTGATTTGAGCAAGTTGAATCAATAATCCAGTCATTCTTATTGTGAGAGCCAATTCTTATTCTTCCACAGTGAATGATGCTTCAGCATTCTAGTCATCTTTACTTTTCTCATTAGAGCTGGAAGCAGCAGTATTACTCTTAGGTCTTTTTTCCGTAATTAAAACAGTCGCCATTAAACGTTTTGCTACTATTGTGATTTTTGAAGTTCCCACTAGACAAGAGTCTCCCTCTCTTTGATGCCTTCTGTCTTGTAATAATCTTTTTAGATCCCTATTTTTTTTTTATGCTGCTGGAGTTACCTTTACGTTTGTTAATGTAGAGTGCTTCTTCCTCACCCTTTAGTAAGACTTCTTCCCTTTACTTAGCCATTACTTCTTAATTGGCTAGCAAATTTTCAAATTCGACAAATGATGGTTGTGTTAGCCATCCATGTACTACAGTAATAAAACTTTGATATTGGGATTTCAAACCATGGACAATTATTCTTTTTATCCTGACATCCCTAAGAACAATTGTCAAATTTAACTTTGAAATTTTGTGGCATATTGATTTCATCATGTTGCGTTGGGCCATCAATAGCAACTCGTTCTTAAGAAGTTGCAGTTTTATATTATTTTTCTTTAGTAAACATGCAGCAAGAGTGTCCCCGGCTTTCTTTTGTTTTTTGGCATCTCGAATGTACTCCAACATTTCTTCTTTAATTTGTTGACTTATATGGTTATACGATATTTGATTTTGATGATAACAAACTTTGTTTCATGATCAAATAGAAAATGCATATATTTTACAATCTCACTAGATTAGATGATCTTTAATGTTATGTTTCTTGTAAAGCTAGTATGATCAAATTTATGTATAATGGACTAAATTGTAATTATTTTTCATAATAATTTAAATAAATAATTACTTTTATAATATAAGAGTTTTATACTGAAAAGAAAAAATGATTTTATTAAATCGGTTGTTTTCAAGTTTATGGACTAAATTGAAAAAAGTTTTAGAACTTTGAATTAATATGTATTATTTAAATTTATGAAATTGGACCTATTCGAAAAGGTTTGTGAAGATTTTGAGATATAGTATAGTTCCTAAAAGTTTTAGGATAAAACTGTAATTTTGAAAGGATTTCATTGTAATGGCACTGTAGAAAATGACTAACCAATAACATGTAAATGATTAACCATTATCGAGCATAATTGAAGTTTGGTCTTTGGAAACAAGTGATTAACCAATAAGGAAGAAAACAACTAACTGTTATCTAGCAAAATTGAGGTATAGTTTTTGGAAACTAATAGCTAATCGAAAATGGATAAACGACTAAGTGAACTATATAAAATTTGATCAAGCAGTAACTTGCTTAAGTCAAAATTACAGTCCGACAACAAGTTAACAAAGAACCGTGAAGACTTAAAAAATCTATAACGGTTAGTTTTCAGCTCTAAGTATAAAAAGCTCAATTAGATTCTAATAAGATGGATCTTGAGAGTTATCATTGAGCTTTCTACTGAGTATACAATTGTTCTTGAGTTTTAAACTTGAAACGTTTTATTGAAGCACACTTTGGGCTTTCAATTGTAAACAATATTGTGTGGGGAAATCTTTCGTAATCCTTATTGTAAAATTATAATTGAGTGATTGTAAGTGTTGGATAAACACTTGAATTAAAAAATTGATGATAATCTCTTGTTGTAAAGGACCATTGACATATTGGAAGTCAAGTGTAAGTGTTGTTGAAACCTTGGAGGCGTGCTTAGAGAAATCCTCAAGCCCGGTGAGGTTGGAGGCATGGACGTAGGCACGGTTGACTAAACCACGTAAAAATCTTATGTTTACATTTCTCTATCCCTTATCCTTTTATATTTATTGCATTTTAAATTTTAATATTTCGAATTTGTTTGCCTTGTTGAAGTTGCGTTAAATTTTAATCACTTAAATTTTTAACATCTCAATTCACCCCCTCTCTTGAATTGTTTAGTTAGTATTTCACAATTATGCTCTTTAAAGCAAATATTGCGTTGCTTGGTTTAGTCTTCCACTTTCGCAGAAACGCCATTGGTATCTTCCGTCGCTGGTTGTATAGCTTTACTACTACCAACAACCTCCCAAAGGTCTTGACCTTGTATGTAAGACTATATACACGTTGTCCATTTGTTATATATATATATATTTTTGTTAAGCTTCTTGATTTCTTCAACTACATGAAGATCACCCATCGTGTAAGATTTTAACTATACTGAACAAGTTTGACTAATAATATTGTAGAATTACAAACTTCTCATTACTCAAGATAACTCCATCAAAGAGTCAGAATTTGGAAATTTTGATTAGATGGATGAAACCAGAACATTGGCAAATCATGGGTGGAACTTGGATCAACTTTCAGTCGACGGTCAATGTTAGATCAACTTTTGGTCAATGTACAATCAATAGTCAACTCAATTTAACGGCATAAATTTTAGAGGTGAACGTGGGCGCGTTTGATCTTCGATCAATCTGATTTTTACGACGTTATGTTCCTCTTGTCGAGCTCTTCAATTTGATATACTACGTTGTTATGTATAATATTGCTTTTCGTGCTAGTTATGAAAATATACAATATGTGTCAGTGTATAAGTGGACATAAAAAGTAATATAATTATGAGTATTTAGATTGTCTCTATAGGAATTAAGGTATTGAGACTTGCTATAATAATCTTACAAGGCAATTTTAGTGAGATAATAGAACAAAGATTAAAGAATGTGATTAAAGACCTAACTAAATTAAAAGAAGATAAACTAATGCAATAAATAAAAGCCAAGATTAACCACATGGATATACTTAATGACAATGCGGGTAGTTAGATTTTAAACTCACTGAATGATTATTGATTACTCCTCACTGAAAGTTTGATTGCTATATAATTTACTACAGTACTGGACAGAATCCCTTATGTATTCTCAACTTTCACATGTTGGATACCTTATATCTAAAAGAAGCTTCAAGTTGCTAAGCCAACATTTAGATATAAAATTAAATATTCTAGGTTCTATTTACCCTACAAGGTGAATCCCTATATCTAGTTCATTATTAATTTTAGATTAAGCATAACCCTATTCAAATCGGGATTAACTCAACTTGGGAAATCCAATCTAAGACCATGTATTGTCTTGGCTAGTTCCACTAGATCAAAACTCTATGAGGCTATTCTCTAGCTTGTATCTACTAAATAGGTGGTCAACCGAAATAGAGATTTGCAACAAATAAAACCAAGATAAAATGTTATAGCAAATACTAAGCAACAAACATATATATGAGTCAAATAACCATCAAGTTCATTCAAAGTCCAACTCCTTACAAGTTTAGCTTATGATGTACTTTAAAATAGTAATAACGCAAGAGTATGTTATCAAATACGTCATAAAAAAGAGATCTAAAGTAAACAAATACAAAGATAAAGTTGAGATATAATAAGGATTTAAGTGTCACGTTTTGATCTTCAAGTATTCCGTCATATTCTTTACTTTTCACCGTTGTTGTAGCTATAAAAATCTCCTTTGAGTCTTATGAGTAACGGCTATGGATTATGATGGATGAGAATGAATATTGTAAAGATGTGAGTTGAAGATCTGTTAAAGTTAATAGTTGATGATGTGCTTCCTTAAAATAAGTCCTCTTATATCTTGGAATTAGGGTAACCTTAAGAGGCAATGAGAACACTTGTCACCATTAGATAACCTAGGACCACATGATATTTTGTGGACTGTCTGTCATTACTTTTCTACACCTGACAGTGATACTGCAGCAGCAGCTACAACAATTTTTGTTTACTGACGCGTGACAGGTTGGACAGTTTTTGTCTGTCTGTTTTGCTCTTGAATTACTGCAGAAATTTTCTCCAGCATTCTCTCTATTTCAGACTTAATTTTTTTAGTGTGCAAACCAATCTTTTTTTTTTTTTTGTTTTCTACAAGCCCATTGCTACAGCATTGTGATCATTCTTCTACAACATCATTTATCAAAACATAAGCTTTTGAGCCACCTATAATTATGTATAAAATCAGGGCATGAAATAATCTTTAACACATCATTTTATTGCAGTTACAATTAAATACATGCACATATAAAATATAATTAAAAATATAATAAAACTTCACAATTTACTCTCTAAGTAATATAAATTTAAGTTTAAATATATCATGATAACTCTCATTTCATAGAATTATCATATAGCGGATACCAAATGTTGTGGAAATATTCTAGAGTTCACAGCTTTAATTTTACCACATGACAAGAAGAATTCACTTAAAACTATACTTAACACAACATTTTTTTTGCTTATATGAAAGCATACTTTCGATGCTATACAAAGCTTACAATGGGGTTATATAACAACACAAATGCAACACACACCACATGCATTATTTAGCTTAATTTAAATTAATAAAACACAAAATTTATTACTTTAACACATTAAGCAAATTAATTAATGAAAATAATTCCTCATCGCACACTTATTTGCTTAGTGCTTACCAACTCTATTCTACTACATAATTTTAAACTAACAATGGAAAGTTCGGTGAGTAGGACTTCTTCCATTGGGCTGGTGTTGTATATTTCAACAATGCATACTTATATTACTCAAAGATAGCTTCATTCTTAAACATTATCACGAGACAAAACAAAAAAAATTTATTGTAGCCTCGGAACGAAGTCGGCCTAACCCCGTAAAATATGTATAATATTGAAATTTGGAATATTATTATTAGCCAACAAATACAACGATTACATAAGTTTTTCATATCGAATGCCGACCCCTCTATTGAAATGAATGTTTTTAATCAACAAATTAACACAACATGCATACTAGAAACATTACATAAGAGTATACAAGGAAATTTATTTGGTACAAAAAAATATTAATTCTGTCAATATTAGCTATTTAATATATATATGATCAGTTGACTTGAACTCCGGTGTCATATGTTTCTCCGGCTTTCCAGTTTTGTGGTATGTTATTAACAGGAACAACCCACGACTGGTCATCTCCATCTTCATTGCTAAACAACATCCTCAGAGACAACGGACCGCTCGGCGGCGACGTCGTTGTCCATACTGCTCCATGACTCCTGTCCAGAAGCTTGCACGCAAAGTTCTTAGTCTGCAAAAACATATGCAACAAATCCAAATTTTTAAGTAATTAATTGGTAATTTCATCAATAATATTAAATCATATAATTAATTAATTGAAGTGCATTTTTTTTAATTAATTACCTCACAAAGCTGAACAGCAGTGATATCATTTTTGCCTTGTTGATACCATATGACAAATGCCAAATAATGAGGGGAGTCGCTTTTCTCATCGATCTTTATTGTTATATTTTTGTATGGATAACTACATGAAACACTGTTCCACACATGCACATAGAAATTTAATAAGTTAAAATATCATAAACTTTTAATTTTGGAGTCACTTGCGTGTGGACATCCGAATTTTATAAAATTCAGACTTGAATTAAAATTAATTAGAATTGTATTGCTCTATAAAATTATCTTAATTTATAATTGGACGTGCGAACTGAGTGCCATTTTCCCCATGGATTAGTCTCACTTACCGTCTATATTCAATATCCACAACACCAAGTGCTAATAGAGGTGCTGCTGCATCTGTGTTTGGGGCCATTCGGCCAAAGGCTCGCTTGCTCAAAATAAAGTCGGTATTGTGACCCGAGCCTGAATCCGTAATCACCACCGTTACTCCTTTATCTGAGCAATAGTAGCTATTCAGACACCTAACCTATTGTGATCATTGAAACAGAAATATATTATCAGCACGAATTACGAAAATATTATTAAAAATACTAATCACATATATCCAATATGCTGGTAAGAAGGGAAAATGCTCATTTAGTGCCCGCAGTTTTTTTAGTTAATTTGTTTTGAAAATACATAGAACATCTAGATAATTAACCCAAACGGTACGAATTAAAAGAACATTTGCCCCAACTAAGCATGCATATTAAAAAAACTGCAAAAAAAAATAAATAAATAAAAAAACAATAGGCTATTTGGAAAATTTGTTTGGTTGCATTTGAACAATAATATTTAGACAGAAAAAATTGACAAAAGTAGGTAAAACCGGTACTATTTTACTCATTTAACTGACAAACATGTTAGACCGGCATTGGATTTATCTTGTTTCCATCAGCTCTTAATTAGCATTTTGTCTATTGAACATTTCCGTTAGATATATACCTGGTAGCAAGCACCACAGCCAAGACCATTACGATAGAGATCAGATGCAGCTGATACATCTCCACCGTTGATTGTTGCTCCAAAGGAACCAAACCCACAAGCACCAGCTGCATGCACCTCATGAGTATTAATTGTATAATTAACAACAACATACTCTTATTAGTATTTTTTACTATTATTTAACTTACAATCAGTTCCTTGTTCATCAGAATTTGGGTAGTAAGCTGCTCGAGATTGAATGAAACAGTCGCTACATGTTTCAGCGTCAGCTGCCAGAGCTTGCATAATACATACAGTTGCTAAAAGGAACATTAAGGATTGGAGAGAAAGAGCCATTAGCTTTTAAGGAAAAAAGGAGACAATAGCTAATTCAATGGAAAGCTTAGAGAAATTGAAGTTGGTATGAATGAATATGCATGAAGTGAACGAGGTTTGGAGTATTTATAATGAATTTGTAGCCGCCAAGTTTGGTAAACTCTTTGCCAAGTTTGACATTCTTTCTAAATATTTTATTTTTATTTTAAACTACTAGTGGAATTCTATCAGCTGGATTAAAAAAATTTTCAATAGACCTAGCTAAATAGAATTACTCATTTTGGAATATGAACATTACCTCCAGTTTGACAATTCAAAACTTTAATTAATTCATTACAGTTTTCCTTCCCCTGTAAACATTTTCATCATTTTGTCTTGCAGAAGTTCATATAATTCAAACTTAATTATCGTATCAAAGAATATTGTCCTTAAAAATCTAATTCAGACTCTCAAGTCTCATCATCTTATATACTAATAATCCATATGTTTATTAATAAATTTATAGGCTTTTTCAAACAATATTTCTATTTGTTATTGATATTTGTTCATGTCAAAAGCATATCTGTAGAACATGTGATGAGCAGCGTAATGCCACACATACAATTTGCATTGAATTAGTGACGTGACATATTTGTGTGTGCATATATATATATACACACACACACACACACATACTAGCCTATGGCACAATTAATAATTGTTGATACATTTTATAAGATACAAATTTTTTATAATTATAAACCAGCATTATCGTCATAGATTGTGCACTAAACTTTAAAACTTGACCGAGCATTAATTAATTATTATTAAAATTAAGTATAACAACAAATAGGCCTTGAAAATATTCTAGATTCATTGGCACCTGACCTTGTTAGATTATTGACTATGCAGATTAAGGACTTTGAATGCGAAGTTCAACAATGAGTCTTGCTTGAGATCAGAATAAGAATGGGAGACAGTTAGGTTTTTTAGCATTAAAAGACTGTAGATTAGGCATCTTCTTGATCATCACATTCAATTCCCACTAGTTTCTGATATGAATGTGACCACACGAACACAGGCTGCAGAGTCCTGGCAAGTATAAGGAAAGCACACACATTTTAAACAAAAGTTTGCTATTTGTGTACCTTACATTATATATCATGGATGTGCACGAAAGCATCAGTATTAATTAAAAATATTCAAGTTGCAAGAAGATGTACCATTAATGAGGAGCCCATGGTCATGATAGCTTTGTAGATATTGAAAGCATCTATAGGATTATTAAACTACTTATTAATTGACATTATGTATATTTGAAGCGCCCTTGGTTGCTGCTCAACTTTGTACTCTGCTTTGCATCCGCGGTGATATGAGTTTGAGTAATAAAGAAGTAAGAGTTGTGTTTAAGTGGGAGATATTTGTCATCTTAATCTTATCTTTTTATTTTTTCTTTAGTTATAAAATAATGATAGGTATTTTAAATTTTTTATTTTAAATTTTATCTTAACTAATGTATCATTTATTAAGTGGTTTATAATATTTTAAGAAATTCAAGTGAATTAATTATATTATTTCATCAGTTAATTAATAAATGATACATCATTTAAGATAATTTTTTAAAATAAAAAATTTAGAACGCATAACACTACTCACAAAAATATATATTAGAAGCTATTCTTTATTTTAGAACTCAATTATTACACACAGCCAATGATTATAAAAGAATTGTAGTTCCATTTTAACGTTGTTATATATCAATTTGTTTTGCAATTTTTTAACATATATAAATGCACTTAGCACATGGCTTTATTAATTTGCTTTCTTGGATAATATGATTCTTTTTTTAAGATGTACATTACCTAGATTTTAACAGCAAGATACCTGAATTGTTTATAATTAACCATTTAGCTTCACTTCCAAAGTTACTCTAATTTTACTTCAACGCTATTAACTTGAAAATTTTATATTACTCCCAATAATTATATTTTCAAGATAATTTTACCTGAAAAAAATTAAATTTTACTTAACAACCAATAATTCAATTCTTCACAAAAACAATTGTTAAAGTCAGAGCAGCTCAATTCAAATACTCGTAAAATTATTTATTAATCGTTTTTCATTTTGAGTTGATTTGGAACATGGCAATGCTGAGAGATCTTGGTTAAGCTGACAAAAAATTTTGTTGACAGTCGATTTTGATATCTGAAGCGCCGAGTTTGACTGCCATGAAAGCTACAGAACCACATCAGCCATGACATGGAAACCATTATATATAGCTAGGGCTAGCAGAGGGCCACTTAAAAGTTATAAATGTCAGATTTCTTTTATCAATCAAATAAACTTTCACAAAGTTGAGATAGTTCATCAGCTAGATAGTTGATTCTTTTAAGGGATTCAAGTTGGTATGTGGTGGCATGCTTATGACTTATGAGGTAGTGGATAATATATCCAAGTTGACAGTTCATTAGATAATGCTTGTGATGTACTATCTGTGAGATGATATATGAACCTTTATTTAGAGTTTGGGGACCAGTGTTCCAATGGTACTAGTAATTGATTTCACCGCATTTATGCGGGTGGTGGTTAGTGTTAATAAGATTATTCTACATCAGATAATTAAGAATAATTCTTAGATAAGAATATAAATTTAAGATAATTCTCAACTCCGTCGTCAGCTAATTTTTAGTATAAGGTAGAATTTGTATAGAATAAAAATTAATTAATATTTTGTATGAGTAAGAGACCGACACATGCATGACAAGACTAATTAAAAAATTACATCAATTAAGAATAGTAAATAAGTTGAGGATACACACCTAGAGGCTATAACCTCAAATAGTAAGAATTATGTTATGCTGACTTCTATTCATTGGATAGCAGCATCTTACTATTGCTTTTGGTGCCTAATATGGTTGCCTGTTAGCTTTTTGCAGATTATAAATAAATTAAATAAGATTAAAAAGCTTTTAGTGGTAGTGAGATGGATCCCCACGTGTCATGCATATGGAGCACAACATGGATATCCATGTGTGGTGATGAAGCATATATACATATATACAGAACATTGATCTACATGAATCAAGCATAAACAAGAATTTAGATCTCCTTAAGACACCTGAGTAACACCATGGGAAGAGGCAATTGAATTGCCAACACCATAAATAGTATAGGTTTCTTGATATATAAATTAATAAGAAGGGTGGGAGATATTTTCTTCTCATTATTCGTATAAACTCGTCCCCGCATCTAAAAAGTATTTACAGCAAGCTCTTATAAATTTTAATAAATATAAATTAACAAAAACATTTAATCAATTAAATTATTTTAATAATTTTATTCTTGGTTTCTTTAATTATCCTTGTCCATTAAAGTTATTATAACATAATTTTAACTTAACTATTTTACCCTTATGACACATAATGACTTAATTATCGTAATAATTATGTCTTCTTACATCTAATAGAATGTGTATTTAATTTTGTTACCGATTATCTAATTTCTTTAAATCTAATAATTTTCAATACCTTATATATAAATTTTATATAAATTTGACAACCAAATAATTTATATAATTATTGTACTATAAAGACACTCTGTTAATATATAATTATTGTACCATAAAGACACTCTGTAAATTAGTTTAATTAAATATGAATAATCACACTAATAAAGTGAAATTGACATATCTTTTAAAAACAATAAATTTTGTATAAAATTTTTAAAATATATATAAATTTTCGGTACTTTTATCTTATAAGGTTAAATCTCTTAGCTCTATTTTTTTTTTATACATGAGACTATTACTTAATATTATAACTCATATTACATGAGACTATAACTAATATTTAATAGTTTACATTAATTCGTACGTGGCACTGCCCAGAATTGAACTCTCGAATTTGAGCCGTTACTAATATTCGAGCGATGTTTATTCCTTATAACTAATATTTAATAGTTTACATTAATTCATATAAGTCACTGCCCAGATTTGAGCCCTCGAATTTGACCCCTCACTAATATTCGAGGGATGTTTACTCCTCATACTTAGCCCTCACTAATATTTGAGGGAGGTTTACTCTTCATTTACTAATATTCGAGGGATGTTTACTCCTCATACTTAGTCTTTACTAATATTCGAGGAACTCCTCATACTTAGGGTGGTAAGGAAGCAGACTGCCTTATTACCCAAATTTGAGCCCTTGAATTTGAGCCCTCACAAATATTCGAAGGATGTTTACCCCTCATACTTTAGGTAAGGAAGAAGACTGCCTTAACTCAATAGTTGAGTCGAGCTCTAGAACTTGAGCCCTCACTAATATTCGAGTAATGTTTACTCCTCATACTTAGCCCTTACTAATATTCGAGGAACTCCTCATACTTAGGGTGGTAAGGAAGCAGACTACCTTATTACCCAAATTTGATCCCTCGAATTTGAGCCCTCACAAACATTCGAAGGATGTTTACCCCTCATACTTTAGGTAAGGAAACAGACTTCCTTAACTTAATAGTTAAGGAAGGAAATACCCGCACAATGCGCTTGTGGGGGTTCGAACTGCTGCCCTCCAATTTAGAAGGCAGTGGCAGTAGTTCTAATCACCAAGCCAAAGGCCTAGTGGCTTCCCTTAACTCTGTTATTTTGAATGAAATTATGGAATTTTCTGCCAGAGCTACGAAACTAAAGCACTCTTAATAATCAAATATAATAAGAAAATCTAAGTCACGAAAAAAAAAAAAAAACTATGATAGATTTAGTTAAATAATTCTCTAAAATTCTTCTTCATTTAAATTTTTTAAAATAATATAAATTTTTTGTACTTATTTTCTAGAAATGGGGTGTGTTAAAAATAAATTGGGGCAAAAATATCATCACCATAATGAAAAAGGGAAAACTCCTCTAGCATGTTTCTCTTAACTCCCACTACTTTAGTTCAATTATTTTTTTTCTTTTGTATTTTCCACACTTGTATAGGTCTCACTTATGTACAATGAGTACATAATACATGAACAAAAAATATGGCAAGTCTAGTTAAGCGTTTAGGAAATAAATACCGAAAATAACGACAGGGACATGTGTAGCCATAAAATAAAAATAATATCAACAATAATTTTTATAATAAAATTTTAAGCCACTAACTACCTAGCATTATATCAATTTATTATTGAGGACAAAATTAAATGATAAAAATGTTAGGAAATTGATGAGTGAAGTTGGGCCACAGTTAAAATAAATTTAAAAAGGAAATAAATAATAAGCACACAACGAGGAAACCAGAAATTGTGTTGTTCAACTTTTAGCCTATATCTGCAGGCAAAGACAAAAGAATAAAATTTTACTAATGAAATATAGATTACAAGTACTGTACTATTTTGGCTCATTACCCAGAACCGCAATACATCCAACCTCTCAAATCACTATTCAAACAAGAGTATTAAGAACTCTTAATCTCTTACTCAACTATTAATTTTTCTCTCAAAACAAAGAAAAATAACTGAAGAATGGGATGCTAAAGAAGGGAAATGAAGCCTCTATTTATAATGTTCATTTCCTCTCCTATTTTGAAAATTTTAATACATATTGTATTATTATTTTGTATTTGTCAACATAATTCAGTGCTGCCCTTAGTTTCTTCGAAAATGGCGGCTGACACACCATCTTTGGCATTCTCTCACTAGAATATTTGATTAAGAACTAATTAATTTCTACATTATTCTTTTTACTTTGCCATTGTCATGTTACTTATGTTTCTATAAGGCTACAAAAGAATATGCTTTATATAAACTTGTCAATAAAATTTGGCTTGATCAAACATCTGCTAGGTTCTCCTTGGTATGAATTTTTCGTAAATCTATACTTTCATCTTCCACTACTTTTCAAACAAAGTGAAATCAAACTTCTACGTGTTTCGTCTTGGAATGAAACGTTGGATTCCTTGCAATGTGCAAGACACTCTGGTTGTTACAAAATACAATAATCTTCTCTTGTTTTTACCTAAGCTTCTCTAATAACCATTGTATCCAAATAGCTTCCTTGCAAGTTTGTGGCATATTATACTTATGTTGTAGATTAAGCCAAATGATCTGTAATTTTAAAACCAGCTTATAGCTCCTTCCGCAAGTATAAACACATAGTCAGTACTGGATTTTCTTTTATCAAGCTCTTTTGCAAAATTTGAATCCACGTAGTCCTTGATATTAAATTTTTATCATTCGTAATATAAGGTAATATTTGATGTTCCTTTGATATATCTCAGAATTCTCTTTACAGTTTTTTAAGTTTTTTTAATATGGTTTACCAAGTAACGACTAATTGCTCCCACTACTTGTGCAATGTTTGGTTTTGTATAAATCATTGCAAAAATTAAACTTCTCACTACTGATGCATATAGTACTCAAGACATCTTATTCCTCTCTGTTTCATTGCTTGGACACATACTTGAGGATAACTTGAAATAAATATGAAGTGGTGTAGAAATTGGCTTATAATCTTACATGTTGACACGTTGTAAGATTTTCTTCTAGTAATTCTTTTGAGAAAACTAAATCTTTCTATTATTTCTATATCAGTAAATTTGCATCTCTAGAATCTTATTTGTTAGTCCCAAGTCCTTTATTTTAAATTTCCTAGTGAATTGTGCCTTCAATTCTTAGACTCGATCTTCGTTGAGGCCTGCTACCAATATGTCACCCATATATAACAAAAAAATGATAAAATCATTATCTTCAGATCTCTTGTAATATACACAATAGCTTGAACTGAGTTTGTTATTATGAATGAATCAAATCTCTTATACCAAAACATGGGTGCCTGTTTGAGACTGTATTGAGATTTGTTCAACCTACAAACCAAGCTCTCATTGACTATTTCAGTAAAACCGATTGGTTGTTGTATATAATTTTCTTTTCGTGCTCTTCATGAAGAAATGCAGTTTTTACATCTAACTACTCTAGATGTAGGTTAAATGTAGCATATATAACCAAGACAACTCTGACTGTCATGAGTCAAATCACCTAAGAAAATATCTCATTGAAATCAATATCTTATTTCTGAGCATATCATTCCACTACCAATCTTACACGATACAACTCCATTTAATCATGCTATCACATTTTATTTTGTAGGCCTACTTATTTCTAATAGCTTTTCTTCCATGTGGTAGTGACACAATTTTATTCTTATGTAGAGTTTCAATTTTTTTTAACAATGTTATCACACACAAAGAAATATCTAAGCTTGTTAAAACTTCATGAAAATTTGATAGTTCTTCATCCTCTATTACAAGATAATATGCAACATTGATCTCTATTACATAGTCCAAGAGATATGTTGGCGATCGTCTCTTGTGAGTTCACTTATGAATTTCTGGAGTCTCAAACTGGACCGGTTCTTGATCTTCATACAATAGTGCTGCTTAAAAAATCTATCTTCCAGATTTTTTTCCACGTATACTAGTACAATCTCTAATTTTTCTTTCACAGTGCTATCATTATTTGTAGTTAATCTTATACAAAGATAACATTTCTATTGATGAAAATCTTATGGGTATGGGGATCCTACAGATGATTCCCCTTTACTCCATCAGCATGCCCTAAAAATGTAGATCTTCTGGATTTTAGATTTAACTTATTTTTTCTTGTACATTGTACATTATATACAAATGATATCCAAATAAATGTTAGTGAGTGTAATCAATTGGCTTTTCAGTCTATATTTATATCGGTGTCTTCAACTTAATTGTTGTTGATATAGACCAATTAATCACATAATAGGCAATTTTTGCTGCTTTTGCCTAAAATAAGTTGTGTAAACTAGCAGTTTTTAACATAGCTCTTATTATTTCTATAGGAATCCTGTTCATTCGTTCCATCACTTCATTCTGTTGAGGAGTGTATGCCATCGTGAACTATATCTGAATACCTTTTTGCTTATAAAATGATGAAAAAGACAAAACACGTTGGATATCTTTCAAGAAACTTACAAAAAGCAGCTAGATAAGTTAAAATATTTTTAATTAAGTTCAAGTTTGTTGATGTGATATAAAACTATTGAGATTGAACTTTGTTAACATTAAAACTCAAGCGACACTTTTTTATGTATTTGGGTAGCGTTTATTTTTTTTATTGGATTAGATTGAAAATTTGAAGTAGAAATCTTAAAGTTGAAAGTGAGTAATTTAATTATTTATATTAGAATGAGAGTGTAGAATACGAATTAGAATTTTATATATGTGTTTACTTTATTTTAAATTAAGAATAAACTATTTTAAATTATAATTTTACCTTTATTTAATGACTAATATTTTTTAATTAAAAAGTAAATAAAAAATGTATTTTAAAAATAAATATTTAATTTATTATTAATTTTAATTATATAAATTAATAATTATTATTTATATTCTTAATTATGTAAATCACATATTTTTTATTAATTTTAATTTTAATTATCTAAATTAAAAATTACTGATAAGAGCAACACAAATGAAAATTATTGTTAATAATATAGTACAAAACTAATATTTTTTTAGAATAAATTATTTATTATTAATAATTATTAATATTAACTAAATGTGATACTATTAAAATTAAAGAAATATAATAATAAAAAAATGACATCTATACCCCCAAGTTTTTAAAAATGGACACCAAGACCCCTTGTAACCATAATACCCTTACTTCTTTTATCCCAAAAACGTGACTTTAAAAATTTTTAATAAATACAAATGTTATATAAATAATGTAATCTATGTAGTAAATTAATAATATTAAAATATTTTAATAAATTTAAATATGTAAATTATTATATTTATTTTAATAATATATTTTCATTTATTGTAGAGATTTTAAATAAATATTTGGATTAAATACATTTTACAATTAAAAAAAATCGCATGCTAATAATGTTAAATTATTAATTTACATAACATTCAAAATAATTTAAATTTTAATACATTTATTTTAATATTATGATCTATATATTAAAAAATTTACTTTAATAATATAAAATATATCTAATAGATTGTAAAATATTAAAATATTTTTAAATATTGAAATTATTTTAAAATGTATATATTATTGCATTCATTTTAATGTTATATTTATATTTACTATAAAATATTAGAGTTAATTTTTTGAAATAATAAAGATAAATGATATTATGATCAAAAGAGGGTCTTGATGTCCCTTTTCGAAAACTTGGGAGTGTAGATGTTATTTTCTCTATAATAATATTATATTTTTAAATAAATATATTATACATTAACATTATTAATTCTCTGTGAATATAATAATATTAGTTTTAAGTCATTTAATTTAGAATCAATTATTATCTCGAATAAATGTAATATTATTAAACAATATAATAGTATTATTAAAATAAATATGGTATTATTATTTTTAAATAAATGTAAAATAATTTTATTTTAATAAATATAACTATATTTTATTTGACCAACGGGCTTATAGTCTAGTGAGAGAATCATTGCACTCACAATGTTGAGAGTAAGGGTTCGAGCCGTTATAAAAATATTTATATGGATTATTTAAAAAAATAACTATATTTTATTTTAATAAATTTAATTATATTGCATTTAAAGAGAAAGGTAAAAAAGAAAGAAGTATGGGTGGACTTCCACTCCTAGTCCCCCATAGGTGCGGGAATCTCATTTCATACTTTAAAAGTGGGTGACACCCAATGACTGTGGGTGACACCCACTGACTGGTTTTCCCACTCCCACCCTTAAATAAGCATATAACATTAAAGTTAGAGAACTTCACACTCTCTACTCCCACTCTAGTAAATAAACGCATCACTAGTAGAGAGATCCGTGATGTTCTACCAAAAACTAAAGAAATTTTTAACAATTAAACAAATTTGGCTTACACATGTGAAGGTGCTATTAGTCTATCACCTAATTTTTAGGGGTAAAAGCATATTTAGTTCTATATTTTGAGGTTAGTACCCATTTAATCATCGTACTTTTAAAAATATCTCAAAATATCTCTACTGTTAAACTATTGATACCCATGTAATTACATTTGTTACTTTTATCTTATTTGTACAATATTATTCTCCTACAATAATATTTTTTTTTTACATTAATAAAAAGGAAAAAAAATTAAATTACCAATTTAACTGTAAAAAATAAAATAAAAATTTATATATTAATTTTTTTGGAACTCCACTGAGGAGTTAGTATATTTTTTTATTAATGTCCAAAAGGTTGATAATTTAATATTTTTACAATATTAGTTTTTTGGACATACATAAAGTTCTAAAAAATTAATATATTTTATTTTTGGGGTTAAATTGGTAATTTAATTTTTTCTTTTTATCAGTTTGTACATAGTAATAATAATTTATACAAAAAGGTTATATGCCTAATATTATATATTATAATAACATTTAAGCGACTTGTAAAATTTCTTGTCTTGAAAACAAGAGGTTTGATATTTCAGTCTCACTCACATGACTACATTAGTGGGGAGGGGATTAAATTTCCATTAGATTAAATATTTTAAAAAAAAAAATAAAAAAACACTACTTCTATAATGTATAATTTGTAAGATCATAGTCAAACATGGTCGAATTCATAATGACAGGGAATCAATAGTTTAACGTCATGATTATTTTGAGGTATTTTTTTTTTAAATATAGGGACTAAACGCACACTAACCTCAAAATATAGGGATTGAATAGGTTTTTACCCTAATTTTTTGGTATCTGAAATCCCATCAAATTTGTATATATAGGGAAAAAAATAAATCTTTCAAATTTTAGAAAAGCATATTAATTTGTCTTGATTCACCCGACTGATTTTTAATATCATAAATATCAATATATTGTAATATATTATTTTAAAAATAATAATAAATTGAAATTATTTAATATTGACGTAATTTTCTTGCTTGAGAAGAAAAATAACATTCAATTTATAAAATATAACCAACTAATTTGTCACTATTTATATGATCATCATTTAAGATACATCATTTTACAATTTTTATTAGCATTGACTTTTATATTTCACTCATCTACGCACGTTCATTTTAATATTTCTTATCAGTTTGTACATAATAATAATAATTTGTACAAAAACGTTATATGCCTAATATTATATATTATAATAACATTTAAGCGACATGTAAAATTTCTTATCTTGAAAACAAATGATTTGAGATTTCAGTGTCACTCACATGACAACATTAGTGGGAGGGATTAAATTTCCGTTAGATTAAATAATGTTAAAAAATAAAATAAAAACACTACTTCTAAAATGTATAATTTGTAAGATCATAATCAAACATTGTCGGATTCATAAATTTAGAAGGAGACCAGCCGATGGCCCTTGGCCAAGAAATAGGCGCCTCTTTATCTAATAATTGAGTTAAGTATTTTTTTTTTAATTTTTTTTTTTTTTAGGAATCCGAATCATTCTATGAGGTGAGGTTGAGACTTGAGAATTCGAATCTTCCGATGTGTATAGATAACTTGAAGGCTCTCGAAATGCTGAATGTCTCTAATGATCACACGTTTGTGGTTGTTGTCTGATTCCTTTATCCCCGATGTCGATTCTGAAATTATCTTTTATCATATTCATGGAATAATTCTCCCTCTCAATTCTTTGTATTAATTTGCTAGCTGTTTTTAGTATGACCAGGATTCTGTTGTAGGAATCAAAGCAGGAGTGGCACCTAGTTTGCCCGTTGTGGGTTTAACCAGCAGAAATCCTAAATGGTTGCAGTAATGCTGTTGGAAGCAAAGCCTACCATTCTAATAAAGGATTATGATGATTCGAAAGTGTAGGCGGCCATGGTAGAGCTTGATAAGAAGAAGGATGGTTGAAGTTCAAATACACAAATCTTGGCATAATACTATTACACTCAGCGCATGTTTGGCAGTCGTATTAACACTCCTCGTAGCACTAAAATATTACAATATCATGTTTGGCAATCACTCCTCATTACTTTGTGTTGTAGTTAAATCATTCTGTAATGCCGTCAAACCCGCATAAACTAAACCCGTGTGGGGCTCAAGTTTACGTCGGTTTGAAATTGTTGAGGCAAAAAAAAAAAATTCCACTCATTCTCTCTTTCACACGCCTCTCCTCCTTTTTTTTTTAATCTTTTATATTTTTAAAATAATAGATAAATAAATATTAATTTTTAATATAATATAAAATTAATTTTTATTTTATTTTATTTTATTTTATTTTTATTATAATGATTAATTATAAATTTTTAATTTTTATTATATTTTTAATATAACTAAATAATGTATTATTTAATTAATATTTAATATTTAATAAGTTAACATAAATAATAATAAATACAAATTATTATTTAAATAAGAATAGTTTTTTTTGGCTTTTTCTTTTGCTTTATAATAATAATAAATAAATAAATAAATAAATATAATTTTTTAATACAATATAATATTATTTTTACATTATAATTTATTAATAAATTTATAATTTAATATAAATAAGAATAAATATTTAAATATGAATAATTGGAATAATATTAATTTAAAATTAATAATAATATAAAATATTAATACAAATTAATTGTATTAATATAATATAATTTAATATATAATTTAAATTAATTATAAAAAATTAATATAATACAGTACAGTACCAAATATTATATAATATTATTATAACACAATACTAATAATACAATACACCAATATTAAAATAATACAATATAATATAGTGTGTCAAACGCACCTTTAGTGATTTTGAAAGTTTAATGTTTCATATGAAGCACAATTTGATTACTTATCAATTTGATTCATAAATCAGTCTCAACATATAATTTATAATAACTACATCTAATGATTGAATATAACCACTAAGAAGAAATCAATGACTCAAATTACAACAACTAAATATTATCTCTACTGCAATAAAAATTTATGTGCAACATGCCTGAGGTAATACCCGCTTATTTAACAATGATCTGTTATTTGGTAAGTTTGGTTGGCCTCACTTGGACAATCACAAATTCAATGTTATGGATCTACAAAATTTAAAATAAAAAAAAAAAAAAAATTATGGATCCTACTATATTGCAGGTTATGGTGGACTAGTGCCCGCAAGAATTTCTCTCCTCCACTCCACTGCAATACTAACTCGACTCTACTACAGCCCCTAGCATTTTTATACATGAATAATTGAGTGCATAGCATGTAACATGTCACTTCGTTTGGGGGGTCGTTGGGGGATAAATTTCAGCATGTGAATCATTATTTTTCTTCAGATAATTATTTATTTTTAAATATCTTTTTTTTAACCAACTGAATAATTGTAAAGTTTCAAAAAAAAAATAATGCCATTAATAACTGATCACGAATGCATAACTTTAAAAATAAAATAAAATAATTGAATGCATGGTGTAACTTCTATGCACTGAACATATTAATTCAATTCCGTTTGAGATTGCAGATGAAATGTTATAAATAACTTATTTTATAAATTTTGGTAAAAATAATATTTAGTAAAACTTTTTAAAAAGTGCTTCTTTTATAAGTTTTTAGATTAAATGGAGTATTGAGCCTATAGGACACACGCATCAATGTGAGCGTACAAAACCATTCCCAGATCCCTTCACGGAAGCCAAAAAGGACTTTAATTCCCAGATCAAGTAATCAAAAGACTCCGCTTGGCGTTGCTTTTGAAACGCCAGCCAATTTTTTCGTGGGGAAAATGATCAAAATCCCCTCTTGTTTTTCGAAAGTAATCAAAACCCCCAGGTTTTGAAATTCATTATAACCCTCTTGGTGTTAAATCAATTTTTCTAAGTGCAATTCTGTTATTTCAAAAAAATTATTATTCCAACAATTTGTCAATGAACATATAAGAGTTCCTTCGATTTTAATTAATTACTTCAGTTTTTTTATTCCACTTATGTTAAATTGCGTCTTTAAAAATTAATAACAAGAAATGTATTGAGAGTTTAAATTTATGTTTATTTTAAAAGAAAATGACATCTGCAATGTAAATTTCAATTTTTGCAATAAAGGGTACCAAGGTTCCTTTTAACTGTAATATCTTTTGACTCTATTAACTCAAAAAAAATGACTTTAATATTTTATAATAAATAAAAATATAATATTAAAATAAATGTAACAATATATGATTTTAAAATAATTTTAATACTTCAAAATCTTATATTATATTTAAACTAAATTTTATAATAAATAAAAATATATAAAAAATTAAATAACTTTCAATATTATATAAAATAATTTTTAATATTATTAATAAACGGGAATTAACCCAAAGATTATTTATGATTTTTATAATAAATACAAAATATTTTATTAAAATAAATACAACCATTTACATTTTTAAAATCATTAAAAATATTCTAGTATTATTAGTTTACTAGACGAATTAAAATATCTAAAGTATATTTGTATTTATTAAAAAATTTTAAAGTCAATTTTTTTAGTTACTCTCAACAAAGAGTATTATAGTAAAAAATGAGTCTCGAGGTTCTGCATGACTATTTTTCAAAATTTTGAGAGTGTAGATATTTATTTTCTCAATTTTAATCATTATAGATTAAAACAATAATTTAATAATAAAATTAACCATACACTTGCCGCTTTTGAAAACTTAAAATAAATATGTCTAAAGAGCTTAAACTTCCGACTAAAAGTTTATTTTAATGATTATGTGAAGAACAACAATTTAATAATAAAATCAACTATACACTTCACTATGCTTTTGAAACTTATTGCACACTAAAGCAACATAATTTGTCAAACATCTTAATTAACTATTTTTTCCAACTAATTATTATTTCATCAGCACAGTAAAAGTCGATTAATTATTTTCTAATTAAGAAATCTTAAAAACTGACCATAACTCTCCCTCAATCTTTTCTGTTAATTATGTTGATATAATTTTTCCCGCTCTTCAAACAGTGTTTCGAACTTTCTACTCGTGAATAGTTACAGTATCCAGAACCCTCAGCTCGCGATTAGCTCGAGCTCGAGCAGGACTACCTTCTTCTTCCTGTTCACTGCCTTTTCCGAGCAGTGATCTCCCGACACTGCACTCACGTAAAGCAGGTCGGGTCGCCGATGATTCCAAATGAAACCCTCCGACGCTCAAGTCGAGAATCGGGTTGTTCTTTTGGTATCTCCCTTAGTGAGGGAGACCAGAAAGAAGAAAGGGATATTATTTCGCCTCCCTTTGAATGAATATGGTGTTTTCAGAGAATCAATGTAAGGAAAGTCAGAAGAACCTGTATAAGCTTTTGTAACTCTTGTGAATCAATTTGTTCAACCCCTGTAACGTACCCGTTCGTTTCCTTTTATATTCCATTTTTCCCGCTCTTTCCATTTCCAAGCTGTCCACTCCCACGTTGGTGGTGCTCAGGTCCCCCGACAGTACGGGATTGGCGCAATATTCCCCGAGGATGCGCGTACTGTCTCCTTAACCCGGCTCACGTGGCGGATCACCATGTCGGGCATGTGCGCTAGGAATGATGACACCGTGGGGGCATGTGCCTGCCATCGGCAATAGTACCGCCACCATACCACGTGGGGCCCTGGTCAGACATTAAAAGGTGTGCCGAGATTCCGAGAAAGCGGTCGGGCCGCCTGGCCGGTCTTACATTCCATTCGTCCCATGATCGCGCAACCCAGTTGTGCTCGGGGACTTGATCTCTGCGAGCAGGAAAGGAGTGCTCGGTTCTCGATCTTGACCGGCTTTGACCGGGGTGGACGACCTTGAGCAGACAAAGGAGCTCGGCAATTGAGCGACCCTGAATTCCTCGACCTTGATTAGCTTTGACTGGGGTGGACGACCTCGAGCAGGCAAAGGAGCTCGGAGCTTGAGCGACCCTAATTCCTCGACCTCGACCAGCTTTGACGTCTAGTGAGGTCGTCTTCGTGCAGACATTCGATACTTCTGCTCGAGCTAGGCTATCATCGGGGTATTTTATTCGAGCTGGAAGGGTCTCGAGAAGACCTGCCCGATATTACCCAAACAAATTAGCTGTTCTTTTAATTTTGCCAGGATTCTGTTTCAGGAATCAAAGCAGGAGCGGCGGCTGGTTTGCCCGTTGTCGGTATAACCATCGGAAATCCTGAACACTCACTTTTGGAAGCAAAGCCTACCTTTCTAATAGAAGGGGATTATGATGATTCAAAATTGTGGGCGGCTTTGGAAGAGTTTTATGAGAAGGATACTTAATTGAAGTATTCAAATATGAACCTCTCAATTCATAATTATAGTTGTTTTGTTGTTGACTCTTCTAAAGAACTAATGGCAGTGATTTTGATGTCTGGAAGTCCTAAAGTAGTAGTTAAGTTTAGTTGCCACAAATATGCTTTAATCTCGAACATTTAATCAATTTTCTCATTCAATAAAACTTTCCTCTTCGTTTTTCACATGGGAACATTTTTCTAAATCTTTTATGGTGAAGTTCTTTGAGCTAAAATGTCATCTAGGCTCCCCCTTAAAGTGATTACATCCATTTATTAATTTCGGGTGTCGTACCCAAATTAAAAAGATATCTAATACGTTGTCGTATCGTATGTTTTTCCCGACCAACGAAGCTTCTTTAATCCTCGTTGCTATCATATTTTTCATTTCGAGTATCCTATAGTGTCAACTAATATCAGAGTAGTATTGTAGTTATGTGCTAATTGCAAAGCTTACAAAAAATAAATAAGTAAAAAGACGAAGACAAATTACATAGGTAGTGAAAGACATATTTGATTCGTTTTTTGAATAGAAACTGTGTTAAACACTTATAATTTATTCTTTTAATAATAAACGTTTTACACACCCTTTCTCATAAGCTATATTTGCGAAATTTCATTTTAAATCTTTTCAATTGTATTTTTTTAATAAAAATCAGTTGTCTATAAATTAATGTGGGATATTTTCAGGAGATAAAAATAAAGGGAGGTTTTATAAGAATTTTCAATGGGTATTAGGAGCTCTGATTTATTTTAAGAAATAAAATTTAGTTGAAATTTTGTTGCTGCCAAGAATAGGTTCTTAAAATTTGTAAAATAATTAAGGAAATTTGAATAATTTATTAACATTCATTTACATCATCTAATTTAACGATTTTTCTGTCAACTTTGTTACATTTTTTAGTCATCCTTCGAAGCTATAAGTAACAAAATTGAAAACTAAAGAGCACAAGCAAATAATGGCTATTGGTGAATAACGACAGTGTATCATTTTTAAAAAATGTTGGTCAATTATATATCACTATTCGGCAAAATATGTTGCCACTGGGATAACCAGATAAGTAATCCCTCCTTTTTTGTCTTTTTCTGAGTTAATTACACTGCAATCCCTATTTTGTTATAAAATTCAAAAAAAGAAAAAGAAATTATATAGTCTTAAATTTTCACTCATTAGTGCTACTTGTTTTAACCTTTGAAAACTTAGATCATAGAGTGGGGTCTTAAACACACCATCAAAGTTTAAAAAGAAACTTTATTCTATACACCTATCTAAATGTCAAATATAACCTTGCTGAAACCTTTATTTTTATTTTTACTATATAAATTAATTAAAATAATATATAAAACTTGATTAAACTGTGTACACGGTAACTTATTTCAGCTCCATATCTCTAAGTTGCCAAACATGAAATGTGAAAAGAATTCTTAAATAAATGTGGAGCATAAAAATGACTTCAGTTCCAAACCCTTGTTAAAATACTTCTAGACTTGTTCTGTTGTTCATCGAGGTCTAGATGCACAAACAAATAAAGCGCAAGTTGTTATTACTACCCCAACTTTTAGATTTTTTTACCAAACCGAAAAAAAAACATTATTAATGTTACTGGTAAACTAATATATTTTTATTACATTTTCAAATAATTGACTGTATATTGAATAAGTATTATGAAAAAAAATTAACTACAAATTAAGAATATGAAATTAAATTCATATTCACATAATCATAAAATATGGTGTTGATGCAGTTTTCCTACGTGCCTTCAAACAGTGCCTTCAACCTTCTGCTTGCGACTAGCTCGAGCTCGAGCAGAACTGTCTCCTTCTTCCTATTCCACTGTCTTTTCCGTAATCGGAGATCTTCCGGACCTGCACTCACGTAAAAGCAGTCGGGGTTGCCGTGCGTGTTCCGGCGAAAACCCTCCGACGCTTAAGTCAGTAATCAGGTTGTTCTTTTTGGTATCTCCCTTAGTCAAAGAGACCGAAAAGGTGAAAGAAATATTTTTTGCTCTCCCCTTTGAATAAATATGGAGTTTTTTCAGAGAATCAATGTAAGGGAAGTCAGAATAGGAAGAACTTATATAAATTTTCGGAACCCTTGTCAATGAATTTTTCCCAACCATTGTAACGTACCCGTTCGTTTTCTTTTATACTCCATTTTTCATTTTTCCCGCCCTTTCTCTCCAAGAGCATCCATTCTCGCGTCAGTGGTGTCTGGGTCCCTCTGACAGCTGGGATTGACGTAATATTCCCTGGGGATGTGCGACTGTCTCTTTAACCTGGTTCACGTTGCCAGATCACCATGTCGGGCATGTGCGCTAGGAATGATGACGCCGTGGGGGCATGTGCCGGCCATCGGCAACAGCACCACCACCCTCCCTTGTAGGGCCCAATCTGACATCGAAAAGGTGTGCGGGATCCTAAAGAAACGGGTCGGACTGTCCCGAGCCGGGTCTTACATTCCATTTGTCCTATGGTTAGCGCTGCCCAGTTGTGCTCGAGAACTTAACTGCAACGAGCAGGAATGAGAGCTCAGGCCTCGATCAATCTTCGAGCTCTCTGTCTTTGTCCAGCCTTGGCCGGTCCTAATGACCTCGAGCAGGTGAGAGAGCTCGGAGCTCGGACCGCTCTGAATTCCTCGACCTTGACCAGCTTTGACGTCTAGCGAGATTGTCTTCGAGCCAGTGGTCATTTTCGAGCCAGTGGTCGGGACTTCTGCTTGAGCTAAGTTGACCTCGGGGCATTTTATTCGAGCTAGAAGCGCCTCGAGGAGACCTGCCCGATATTACCCAAACATATGGTTTATAATTAATGCATAGTTTTACCATATATTTGTCAATCCCCGACCTCGGGGCACGTGAAAAGTTTAAGTTACAATTAAAAATCAATAGAATTAAAATATGGGAAAATGTTCATTTCGCTTACTTAAAAATAAATTTAAATTTTGTTAAGAGAAACTTGTCTGTTGAAAATTCAAAAGCAAGTAAATGATAGAGGCCGAAAAGCATGATGTCATGACTTACTAGAAAAATTTTTGACACGAGCTGCACTAAAATATGAACAATCCCAATTTATCAAACCTAACAAATGTAAAATGGATTTCCTGCACTTCATTTTAGAAATTCCAACCAACTACTACTCCTCAATTTGGCAAGATCATATTTGGATGTGTCAAGGTTTTGTACAGTAAATTAGCTCATGTCCTTGAGTCATTTTTAAATTTTAGTTAGACGGTCCGTAACATCATGCACCCTTTCACTGTACATATATCAGACTATACAATTAAGCATCACTTCATTAACCACAATCAAACCTATAATGCAAGCTTTTGGGCCCAAGACAGTAACGGCTTACGCAAGTTACAATGTCCATCTAGTAACAATTATAGGCTAAGGATGCCTAACTACAAAAGAATATTACTCTTACATGACTTCATACAATAAGCAAAAAGCCGAAAACTAGATAAAAGATGTACAACTTTCAAATTATGCCCAACGACAAAGATAAACCTCCATTGGCTTACTATTATCTCCATCAAAGTCAAAACCTAGAAGCAACGAGTGAGCTAAAGCCCACTAGATAATTATAAATAGTTGAGGTTTTTACTATAATAATAACAGTACCGTTCAACTACCACGTAACAGTAAAACTTTTAATATAATCCAAAATTTAACAAATTAAACAAACTTAATTCCATTGATAAATAACTAGACAGCTAACGAAATATGTTCAATTGGATGAATAACATTGGCATGTATACAGTATATACTATAAAAGCAATTTAATCCACAAATAAGCACCGGACATATAACAAAAATTAATTTAAGAAAGACGCTAACATCTAAATGAGTACTTCAAACACTACAAAGTAACTCATAAAAAATTACTCATTCAAACACTTGTTATTGAGGTACAAATTCCCAGGGACCGCCGCCCATATGGCCAGCGTACTTTTACAGCACTATTCCTAGGGACCGCCGGTAAAGGTGGCCAATGAGCCACGGCACATGCACAGCAAAGTACAAACATGTTTTAGTAAGACACACAGCACGGCACGACACGACACTCACATAGGCTGAGCTGATACGTAGGCCTTAAAAATATAGCACGATTAGAGATGGGTCAAAGCACGACACGCGAAAAAACATGTTATAAGCACGCTTCATTAGTAGGCTAGTACTGAGCTAAAGTATATTTGTAATTTTTTTTAATAAAAAGTAAACATAAAATGTTATTATTTTACAAATAACTTAAATTAAATTTTTAATATATTTTATTAGCATAGATTTTTTAAAATTAATTTAGTTTTAGTTTCCAAAAAAAGTGTAGTTGTTTTATATTTATAATTTATTAAATGAATAAATAATTTCATGATTTTAATAAATAAAATTATAAATATCATGATTTTATAAATCATAAATCTAAACTTTTACAACTTTATTATTTCATTTATGAAATCATAAATATTTTTCATTTGTAAATGAAATATTTTTCACATTTACATAAAAAAAAAAAAGAAATAAAATTATGAACGAAATTTAGTTTATGATAAATTAAAAATTGCATTTTTATTCAATGGAATTCAAGTACAATATTAGTAGTTCGAATAAAATTAGGTATAATTTACATCACTATAGTTAACAGTACATCCCAACTGGGTGCTCTATCATTTGCAAATTCACAACATTTTCATTAATAAATTTATTCTAAAAGGTTACAAGAAAATAATATCTCCAGTCTTTGAAATTAACTTACTTTTATCTACTATGCATAATCTGGATCGAATTCCTCTTAATCATGTGTTTAGCTCACTAATGTTTGAGACATAATTAACCTTACTTATTTGCCGTATGTCCGTATCTATAGTTACAATTAATAAAAATTATTTCGTGGTTAATAATCAATATTTTGTATTTTCGCAGTTGTTTGTTTGACTTGTAACTTGTTATAATTAATACCTCGTAATTATGACTTTTTGCTATCGTTACTTTAAGATTGTAATTTTTATTTTTATTAATCATTAATTTATTATTATGAACTATAGAATTAGACTTACGTATTTTTGTATTATAATTTATTATTGAAATTAGATAATATAATTGTGTAATTATGTTAATGTCTTAAATCTTAATGAAATGTTAATTATTTTTTTAATAAAATTAATTATTATTATTATTTATAAATTTGTAGTTGTATATAAGTTTATGAACTTGAAAAAATGACACGTGGACTTGAAGAAAGCATGACAAACACGTAGGCTTTTTCAAGTATGATTTAAAAATTAAAAAAAAAATAGTGGGCTTTTTTAGGCATGGCCAAAGTATGGTACCCGTAAGCTCGGGCCGTGGGCCGTGTTGGGCTTGAGAGAAAAAAATTTGGGCACGGCATTGTGGGCTTCGTTGCCCGTTGGCCACCTTTAACAGCCACCCATGATTTCTTTTGCAGACTTTCACCCCGGGATAGAAATCACAACCCCGTAACCACCATGGTGTTCAACAAATCAGGCCTCAAAACACCTCAATCCAGCCACAAACATTGGCAATAAAGGCAAATAACACATGCCACTAACATGTATATGAAAATTAATTATTCATCTAAACAAAGCAGACACTTGCTCTTTCTCCTCGTTATTTAGAATAAGTAAAACAACTTTCAAACCAATCTTTGCATTCTTTGTAAACTCATTTTCATACCATAATAAGAGACTTAATAAACATCATTAAAAAAATACAATTCAAATAAGGTGTTTCCAACAACAGCAGATTTAAGAATAAAACAATTTTTATCAAAAATTTTCATATACACCAAATTGCTTACGACTACTTACCTCAAACCGAACTCAGTAGCTCCTATTCCTTCAATGACTTCTCTTCTCCTCCATCACCATTTCCTATATAAGATTACCACAATTAAATCATCTATCTATACTAACAATGGTTAATTCTTCCATCAAATAAATTACAACAATGGTTAATTCTTCCATCAAATAAATTACATGCAATTTAAAAACTGAAATAAGATCAAGCAGAAACTAAGAAAGCAAGTCAGGTATGCAAGTTCGGAAATTGGCTTAACAGCATCAAGCAAAATCTCAAAATTTTGCTACCCAAAATGAATTTGATACATGCATACGAATTAATCGGTAACCTGACACCTGCATCCGAATTTAAACAAGAATTTTGAAGAAATTTAAAAGAATAAAGCAGGCCGAGAAAGAAGGCTTACAAATTCAACCCTAACCTTGCCTCTCTTCTCTTTCTCTTCTTTCTCCCTCTCTTCCTCTCGCACGTCCTGTGATACCGTCGTGCTCTCGCTTTCTTCTTTCCTTTTTCTTTTTCTTTTTCTTTTTACTTTATATCTTTTTTTAACCGTACACTGTTTTTTTTTTTTAATAAATAAAGAAATGCTAAAAATTAGAAACATTATATTTATGAAGAGGTTCATGGGCTGGGCTTGTAACAAAATTTGCAAACAATAGGTTAAGAATAGAACAATTAAATTAAAAATAATAATTAAACTCCATTTAGTAAAAATCAGGGTGTTACAATATTAAATTAATTAATAAATAAGAAAAAGTATTAATTTGAATATATTAATTTAAATATAAAAATAAGTCATTTTATTAGTACTTGGTCAATAGACCAAGTGTAAAAAATTCAAAATATTATGCATTTATGTGTCAAAATTTTAAACCTTTTTGCTCTTTTTACTTTGTAACAAACATTAAAGACTATAGTATTAATAACCACCCAGCAGAAACATCTTAGCCGTTGAATTAGATATTAACAGCGGATTAGGAAAAGACAAAAAGTAGGCTTTATTACCCATGTGGTAACATAGCTCCACCCTATCACTATTATTATTCATCAAATAAAATAACACAGAAAATTAAGTACCAAAGTTAAACTAAACTTCTTTATTTTCTCGGTGCTTTTAGTATTTTCCAGAAAAGCGATGGAAAGTGAAACGGGAAATTATAAAGCTATTTCACGGGAGAAGTTTATAAAAGTGTAGCCACTTTATTAGAACTTACCCAACTATTTTGAAAGTCTCCCTCTGAATAATAGCTAAGGCAAAACTTAAAAGTATTCTAAAAGACTAATAAAATAAGCTAAAATGATTCTCAAAACAGACCCCTTCAACTCTAATTAATTTTTGAAAAGTCCTTGAAATATTGAAAAATATCTTTTATTGAACAAAAGTTTTATCATATGTCATTATGTGATAGATATAATTTTATTTAAAATTTAAATTATTTTATCCTATCACTTTGAAACCCCTTCTTTTTCTTAATTTATTTTAATGACAATTCAATTTCTTCCCTAATTATGTGAGTAGATTCAAATCCCAAACCTCTTGTTTTTAACTTGAGATTTTAAATTTATTAAAATAATATATAAATTCTTATTTGTTACTTATACTAATTATGAATAATGGAAATTCTTGCTAAAAGTAATTGAGACTTACAATCAAGTGTATTTAAAACAGTACATAAACCAGATTCAACTATATTTGACTTGATCCAATCTAATCCTAGTTATAATTAATATAATCTATTGATCATGCTGAAAAGATCTAATATAAATGCAATTATTAGGAAATTGTATAGACTTATTAAAACTCACATATAATGGCATGCAACAATTATATCAATTCAAATTAAAATTTTATCTTTTAATAAAAAATAAAAATAAAACAAAACAAAGCACCTAAGGTATCTGTACTTATAAATTTATGAGTAATAGTAAGCATTTAATTCAAATTTCACTTGAAACATTTTATTAGGGACATTACATTAACATTCAATTTATAATAATGCACAAAACTAATGTACCGTTATTGTATGATTGTAATGATAGTATATTTATTATTATAACATTATATTTTGCGTTTCCATAATGGTACACATCATTTATTCTTATTATAACACTAAATTTTGTGTTTCCATAATATAATACCATTACAGGGACTTGTAAAATATATAATTTGCATTTTGGAGGACCATATTAAAATTTACATTGTCAAAATTAAAAAATATCGGGAGAAAAGTATAATAATGGAAATATTTGGGTATTTCTTAATAATTTGTCCACGACCTAAAATGGGGATTATATATAATTAAACAAAAAGGTACAATCAGTTATTTGTTTCGTCATTCTGACACCACAACCTCGCGTCCGTCTGTTGCATTGCACCAGGATCTATTTTGATGCTGTCGTAGATTTTATTTCTTCGTGCCTATATATAAATAATAAGTCACCAGCTTCTCTTTAATTCGCAGCCAATAACCCCATTTGATAAAAGTTTCATAGTTTCTACAGAGAAATTCTACAATGACACATTCAACTGTTGAAAATTCTGTGGAGAGGTATTTGTTTCTTTATTTTAATTGTTTTCATTTTTCGTTTTTCTGCTATGATTTTATCATTATTTTCATGTATGAACAATATAGGAGCTTCTGTGAATTATTAGTATGCCTTTTTTCTGGTTTTATTTATACCCATCAACTGGGTAAATTAATATGTGCTTCAATATTAAATGTAGATTTAAATGTACTGCTTGTTCTTATTGGTTTTGAGGAAGATCTTTTGTTTGAGTTATGTTTGGGTTGATTTCCTTTGGATGCCACCTCTAAACCCAAAACTAATTTGACTGATTTGCTGAATGGTTTTTAAGTAGCCTTTTTTTATGGGTCATTGGTTCGAATTTGAGGAGGTGAGATAATAAATATTTGATTTGAACTTGTCCCCCCACTTTTTTTTTTTAATCATTATAAAAATGATAAAAATCTTTCGATTTTCTTTTATAATTTTACAGCAAAAGTTGTTTCCTTTTTGTTTTGATCATGCCATGGTGATTGAGGGTATAGAATCTTTTGCAAACTTTATTACTCGATGTTTGAGAGTTTATGCTCTTCTGATAGTGAGAATATACCTTGCTTTCATCTTGTGGCGAACTTTATTTTGTGCTGCAGCAAAGATGCTTTAGCTAAACTTGCTCCTCTGGAAGCAGTGTTGTTCGACGTTGATGGAACTCTATGTGATTCGGATCCCCTCCACCACTATGCCTTCCGTGAAATGCTTCAAGAGGTAATTTTAGAGTTTCTTTTTTTTTTTTTTAATTTTTATTTCACTCTTTCTTTTAGTTAATGTTCTTACCATTTCCTTGACTCACATTTACGTCGCATGTACGGAAAATTGAAATACGGCCTAATTATTTTTGTACGAAAGTTCTTGTTTAGTATATATGTCGTAAGCAGACTGTCTTATAACTCTTGAATTATTTTGGGGGATTTACTAAAACTCAAGTGTTTGGTAGATTGGATTTAATGGTGGAGTTCCAATAACAGAGGACTTTTTTGTTGAAAATATTGCCGGCAAGCATAATGATGATATTGCCAAGATTCTTTTCCTTGATGATCTGCCAAGGGGCTTGAAGTTCTGTGAGGACAAGGAAGCCATGTTTCGAAAGTAAGAAAAAGAACATTCCTTCACAACTTCAGTGAAGTTATTCAAGCTTCACCCTGTTAACATTTTCTATTGCCAAAACAGATTGGCGTCAGAACAATTGAAGCCTATAAGCGGCCTGGATAAAGTAAAGAAGTGGATTGAAGACCGTGGGTTGAAACGAGCCGCTGTTACAAATGCTCCGAGAGCAAATGCTGAACTCATGATCTCAAAACTTGGCCTATCAGATTTCTTTCAGGCTGTTATTCTCGGGGGTGAATGTGAGCGTGCCAAACCATTCCCAGACCCCTACTTGAAGGCTATTGAAATGCTCAAGGTCTCAAAGGATCACACATTTGTATTTGAGGTCTGCTTTCTTCTTGAGTCATTTCTGAGATTATTTCAGTCGTGGATTCTATCTGAATTCTGTACATTGATGTGTCTTTGTTCGGCCAGGATTCTGTTTCAGGAATCAAAGCAGGAGTAGCAGCTGGTTTGCCCGTTGTCGGTCTAACCACAAGAAATCCTGAACATGTCCTGTTGGAAGCAAACCCTACCTTTCTAATCAAGGATTATGATGATCCAAAATTGTGGGCGGCTTTGGAAGAGCTTGATAAGAATAAGGATGCTTGAAGTTCAAGAACAAACATCTCAGATTCTGATTAATAATGGTCCACATGAGACAATATTTACCCTATTTTTTTTCCCATTCGAAATTTCAATTTAAAATAGAATTTTTCAGCAGATCATATGCTTTTGTTAATAGCAGAATATGGATACAAAAAATAAAATTCATTCCAACTATGAACAAATTGAAAACACCAGCAAGTCTTACAATCTGTCAAATCCAAACAAAGTCGCTTGATTCAACCTCTAGCTATATAACAAGGAACTTTTTGTATGTTTCTTGATACCTCATCTAGTCCATGAGACAGAATCGATTTCATCTCTAGCTGACTTGTATAGCTCAAGCCGCTTAGCACATTGCTGCCTTCTTTCCATCAACATAGGATCCTCATCCAGTAATTGAGCAAGTTGCTTGCCCTAAATAGAAACAAAAATTATCAAACTCCAAGAATGATGAATAGAAAATATTACAATAACATGGACAGAAGAACTTAACGACACCCCAATTGTGTTAGTCAACTGAAACAAAAAGTGCAGGTGATGGGGAAGGAAGCAATTGGTAAGTAACCTCTTTTTTCCCCAGTTGTGCATAGAAGAGATCCAGTAACGATCGCTTGGCCTCCTTCACTTGACAATGAACCACAGCTTTAGGAATGGTATTCTTGAGTGTTTCAGACACCATACCAACATAAGAGGAAACATTTGATCCAATACGGCAGAAGTGCCCCTCTGTGTATCGATCTGCTGCTGACGGGGCTGTAGGATTTCCACCCCTAGGATTTCCACCCCTCTCCACGTCCTGAGGAAGTTTCCTGAAGAAGTCTACAGTCAGGTATGAGGATTCCATCTCCACCAATCGCATAGTTGTCTTCTTACTGTCATCACGTAACCTCTCCAATGCTTCATTGGCAGCTGCAGCTATTTCAGATTGAAGAGTTGGAAAACGTTTCAACTCCTGTCCAAGTACAGAATGTCAACTTAGATGGTCTCCAAATAGAAACAAGTGTTACAAATTTACTAAGGTTTCCTGATTCCAGACCTGAGTTTCCCCAATTGACCTTCTCACCAGTTCCTTCAAAACAAAGTGAACCTGCAATTCAGAGCAGTCAATAAAAGAAATGAGAGATTCTATGGCAAGTCAGAGTTTTAAGAAAGCAATGTACAAAATTTCATAGAAGCTTCCCAATAGTAAAAAATTCTATATAGTCTCAGTAGCTAGCAAAACATACTTTTTTAAAAACATCAATTTAAATTAATTTAATTTTTAAGGGTGGAAGTAGTGATCCACCATGACCATCACTACTACTGTTGGACTTATTGCATTCTGTTCTAAAATCAATACAACCCAAAGTTTGAGCCAACATAAAATAACTTCATATCCAAGACTCAGCACTTTATTTTAAGAATTGGAAATAATTTACGCTTCCAATTCCCTCCCCCATTGCGGGAAATCACATAAAAAGATAAAACCAAGGGCACTTACAGCATCTACCGATGCTTCAGCTGGGCCTCTGAAATAGTTAAGGGCACTATCAATGAGCCGCCGATAGCCTTGCTCAGGTGCAATTAAATGAGGTTGGTAACCATCTGCTTCTGAAACAACTTTCCTTACATTTTGCGGTGATAGATGGCGGTCAAATGGAAGCTTTCTCAAAGCTGCAGGGAGCTGATTGTCAAAAACCCCATAAATCCGATCACCACCAGGTCGTCTGAACGATAGCAATGGATAAAAAACAGGATGAGAGGATGATCAAATAGAAACTCTAAATGCAGCTGCCATAGGCCATCACAATATATACTAGTAACGACTAGGTTCTCCGAATAGAAATGGCCAAGTTCACTGCAGTTTGCCTCACTTAAGAAAATAAACTACTGGAAAAGATCATTTTCAGTTTCAAGATGTCGGGAAATATGCAAATGAAAATTACCTTTCAAGTCCATAAATAATCAAGCTTGAATTTAGTAAAATGACTTTAGAGTTCTAAATTTCACAAGTTATTTTCCGGGATTCGTTTGAAAATCTCAATTTCCTCAATCTTTTTATAGTTATCTGATAACTGCATACCATTATCACTTCACAAAGGCCATGGATAATCAACAATGATCATTTCTTATGACCATCCCAATCACCAACCTCCAATGACATTATTAACCTTTTTTGATTGATTAATAATGACCAACATCAACAACCATCATTGTCCACTAATAACAATAGCTTGTTTTCAACAATTATCAAATTGTCAACCAGCAACATCAACCATCATTAGGGATGGCAATGAGGAAGAGAGGGGAGGGGATGGGAGAGGATCGACATCCTCGTAACCATTCCCAATACTCCTATTTATATCCCTATACCTCCTGCCCCCTTCGACATTGCTTCTGGGGACAGGATGGGGACCTTACCAATACAAAACATCAAAACAAACTGAAGTAATTAAAATCATTTCCATCAAACTAAGTCAATGTCATCAAAATTACAAGATAATCTATGAAATAAAGAAAAAGCAGAGCTTCAAAGTTGTACACATCCATAAAAGTCACATGGTATAAATAAATCATCAACAAAATTATCTTTGGCAACCTTTAAGTGTTTATATTAGCTATTATTTTTATAAATATCAAGATATTTTTCATTTACATCCACAACATTATAATTTAAATGTATTTACTAAAAGTTTCACAGGAAATAAAATAAAAATTAAAAATTTAAATCCCTGAATAAGATATTGGGTATTAAATTGCCCCCATCTCTTCCTCAATAAGAAATTTGATATAAAATTATCCCCATATCTTCCCCAAATAAGGAAAATCCCTGTGGAGATTTATGCCATGATGGTCCATCATCAATGAAAGGTGATACTGTGTGATTCTCTTTATATGTGATTATCGATGGTTTTGACCAGCGCCTATCACACTTAGGCTTGTATTGTTTTCTTTTTAAGATATCATTTTCAATAGACAACTTTTTAAAAGAAAAGAATTTGTCGCTATGTATTTTTTCGTATTTTGTATGTACAAGAAGTTTCACAGGAAATAAAATAAAAATTAAAAATTTAAATCCCTGAGTAAGATATTGGGTATTAAATTGCCCCCATCTCTTTCCCAATGAGAAATTTGATATAAAATTATCCCCATATCGTCCCCAAATAAGGAAAACCCCTGTGGAGATTTATGCCATGATGGTCCATCATCGATGAAAGGTGACAGCTATAGTTACTCATCATCAACGATCATTGACAATAACTAACAGTTACCACCAACTTTCACAAAACGGTAGTCATTTATTAATTGTCGGCATCCTCTTGCCTACAAATATTCTTGTACCTACAAAATACTGAAAAAATACATAGCGACAAATTCTTTTCCTTTAAAAAGTTGTCTATTGAAAATGATATCTCAAAAAGAAAACAATACAAGCCTAAGTGTGATAGCGATGGTCAAAACCATCAATAATCACATATAAAGAGAATCACACAGCATCATCAGAAAATAAAAGCAAACATATAAAGTAAGAAACACAATCATGTTAAAACTAACCAACAGTGGTTGAGAATTTTCTGTTATTCAAGCAATTCATAAAAAAATGACCAGGTGTGACTGCAGGACCTCTGTATATCAGAAATTATTATTTACTTTAGTAGTTCATAGGCAAAGATAATATATGCTCATAGGTAAATGATTACTGCTAGGTGATGCAATTATAAATGAAACACAAACATATCTAATTTTACTTCCATCTGCTAAATGAGACAATTTTTACATTTATAAAACTGAAATTGAGAAGAACTGAGATATGCAATACCCTCCATCTAAATGCTCCTTGAATATCCGGTCAAATGCACGGCATAACTCTAATATTGTATATAACTGGGCCTGATATAAAACATAAAACAATAATAGTTAAAATCTGAACCACATTAATTATCCAACATCATGAATAACAAACACGTAAGAAAAGTCCCACCCCAGCATCAACAGCAACAGGTCTACCGAGATGGTCCAACTCTGATTCAAGTTCATCAATGCTTCTGTTAATTAGAGATGAGATGCCAGGTATGCGGCTTTTAATTATGGACTCCAAATGCTGACAACAAGCCAATTTTAACAAGTAATCAGAAATAATTAGAAAACAAAAGCAGAAAGAATTGCACATGTAAAAAGTAATTAGTGGGAGCAAAAACAAAAGCAAAGAAACCTTTGAGAGAAGCTTTGCAAGATATTCAGAACCCATTTTGGCAGCTAAATGTCCATAATCAGGACTAGTGGCAAAGAACTCACACTCCCTTCGTCGAGCAGCTATCATGTCCACATTTTTATTGATATCAGCTTGTGAACGGTTCACAATTCCAACCCAAGGGTGTTGAAGTGGATAAGACCGCCCTTCAAGGATCTTCAACAGAAAAGGGGCAGAGAAAGAGAGAGAGATGTCAAATTGGAATAAGTTTTAAGATGAATGAGGAAAAGAATAAACAAATTTGTAAAACTAATAGTATAAAGGTTTGATCTGTAGAAAACAAATACAATAAAGGTGAGATCAGTAAAGGCCAATCAATGCACAAGGGAAATAATAAATTCACAGAAGTTTTCCAAGGAATGCAAAATAAAAATTATTTTTCAAGCAATGCAAAATAAAGATTCACGCATGATAAAGAATTTAATATGACAAAGTTGGAGTTCATTGACCAAAAAGGAATGATTCCACAGGGCAATAGAGTACGTAAAGGACATCTTTCAATAGCAATATTTGTCCATTTAAATACCAAGAATTCGTTGTAATGGGATCACTAGGCACATTGATAATGATACCACAAGTTCAAAAATCTAGTCTTTTTAAGCATTTCAGTAACAATCTCCAGAGCAAAGTTGCCATTAGATAATAAGATTTTAAGAGAAAAGTTTGGTAGCACATTTGGGTGCCACAGAGAAATCAATAATTCCAACTTCACATTCCGAGGTTTATTTTTGTTTTCTGTACCATCAAAAAATGAGCGTCAAATTCAGAGTGTCATTGACCAAAGATGAACAACTTGACAGATCGAACAAATATTTAAGACACATTCAAAGACAAGACTAGTCGATTTATATGCAGAAATTCATCAAAAGTTCGCAGTTCAATAGATGCTGTTTTCGTATTTTTGGAGAATGCATAGGCAAATGTGCTAGATCCTGTCAATCACCCATAGATACAGCAGCGAAACAGCAATATAATGAACCACAAGAAAGAAACATGTTGGCTTTTTGGTATCAAATACTAGGCATAGAACAACTGCAGCTAGAATTGAAATCACAGGATCTCTGGTCATGCCTTTTTCCACTTTACAAATAGAAAACCTTTTTAAGATTGAAAAAGCATAATTAAAAGTCCAAGTTAAACATTTCGATGCTCAAAAATCTACTCTTAACACGTATAAGAAAGCTTACATCCAAAGCATTTGTTCCTTTATCCATCAAATCAAGCTTTGTCAACACACCAAATGTCCTCTCACCTGTTAAACACATACATTTTGATGTAAAGAAAATGCACACTGTTAATTATAAATTTACACTTTATTATAATGTCTAATTTGGCTATCACAAGAAACAATGAGTGAAACGTATACCAGTGGGATCAACTTCTCTAGAGAGTTTGATAGCATCTGATGTTGCCAGATCTTGATTGGCTGGAGTTATGGCCAAAATGAGGCAGTTTGGCTATAGAGAAAGAACCAGATATTCATCCATTAAAAGATGAACAGAAATAAAACTTATCAAAAACTTGAAGACAAAAATTCTTTCAAAACTTTAACATACTGCAATGACATCCGCAACACGGAATGATAATTTTATAAAATTTCCCTTTATTTGGTTAAGACTTCAAAACCAAGTCCTAAGCTAAAATCCTTTACAATTGAGGAAAGCCCTGGGAGGGGAATAGATCAGTTTTCTAAACAACAAATGCAGGCGAAAAAAAAAAACTCTCAAATGGTGAAACAAGTCACTCAGGATCACACTTTCAATGAATGAAGAAGAATTGACCTCAGCAATGCCATGACTAATAAAGTAAACACTTGATTTAAACTATTTATTACCTCCAGGTAGTAAATATGATTTACAGATAATGAAGAAAAGGAGAAAATTTCCCGTTACCTTCTCAATATACGAACGAACCATTGTCTCTATCTCCAGGACGACACTCTCTGGCTGCCCCTCTGTCATTTAAAAACATTACTAATTTTCAAAAATAGCCAATTCGCCATGCAGGGAAAGCAAGCAGCAGATGACAAACACATTAAAAGTATCCTTTACCATGGAATGTTGCTATAAAGGGAGAAAACAAGGAGGAATAACGAAAAGGCATACCTACAGCAACCTTTGTTATACCCGGCAAATCTATGAGTGTTAAGTTGACCACTGAAAAACGATAAAACCACAATCATCAGAGAAAAAATAACTAGCTGCCCATGATAAAACTGAAAAATGCCTATGAATAAGTTAAATAAAAATAGCTAAATTTTAGAAAAACTTGAGAACACTGAAGGACATTGGGTAGTATAAGAACCTAAAATGAAAGGAGATGCTGAAGCACAATCATACGAAAAATGATCATATGAAATAGTAAACAAATATTTCTATCACCAAAAGAGAGAAGTGGACATGCACCACTTAAGTTTTATGAATATCCGGAGGCCATTAAATCAGACAAACTGTGCACAGTAATATATGTAAACTGATCAGTTATCATAAACTAATACTACCGATGATATTTGTGCATGATCACTCAAGGTAATGATTGCAACCTATCTCATATTTTAAATTCCATACCATTTGGGGAATAGATACTAAGATGTATGGGAACTGGAGAAATTTGTTTTGATTTCCCAGTTGCTCTATCAGTTTCTTCTTGAATTTCTTTTCGAACCAAAGCTGCCAAAGAAATTTGAAAGTTAAACAACCACTACCAATTGCCAATTAGAACATAAAATGGCATACAATTAATTACTTTGCTGTGTGTGCAATGAATGAACCAAAAGACAGAAGACAAGTTGCTTAGATATTGCTGCATCAATTTCAAAGCATACAGTTTTATGCAAATTGCAAGTGCAATGCATACTTTGTAGAGAACCGAGCAAGTATATCAGATTCACACATTCTATCAAAATTACAGAAAAAGTATGGTATTCACTAAAATCATTACTTGAAGTTATGAGCATCTAACCAACGACTTGACAAATTGACAACAACTAAACATACAAATGTAACATCGTTAAGATAGCAATATAACAAGTATTTCATATGTAATAATCATAAGCAAAAAGATACTGGTTCTGAACATTTCTGTATTTCAAATTAGTCGGTGTATATTTGGCATGAATACTACCGTAGTTGGACCTTCCACCAAATGGCTTAACCATTAACAACATGAATGATAAATACAGTTTTACTTCACAAATAACAGAGTATGTTTCTCAAATCAATCCACAGCAAACATATACAAAGCTTTAGAAAATCTAAAAGGCTAATTACTTAAAATAAGTTGAAATATTGAGCCATCAAGACTTCTAAAGGCCAACGATAAAACATCTGAGCACCCAAAGTCACACATAGTGTTGTTTTGAAATTATCACCAAGAAGCACCAAATTGAACATTGGAAACATATTTCAAAGAAAGAAACTTTTACTTTCAGCAAAGGGAGATAGATGATACAAGGATTGAATGCAACTGGTACACAAATTTGCACAGAAAAAGCCAATACCAATTAGAATACATGAAATATGTGTGTAAATTAGAATCTTGCTCCATTAAATCCTTAACCGTAAGCTCCTCCTTCGTATAAAATTCCCAATTACATGAAATCAAAGTCACCTTATTTCAAAAAAAAGAACATAATCATGAATTAACACCAGAGACTCCATCGCAATTACGCCCTAATGCATTAAATAGCTCATTTAGAAGAAAAACAAAAGAAACACAGTGGGTAAAATTAATCAGATGCAATCATATCATAACACAGGTGTACAAATAACCTACAAAAATCAGTGAACTTTTTCTTCGGCAAGTGAAGGAACTCTGCATACTCCTGTAGCCCAGGCTCTGTCTTGTGCAATTGCAGCACCAAAGGCCTCCTTGTCACAATCCCTGAAAATTACACAAAATACTTCAGAAACCAAAAAATATAAGTTATCTTCTTCATTTGCATGCAAATAAGTTTTCCGAGATCATTAAAATCTTTTGATTATGATATGCTTCAGTTCCAGTTTTCCTGTGCCGTAACAGGAATTCAGCTAATGCAATTTTTTATTTAGACATCTCTACAGTAGAGTCAAAACAGAGTAAAAACTTGTTTTGAAAAGAGTTTGACTTAAATTGACCAAAAGTTATCATTATTTAAATAATTAAAAATTAAAAAGTCAACATTTTCCTTTTCCATTTCTTCAATTTTCTCACCAACCAAACAGACTGCAAGAAAGGAAAACAAAATTCAAAGCTTATAACAACCTGATCCTCGAGGAAGAAAATCTCGTCCAACAATACTCTCCAGCACCGACGACTTTCCAGAACTCTGCATTGGTTTCCAATAACTTTACAAAATCAAAACCAAATTCACTTCAAAACTATAAACCACAAAGTAAAAGAAAAAAATGAAAAAAAAAAAAAGACCTGGCCACCGACGACGGCAACAGAGGGAAGAGCCTCCCAAAGTGTAGGCAAAGCAGAGTCGCCGCCGTAGTCGCCGAGCACCGTACACGCTCTCTGTATCCTGTTAACTAACCCTATCAAGCTCTCCATTGTTGCCATTATTTCAATTTCTCTTTCTTCCAAAATGGCACCGGTTTGTTCTTTCGAATTTGAACTGATTACTGCTAGAGAATAGAAGAAGACAAAGATACTGGTGATGAGAAAGAGAAGGAAAAAAGCTATTTTGAAAATATTTTTTTTAATTCAAAAGAAATTGATGTGTGTGGGTGGGCCTCAAATATCTCAGAATGAAATGTTGGTCGCGTTAGTGGCAGTAGGGTGTTATATAAATTCGACACGTCAGCATGCTCGTTTTGAATTTGAATTTGAGTTGAAGCTTGTCAGCTAGTCGTTGAAAAGTGGACCTTCGGATTTTAAATTACAAAAAAAATCAAGGTTCAACGATCATTGATAAATAAAGTTACAAGATTAATTTTGAAAGGAAAAGATATCGACAGTTAAGGGCATGTTCGGTATTATATTTGAATTTATATTTTTTAAGAATAAAAATAATATTTTATCGTTATTATATTTTAAATTTAAGTATGTGTTTGGTATCATTTTTTATATTTTATATTTTAAAATTAAAAATAATAATTTACGTTCAGTAAACACAATTAAAAATGATAAAAACAAACGCTCGATAATATTATTTTCAAGAATAAATTTTAGTAAGCATTCAAGTCATACTTATAATTAAAAAATAATTACTTAGCTAATACATACGTAAATATACCAAAATAATTTAAACAAAATAATTATATAAAATTACATGACGATAAAGTTTTAATATTAACATTAATAAAAAAAAAATTATATTGCCATTGTTTTCACATTATAATTAAGATATATATCACAACACATATGATTTAAACAAAATAATTATAAAAAATTATATAGTAAATAATAATATGCATTACATATGTAATCATGCTAATAGAAACTACAAATCTATCTATTATAACATTCATCTCCGTAACATTTGCTTGAGCTTGAGATAAATCAATACTAACAAGTGGTCTACTACTATCTCATTCTTCCTTGATAAAAAATTTTATTCATTATAATCTCCAAACAATCTATCATTTGCATTTTCTCGTCGAATAAAATTATATAAAATATAATATGTAATTAGAATTAGACGTTGTTTACGTAAACTATAGTTATACATATCCCTTAAAATTGAAAATTACGCTTTTAAAACACCAAAGTATCGCTCAATTACATTATGTAATGATGAATGTCTATAATTAAACAATTCTTGGAAGCCTCTAAGTGCTCAACCTAGTCCTTTATAACCACGTAAATAATATCTCTCACCTCTATATAGTGTTAAAACCCTTTCATATTTATGTTTCCAGAGTCCTTTATAACCACGTAAATAATATCTCTCACCTCTATATGGTGTTAAAACCCTTTCATATTTATGTTTCCAGAGTCCACAACGTAATAATATCTTAAAATATGAAAACAATAAGACATAACTTAATTAAAAAAATAAAGGTAAAAGATACTAACATATACATAATCTTCAAATATTCTTACCTTCTTATGAACGTGAAATCTCATATTCTAGTTAAAAAAATAAAGATAAAAGATACTAACATATATATAATTTTCAAATATTCTCATATTTTTATGAACATAAAATCTTGAATTCTAATCTATTTAAGATATCCATAAATGCCATCGAGTTATTAACAATACCTTCCCAACCCATATATACAAATGTAAACATCATGTCAAAAAAACATACACATATAATATTTTAAGTCACCTGAACCTTTCTATCTCGATACGATGTATGTTTATGTGCTGATGACCATACAACAATATAAATTCCATCAATTGCACCAATTCACTTATACAAAAGTTCGTAACAATTATTAATTTATTAACCAAATGTTAATGTTAGTAACATGTATTAAATTTCTTACTTCAAAATATAGAAAAAATTTTAGATTATTTCTAATCTCCAGTGGCATCTCCCCTTGAAGTTTTGCTTTTATAATGTGTTTTGCCACACGACAAAATGCTTTTAACACACATTTAAAGTGTGTAAACATAGTATCTACTAACGTTGAAATCGCTCAAATACAACCAACACAATCGCACCATGAGACAATATATATAAGCACATTGCCATAGCCTCCTTGACACAAGCATGTCTATCATGCTCTAACAGCTGTAAATATTCAAGTGTATAATATAATCGAATAAAAACTTCTTTCTCCATGCAAAACATGTTATATACATCCTGTGTGAATGACCATTTAACAACTTTTGAACAAATTCAATACCGGACAATTGTCCAGTATAATATTGTCTTCTAAGAGCACGTTGTTGTTTCTCATATATTTTTATAGCAATGGCAACCTCTAAAACCTCTTCTTCAATATCTGTTAAACTTTCAATATCATCATCTTCATTGTTGTTGTTGTTCATTTTTCTGCTCTCATTAAAAAAAGTCACAAATTATATCTCAAGTATATCATAATTGAAACAAAAAAATAAAATAAATATACAAATACAAATTCATACATCATCTAGTAATATTGTTCCAAATAAATAAATAAAACAATTACAAAGTTCAACTCATAAAAATAAAATAAAGTCTAACACATAAACTTCAACTTATAAAAGAAAAATAAAGTTCAACAAATAAAAGTACTACAAAGTAAACTGAACAGGGCCATAGTTCACAACTAACAACATCCAACTTAAACATATTACATGTTAAAGAACATACTACAAACTAGTTAACCAGTATCTTTTTCTATTTTCAGGCATGCACAAAAAAGCTTTCCTCTATTCCATTTTAGGCACTAACTTATCCATCAATTTGTTATATGTATCTCTATCAACATCTCCCAATAAACCACTTTTCAACACATTAAGAAGTTGACTCCGCGTTAATTACATGTTTTCATGTTATAATTTGGTCGTGGGTTTTGAAGTGATAATATTTAGTTTAATTTGTAGAAAGGGATGTGAAAAAAAAATACACACTATGAATTGAATGATAACTGAAATAGAATTACATTACTTTTTGGGAAAAGTGAATCTTTAATGAGAAGAAATCATAAAAAGAAGCAAGAAAACGGACCAAAATTCTTGAATTTAAAAAATTTAACTATTTTTTCACATGTTTCAGAACATACAAAAATCCCTTGACATTACCAATATTTCATTAGCTATCAACATTTTTACTTCAAATTTAGCTTTAAAGTTCATCATGTTTCAAAACATACAAAAACCACTTGACACACATGCAAAACACGGCAATGATCAACTACATCAATATCTCATGGTTGCAAACAATCCTATCAAAATCTATTCTATCAATTCACATCACGAATAAAAAATCTAAATGCTAAATTAACAATTCCAACTTCAAAGCAAAAAATCAAACACAATGTAAAGGAAATAATTTCTTTATTTTGATTAATATTTGATATATTAATCATCAAACAAAGAAATTAGTAAAATGGGTTTATGTTTTTTTTCATAGCACAGCAAAATCAATTTTTGTTTAAAGCTTTCAAATAAATAATATTTATAAAACTTTACTAAAAAAATTACTCAAAATCATAAACAATACCAACCACTTAAATGAAGCCGAGAGAGCAGCAGAGTGGAGGCAACCCAGATAGAGCAGCTGGGCAAGTGGAAACAACAGAGACGACACAGCAACGACGATGACGGAGCTGTAGCAGTGTTGGAGACGCAGCGGCAACAATCCCGGAGACGAAAGCAACGCGGCGACGGAGACGGAGGCACACGAGAGAGTATAGATCTGGAGAGATTAAGGAGAGAAATGACTGTTGGATGAAGAGTTGATAGCCATCGGTAGTAGATCGGCAGAGCCAAGGTGAGAGAGAGAGTGTTGTTGGCTGTAAAATGAAGAAGATGTCGAAGGGATAAGGTGAGAGATTTTGTTTCTTAATTTATTTTTAAGTTTAGATTTCTAATATATGGAAAACAACATGTTTTCACTTGAATACTTATAAAAGTGAATTCAGATTTTTTTTGTTTTGTTTTGTAATTTATTTTTTGGAATATGTATTATGACTATATTTTAAAAACAAAAGCTCAAAAATGGATGAACGGGCCCTAAACGTCTAGGGATAAGGCTTCCACGTTTGGAAGGTCAAGGAAATATAAAATAATTTTAAGAGGAAAAAGGTATTGGATTAATTTTTAAGGTTAAATTAAATTGGATTATATTAAATTATATTATTTTTTATTTTATTACAATATCAAATATAATTATTGTTTAGGTAATGAGTAAGCTCCTCTAAGGACAATTCAGCCAAAGTAGAAAATCTAATCGATAGTACAAAGGCACTCTCGCTCGGTGTCAAAGCTGGTCGAGGTCAAGTGTTCCAAGGTTGGTTGAACCCCAAACTCCTCATCCTGCTCAGGTATAAGAGGCCCTCGACCACCGACCTGGACTTAGTCGCATTATGGGAGGCGCCATGGATAGAGGGAGACTAAAAGCTCGAGCAGAGTAGACCTGAGCGTGGCAGTCCCTTATCCCGATAGCTTATCATGACGATCGATGAATTGACAGGCGCCCCATACCGTGGGGCTCCATCGTTGTTACTGATGGCCGGCTTACGCCTCCACAGTGTCATCATTTCACACACGCGTACACGGCACCATCATTGGGTCACGGGAACCCATACCCGCCTTACATCCCACGTCCCCAGGGCATGCCGCAGCAACCCTAGCTGTCAGAAGGGTCCAGGCACAATTAATGTGGAGGGCGGCTGTCCAAGCAAATGAGAGCGAAAAAACAGGAGGATAAATACAAGCAGAAGGACAAGGTAAAAGGACTCTTTTTTTTTTTTGAGACCTTTGGGACTCTATTCTTCTTTCTTACCATATTTCCCTTCTTAAAAATCTAAAACACAAAAATTCCAACAAAAACTATCAAGAAACTTAGATTTTCTCTGTTATTCTTCCCTTTTCAAACGTCCTATCTTTCCGGTCTCAAGCTAAGAGGAATACCAAAAGAATCAACATGATCACTTACTTGATTGTCGGAGGGTTTTCGCCGAAAAAATACTCGGCGACCCCTGACATTCTTTTGTGGACGCAAGTCAGAGTAAAATTGCCATTTTGGTAGGGGAAAAAGACAAGAATCGGCAAGGGAACCCTGCTCGAGTAACGAGCGAGCATAAGTCTACAGTATCATTCAGGAGCGAGCAGAAAATAGCATCAACATTTTGGCACCGTCTGTGGGGATCAGTTCAAAAAGCCTGACTTCTCAGTACATTCGAAAAACAACGTGACGATGAGAGGAAATAACAGGAGAGGGGTAAGCCCGGAGGAATCGGTGACTCTAAGGGAGGTGGCCAATGAGGCCCGAGATAGAGAAATCCAATAAAGAATGGACCGGATGGAAAGACAGATTGAGACATTGACGTCCATCCTGCAGGAGCTCAGAGACGGACAAAGGAAAGCAAGCAATGACGTCCCTGAATCCAACCGCGGGAATGCTCCCGCTGGGGGGGAATGTAGGAGGTGAAGCCCAGAGACAGAAGGCACAAAATGTTGCCAGAAGGGAGGATACGAACTTAGAGGAAAGGGAATCCCGTCAACACTTGCAAGATACTGCACCTACTTTCCGTGCAGAGGAACTGAAGGGAGAGGTGCGCAGGTTGGTGCAGTTTGTAGAAGACCTCCGGGGAAACAAAAAAGCCCCAAGTTGGAGGATAATGTTAGACAACGAGTCCTCGCTCTCAACAGAAATCATGGGCGTCACAATCCCCAGGGATTTCTGCTTTCCTGACTTGAAGTTCTCAGGAAAGAGTGACTCGTTGGCGTACGTAGAACGCTTCAATGACATGACTGGAGTACAGGGTTTGACAGCAGCCCAAAGGTGTAGGGCCTTCCCGCTTACTTTGGAAGGAAGAGCGAGAGAATGGTACCGTAAACTACCACAGAGAAGTATTCTGAGCTTCGAACAAATGTGCATGGAATTCGCGGAGCAGTTCCGGGGAGCGGTAGCCCCCGAAGACGACATGATAGAATTGGCAGAGATAAAACAAAAGGAGGGGGAGTCCCTCCGAGAATTCGTCAAGAGATACCACTAGTCAATCTAAGATCTTGGGGCATTCAATCACCCCCAGGCGCTGAGGGGGCTGAAGGAGGGGGTTAAGATGGGAAAGCCCACGTACAACTTGCGGAGCCCCTCGATCCGTTTGTACTCCGACGCATATGCATAGATGAAGATAGACATAGTCATTGAGGAAGAAAAAGCCGCGAAGCTGAGAAGCGAGCAGAGCAATGGGACGAAGCAGAAAGAGAAAGAAGGGTTTGCTCGTGGTGCATCTACTTCCAGGGCAGTAAGGGACCGGGTTGCCCCCTATAACCCTTACCAGAGGGCTCCCCAGCTGCGAGTGGCTCCTGCTCCATTCCCCAAGTCCTCAAATTCGGACCACAGGGAATATCGGCAGTACGGCGGCAACCCGCCTCGCAATCCACCTACAAATCGGCCCATGCAGAGCAACAGCAGGGCCGAACGCCCATTACCTCTGCACCCGGGAAGTTTTCCCTGGGATAGAGCGGTGCAGATGATTGATCAAAGTCCCGCATACAGACAATATACCCCGCTGAAGGTGTCGCTTGAGGAGATGTTTCAAGTTATAGAGGAACTAGGGCTGCTGTGTTCCCCGACACCGATATAAAAAATAAGGATTATTGAACTAAATTTAGTCTACTTTATTAGTCCATGAGATCATGACAATCGACAACCAAACATATATTAAATTAGATTATTTTGTTAGTCCAAATATCTAATCCAATCTCACATTTGTCTCAAAATCTAATCTAATTTCACAATTTATCCAAGCTCCCAAACATAACCTAACGATTTAAGAAGTGAGTCCAAAAAAAAAAAAAGATTATTCTTTAATTTATCCCCTCACATAAAATGATAATATTTAATTTCTCTTTAAAAGTATGAAAATTTTAATATATTTTTATTTTTGTTCAGAAGATAATAATGAACAATGAGTGTGTTGATGAATTATTATTTTTATTTTCTTAGTAGAAAATTGAGGGAAATTGATATTTTTATACTTTTAGTGGGTAAATCGAAGATTATCATTTTAAGTGGGGATAAATTAAAGTTTATCCAAAAGAAAAATACAAATGCCAATACATTTCAAGACAATAAGACATAACATATGTTTTTTTTTCTTATTTTTATCCCTTACTAAAATATTACTCAAGAAACTTAATTATTAAAAGAATGATTAGGTGCACTACTTGAGAAATACTTCAACGAGACTAATACTGAACTAATAGAACGAGTTGCTAATACTCTATCAAATATATATATATATATTTAAGACCCACTATTTTTATAATATTAATTTCAATGGATTCTAAAGTGAGACTCACTCTGAGCCAAATGACAGTATCTAGTAGGTATTCATACCACCTTAGTATAGTAGTAGGTCAGTCTTATAAAATTTTTTCTCTTACTACTCTTGTCAACAAATTCAAGTAGCTCTTTGAAAATTGCATCTTTCTTTTTATTTTTTTACTTCTTTGTTTTTGAGCTTTTTTTTAATTATTTGTATTAACTGATGTGACATTTATTTATTAAATGGTCTAATAATAATTTATTAATTGTAAAATTCATCATCTAATGGATAAGTAACACACATATATGAGAATTCAAATATTATAATATGTTATATCGTGTGTCATTAACCACATACGTTGGGTAATAAGTCTTATTACAACTGTAATTATAAAATCATTATCCAACTATAACTATGGTCAAATCTGAATACGTTTTATCTTTAAGAGGTATTTCGAATACGACATGGGTTTAAATGAGTTCATCTATAAAATTCACTCTGCTCTTGTCGATATTGCCATGCTCTTCTGATATGAGATTGATACCAAGCTGCTTTTTTCATTTGGTCTTCTCACAAGACTATGTAAACATACTCTTAGTTAGGTATTTACTAAATTACAACTCATGAAGTAAAGAAAATAACCTTTATAAGAATCAGACCTGGTTACTTAAAAATCCTTGGCACTCTACACTTCAAGTCTTTTGAATACTAACCTAAATTTCCATAAACCCAGAACCGTCTATCTTCAAAAGCTTTATTTGTAGTCAATAAATCTAGAATCAGGTTCTTTGCTTTAGGCCATGTTAACAAATAGTACCAACCATCATGTTTCTTTGAATTACTTTTCATTTTGAGGCATCTCTTTAGCTATTGAAAAATGGGCTCGGTAGATTAACTCTCACCTATAATACATACATGCCCTCTTATTTAACGCTAATTGACAATGAGCTAAACCTAACGAACATAACATCTTCTTAAACCAACACCCTTTTAATATCTATCCCTATTTTTACATAGAACTTAGAGAACAATAAAAAATAAAAAATAAAAAGTGAAAATGATATATGTAGGCATAAGGGTAAAAAGAACAGACCAGTTAGTTTCCTTGTGATTGATTTTTTTTTTTATTTAGCTTTGTTTATATCCCATCTGACTCTTTGTCTTTTTTCTCTTATCTTTAGCAGTTTTTGAGTTTAAAATGGAATGAGTTTTGAAAATAAAAGTTGATTGATTTTATCTGATATCCCGCTACAACTAGTTAAAATTCAAAATGGACAAGTATTTCCCGGTAATTTCCCTCTATTTTCACCAGCCGTCTGATTATTGATGATTTAGTACACATGATAGATTGTGATATAGATGTCAAATCGACAAGACGTGCTCGTGTCATTTCGTATTAATGTGCACATGTTCCTAGGTTCATAACTTTATTTTCTTCCAGATTTATTGCAATAATAAAGCCTTTCTAGATATTTCTAACCTTATTTCCTTGAGATTATTGTACTCGGTTATATTAATTACTTATTAGTTTACTGGTTCTTTTACTTCGGGTATAGAACAAGTAAATTTAAGACTAACTGATATGTCATATATCACCAACCTAAGTAAGGTCATTTACAACTGTAATTATAAAATCATTATCTGACTATAACTATGGTCAAACTTGAGTACGTTTTATCTTTAAGAAGTATTATAAATACGACTTGGGTTCAAATAAGTTCGCCTAAAAAAGTCACTCAGTGAAATATTTTTAAAAGTACTGTTTATGAAATAAAATCGAAAAAGACATGAAATAAAGAATGTAATTGAACAAAATAAGGAATGGTATTTCATCATTATTTGGGTGAAATATGAAACTAACAGTGGAAACTTATTCATAATATGTTACTCATTAGATTTATTATTTATGTTTAGTAGAAGGGTGTGAAAAACTAGAATGAATTGAACTTTCCTCTATCGATCCTAGTCTATTTATGTGATGAAAATACATATAACTTATTGTATTGATGCTTTTTCATAAATTGGAAAAAATTCAATTATCTTGTACCTTTTCTTTTAAATGGATTTCTCAATGATGTCATATGTGTTTTTATAGGATTGATAATGAGGTTATTCTGAAGCTGTAGATTTAAGTGTTTTAATCTCAATCATTCATTTAATATAATAGATAAATAACAACTCTATGAAATGAGAGTTATTATGAAATTTTTAAGTTTAAACTAATACTACTCAGAAAGCAAATGATAAAATTTTATCTTAATTTTTATGACATTTTACATGTGCATTTATTTAAGCTTGGTTATGATACTATGATGTGTTGTGAACCACTTTATGCTCTGATTATGTGCGTTATTATAGCTGACCCAAAAGTTTATGCTTTATTGATGGATGTTGTAGAAGAGGGAATATATTGCTGCAGCGACAAGCTTGCAGAAAATGAAAAAAGACTTATCTGCATATGAACAAAAATAAGTTTGAGCCAGAGAAAATACTGCAGCAATCTAAGGCCAAGCACAAAAAAAATTATCTAGACTTTTCACATGCTAACCGATAAAGTTTGCTATAGTAATTACAACACTGCCATGTCAGATGTAGACAAAATAGTGGCAGGCGGCACAAAAAAAAATGTGGTCCTAGAATGCCAAAATAGGACAAGTGTCCTCATGCCTTTTTGGGTTGCTAATTCCAAGTTATAAAATAGCACATTTTCAGGAAAAACATCATTCATAGCCATTATTTTCAACACAAAAAAGAATCAAAGAAGATTTCAGAGCTGCAACAAAGGAATTTCATGGAAAATAATTAGAGATATTTGAAGACTAAAGCATGATACTTTGGTACTTTTTGTATCTCAACTCTACTATTATATTTTACTTGTTTTTTTATTTGTTTGATGATGCATGTAATGGCAAAAATTTATGTTTTTATTATTTTAAAACTCATCACGAGCTAAACTTTAATGTAGTTGGGTTTTGAATAAGCTTAATAGTTATTCGACTTATATATGTATGTTGCTTAAAATCTGCTATAACATTTTATTTTTATTTTACTTATTGCAAATCTTTATTTCATTTGACCACTCATTTAGTGGATACTAGCTAAATAAAGAGCCTAAAAAAGGTTTAATTTAATGGAACAAGTCAAGACAATAAATATATGGTTTTAAATTGACTTTCCAAGTTGAGTTAATCTCGATTTAAATAAGGCTATGCTTAATATAAGATTAGTGAACAACTAGGCATAGAGATTCACCTTGTAGGGTAAATAGAATCTAGAACGTATAATGTTATGTCTAATATTAGTTTAACAACCAGTCATTATTAGATTGCATATAGATATAAGATATCCATTGTGCGACAGTTGAAGATGCATAAGAGATTTTTTCCAAAGCTGTAGTAAATATTATAGCAACTCTGACAAAAATGTAAGACAATCAATAACCATTAAGTGAGTTTTGAACCCAACTACCCATTATTATGAAATAAAATTAACTGATAGAAAATAAAAATTATAAATATGAAATTAAAAAAGAAATACTTTAACTTATTTGAGAGAACGTTAATTCTATAATTAAATTCTTAGAGTTTCACCTTTCACCTTAGCTTAGAAAATTAGTTATTCATATTGAAAAGAAAAATATACATTTTACTTGATAAACTTCTGAAATTTATTATAAAAAAATGTATGAACAAGAAAATTGAAAATAAAAGAAAAGAAACATGAGAGCTTTCTCCTCTTTTGCACACCCTAAATGCCTTAGCCGCTTCTTATTTTATATTCAAATTTTCATCTCCTAATAATTCAATCTTTCGACTTCTTCTTTATTATAATATATTTTATTAATTTTTTTTCTTTTTTGATAAATCAATAAAGGTAGCCCACCTTTATTGACTTTCTTTTTTTCTTTTATTATTATTATTTTATAAATCAGCCGCATTTCTTTTATCTATCATTTTTAATTTTAATTTTCTTTTTTATTCCTAAAAATACCTACAATACAAAATATAATAAATAAGATAAATATAATTTATATAAAATTAAAATAGGAAGATATTAAGATAAAATATGAATATGAGCACATTGATCAACGCTAAAAGTGATAAAATCATAATTTTAACTTTTATTAGATATAAACATTCTTGTATTAATCAACAAGATGCAAATTTCAACCAATACCCAATTTATTCAACCATTATTGAGAAGATCAATTGAGGTTTCTTGTTGGTTTCTTCAAATTCTCGAGCATCAATTTTAGTTTTAAATCTGTTAATCGAAAGAAATTTTTTTCTATAAAGCAACTTTAGTTCAAACTTTACTAGTTGCAATAACATTTGTCTGAGGACCACATAGTGATAATGCTTTTTATATAACGCTGTCTCTTACCTTATTTGCATCTCTATTAAGAAGGTGTAGGACAAGATTAAATCTTTTTTCATCTGATACATATCTAATTCATACTGCACATAATATAATTAATAACACAAGTTAATATTGATTAAAATATTGTGCAAACTAAGAAATCAAAATTATATGATTAATTTTTCATATCATATAAGTTGGGAATAACATTGCACAAGGTATGTTCATGAACTTACTTCATCACATACAAAACACAATCACTTCCATTTGACTCAATTGGTACATTATTTGGATACAAAATGTCAAAGCCAGTGAAATACAAGTTAGGATGAAAGTTAAAGGCTATATCTTGAAACAATACTAGGTCCAATGCATGTAATTGTATAGTAATAACAATAGTTATTGTATATTGCATCCAATAATTTCATAGACAATTCATAAATTTTAATTTAAGTTTTGCTAAACTATTTTCTCATGATGATTTGTTTCGTTCAAAACTAGTAAAAGAATCCTAAATCTCAGTAGCCTTATCTTTTATATTCATTATCATAAGATACCAATGTTTTATAAGCCTATCATACAAAGTAACATATATCTATGGAACAATACACAAATATTGTACTAATCATTACAAACCTCAAATGATAATAATAAAACATAAGATATTTGAGTAAATAAAATTTTTATATGCATATGGTAATGTTCCTTACCATTTCACAACTTTCCAGTGCACAATTTCAAATTCACAAATGTTTTATTTATGAACCAAAATTTCAATCTCTGGTCTATCAGTGCTTGAGACACCTGACACATTCACTACCATTTGGTACAAAATTCACAAAGTAATAGTTATATGAAATTGGTGAGATGTAACTTTAAAAAAAATCAAGATTTTTGCAAAACCTATTATATATTTGTAACAGTAAAATACATAACATACATACCCTAAAAACTGTTGGTAAAAACCAATTTCGAGATTCATGATCTTGCTTTAAACTCTCCTTTCTAGTTAATTACTCAACATAGTAATTTATGATTAATGAATAAAATCATCACAATTATGATTATTAAAATATGTACTACAAGTTGAAAACTAAATTATAAATTGATAATAAATATAGTCTTGCTCAAGTGTGAATATATGTGTGTGTGTGCGTTATATGGTTCATCAAATATCCAAACATTAGAAGCTGAGGAAGACGTAAAAATGCGAATAACAATATGTTGTTTTGTTGTTACAATTTTGTCTCTATATTAATTATACAGTCGCATTACCGATAAATTAAAAAAAATAGAGCATCAAAATACAAACATATCAAATATGATCATATTTAAATATATCGGTAGCTTTCATCTAGTTGTTCAAATATATCATTCTTCCTTTGAAAAAGGAGCTCTATGTTTGAATGAACCAAACTCCTTGTTAGGACGGCCTTTTTTTTTTTGGTGAAATTTTTGCAAGGAGATTTTGGGTAACAATTGGGCTTTCGAGGATCCCACTTCTTACTCTCAGTTATATTTAGATTGATCGATGGTACCAAATTCATAAAATCAACCCCATACATGGCTTTATCCTACATACAGAAGAGCGTGAATTTTAATGATTTTTTTTTTGTTTAATGAATATGGTAGTATAGATACTCTTAAAAAAAATTAGAATAATAGTTTATTATCATACCTTTTTTAAAAAATTGTGGAGGATTTGGTTCTATTTCAGTTTTCTATATGTGAATAAGTTTTTCAATGACAAACTTTCATCGCATGCATATTCAATCTTCTCCTTAACCTTTGCTATTTTCTCTTTAACCTCATCTCCATATCCCATGAAATTTTGACCACTTGATTCATTCTTGCTAATTCAAACTTCTTTACTAGCAAATGTCATCTTGTCCTTCCATGGGTGTGATTGCCTATGAGTTATATTATGTTCAAGTGTTTTACCTACACCATACTTTTTTTGCACCAAATATGTAAGTATTTATTGAAAAAATTAGAAGTAAGTCAGCAATTGAAAAAAAACGGATACTATAATGTAATAGACACGGCCTATAGAAACTTGGCAATACAAGCCTCAGTGATTTTGGGCTGGCATTCATGTATGCAGGACACGTGGTCGCACACGAGTTCGACTAAATTGAGTTGGGATTTGCACCTCCTCTGTGCAGGCGCACGTGGAGAGATCCATTATCCTTAAAATGCTTACTTATATATGGATGAGTATCTATATATAAATACAAATTAGCTCATTTTTTTCATGTGGGATAAGCTCCATTTCTTTTTAAATTTCCAACTTCAGGGGTGTATTTTAAGAGTCAATTTCTCATTCACCTAAGTATCATTTTGAGTATATAAATATATCTTCTTAAAGTGTGAATTCAGGGAGTAGAATCCAAACCTCTCAAAATTTTTTATCTTTGGTAAGTGGGTCCCACTCAAAATGTGCCCAAAAAATAGCATACTAATATGCTATTTTTTCAACAATATCTAGATTGTTCCTCTTTAGCTTTCAAGTTCATACGTGACAGTAGCAAGATTTTTAATTTCATTCTAAAATTTTTTTCATTAAGCTTTGTCAATTCCTTTCCATGGTTGCAATTACAAAAGTGTGCTTCACCTTTTCCATTTATTTTTATGCTTTGTTTGAGCTATGCATGTTTTCTTTCCATCTGCATTTTTATGTTAATAATTAGTTAATCTTGCATAACTATCAAATCAATTAGAATTTTTTTTTAGAATAAACAATACTTGTCAAAAATCCAATTTGAAATAAAAGAACTTAAAATATTATATTTTATTGTATCTTTTTATTTATTTAAAATCTCTCTTTTAACTTGTTTGTTGACCGATTATTTATTTTGAAAATAATTAAAACCTTTATTAATAGAAATAATGTGTATCATTCGTTAAATCTAATAGTACATATTCTTATATTATTGATGTTGTACAAAAATACAACATTATAGAGGACCCATGTTTAAAATATAAATTAATTTATTTAAATTGAATAATTTTAATTATTTTATCGATATATTGAATAATAGGTAGGAATTAATCATATTACAGGACTCCCTTACTCACGAAACAGGTTTCTTAAAGTATTGTTCGAGGAGGAATGTGAGTTCCTCACGAAATATTATTGTTATCTAAGTTTAATACAATATATTACAATCTAGTACAATGTAGTATATCAAATATACCTTTTTTTTTAGTATTTATTGACATAATATATGTAACACTACATACATAACTTACTTTTATTTTAAATAATTTTTGTAGTTGATTTTATTGAAAAAATTATAATACACATTTGTCATGTCACGTTGGAATTATATGGGTATTTCAAAATACTAATATTCATATTGGAGGGAAGTGAGAGCAATTATTTTTATGTTGATTTAATTACAAATTAGAATTGAATAAGTCAAATCTATATATGATTGAAATTATTTAGATTGAATTAAATTATGAGACGTATGGATGACTAATTCAAATTAAATACGAGAAAGAGAATAACTAATTTAAATTGAATTATGAAAAGGTCTATATAAGGTTTATCTATATAAGAGATATATAAAAATTCTTTAATGATTCCTGCTACAACAATATAAAGAGAAGAGAACAATCCAATTTATTGCTCTCTATTTTTGTCTCTTATTTCTTCATCAAATTACTTTTATAGTTCTAAACTATTGTGGTTGGGAGTGCAACCTTACAACATTGTCATTCTATCATGGAGTTCAAATATGCAACCTTACAATAATATCATTGCATCATAGAGTTCAAAATGCCTTTTTTGTCCTTCTTGCACCAGAAAATTTTCCTTTAAAATTGGATTTTGGTCTTAAAGACAAGTGCTCTTGTACATCCTAATGAATTATCTACTGGCTTATTTTGAAATCCAAAGAAGCAATGTTGACTCATACTTTCAATAATCTTAAGACAAAAATATGTGTTTTGATTATTACTTTAAATAAGGTATGCAAACTTATTATTTATGATTTATTTATTAAGTATAAAACATCTTCTAAGATTTAGGATATATTAAAATATATGTGGTACTGGATCATAAATCTCAATAGCATTTAAGAATGACTCCTTCAATTATAAGCATGTTTAAGTAAAAAATATTGGCCAATAAGATTTTGCAACGATTTATGTTGGCAACGAGTTATTACAAAGTTTGTAATAATTACTGTAAATTGATTTCAATCTAAAAATTTTATAGGTTATACTAGACATTCAAAGGAATCTTTTGAAATTTTTTTTAATGAAATCAGATAAGAATTCAATTTATAATTATTTTTTGAACTCAAGTACAGTACACTAAAAATTTCTAGTTCCAGCACAATAAAATTTCGAATAATATTTCCTATATGTATCCAATATATTTTTGGAAAGTTTCACAATTTTTTGACAAAAGAATAAATTGTTTCGAATTTTTGAAATTAGTAAGCTCAAAGTAGAAAATTGTTTGAAAAGTTTTATAAGGTTTAATACAAAAATTGTTTTCAATAGTTTTAGATGGAATTGTGCTACGATAATTTTATTATTAAAAAATTTATATGTCAGCATATGTTGTGTAAACTTAGAGATTTTCTTAGTGAAGGAATAATTTATTAAAAAATCAAAGACTAGAAACTATTTTATGTAGAAATAATATTGTTATTATTTGAGTTTTGAAGATACAATTGTGACAATTAGCATTCAGGAGATAAATATTAATAATGAGAACAAAAAAGCCAAGGAATTAAATTTCAAAGAAAATTTATTTGAGAATTAACATTCCCAAGAAAAAATAGTAGAACGATAATCCTAATTATTATTTCAATCTCATCATCAAAGGAAATAAATTGTTTTTTATTTAGAAAACTTGGACACTATCCTAGCTATTACGTTAGCCAACAAAAAAAATTAAGTTTAAAGAAATATAGACAAAAATATCCTCCATATGCCAATTTGATTAAAAATGATGACTTGATTACAATGCTTGTCTTCAAGGTAAAAATGGTATGTTATAATTTAGTGAGAGAAGAAAAAGACTTTGTTTTCCTTGATGATTTTTGGCCCAGTCCAGCCTTGGGCAAAGAAAAAATTATTCTTAAACTATTTTATAAGAAAATCCTCTCATTCAATAATTTATGCCATGTTTATAAAATATAATATTATTTTAGTTATGTCTTTGTACTGAGAAATACATGGACAAAAGAATCTTTTCAAGAGCGAAAAAATTATATTGTCAAATAATGAGGTATCTGTTAGGAAAATGATATTTTTTTGTTAACTCTTCATGCTTATAATTCTTAATGTTGTTAAGAATGAAAGGTATGAGACTTGGTCATAAATTTTTCTTATATTAAGAAAATAAGATAGCATGGTTTATTGTATAGTTTGAGCTTGTGAATAACAGATGTAATGTGTGTCTGAAATTAAAATCCACAAGGAAAACCTGTAAACCAATTTTATTAGTTTAGTTAACAGTGGCCGTAGTGATTTGAAATAAACTATGAAATAAATCATGACTAAAGAGGGTAGAACACATTATATTACCTTATTGATGATTTCTCAAGAATACAAAAATATATCCATTAACAAATAAAGACGAGGCAAATAAAAAATTCTTTATTTTATAATAATAAAGTTGATTTCAACTTAATAAGTAGATAAAAAAATTAAGAATTGATAGGGGAAGTGAACATAATTCAAGCATGTAAAATACTTATTGTGAGAATTATAGTAGTATCCATGAAATAACACTTCCTTGTTCACCTGAATCAAAAGATGTAACTGAAAGGAAAATAAAACATTGAAGAATAGGTAAATTCCATATTAATAAGTTTTGGAGCATAGATGAATTTCTTGGGTGGAGCTATGTTAATAGCTTACCACATTCAAAATAGAATATTCTATAAAAAAAATAGGAAGGACAACTTGATGTAGGGTGTTGTGTATCGCAAATAGAGTACTTTTCGGAGGGCATAACTTTGGCCATAGGTGTCTATTTTTGGTGTACAATATACCATTTCGAAGTTTGCGATAAGATGAGCAAAACTTAGAACAATAAAAGTTGTTCTAGTTTATGCTAAGCCCAAAATTTTTTTCTTCCCTGGTCATATTTAGGTTTAAGATTTTTTCCTATTTTTCTTTATTCTTCTAGGATTTTTATCTTTTTTTTTATAACTTGAATTTGGATTCTTTTTTTTTCCTTTCTTATTTTGGATAGGAAAATTTTATTATAAAATAATATTTTTGATTTTTTTGATTTTATTAATTTTGTGATATTTAGGTTTATTATAAAAAGGATTCAAAACTCTAGTTCTAATTCATTTAGATTTTCAATAAAATTTGCATTATTAAAAAAATTTGATTTCATATCAATAGCCTTTACGTTTATGTTTCGTTAGTGGGTATCAGAGCAATTTTTCTTGTTATCATGGTACGATCACACGAACAAAGAGGTAACCATTTCTGATGATACTGATTAGGGAATGCAGGCAATGTCTGTAGAGAGTATCAAATAGATAGTTGCAGAAGTAGTCTTGCAAAACATAGAGAATGCAATTAACCTGAGAATGGCAGTGATGAAGCAAGCAATCAAATTCTCTCCATGAATAACATAGAGAGAAGAATGCAAAAAAGAGTTAACCACGAGGAAGTTACTGAAGAAATTGATCCTCAATAATAACCTCATAATAATCACCGTGAAGAGATATAGCAGGGTTTCAATCATGCAGTAGTGCTTCAGAGCTTCGATCACGAAGTAGTTTTTTTAAAATTTAGAACCCGTGAGGCAAGTACAGTTGTGTGTGTGTGAATATTAAGAAAGCGATTCAGAGGAAGAAGATACTGAGGATTATGATAGAAGGCGCGGGAAGAGTTTGAATTATAAGATTGATATCAATATCACAGATTTTCATGGTTTGATGCATGTTGAAAAACTTTTAGACTGGATATCGAACGTATATGAATATTTCTCAGAATAAGCTGGTTAAACTTGTGGCATTCTAATTGAAGGGTACAACATCTGTATAGTGGTAAAATATGCAGAATTGAAGACGAGTTATGGGTAAACCACTTATGAAATTGTGGCTAGAATGCAGAAGTTATTAAAAGAATATTTCCTGTCAGCGGATTACTAGTAGCAATTATATGTGAAATATAAAAATTGTAGGCAAGGTAATCGCAATGTGGATGAATATACAAAATAATTTTATTGTTTACACTTAAGAAATAACATAGATGAGCTAGATTTTCTAACAATTTCAAAATATCTTAGTGGTTAAAATAAGAATTATAAGATGAGATTGTACACGTAATTTGGGCATGGGTACAGCAGCAGCTAGAGAAAAGAAGTTGATAGAACAAAAGTAACTTGAAGTTTCTAAAACCCAGCAGCAACAGTTCACTAGAGTGCAGAATAGACCAAGCAGTGTTGGGATTGAAAATAAGCAGAAAATATGGGCTAATAATAATGAGACACAATAACCAACATAACAGCAGTTAAAGCAGCAACCAACTAGGCAGTAGCCATTAAGGCCGCAGCAGTTCTAACCACATATGCAAAACAATCCATACACAAAGCCAATATTGAATAAGTATTCGAAGTGTGGGGAACTAAGACATCGATTGAATGAATGTCATAAAAAAAATTAAATTTAGTAGATTCTGAAGTTAGTGAGGTAGAGGTGAGTGATGAAAAAGCCTTGGAGTTAGAGGCATATGAAGGAGAGATGTTGAATTGCATTGCACAAAAAATTTTATTCGCATCAAAGTTTGAAGAGAATAATCAGTGCAATAAAATTTTTAGAAAATGTGTTACTATCAATGACAATATATGCAACGTGATGATTGACAGCAGTAGTAGTAAGAATATTGTGTCAAAGGCATTGGTTGATGTGATGGGGATTTCAACAGAAAAATATCCAGCACCTTACAGAATATGATAAAGAGATAATGAGTATGACAGAAGCACAAGTGACGAAGATGTGTCGTGTTCCTTTCTCCATTAGAAAAGTGTAGAAAGTAATGTGATGCGCAATGTAGTGGATATAGATGCATGCTATTTATTATTTTACAGGCCCTAGTAGTTTGATGTAGATGCAGTCCTTAAGAAAAGAGATAATAAGTATGAGTTTTTGTAGAATAACAAATGATTCGTTTGGTGCCTTTAATGAACAAGAAGAAAAATTCTAATGTCAAAAAAAATAATTTTCTAACTATTATTAAGAACCATTTAGAGAAAAACTACAATGGGTGCAAGAAACTGTAGAAAGAGGATAAGCTCGAGAAAAAGACTATTTCTGAGGAAGTACAGGCATTGTTGGCTAAGTTTGCTGATATTGCCCTAATGAAAATATCGGATGGACTGCTATCTTTACGAGATATCCTGCATCATATATACCAAGTCTTTGATGCAAGTTTACCTAATGTGCCCTATTATCGCATGAGCCCCTATGAGTATGCGATTTTATAGGGAAAGATTAATAAGTTGTTGTGCAAGGGATTTATTTATGAAAATATGAGTCCATGTACTGTACCAGCATTATTGGTGCTTATATAGGATGGGAGTTGGCATATATGTGTGGATAGTAAACAAATCAACCAGATTACCGTGAAATATCGATTTTTCATTCCCACCTTTCGAGATTTGTTAGACGAGTTGGATGGTGCTCAAGTTTTTCAAAGATAGATTTGCGTAGTGGGTATCATCAGATTTAGATTAGACTTGAAGATGAGTGGAAGACAGCGTTTAAGAAGAAGGAATGACTGTATGAGTGGTTTGTGATGCCATTCGAGTTGTCCAACATACCAAGTACTTTCACGTGCTTATTCGCGAGTTGCATGGAGGAGGACTGGGCGGACACATAGGTATAAACAAGATGAAGGCCCTTATATAGGAGCGTTATTATTGGCCACAAAAAATAGGGATGTGCACAAGATTTTACAGAGGTGTTAGATTTGCCAAGAGGGCGAAAGACTTGAGCAGAATACTAGTTTGTACATTCTATTACCTATTCTAAAAAATTATTTGGTTAGATCTATCTATGGATTTTAAGTTAGGGTTGCCACGCACAAGGACAGGTCTGTATGTATGAGTTCTAAGACTTCTAATGTCCTGTTGGCTTCAAATCTCCTTCTATTTTTTTTCCATTAATACAATTAACACAAATATCAATATCTGTAAAATCTAAAGGGTCGAAAATTTGGTCTGCCACAAGTCTTTCTATTCTCCATCTGGAGATATGACCAAATCTCTTGTGCTATAATGCAACTGAATTCTCATTGGTTAATTTTCTCTTTACCTCGTGTAATCAATTGCAGAGATTCATTAAATGAAACAATCATATCAATTAAATAAATATTATTATTGCTTGATAAAGAATCAGAGCCAACTAATTTTAAATCATGAAACAAACTGAATTTTCTATCTCCAAATGAACAAGAATAACCAGATTTATCCAAAGCGAAAATAGAAATCAAATTATATCTAAAAGATGAAATAATAAATGTTTAATAAAGATCCAAATAAAATCAATTCTTTGATAATAATCTAAATTTGCCTATTGCTTTAACTTCAATTATCTTGCCATCGGCCATATAAATGTATCTTTTATCATTACTTGGCTTTCGACAATTTAGGCAACCCTGCATAGACACATTGATGTGAGTGGTTGCACCATAATCTATCCACCGTGTGTGTCTAGGTACTGAAGTTAAATTAACTTCAGAACAAATCAAATTAAGAAGCATACCTTTCTTAGCATGCTATGTGTGATAGTTGTTGCAATGCTTCTTCTTATATCATTTAGTTCCACAGAAGAAACAACCAGTACCTTCCATATTACCTGGTTTCTTTTGAGGTGCTATATTTATAGCTTTCTTATCATTCTTCCTCTTTTTGCCCTCATATTTACCGTTAGAGGTAAAGGTTAGGTGAGCACTTTCTGCTTTATCTTTTTTAGCCTATCCGCTTATTGAACACAGTGTAATATAAGCTCATTCAGAGACCAAGTCTCTTTCTGATAATTATAGCTCACCCGAAACTAGTTAAACTATGGTAGTAAGGATATTAAAACCAAATGCACTAGCAAGTGCTCAGAGAGTTCAAGGTTAAGTACTCTCAGCTTAGAAGCAAGATGAGACATCTCAATAATGTACTCTCTAATATTGCCTTTACTTGTATACCTTATTGAAATTAGATTTTTCAAAAGCATACTATTTCAGCCTTTTCGTTCTTGACAAACCTCTTTTCAATATCTGTAAGGAACTCCATAGTGATAATTATCTTATCAGATATTGAGCCCCTAAATGTTTCTGAACTAGCCTTTTTCATGATCATCATACACATGCGATTTGATTTCTCCTACCTATCCAAATCCTTCTTGTCAACAGAAGTACTTGCATCTGTAAGATCTGTGGGAGAAACAATCCTTAACGCAAGGTCGAGATCCATGATTGCGAGAACTATTAAGAGGTTTTTTTGCCATGACTTGAAGTTTGATCCATTTAGCATAGGAATAGAATTGATGTTGGCAGTAATATTAGCAGGAGTCATAACTAAATTTAGGAAAATTAAACAAACAAAAAAAGCTCTCATTAGTCATAAAATAAAAATAAATTCAAATAAAGGTAAACCCTATCTCAAAATACCGGGCACTCTATTAATATTTCATTTTTGGATAAAATATTAACTTGTAAGTAATATCTTGGTGCAGTAATCAAACATTGATAATACAGAATATGTCAAACAATATACCTTCATTTGGGCTGATTTATTGTTCACATGTAAAATTCAAATAATTATAATGTATTTATTACCACAGATGTACATGCAACTCTGTCAAATATAGATATTCCTTTGGGCTGATCGATATTTACAAAAATTACATATACACAAACCGTTTATATTCTAAAATAAATTAATTTCCACAAAAAAGTCATTTTGGAGACATATTGCTTCAATTAATTTATCTTAAAATATATATTACTATATCAATATTTGAATTTAAAATTGTACCAAAATATTACCCAAAAATTAAAAATATTTTTTAAAATTTCTGGTCAATGGTCAACAATTGATAGTTGACCTTTGACCAGTCAACAGTTGATGGATACGGTCAACTATTGACCGGTTCGGGACTAGACCGAACCAGCCCCATTCAAATCGGGTTGGATAGAATCGGGTTGACCCGACCCAGAACAAACCCTAGCCTCTTTTTTAATGTTCCATTTATTATTATTATTATTATTATTTTATAGACTAAATCTTAAACATAAAGTTTAATTCATTAAGCCTAATTTCTAATGGGCCTAAAATTAAATTTCAATAAACTTAAACAAATTTAAGACTTAAATGAAAACCTCTTAATTTATTATATCTAAAAACCTTTTAATAAAATTTCAGATACCTTTATGATATAAGCCATAAAATCCCTTCCTATCTTTTTGCAGTAGACCATGTCATTGCTTTTTTTAATTTAAATCCAACTACACACACACACGCACGCACACGCACACGTAGACACACACACACACACACACACACACACACATACATATATATATATATATATATATATATATATATATATATAAACCGAATATTCATATTTTCTTTAATCCGAATTTAATTTGTCTTCCTTAATTCTCAATTGTATTAAATTGAGAATTTTCAAAAATCTAATAGTTTAAATATATACTTGTGTTCTCAAATTCAATAATTCTATATTCAAGAACACCAAATTTTAATCATTAATCTAATATAAATTTAATTCTCAATGATTCAATATGAAGAGGCTCTGATACCACTTGTTAGAATAATTAAATTCTTTATGGTAAAATCTATTACCTAAAACCCAAGAAAATTCATACTGAGAATCAATATTTAAATATGCAGAAGTGTATCTAAACCCATAACGTTGAATAATCCTTGAGGGTTATATAGTTGGCCTTCCAAATCAACACGTATATCCTAGAGAGCCATTCAATTTCTCTGTGCACTCTTTCTGATGATGAGATATCAAAGAGAATATAATAGATTTTATACGTGTGACCTGGAGACTATAACCACTTATGTAGACAACTTTTTCTGTTTTCTTAGGTATTCCTAATTCTCCCCATTATAGAATTAAAGTACCACTAAGTCTCTACACATTAAAAGACCTACACCCTATTAGATACATTAAAGCACAAACTACGAAAATCTAAGCACTTTTAATTGGGTTTAACCTTATATGACAGTCTGCAATACATAATTATTCACATATAAACCCAACGTTGGATTAAGGATCCAATAATATTGGATAAAATATCCAACAAATTATTCATACATATAATCATAATAGTTTTATAAGAAATATGATAAGAGAAATCATCTATACTAGTACCATTAATGCTTGTCATTGATTTAATGACCTTTGTGCTGCGGTCCATTGAATGACTTAAGCTTAGTCTCGCGTGAATGATTTTTATCATTCCATAGTTAGTGAGATTATGAAATATATATTTAACATTTTACCCTTGACATTAGGGGTGGGCAAATTCGGGTTCGGGTCGGGTTCGGGTCCACCCGATCGGGTTTCGGGTAAATCGGGTTGGGAAAATTCAACCTGAACTCAACCCGAACATATAATCGGATCGGATCGGATCGGGTCGGATCGGTTGTTTTTATGTTTTTGAGTTTTTTTTTTTTAATTTTCGGATCGGATCGGGTTTGATCCGATCCGATCCGATCGGGTTGATAAAATTTAACCCGATCGGGTTACAAGTATCATCCGAACCCGATCCGAACCCAAAATTTTCAGATCGGATCGGGTCGGATTAAATGCCCACCCCTACTTGACATGTGGCTTGTTATCATCAAAATTAAAGTTTGTATAGCTATTTAAGCCAACGCTTTTTATTTATTTTCTTTTTAGATTATTTTCAAGTTCCAACCATGTTTGAGATTGCTGATGAACCCAACCCTACTCAATTGAGTGACAACAGAAATATAGACAACATAAATATTTTATTAATAGAAGATTTGCAGAACATTCCAGTAGCCCATAAATTATAATGGAAAAAATTTTCAAAATGGTCTCAGTTTGTTCAAAACTTTCTTAAAGGAAAGGGTAAAAATTAGTCACCTACTTGGTACTGGGACCAAACCAAGGGATCCTAGATTTAATGATCGGAATCAAGCTAACTTTATGGTTATGTCCTAGTAGTGAAGTTCAATGGTTCCAGAAATCAGTGGCAAATGTATGTTTCTTACCACAGCTAAGGAAATATGAGAAACTGTCAAAAAAATCCTATTCCAAAATGGGTGATGTCGTTCAAACTTACAAGTTAATAGGGAGAGTTGTTCTAACCATTACCTATCTTATAAATTGGCCACCTTCTCTGATTCTTGGGTTTAAAAGTCATGTGTGAGTTTTTACAAAATATCTTCTAGACTTACACACTACTAATTATCTTATTCCCCAAATTTTTTGTTGTGTTTCGTTTGTACATCTTCACTCTCATAATAAGGGAAAACTAGATCCACGAGCACTTAAATGTGTATTTATTAGTTATTCTTCAACTAAAAAAAGGATACAAATGTTTTCATTCTCTGATAAAAAAGTTTTTATGTCAGTTAATGTTACATTTGTTGAAAAAAAGAAAGAATATGATCTATTTTGTCTTTGAGCGAAAGGTACAAAATAGATCGGATTGATTTTTTGTTCAAACGTACCTTAAATTTCAATTAAAAGACTATTGGCTAATTTTTATTTTTATTTTTAGATTTTATGGTGTATATTTAAAAGAGGTTGACCTCTTTGCTTTTTCATGATATTATCCTCTTCTTTCACCAGTCTTTATCACTAGGGGGAAGACATCATTTATGGAAGATAAGAAGAAAAAATTATTTTTGTTTCTGGAACTTGACTCTCATTCTCCTTTTTCATCTACAAACATTAAAAATCCTCTAGATTTTACCCCTGTTGATTCTCAAATTCCTCCAAATCTTAGTTTTGTATCTATAGAACTTGAAAACCCTTGTACTCCTAACTTTAAGTTTTTTGGACATAATAAATAGGTTCAAAGTTCCACTTGTACAGTATTGGCTTATTTAAGGAGAAAAGCACCCATTGTTCAACTTATGTAAGTACAAGAATTGGAATTAGCCCTTGGTAATGATGTAATTAAATCACATTTTACCTTCTCAAGAAAATATTTCTAGTTCTAATAAAGAAAATAACAATGATCTTGCTATTTTTATTAGAAAAGGCATAAAAAATGTATCCAACATCCTTTATATTCTTTGTCTCACTTATGTCTTATGATAAGTTGTTACACACCCATAGAACCTTTCTCATACATCTAAACACCATAACCAATGACAGTAACTCAGCCATTAAGTTATATGCAGTGGAGAAATGCTATGAAAATAAAAATGGAGGCCTTTGAGAAAAATAAGATGCTGGATTTAGTAGAGTTACCAAAAGAAAAGAGTCTAGTAAGTTGCAAATGGGTGTTCACTATTACATCTAAGGCATATAGATCTCCTGAAAGGTATAAAGCTAGGTTGGTGGCTAAAGGAACTCAAACTTATGGGATTGATTATTTGGAAAAATTTGCCTAGTCGCCAAAATAAATATTATGAGAGTATTATTATTTTAGCTGCTAATCTTGGCTGGAGTTTTCAACAATTTGATTTCAAGTACGCCTTTTTAAAATACCTTGCATGGTCTGAAACAATCCCCTAAAGCTTGCTTTTGAAAATTTTCTAAGGTCATAACTGCCATGGGATATAAATAGAGCCAAGGTAACCATACTTTGTTTGTCACACATTTAGTTTCAGCGATAGTAACAACATTATTAATGTATGTAGATGACATTATGGTATTATAAAATGATTTAGAAAGAAGTGAAGCTTTAAGGAGATGCTTAATTAAGGAATTTGAGATAAAAGAGCTCGATAGATTGAAGTATTTTATTAGTATTGAAGTTGCCCACTCAAAGCATGGAAACTTCATATCACAAAGAAAACACATATTGGATTTATCGAAGGAAATAGTAAAAATATGGTGTAAGCCAACTAAGAGCCTTATAAAACCAAACCATAGACTTGACGAAGCTTATGCAAATGCAGTAGTGGATAAAGAGACATATTAGAGCCATGTAAAGAATTTAATTTATCTTTCTCACACTAGATCTAACACTGCTTATACAATAATTATATGAGCAATTTATACATAATCCTAAAGAAATTCATATTCATGTTATATATAGGATCATGTAATATTTGAAAGAAACGCCAGAGAAGGGAATTTTGTTTAATAAATGAGAAGTGCTGACACTTGAAGCCTATACTGATGTAGACTATACAAGGTGTATTTTTGATGGGAGATGAACATCAGGTTATTATACTTTCTTTTGTGACAACCTTGTCACTTGAAGAAGTAATAAGCACAACATATTTGACAAATCAAGTGTAGAGGCTAAGTTTAGAGCAATGGCAATAGAGATTTGTGAGTTACTGTTGCTGAAAATCATCCTACAAGACTTAAAGATTTAATGGGAAGCATCTATAAAGCTTTATTGTGACAAAAAAATCAACTATTAGTATAGCACACATCCTGTTCAGCATGATCGCACTTCATAAAGAAAAAGCTGGATATGGCCTAATTTGCACTCCATTTGTATATACTAATGGCCAGTTAGCGGATGTGTTAACCAAAAGTTTTGAGTAACAAGGTGTTTCAGAGTATAATAAACAAGTTGGGGATGGAAAATATCTATTCACCAGCATGAAGAAGAGTGTGGTAAAAACATCTAGCTATATTTAACTATAAATATTGTTGCCTTAGAAGATTTTGATAGTTGTCAATCCCTAATCATAGGATTTGATTTAGTCTTTAATTTGTAGGGATTTGTCCTCTATAAATATATATTATCCTAGAATTGTATTGTTTTAAAATCAATAAAAAGCACATTATAAATTTCTCAATATTATAAATATATCAGCATCTAATGATCCATACAAATAAACCATTAGCACGTCCATAAGACGCATGTCAAGCCTTTTAGAAATAGTTAAACTGATCAAGAATCAAACCATAATTGTACACATTAACAGTAATTAGGTCTGCCTATAACCAACACCAGGTCTTTATAAAAAGCCTTGTGTAATGAGTAGTGCTTTATATTGAACCATCCACTTCGTTGTTATATTTCTGTAAAAATATCCATTTGTACCCAACAAGATTAATATCTTCATGTGTTTGGACTATAGGTCCAAAAACATCATATTTAGCTAAACAAGTCGATTTTTTTATATTACTTCTTCCCGATTGGGCCATCATATCTCAGTGTACAATCATCGATAGATTATTTTGGCAAGTGATTTGCAATTTATTGTAAGTCAATTATTCTCTATACTTTATTTTCACTCTGAGTGGTGTGGGAATCTAAATAAGAAAATTTAATTACCTGTTATGAAAGCTCAAGTCCATCATCATGTGGCAGCTTTTTCTGTCTTAACGGAGGAAATTTTGTCTTATCAATATGACAATCCAAAAAATGTACGATAAATAAATCACTGGTAATAGGCTGAAGATATCTTATAATAGACACCAAACATAAATCTTCAAATGTTATTGGGATCCCATTTTAGTGCGTAGAAGAGGTGCGATAGGCACTTGTACAACACAATCAAAAGCATACAAATAGGATATAAGAGGTTGATGCCCTATTACCAATTGTAATAAAGAATACTGATGATAAGTAGTAAGCCTCAAGTGTGTTAAGGCCAGAGTATGCAAAATAATAAATTCCCATTCCAAACTGACATGCATTAGTCATCAAAAGCATTAGCAGGAAACTCATCAGCATTATCTAGTCTTATAGTCTTGATTGGATAATTTGAAAATTATATACATAACCTAATAACCTGTGCAAGTAATCTAGCAAATGCAATATTATGTGTAAATAATAAAAAAATATTGTGACCATCGTATAGATGCATCAATCAAGACCATAAAATAGCGAAATCTAAGTGGTTGAATATATCTACATATATCTATCTAAATTGTTTTTGTAAAAATGATAGAGATTTAAGACCAATATTTGAAAGAGATGGTTTGATTACTAGCTTACCTTAAGACCAAGTAGTGCAACTATTCTCATTACATAAAAGAATCTATAAATTCTTTAAGGGGTGAGAATTTCAATAATTTTGTGAATCATAGTTAATTTACGGTGACCTAGACAGTCACGCTAAAGTATAAAAGCTTTTGGATCACAAATCTTTTCATTCATAATTATGTAGCTCTCAATTGCTTTTATCGTTGTATAATATAAGCCAGATAAGAAAGCTAGAAGCTTTTTTTTTATATATTTTTCTGGCCTAAGATACTACAATTACAATGATATTCTGTATTTTGCTCATTTAATATCTCTATATAAAACTCATTACGACAAAGATTTAATTGAGTGAACACATAGTGTCATTGATACATAATTATGTATCATTTTTAAATATAAACATGGCTCTAACATAGCCCTTAATCAGGTTTGTTGGGCCTGGGATAGTATTCACTTTAGCTTCAACTAATGTTAAACTCATGAATTATTTTTTTTATTACTTAAAATAGTGTATGTAGCTACACTGTCAGCTAAACATATATTTTTATCATGCAATCCTCTTTGAAAATCCATATCCAAAGTGATCTTGGTAATGTGTTATAGATCAATTGTGAACTTATTTTAAGATTATTAAATAATTATAAATAAGAAAAACTTTAAAAATTAGATGGAAAAAGCCAAGTAAATTGGAAAGGGAAATAAGCTAAAGTATGAGGCATTAGTAATGCTTCATTTTTTTATTATTTAATTACAAAGGTTAATGGCCTTATTTATAGTAAAGTTCCCACCGACCATTTCCATGCAAAATGTTCAAAAAAACAAACATACTAAAATATAAACATACAAAAATTAATATTATGAATGTTTGTAATGTAAAATTAATATTATCAAAATATAAGAAAATGAAGTGAAGATGAGATAATTGTTTATAAAATATTCTATATTAACCAAGTTAAGCATGCATGTAGGCTATATAATGAAGTAGATAGGTGTAACCGATGAAGCAAGTAGTTTTTTGCATCAAAATCAATAAGAGCTTTAAAGCTAGCACATCTTGGCTCATTCCTTGGGCTATTTTTGGGCTGGAATCATGCGGCCCGTAACATTTAGGTCACATGTATGCATGTGCTCTACAATAATCGTGATCATCAACATCAGCATCCACATTATCAAAAGTATGCATAATGCATTGATTTATTATCATCATTGCCGCCACCATCACGGTCAAAATCTTGTACACCTTCACAGTTATCATCACTACTACCACTAAACCACCATCATCCCAACACCATTATCATCATCAACTACTGACTTCAGTCTCATATTTAAAGTGTGATGTTATAACATTACACATTAAGATATAAAGGTAAAGTAGTCGATTTACTATTTTATTTAAGTATAATAAGTAGTAAATAGAAATTGTGAGTTTCTTGATAACAGTGGAAGAAAAATGTTGCCTAATAAATAAACCATGGTTGAAAAAACCTTGAATCACAATCACAAATTTCTAATTAAACCAAATAATAATAATAATAATAAACAATTATGTTATCTATATTTATTGTAGTTGGAGATGGCTTTGGTTATGAAATGAATCATCTCGAGACAGATCTCTCTTCGTTCGCTTGTCTCTAAGCCATAGAAATTAAAGAGGTTGGATTGCTAGGTACATGTTTATTTTTAGAGTTCCTACAGGTAGTGCAGTAGGTGATCAAGTTTATTTGTACGCCTCTGCCTCCGTCTTGGATTCTGAATTTTTTAATATATCTTTCTACTCAACATTTGCTCAGATGTTGCACCACTTTTAATCCCACTTTGAATTGAACTATTAATTAAAATCAAATCTTAATCTAATGGTTGTGAACGAAGGGGTATCATACCCAAATAAAGGACATATATATATATATATATATATATATAAAGACTATGTACTACAAGCAAAATAACAATAGATGACAACCATTTTATGACAAAAATTATTTTATAATTTAAGTATGATGGACTCGTGATAGAATTTTGATCTATCAAATGATTAATGATGCACTTGTGATAGAGTATTTGTCTATTAGGAAGTTATAATATGCGTATGATACTATGATAGAAACTAAATCAGTCACAAAAATTATGATAGAAATTTTACATTGATCGTGTTTGACTAAATTTAAAAGTATTATTTTCATTTTTTTAAAAATTCAAAATGCAGCGTATAGCTTGTAAACTAATTTTTGAAATAAAAACATAAACTCCGAAATGGTGAGTTTAACCAAAATCTAAACAAAGCCAAAAATTTCCCTAAGTCCTAAAATACTATATAAGTCACTATAGCCATCGTTACTCTCACTCTCATTACAAAGGCCACTTAAACCCAAAGAAGACTCATCGTCACTCTCACTCCACAATTAGCACTGAAACCCCAGCCCTATTGTCACACTTTCAATCAATCTGCCTATGCTCACCATAGTGATTGTCACTCTCAGTCTTATAAACGAAACTCAAACCCTAGGCACAGTCATCGTCACTCTCACGCTCACTCTTACAATTAGTACTCAAAACTAGCCAAACTCATCATAACCCTCTCAATTGATCGGATAATACCACTACTCAAACCATAGCTGGCCAACTGTTCTTAATTAATCACCCGAACACCATAGGCCACAACCAATGAGCAAACAACAAAGCAACACCCAAATCACAGATCCATTGACTGAATTCAAACCATCTACTCCCTGAAACCATCACGCGAACTAAAGGATTGTAGGCCTAAACCTTTAGTTTCAAGTTTTCTTCTTCTTCTTCATCTAATTGTGTTTAAGACCCCAAGTGGTTGAATGAAACTTAGTATTTTGGAGGGTTTGTGAGAGAATGAGTAACTAAATGACTAAATGAGATGATAGGTTTGGTTAAGAAGTTGCATTAGATAATAAAAATAGAGAGAGTGAAGGCTTTTTTATTTGTGACTTGTAAAAGTTGAAGTTTATAGAGCTGGAGATAGACAAAGAAAGTTGAGACTGTGAAAGGCTGTTGATAAGGTTGCTCTATATTTCTGTTTGTGATTTTGTTAGCGAAGAGGTAGGAGGGTAAGGTAATTGCCACCCATACTTCCTTATTTTTGCATAAATGTGGAAACTTGCAAACCCAAAAAAGGAAAATGCCAAACAAAAGTAGTAATCTGTGTTTTATTACTTGGGTAAAGCAAAAACAATAGCAAAGATCTATAACTTGTTACTATCACAACTATGAGAAAGAGAAAGAGAGATTAAAATGGGGTTGTCTGGTTTTGCTTTTAATGGTTATAATTACATTTTATTACCTCGCAAACCAACTTTTACTTTTTCAAATTTTTCTTGTTTGTAACTTTATCTGTTTTTTCTTGTTTCATATTGTATTTCAATGACACGGAGTTATATATTGATAAATGTTATCTTGATTTGTATCTTATGAATATGTTGCTTTGGTTAATGTTATCCTTTTCACAAATGGGGCAACCCTTTTTTTTAAAAAATAATATTAGCATATGCACGCAGGGCAATCAAGTTTGTCACACGTGTTCCAAATATGTTTACACGAATTATTTAATGGACTAAAATATGCTTTTTTTTTTAATTTTAGTCTTGGATTATTTGCTACTATTTTTTTGAAATTCACGCTTTGCTGGTGAGTTTAAGGTCCTTTTAAGCTTTTTTTAATGCACAATATCAAAGTCAAGGTATTTCAATTCTTTAATACTCATTGACAAGCAATAAACTTAATGAATTAATACATTTTAATATGCTTAGTAAATTAACCCAACTACCTTTATTGTTTATTTTTGTTTATTGTTTTGAATATTTGAGTTTTTTTTTTTTTTATATGCTCCATTAGTCTTTGTATTGCACTGTTAATTGCTTTTTTAACATGTAAATATTTGCTAGTATGTGAGACCGATATGTTTTGATTTTTTTTTTCCACATTTGTATGAGTCAATCTTAATTTATTAATTTTTTTTTATGAAAGAACAAATTTGCCTAAACTATATCAGGTTGCTATATTACTCAATCATCCCAAATAAAATGGAACAAGGCCGTTTGGATTCATATGTCCAGGTTTTGTGTCACCCCATCTTAGATAAATACCAGACATTTCCCATCCCAACAAAGTAGAATATAGATTACCTTAACATTCTAAGATGAGATTTCTAAAGGTAAAATAGATTACCTTAACTAAATGTTGTGTGTCTATCACTTTAAGCCTAAAATAGTATATATTTATAATTATCTTTTTGGTTTATAATTGTGAATAGACCCCTCAACAACCTGGAAGCGTGGATTGTGGCTATTATGTCTTGAGTTAATGAAGGACATTATAGCAGACCTTAGTTTGCTAATAAATGATGGGAGTTAGTGATGAATAATATCATACGATTGGTTTATACCATATATACTACACTATTGTGAAAATTTGACAATGTTAATATGTTTTTTAGTTCCATGGAAAGACCATGTACAGTCAAGCTGAAATAGATAAAGTTTGCTTGGAGTGGGCTAACTATTGTTTTGAAATCAATAACACAGCAAAAAATAGTTCGTATACATCTCAAACTATACACAAACATTTTTATTACTTCTATATATTATAATTTGTGAAAGACAAGTTGATTGTACACTCGAATGAGTTAACCTCCTTAATTGAGATTAGTTAGTTATTGGATCATGAATCACTTATGTCATTCCTTGTATCCATCGAGGACATGCATTTTCTCTTTAACAATTCAAAGTATTTTACACAAAGTGACAATCGCAGTGACATAGCTAGCTAGCTAGGTTTCTTCAACTACACTTAATCTTCTGTTTATTCATCAACAACTGTAGTTGTTAATAAATTTGAATAATGAGGTTAATATTTAGGCAAAAATAAAAATAACAATAAAGCCGATATAAAAAATAACAAAATACAAACAAGTTGAAGGGAAAAGTACATGCGACTGGTTCTTAATTGCTAAAAAACAAAAATAATGTGACCATGTGATCGGTGTGTGCATTTGGCAGTAAATCTATATACTTTCTATTCAAACCAAAGCTTGCTCTTTATTTATGTACTTGTAGGAAAGTTAATTTATTTTTATGGGTACCCTTTTGGTTTATTGATGCTAATAACTCTATGAAATGAGAATTATCATAATATATGTATACTTAAATTTGTATAACTTCGAGAGTAAATAGTAAAGTTTTATTATATTTTTAATTATATTTTGCATGTGCATGTGTTTAATTATAGTTGCAATAAAACGATGTGTTGAAGACCATTTCATGCCCTAATTTTGTGCATAATTTTAAGTGACCCAAAAGCTTATGCTTGACAAGAGATGCTGTAGAAGAATGAGCACAATGCTGCAACAATGGGCTTGCATAAAACAATAAAAGAATGGTTTGCACACTAACAAAATGAAGCTTGAAACAGAGAGAATGCTAGAGGAAATTGCTACAACAATTCGAAAGCAAAACAAACAGACATAAATTATCTAATATGTTACATGTCAGCAGACAAAAACTGTTATAGCCATTGTTGTACTGCCACTATCAGGTGTAGACAAAATAGTGGCAGGTAGTGCACAAAATATCATGTGGTTCTACGTTATCAAATGGTGACAAACGTCCTCATTTCCTCTTAAAGTTATTCTAATTCCAAGATATAAAATAACTCATTTTAAGGAAGCACATCATCACCACCTCCATCATCAGCTTTAACTGATCTTCAACACATCTTTATAATATTCATTCTCATCATCTCCATCTATAACCGTCACTTACAAGACCCAAAGGAGAATTTTAGAGCTGCAACAGAGGAGAAACATGAAGAAGAATAAGGGATACTCGAAGATCAAAGCGTGACACTTTTATCTTTGTTGTACTTCAACTTTATTTTTATATTTTTTTGCTTCTAATATCTATTTTTGATGATATATCTTATGACATACTCTTGTGTTGATATAGTTTTAAATCTCATTATGAGCTAAAATTTTAAGTAGTTAGATTTTAAATGAACTTAATAATTATGTGACTTATAAATATGTGTGTTGCTTAGTATTTGTTATAATATTTTGTCTTAGTTTTATTTATTTCAAATCTCTATTTTGGCCGACCACTCATTTAGTAAATACAAGCTAGGGAAAAGCCTCATAAAGATCTGGTATAGTGGAACTAGTCAAGACAATACATGGCTTTAGCATGGGTTTTCCAAGTTAAGTTTAACTCAATTTGAATAAAGTTATACTTAATATAAAATTAGTGAAGAACTAGACATAAAGATTTACCTTATAAGGTTAATGGAACCTAGAACGTGTAATGTTATATCTAGATGTTGGCTTAATAACTTATCATTATTAGGTTGCTTTTAGATATAACATATTCAATAGGCGACAGCTGAGGATGTATGAGTGATTCTGCCCAGTGCAGTAATAAATGTTGTAGCAACCAAACTTTAAGTGAATAGTAGTCAATAACTATTAAGTGAGTTTAGAATCCAACTATTGCATTTAGTTTATTACACTTTTAATTCTACTAGATCTTTTATCGTATAATTTATTTTTATTTTATTATTTTATTAAAATTACACTATAAGATTAATGTAGCGCAAATCTCAATACATCAATCTTTTTAAAGACAAACTAAATATTTATTATTATATTAATTGTTATGTCTACTTAGACACTAACACATATTACACATTTTATAAAGGACAAACACCCATGGCACGCAAGCAATAGATGCTGATGCTTTTACTTTAATAATTAATTCTTTATAATTACAGTGTTGGCTATATTCATTGGTGCTGGACATGCATATTAACTTTCAATATGTAATGATTATGTTGTATCTAAAACTCAAGTGTTTTGTTGTAGGAGTTAATTCTTTATAATGATAGTGTTGGGTAAATTCAATTGGTGTTGCACATGCAGTTTGAAAGAAGCTGCTGGACTTGGAAGTTTTGCTGCGTATTTGTTGACGATGGGGGGTTTATGTACTGGAATTTTATTGAGTGTTTGGGTAATATCGGGCAGGTCTCCTCAAGGCTCTTTTAGCTCGAATAAGGCACCCCGATGACATCTTAGCTCGAGCAGAAGGCCCGACTACTCGCATAAAGACGACCTCACCAGACGTCTCTCATGGGTGAGGTCGTGGAATTCAGAGCCGTGCGAGCCCCGAGCACTCCTCAGCCTACTCGAGGTCGTCCACCCTGGTCAAAGCCGGTCAAGGTCGAGGACTGGGCACTCCTTTCGTGCTCGTAGACGGTGAGCTCCCGAGCACAACTGGGTTGTCTGGTCACAAGACGAAGGAAAAGCAAGACCCGGCCCAGGGCAGCCCGACCCGTTTTCTCAGAATCCTGGCACACCTTTAAATGTCTGACCAGGGCCCCACGAGGTATGGTGGCGGTACTATTGCCGATGGCCGGCACATGCCCCCACGGCGTCATCATTCCTAGCGCACACTCCCGACATAGTGGTCTGGCCACGTGAACCAGATTAAGAAGACAGCCACGCATCCCCAGGGAATATTACGCCAATCCCGGCTGTCAGAGGGACCCAGACACCACCAACATGGGAGTGAACAGCCTGAAATTGGAAAGAGCGGGAAAAGTGAGTATAAAAGGAAACGAAGGGGAACGTTACAAGGGTTGGAAAAATTCTAATTCAGAAAGAATCCGTAAACTCATACAGGTTCTTCCTATTCTAATTCCACTTATCTGGGTTCTTTGAAAACATAATATTCATTCAAAAAGGGAGGGCGAAAAAATATCCCTTTCATCTTTCCGGTTTCCTTCATTAAATGAGATACCAAAAAGAACAACCCGATTACTGACTTGAGCGTCGGAGGGTTTTCGCCGGAACACGCCCGGCAACCCCTGACCCTGTTTTCTGTGAAGTACAGGTCTGGGAGATCATCGTTCTGGAGAAGACGGTATAACAGGAAGAAAAAGGCAGACCTGCTCGAGCTCGAGCTAACCGCGAGTTGAGGTTTCTGGATACTGTAGCTATCCGCGAGTAGAAGGTTCGAGACACTGTTTAAAGGCACTGTTCGAAGGTTCGAGGCACTATTGAAGACACGCGGGAAAAACTGCATCAACATTGAGTATGGGAAGAGTTCTGCACATTTGCTTGTAATATTTGAACATTTGCTCTTAGTTGCTAGAATTTGTCTTCTGAATTACTTTGGTTGCATATAATTGTCGGATACAAGTGTTTCTTGGATGATATTATTAATCTAAATTCATTTTGGACATAATATAATGTATAATTTAATTTTTGGTTCATATTGAATTTGTGATTGAATTTCAAATACAGGAATGCATAAATTTAAATGAATTAATTCATAATTTCTTTCAATATAAATTTAGATCATATAACAAAAAAAATTAATCATAAATTAAGTCAAAAACAAAATAATTTATGGCAGAAAATTTCAATTGTAAATTTTGTCACAAACTAAATAATTTACCTGCTAAAATTAACTGGATAATAATAATTCACACATGAAAATCAAATTTTCCGTCAAAATTTCAAATTTAAAAAAATCAAATTTTCCGACAAAAAATAATTAAAATATTAATTTTTTATTACATGGGACATATGACTTCTAAACACTATCATAAGTTCATGACATATTTTTTTCTATTATAAAAGAGTAATAAATACATAGATGACGGAAAAATTCACTGTCATCTAACATTTTTTATGGTAGTTCAGTCATTTATTACTAATTTTCTTGTAATAATGTTTAGGTCATTTAAACATGAAGAAAATGATCTTACACCACTTCTCAACCATCTTTCCTAAAACAAATTTCAATATGTAACATCTATATTTTATGCATCAAATATATTGTTTACTATAGGAACAATATATTAATTTTTGGTAGGCTTGCAATATTCAAGAGTATTCAGGTTTGCTTTCGTCGATGCATAATGCAAGTAAACAATTAAACACTTCATTGTATACTATAAGCATATTTGCTTAATCCATGTACATTACTCAATTGGTAGGAGCAAATAACGACTTAAGGAAAGTGAATTTTGTAACATGCCTTGATGTGCACATTAATTTCCCGTAGTTTACTTAACACTGTCATTTTCTTCGTATTTATAGTGTTGTAAAACTCTTTACTGTAATAAACTTCCTATCATTATTAATGAAATTCTCTACATTTTTCATTACCCACAAATATATATCCCCAACAAACAGTTCATAATATAGGAATGCAACCTTCAAACCTCAGTGCTCAAAAGTTTATGCAAGAAGTTCTCATTCATTTTGCATATCCTGAATTGACCGTTTTCCACACGAAACCGTCAACACATCTCTATTGCACACCCAGAACCAGAAACTTCACTGGCCTTGCCTTTGTTTGCCGTGGTCTTGGATTCATAGTCATCTAGATAATGCTGATATATATAGGAAAGAAAGCCCCAAATTGCCAGTAACATGGCAATTGCCTTGACTCCATTCATCTTATCATGGAAAAATATCACTGCAAGAACAGGAATAAGAGGCAAAGACAAGGTGCTAATCACATTGGAAAACAGAGATGATACCTCAAAAACCAACCCCAACAAACCAGCCGATGAAACTTGCCATGTCACGGCCGTCCAAATCAGAGTCATCAGATAGGACACCCTTCCCCCTTCGTATTCATTCATCTCTTTCGACAAACCCTTCCATTCTCCGCTAGCAAATAGTCCCACCACACACCCACATGTTGTCGCAAATGACGAATTTATTTGCACGTCCAGCACAACAGAGGATGTCTCTTTTTATAACCTTCTCAAAAGAGAGCTGCAGTAGGGAGAGGTACAAGGAGTATGTTGCGGATGCACCCAGCGTGCATAAGAATCCGATCGCATACTTTCCTTTGCTTAAACCTGAAGTATTTTCGGAGTCTGCATTGACTGCGAGAAGGGTTGCTGAGATGGTTATAAGGACTAAAGAGTTGAATATGAAAGGTGTGAACTTTTGCGAGTTAAGGAAGAATGAGAAGAATGCATTAAAGGCCAGTTGGGTTGCACATAGCAGAGAATAAGTAGATACATGGAGGTACAAGAGTCCATACGAGTACATCATGTTGTCGCCAGTCAAGAATAGGCCAAACGCAACGTAGAGGAAGACAAGCTTGGAGATTTTTGGATCCGTTCTGTTGGTAGAATGTGAGTCCTTGGGGAAGCAGCATAGAATTGGAAGCAGAATTGGGAAGCCGGCTGATTGAACAAATGTTGCCATCCATTTGCTATTGCCACCTTTGTCATAGTATAATCTGCCGAGAAGAATAGCTGCTGACTGCCCAACAAGAAGACACAGTACGTATAGAATCACTCGAAGCCACCATTTGTAATGTCTTAGCTTCAAAAATCGCCATTGTTGGTTCAAAGAGGTGTCTATATGCGAGTCTAGCTCCCTATCATTAACTGGTGAAAACACACAAAACATTTCAATCATGCAAGAAAACAGAACATGATTAACATTTGAAATTTCGACATACTCTAAAATTTTGATCACTGCTTAGAGAAAAACTGCAGATATCACGAAATGAGCAAATTGAAACTATGAATGTGGAAAATTGCTAACCTCTGGTTTGTAGTTGCAGCTCTAGAGCAGCCTCCATGACTGAAGATTTAGCAATGGAACAAAGTATGCTTATCTTTTTATCTCTCGGTGCTTACAATCCTTTACGTTAAGAAAATTTAACGATTGATAAGATGACATTGGCTTCTTGAATGACAACTTTGTCTTTTTACTCAAATGCTAAGTTGAAACTCATTAAAGCTTTTTTGACTTTTTTGGTCTATAAGCAAATTTTGACTTTGCTAGTTCAATTTAACTTTAACTTGCTCACAAGGGAGCTCAATTTTTCAACTTGACAGATTAGTAACATCAGTTAATTATTAAGATCTCGGAAGGGGATAATAGCATTGAGATCTCTACCCTCTAGTTGTTCACAGAACAAGGTTGTCCTATTTAGTTAAAAATCCATTATTACTATTATTATATTGAACGGTAACAAGCTACAATACATGATTTACAAATATTTTAAGGTCTACTGATAATATAGATACATGCATGCATTTTTATAGTATAATTCAGAAATCTATTGAGCATAACCTGAAAATCTACTCATTATAAAGAGGGAGAAATGTCCTCAACAATGATGAGGGGTTAAAAGTCGATTATTAAAGTCAAATAATTTGATTGTTATACCCTAACTAGTTAAGTACTTATTTTCTTAAGCAGGTGTAAAATTTTCTTAAACAAGTGTAAAAGTAACACTGAATTCATGGGTCACCGATATTTTTAAAAAAATCGGAGGAAAAATAATTGTACTAATTCAGGGCTTCAGAGTTTTTGTCATTCCACGGACTACAGATGAAAAGAAGTGTAGTGCATCAAAGTTACGAGTTCGACGGTGAACATAATTCACTCAATTATGTTTGTTGAGAGCTATGATTAAGTATAGAATAAGATTAATTTTGGGATTAATTATTTATTTTATATTTGGTAAGTTTCACTTTAGATTAGATTAGGGGACTAAATTTAAATTTAATCCTTAAATCATGGGATTAACAATCTCAATATATTCATGAATTTAGTTAGGATTAATTTTAAAAATAACTGTTTATTAATTAACTATTACTTTATATCTAATTTAATATTTAATTTAATAATCAATATATTAAAATTAATCCTGAAAATTAATAATACCAGTAATTTATTGTTTTTATATATATTATTTGCTAACTTGTTGATAAAATAAAATATATTTAAAATATGTAATAAAAATTAAACAAAATATTTAAATAGTTTTTAATTTAATTTAATATAATATAATTTTTATTTATTTATTATAATTATGATTGCCTAATAACTAATTTCATATGAATTTAACTTTTTATTAATTGTCTTTTAAATTAATTTTAATAATTATTTTATTATCAAATATTCATGAATAGTTCATATTTATATTTAAATGTCAATTTAAATAATATTAATTTTATTTAAATATAATTTAATATAATTCAATATAATATTATATCAAATATAAGATAATATTATATAATTAAATCTAATTCAGCCAAATCTAATTTAGTTCAACCTTAATTATTCAATCGTCGGAACGTAAAAGTCAAAGAAACATAATATCATGAGACAATGTCGTGCGCAGCAGATATTTAAACTGATAACGAACAGATACTACACATTATTTTTAATGAGATAGTGATGTCCAAAATTAGGTAGCACAAATATCTTCTCACTAAAAAATCTAATCAAAGCTGTCATTAGCTGCGTCTTCTGTAAAAGAACCTAGTGCTTCCACAGCAAATAACAAAAGGAAAGAGCACAAACACTTGCTTCTGCCTAAAAGGTGAGCCAATTCATGCCTTCACGCTTATCTTCTCTGCTTAAACTTCCATCACTAGACAGTATATATCAATGTCCCTATGCATTATATAGTCCGTCTAATATCACGTTAAGAGACCGAGCAGGTTGGGCATCCAAATTGCAGCCACCAAAAAATGATAGCAGCCATTTGCATAATAATTCATAAAACTGCATATATAATCTTTGTTTACTTTTAAGAGTCCAGAGACATATTGAGAAGTAGTTCTACAACATTCCAATGTTACACAATCATTTCCAAGAATCCAGAATTTCAATTTTACAAACTCATTTCCAAGAATCCAAATCTTATAATGTATATCATTTCTTTGTTTGTAACCCTGAGGACTATGGATTGTACTTGCAAAATTCAGTAAATATTACCACACATATCATATGCCCTAAGACCAGCTAGCCAACAGCAGTAAAATACTTCAAAACAGCAATGGGGCAAAATATAAAAGAAGAAAAATACTAAGAGGCTACAGTAACCTTTACAGATCTGGAGTATAAAAAGGTCGAAGGAACCTAATACATGAGAGAGAAAATAGGCACCAAAATGTCCAGGATTCCATCAACAAGAGCATCCACTTGACTGAGACTGGGACTGTGATGCATTTCCAGTTGTAGACCTTAGATTCACATCAACCATGTCTTCTTGCTTTGTTGAAGAAAGTGTTTCCATCCCTGGCAATGCCGCAGCAATTTTCCGGAACAAAGGCTGTGCAAATAAACCAGTTAACTAGAATTTGAGAAAGAGATAGAGGCAAAAAGAGTTCAAAGCTCAAGCCACTTGTTTATAGATCAACCTTCCTATGGTTGGACTGCATCCTTAACATAATGAGAAAAATCAATAGCGAGCAAAACCAAAGTAGAATCACCACACTGATGAGAGAAAAAGATGCAGAAAATAATAGTATAAGATCATGGGCTCTGTAGTAGTGGACAAGGGTGAGAGCTATTTAAAGGCCCCAATATTTTCCTACAGTTATTATGAATGCAATATCTAATTTTTCAAATTTACAAAATAGTCAAGTCAAAACTCATCATTTTGGGTTATTCTTTTCATTCTCATTTCCTAGCTTTATTACTTCTTCCTATCTCCTCTTAAAAACTTGCAGACCTTCTTGCTTGGGATTTTATTACAATTCTTCTAGGGAAATCATTCACTCACCTCAGTTGAATATATGATCAGAATGAAGAAAGATCAGCAGAGGTGCAATCCGACCATATTGAGGTGCCATATAAAGCACACCTGATCACACATTTGGACACTAGTACAGATTCTTCATGTGATGCAAATGGTGATGAAGGAATTGAGAGTATGGCAGAATAACTACACCAAGATGACCCTACCATATGATTGGATTGCCAATAATTAAAATCAAAATTCAAATTTTTGAATCAATGGCACAGATTTGAATGTAACAGCTGCACAAAAGGACAAACTGTCATTGCCAATTCTTAACTTTAGCCTTGTTTTCTTAACCTTGGGAAAATTTCTAGGAAGGTACCTCATTGCAAAAAAATAGAGGACTTTCTACTCATGTGAAATCAAAACAGCTAAGAGATTGTGCGATTCAGAGCTTCTATATGGAATATTATTATTCTAATTATATTACCACCATGATATCCCTGATTCATAAGGATGCTATCTTGCTTCTTCCAGATTTGGTGCTCGGGATTTGGAGGGTGATAACATTGTTTTGTGCATCAAAGCTAACATCCATGTGCCTTGGACAACTAAAAGAGCCATGAACGAATCCCTCAAGTTCACTAGCAAGGATACTAGCTAAGACTTGAGTTCTCCATAGCATGAAATTGTTGTGTTAGTTTGATAAGGTTGAAAAGACAAGAGTCTGAGGGAGCTATATTATGCCTCAGATTGTTCTGTAAAACAGTGTTGTTGTGGTGTTTGTTCAACATTTCCATTTGATTCATGGCTTGAATCATTGTCATTCATTTGAGCTCGACTACTGCTGCAGCTAGCCATGGCTTTCCAACTCTGATACCAAGTTAGAATTTTAAAATTCCAAACAAAAGCTATGCACAACACACTATCTCTGCTCTTTTCCTTGTTGGAATGGACAATTTTACATGAGCACAAGGTTCTCTATTTAGAGCGATCTTCCTAGAAATTTCCCGATGGATAAGAAAACAGCCCTAAAGATAAGAATTGGCTCCTTTTGTACAGCCATTACATTCAAATTTATGTCATTGATTCAATCATTTGAATTTTGATTCTAATCATTGGCAATAAAATCATATAATAGGCTCATCTCAGCATAGTTATTCTGCCACCTTACAATTCAATCGTGTAATTTCTTTTTCTTGATTAGAGTTTTAGGACGACATCCCCTGTGATATATGTATTCATATTTTTCTCAATAAATTTCCTTCGAAGACATTTGCTTTTGAAAAAATTTAGGTCTTGTGGAGGACAATTGTAAATGAGTTGAATAGCAATATTTCAATGAAAATCAAAAATTTTTATATCTATTATTTTTGTTGAAATTCCGACAATTTCAAGGCTGCAGATTTCCCTATGATAAGCATACCATACTTGTTGGCTCCCCTAGCAACCCAAAGCTTATGATGCAAAAACACCAGAAGGAAACAGCGAGAGTGGACAACAGCTTGAGATTTACCTTTATATTAAAACCAGCTTTTGCACTCGTTTCAATGAACATGACGTTGAGCTCCCGGGATTTGGCTTCTCCTTCCTCTATGGAGACTTGCCTGTGCAATCATCCACATGAAAAAACATAAGTAAACCATGCAAAACAAACTAAATTCCATGCTTAACTAATATACAGAAAGAGAAAAGTCAATCAAAGGATCCAAAGTTCATACGAAAGAAAGAAAAAAAAGGTGAGCATCAAACTTCATTCGATATTAAGTGTGTAACTTTTGAAAAGAGACAGTGAAGCTCTATTGTCCAAAGACATCTAAAAGGCCAGGGCCATTCTCAATGGTCCTATCATAGAGGATGGGATCAGTGCCTTCAAATCACTCTAATGATTGCTATTTCAAAATAACATAGTGACTATAGGCATTTTGACGGGGTGATGCATATAACTGCTATTTCAAAATAACTAGTGACTATAGGTATGAATTCACAAGATAAATATTTAACTTTGGAGATGGATGACAAGAAATTTGGATGAAAAGTAATGATACTATTCAAGAGAGCTGTCCAAGTTGGTTACATGAAATAAAAAATGAGTTAATCAGTCTGCGTTTAGAAGCAGAAAAAATGTAGAAAGAGGGCAATAGCAATAAATATCAAAACAAATCAAAACAAAACAAAACAAACCATAACCAATTTTTTTTTCATTAACTCAAGGAGCTAAATAGCCAATTTCAAAGAAACAACACAGAGAAAATGAAATGAAGAAACATAGTATTTTATGTCTCGATGAGAAAAACAATTCTTTGTGGGTTCAAAAGGAGGGAATTTGGGGCAAGTCCCATACTAGTTGGAGAACTGAAAAAAAGTTAATGACTAATTTTGATAACTATTAAGAGATAAGGTAATCCAGATTCTAATATTTTCTTCAAAACAATAAATTACCACAATCTTACACTTCACCAGCAGTACTTAAATCCATTTCCCTATCTACAGTTAATTAATGCAGTAGAAAACTTTTTCTAAATTTTGCACAAAATCCAAATGCATACCAGTGCACAGTGTCCAACATTCAGTAACTCATTTACAGAACAAAATAAGCCTTCATATCGCAGCAGAACAAAAAAACACATCAGCAAAGAAAGGCAGTTAAATTTCAATTTTAACCATCTTCTGCTGAACAATGTATACCTTTTTTCCACAAGGTCAGTTTTGTTCCCAACAAGGACAATGATGACATCACTACCCCTCTCGGTTCTAACCTCATCAATCCATTTTGAAGTGTTCAAGAAAGATTGCCGGCCTAAACCATTAAGGCAACAAAATTGTTAGAGAACACACATCAGGCATTCTCAGATAATGAAAACTAGAGCAGATGACCTTCTAAATATTGTTTCTCCAATTCAGTAATCTTTCTTAAAACAATTAAGCTGTATTAAAGGATAGAGGATGAGCAAATGTTAAGGTGAAAATAAACCTGAAAGTACATACTTGCAACATCATATACGACGACAGCAACAGAAGAATCCCTGATGTAGCTTGGAATGAGACTTCTAAATCTTTCCTGTCCAGCTGTATCCCTGCAGCAAAAAGTAATAGAATTAACCATCCAAAGTTAAAGCAACAATATGATAAACAGATCATGTATGCAACCACAAGAATCATGGTTATCAGTGACAGGAAACTAGAATTCCAGAAAATAAAGGGACAGAATCATGCAAATGGAAAGCTATGGAAAGAAAACATAACAGGAAGAAGTAAGAACTTGACAACTAGGATCTAGCAAATTTTCATTGCAAAAAGAGATTCCAGAAAATACAATTTCAAAGGAACAGAAGAGTTTAGAAAGTAAACTCAACAGACTGCAGCTTTTAGCAAAATGATTGAGCACTCCACCAACAAAAGGTTCTGCTATTCTTTCTTCCAAAAACTCGAAGCATACAAATGATAATTGTCCAAGCAGTACAAGGTTAGCCCATCCATCTTTTTATTGACATTTGAAATATTTGAAAATATCACAAAGCAAGGTCAAATTTAACGCTCTGAATACTAGAGGTGCTTTACAACTCAAAGGGAATAGATTGCTGGTGATATTTGTGCAGACTTAAAGTTGATTCTTCAGAAATTTAGAGAAAAAATTTCCTGCTTTGACAATTTAAGAGATAAAAAAGAAACATCATAAAGCCGCGCCACCAAAAAAATATGAGTTAATTATATCTTTATGATGGCCCAGTCTTACCATAGCTGCAGACGAACAGTTCGATCTTCAAGATACATAGTTTTTGAAAGAAAATCAATACCAATTGTAGCCTGATCATCAAATCCAGATGGTACATGTTATTAAAGAACAAACAAAAAGTTCAGCAAGCCAATTACATGTAACGTCAAAAAGACAATGGTTATTATGATGCAGCAAGTGTGGTAAAAGTGATTTATGATAAAATCTCATATGCAAGAACCACTTACAGTCAACAATACAAAATTTGAGCAAACACAAGCTTCAAATGAACAGAGTGTACATTGAAATATATGGTAACTCAGTAACTGTCACGCACAGCTATTTTTCTATAAATAAGTTATTAATCAAAAGGTGAAACTGGATAAAAGGAGATGCTGAAAAAAGAGTGTATAGAAGAAAAACCCCAGGAGAAAAAGGGACTCCAACAATTCAACCAAAGGTAGAGAAGTCATAAGACTGTCAAGGAAACCGTCTACTGGACCAGTGATCCCAAAATTATAAGCTATAAGGTGTGCAATATAAAAGTTCTACAACCAAATACAATTATTCCTCGCAGACAATCAGCCTCATATCAGACACAATAGAACTACTCCCCCCATACTTCCATTACTGTTCTATCATAGCCTACCTCTCCAACCTGCATGCATCTGGACCACAGAATTTGGCATTATCCATCAGTCATCACCATCACACCATTCATTCAGTATGCCTCTTTTTCGGAGGGTGATCAAAAAGGTTGTTATCAACCAAGGATATACAAATATGAGTCAAATGTGAAAAATAAAGACATATCAATGTTGCTCTTCATAAGTCAAACCACATTCTTATTGATGTTTGCCTCGTATCGCCATGTACTGTAAACATGTCAAAACTTTACTGTTGAAGTCATAAATCTTCATGCCATGATTATCCCATCTCAAATCTCTATAATGTTCACTTTAGTCAGAAGTAGATTTCCCATGACTTAATATATCGTCAAATAATTTCACATTTCACAGCATTCCTGATTAAAACAATGTCTCAGCATCCCTTATGTGATGCATGCTATATGCACATGGGGTATTATTACATGGGTCCAAATAATGCAATTAAGCAACTAAATCCCCAAACAAGTACATTCAAATGGAGATTACATCAGCACTGATCACAGGCTGCTGACACTAAAACAGTGAATTGAAATAGTAGATCCCAGTTAATTTGATCTATTCAATTATCTTTTTTCTTATTTGACATATAAAACCCAAAACAAGAAATCAAAACATTTCAAACAAGTAGATCGAAAACGAAGGGTAACTGATCTGGAAACAAATATATAAACAGTGTGATCTGGGTCATTTCTGAAAATTATTACCTGATAGGTGTTATCGAATTTATCATACATGAAGCGAGTGATGATACTTGTTTTGCCCACTGATTGATCTCCTAAGAACACCAGCTTGTACTTAGCGAGAGCCGACACTGGCGCCATTTTCAGAGGCAACAAAATTGGAAAGATCAGTAAGAGAAGGCGAGTGGAAGTGTTTACTAAGCTGAAGCAATTTGGGTAAAGCCAAGACTGTTGTGTTGGTTTGATCTCAGGAATTTGTCCCCGCCATACCCCCAAAATTACGGTATTTCTTTAAAAACACCCTCGTACTTCAAAATTTCTTATATATACCCTTTTTTCTGTACAATTACCAAATTACCCTAATTCAAAACTTAATTCTTCAAAATCATTCACAACCAGGTCGTGTACACATCACTCAATTTTCCAATAATCAATGCCTACCTTAACAATGAATCCGATTGAAACAGAAAGAAAAGAACAAAGTCTTGTTCGTGAGGGTCTCCAATGAAGTCGTTCCGATGGGCTATTGGGTGACGCCATCACCCATGACGTCTTCATGCTTCTGTTGTTGCTTGTTCTAACACCATAAATCCACTACTTTGAACAGAAATTGGCCAAATTAAAGGTGATTTACTATGTCTACACTTAATTTTTACTTCATAAAGAGAATTTAGGATTATAATTTTTAGGATTATATGCATTCGTGGTGTTTCTAATATCAAGTTGGTTTTATTTCCCTCTTTTTTAAAATTTTTTTATTAATATGCAACTGTCATTTAACTCTTTAACCGAACCGTTGATATGTAGGAAATAAGTAATATATATATAGTTCTGTTCTGCAGGCGGTTACATAGGAGATCGGGAAGCAACCTTTACTTCTTCTGCCAACCCCTATCTTCAAAGCCCTATCTGACCTTGAAACCTAGCGCACAACATTGCGTTCTATTCGAAGTGGATCACTAGCTGAAGCGGAGAGAGGAGGATGGAACTTCTTCTTCTGTGCGAAGGAAAAGCAACCTGAAGCTAGCATCCCGTGCCTACGCCCCTGCTTTAAACTTGAAACCGGCCTTATATATATATATAGTATATAAGAACTAGGATCGTGGGATGTAAGTGAGTTCCTTGGAACATACAAAATCAGATTTTAAACTAATTTTATTCTTTAAATCAAACCTAAGCAACACAGGGTTTGACAGAAATTAAACATACATTATGGTTGGCTTTCTAACATACATAGTACCAGATCTGGATCCCAGAAATGGCGCTCTGAGTGAGGAGGGAGAAAAGAAATACAACTGAGGGGAGAGATCCGGTCTCTATGCCTCAGAGGAACGTACAGTTTATATGATAGATCTAATATAGAAGATCAGTCTACAAATCATACATAAATAAAGAAAACTTTAAATAAATTGCGGTAAATTAAATAAATAAAGTGCAGAAATTAAAATGCATAAAATAAAGTGCAGAAATTAAAACAGCAGAAATTAAAAGTGCATAAATTAAAAGAGCAGAAATTAAAAGTGCATAAAATAAATTAATTACAGACTTTAATTGCTTTAAAATAAATTACAAGATAAATGCTTACATTTAATTAAAATAAAAGGTAATACTTTAAAGAAAGATTGCAAGAGGAGAAGGGAAAACTCAGAAGACAGAAAATATTTCCTCAAAGTCTTCTGTTCATCGTTTTCCAGAGATAGAGAGAGAGAGAGAGAGAGAGAGAGAAAGTTAGAGAGAGAGAGAATTAGAGAGAGAGAGATCTAAAAATTCTGAGAGTCAACAGTATTCCTCCAAAATTTATACAAAAATTTTTACACTGTTCACTGTGGCGCGTCCTGTAGCATCGCATTTACTGTAGCTTTATACGGAGGAATACAAAAGCTTTACAAATACAAATATTAATGAAATACAAGTACAAATACAGATACAAATACAAATTGGAAAATTACTTTTTTTTTTTTTACATGAAGTAAATTACAAAAACATAAATAAATTACAAAACTTTAATGCTTTAACTGAGATAAGATGCCGAAACACATATCTTCATTTTCATCTCCAAGAGAGATAAATGGCTCTTCATTGCTTGAGGAACTTGAAGAAGAAGAGCTTGCAACAGAAGTTTCTGATCTCGATGTGAGCAACTGTTGCATAATTTTAAAATACTCGTCTTCAGTCTTTGTAGAGGCTAATAGGGACTATGCTTTTGATCTTTGGGCCAAGAAAGTGCTTTGGGCTTTAGATTCTTCAATGCTTGGAGTCAAATGGCCTCTTGAAGAGAGCCATGTACGAATAGTGGACTCAGAGAGTTTTGACTTCTCATCAAATTTTGACCACCACTTAATTTTAAAATATCTATGTAAAATCAACTGGGAGTCCTGAGTGTGGTATTGGAAATTCCACATCCAGACCCAAAGAAGAAAGAAATTTGTACAGAAGCAGAGAAAATGAGGAAACCTCTTCTCAGACTCAGAAGGAATATAATGAGCTTTAAAAAGGTTTAGGTAATTTTTAGCATTGGGTGTCAAGATATCTAGGCTAGGACCAAAATAGTTCTACCATTGTTGGAACCAATTTGGAAGACTTTGCACGGTTATCTTTGAGTTGAAGAAAAACAACCAGGAGTGTGTCTTTTTAGGGTTTTGGATAAAAAATGTATTAAACCAAGCTTGTTGATAATCCCAGTAATAAAAGGACAAGCAATGGTTTGGGCTCAATTTAAAATTGGCAGGAAAAGCCTGGGTTTTATGGAGTTGAAGACCCCATTGTTTAGGAGTTAGGACTTTAAGAATTATGGCCGTAGAATAGGCCTGCTCAGAATGAGCTTCACTGAGAAAGAAATGTTTGAATTTGACAGACTCAGTATACTCAAGAATAGCTTGATAGTAAGGTTGGGGTTTTTGTAAATCTCATGGTTTAAAGAACCAACCTTTGGGGAAAATCTTTAAACTTGAAAAGGATCAGTATGATAAAATCCATCGTCCATAGATAAAATATTTTGATAATGGACTTTATTATACCACTCCGATTTTTGTGAAAGCTTTTCCTTGGAAACAATAATTTGAGAGGAAGAACTTCCACCAGAAACTAATTCTTTAGAAGAAGTAAGTTTTGTTATTTCTTTAGAAGTAACATTTTCTTGAGAAAAAAATTTAGATTTTGAAATGCTTTGTAAAGCAACCATAAGTTCAGGGGATTTAGAAATGGATTGCATCCATTCTTTTACCTGTTCATCATATGCTAAGGCTTTAGATTGAGCTTCATACTCTTCGACCATATCAATCCAAGATTTAATTGGCATGACAGAAGATAGTAACTTGTCTTTAGAGGGAGTATTATGGGGTTCTTTAGAGATCATTTGAGGGAGAAGGGTTGCAAGAGGTGCAATGTCTTTAATAATGGCTTTACCCTTATCTTTCTTCTTGCAGGCATTATCTGCTTTGCAAAAATTCTCCGGTTAGAAAATCGGAATAGAATTTGTATCACCTTTAATAAACTCAATATCAAAATCAAAAACACTTAAAATAGCTTGCCATCGTGCAAAAATTTGTTTGGATGCAATGTTTTGAACATCTTTTCTAAAATATGTTCTGCAGGCTTTTACAGTCGATTCTAAGTAAAAATTTCGATTTAATAAATCACTTTGGAATTTTGATATGCATAACACAATGGAAAGAATTTCTTTTTTAATAGTAGAATAGTTTCGTTGGCAATCATTCCAATGTGCAGAAACATACTGTACTATTTGTTCTTTATTATTATTAACTTACTTTAAAATGCCACCATATCCTAAGTCGGATGCATCAGTTTCGACAATCTTAGGTAATGCAGGATTAGTAAGGAACAAGTAAGGAATTTCTTTAACTGTTTGTTTTATTAATTTAACTGCTTTAGTATGCTCATCTGTCCATGCAACATGATTTTTCTTTAATCTATTATGAAGGGGTTTTGAAATCCTATTGATGTTGGGACAAAAATCAAGAACATAATTTAAACTACCAAGAAATCTTTGTAGTTGTGTTTTATCAAGAATCTTATCAGGAAACTTGTCTATAAAAGTAAGAAACCTCTCAATATGAGTAATTGTTCCTTTAGAAATATAATGTCCAAGGAATCTGATTTTAGTTTGAAACAAGGAAATCTTTGAACTAGAAACAGTTAGTCCAGCTTTTTTAGTAGCAAAATAAAAAGTCTTTAAATGTTTGAAGTGTTGATCAATTATATTAGAAAAGATCAAAACATCATCGATGTAAACAATGCAAAATTCTGAATAAGGGTTATAAATATCATTCATGACTCTTTGAAATTCAGAAAGTGCATTTTTTAAACCAAATGGCATAACAGTCCACTCATACTGTCTGAATGGAACAATAAAACCAGTTTTATACCGATCTTTAGGATGAATTTGAATTTGCCAAAAACCTGATTTCATGTCAAATTTTGAGAATATGAAAGCAGAGTGGAGTTTTTGCAGTAAGTCTTTTTTATTAGGTATTGGATAGCTAATCTATTTTAAGGCTTTATTTAACGGTTTGTAATTTATCACAAGTCTTGGAGTGCCACATTCAATTTCAGAATTCTTGTTTACATAAAAAGCAGCACAAGACCAGGGAGATCTTGACTTTACAATTGGTCATTTAGTTTCCAAATCTTTAATTTCATTCCTACAGTGTTGTTCTAATTCCATATTCATCTGGATTGGGCGAGCTTTTGTAGGAATTTGTTTTTCATCAAAAGAATTTTCATATGGCAAGTCTACCATGTGTTGTTTTCTGTTCCAGAAAGCAGTTGGTAAATCAGCACATATTTCTTTTTCAATTAAGTCTTTAAATTCAAAAATCTTCTTTTTTATAAGACTAGTTTGTATCTAGCTTTCAATTCTTTGTAAACCTAAATCCTTTTGTAAATAAAATAAATCATTTTGTTTTGATTTGAGCAAAACATTGATTTGGTTTTGATAAATAGAACAAGCTTTTACAATATTTAGATTTCTTGTTTTAGGTTTTTCAATAAAAGGAAATTTTAATTCTTTATCTTCAACTTTAAAAGTTATACCATCATAATCAACAATATAAAAGGTAATGAGGTTTATGAATGGGGTTCCAAGTATGACAACATGATGTATGTCATTTGTCAATAGAAATGAAGTTCGAAATTCAAAACCATCATTTAGTATAGAAGCATCAACTTTAGAGGTAATTTTTAATTTTGAATTATTAGCGGCTGAAAGTCTTTCATTTGTTTTTTTCTGAAATCTTTTAGGAACAATATCTTGTTTTATACAATTTAAATCAGCACCTGTGTCAAAAAGGGCAATGGTGTCGATTTCCAATTCTTTGGAAAGTATCAAAGTAATTTTAATCAAATATTTTCTTGTAGTGATTTGTTTCAAAACAAACAAAAAATCATTAGGTAATTTTTTTATGTTTTTAAAGTTTTGATTATTACTATCAAATTTTATTTCTTTATCTTCATCACTATCTGAATTATCTTCTAATTGTTTTAGCAAAAATTGGATAATTCCAGAATCAGTTTTTTATTTCTCTTTTAATTCTTTTATTTCAAATTTAATTTCCTTAATCTCTTTTTGAAGATTTAATATATATATATTATTTATTGCTAATGTTAATTGGTGTTGATTGGTGCTTCCAATATCAAGCTGCTTCTTAATCTATATATTATGCTTCACTTCATGATTTAAAAATGAATTAAATCAGCTTTTGTAAATGCTGGCCTGATATCACTTGACTTTTCTCATTGGTTATTAGCTTATTATAATATTTATTTCATGTAACAAGATAAATTAAGAAGTCATTGCCTTGGTGTAATTGTGAAAGTTTGGATCTAAACACTACATGTTTAAGGGTGAGGATAGCCCTTCTTAAATCCTGTTAGGAATAATACTAGAATAATAACCTATTTCCTTTCATTTTCCATGTCGTAGTACGACTTTGTGTTATTGAGTTTGCTGTTAATTCAATATAATGTTATGTTCTTAGAATTGTGAGAGTGTGGAAATCAATTTAAATGATAAGTATGTTTGTTTTGAAAGTTATACCTATTGAGCAATAATAGTTTGGAATATTTTACATATTGCAGGAGAAAACTAAGCTAGAGATAGTTGGACCATTGCTTGATGTCACTCAAGATACTGTAGGATTCAGGTCCCTCTCTTTTTTCTTTAAGAGTTTTTTTATGAAGGTCTATTGAATTGAATTTAATAGCTTAATGTATTAGATTTTCTTATTGCGATTGTCTTTTATATAATATATAGATTAACCAATTTCATGCATATATTATAAACCATTTTCATATTGGTTGCATGTGTTTGCTTGCATATTTTTATTGGCCCCAACCAATCATTTAAACTCATTATATACTTGACTAGCACTCCTGTATTTTGGTAGAAAAATAAATTAATTAAATTAAAAATGAATTTGAAATACTATTTTATTACAAACTGAAATTACAGATGTAAATATACACCTCATAAATATATTTAGTTTATATTTTCGATGCATTACTACATTTTCTATCGAGCCAAAGAATCATTTATGTTTTATATATTAGCTGTAATCGTGTAATGCATACTTCAAAAGATATCATATTAGGAAATACATCCAGATTATGTCCTATAAAAAATTCCTTAGCCCATTTTGCAAGTATGCAACATCTCACAACAAAAATCAAGGTATGCAATTGAGTATATTATATATTAGTATTTTTTTTTAATAAGAATGATGATTTTATTATTGATATATATTAATTTTATTAATGGTGATTATAAAGTATTTTTATTGTGGTCTTAACTCATGGCCTTGACATTAACACATATGGCCAATAGGATGATGTTACACAATTTTACAAAGAATTGACTGTAAAATTATTTGAGCATAGGTCACACCCTTAAAAACTTCTTTACTGTGATTTTTCCATTTTTTAATAAGTTATTATGAAAAATAACTATTACAATGGGGATGTAGTTGATATTTGATATAATTTAAGATAGTTTTGCATTATATATAAGTTTTATTTTTTGTTAAATGTATTATTGAAATAATATATGTGATACAACAGAATGGTCATAGTCATTGAAGGAATGCTCAACCTAAATACACGACTACAGTTGAATATCTTCATAGATATGATCAGTCAGTTTCTTTATACATACATGCCTATAGTCAAGTATTCTTATAGATATAATTATAGTTTCTTTATACATACACAATTACAGTCAAATTTTTTTATACGTACATGACTACAGTCGAGTATCCTTATAGATATGATTATATTTTCTTTATACATATACGACTAATACGAGTATCTTTATGGATACACGACTACATTCGAGTATTTTATAGATATGATTACAGTTTCTTTATACATACACAATTACAGTCGAGTTTTTTTTATAGATACATGACAACAGTTTGGTAACAGAATCAATATAAGCTTTAACATATGAAATTTCAATATATCAAATAAAAAAGGTTTTTTTACATCAAACAATATAGGTCCAATACAAGTTAAAATTGTTAATAAATCTTAAATAAACACAAGTTGTTACTCAATCATTATAGTTATTAATTCACTCCATTTGAAAACAACATAAGTGAGAGAAAATGTAATTAGCTAACTGGAAAAAAAAACTTGTTAAATTTATCAACTAACTATTATAGATATTAAAAAAATTAAGATAATAAAAAAGACAAGTATGTAATGTTGAGTACATTACCCATGATTTCTTTTGTTTCATTTAGTCTAACTACCATCAACTTATTTATACGACAGTAGGCATGAAATTTGCTAAACTACATAATTACAATCGGGTAAATAGTCAAAGGACATGATTAGTAGAAAAAAAATATAATTTTTGTACTAATATAATGTTGGGGTGTCTTAATAGTTACAATATTTTTCACACTTGCATGATTGCAGTCATGTAAAATCATACTTACACGATAAAAACTGTGTAACTTCCAAAAATACACAATTATAGTCTAGTAAATAGTCAAATGACATTTATTCTTTAGAAAATATATTTTTTACTCTAATACAATACTAAGGTCTCATAATAGTCAAAACAGTTTATACAATTACACAGCTGTGGTCGTGTAAATTAATATATATACGACAGCAGTCATATAACTTATTAAAATACACAACTAAAGTTCAACAATAGTCAAATGACCTATTTCTTCTCCTAAAAATATATTTTTACACTAATATAATGTTATGGTATCTTAACAACTGGAATATTTTGCACACTTACACAATTGTTGTCATGCAAATTCATACATACATGACTGTAATCATGTAAATTGAATACAGAGTTCAAAATTTTGATAATAAAAAGTTATTTCAACAAATGTAGTTAGAAAATTCATTACATAAGAGTGATATATTATAATTATAATAAAAATATGAGTTGTTTTATTATTTATCATAAATCAAATAAAACTCTAAAAATAATATAATGTCAATAAAATATATAAATAATATGAAATAAATGCAAAGTTTAAAACACCGTATTCATTGAATGAATAATGCACTTAGTTATTAACCAAAATTTTAATGTATTGAATGTTAATTAGTAATTTCGAGACTGTAGAGTAAAAAGGTGTGAGTGTGCTGAATGTGAATATTTTTGTGTTCTTTATATTTTTTTTAAAAAAACATTTTAGTCGATACATATATTAAAATAAAATATTTATATAATTATAAACCATATGATATATACATAAATTTCCTATTTTTGAGGTATATTTAATTAAAAATCTCGTTTGACCGTGTGCTTGGTTGGGTTGGTTGATCAAATAACAAAAAAAAGAAACTTTTGGGATAAAAACAACAATATTTAAAACATTAAGGACATAAAAGAAATTTCCTAAAAGGGGCACAGGGTTTTACCGTAGCGAGGGGGTAGGTTTTGTTCCGTGTTTCAAAATCCGAACTTCGAGCTGAAGGCTGTCAGAAACCATTTCAATTATCGAGTACTCTTGATTATGTAAATTATCGTGTTTGCAAAACCCACAGATGACATAGTAGCTAAAAGATTTTGATTGATTATTTCATTTTCTTTCTCCTGATGTATCGTCACCTCACCATTTTCAGCCATCGTACTCTCACATATCACAATCGTGTCTCTGCTGCTATCTTCTATCACCAACTAAATCCACTAAACCCTAAGTCAAATGGGTTCTCATTTTTTCGCTGTCTTTCGTTCTCTCCGGTGCAGCGGCGTGCACCGGATCCTGATGACCCATCAAACCTAATGAAAGAAGATGGTGTCTCAGTTTGTTCACAGATGTGGATTGAGAATTTTCGTGAACCCGATAGGATTGTTACCAATTTAACATCTTATATTCGTAGGTTCGAGTTGTGGGTATTAGCTTATCAAAAAGTATATGCTGATGAAACAGGCACGTATATGCCTCGTAGTGCAATTCAGAAATCGGCATTAGAGGATTTGTTAGCTTTAAGAAATGCTGTTCTTGATGACAGGTTTAAGTGGGGTGCTAGGCTACAGTTCTTTATAAAATCGCCTAGAGATAAGACTGATTATGAATCTTTATCGAAGAGGAAGATTAAAGCCATATTGACTACAACACAGCCAGCCCCATTTCAGGATAAGATAGTTCAGGAGGTGTTGTTTATGATTTTGGAGCCAATGTATGAGTCAAGGTTTTCACAAAAGTCATACGCGTTTAGGCCGGGGAGGAATGCACACACGGTGTTGAGAGTGATTAGGAGGAATTTTGCAGGGTATTTGTGGTATATGAAAGGGGATTTGAGTACGGTTTTGGATGGAATGAAGGTGGGGTTGGTAATTAGTGCTTTGATGAGGGATGTGAGGGATAAGAAGGTGATTGATTTGGTGAAATCAGCTTTGGTCACACCAGTAATCATGAGTAGGGTTGATGAGGGAGAGAAGAAGAAAAAGACGAAGAGAAAATATCAGAAAAAGAGAGTGTTGGCAGAGGATGAACCAAAACCAGACCCTTATTGGCTAGAGACCTTTTTTGGGTTTGCTCCTGAGGAGGCAGAGAAGCTTCCCAAATGGGGTCACTGTGGAATTCTTAGTCCTCTTTTGGCTAATATTTGTCTTGATGAATTGGACCGTTGGATGGAGGGGAAGATTAAGGAGTTTTATCGACCTTCAAAGAGTGATGTCATATGGAATAGCCCAGAAGGAGAAGTTGAACAGGGAAATACATCTTGGCCAGAATTTGTGCCAACTAGTGGGCCAGATAAGACCAGAAAAATGGATTATGTACGTTATGGTGGCCATATTTTGATTGGCATTCGAGGACCTAGGGCAGATGCAGCAACTCTGAGGAAGCAACTAATAGAGTTTGTTGATCAAAGATATATGCTTAAGCTTGACAATGAAAGCCTCCCTATTGAACATATAACTAAGGGTATAATGTTTCTGGACCATGTGTTGTGTAGGAGAGTTGTTTATCCTACTCTCCGATATACAGCCACTGGGGGGAAGATTATTAGTGAAAAAGGTGTTGGCACTCTCTTATCGGTCACTGCTAGCTTGAAACAATGCATCAAGCAATTTAGGAAATTGAACTTTCTCAAGGGGGATAGGGATCCTGATCCTCAGCCTTGTTTCAGAATGTTCCATGCCACTCAAGCTCACACAAATGCACAAATGAACAAGTTCTTGTTAGCCATGGTTGAATGGTATCGATATGCTGACAACCGGAAGAAAATTGTTAATTTTTGTTCTTACATTGTTAGGGGTTCACTTGCGAAGCTCTATGCTGCAAAATACAAGCTTCGTTCACGGGCAAAGGTGTATACAATTGGTGCTAGGAATTTGGGTCGTCCTTTGAAAGAGAAGAAAGGGCAGTCACCTGATTACCAAAATCTGCTTAGGATGGGTCTTGTTGAATCAATTGATGGGCTTCTGTTCACTAGAATGTCTCTTGTTCCTGAAGCTGATTATACACCCTTCCCAGGAAACTGGAGACCTGATCATGAGAAGTCATTGATTGAGTATATAAGGCTTGATGATCCCAAAACTCTGGAAGAGCAGCGAAGTTGCATTAGAGAACAAGGTCTTGTTTCTCCTCAGGACTATGTTTCAATGCTTGTTTGGAACTATAAAAGGAATGCTATTGCTATGGATCAGCTATCCGTGGTAAAGAGTGGTGGTAGCAACATACAAAATAATCAGCAATTATTATTCAGCTCAAATCACAAGAACTATGAGGACAAGACAAAAGAAGAGGAAGAAAATGAAGGGCTTCATGTTGCAAGGATATAAGGTTGAGTTTGTTACTCTCCTTGAAGAGTGAGATTCTCCTTTTGTGGGCTTTGTACTGGTTATAGAAAGCAATACAAAACCAAATTGTTGCTTCAACAAGTTGATACACACTATAGTTTGAAGGCACTACAGAATTTCTCGTACAATATCTTTGAGAAATGAAATTATATTTGTCAAGTCTTATGGATTTTATTGCCATGAGTATCTCTGCAGATTGTTCAAAACATTATAGTTGCTCTGTCAGACAAATTATGAGAATCCTGAAAATGTACTGCAATACCAGCATGTCTATTACAGTTTATATATGAGGATAATATCCAATACCCATGCATTGGAAACTGAAAATGAATGGCAACTGTAGTAGCTCATTGATTGTTTGTAAAAAGGCAGTACAAAAATAAAATAAAAAACAGACTGGGTTTATTGCAAAAGTGAAAATCAATTTTACTAGACTATCCTCTTCACATCAGCTAAGTGATTGGATGAAATTCGAAGACGGTGACATGTGAAGCCACTGACTTCATCACCCTCGCTATATGGTCACTTGAGACATCACCAAACCAGGTTTGGTTCACTCTCTCTTGAACCATTTTCTTGTCTTAAATGAGTTGTGAAATACTGTTTAGTTTTGCAAATTGAAATCAATTTGGAGTTGGATTTGATTTTTGGAAAAAAATATGTGATCTGATCTATTTTCTTCTTTCAATTCATTACTGTTGTTATATCTGACAGTGGTTCACTCCTTCTAGCGATTCTTCATCATTAATACAATTCTAAATATTGATTTCCAGGAGAACGTTCAGTTATTGAAGATTTGAAGAGCTTGTCGTGGAACAAAATTGTGTAGGCTATGTGAAGAGCTGAGATCATTTCTTGTTCTGGATTAACATGGAATTTCTTTAGGTTAAAATGTAGAATAAAATGCAAGTTTGGAGCAGCAAATATGAACCTAGTGAATGATCCCGTTCAAACTACTAGAGCAGAGAAGCTTGTTTTTCAGATGGAGTGATGGAATCTTGATGATGAAGGTGGTGCTGAGCAATGAGTATGAGGCAAAAGATGCAAATGGTAAATTGAGTTGATAATGGTTGATGTTGAAATCCCTAATGTAGGATGTTTCAGTGCTCTATTTCTGTTTATAATATACTTTGTAGCTCCATCATATAAATTATACATAAATTTGTACAGTGATTTATGTCATGGTGATTCTAGTTTCACTTTTAACATATAATGTTAATTACTGTTTGAACAACTAATGCTAAAAACATATGCAAAATGAAAGAAAGAATATTAAAAGAACTAACAAATATCTTGACTTTTTTGGAATACAGAATAGCACAATGGCTGATTTTTTTTATTACTGATATTTATAAACCAAATGCACATTGCCAACATCTTTTTAACAATTGTAGCATAATATAGTTGTTCTGGCATTGTAATAAGGTGACAGTATTTATCTTTTATGATAAAACTCCTTAATTCTTGCTTCTTTGTGAGGATGCTGCATTCAAAACTGTTTGGTGGTCTTGCTTCATTCAAAAGCATTTAATTGTTACTAATGCAGTTATGTTGACATGATGAGCTGCGGGAATCTATTCAACTGTTGGTGGAAAAGTATAATTGAGCTGACTTCCATTGTTCATCTTGTTGTTAGATGGAGGAAAAGAAGCTGCAAAATACGAAAAACTTATTGAACCGGAGCCGTGCATATGGATATGGAGTAGGAGGATCAGGCAGCCCATTGAGTCCTTTCAATTTTGGCCTTGAACTTCTAGAAGCTCTCTGGTTAGTTTTCTTCGTGTTAGCCGTTGTATTCACAAGTTGAATAATATGATAGGGCATCTTCTGTATTCTTCAGTAATGGTGCCTTGTCATGAATGGAATGCTGCAAAATGAATAAAAATCTTTATTCTTAATTTGTTAGAGGATCCAATTTGATGCATAATCTTAGTTTGATTTTGTCATGTTTCTTTGATGTTTCTATTATTCTGTGAATGCTTTAGAAATCTAGATAACCATAGGTTTTTGTTAAAAGGGTTAGTTAGGGTGGATCATTGGTTTATAAGTAATTAGTATTTCTTCACGGTGGCAATTTTTTTTAATTTTTTCTTTGGTTGGTAAATTATATCGGAGTATCAGAATCTAAATCCTTCAATTAATTTTATTCTTAAATACACATGATTTTTTAATAGTATATACATTCTGACAATAGAAAAATTGCGAAGAATTATTAAGAATGTAAATGCAGAGAAAGCAAGTGAATGATGCATAATGCAATGTCACATAACTGAAAGAGATAGTAATTCTCTTTTGTCAATGGAGACAATTCTCCTTCCTTCTCCGTAAACCCTTCCTCACATGTGGTTGCCCCTTCCATAACTGCACTTAACCACACATTAGCAGTGCTATACTGCCCTGTTAAAAAAGCTCCTGTAGCATCTATCAGTGTCACTACACCATTAGAGTATAGTTTGAAGCAATCCTCTAAGCATGCCCTGGCAAATGGGTTGAAAGTTCCACTTGTCAACAGCTTTTCTATGCTTGAAATTGTGTTGGTTGCATTTTCTAGAGCCAGTTCCATAGCAATTAGTGTCAATCCTTGAATATTAGTTGCATGACTGACTGGAATAGATTGGAGAGAAGTTAAGCATAAATCGTAGCTAAAGATGGTGGATTTGTCAGCACAAGTTTTGCAGGTTTGCTTGATTATGTCAGTGGAGAAAGCACTTCTCATCGCAAAGGATTTTTCTTGAGGAGATATGGCAAAGAAGAAGAAGATGTAGAAAGGGGAGAAGAAAGAAAATTGCTGCATTTTGATTTGTGTTGCTTGTTTGCTTGTTTTCTTGCCCTTCTTAACATACTGAAACCTTATGTATTATATCATGAGTTATGATTGTACAAGTTTGTAGTAATTTGGAGGAAGCTTCCTATTTGCTGGGCCGTATTTGTTTCTTTCATGTACCCATAACAAAACAAAAGTAGACAGTGAAAGTGAGCATACAGTAATTTGCACATATAGACATAGAAAGAGAGAAATGTGGCTAACTGTTACTGCATAGAAAAAGAGAAACGTCGCCCAAATGTGTAGCTCTTGTGAATTGCGATTGATGTTTTTATCTCAAGTTTCAAGGAAGCTTCCTTTCTTAACTATTTATGAGCACCAGTTATTTGAGATAGGATTTAGGTCTTTTGCTTGGATGATTATATGTAGCAAGACGTGAAATTCAAGTGACTAGTTGATAATTAATAAATAAATAAATAAATAAAAAAACAAGAGGATCGGGAGAAATTACACAGCATGAAGTCAAATAATAGATTTAATAATCATGCAATGAAAGATATGGATAGATATACTTTATGCATTCGGAAAAAAAAAATTGTAAATTTTGCATGTTCTTTTAATTACTATAAATTGGCAATCTCAAAATGATATCTTGTGCATTTTTTCTTTTAAGTTACCATGCACTTTTCATCTTATGTCACTCAAATTAAACGTATCTCTCACACTTTGCATGTTCTTTTAATTACTCTAAATTGGCGATCTCAAAATGATATCTTGTACAATTTTTTCTTTTCAGTTACCATGCACTTTTCCTTGCAAACTATGCACTATCTCTATCCCTGGGGTTTCACACACTTAACAGTCCTCCGACTTGTGTCTTTCCTATTATTAATCATGATCTATATGAGATAGTATATTCCCGCCTAATTCCTATTTAACTCTGTTTTAAGAGTTCCGTTGTACCAAAAAAAATAAAATTTAAACTTATCTCAATTTTGACGCATGGCTAATGGGTGGTCGAGGATTTTTTTTTTTTATACACTTTTTTAAGGTGGTAAATAGAACTTTATTAAAAATGCATATAACTTCATACAAATAACAAACTAAATTGAAAAGTAATTTAAACAAATATATACATACATACATATATATATATATATATATATATATATATATATATATATATATATAAGATTATCGAATCAAATTAATAAGCAATGAAACATATTGATAAAAACTAGAGAGATGACAGTAAATTGGAAGAAAATACTATTCCCCGTTAGTCAAAGGAAAAACCTCACCATTCTTCTCCTTAAAACCACTTCGCAAGTAGTTGATGCATCCATTGCACAGCTTATTTCTGAAGAGAGATGACAGTAAATTGGAAGAAAATACTATTCCCGTTAGTCAAAGGAGAAACCTCACCATTCTTCTCCTTAGAACCACTTCGCAAGTAGTTGATGCATCCATTGCACTGCTTATTTTTTAAGGGATGAAATCAGATTTTTTAATTTTTCAATTAAAATCTTTTTAGGACCGATTTTATACAATATATAAAAATTAAGTAATCTAGAAATTCATACCTTGATGTTTTGAGAAGATGAACAATTGTGAATTGTACATTCGTTTCCAAATGATCTTCCAAGGTATGACTTAAGATTGATCAACATTAGACGTGTATTGATCAACACTGAACGTGTGGGCGTCTGTTTCACCACTCCCCAATTGCAACTGGCTTCTCTTAGATGTCTTCTATATTTTTTTCAAGAACCTCAAAATTCTCTCTTTTCACTCTGTCTTAAGAGAATAATGCCCCTTTTATAATATCTTATGAAAAATCCTAATATGTTAGGATTATGATTCATATTTAAAATAGTCTTCTAATTTAAATATTTAAATTAAATAATATCTCTCCACTTACGTAAAATATCACAAGCCCCCTTTTACACTTTAATATAACATACTAGACCTTAACAAATCTTATAATTATGATTTTCATCTAATATGCCAGCTTTTCTTGCTTTTTGGTCCAGTGATGGTGTTATCAATTAAATGAGCTAACCCGGAGATTATTTGAGAACATACAATAGTAGCTATAATAATTAAATTTGTAATTAAACAAATATAATTATTTAATTCCAATTGTACTCCACTATAAGATTGGAACTGACCTCCATAATTGTATGCTCGAATAATAATTCGCTCAAGCTACATTGATTTCTTTACTGCACAATCTTTTATACCACATCGTTAATTTAAATTGATATCTCAACTGTCCAATCAATTTAATTACATCTTGTTCCTTGATACTTATTGGTTTTCTCTAATGATCATTTTCAACATACTTATTTATATTGAGACACTCTGGCCAGAGAATTCTATGATCAAAAACCCATCAAGAGATGTGTCGTACAAAATTTATATTGTTAATCTATAATTTCAATACTTGTAATTGCTCCCACCAAGATACTGGGTAATCTTGACTACATGTATATGTCATGCCCATAGGTAACTCAAATAAAATAACAACTATAATCATGAAATTATAAAATAACAACTATAATCATGAAATTATAACTAACTCAAGATTAAGATTACAGTAAATCAATGCCTATGAGATTTAATAAGTCTGACAGTTATTACTAGGTTAATTAAATCTCATATGTGATCTAATTTAATGCAGTCATACTACATCAATAAATTCATACATGATCAAAATAAATCACTCAATGAATTTATTACAGTCTATACCTAAATAAAGTGCCCAACTTTATTTATTAACTGCAAACTTAATTTATTTAATCATAAGATAACTTGTATTTATGTCTTCTGCGAATCCACATGGTGATAACATAAATACATATAATATGATTAAATATACTTTACTCTGAATATTAATGCAATAAAGATATATAAATAAAATACCTCATTTTATTTTACTAATAAGAAATATATTTATTACAATAAATATAAATATACTTTAAAGAGCATATCTTTCCAACAATTTTTACATCAACCCCCTCAAAATCTTTTAACTTGACATTTTCCATAGCTTCTTGTAATGTCGAGTTTGCATTGAGTAAAGTTCAAGGCAATCTTGTAAGTCAATTTTAGTATTCTTATCAAAGCTATTCAATGACAAAAGTTGTAAAATGTGGGAGCTAATATTTTTGCATTGAATATGGTTAGCTCTAGTGAGATGATCACCAATTCCTCAAGGATTGCATTTTGGCTTCTGGGATTAGCTTCAAGGCTTGCAACGCAAAAACCATAGCTCAAATTTGGATCATTTTTCCCGGCGTTTTTCCAATAATCATGGATGAGATTAGAGCTTAGAGAAACGAGACGCAGAAGAAAGAATGTAATTAGAAAGGTGATCAAGGTTGAGAAATACATCATAATTTTTTTAATTCGGATGATTAGAGTTGTAGAATAATGTTGATATATTTATAGAAAAGTTTATAATAAAGAATGTAAGCATATATAACATATGTAGTAAATCAAGACATATTCCTTTTTTGGCTTTATGTTTTGATCTTGATTTTTGGTTGTATAGATACGTCACTTATCTCTGGCAATTTTTTCATGACTACACGCTTCCTTAACTGAAAGAACTCTTTCGAAAAATATGCAACTTGAATGCATAGGCAGTTGTCATGATATTTGCAACTTCAGGAAAAAAAAAAAAACTATTTCTACGTTTAAATTTATATTTAAGGTGTAAACATTTAAAGCAACTTGAAGGCATTGGCAGTGGTGATGATCTTTGTAACTTTAGAAAAAATTATGTTCTGCATTTAAATTTATATTTAAAGCTTTGTGAGCATAGAGTTTTACAGAGTTTATAAAAAAAAGGGGTCTGCATAGAATTTCGTTTTCGTGTAAACATCCACACCTATGCATGTTCAATAATTTGAATATCAAAATGCTATCCACAAATATGAATGAAAAGACCGACCAGCTCTTGTTATAGAAAATGTGATGTATGAACATGCAAACGTTATAATTCCATTTGTTATTATGATACAAGAAAAGTAATATTCAACATTATTATAATAGGTTGGCATAAATATTTTCTCAATATTTATCTTGAAATTGATCAACAAGCCGTATGCTGTTTCAATAAATTAATAATTTTCCCTGATGTTCATAGCCCATCAAGGGCTAAATCAACTTGCTTCGAGACACGCAATACATGTGCCTTCAATTGTTCTTGTGCGTTAGAAAGGAAATGTATATGGATATAGTGGAACTAAAACTGAGTAAAAAGAGTTCCTTTGTTTATAAAAATGGTTAGGGAAAGAGAGGAATCAAGAAAAGTTATTAAGGTTAAGAAGCCATATATATAAGCTTACATGCAACTCGAGATTTATGGGAGTATGCTACATGTACAATCCCATGCAATGTCGTCGGCTCTATTTTGATTCTTGTAGAAGAGGTGAATGAATTAGAATCACTCTTCCCATCACTTTTTCCATGTCATGTTGTTATTACATGGATGTTTGGAATTTTAATTAGATTCAGCATCCAAAAATGTGTTTGATATATTATTTAGAAATCATTTTTTCAATTAAGACACATTTTATTTAATGAACTCCAAAAAATATGCAGGAAGGAGTTGTAATGTCACAATGCTCAAAATCCTCTTCATAATTTATTTTTAAAAATATCCTTACAAAAGAATTAATTAATTAATTAATATTTTTAAAATTTTAAAGTAAAACACTAAAATTAGTGAGTGAAATGTATGACCATTGATTATGTTTATTATTAATTAAGGGTGGGTATTTTAGTTCATTTTTTTTCGGTTTGGTATGATTAACAAAAACTGAATAGTTTACAAGTAAGTAAACCAACTGATTTGTGTCCAGCTCGACTTCAAATTGAACTAAATTGACAAATCGATCGATTAAATTAAATTAAAAACTTATTTAATTTAAAATATAAAGCCAAACATCAATTTTCAATTAAAAACTTACTAATTTAAAATATAAAGCCAAAAATCAACTTTCAATAAAATATAAAGCCAAACCAATTCTTAACTTTCTCTGATCTCTCTCATGAATGAATCTATAAATCACTCATGACCCCAGATATCCCCTCCATCATGGTGATAACCAATAGCTATTAGTGAGGCTCATTGTTCTCTTGGTGACCCGGCTATTTGTAAGATTTTCCTGCGTGCAGCTCGTCCTCTCTTAGCAACTGCACTCTTAATGAGATGAACTGGTAGTGTTGTATTGGTGGGGTACCCTTTCACATGGATTTGAGAAGCAATCTGATAACTCACTTTGGAAGCAAGTAAATAACATCCCCGAGCTGACCGTCGATCCCCTTTAATGGTGATAACCTTATTAGCAGTTGGAATCTTCATGGTGATGTAAGGCATAAATACAATTGCCATAGTCATTGTTAAGAATGGCCTACCCAAGATGATGTTGTAAGCACCCAGATGGTTTATAATGAGAATATCAATCATAGAAACAGTGCCATGAGGTACCTTACCAAGGGTGACAGGCAGTGTAATGATCTCTTTAAAATGACAATATCTTTGATGAATCCAACAAGTGGTGTTGCACAAGAGATAATCTTTGGCGACTTAATTAATAATTGATCCAAGGCACTTTTAAAGATGATGTCTACCAAGCTGCCACTATCTACAAGAGTTCTTGCAACTTTACCAGTTGCAACCTTGAGTGTAATGACTAAGGCATCATCATAAGGGTATGAGGTACCTTCATTATCTGTTTCTGTAAAATTGATTAAGATGGGATGGTAGGGTACCTAAGCTACCCTACTCTTAGCGCAATTAACTTTTTTGCTAAGAAAAGTAGTTATTAGTAACGATCTCTCATACTTTTTGATAGCTTTTCTAAATTAACCAGCCAAAGTAGGTCCTCCTGCGATCGTCCGTATAAAAACTCCCCTTTTAGATCTATGGGGTACCTCATACTCAGGGCTTGTTCTAGGCATATGCTTTCCCTTATCTTGCTCCATAAATTTTTTAACCTACCTCATGGCTGCCACGAACTCCTTGAGGTACCCATTGAGAATGAGGAACTCAATCTCTTCACGTAAGCTAAAGTATTCAGTGGTGCTATGGCCAAAATCTTCATAAAATTCACAATATTATAAGCTGTGCTTTATAGTTAGATACATGGGCTTCATATTTGGGTACCTGCGAATAGGCTTGGGTGGGCGGAATAGACTGTTATCCCAAAGCTTATAGCAAGTTTGCCCAAGGATCGATTCAAATAGTGATAAGAATCATTTTAGGTCACTAAAATGGCTCTTTTTGATTTGGTTTAGGTGCCTTGGCGAGTAAGGGTAAGTAAGGTACCTCACTGTATTTTATCCTCTTCCTCTAGTTTTCTACGGTGGTGGGCTGCGCAGGTGAAGTACCCAGAGTACTTTTTACTAGAGTACCTTTGGCTTCTTAGGCTTCTCTTTCATTTTCAGGAGCTTCACCTTGTCTTCTTGTCTTTTTGTCTTTTTATATGGCATTTCTCATCTATCTCAATTTACTGTAAAGCTCGGGCGTGGGCACGAGCTTCCCTATATAAGAGAGGGCGACATTTTTTAAAAGAACACCATAGTTTACCCAACCACATATTCTTTTCAAAGTGTGTTAACATTTATTGGTGACCAAATGCACCGGTTCACAATATTTATTAGTGGAAGAAAGTCACATACTCAGCCAAAGTCTCAGATTTCCCTTGCCTAATGAAGGCGAGCTTAGAAGCCGCTTGATCTTGAGATGAAGTATAGGAAAACTCGTGCATAAATTCGGTGAACAATTGATCTAAGGAGGATATGCTGCCTACCTTCAAAGATCAAAACCATGCCTTAGCGGGGCTACCAAGAGTATTGGAAAACATTCAACACATAGCTTTATCACTGACACCCTTTATAGGCATCTGATAATGGCAGAGCTCAGCGTACTCTACGAGATCAAAGGTACCCAAATACTGGCGTATCTTGGGCATGGCGAAGGTGTCTGGGATAGCAATTGTTCAGATGTCCATAGTGAACAGTGAATTGTATCCCTATTGGATTTAGAGCACCAGTGGTATTTTACTTTTCGAAGAGGAGTTTAACTTGGGCTTTTAGATGCTCCATTTTTTTTCATAAACTCTCAAGATACCCCAGGTGCATCGGTGGAAGTCACAGCTAGTTGTGAATCTCTTTTTCTGTTCATCTTATCTCAAAGATCTTCGTGAGTGCATTTATTACGCTGTGTACTTTGACTACTGTATGAGTAATTAAAGATCATGTAGTGTTCGGCCAGTGAATATACTGGTTGATGCTTAGAGTTGGTACTCAATGGCTCTTCCCTTGACTTCCTTCTCTCGAGTACTTCAGAGTACAAAATCATTTACTTTTCGGCTCGCTTCGGTAGAATCTCTTGAGTCGTATGAGGAAGATCCGGTTCAGGCATCCAAGAGCCCATAGCTCAAAGAATAGCGTGGGTGAGTTCTTTAAAAGGCTATTGTGAAATGGGCTCTTCTTCTACTCAGATACCAGTAGATTGTTTGATAAACTTGCCCTGATTGAGATGAGTTGCCTTTCTTGTTGGATTACTGACCTCTTTACTGTCTTCTCCCATCTTCTCCTGATCATCTATTTTAGTATCAGAAGCTACGCTTTTGGGCATTCCCCACCTAGATAGTGCCAATTGTTTTAGGTAGATTTTGGGAGGTGAGGGGAAGTAATAGCCAAAACCTATCTAACAATAATAAATTTAATTTTAGGGTCTGAGTGGTGCCTCGTTGGGCTATGAAGTATGAGCTGTTTTGGGAGTTTTAGAGGTGAAAAAAGAAGAAGAGATAAATGTTAATGGTGAAGGGCTAATATTTTTGTGTAAAAGAGCTTGGAGATATATTTTAAATCTGTAAAATAAGGAAAATGAGGTTAGAGGTGGAGCCGACGGTGGCCGACAACTATACTCCAATGCTCAAGTCAGCTACTTGAGTTTTTTAGGAATGGAGAGCTTGCCAGCTCTCTAAAAATGGAAGTTAAAGATTGAAAGAGAATGTGTAATCCATCATGAAAGAAAATCTTGGCTGTTTATATATATGACATATATAGGATACCTCACTACGTAGCGTATTCTTATTGGCAATCCTACTGTCATATCTAGAATATTCCTTGCTCTTTTGCATCTCTCATGCCTTTTAAGCCATTAAGATTGCATGTGGGGGATAGTGAAAGCCTTATTTACAACTTTTATCATTTTATAACACGTACAGTATGTTGTTGTACAGTACAAGATATTTCTGCAGAGGTTGTTTGGCAGCTGTTAGTGGGCTACTTTATCTTTATAGTAGGTAAAACAGTTGTTTGTCCCCCTCCCCCTTTTGGACTAGATTTTTTCTATGTGATCTTGCCAAATTAAATATTATCTTTTGGCGATAAAGACAGTTCACGTGGCAAATATTTTAGAAATTGTTTGATCCTCTCAATATTTGTATAGCATGCATTTTAACTCCTTTGGAATATCTGGGGTATCCCAAATCCCCTAGGATACCCCAGGTACTCTTAGTTGTTAAGTTACATGTGATAGGTAGTGTGATCTAGTTTCCCACTTTGAGTGTATGACTTCTAACTTGACACGTGGCACTTTATTAGTGCTTATTCCATTTCTTTCCCAAATAATTATATTTATTGATATATTAAAATTCTCTAAACTAATAGATTTTTCGTGATCTCTAGGACTTTTAATGTATAGATGCTCTATTATAATTTTCGACAAAGGTAAATATTTTCTTTATGTCTACAATTTAAGCCAATAATTTAATTAGTCCCTCTATTTTAAATATTTTTCAAAGCACCCATCTCATTAATTTCGCAGATGAGCATTCTATATTAGTATCCTTAGGTCATTAATTGACTTTTCAAAAGTCAAATAATATTTCTTTTTATATCACTTAATATTCAAAAAAAATTTGACATACGAAAATATAGGGACTAAAGAAGTTTTTATCGTTTTCAAAAATTATATTTAAGAAGGTCCATGCGTAAAATCATCTATTAGACACCAATAAACAGTATACTATGGCGGCGATTTCGGGATAACCACCACCATCATTGATTAGATTGATGGGCATGACTTTAATGGTGATGGCGATAAAACCCAAATAATAATTACTTTTTTAATTGGTTACAATCTATTTGAAGTATATTAAAGATTTACCAATGATCCTTATGGTGATAATCTTTAAGAGCATATTATATTTGTATCATTCAGGTCCGTTTAAGTTACAACATTAAAGTGTTTAGTAAATACTAGTTGTTGTAACTCATAAACTATATGAATATGATTTTTAACTTGTATGATGAAAAATTTATTATATTTTTAATAATTTTATTAAAATTATTATTTAAATTTATATTTCATACATATTATTAATTTTTATTCATAATGAAAACTTTTTTTACAGTACCTCAATTTTAAATAAATCATTTGTCCATCTGATAGGCATCGTTAATGCATCCATTGGGCTTTTTTATGATTTTAATGGACCTCTTTTGTTTAGTTGAACTAGTGAGAATTTGCTTCTTTCCTCATGACTTAATTGAAAACTCTTTACTCTCTTGTAAATCCCTCAGGGATTCCTAACGGAAGAAAGAGTAGCCCTCCCCTCTGTATAGACCAACCTATGCTTCTTTACAAAAGTAAACTCATGCATAAGCCATTTAGGAAATCCACTTTATGTAGGAGCTCTTGGATCATCCAGAGATAAAGCTCAAAATGGACTAAATAAAAAAGATTAAACAAGCAACCTTATTTATTGATTCAATTTCTCTAAATCGCAAGCATATTAAAAGGGAAATTGCCACGATATTGACTTAAATTTGATAATAGATGAGTTTTTTTTTCTAATAATCACATGACATAACTTTAATGATTTTTTTTTATTTACATTATACTTTTATTATTATTATTATTATTATTTGCTTATGTATTGTATTTCAATAATTTTGTTTGTATAGAATAAATATTTTGAAGAATTATATTATTTTATTAAGTGTATCTTTAAATTCTTATTAGTAAATTCTCTCAACAATAGAAAGTATTTAGGATCCTTTGAGATTAAAATGCTATAATTTTTAATCTATAGCTATTGTGGGAAAAAAACAAAGTAACTATGAAATAAAAGTGATTAGGAGGTAGTAAATATAATTTTTAAATAATAATTTTGATAAAATTATTAAAGAAATAATAGATTTTTCATCATACAACTGAAAAATCATATTAATATACCTTCAAAATTACAACAGTTAGTATTTACCAAATACTTTAATACTATAATTTTTAAGTTACAATTATTCAACCTCAATCACAAATGAATCCCTAATTAGAAAAAAAGTGAGTCTATTTGTACTTTAAAAAGTATTATAAACACTCTAATTTTAATAAGGGTGAAACTTTTTGAATCCATCAAATTATTCTCTGCACCCATTTTAAAAAATAAATTTATTATTAAAAATTTAAAAATCTCAAAATTACCCTTCACTAATTTTTTCTCTCTTTACTTACAATTGAATGTTCTCTCTCTACTCTCTCATTCTACAAACTAAACACTCAATTTCATTCTCTTTTGAACCTTTTTCTTAATATATCATGATCTATATTTTATACTTTTTACATATATACAAGATTTTTTTTTTCATTCAATAGTTTTGTGTTTGGTAAAAATTAATTTCTTGATATTCATCAATTTTTATGACTGATAAAAATTCGTTAATGTTCATTTTTAAATGGTGGGTTTTGTTCTTCTTAATTAGTAATACCAATTATTTATAGCTAAAAATATATATATAAATGAATTGATGTGAATTTTTTAAATTAAGAAGAGAAAGAGAAGAAATAGTTAATTAAGTAATTTTTTCAAAAATTGTCTAGATAATAAAATTGTTAATATATGATGAGCTAAGTACAATGTAATTACTTTGAACACACATAAAATACATTAATTAATTATTTAACATATATTTTTCCATAAGCTCTAAATATTTTATTTCGAATATCTTAAACAATACTATGAACAATAAGCAAATCAATATTGTAAAAGATTTTGACTAAAATTTAACTGTGACCCTTTCAATTTTTTTAATAAAAAATTGCTAAGACGGTCATCTTTTTTGCTTTTGATTTCAAAAGAAGGGTTATTCTATAATGTTATAACTAAAATTATGATATCAATACCGTAATTAAATATAAATTGTGTAAATAAAGCGTAAGACATAAATTTAATATAAAACTTGTAAATCAACATTAAGTGTAAAATAAAATATAAATTATATAAATGAAATATAAGATTTGTAAATAAAAGGTAAAAGTAAATTAGTATAAGAGTAGTAAATTGATGTATTACTAGTAAATAAAGTAAAAACTTATAAATATAACATGAAACTTATAAATCGATATTAAGTGTAAATTAAAACATAAATTTTGTAAATAGAAATTAAGACTTGTAAATTGAAGGTGAAACAAGTAAATCAACATAGAAATGGTAAATTGGTGTATTATTGAAAAATAAAATAAAACTTATAGATATAACATAAAAATTATAAATCAACATTAAGTATAAAATAAAACATAAATAATGTAAATAGAACATAAGAAAAGGTAAAATAAGTAAATTAACATAAAAATGATAAAATAATGTATTACTGGTAAACAAAATATAAACTTACAGATATAATATAAAACTTGTAAATTAACATTAAATATTAAATAGAATATAAATTAAGTAAATAAAACATAAGACCTGTAAATATAAGGTAAAATAAATAAATTAATATATGAGTAGGAAAATAATGTATTATTAATAAATAAAACATAAACTTATAAATGTAATATAAAACTTATAAATCAACATTAAGTATAAACTAATATACAAATTATGATGAAATAGAAGAATTGTAAACAAAATGCAAAGTAAGTTGTATAGAATTTAGATCTATTTTCACAAGTTTAAGTAAAATAAAATAATAGATAAATTAATTTTTCTAATTAATTAATCTCAAAATTATTGTTCATAGTAACTACTCACCTCCCTGTTCATGTTACTGTTTATTTATAATGAATATGCTACAAACAGTAAATTTATAGAAAGTAAAACACACAGAGGATTTTTACGCAATTTAGATCACAATCCTACATCCACGGGATCATGCTGAGACAATAAATAATTCACTAAATAATGAAAAGATTACAACATATTTGATTCTTACACAAATTTAGACTATCTTTTACTATTGTCATCATTTTGTTGAACCTAACTTAGTTGATCTTACTTAGCGAACACCACTCATCTTCAATTGTATTTGCTGTTTTTCTTGAGATCCATTTAACACAACAAATGACTACTTTATCTCGAAGAGACCAGATAATAATAAAAAATACCTAATAAAAGATTTGGTATGATGAAGACTAAAACATCATAGAAATACGAAACATCATATGTGGCCAAATAGGTGTCTTCTCGTTCTCTGCGTTGGCTGCTTATCTGATATAAAATAGAATATGCCTTCTTCCACCATTCAATGTGCGAAATACTTCTCTTTATATAAGAATAATATACTTGATATGGAATTCTCACATGCTGATTTGCTTCTTTTATGCTTCCAAAAATATTCTTTAATATTCCATATAATCTAATTTTAATTAATTTTCAAGACTAGATAAATCTCTAATAAAAGGAAACAAATCCCTAATAAAAGAAATAAATAAATTACAATATCATTGACACAATGATGCCAATAATAAAAACTCTAAAATAAGTAAATATTATAAGAGTTATTAAAAAATAAAAAATAAAAATTCAGTATAATAATAATTACCTTATATATTTACTGTTTTTATTTATTTCTAAATTAAATAGTGATAATTCTAGGTTTATATAATATACATGATGATATATGTGAAATTTTATTAAAGATAAAAATTATTCTCAAAGATAAATTTTGAGAAATTTTTTCATATTTTTCAAAATTATTTCTAAGTGATTTTCACCCTTCTAAACCTCTTTAACAGCAAATCCAAATTATTTTTTAGTATAAATAAGAAACAAAATTTGAAACTAGATAAAATATGTATAAAACTAAAAATAAATCCAATTTTATTGGTATTTCATATATTTCTAGTAATATAAGAATTTCTTTTATTTTATTTTGCCTTGATCCATATTAAGAAAGATGATTTTGCTTAATTAACTTGTACAATAGACAAATACTATGATTGAAAATGAAAAAAAAAACAGTTTATAATTTTTTTAGCATGAATATAAAATTTATGGTTAAACCATTTTAATAAAATCTATTCAATTTGCTTTTAATATAAATTTTTTTGTTTCAATTGATGAGTAATTTATTTTTTTACTTAAAAAATTAAATAAAAATAATTTAATATTAATTTATAAGTTTTATATTATTTTTACAAGTGTTTAATTTATTTATAGTTTTAAAATACCAATTTATCATTTTTATATTAATTTACTTATTTTTCATTTCATTTATTAATTTTATATATAATTTATAAAATTTACATTTATCACAGCATTGATACCGTAATTTTAATCACGTTAGAATTTTTCTTAAAATAAATTAATTTTTAAGGACAAAGTATCATGTCCATGCTATACCAAACACCCAATTTTGACATTTCTTCAATAGTCCCTATTGTTGTCTATAAATAATAAAAATTATAAGTTTCTAAAATTTTAAATAATAAGCCCCAATTAAAATATAATAATTTTGAAATTCTAAAAAATGTATTTAGTATCTGCTTCAGCAATCTCTATTATTTTTCTATAAATAATAAAAACTATAAGGGTTACATTAGAAGCCCTAAAAATTAGTTAATCTTAATTTTTTTTAAAACGTAAATCTCTGGTAATTTATTAATTTCAACTATTGTTTATTCTTTACAATTTTAAATTTAAGTAATAGAATAAATATTATATAATTTATTCATTTTCATATTAAATAAATAATTGAGATAATATTTTTCCAAATATTGTCTCAACTTTATATATGTGATAAGGTATAAGTAGTTTTACATAATTTCAAATTTACATATATAAATTTATTATATTGAAAATATTATTTATAAACTCTATAATGAAATTTAAATTAATATCCAAGCATTTATTTAATTTTTTTTTTATTTTTCATTTTAATGTTATCATACACACACACACACACATTCCAAAATATATATAAAACATAATCCAATCTTATGTTATATATTAAATACAAGACAACATTATTGTAATATAATCTAGTTCAATTGCTAAACATGAGATAGTACTAAATATAATCTTATCTCATTCTATCGTATCCTATCATATATTCCAAACAAGCCCTTAGTGTACTTTTACCAGCATATAAAAGAATTATCATTTCACTAGTTAATCCTTTCAAACATTGATATTTGCAATCTACTTTCTATTTTCTAAACATGATTAAGAAACTCAGTGGTGAGATATGTAAAATCTAATCACTAAAATTTACATATTAATCATAGTATATGACTTATTAGCTTGAAGTAATTGAGAGAGAAGGGAAGCTTTCTGCACCAACTTTTAAATTTATTGTAAGAATTCCTAAAGGATTTTTTAATTAAAAATGTTAACATAAAAGAATTTTATTCTATAAAGACATATTTGGTATTTAAATAAGTGTAGTGTAAATTTACTATTTAAACCTATAAAGTTCTTCTCTATTCCTATTTCCTAAATATACCCAACAATAAAATTTTGAAATCCTAATTTTATCATATCCACCACTAAAAATACCAAATCCTAATATTCTTTGCATACCCACAAACTATTATCTTTTTTTTTTTTTTTTCCTGAAGGTTAGATTCATAAATTTTCTATTTTTTCCCATTTTTCTGATTCTCTATTAACTAATCTTTTCAGTATTAAAAAAAAATTAGGATCATATCATTCAAGGAAGTTCAACATTTGTTTTAAAATTCATCTCCTAAAAGGAAAAAAATTACTATAAAAAGTTTTTGATTCATAGGTTCATCAATCACCACCAAAATATTTTCTTTTCTAATGGAATATTAAACAAATTAATAACATAATTGTAGAAATATAGACACCATAAATGATAAAAATGAATATTGATCAAATACATCGTTAAAGATGAAAGCTAAATTTATTCAAATAAATTATTATATATTCTATTGAAATTATTTGCTGGCACTATACTACCTTAATTTTGCAGAGGATTAAGTGAATTAAGCTCTTAAAAAGTTCTATGGTGATTTAGAAAAGAAAAATTTTAAGTAAAAAGTATGAAAGAGATGAGAGTTATAAAATTATTTAATGTTGAGCAAGTGTATAGAAATAATAATTATTTAATGTTGAGCAAGTGTATAGAAATAATAATTATTTATCGTTATAAGCAATATTGAAATGAGTATTTTAAATAAAAGTTAAATGGTAAAACACTAAATGAGTATTTTAGTTATAAAATATTATACTAAAATATATATATTTTTGTAATCAATATTTTAAGTAAATAGGTGTGAAAAGTATTTTAACAAGTTCAAATAACTCATCCATATTTTTAATATTTAAATATGTTCATTTACTAAATTAACCTTGGCCCATATAAAGATAACAAAATATTATAAGGAACTTATGCGTCCAAATCTTGAAACCTAATTTTTTCTAATTTTTGAGAAATAGGAGGGCTGCAACATTAATAACCAAATAATTACATTCTTGCCGTTGGAATAACTTTTGCAAACTCTTGGGTTCCTATGGTTGGATCACAAGGAAAAAAAAAAAAAGGGTTATGAAACCACGGCTGCATTCTAGCTGGATCCAAAAGTTAAACGCCAAACTTCTTCTATCTTCTTTTTCAATTGCACAATAAACCTTATTAAACATTTTCTTCTTCTTTCTAGATTGCATAAAGTTGATTTGGGGGAGCAAACAAAATATTAAACACATTCTTTAATAAAAATGATTATTTTTCTTAATACAAATTACACAACAGATTATTGATCATACATCAAATAAATACATTAGTATTATTACATTACATTAAATTTTATAAAATATTTGTCCAGACAAACAACTCTCACAAATTCACAAATAACTAAAAGGATGTAATTGCTCCACTTATATTTTATAAGAGAAATGACTACGAACTAAGGTATTCAAACTTTTTTTTTTTTAGCGTTTTGGTTACTAATATTTTGAGTGTTTTTGTTTCCAATGGGTTATAAAAATAATTAATTATTAAAATTGTGTTAAAGAATATTTTTAAACTTAAATTGATTTTTTTTGTTGTAAATATATGCTAAATTTCTTAAAATTTTTATTTGAGTGTGCTGAATATTATTAGTAGTGTTTTGAGTAAATAAATATAATTAATTTAATTAATTGAGGTAAAAATTTTGTTATATCTTAAAGAATATATAAAATAAACTTAATTTTTAAAATTTATTAAATAAGTAAAGTGTCCAAAGTAAATTTAACCTTACTTTTAGAAAAAAATATAACCCACCCTAAAATTATTGCAAGCTTGGCCGTTGGATCATCCTAATTCCTAACTCCATCTTCGTACTTATGGCGATCATCCGTTTGACATTTATCCTTCAAAGAGCTCTAAGGATCGTTCTCAATTCATCTTCCTTACTTTATCTTACCATCATCCACCGATTCTCTTAAGATGACACATGTTTTTGTCCTATTGGACCAAAATTAACTTCCAATAGTTTGTATAATTAAAGTAATTTAAATTTTCTAAAGCATCTCCATAAAAAGAATGATGATGATGAGTGTATTGGAGAAATTATTTCATGTATCACAACAAAAACAATTATAAATCGAGCATATATTTAAGGATTGGCAAAATTTTTCGAATCTTGATTAAAATTTGAGATCCTAACTTATTGCAGACGAGATTTAAAATAAAATTTTATTTTGATTTATTATTTAAGTTAGAGTTCGAGATATTTAAAAATCTTAAAATTTAAGTTTTTAAAAATATATGATAAGTCAATTTAATAAATTATATAAATATGAAAAATTGGTTATAGTTGTATCATATGCCGTATGTGACATAATCTACAACATATAACAAAAAATTTATGTTATTAAGGATAATTCAAGATCTCAATCAAGATTTAAAAATCTCAATCAAATAAAATTAAAACATTTTTTTTTAATCTCAATTTACTATTCAAAACAAAATCAAGATCAACAAATCCCTACCCATCTTCTTCCTATGCTAACCCTACATACCTCTATCAAAATAAAAGTTACAGGTTGAAAACTCTTGAAACATTTGGATGGCAGCCTTTTTACACAGATGGTGCTACTGAACGAACCAACGTGTGATCCAAAAATTAAAATAAAGTTTATGATAATGTTATATATTTAAAATTTTTATTTTAAATATGTATTATTTATTAAGTAATTAATAAAATTAAAGTAAATTAATTATATTAATTAATTAATTAATAAATAAATATTATATTATTTAAAATAATTATTTGATAAAAAAATTTAAAATATATAAAATTACAAATAGGATAATTTAAAAAAAAAATTTACATGTGCGACAAATAATTACAAAATATCATATACGGCACACGCGCCTCTTTTGTGATTAAAATAAAATCGGCTTGCCATTTTGAAGAGTCCATTGAAATCTGGGATCCATAATATTACCTCATTCACGTTGGCGCGTGATGCGCGTTGTATTTGACACTCGCAATCGTTCAGAATTCCTCTCACGCTCGCTCTCTCTCTCTCTCGCCCCACTCTCCGCACCGTAACGTCAATTCATAATGACATACATAACAACATACGATTACACAATTTGCCCCAAATTTACTCTCTCTCGCTCTCTTTATCTCTCTAACCAAAAACCCTAACCCTAGTTTTGAATCAGAAAACCACACCGTTTTCGTTTCGTTCGTTCGATGGATTCTCAACAAACCAACCTCTTCGAAACGGCGTCGCAGCCGGACACCGGGGCCGACGCCTACACTTTCCTCGAATTCAACACCCAAGGCGAATCCGATTTCGACGCCTATCCCGAATTTCGCTCGCCGGTATCATGGCCTACGCCGTCCGACTCTCTTTCGGTGGACCCTACGACCCCGGCGACTCCGGCCACTCCTTCAGATTCTCGGTCCGCACCTCCTGTCTCCGATCACCATCACAACCACCACCGCCACTCGGATTCTCTCGCTGCCACGTCATCTCCGTCCAAAAGAGGAGCGAACAACAGTAGTAATACTAGTACTAGTCAGATTGTGGAGGGGATGGCGGGGTTGAGTTTCGAGGAGACGGGTGATGATGTGGAGGGCTTTGAGTACGGGAAGGCGGATTTTACCGAGCACGCGTGTCGGTACTGTGGGGTTTCAAACCCGGCGTGTGTAGTTCGTTGCAATGTGCCATCTTGCCGTAAATGGTTCTGCAATTCTAGAGGCAACACCTCGGGCTCACACATAGTCAACCATCTGGTAAGTTTTTTGTTTTGGTAGTTGTTTATGTGCGGATGAGAGTGCTGGTGTTAAATTATGGTGGGTTTTGTGCTCATTATGGAAAATTAAGGGATTAATATGTATTTTGCTGTTAATTTTTTTCAATGATTACTATTTTTTAATTTGTCTGATTTTCTGCTGTTTGTGAGAACTGAGAGAGAGGAAGTGTTGACTTTATGGCTTGTGATAGAATGTGGAGTGATTAATTCGTGATTGAGTGTTAAAATTTTATTTTTGTTTCCTTGTACTAATGTTTTTGTTTTAATATTGTATTGCGGTTGGAGTGATATTATGTAGTTTAACTGTTGTATTATAAAGTGTTCTGGTCATCAGGGGTTCTTGAGTTTGACAGAAGTTGGAGTGAATAATTTAATTTATTTCAGGATTATTGGTTAGTGCATGCTTAAAAACATAGAATCTGTTTTGGTGTATCAAGGTTTTCCTTTTTGGGAGTTTTGTATAGTTTTCAGAGTTTTACAATGTAGTGAAATTTTAGTTTGTGGGCCTCTGGTTCACGTTTGTAATCCTCTTCCCCTTCTTATATCCTATAAAAGTTTCTCTGTTTCCTATAAAAAAGACATGTTTAGCATCACAGAAGGGATTTAGCCGTAAGGATTTTGTTAGTTAGACCTCTTGCTGTGGAAACAAGAGGTGTAGGAGTCCAGTCCCCTTACATCAATCTTGGTAGGATATTTATTAAAATTGTTTGTGGTCTTCTATAAAAGAAGGGAGTGGGTGGCATGAGTGGAAACCTTAGAAAAAGTGCAGAATGAGTTTATGGGCAAGAATTCGAACCTTGTAGGCTTTATTACTTGTTGGTCAGGTTACTGGGATTTAATGTAATGGGTGCATTGAAATTCAGGCATCTCGGGTGGCTGGAGGATAATGTACACTGAGTAGAAGAAGGCATGATTGTTTTCCCTCCAGTATTTTGCTTACATAGCGGATGGCTGGTCCATTTTACTGTATTGATTTTTCATTTTTAGTACGAGTTTCAGTTTCTTAATAAAAAAAAAAAAGCTGTTGAAGGCATGATTTTTGGAGGTTGTTGGTATTTTGGAGTTTGATATTTGGTAAGAAACCGTATTAAAGAAACATGAAGAGGACGGCATAAATGAAGTTGACAGTTTAAGTCTTGAACATTTTCTATTTCCTCTTTTAGTGAGTAAACTGAATGCTTCAATTTTTAGTTGTGGCATTGGGGTCAAAAGATTGAAGATACTATTCAGTGGAAACTTAGTTCGAAGAATGCTTGAGGTTCTAGCTTCCCAATTTTGATGCTTATTATCACGCTGTAATAGGTAAATTGTTTTTAGTGTTTTACTTATAGTTATTCTGAGATAAATGTTTTGCAATCTCGAATACTGAAAATTGTTATTTGGCTAGGCATTGGTGATGGCTAAATAGTAAGTGGGTTCGGACTTTATGTGGAAAAGAGGTTTAAACTGAACCAAATTTTATTTTGAAATGAAAACTAATTGAATCATCATATCTGAGATGGGTTCATCTGGTGAGTCATCATATCTGAGATGGGTTCATTTGGTGAACAATCATAGACTTTTGAAAAATTTAGAGGGGTTCCGAAGAATTTAGTGTTCCGAAGAATTTAGTGTCTGATGAGACAAAACAAGCAACAATTTTCTGATTATGTTTTGCATTTCAGAGAAAAGAATGTTCATGAAAATAATTTGCTTGATTGATGCGTCAGATGTTATAATTCCATACTTTGTTGATAGGTCATTTCACCTAGGAGCTGAGGTTTGTAATCATGTATCTGGTAACTTAATACGTCAAATTCCTTGTGTGTGGAGTTGAAATTTGTCTATTAATTTTTCTTCATGATTTAGAGGATTTATATGGAGATTACCATTCCTTTTATTTTTCCCTTTTGTCGCTGTTGCCTGGGATTGTGATGGAAAGCTAATTAATTCTAAAGTTATTTGATTCCTGCACTAGTTGTAGTTTAGTTTCTTTATACTTTCTTGAAAATAAAAATAATATTTGGGGTTTGAAGTAGTTTGTAGTTTCCAATAATACATACAAGGCATCTTATTACTAATGAAGTTTTACTTGTAAGAGTCAAAGGTAAATTGTGTTTGATCTAATAGATTTCCTCAATTTTGAACATTATGTCAAGAAAAGCAAGGATGGGTTGTCTACTTAGACCACTAGAGGGTCAAAAGGGACACCGCATGATCTGAGAAACAAGCCATTTGAAAATAAAAAACCATTCCTCGATGGTACTGGGTACTGACTTTTATAGTGGTATGGACGACCATGGCCTGAACACCGCACTGGGAACCCTGCCTCAGTAATGGTACTGGGTACTGGCTTTTATAAATCTAGATTATCTTTTGCTCGCTTAGCAGGAATGCTAATTTGTAGTTCCAAGGTGGTTCCCAGTATTTTTAATTTCTTGTTTATTAGGATCTGGTCCAATGTATGGGAGTAAAAGTTTAATAATTTTTGACGTGGAAATGTGTAAGCCCTTATGCTATAAACACTTATTTCTTAGGATCTTAATGGTTTAGTGTTCTACTTTCAATTGAAATGCTTCTGTTTCGCAAGAGAAAGGTCCTAATATTGTTATAATATTTTTATTTATTTATGTATTTTGTTTTGTTGTGTGGCTGATGTAGCACAGTTTGCTTCTTCACTTTTTATGCTGTTTGTCTGCCGCTTTTAAATTTGAATAATTTTCTGTGCTTTCTTTCTCATTTTTATGCTGTTAGTAATTGTTCATAGTCGTTTGGCACTGTTTGGTTATGGTAGGGTGTTGATTGAATTCAAGTGGAATGAAACTAGTGTATTAATGGTCCATTCATTAGAGGACACCTCATTTCTCTGGATTGGGTTCTCTTGTAGGTGCGAGCGAAACACAAGGAAGTCTGTCTTCATAAAGACAGTCCTCTGGGAGAGACGATCCTTGAGTGCTACAACTGTGGATGCCGAAATGTGTTCCTCCTTGGCTTTATATCAGCCAAGACAGAAAGTGTAGTTGTTCTTCTGTGTAGGGAACCTTGCTTGAACGTTAATGCATTGAAGGACATGAATTGGGATCTAAGTCAGTGGTGTCCTCTGATCGATGATAGATGTTTCTTGCAATGGCTTGTTAAGGTTGGTACTTCTTTTTTGTTATGATAATACTCAACTTATGAGCAATCTATACTAACTTTTGCTTACAACATGAATTGGCACTGTTGCTACACTACTGCATCATCACCTATAATTTGCTTAACTTAATATTTTCATTCTTTTAGAACATATATGCCTGATCTGTTTGTACAGTGAGTATGTAAATGTTGTTTTTGTTATGATGTGATTCATTGTTTTTTCAACCTGGTAACGCATGTTGCACTTAACAGATCCCATCTGAACAGGATTTCTTAGAAATTGTGTAATTTTTTATTTTGTCTCTGGGAACATATATGTAATATCATTCTGTATAGGTTTTATGTAAATGTTGTATTATTGATTTGTTAGGATGTGATGCTTTGTTTTTTCAACCTGCTAATGACATATTGCACTTCATAGATCCCATCTGAACAGGAGCAGTTGAGAGCACGTCAGATCAGTGCTCAACAAATAAACAAGGTAGAAGAACTATGGAAGACAAATCCTGATGCTACACTCGAGGATCTTGAGAAGCCTGGTGTCGATGATGAGCCTCAGCCGGTAGCTTTGAAGTATGAAGATGCATATCAGGTTCTGTGTTTTACGTTAGATGCAACAATTAGATTCGGTTTTTCACATTAGAATTTTGCAGGAAGTTACAGTTTGTCATATGGCTGCTAACTGTAGTTTCTGTTTTCTCTCTTATTTCGTGCAGTATCAAAATGTTTTTGCCCCGCTTATAAAGCTTGAAGCTGACTATGATAAAGTATGCCTCTTGATCATTGGGATTGTTTACTCATTCATTAAAATGCTCTACTGTATATTCCTTAAACTCTTTTTACTATATTGAATATCATGCAGCATCTTACTGTCTTAATTTTCTTATAGATGATGAAAGAATCTCAAAGCAAGGACAATGTCACGATTCGATGGGATATCGGTCTTAACAAGAAGCGTGTTGCATATTTTGTCTTTCCAAAGGTCTTTTTCACTGCCTTAGTTTATTTTATTTCAGTTCTTTAAAGTTTTAATGTTGTTATGTTATTCTTTTCTTGTAAACTGCTCATGTTTTATTGTAATGTTCTACTTTCTTTTAATTATTCTTTCGTGTAAGTTGAACTGCTGCTTCTGTTCGATAGGAAGACAATGAGTTGCGTCTAGTACCTGGAGATGAGCTGCGGTTACGTTATTCAGGGGATGCGGCTCATCCAGCATGGCAGTCAGTTGGGCATGTGGTATGTTCTTTGTAAACTTAGATGTAATTACTGATGTCTATTTCAGGGATTTTTATGTGTTGTTTGTTGAAGATTCTGTGTACAATATTCATTAGTTGTTTTCCTTCAGGAATCTTTTTTAATTTTCTGTATTAACTTATGGAATAATACGTTATATTAATGTTGTTTCAGATCAAGCTAACTGCACAAGAGGAAGTTGCACTTGAGCTACGTGCTAGTCAGGTAGTTTTGGCAGTGTGCTATGCTTATTGCTTCTACTCTTTGGTGAGCTTAGCAGATAATTTTGCTAATTGTTACTGTTGTATGCAGGGAGTTCCTGTTGATATAAACCATGGGTTCAGTGTTGATTTTGTGTGGAAGAGTACAAGCTTTGATAGGATGCAGGGAGCGATGAAAACTTTTGCAGTTGATGAAACAAGTGTCAGTGGGTAGGTCTGCTCACTGCTGCTTCAGTTTCATTTGTATACTGTTTGTTGTTGATATTTTCGCGGAAGATATTCTTGTATTTTTTTTTCTGTTTAAACACTTTCAAATGAATAACTGTAAAGAATATGAACATCAATAGGCATGCATGAACTACTTTACTATTTTGTCAAATTATCTAAGAGCTTAAAATTTTGTGATGATCATGTGGGCTAGTGGTTTATGTCATAATCTGGGTATCTATTTATTTAATGAGGTCAGCTTTGGTCATTTTGGGACAAACCGTCTTGTTGCCATGAATGTCATATGCTCTGGCCATATTCTGGGTTGAGTGTGGTAATCTTAGGCCTCTCCAGCTCACATTGTTTGTCCAGTGAAGTTGAAGTCAAATTTATTCTTCATTTGCATTATATGCCTTTGAACTATCTTATTTGCTACCTCCTTCACAGGTATATTTACCACCACTTGTTGGGCCATGAAGTTGAGGTTCAGATGGTTCGTAATACACTGCCTCGTCGTTTTGGTGCACCTGGTCTTCCAGAGCTGAATGCATCTCAGGTATGCAATTGACCGCCTTCTTAAACTCCAGTTCATTGATTGACTTGCTATTATTATTATTATTTTTTCCTTGAACATCAAATACTTGAATTATGCCCTTTTTGTCCGTTCTTTTGGAGTTGCTCATGTTTGTTGAGAGTTCTAAGCCACATTTTTTTCCCCATGTTATTTGTATGCATCTAGTAGAGACACAGATTGTGTAGCAAGACCCAGAGAAAAATCTTTTAAAATTATCAGTAGTTTCTAGACAACATATGTGGAAGTTCATATTTTGTGTGTCAGTTTCACATATAGACAAACATGATTGCACCCTTGAGAATGGGTGCAAGTCTTTTCTACACGTTAATGCATTATTCTTTTTATTTAACCACATTGCATGCTACCCCATGATCGTAAAGACATCTTATCCACTCGTACATGAGTTTTATGTCTAGATTGAGTATCAGGGTGTTGTTCTTAACCAATTGTACACGAGTTTTATATATTGTGCCTTGGTTTTGCTTATTGCCATTTTCTATTGTTTTCGTAAAGACATCTTATCCACTCGTACATGAGTTTTATGTCGAGATTGAGTATCAGGGTGTCGTTCTTAACCAATTGTACATGAGTTTTATATATTGTGCCCTGGTTTTGCTTGTTGCCATTTTCTATTGTTTTCATTCTAGATTTTCTATTTTAGTTGTTTTTGTCTTCAGAGGTCCTTACCTTGCTCCATTGATAGGTTTTTGCTGTAAAGAGTGTCCTTCAAAGGCCCATAAGTTTAATTCAAGGTCCACCTGGCACAGGAAAAACTGTTACTTCTGCAGCGATTGTATATCACATGGCCAAACAGGGCCAAGGCCAGGTTAGCTCTCTTAAATCTTTTATGTTACATTTTTGTCTTCATATATATCAATTATATGATTATTTGTACTTTTATCAGGTTTTGGTGTGCGCGCCAAGTAATGTGGCTGTTGACCAACTAGCTGAAAAGATAAGTGCCACTGGGTTAAAGGTAAAGAAAGAAAATCTTTCCATTATGTTGTCACAAATTCTTAGAATGATAGTCTATAATGATATGGTAATTTTTTTCCTGGCTGTTTTCTCTGCCTTTTGTGAACTTGACATTTTTAAGGAAGATTTTAAATGGTAAATTTTATTAAGAAAGGAAGGTTGCAATAGATTTGTGATTCAACTAGAAGAGGAAAACTAGTGGTAGTAAATGAGGCAAACAGGCTTGGAGTTTAGTGAAATAATAACTTGAGAACATTTTTCAAATTGACATTGTGATTGGCAAATGGTTTGCTGAAGATTCTTTGGACGGTTATGGTTTCAACTTTCTGGTCCTTTTCCTTTAAACAGATAATTAGATAGCAATATAACTTATGTTTTAGTTGCAGTTCTGCCCTAGCACACTGCAACGATTTGTTACTTAGTCATGATTATGATCATCGTCATTGTCATTAGTTATTATCATATAATTGCCTTCTGGCATCATTTGCTTTTCATTCAATTGTATTAGTTGCAAATGTGTATACTGGACCATATTTCTTTGAAGGCAGGACTATGTATCTTCCTTAAATTTGTCAACAAAATTTACTATGCTTAATTCATGCAATAAATGTGCATGTAAATATTACACCATCATTTCATTTGTTGAATTATATTTATGGAAGTCAATTTGTTAAATTTGTTTTTTTCCAAACTCAAGGTTGTTCGGCTTTGTGCAAAATCAAGGGAAGCTGTTAGCTCTCCAGTTGAGCATTTAACCCTTCACTATCAGGTTTGTCAACTTGTTAGCATATTTAAATGTTCTGTATGTTCATCATTCCCCGTGTAGCATTATTCATATTACAATGGCTCATTGCAGGTTCGACATCTTGATACATCTGAGAAGAGTGAGCTGCACAAGTTGCAACAATTGAAAGATGAACAAGGTCAGCTTTTTACTTGCTTCTTTTACACTGCAAATTTCTTTTGTTGATCACTTTTTGGGGCTGTCATAGAGATTGCTGAACAATAATTTTTCTGCTGATATATGACTTGCATAACATGATTGGTAAAGTTAGGTCTGTGCTTGCTCTGGCTGGAAATTAAGTTTGGAATAAAAAATATAATTCTTTTAGTGCAGTTACTAGTGTCTGTGTTGCCAAGTCTCTGTATATTATCAGTGTACTCCTATTGGAGAATTAAGAGTTTAATGATTAACATCTCCAAACCTTTAGGGATTTTTTTTTTCTTCTTAAGTTGTATGCGTGTCATTCCTCTTTTCAATTCTCTAATTTTGGTTGCAGATTGCATGTTTATTGTAATGAACATTGATAATTACTTCTGGTTTTTGGGTAGATGAAATTTGAAGTTTCATATTTATGAAATTTGAAGTTTTATATTCTTTGCTAAAATACTTGGAAGTTTCTCAATGTGGATTAACAATGTTTTATGTTTCTTATTTGCTTGTTCTTTATTCCTTGGCAGATTTAGTTCACTTTTGGTGTTGGCATTTTTTTTTGGTTTTTACTTTCCCTGCTTCATTGACTGACTTTTCGATAGCTCTATTTTAGTGGGAAAACGTGTTTGCATTCACATTACAAACTGAAGCGAACCAGCTTCTTGTTTAGTTAATGTGATTTTTTTTTCACCTTTATCATTCCAAATATTTACAGGAGAACTGTCCAGCAGTGATGAAAAAAAGTACAAAGCACTTAAGAGGGCAACAGAGAGGGAAATTTCACAGAGTGCCGATGTAATTTGTTGCACATGTGTTGGTGCTGGGGATCCTAGATTGGCAAACTTTAGGTTCCGCCAGGTTGAATAATATTCTACGTGTTTTTCTTATTAGCGTTAAACACTTGATATACTTATCCTTCTTTTCCTGTTCCAGGTACTTATTGATGAGTCGACCCAAGCAACAGAACCTGAGTGTCTTATTCCGTTGGTTCTTGGGGCAAAACAGGTGCTTAATATTATAATTTTTTATTATGCTTTCGAAATTATTGCATGCTTAGCATCTAACTAGCAATTTTTTTATGTTAGGTGGTTCTTGTTGGTGATCATTGCCAGCTTGGTCCAGTCATTATGTGCAAGAAAGCTGCTCGTGCTGGGCTTGCCCAATCTCTCTTTGAGCGCCTTGTTTTACTTGGTTTGAAACCAATTAGATTGCAGGTGAGTAATATTTTCTTTTTGGTTTTTCACGTGGCCTGACATGTTTGGGAGTTATAGTGATGTATTTTGATACGTCATTTATGTTTTGTGATGCCAATGTTTGCTTTCTGCTTTGTACCTGTTGACTTTTAACTTTACAATATTGGAAGATTGCTGCAATCATCAGGCTTTTGTTGTATGGGTGTATATTTGTGTAGTCCAACATCTCTATATTTAATTGCTCAAGCTTAACAATCAGCTAGTGTACAAAGTGATTTATTTTTATAAACCGGTTTTTATTTTTTTTCCCCACAGCATGACCTCCTTTTTTAAGAGCTTTGCAATTCCTTTAGTTGCTTATAGCATTTGTTTGATGCTGTTTCATATATGAACTCTCTCTGTTGTCTTTTTGCTAAACTTCTGTTGATATATTGTTGAATTTTTCCCGCTTATATCCATCTTCGGAGTTATACAAAAAATTGGTCTGACCTTTTTCTTTTCTGCTTATATTTCTTTGATTGCTGATTGTTCTTGCTAATATTTGATTCTGCAATAATGTCGTGTTCTCAACTCTCAAGAATCTTTTAAGGTCGCGATTGTATGATATGTCATGTTCTGACTAATGAAGTATTTTCTGTTCCTCTCAACTTCAGGTTCAATATCGTATGCACCCATCTTTGTCAGAATTTCCTTCCAATAGCTTCTATGAAGGAACACTACAGAATGGTGTAACTATCAATGAAAGACAATCATCAGGGATTGATTTTCCTTGGCCTGTGCCTAATCGACCCATGTTCTTTTATGTCCAGGTAATATAGTATTCTAAGGAGTAAATGAGACTATGATATTTTGGTTATGTCTTTATTATGATAAGAAGAATGATGATTTACCCTTATCTGGTTATTTCTTACTATTGGGCTTGCTGTTATTTTCCATTGCAAAGTTCATCATTATCTTCCTTGATGTAATACAAATCTGGCTTATTATGTTTTAACAAAAATCAAGTGGAATATTTCATACTTTTTTATCTTAATTCCCTGAATGTTCTATAAACTATACAATTTTGACTTATAATGCTATGGCTTTACAGTTTTGGTTGATTGTGAATAACATAATAAAATGATTTTGTTCCCATATTGAACAAGGTGTTTTTTATTTTCTTATTTGTCGTTATTGTACATCTGTGGCTCTTGGCGTGTTATTCTGAGGTAATGTTTTATAACCAAATATTGTTAGATGGGACAAGAGGAAATTAGTGCCAGTGGAACATCATATTTAAATCGGACAGAGGCTGCAAATGTTGAAAAGATTGTAACTACTTTCTTGAGAAGCGGTGTTGTCCCTAGCCAGGTATATCCATGGACGATCTTAAATTTTATTATATTGGTGTTCCAATATGAGTTTTGGTGATCTAAATATAGTTTAATGTTTACAGATTGGGGTGATAACACCATATGAGGGACAGAGAGCATATATTGTGAACTATATGTCAAGGAATGGTGCTCTCAGACAGCAATTGTACAAGGAAATTGAGGTATTAAATAGGTCACAATAGCAAGTGAATGACATTTGACCTTTTGTTGCCATGGGAACATAATTCATGAATTTTACAGGTTGCAAGTGTTGATTCATTTCAAGGAAGAGAGAAAGACTACATCATCCTGTCTTGTGTGAGGAGTAATGAACATCAGGTTGATTGATTTATCTGATTATAGATGTCTTATGTCCAAACTGGATGATAGGTTTCTTATTGCACTTTTCATACTATTGGATTTTATTATTTTAATCTTGACATGAATTTGCACTATAGAATTATTGCTGCAGTAAGTAACAATAACTTTTTTTGAAATTGAAAGATAAAGTGACTCAAATGTAATGTGTATAAAATTCTTTTAATAGCGCACTGATGTATTTGTCATTGCACTTGTTAATGCTCCGTGGATTTGATTTATTTAGCCAACACATTAATTTTCAATTAATGGTCTAAGTAAAGTTTTTCACGATTCCTTTCTCTCTCTCCTTGCATCAATTCACAAAGAAGTCATAATATTTTTTCTGTCTTTCTTCTTCCCACTATATTTTAGGGCTTTTAGTTTTTCTGATGATCGAATGGATAATTTATTGGTATAGAGGGTTATGGTGAAACACTCCCTTATCTATTGTTTTATGATGATCAGCAGGATGTTCTAGGTACACTTTGGTTCATCATGTTCATTATTATTTTCTTATAATCTCTTTTTTCTTAGGATAAGAACATTATTTTTTAGCTTACCCTATGAGAGTGCTGAGAATTGGAAATTAGGTGTCTTTATGTTGTGTTTAAGTTTATATTTTACAGGCCCTTTAAAGTATAAAGAAGTTACATCTTCTCAGATATTTTCCTATGTTACTGGTCGCAAGTTAAAAAAATTGTAACAAGACTTGCAAAATTATCATCCATATATGGATTGAGGAGTTATTTACAAAGTAGCTGTGGTTGAGGGTACTATGGAAGTGCGCAGATATAATGTTAAGACAGTAGGCATAGCTGTTTGAATTGCACTCAAATTATGCAACATTCATGCTAGTCATTGTTGAGAGTATATATTGTGTAACCTCCCGATTTACGATTACTTTGGTTCTATCCAGATTGAAAAAGTGATTTTAGAGTTTTTCAAGTATCTTAATTCTAGAGATGAGGTCCACAGGCCTGGGATTCAACTATTTCTGAGTTGAAGTCGTCGTGGTTGGAGAGACCTTTTGAAGAGGAGGAAATAAAAAAGGGTATCCAAGATTGTTGCAGAGATAAATCCCCTGGTCCTGATGGGTACACTTTGGCATTGTACCAGGATTGTTGGGATATTTTGAAGCAAGATTTGTCGGATGTTTTTGAAGATTTTTACAATTCTGGTATTGTGAACTCAGCTACTAATTCTACAATCATATGTCTTATTCCGAAAAAGAATGAGCCTGTGAAGTTGAGTGAGTTCAGACCTATTAGTTTGGTGTCTAGTCTTTATAAGATCATTGCTAAAATGCTTTCTTTAAGGCCCCTGGAGGTGTTAGGAAGACTCTCTCTACTGCTCAGGGTGCTTTTGTAAGAGACAGAGATTCTGGATGCTATCTTAGTTGCCTACGAAACTGTGGAATATAGAAAATCTGGTCTTGTTTGATTTTGAGAAAGCTTACGACCACATAGATGGTATTTTTTAGGCTCTGTGATGGAAGCCAGAGGATTTGGACAAAGTTGGAGATGTGGATGATGGGTTGTCTTCAATCAGTTAGCTTTTCAATTTTTTTGAGTGGAAGGCTGAGGGGTGAAATTCAAGCTTCTAGAGGCCATCGTCAAGGTGACCCTCTTTCTCCTTTTCTTTTTACTTTGGTGGTAGAGGTGCTAAGCAGATTGATGGAGAGGGCTCAGGATTTTAGATTAAGGATGTTAGATTATTGAAGGATTTGTGATTGGGAAGGACAAAGTAATGGTTTCTCACCTTCATCTTACTGATGATACAATCTTTTTTCACTCTGGTGATGAGAAAAAGTTTACCAACCTTCTTAATCTGGTTGACTTTTTTGTGCAGTTTCTGGGTTGAGAATAAATTTAAAAAATAGCTCTATTTCTGGTGTTAATATCTCTGAGAGCACGCTGCTTGACTTAGTTTCCTCAGTTGGGTGTGAGAGTGGAGATTGGCCTTTGAAATAATTAGGATTACCTCTAGGAGGGAATCCCAAGGCTGTAGAATTTTGGGCTTCTGTGTTACAAAAAGTTGAGAAGAGATTGGATGGGTGGAAAAAAGCTTGGCTCTCTAGAGGTGGGACATTAACATTGATTCAATCAGTTCTCTCTAGCATGCTAACTTATTTTATGTCTCTTTTTCGCATTTCTATTTCAGTTGCTAAAAGAATACAGAAGGCTATGAGGAATTTTTTGTGGGAAGGAGTTGGGGAGGGAAAAAGGGATTGTTTGGTGAAGTGAAGTGTGGTGTCTCAGCCTATCTGTATTGAGGTTTAGGTTTGGGTAATTTATTTAAAAGAAATAGAGGTTTGCTTGGTATGTGGTTATGGAGATTTCCTTAGGAAGTTAACTCTTTTTGGCATCTTGTCATTAAAAGTAAGTATGGCATGCATGAAAATGGTTGGGATACTGCTGATGTTAATAGATGATCCGGTAGATGTCCTTGGGTGTATATATTGAAAGGTAGAGCTGGTTTTTTTGTCAAATATTAAATTAGATTCTGTGAGGATGGTTGGGTGGGAGAGAGGACGCTTGTTGCTTAGCGAGTCTTTTCCTCGGTCGTTGTCTTTCTTTAGGTCATAGTTGTTCTATAGCTAGTATGGTGAGGTTCTCATCAATGCAGTGGAGTTGGGACTTTAGATTGTTTAGAAATTTGAATGACAGGGAACTTCAATACTGTTCTGAGTTGCTTGGGATTTTAGAGGGAGTTCATATTGATAGCATAAAAGAAGATAATAGAGCTTGGACTCTAGAAAAATCAGGGATCATTTCTACCAAGTTGTATTTTTCAGTCATATAGATGACTCTACCCTTATTTTTGCCTCCTCTAATCTGATCTGGAAAGCTAAAGTTCCCTTGAAGGAGGTGAAGATGATGGTGTGGGCTGTTGCTCAACGGAAGATTGATACCAATGATGCAATTCAGAGGAGAGGACTGAGTGTTGCTTTACCTTTGGATTGGTGTGTCGTGTAAAAATGCTTTGGACAGGATTGACCACTTATTTCTTCATTGCCCAGCTGCTTTCTTCTTATGGTCCAAGTTGGTTAGGATTTTTAAATTGAGTTGGGCAGCACCTGCAACAAGCTATTCTGTTTTCTTGGAAAAAATTTTGAGATGTAAAGTTAGGGTTAAGGCTTCTGCCTAACGGTATTGTGCAGTTATGGCTATCTTTTGTGTCCTGTGGATTGAAAGAAACTTAAGAACTTTGATGGAGGATTACATTTTTTTTAGGAGAGTTAAATTCTGGGCTTCTTTATTGGTTTCTCTCTCCCCAGAGTTTAAAGATTTGCCTTTCTTCTTTATTTTGATTAATTGGGCAGCAGCTATGGTGTAACTTCATTTATTAGAATTTTTTATGTTATCGGATTTACAGTTCTTGGGCCGTGTCTGAGCCAAAAAAACAAAAGGATATTCCAGAGGAATCATTTGCTATTATTGCTACAAAAAAGAAGTATGTCTTCCGAAGGAGAAAAGCCTGCATATTAGCTAAGTGAAAGAAAGAAAGTGGAAGATCAGATTCGTAAGGAGCAGGATTTTGTTTATTTTTTTTTTGGGGGGGGGAGACCTGCTGAGGGAGAGAATGTATTTTGTTAGATCAATATCATTTAGGAGGTGCTCCTTGAGTTTGAGTTTAATGGTTATTTTTTAATTGCCGTAACTTTTCTATCTGCCTTTCCCCTTTGTAATTTTTAAATCTGATGTTAAAGCATTTTTTTTCTTGTGCCAAGTTATTTTTCGAAAATTGTCTCTGGATTGCTTTTACAAGATTCAAGTTATTGACTAGCACATTCTTCTCTAACTTGTTAGAATGTGTATAGATCATGTTGTGCATTGATGTGTGATTGGGTGATCCGTCATTTCAGGGCATTGGATTCCTTAATGATCCTCGGAGGCTCAATGTTGCTCTAACACGTGCTCGATATGGCATTGTCATCCTGGGAAACCCTAAAGTTCTGAGCAAACAACCTCTTTGGAACGGCTTATTGACGCACTATAAGGTATATATTGTGTGTTTTCTGTAGATATGCTCCTGGTTGAAAGGGTAACTAGGCTCCGTATTTTGCATCCTATGACGTGGGATCCAACTGTCACTGAAACAGCTGGTGGAATGCTTTGCTTATGTTTGTATCTAGTTTGAATTATGTGCGCCATCATTATTCAACTGTTCAACTTCTTCTTTAGAAGTATATAAAGATTGTTTACTGTTGTTTTAAATTTGTTTGCCAAAGTTTCACAGATGATTACTATCTTCTTTTATTTTAAACCATTGTCTGCTTATATATGGTCTACAGGAACATGAGTGCTTGGTTGAGGGACCTCTGAACAACTTGAAGCAGAGTATGGTTCAATTTCAGAAGCCCAAAAAGGTATGATTTTTTGTTTAAAAGTAAAATATGTATGATTAAATGAATGGATCCAATTGGTTTATCTGCCCATAATTTTAGTGAATGGGCCCCCATTTTTTGTATGTTCTTCCGTCCTAATATGTTTTCAGTTTGGAAGCAGTTTTTGTGAGTGAACATGAACTGATGTGAAACTTTTTATGTTGACATAGATTTACAATGACCGAAGACTCTTCTTTGGCGCTGGGCCTGGAATTGTGCCCAATGATATCTCTGCTTCTAACCCAAATGCTGATAGAAGAGGCAGTCGTGCTCGTGGTATGCAATTGCATGTCTTTTGAATCTTGAATTTTATGTATATCATCAACTGGATGATTCTCGTGTTTTTTATATTCATGAAGTCCTATTTGCTTCAATCTTCAAGTCCGGGTAGAATACGGTCTCATCACGTACTCGATGATAAAATGTTGATATGATTTCTTACCTGCTTATTTTGGCTGTAAAATATGGTCTTATCACATAGTCGATGATAAATTGTTGATATGGTTTCTTGCCTGCTTATTTTGGCTGTTGATATTTTTTTGATTTCAGTAGTGTAGAAGTGAACTGTCATTTATTTCCAATTGCAGGTTATATGCCACCTGGTCCGCCTAATGGTACCCATAAACCAGGACTGCATCCTGCAGGATTCCCTATGCCTCGTGTGCCCCTTCCACCTTTTCAGGGTGGTCCCCCTTCTCAGCCATATGCTATTCCAAGTCGTGGAGCTGTTCATGGAGCGGTTGGAGCTGTTCACCATGTCCCTCCACCAGGAAGTAGAGGTTTTGGAGCTGGGCGGGGAAGTGCTGGTACTCCTATTGGCAGTCATCTTCAGCACCAACAAAATACTCAGCAACCCATTGGAACTATTGGGTCTACTTTCAACTTCCCTTCACTCGAAAATCCAAATAGCCAACCATCTGTTGGTGGCCCACTAACTCAGCCTGGATTTGTTAACAATGTTTGTACCTTGACATACACTGTTGATCATCAATTATATAATGACTCTTTATTTTAATGTTTTTCACTCTTTTGAAGAAATATAATCCTATCAAGATATCCTGAGTATGTATGTTCTATGTGGCAGATGCCAGTTCAAAGTCCTAGTCAAACATTTCGTGATGGATTTTCTGTGGGAAGCATGTCTCAGGTATTCATGCCGTGCACAATAAGCTTGTTTCCTAAATTTTGTTGTTGGTGTTCATGTCATAGATGTCTTTTGCCTATCATTTGCAGGACTTCTTGGGTGATGACTTCAAAAGTCAGGGATCACATGTTCCTTATAATGTTGCTGAATTCTCTACACAGGTATTTCTTGTTTATTCTACACCATGTCGTATTTGTGGTTGGTTACCCTTAGGAATTTGGGTTATCTACAAATGGTCAGAACTCATGTCAAAATGGGTTCTGTAAGCAAATGAGATTCTGTCAACAGCATGAAGTGTGTAGCAGAAAAATGTTTAGGGAACTAATTTGTACTTCAAGTATTTATAGTTTTCTCTCAATAGACTAAAGTACCCACCCCAGGCCCACAAAACAAAGGTATACTTGCTCTTTATCTCGATTCATTGACCCGCATACAGGCTTCCCAAAGTGGATATGCTGTCGATTATGTTACACAAGGAGCTCAAGGTGGCTTTCCTGCGAACTTCTTAAACCAGAATTCTCAAGCAGGATATTCTCGTTTTGGTAGTGGGAATGATTTTATGTCTCAGGTTTGATCCAAATTGCCATCATTTGACAAGTATGATCACTGTGGTTTGTTTCTCCACCTAATTTTTCTTGTCTCACAGGACTACATGGCTCATGGATCACAAGGTTTGTTTACTCAGGCTGGCTATAATGAGCCTACACAAGATGATGCATCACAGAGCCACTTTGGTGTGGTCAATCCCAATGCACTTCAGACTCAGGTTTTTCCTTAGCATTACTGGTTGATAAGAGATTTGTCACATAGTAAACTCATCAAAGTGCAAAATATGATGAACATTTGGTCACCAAAAAGTCATCCATTGAAACTTGCAACCCTATATAGCAAGGAGTGTCCTATAGACCTCTGATTATGGTCAAATGGTTACAGCATTCTGCCTCTGTTAATTTCGCCTATTTAATTTTTCTCGGTGGCTAGCTGTCCTCTTTAATAATCAGTTAAATATGTTACCAATTCTTTTGCAGGGCATGATGAATTCTCTTTACTCCCAGCCTTTTGCCCACTACAACACTCAACCATCAAATTTGCAGTCTTCACAGCAGCAGCCTCAGCAGGGTCAGAGCTCCCAAAACCAGAAAAACCACTACAACGGTTGAGAGGCTAGAGGCGTTATTTACGAAAGTGATGGGTTATAGTCTTTGCAATCAGCAAAGTTGTATGTGCTGTCATGTGTGCTCAAATATATCTGCCTTAAAATGGAGGTTTTGCAAGTTTTGAAGTCAGTTTGATCATCTCCATCATCCCTAGAGATGACTGCTATGGTGGGAATAAGTTATATTCTCAGACAGTGACTATGGGTCTCTGTGCAGACACTGGTAGCACATCCGGAGCTGAGAAAGAAAAGGATAACCCCGATTACCTGATTGAAGTTTTCTATTGTTTTAAGGGAAAAAAATAAGGTAATATTGATACGAGGGAGAGAAAAATTACATGACATGGTATGGTCGAAAGGGTTTGATCTTGAAAGAGGAGATGCTGTTTGCTTGATTGATATATGCCAAACGTCAAATTTATACGGAGGAAGTTACCACTAGATGCTTTTGTACAGCAGCATGCAGGGGAAATCACTTCACCCTTTCAACTTCGTCATGACATGTAATTATTTTTACTCTTTACACCATATTATTGAATAGACGACATAGTCTATGATAATATCCTTAGAAAGTGTAACCAGTTGAAGTATTGTAGCAATTTGGTATTGTTGGTGTATGAAATGTTATTGGTTTTTATGTGATGTGTATGAAATGTTATTGGTTTATGTGATAGTTGGTGGGTCTCTTTGATGCTATTTGTCTTAATGGTAATGAATAGTTGTATCGTATGTGCATTTCTGGACGAAACTATTGCAAATAGGGATGGCAACTAAACTTGGATTTTTTGAGTTGGGTTTAACTCGCACTGTATTATTTTTAATCCGAAATTTGAATAAAGTATTGAAGATCCACATTTGTCTTGGTGCCACTTACGGAATTTTAATCATCAAGGGAAGAATATGAATAGATATGATTGTTGGCGGATTATTGTTCTCCGAGATGGTAGGAGTTCAACCCTTTGCTTTGCGTTTGGAGTTTGCGTTTGGAGAACGAACGTGGACATATCTGGAACTTGGATCCTGACTTTTATTTTTTATTATAATTTTTAAAAAAATTATTTAATATATATGTAAAATTAAAAAGAAGCCCACCTAGTTGCATAATTGAGTTAATCATGCTCATTGTCGCAGCCTCTTTCTTCTCGGCTTCTCTGTTTGGTTTTTCTTCTCTAATTCTCTCCTTTAAATGATATTAAATCATTAATCACCATTCTTATCTGCCATCATCTATTCACTTGGCCAGTCATCATTTTTGCGGAGCAGCCGTGTTCATCACTTCATCTCATCATCGTTAATTCATTACCAGCCTTCTGTGTTGGCTGTCGTGGCTTTTTTTGTCGGGGCTGTTGAAATTTGAAAGCTACCTCACATGGCTGTGTTCAAAGCCACCTCACGCGGCTAGGTTGACTGTTGAAAGCTACTTCACGTGGTTGTGTTGAAAGCACTTCATGCTGAATAGTGAGTTTCGGCCCTTTGCATTTAATGTTCTATCATGTTTTGATTTTATTATTTATAGTTCATTTATTTTTGAATTATTTTTTTATTGCTATTAAATAGAATATAAATGGAAGAAATTGTTCATTGATTTGATATATATGCTCTGTTATGCTTTAAAATAGTGAGTTTCGACTTCCTTCTTTACAATTAATATTTTTTTATGCTTTGATTTAATATATTTGCTCTGTTATGCTTCCATTTTATTATTTATAGCTTTTTTTTTGTTGTTGATAATAGAATAGAAATGGAAGAAATTATTAATTGATTTAATATTTATGCTCTGTTTATCAGTTATGCTTAAAAATATGTATGCTTCCCTATTTGCAATTTATTCTCTGTTATGCTTTGTTATGCTTTCATTTTATTGTTTATAGTTTATTTATTTTTGAATTATTTTTTGGTTAATGTTAATAGAATAGAAAATGGAAGAAATTGTAATTTGATTTAATATTTATGCTCTGTTATTCTGTAAAATATGTATAGTTTTTACTATTAAAAATAGCATATAAATTAAAAGAAGTTGTTGGATTGATTGTTAATTAGGAAAAGGACTAATTATATTTTGACATAATCTTTCTAAGATGACAAATTCATAATGGAAAATGAACAAAGAATCAATTTAGATGTCGCTGAAAAGAGTGATGAAAGTGTATGTGTGTGAGGGTCAGAACAGAAGAAAAAAATAATGATAATACAGTTGTTGAATTAGAACTAGATTTAACAGCAGTAGTTCTGGGTCGTGGTCGTGGTCGTGGTCGTGGCTGTGGCTGTGGCCCTAGGGGTAACACTACTCCTATCACTTCAAGAAAACGAGGTGTTGGTGGCTGCAAAGAGAGCTCTTTTGATAGAATAGTCTCTAATGCTTGGAATCATTTTAAAAAAATCAAGTTGGGTGAGGAAGTTTAAACGATTTGCAATTATTATGGGTTAGTTATGCAAGGATATTATTCTAAAGAGTACTAATCACTTGACGGATTATGCTCAACATTGCCCTAGATGGTCATTCAAGAATGTGCAGTAAATGCACTTATCTTTTTCTTCTAAAGCTGATGGAACCACTACACTTAGTAATTGTAGGTCTGAATCAAAGTGGGATATGTCAACAATAAAACTTTTTGTGGCTAGAATGATTATACTACATGAGCTTCCCTTAGCATTTGTTGAATATGTTGGGTTTTACGACTTGTTGAAGCTACTCCTACCTTCTATTGAGACTATTAGTAGAAATATCATCAAAGCTAAAATTTTGAAGCTTTATGATGTTGAAAAAAAGAAGACAATGAGTATTTTGGAAGCTTATGAGAGTAGGATTGCAATTACTAGAGATATATGGACTGCCAGTAACCAAAAGAAAGAGTGCATGGTTTTTACGGCACATTACATTGATGGCTCATCAGTGTTGCAAAATCGTATTATAAGGTAATATTTTTTTTTTTGTTTAACCAAAAGAAATGATACATGGTTATTACGACACATTACATTGATAGCTCATGGGTATTGCGAAGTCCTATTATAAGGTAATATTCTTAAAACTTTTTTTTTGTTTGAGCATTAATTAATGTACTACTTAATATTTTAATTATTTTTTAACTTTTTAGGTTTATATATGTGTCTGTTCCACTTACTGGTGAGGTAATGTGTAATGAGTTGTATGATTGTTTGATGGATTGGAATATAGATAGCAAGTAGTCCACTGTAACTGTTGATAATTGTGCTGCAAATGATTGCATGATTGACTTGTTGTTGGGGAAATTTTCTACTAGTTCAATGATTATCGGTAGCAAATTCTTTCATATGCGTTGTTATGCTCATATATTGAACTTGATAGTCAGCGATGGTTTATCTGTGATACAAAAAAGAGTTGAAAAAATTAGGGATAGTGTTCATTATCTGGACAACGAACACTCGCTAGAGTTGAAAAATTTGAGAATGCAAAAAACAATTAGGTATTAAGAAAACTAAGAACTTAGTACTTGATTGGAAAACTACATGGAATTCTATTTATTTAATGCTTAGTACAACTTTATTATATAAAGATGTATTTGATTGTTTGAAGAAACGTGAGAGAAATTATACATCTTTGCCAAGCGAGTCAGAGTGGAATTTGTCTAAACTTATGTGTGAGTATCTAAGGAGTTTTTATAAGTTGACAGAACTTTTTTGAGGGACACAATATCAGACATCTAATTTATTTTTTGCCAAGATTTTTGAAATTAGATTGTCAATGTATGCATGGTTGCAATCACCAATTGAAAGGATAAAAAATATGACCATTAAGATGATTGCAAAATATGACAACTATTGGGATATTATTCATGGGGTTTTTGCAATAGGGACTATGTTAGATCCTAAGCGTAAGATGCTACTGATTAACTTTTTATTTCCTAAAATATATGGAGAAAACTGAAATTGAAAGGGTGCATAGGTTATTTGTTGATTTAGTGCATGAATATGAAGTAAGTTCATCAAATTCAAGTGAGGGGTTAGTAGTTCTATCAAATCTCAATCTGCTACAGCAGGGAATTATATTATATTGGACTTGGACTTAGATGTAATGGCTAATGAGTGGGCATCATTCAGAAATGAAAACACGTAGAATAATCATTTCCAAATAGAATTAGAGCTTTATCTTGAGGAAAGTATTTTGCCTTCAACTAGTTAATTTGATATTTTGTCATGGTGGAAGAATAATCAAGGCAAATATCCTATACTTGCAAAGATTGCAAGAGATTTTTTGGCTATTCCTGTATCAACAGGTGCATCTGAGTCCGCTTTTAGCACTGGAGGTAGACATTTAAGCCCTCATCGTAGTAGACTTCATGCATCTAGAATGGAGGTATTGATGTGTACTCAATACTGGTTTTGGCCTGAACAAAACCTAAAAGGTATAAAAATTTATTTATTAGGATCAAATAAATTTGTTATAATATTGATATTATCAATTTGTTATGCATTTCTTTTAGATGGAATTCCGATGGAAATTCAACGATTGCATCCGAGTTCGCTTTTAGCACCTGGAGGTAGACATTTAAGCCTTCATCGTAGTAGACATCATCCATCTACAACGGAGGTATTGATGTGTACTCAATATTGGTTATGGCTTGTACAAAACGTAAAAGGTATGAAAATTTAATTATTAAAATCAAATAAATTTGTTATAATATTTATATTATCAATTTATTACTAACTCAGTTATCTTGCTCATTATGTTTATGATTTATGCATTTCTTTTATATGGAATTTCAATGGAAGCAATATTTTCTGCAGAACATTTGATTGATGAAAGTTTGATCCGTGAGCAATAGTCAAATGAAGTAATGATTGAGAGTTTAGTCTTTAGTCTAATGGTTTGAAGTTTGAACATTTATATTATGAATTTGTATTTATGGATGTTTATGAATTTATAAAATTTTGAATTTTAAATTCTATATTCAGTATTTCTTTTTTTAGAACCTGGATATATCATGATTTGTATTTGATTATTTTTAAAACATGTTTATTTATCTTTTGAACAGCAAACACAGGTTTTAGACTTCAAATTCAAGTCCATAATTCAAAATATTAAGCAATCCGGAATCTGGAAACTCGGATTTTTATTTAAATATGAGTATAGTATATAAAAATACCGTCTGAGTTTAGAATAAAAAAGACCAAACTCAGAACCGAATCCAAAAATTGCTATCATAAGTACCTTTGTTTACAAGAACAAGCTTCTTTTTTGACTCTTCATTTTCAAAATTTGAGCTTCTCGAAGCATCAATTATCAATTATCAGTTCTCCATGTTAATTGGTTAACAAAGGCACACGTGATTATTTTCATAAACGAATCATGATTATTTTCTTAAACGAATCAGTTCATGCATGGTATGTAAGACTAAATTATCCACCAACACGTATTATTGTACTATATTTTCCTTAACAATAGAATCCTCTCTTTTTCTTGAGCCAAATCCTCGGAGATATTTTTCTTTTTGAAAGATATCGGAGTGAAACAATTAATCTATTGATATTAAAAGACTTAAAAGATTCTTTCAATGCATTAATACTGGGTTCAATGATATTCATAGGTATAGAAAGAAGTTATGTCAAATACAGACTTTTTCTTTCAATCGGATTTTGATTATTAATACAATATATAATTAGATTATATGTATATGCACCCAATATCTATAACAGTCACCAGACAATATTTTAAATGCTTGGTGTTAAACCTGTTCGTGTTATGCACACGATTTAAAAGGTCACCAAAGAATATTTTTGATGCTTGGTATTAAAACTGTTCTCGCGTTTGCTGGCAGTTCAGCCAATTAATTAATTAGTCATGAAACATTGACATGGTAAGACGGTTTATTTCGAAAATTTGAAAGATATTGAGATAAATTTATGCACTGCTAGTAACTCCACCGGATAAATGCCATATTATTTAACACAGAAATTTTGAAACAAAATTTGAGATGTGTCCTCGAGGATGACAATTGTTAGACCAAATTACGAGAGATACAGAAGTTCACGAAATATATGAGCTTAATAAAAAAATTTTCACAAAAGAAGACCTAAAATACCCACATGACAAGACTTTGACAAATCCCAAAAGACGTGATTGTACAAAAAATAATTTATAAAGAATAACATGAGTATTTGGAAAGTATTTCTATAAAGGGTGAATATCAACAAAACGTCCAAGGGTCAGAGTATACAAAAATAACTTAGGTCCATTATCTATAATAATAACCTAAGTTTAAGTACTTTGAAATTATTCTAAGCAAATTGGTTAAGGGCTAATATTGACAAACATTTATGAGCGTGATTCTACAAAGATGACTTATGTTGGTCTGTAAGAATGACTTATGTTTCTCCACAAGTAAATTGCTTGAGGAATATCTATAAAACATCCAAGGGAGTGAATCTACACAAATGACTTAGGTCTATTCTTTACAAGAATGACTTAAGTACTTAGAAAATTATGGGTAAATTGTTTAAAGCCAAGAATCAACCAAATAACACATAAGGGTGTAATTCTATAAAAATGATCTAGGTTTATTCTCTACAAAAATAACCTAGGTACATAGAAAATACTTTACATAATGCACTTATAGACAAATTTATGTTCTACGGAATAAGTCTATGGGTCAATACACATACTACAGGATGTGCCTTCTGAAAAATATAATTTCTATGGAATAAGCCTATGGACTAATATATATTAACTTGAATGCGCCTACGCTATGACCAATACACATTATATAGAATGTGCTAATGGGCAAATATATATTCTACAGAATAAGTTTACGGGCCAATACACATTCTATGGAATGTGTTTACAAACAAATATATATTCTATACAATAAGTTTACGTACCAATAAACATTCTACAAATTATACTTACGGACGAACACACATTCTATGATATGAGCCTACAAGCTATCATACATTCTACGAAATATGTGAATAAGCACACACTTTACAGAAAGGTGCATACGAGAAAACATTCTAAGGAAAATGCATAGGAGTGAAATTTTGCAAACACGCCTATAGACAAATCTTGTTACTTGGAAAATATTCTAAGGGCTTACTTGCATGATTTTTTTTTTTGTTTTTTTTTTAAAATTTGCTTACAGGCAAAATCTTACAAAATCAATATTTTTTGTAAAGAATTAACATAAGTGTCAAATTCAAACTCAAGTCCATTGAAGGTTAAGAGCGTAAAATCAAGGTAAATGTCCAAAATAAGACTTGTCATGAACAAATCTTGACCCATATGGATAGGTATCCTTATGCATTGATTTTGTGAACACATATCACAAGGACAATGCCACATGATAACTGCTCTATCTTTTGCTTCAATGCCAAATGCCTCCCATATTTAAAGGTAAGATGGAAAAAATGTACAAAATGCTACTCATCTCACTCAAAAATTCTCTCTCTGGAAATTGAGTAAAATAAACAGCTCAAAGCAACGGATAATTATCATTGACACGGCAAGTCTTCTTGACTATTGTTTTATTTTGTAAAATAATTAACCATAAAAAGACACCTGATTTGAGATACTCGTCTAAAGATGAGAATAGACTAAAAAACTTAATTTAGATGAAAGTTTGAAACACAAATTAGTTATTATTTATTTAGTAAAAATTTGCTTTAATAATAATAACTGAGTAATGATAAATATTATAAATTATTTATCTTAAATCTCATACTAAATGATATGTTATTCATTAATTGATTAGGAATTATTTATAAAATTTAAGTAAATTAATTATATTATTCTCATTAACTAATTTATGAATACCACATCATTTAAAATATATTTTTAAGATAATTAATTTAAATTATGTACCGATAATAATTATGCCTTCCATTCAATTTATTTCGTATTCTAAAACTAAGATAAGAAGTGGATTAATATTGAGTCAACTACAATCTTCACAGACACCGAAGTTCAATGCTGTTAATGTTTAATCAATTAACACTCGCTAATTTAATAAGTTTTAATTAATAGAAAAGAGAAAGTACAGGTAAAGTTAACAACTGGCCTTCTAAGGCTCATGTGTTTGCCACGTGGAAATTCTCTTCAAGCATGGGTGGAATTAACTGATAAACAGCGTATGCCTCCGAGCTTTTATCTTCTTCTTCTTCTTCAGGACAACCCGCACCGAATTGACACGGCAACTCGATAACCCTAAAATCCTGACTTTTTATTAACTCGTGCAAGCACTCACTGGTCCACACCCTCACCTCACTCACTGCCCAAATCACCGTGTCCTTCCCACTCCCACACACCCTCTTCAACGTCTTCCCCAACCCCACCATCTCTTCCGGATCATAGAACACGTCACTCATTATGACCATATCAAACTCGCCCAACTCACTGACTGGAATCGGTTCGTCCGACCCCCAAACGAGTTCCCTCACTTCGACTCGGTCTCCCAACCCGTTGGCCTCAACGTTGTTTATCAACCCAGGAAGCAACGGCTTGACGTCGGTGAGAACAACTCGGCTGGCGCCGAGCCGAACCGCTGTCAAGCCGGGGAGGCCGGCTCCTGCACCGAGCTCGAGCACTGACTTGTTTTGAAAGTCGAGGTGGGTTGACATGAATTGGGCAAGAATCAGAGCGGATTCCCAGAGCCATGCACCAGTGAGTGGGCGGCCAGTGACTGAGTCGCATACGTTGTCGAGTTCCCGAATTATGATGCTGTTGCCTGCTGTCTCGATTTCTCTTGTTCTCATATTCGTTTTTGAAAACAGTTAAAATTGGTACCATTTATTTTGGAACAATGACGTTACATAGGGATAAAAACAAAAACTAGTTTATTATAAAAGCTGTATTTATGCTTACTTTTTAATATGTTCTAGATTCTTTTAATAAGCTTAAGTTGAACGCTTATATTATCCTCCTATCCAGTACTAGAATATGGCATATACAACTCCATTTATGGTGAGGAGTGAGAACTTTTGTTTAAACAATTAGTTCCTTTCAAATTTTTCTTAAATTTATATTCTGTCTTTATATGTTTTTATGCATTGACACTTACTTATACATAAGGATAAATTGGGATAGATTGGTGTGAGTAACTTAAATTGCACTTACTCAACTAAAGTGATAACAGAAATTTTTATTAAAAAAAAAATTAATCGGTTAAAAATCTCAAAATCAATAGTTAAAACCTTCACATATTTACCAATGAATTAACAAACAAAATTATTTTTGTTATGCACAAAAAAAAAAGATAATTTATCTAAGACAGAATAAGACGATCGCATAATTTTTAAGTGATAAAAATTGATATAGCTTCTACATATTTGTAATTGTTAGGTGACGAACTCAAAAGTATTGATTATTCTTAAGTATAAGAATATCTAATAATAATATAATTCGGTGAGTTTGAAGTGGAACCGTAGGATATTACTAAATTTAGTAGTTAATTATTTAATAAAAATTAATTGTAAAAAAATGAATTAACATTTAAGAAAGTGTTAAGATTACGAAATCCATTATTAGTTTTTAAATTATATTCGTAATATTCTCTGATAACTATATTTTATATATATTTTATTAATTCAATTATTTTATGACTTAATACTAATTAACCACTTATGAATAAATATGACGATAAAGTGTATGATGTGCTATAGCCGTATTGGTGAGTCGACATTATGTCTAAATACTATATAGATCTAAAGTAGATATAGATATATAAATTAATATGAAATAAAATTAACTGATGTAAAATAAAAATTATAAACATATAACTAAAAATAAAAATACTTTAATTTACTTGAGTGAACATTAATGCCATAAGAAAAAAAGACATACACACCCCAAAGGTTTGAGAAAATGATCACCAACACCCTCAAATTTTTAAAAAGGGATACCAAGACCCCATTTTTACTATCATTTGATTATTATACTCTTTACCTCTATTATCTCAAAAAATTAACTTTAAATTTTTTTATAAATACAAATATTATTTAAATAATGTAATCTATGCAATAGACTAACAATATTAAAATATTTTAATAAATTTAAATATGCAAATTATTATATTTATTTTATGAAAATATTCTTATTCTATCGTAGGATTTTAAATAAATATTTGCATTAAATACATTTCACAAGTAAATAAAAAAAAATTTCACATACTAATATGTTAAAATTATTATTTTACTTAACATTCAAAATAAATTAAATATTAATACATTTATTTTTATATTATAATTCTATTTATTATTAATTTACTTTAATATAATAAAATATATCTAGTAGATTTTAGAAAATTAAAAGATTTTTTAAATATTTAAGTTTTTTAAAAATGTATATGTTATTATTGTTTGGGGAATGCCGAGCAGGACCTGCTTGAGGACAATCCAGCCAGAGTAAAAGACCTGGTCACTAGTACGAAGACACCCCTGCTCGGTGTCAAAGTTGGTCGAGGTCAAGTGTTCTAAAGCTGGTCGGGCCCTGATCTCCCCATCCTGTTCGAGTAAGGTCACAGAGACCCTCGACCACTGAACAGGACCTGGTCGCGTTATGGGCAACACCATGAACAAAGGGAAACCAAAGTTCGAACAGAGCAGACCTAAGCATGGCAGCCCCATCTCCAGACAACTTGTCACGACGATTGATAACTGGCAGACACCCTCATGCCGTAAGGTCTCATCATCATTATCGATGACAGTGCACGCCTACAATGTTATCTTTTCACACAAACCTACACGGTATCATCATTTGGTCACAGAAACTCAAGACCGTCTGACATCCCATACCCCCAGGTTGTGCCGCAGCAACTCATAGCTGTTAGAAAGGCGCAGGCGCAATTAATGCAAGGGATGGCTCCCATATAAAGGGGGGCGGGAAAACATGAGGGATAAATACTAGACAAAGGACAAAGTAAAAGGACTTTTGATTCCAACTCCAATTTTTCTATATAGATTCTAGTTTGCTTTTCTCTACGAACCTCCAAATTTTTCGGTCCCTCGGACTAAGAGGGATTCCAAACGAATCAACCCCGACACCGTTTCTGTGGACGTAGGTCGGAAGACATCACAGGTCCAATAAATGGAGAGAGGCAGGAACCGGCAGAAAATCCTGCTCGAACAACCAGCGAGCAGAAGACGACAACATCACTTGGAAGTGAGCAGAAAACTGCATCAATATTTTAGCGCCGTCTGTGGGGATCAGTTCAAAAAGCCAGAATTTCTAGTACATTAAAAAAAGCAACGTGACAATGAGAGGAAACAGTAGAAGAAGAGTAAGCCTCGAAGAATTGGTAACCCTGAGGGAAGTGGCCAATAAGGACTGAGATAGAGAGATACAATAAAGGATGGACCAGATGGAGACACTGACGTCCATCCTGCAGGAGCTCAGGGACGGACAAAGAAAGCAAGCAATGTCGTTCCCGAATCCAGCTGCGGGAACGCTCCCACTGGGGGAAATGTAGGAGATGAAGCCCAGAGGCAGAAAATACAAAACGTTGCTGGAAGGGAGGAGGTGAACCTAAAGGAGAGAGAATCCCGACAATACTTGCAAGACAAAGCACCCACTTCCCTTGCGGAGGAGTTGGAAGGGGAGGTGCGCAGGCAAGGGGTGTTGGGCTCGAACTGGGAAGGCCCTTATAGGGTCTCTCAATTAGCCGGTCCGGGGGCATACATGCTGACTTATCCAAATGGACGAGAAGTTAAAAGGCCATGGAATGCACAGCAATTGGTGAAATATTTCCAGTAACTTTCCTTGTATTACAAGCATTAGTGTTTGATTTCCTTCATACTAGAAGTGTGTAAAATCTTGTACATGAATAAAAGCAAGAAAAATGCTTCCAAAATTAATCAATCCCATGTGAGCAGATTAAAGCTTATGAAAACAAACAAAAGTTAGAGCCGTAAATCTCAAAGCCTAATCTAAGGCGAGACGAAGTGCCTAGCATAAGCCAAGTGAAGGCTCGAACAAGATAAGCTCTCGAAGAGATGCAAAGGCCGTAAGTCTCAAATCCTAACTTAAGGTGAGACGGTGCCAAGCATATGTCAGGAAAGCTCGAGCAAGATAAACTCACTAATAAAGCTAACGGACATAAGTCTAAAACCCTAACCTAAGGCGAAACGGTGCCAAGCATAAGCTAAGTGAAGGCTCGAGCAAGATAAGCTCTCGAAGAGATGCAAAGGCCGTAATTCTTAAAGCCTAATTTAAGGCGAGACAGTGCCAAACATATGCTAGGAAGGCTCAAGCAAGATGAGCTCGCTAATAAAGCTAAAGGCCATAAGTCTCAAATTCTAACCTAAGGTGAGACGGTGCCAATCATAAGCCAAGTGAAGACTCGAGCAAGATAAGCTCTCGAAGAGATGTAAAGGCCGTAAGTCTCAAAACCTAACTTAAGGCGAGACGGTTGCCAAGCATATGGCGGGAAGGCTCGAGCAAGATAATCTCTAATAAAGCTAAAGGCTATAAGTCTCAAAGCTTAACCGCAGGTGAGACGGTGCCAAGAATAAGTCAAGTGAAGGCTCGAGCAAGATAAGCTCTCGAAGAGATGCAAAGGCCGAAATTCTCAAAGTCTGACTTAAGGCAAGACGATGCCAAGCATAAGCCAAGTGAAGGCTCGAGCAGAATAAGCTCACGAAGAAATATAAAGACCATAAGTCTCAAAGCCTAACTTAAGGCGAGGCAGGTCTGAGCATAAACCAAAAGCGGCTCGAGCGGGATAAGCTCGTGAAGAAAGATTGAAGTCCACAGGCCTCAGACCCTGGCTTAAGGCGAGATGAAGAGCCGGACACGGTCAAGATGAGGTCGAGCACAATAAGCTCGCCAAGAAAAGTACCACGACCTCAGATCTCAAAGTCTATTCGGGTTAATGTAAAACAACCAAAATTCATAAGGGATTAGTCCAGTTGATCACATTTTGGAAAGTTGAGCGACGAAACCATAGTTACAATTATATGGGAAAGGCTCAAAGCTCTCTGGAAATTTACCCATAGAGAATTTTGGAGCGGATTAAAGTACGAAGGCAAAGTGAGAAATATGTGTTCTTTATTTCATTGCCAAAGTTACAATTACAAAAATAAAAAGGTCAAAGTCAATTAAGGGCTTGAGCGATCGGGCTAGTACTGAGGCGACTCGAAGATCTTCCTCAGCAAGCGAGGCGACTTGGGCTTCAGCGATTGGAGGAACAGCATCCCAAGGACTTGCAACATCCACTTCCACCTCGGCGAGAGGGATCCTTTGGTTCCTGACTCCAGGTATCTTGCTCGTTCATGTACGCATCCACGCCCGCCTTGAGCTTAGACATATCCAGCTCAGGATATTCCTTGCCTAAGATGGACATGATACATTCGTAGCAAAATTTCAGCCCTTTGTTGTATTCCTCCGTGAGTCGAGTCCCCAAGGAATGTACCTTAAGTTGAAGGTGAGAAGTCTCTACCTCCATGGTCCTTAAAAGCAAACCTCCGCACATCGAGGTCTTCACGGGCATTCACAAGCTCCTCACGGACCATGGATAGCTTCTTCTCGAGTCGGAGTGCCTTAGACTCGGCCAAAATTGCATTCTCTTCGAAGAAGGAGATGTCAGAACGAAACTTTGCCGCTTCCTCCTCTTTATGCTCGAGCGTTTGCCTTAAGCCCTAATTATCGGCCTTAATTTTCCTCTCAAAATTCACGACCTTTTCTTAAAGGCGTTAGAGGCAGCCGTAGCTCAGCAAGAGAGGCATCGTAACATGTTGGCTAGCTCACTAATGCTAGAGGACTCCAACTCCTCCACGAGCTTTTCCTTAGGTGCCTGGTAAAATCCCTGATATAGGGGTCAGTGAAATCGGGCTGTTGCTCCTGAGAGCGTCCTAATCTGGGTCTGGAAGGAACGACGGCTCTTGAGCCCCTTTGGGGAGCTTCTTCGGCTGCTCGCTTACTCTCTCGAGCAGGAGGATTAGTCCTGATTAGCGAGGCAGCGAGGTCGACTCTGGACCTTTTGGTTGAAGCAGAGGAGCTGCTCGGTCTGTCGACCGTGCTCGAGCGTTTCTTCAAGCGAGAAAGGATACTGCTCATGTCTTCTTCCTCAGTAATTAGACCGAACTAAAGTTTTGGTGAGTGAACAACTCTCTGCATGAGCTCGCGTTATTTAAGGCGGTGTTGATTTGCGTTTGCAGCTCTTCCCTAACCTGATATGACACACTCCATGAGATTGCAAAAGACCAGTAAAAATAATAAGAGAGAGTAAGCAGAAAAATCAAAGTAGAAAGCATAATGAGCAACAGATAACCTGGGGTACAAAAACGAGAAGGAATTTGAGGAATCTCCTTGGTAGCAGGGGCTGCTCGCCCCCAATTCCCTCCAGCGAAGAAGAACTTTCCCTTCTAGTTGCCACCGGAAGTATGGAGGTCAGTGATGGGTTTCTTGCCCTTCAGGTTTGAAGTGAAGTAGTATCAGCCCGCGTCCTTTGGGCTGCTTTTCAACTGGTAGAGATGCTTGATTTCATCTACCGTCAGCTCGCCCAAATTACACCACCTCCACAGGACATACAGCCCCAATAAAACCCTCCACCCGTTCCAGTTTAGCTGCCCTCGTGCCAGATGCAACTGGTATAGGACTCGGGCAAAATAGGGATGTAAGGGTAGCCTAACGTCCCACTTAAAATATTCTAGTTAGAGGGTGACATACCCCCAAGGAGCGCAGCTCGGGGTATTATTTTTGCCAGGGAGATGCAAATCAAAACTGGCAGGGATGTGGTACATAACCCTAAGCCGATCTAAATATTAGTGTGAGGTTTCACAACTCATGTTGTCAATGGCAAATGACTCGGCCTCTGACCTTTGGCCAGTCCTTTGCCTCTGTTGCGGCCGGGTTTTCCCCACAGCCTCAACCTCTTCAGGACTTGGGTCTCTCACCGGAACTCCTCTACTGGCCTCGGAGTCAATCGAAGAAGATGATTCTTCAGGGGACATCCATGCTGGGTTCTTGAGTGGTCGACATTTTTCCTAGAGACACGGTTTAGCAAGTGGGAAGCGAAACCCGAAAACAAAAAGAATGAGAACAAGGAGAAGAAGTCAAAGAACTTATACATGATGTTGATCTGAAGAAGGCAGGTGACGATGAAGGCAATAAAGAAGATGGATTTCGTTGATGGGCGGTGGTTTTTAGTTCAAAGCAAAGAATGAAAATGAAAAGGGCACAGCAGTGAAATTAAGGGTTTATAATGGGGAAGGCAAGTCATGCAAACAGACGGCATGTTACTCAAGGAGACGCGACTGTTCAAATAACCGCCTCTTCAAAATTCAAACGAGCGGTCCAGATTAGCCCATGCGTCTCGCATTAAATGAGAAGTGACGGAAGTAGCAGACTGCTCAACGTGAAAAGGCAAAAAGGGGGAGAACCTACTCGGATAAGTAGTTTCCAATCTTATCTCGTTTCACTCTCAAGACTAGAAACTGAGGGACTGGTGTTTGGGGAATACCGAGTAGGATTCGCTCGAGGACAATCCAGACAGAGCAGAAGACCTGGTCACTAGCACGAAGAAACCCCTGCTCGGTGTCAAAGCTGGTCGAGTACTCTAAAGCTGGTCGGGCCTTGATCTCCCTATCCTGCTCGAGTAAGGTCACAGAGACCCTTGACCACCGAACGGGATCCGGTCGCGTTACGGGCAACACCATGAACAAGGGGAAACCAAAGCTCAAACAGAGCAGACCTAAGCATGATAGCCCTATCCCCCGAAAACTGGCAGGCACCCTCATGCCGTAAAGTCTTATCACTATTCCTGATGACCGGCGCATGCCTCTACAGTGTTATCATTTCACACAAACCTATACGGCATCATTATTTGGTCACGGGAACCCACGGCCGTCTGACATCTCATACCCCCAGGTTCTGCCGTAGCAACCCATAGTTGTTAGAAAGGCGCAAGCGCAATTAATGCAAGGGATGGCTCTCAAACAAAGGGGGGCGGGAAAACATGGGGGATAAATACTAGACGAAGGACAAGGTAAAAAGACTTTTAATTCCAACTCCAATTTTTCTATCCAGATTCTAGTTTGCTCTTCTCTCCAAACCTCCAATTTTTCTGGTCCCTCGGACTAAGAGAGATTCCAAAAGAATCAACCCGATTACTAAGTTGAGCGTCAGAGGGTTTTCACCGGAAAAACACCCAGCGACCCCTGACACTGTTTCTGTGGACTCAGGTCGAAAGACATCACCGCTTCAGTAAACGAAGAGAGGCAGGAACCGACAGGAAATCCTACTCGAACAACCAGTGAGCAGAAGACGACAGCATCACTTAGAAGCGAGCAGGAAACTGCATCAATAATTATATTTATTTTAATATTATATTTTTATTTATTATAAAATATTAGAGTTAATTTATTTTGAAATAATAGAATAAAGGGTATTATGATCAAAAAGGGATTTTAATGTTCATTTTTAAAATCTTAGGGATATTATTGACTATTTTCTTAAAATTTAGAAATGTACATGTCTTTTTTTATTTTATGATTAAATTTTCAGAATTTCACCTTTTACTTTAACTTATAAAATTAACTTTTTATATTGAAAGAAAAAATACGCATTTTATTTAATAAATTTATAGAGTAAATTATTAGAGAATTGAAAATGAAAGAAGAAAATTGAAAACAAAACAGGAAAAGATATGAGCATTTTCTCCTGCACACAGCTTTCTTCCTCGCGTCACACTCCCTCCGTTTTGTAGCCATTTTGCTGCCCCCTGCATTCCTAATAATCAAGGCGGCTTCTTCTTCATTATTACAAGCTTCCTCGCATCACACCTCACCTTTTTATAGCCATTTTGCTGCTCCCACTGCCCACATTCCTAATAATTCAAGGAGGGTTCTTCTTCGTTATTATTTTGTTTTATTATAATTATATTATATATATATATATATAAAAAAAAAGCAGAAGGAAGTGATAGTAAAAAATGGAGGCTGCCACTTTGACCATCACTTTAAATTTCAATGGCTCAATTATTATTATTTTATATATATTTTTTATTAATACAACCTATGTTTTTTATCTCCCATTTTTAGTTTTGATTTCTTCTTTATTTTTAAAATTTTATCACAATAATAAAAATAAAATACTTAAAATAAAAATGAACATAATATAATAAATTTAATATAAAATTACATTTAGAGAGCGTTCAGATAATATATAAGTTATGAACACATTAATTAATATTATAAGTTTATAATTTAGATATTTATAAAATATATACTTTCCAGTGTTAATCATTAAGAAATTTATTTTTTTTAGATGTTGGTAAATTAGTATCATAAATTAATTAAACTAATTAATTTTGATGCAAGTAATAAAAATTATGAAAAATAAAGCACATTTCACGTGGTTTAGATCGCAATCTTATATCCAAGAAACTACGCCCAAATATTAAATAATTCATTAAGAATATAAATATTATAATCTATTAGATTCTCATACAATTTCAGACTCCTTATTTTTGTTGCCATCTCGGTTGAATCAATTTAGTCGAATTTACTTAGTAAGAACTAGTCAGCTTTTTATCGTAAATCATGTTTTATTTTATTTTAAATTCATTAAAATATCCCATATTTCATTTTGTGCTGCTTGCCACACCTGCCACAGAATAATGCACTTGACAGTGGCAGTGCAATAACAGTTGTAGTAAACTTTATATGATAGCGCCTGCATAGGCTAGATAGTTTTTTCTGTCTTGCTACTGGAATGCTGCAGTAGTTACTATAGCATTATCTCTGGATCAGACTTGTTTTTAATTATGTGCAACAAAGTCTTTTATCATTTTTTATAGGCTTATTGCTGTAACAAAGCATAGGCTTTTGGGTCACTTACAATAATAAGTTCAATCAGAGCATAAAATGATCTAAACACATCAAATTATTATACTCAAGCTTAAATAGATGTTCATGCAAAATATAACTACAAATTAGATAAAAACTCGTCATTTACTTTTAAGTAATACTATTTTAGATCTAGAAGTGTTATGGTAACTCTTATTTCATAGAGTTATCACATCTCCACTTTCCACAAGGTCATAATAGCTTTGACCTCTCCATGCTACTGGGGTGAACTGGCGCTTACTTTATATACTTCTTTATGATTTAGCATTGGCTAGCTTGGAAATTTGCCTTTCTCAATAATCATTACTATGTTTTAAACTAAAGAAATAAGTTGACCCACCATCTTTTCAAGGTTTTAGATTAATTGGGCTTGTGAATTAAAGCCAGCTCTCATTTCATTCCGTAACTCATCAATAGTGCGATTTTGTTGTTTTATTGTGGAGTGAGTTCAATTTTTAAGACTTTAGAATGCCTCCTCCTATGGTTTGGGTTGAGAGTAGTTCTGATTTTAATTGCACAGTTTGAATGGTAGTTGAGAGAGTTGAGGAATTTGATGAACTGGTTGTATTGGTGGAGCTGGAGCTGGAGCTACTGGTCAATTATGATGGAATCTTTGAGATCATAAAAAGTTAGGATGGTCTCTCGGTCCAAGATTATAAATATTGGTGTAAGGGTTAAAGTTCGGCTGCTTTCCCATCACATTTATGGCATTGGCTTGATTTGGGTGTAAATCTTGGTGAAACTGATTATAGGTAGTTGCTCTGTTGATTTAGCAGTCATTAATAATGCTATTTGGCTAGAAAGTTGTTCAATTATTTAACTTCATTGAATTTTTATCTTGACTTGCCAATGCATACTTTATTTACTCCCTTGATTTTTTTCACATTCCTGAATGATCGACTTCGTTATTAGGAATTATCCGCTTTTTGATGAAGAAATCCCAAATTTTTGATGCACTTTTAGACATTAGCTCACCTCCACTTGTCGCCAGTAGCTATTCTTGTACATGTGGCAATAGTCCTAAGAAATATTGGCATTAGTGCCATTTCTCGTACCTATGATGTGGACACTTTAGGTGTGGCTCGTTGAATCACTCCTATACTTTAAAAAATTACTCGTCTTCTCTCTAAGTAAACTTTGAGATTTTCCTATGAATAGCATTGATTTTATGCACTAGGAAGTATTTATTTAAAAATTTAGTAACCATTTGTTTCCATGATGTAATAATATTAGCGCACAATGTTTTGAATCAAGAACGAGCTCTGTTCTTTAAAGAAAATGGAAATAATCTAAGCTTAATATCTTCATCTAAAAAATTTTCATGCTTAAAGGTTTGCCAAACCTTTTATTAAATCATTAAGAGATTGTATGTGTCTTTATTTTCTAGGCCGTAAAATAATGGGAGACAATTCAGTACACTAGGTTTTAACTCGAAATTCCTAGCAGATACATTTAGGTATCTTATGTAGAATGTACTCAAATTAGCTAATGGACCGAAGCAAACTTAAAGTGGTCTCTCTTGTGGTGCTTGCTGCTGTTGTTCCAAATCCATTTCAATTTTATCCTTAATTTTAATCTTTGATGCAACATGTCTACATGCGTAAGTATCTTTTCAAGCTCAAGGTCTATAGGTTCTAGATTATATGACAATGATCTTCGAATATGCACACAAGAAATAAAAAAAAATGAAATTAAAACAAAACTAATAATAAGAAAGAAGAAACTACGATACAGATCATAGTACATTGTTATACACTATTAAGAAAACACACTTAATACCTGCATACAAAGAAAACACACTTAATCCAGTTGTAGCTCATAATGATCATCGGGGAGCTGGAGAGGATAATAGTGATTCCTGCAGAATTAGTTGAGCAAGCACCTCTATAACCACCCACACCACCAGTTGAGCCAGAATTGAAGAGATCCATTACAAAACAACGACCTTTCACTAGGTATCCTCCATATGAGTATGTGATGCTTATAGATGGAGGGGACTCAGAATATTTTGAATAAGTGATTTCTCATTAACATAAAAGTGATTGGTTTAAAGCTATACAAAAGGAGATGAAATCCTTGAATGAGAACCACACTTATGACTTAGCAAAGCTTCCTAAGGGAAAGAAGGCACTGAAGAACCAATGGGGTTTATTAAAGACTGAAAATAACTTACAACAGTAATACAAGGTTAGATTAGTTGTGAAGGGTTTCGATTATCAGAAAGGTGTTGATTTTGAAAAAAATATTTTATCCTATGGTGAAGTTGTCTTTTATGTGAGTTATTCTGGAATTAGCAATTAGCTTGAATTTGGAGATTGAATAGCTTAATGCAAAGAAAAATTTTTTTAATAGTGACTTAGAAGAGGAAATATATATGGAAAAATCTGAATAGTTCAGTGTTGAAGGGAAAAAAGAACTTGTGTACAAGCACTACAAGAAAAATAGCAATAGATGACAACCACTTTATGATAGATTCTATTATACATCAAAATATGTGGATTTGTGATAAAATTTGCATCGGTCAAAAGATTGATAATAGACTGCTGGTAGAATTATTTTCTGTTAATAATTGATTATAGAATAGTTATAGGAATTTCCTCTATCAAAATTTTATGATAAAAATTTATTTTTGACCATGTTTGACTGTATTTTAAATTATAAATTAATTAAAAAATAAAACGAGGCGTTTTAGATAAAGAAAAATAATGTTAAATAAAAAAAAATATAAATGATAAAAACAAAACATTGTGTTTAGGATTCACGATATTCTTACTTATTGACCCAAACACTTGGCCCCTCTCATAACAAAACCCCAAAAATCGAGCAAAATAGAAACCTTTTTCTGTGGTTCAAGTATGTTATTGCTGCATCAGTGTTTCTTGTATAAGAGTGATCGAGATTTGCTCTTTGATGTCTAGAGGCTCCAACAATAGTGAGATTCAACGACTATATAGTGGAATTAGCTATGAATGTGGAGCGGTAAGGCAATGGTGGCTATCATAGTGGTTATGACCCTAGACATTGGATTTGTTTTGCTTCCCAATACTCTCTGCCTCTTTCAATTATTTTAAATTGCCCTAATTTTACAAAAAGTATGTTGTGAATTTTCTTTCATCATCTATGGTTGTTTATCTACGGTTGTTTACAAAAAGTTTATAAAGTCATATTGTTGTTCTTGTGTTATAATTCATGAATCTGATATCAATTTATTCCTTTTACCATTAAATTTATTAGTAATTTAGTTAAATATCTCTTTAGTGTAATTCTTAATCTTGAATTTCGTTTACCACTAATTCTAATGTGATTTAGTTAAATATCTCTCAAGAGTCATAATTTTAATGTGAAGTGTAAGTTGAAAGATGATAAATTTAGATATTATAAGAATCTTAAGTGTGGTACATTGTGTGAAGAAGAGGAGGAAGATGAAGGTATGTTTAGTAGGGGTTTTGATGTTCGGAAGTACTCGAGTTTGTAAAGATCATTAACATTGTTACAAGAGCAACAATTTGTTGATATTGATAATGATGAGAAGAGCTTGCCTGAAGACATTGTTGAGTTTACGAGCGAAAGGGCTTATTGAATGGCGAGAGAAAAGATGATGGCCCAAAGAACTTCTACTCAGGAAATATAGTGTGGGGAAAGTCAGGGAAGAACTAACCTTATTGGCCAAACATAGTAATTGATCCTATGACTCAAGCGACAGATGTGGTATTAAGGTCTTACATACACGATGTAGCTTGTGTGATGTTTTACGGTCACTGTGGGGATGTAAATCAAAGGGTATGAATTGTTTCCTATGTTAAGCTTGTTCTGTTTACAAACCTCTATGTTGTTATTATTCTAAGGTTTTAAATGCTAATTGTGGTGCATTATATAATTATGAATAGGTAAAACGAGGAATGATATTTCCATTTGTCGATTTCATAGGCAGGTGTATATTTGCACTGGTGCACAGTCTTTATGATTTTTTTATGATTCATTTTGCGTAGGTGAGGTATTTTTTTTGATGATATAGGTTCTAAGAGCAATATGAATTAAATGACTGCAAGCCCAGTGATTTCCAAATGGCATTGAAAGAGGCTTTTCTGGCTGATACAGGACATAAACATGACAGTTGGAAACTGTACTTATGACAAATCTGTTCTCAAATGGGGTTTGGAGGCTACTGGTTCAAACCGAGATCTCAACTATAGGCATGTTTCCCTATATTGCAATCTTTTGTAAACCTCTTCTTCCTAAACCTTAATAACTGTGAGTAGGTAGGGACCTAACTTACCAAGCCTTAATTTCAAAATTTTTGCATAATTGGGACCTCTAAGTCACCTAGATATCATGCAAGGAATTTTCTATTAAATTAATGATAATCGTATGCGAACTAGTATCAAGAAATTAGACAGCCAAAATTTTCAAGAGATTGTAATATAAGGTTTTCTACATGTCAATTAGAATAAAATCACTGAAATACCTTCTTTTTAATATGTATTTTGCTATTATGGGAAAACACATTTTTGCTAATCTTTGAGAGCATAATCAAGCAATGCCCTTGTCCCTAGAAGTTGGGCGGTTGGAGCTGTTCATGGAGCGGTTGGAGCTGTTCACCATGTCCCTCCACCAGGAAGTAGAGGTTTTGGAGCTGGGCGGGGAAGTGCTGGTACTCCTATTGGCAGTCATCTTCAGCACCAACAAAATACTCAGCAACCCATTGGAACTATTGGGTCTACTTTCAACTTCCCTTCACTCGAAAATCCAAATAGCCAACCATCTGTTGGTGGCCCACTAACTCAGCCTGGATTTGTTAACAATGTTTGTACCTTGACATACACTGTTGATCATCAATTATATAATGACTCTTTATTTTAATGTTTTTCACTCTTTTGAAGAAATATAATCCTATCAAGATATCCTGAGTATGTATGTTCTATGTGGCAGATGCCAGTTCAAAGTCCTAGTCAAACATTTCGTGATGGATTTTCTGTGGGAAGCATGTCTCAGGTATTCATGCCGTGCACAATAAGCTTGTTTCCTAAATTTTGTTGTTGGTGTTCATGTCATAGATGTCTTTTGCCTATCATTTGCAGGACTTCTTGGGTGATGACTTCAAAAGTCAGGGATCACATGTTCCTTATAATGTTGCTGAATTCTCTACACAGGTATTTCTTGTTTATTCTACACCATGTCGTATTTGTGGTTGGTTACCCTTAGGAATTTGGGTTATCTACAAATGGTCAGAACTCATGTCAAAATGGGTTCTGTAAGCAAATGAGATTCTGTCAACAGCATGAAGTGTGTAGCAGAAAAATGTTTAGGGAACTAATTTGTACTTCAAGTATTTATAGTTTTCTCTCAATAGACTAAAGTACCCACCCCAGGCCCACAAAACAAAGGTATACTTGCTCTTTATCTCGATTCATTGACCCGCATACAGGCTTCCCAAAGTGGATATGCTGTCGATTATGTTACACAAGGAGCTCAAGGTGGCTTTCCTGCGAACTTCTTAAACCAGAATTCTCAAGCAGGATATTCTCGTTTTGGTAGTGGGAATGATTTTATGTCTCAGGTTTGATCCAAATTGCCATCATTTGACAAGTATGATCACTGTGGTTTGTTTCTCCACCTAATTTTTCTTGTCTCACAGGACTACATGGCTCATGGATCACAAGGTTTGTTTACTCAGGCTGGCTATAATGAGCCTACACAAGATGATGCATCACAGAGCCACTTTGGTGTGGTCAATCCCAATGCACTTCAGACTCAGGTTTTTCCTTAGCATTACTGGTTGATAAGAGATTTGTCACATAGTAAACTCATCAAAGTGCAAAATATGATGAACATTTGGTCACCAAAAAGTCATCCATTGAAACTTGCAACCCTATATAGCAAGGAGTGTCCTATAGACCTCTGATTATGGTCAAATGGTTACAGCATTCTGCCTCTGTTAATTTCGCCTATTTAATTTTTCTCGGTGGCTAGCTGTCCTCTTTAATAATCAGTTAAATATGTTACCAATTCTTTTGCAGGGCATGATGAATTCTCTTTACTCCCAGCCTTTTGCCCACTACAACACTCAACCATCAAATTTGCAGTCTTCACAGCAGCAGCCTCAGCAGGGTCAGAGCTCCCAAAACCAGAAAAACCACTACAACGGTTGAGAGGCTAGAGGCGTTATTTACGAAAGTGATGGGTTATAGTCTTTGCAATCAGCAAAGTTGTATGTGCTGTCATGTGTGCTCAAATATATCTGCCTTAAAATGGAGGTTTTGCAAGTTTTGAAGTCAGTTTGATCATCTCCATCATCCCTAGAGATGACTGCTATGGTGGGAATAAGTTATATTCTCAGACAGTGACTATGGGTCTCTGTGCAGACACTGGTAGCACATCCGGAGCTGAGAAAGAAAAGGATAACCCCGATTACCTGATTGAAGTTTTCTATTGTTTTAAGGGAAAAAAATAAGGTAATATTGATACGAGGGAGAGAAAAATTACATGACATGGTATGGTCGAAAGGGTTTGATCTTGAAAGAGGAGATGCTGTTTGCTTGATTGATATATGCCAAACGTCAAATTTATACGGAGGAAGTTACCACTAGATGCTTTTGTACAGCAGCATGCAGGGGAAATCACTTCACCCTTTCAACTTCGTCATGACATGTAATTATTTTTACTCTTTACACCATATTATTGAATAGACGACATAGTCTATGATAATATCCTTAGAAAGTGTAACCAGTTGAAGTATTGTAGCAATTTGGTATTGTTGGTGTATGAAATGTTATTGGTTTTTATGTGATGTGTATGAAATGTTATTGGTTTTTATGTGATAGTTGGTGGGTCTCTTTGATGCTATTTGTCTTAATGGTAATGAATAGTTGTATCGTATGTGCATTTCTGGACGAAACTATTGCAAATAGGGATGGCAACTAAACTTGGATTTTTTGAGTTGGGTTTAACTCGCACTGTATTATTTTTAATCCGAAATTTGAATAAAGTATTGAAGATCCACATTTGTCTTGGTGCCACTTACGGAATTTTAATCATCAAGGGAAGAATATGAATAGATATGATTGTTGGCGGATTATTGTTCTCCGAGATGGTAGGAGTTCAACCCTTTGCTTTGCGTTTGGAGTTTGCGTTTGGAGAACGAACGTGGACATATCTGGAACTTGGATCCTGACTTTTATTTTTTATTATAATTTTTAAAAAAATTATTTAATATATATGTAAAATTAAAAAAAAGAAGCCCACCTAGTTGCATAATTGAGTTAATCATGCTCATTGTCGCAGCCTCTTTCTTCTCGGCTTCTCTGTTTGGTTTTTCTTCTCTAATTCTCTCCTTTAAATGATATTAAATCATTAATCACCATTCTTATCTGCCATCATCTATTCACTTGGCCAGTCATCATTTTTGCGGAGCAGCCGTGTTCATCACTTCATCTCATCATCGTTAATTCATTACCAGCCTTCTGTGTTGGCTGTCGTGGCTTTTTTTGTCGGGGCTGTTGAAATTTGAAAGCTACCTCACATGGCTGTGTTCAAAGCCACCTCACGCGGCTAGGTTGACTGTTGAAAGCTACTTCACGTGGTTGTGTTGAAAGCACTTCATGCTGAATAGTGAGTTTCGGCCCTTTGCATTTAATGTTCTATCATGTTTTGATTTTATTATTTATAGTTCATTTATTTTTGAATTATTTTTTTATTGCTATTAAATAGAATATAAATGGAAGAAATTGTTCATTGATTTGATATATATGCTCTGTTATGCTTTAAAATAGTGAGTTTCGACTTCCTTCTTTACAATTAATATTTTTTTATGCTTTGATTTAATATATTTGCTCTGTTATGCTTCCATTTTATTATTTATAGCTTTTTTTTTGTTGTTGATAATAGAATAGAAATGGAAGAAATTATTAATTGATTTAATATTTATGCTCTGTTTATCAGTTATGCTTAAAAATATGTATGCTTCCCTATTTGCAATTTATTCTCTGTTATGCTTTGTTATGCTTTCATTTTATTGTTTATAGTTTATTTATTTTTGAATTATTTTTTGGTTAATGTTAATAGAATAGAAAATGGAAGAAATTGTAATTTGATTTAATATTTATGCTCTGTTATTCTGTAAAATATGTATAGTTTTTACTATTAAAAATAGCATATAAATTAAAAGAAGTTGTTGGATTGATTGTTAATTAGGAAAAGGACTAATTATATTTTGACATAATCTTTCTAAGATGACAAATTCATAATGGAAAATGAACAAAGAATCAATTTAGATGTCGCTGAAAAGAGTGATGAAAGTGTATGTGTGTGAGGGTCAGAACAGAAGCAAAAAATAATGATAATACAGTTGTTGAATTAGAACTAGATTTAACAGCAGTAGTTCTGGGTCGTGGTCGTGGTCGTGGTCGTGGCTGTGGCTGTGGCCCTAGGGGTAATACTACTCCTATCACTTCAAGAAAACGAGGTGTTGGTGGCTGCAAAGAGAGCTCTTTTGATAGAATAGTCTATAATGCTTGGAATCATTTTAAAAAAATCAAGTTGGGTGAGGAAGTTTAAACGATTTGCAATTATTATGGGTTAGTTATGCAAGGATATTATTCTAAAGAGTACTAATCACTTGACGGATTATGCTCAACATTGCCCTAGATGGTCATTCAAGAATGTGCAGTAAATGCACTTATCTTTTTCTTCTAAAGCTGATGGAACCACTACACTTAGTAATTGTAGGTCTGAATCAAAGTGGGATATGTCAACAATAAAACTTTTTGTGGCTAGAATGATTATACTACATGAGCTTCCCTTAGCATTTGTTGAATATGTTGGGTTTTACGACTTGTTGAAGCTACTCCTACCTTCTATTGAGACTATTAGTAGAAATATCATCAAAGCTAAAATTTTGAAGCTTTATGATGTTGAAAAAAAGAAGACAATGAGTATTTTGGAAGCTTATGAGAGTAGGATTGCAATTACTAGAGATATATGGACTGCCAGTAACCAAAAGAAAGAGTGCATGGTTTTTACGGCACATTACATTGATGGCTCATCAGTGTTGCAAAATCGTATTATAAGGTAATATTTTTTTTTTGTTTAACCAAAAGAAATGATACATGGTTATTACGACACATTACATTGATAGCTCATGGGTATTGCGAAGTCCTATTATAAGGTAATATTCTTAAAACTTTTTTTTTGTTTGAGCATTAATTAATGTACTACTTAATATTTTAATTATTTTTTAACTTTTTAGGTTTATATATGTGTCTGTTCCACTTACTGGTGAGGTAATGTGTAATGAGTTGTATGATTGTTTGATGGATTGGAATATAGATAGCAAGTAGTCCATCATGAATCGTTGATAATTGTGCTGCAAATGATTGCATGATTGACTTGTTGTTGGGGAAATTTTCTACTAGTTCAATGATTATCGGTAGCAAATTCTTTCATATGCGTTGTTATGCTCATATATTGAACTTGATAGTCAGCGATGGTTTATCTGTGATACAAAAAAGAGTTGAAAAAATTAGGGATAGTGTTCATTACTGGACAGCAACACCTGCTAGAGTTGAAAAATTTGAGAATGCAAAAAAACAATTAGGTATTAAGAAAACTAAGAACTTAGTACTTGATTGGAAAACTACATGGAATTCTATTTATTTAATGCTTAGTACAACTTTATTATATAAAGATGTATTTGATTGTTTGAAGAAACGTGAGAGAAATTATACATCTTTGCCAAGCGAGTCAGAGTGGAATTTGTCTAAACTTATGTGTGAGTATCTAAAGAGTTTTTATAAGTTGACAGAACTTTTTTGAGGGACACAATATCAGACATCTAATTTATTTTTTGCCAAGATTTTTGAAATTAGATTGTCAATGTATGCATGGTTGCAATCACCAATTGAAAGGATAAAAAATATGACCATTAAGATGATTGCAAAATATGACAACTATTGGGATATTATTCATGGGGTTTTTGCAATAGGGACTATGTTAGATCCTAAGCGTAAGATGCTACTGATTAACTTTTTATTTCCTAAAATATATGGAGAAAACTGAAATTGAAAGGGTGCATAGGTTATTTGTTGATTTAGTGCATGAATATGAAGTAAGTTCATCAAATTCAAGTGAGGGTTAGTAGTTCTATCAAATCTCAATCGCTACATGCGAGGAATTATATTATATTGGACTTGGACTTAGATGTAATGGCTAATGAGTGGGCATCATTCAGAAATGAAAACACGTAGAATAATCATTTCCAAATAGAATTAGAGCTTTATCTTGAGGAAAGTATTTTGCCTTCAACTAGTTAATTTGATATTTTGTCATGGTGGAAGAATAATCAAGGCAAATATCCTATACTTGCAAAGATTGCAAGAGATTTTTTGGCTATTCCTGTATCAACAGGTGCATCTGAGTCCGCTTTTAGCACTGGAGGTAGACATTTAAGCCCTCATCGTAGTAGACTTCATGCATCTAGAATGGAGGTATTGATGTGTACTCAATATTGGTTTTGGCCTGAACAAAACCTAAAAGGTATAAAAATTTATTTATTAGGATCAAATAAATTTGTTATAATATTTATATTATCAATTTGTTATGCATTTCTTTTAGATGGAATTCCAGTGGAAATTCAACAGTTGCATCTGAGTTCGCTTTTAGCACTGGAGGTAGACATTTAAGCCTTCATCGTAGTAGACATCATCCATCTACAACGGAGGTATTGATGTGTACTCAATATTGGTTATGGCTTGTACAAAACGTAAAAGGTATGAAAATTTAATTATTAAAATCAAATAAATTTGTTATAATATTTATATTATCAATTTATTACTAACTGGTTATCTTGCTCATTATGTTTATGATTTATGCATTTCTTTTATATGGAATTTCAATGGAAGCAATATTTTCTGCAGAACATTTGATTGATGAAAGTTTGATCTGTGAGCAATAGTCAAATGAAGTAATGATTGAGAGTTTAGTCTTTAGTCTAATGGTTTGAAGTTTGAACATTTATATTATGAATTTGTATTTATGGATGTTTATGAATTTATAAAATTTTGAATTTTAAATTCTATATTCGTATTTCTTTTTTTTTAGAACCTGGATATATCATGATTTGTATTTGATTATTTTTAAAACATGTTTATTTATCTTTTGAACAGCAAACACAGGTTTTAGACTTCAAATTCAAGTCCATAATTCAAAATATTAAGCAATCCGGAATCTGGAAACTCGGATTTTTATTTAAATATGAGTATAGTATATAAAAATACCGTCTGAGTTTAGAATAAAAAAGACCAAACTCAGAACCGAATCCAAAAATTGCTATCATAAGTACCTTTGTTTACAAGAACAAGCTTCTTTTTTGACTCTTCATTTTCAAAATTTGAGCTTCTCGAAGCATCAATTATCAATTATCAGTTCTCCATGTTAATTGGTTAACAAAGGCACACGTGATTATTTTCATAAACGAATCATGATTATTTTCTTAAACGAATCAGTTCATGCATGGTATGTAAGACTAAATTATCCACCAACACGTATTATTGTACTATATTTTCCTTAACAATAGAATCCCTCTCTTTTTTCTTGAGCCAAATCCTCGGAGATATTTTTTCTTTTTGAAAGATATCGGAGTGAAACAATTAATCTATTGATATTAAAAGACTTAAAAAGATTCTTTCAATGCATTAATACTGGGTTCAATGATATTCATAGGTATAGAAAGAAGTTATGTCAAATACAGACTTTTTCTTTCAATCGGATTTTGATTATTAATACAATATATAATTAGATTATATGTATATGCACCCAATATCTATAACAGTCACCAGACAATATTTTAAATGCTTGGTGTTAAACCTGTTCGTGTTATGCACACGATTTAAAAGGTCACCAAAGAATATTTTTGATGCTTGGTATTAAAACTGTTCTCGCGTTTGCTGGCAGTTCAGCCAATTAATTAATTAGTCATGAAACATTGACATGGTAAGACGGTTTATTTCGAAAATTTGAAAGATATTGAGATAAATTTATGCACTGCTAGTAACTCCACCGGATAAATGCCATATTATTTAACACAGAAATTTTGAAACAAAATTTGAGATGTGTCCTCGAGGATGACAATTGTTAGACCAAATTACGAGAGATACAGAAGTTCACGAAATATATGAGCTTAATAAAAAAATTTTCACAAAAGAAGACCTAAAATACCCACATGACAAGACTTTGACAAATCCCAAAAGACGTGATTGTACAAAAAATAATTTATAAAGAATAACATGAGTATTTGGAAAGTATTTCTATAAAGGGTGAATATCAACAAAACGTCCAAGGGTCAGAGTATACAAAAATAACTTAGGTCCATTATCTATAATAATAACCTAAGTTTAAGTACTTTGAAATTATTCTAAGCAAATTGGTTAAGGGCTAATATTGACAAACATTTATGAGCGTGATTCTACAAAGATGACTTATGTTGGTCTGTAAGAATGACTTATGTTTCTCCACAAGTAAATTGCTTGAGGAATATCTATAAAACATCCAAGGGAGTGAATCTACACAAATGACTTAGGTCTATTCTTTACAAGAATGACTTAAGTACTTAGAAAATTATGGGTAAATTGTTTAAAGCCAAGAATCAACCAAATAACACATAAGGGTGTAATTCTATAAAAATGATCTAGGTTTATTCTCTACAAAAATAACCTAGGTACATAGAAAATACTTTACATAATGCACTTATAGACAAATTTATGTTCTACTGGAATAAGTCTATGGGTCAATACACATACTACAGGATGTGCCTTCTGAAAAATATAATTTCTATGGAATAAGCCTATGGACTAATATATATTAACTTGAATGCGCCTACGCTATGACCAATACACATTATATAGAATGTGCTAATGGGCAAATATATATTCTACGTAATAAGTTTACGGGCCAATACACATTCTATGGAATGTGTTTACAAACAAATATATATTCTATACAATAAGTTTACGTACCAATAAACATTCTACAAATTATACTTACGGACGAACACACATTCTATGATATGAGCCTACAAGCTATCATACATTCTACGAAATATGTGAATAAGCACACACTTTACAGAAAGGTGCATACGAGAAAACATTCTAAGGAAAATGCATAGGAGTGAAATTTTGCAAACACGCCTATAGACAAATCTTGTTACTTGGAAAATATTCTAAGGGCTTACTTGCATGATTTTTTTTTGTTTTTTTTAAAATTTGCTTACAGGCAAAATCTTACAAAATCAATATTTTTTGTAAAGAATTAACATAAGTGTCAAATTCAAACTCAAGTCCATTGAAGGTTAAGAGCGTAAAATCAAGGTAAATGTCCAAAATAAGACTTGTCATGAACAAATCTTGACCCATATGGATAGGTATCCTTATGCATTGATTTTGTGAACACATATCACAAGGACAATGCCACATGATAACTGCTCTATCTTTTGCTTCAATGCCAAATGCCTCCCATATTTAAAGGTAAGATGGAAAAATGTACAAAATGCTACTCATCTCACTCAAAAATTCTCTCTCTGGAAATTGAGTAAAATAAACAGCTCAAAGCAACGGATAATTATCATTGACACGGCAAGTCTTCTTGACTATTGTTTTATTTTGTAAAATAATTAACCATAAAAAGACACCTGATTTGAGATACTCGTCTAAAGATGAGAATAGACTAAAAAACTTAATTTAGATGAAAGTTTGAAACACAAATTAGTTATTATTTATTTAGTAAAAATTTGCTTTAATAATAATAACTGAGTAATGATAAATATTATAAATTATTTATCTTAAATCTCATACTAAATGATATGTTATTCATTAATTGATTAGGAATTATTTATAAAATTTAAGTAAATTAATTATATTATTCTCATTAACTAATTTATGAATACCACATCATTTAAAATATATTTTTAAGATAATTAATTTAAATTATGTACCGATAATAATTATGCCTTCCATTCAATTTATTTCGTATTCTAAAACTAAGATAAGAAGTGGATTAATATTGAGTCAACTACAATCTTCACAGACACCGAAGTTCAATGCTGTTAATGTTTAATCAATTAACACTCGCTAATTTAATAAGTTTTAATTAATAGAAAAGAGAAAGTACAGGTAAAGTTAACAACTGGCCTTCTAAGGCTCATGTGTTTGCCACGTGGAAATTCTCTTCAAGCATGGGTGGAATTAACTGATAAACAGCGTATGCCTCCGAGCTTTTATCTTCTTCTTCTTCTTCAGGACAACCCGCACCGAATTGACACGGCAACTCGATAACCCTAAAATCCTGACTTTTTATTAACTCGTGCAAGCACTCACTGGTCCACACCCTCACCTCACTCACTGCCCAAATCACCGTGTCCTTCCCACTCCCACACACCCTCTTCAACGTCTTCCCCAACCCCACCATCTCTTCCGGATCATAGAACACGTCACTCATTATGACCATATCAAACTCGCCCAACTCACTGACTGGAATCGGTTCGTCCGACCCCAAACGAGTTCCCTCACTTCGACTCGGTCTCCCAACCCGTTGGCCTCAACGTTGTTTATCAACCCAGGAAGCAACGGCTTGACGTCGGTGAGAACAACTCGGCTGGCGCCGAGCCGAACCGCTGTCAAGCCGGGGAGGCCGGCTCCTGCACCGAGCTCGAGCACTGACTTGTTTTGAAAGTCGAGGTGGGTTGACATGAATTGGGCAAGAATCAGAGCGGATTCCCAGAGCCATGCACCAGTGAGTGGGCGGCCAGTGACTGAGTCGCATACGTTGTCGAGTTCCCGAATTATGATGCTGTTGCCTGCTGTCTCGATTTCTCTTGTTCTCATATTCGTTTTTGAAAACAGTTAAAATTGGTACCATTTATTTTGGAACAATGACGTTACATAGGGATAAAAACAAAACTAGTTTATTATAAAAGCTGTATTTATGCTTACTTTTAATATGTTCTAGATTCTTTTAATAAGCTTAAGTTGAACGCTTATATTATCCTCCTATCCAGTACTAGAATATGGCATATACAACTCCATTTATGGTGAGGAGTGAGAACTTTTGTTTAAACAATTAGTTCCTTTCAAATTTTTCTTAAATTTATATTCTGTCTTTATATGTTTTTATGCATTGACACTTACTTATACATAAGGATAAATTGGGATAGATTGGTGTGAGTAACTTAAATTGCACTTACTCAACTAAAGTGATAACAGAAATTTTATTAAAAAAAAATTAATCGGTTAAAAATCTCAAAATCAATAGTTAAAACCTTCACATATTTACCAATGAATTAACAAACAAAATTATTTTTGTTATGCACAAAAAAAAAAGATAATTTATCTAAGACAGAATAAGACGATCGCATAATTTTTAAGTGATAAAATTGATATAGCTTCTACATATTTGTAATTGTTAGGTGACGAACTCAAAAGTATTGATTATTCTTAAGTATAAGAATATCTAATAATAATATAATTCGGTGAGTTTGAAGTGGAACCGTAGGATATTACTAAATTTAGTAGTTAATTATTTAATAAAAATTAATTGTAAAAAAATGAATTAACATTTAAGAAAGTGTTAAGATTACGAAATCCATTATTAGTTTTTAAATTATATTCGTAATATTCTCTGATAACTATATTTTATATATATTTTATTAATTCAATTATTTTATGACTTAATACTAATTAACCACTTATGAATAAATATGACGATAAAGTGTATGATGTGCTATAGCCGTATTGGTGAGTCGACATTATGTCTAAATACTATATAGATCTAAAGTAGATATAGATATATAAATTAATATGAAATAAAATTAACTGATGTAAAATAAAAATTATAAACATATAACTAAAAATAAAAATACTTTAATTTACTTGAGTGAACATTAATGCCATAAGAAAAAAGACATACACACCCCAAAGGTTTGAGAAAATGATCACCAACACCCTCAAATTTTTAAAAAGGGATACCAAGACCCCATTTTTACTATCATTTGATTATTATACTCTTTACCTCTATTATCTCAAAAAATTAACTTTAAATTTTTTTATAAATACAAATATTATTTAAATAATGTAATCTATGCAATAGACTAACAATATTAAAATATTTTAATAAATTTAAATATGCAAATTATTATATTTATTTTATGAAAATATTCTTATTTACTGTAGGATTTTAAATAAATATTTGCATTAAATACATTTCACAAGTAAATAAAAAAAAATTTCACATACTAATATGTTAAAATTATTATTTTACTTAACATTCAAAATAAATTAAATATTAATACATTTATTTTTATATTATAATTCTATTTATTATTAATTTACTTTAATATAATAAAATATATCTAGTAGATTTTAGAAAATTAAAAGATTTTTTAAATATTTAAGTTTTTTAAAAATGTATATGTTATTATTGTTTGGGGAATGCCGAGCAGGACCTGCTTGAGGACAATCCAGCCAGAGTAAAAGACCTGGTCACTAGTACGAAGACACCCCTGCTCGGTGTCAAAGTTGGTCGAGGTCAAGTGTTCTAAAGCTGGTCGGGCCCTGATCTCCCCATCCTGTTCGAGTAAGGTCACAGAGACCCTCGACCACTGAACAGGACCTGGTCGCGTTATGGGCAACACCATGAACAAAGGGAAACCAAAGTTCGAACAGAGCAGACCTAAGCATGGCAGCCCCATCTCCAGACAACTTGTCACGACGATTGATAACTGGCAGACACCCTCATGCCGTAAGGTCTCATCACTGTTACCGATGACAGGCGCACGCCTCTACAATGTTATCTTTTCACACAAACCTACACGGTATCATCATTTGGTCACAGAAACTCAAGACCGTCTGACATCCCATACCCCCAGGTTGTGCCGCAGCAACTCATAGCTGTTAGAAAGGCGCAGGCGCAATTAATGCAAGGGATGGCTCCCATATAAAGGGGGGCGGGAAAACATGAGGGATAAATACTAGACAAAGGACAAAGTAAAAGGACTTTTGATTCCAACTCCAATTTTTCTATATAGATTCTAGTTTGCTTTTCTCTACGAACCTCCAAATTTTTCGGTCCCTCGGACTAAGAGGGATTCCAAACGAATCAACCCCGACACCGCTTTACGTGGACGTAGGTCGGAAGACATCACGAGTCCAATAAATGGAGAGGCGAGAACCGGCAGAAAATCCCTGCTCGAACAACCAGTGAGCGTAAGACGACAACATCACTTGGAAGTGAGCGAAACCGCATCAATATTTTAGCGGCATGCGTGGGGATCGGTTCAAAAGCCGAATTTCTAGTACATTAAAAAAGCAACGTGACAATGAGAGGAAGCGAGTAGAAGAAGAGTAAGCCTCGAAGAATTGGTAACCCCGAGGGAAGTGGCCAATAAGGATCGAGATAGAGAGATACTGATAAAGGATGGACCGGATGGAGACATCGACGTCCATCCTGCGAGGAGCTCGAGGACGGACAAAGAAAGCAAGCAATGTCGTTCCCGAATCCAGCTGCGGGAACGCTCCCACTGGGGGAAATGTAGGAGATGAAGCCCAGAGGCAGAAAATACAAAACGTTGCTGGAAGGGAGGAGGTGAACCTAAAGGAGAGAGAATCCCGACAATACTTGCAAGACAAAGCACCCACTTCCCTTGCGGAGGAGTTGGAAGGGGAGGTGCGCAGGCAAGGTGTTGGGCTCGAACTGGGAAGGCCCTTATAGGGTCTCTCAATTAGCCGGTCCGGGGGCATACATGCTGACTTATCCAAATGGACGAGAAGTTAAAAGGCCATGGAATGCACAGCAATTGGTGAAATATTTCCAGTAACTTTCCTTGTATTACAAGCATTAGTGTTTGATTTCCTTCATACTAGAAGTGTGTAAAATCTTGTACATGAATAAAAGCAAGAAAAATGCTTCCAAAATTAATCAATCCCATGTGAGCAGATTAAAGCTTATGAAAACAAACAAAAGTTAGAGCCGTAAATCTCAAAGCCTAATCTAAGGCGAGACGAAGTGCCTAGCATAAGCCAAGTGAAGGCTCGAACAAGATAAGCTCTCGAAGAGATGCAAAGGCCGTAAGTCTCAAATCCTAACTTAAGGTGAGACGGTGCCAAGCATATGTCAGGAAAGCTCGAGCAAGATAAACTCACTAATAAAGCTAACGGACATAAGTCTAAAACCCTAACCTAAGGCGAAACGGTGCCAAGCATAAGCTAAGTGAAGGCTCGAGCAAGATAAGCTCTCGAAGAGATGCAAAGGCCGTAATTCTTAAAGCCTAATTTAAGGCGAGACAGTGCCAAACATATGCTAGGAAGGCTCAAGCAAGATAAGCTCGCTAATAAAGCTAAAGGCCATAAGTCTCAAATTCTAACCTAAGGTGAGACGGTGCCAATCATAAGCCAAGTGAAGACTCGAGCAAGATAAGCTCTCGAAGAGATGTAAAGGCCGTAAGTCTCAAAACCTAACTTAAGGCGAGACGGTGCCAAGCATATGGCAGGAAGGCTCGAGCAAGATAATCTCTCTAATAAAGCTAAAGGCTATAAGTCTCAAAGCTTAACCGCAGGTGAGACGGTGCCAAGAATAAGTCAAGTGAAGGCTCGAGCAAGATAAGCTCTCGAAGAGATGCAAAGGCCGAAATTCTCAAAGTCTGACTTAAGGCAAGACGATGCCAAGCATAAGCCAAGTGAAGGCTCGAGCAGAATAAGCTCACGAAGAAATATAAAGACCATAAGTCTCAAAGCCTAACTTAAGGCGAGACAGTGCCGAGCATAAACCAAAAGCGGCTCGAGCAGGATAAGCTCGTGAAGAAAGATTGAAGTCCACAGGCCTCAGACCCTGGCTTAAGGCGAGATGAAGAGCCGGACACGGTCAAGATGAGGTCGAGCACAATAAGCTCGCCAAGAAAAGTACCACGACCTCAGATCTCAAAGTCTATTCGGGTTAATGTAAAACAACCAAAATTCATAAGGGATTAGTCCAGTTGATCACATTTTGGAAAGTTGAGCAGAAGCAAACCATAGTTACAATTATATGGGAAAGGCTCAAAGCCTGCTGGAAATTTACCCCATAGAGAATTTTGGAACGGATTAAAGTACGAAGGCAAAGTGAGAAATATGTGTTCTTTATTTCATTGCCAAAGTTACAATTACAAAAATAAAAAAAGGTCAAAGTCAATTAAGGGGCTTGAGCAGTCGGGCTAGTACGGGGGGCAGCTCGAAGATCTTCCTCGGCAACAGGAGCAGCTTGGGCTTCAACGATTGGAGGAACAGCATCCCAAGGACTTGCAACATCCACTTCCACCTCGGCAGAGGGATCCTTTGGTTCCTGACTCCAGGTATCTTGCTCGTTCATGTACGCATCCACGCCCGCCTTGAGCTTAGACATATCCAGCTCAGGATATTCCTTGCCTAAGATGGACATGATACATTCGTAGCAAAATTTCAGCCCTTTGTTGTATTCCTCTGTGAGCTGAGTCCCCAAGGAATGTACCTTAAGTTGAAGGTGAGAAGTCTCTACCTCCATGGTCCTTAAAAGCAAACCTCTGCACATCGAGGTCTTTACGGGCATTCACAAGCTCCTCACAGACCATGGATAGCTTCTTCTCGAGCTGGAGTGCCTTAGACTCGGCCAAAATTGCATTCTCTTCGAAGAAGGAGATGTCAGAACGAAACTTTGCCGCTTCCTCCTCTTTATGCTCGAGCGTTTGCCTTAAGCCCTAATTATCGGCCTTAATTTTCCTCTCAAAATTCACAGCCTTTTTCTTAAAGGCAGTAGAGGCAGCCGTAGCCTGGCAAGAGAGGCGCTGTAACATGTTGGCTAGCTCACTAATGCTAGAGGACTCCAACTCCTCCACGAGCTTTTCCTTAGGTGCCTGGTAAAATCCCTGATATAGGGGTCAGTGAAATCGGGCTGTTGCTCCTGAGAGCGTCCTAATCTGGGTCTGGAAGGAACGACGGCTCTTGAGCCCCTTTGGGGAGCTTCTTCGGCTGCTCGCTTACTCTCTCGAGCAGGAGGATTAGTCCTGATTAGCGAGGCAGCGAGGTCGACTCTGGACCTTTTGGTTGAAGCAGAGGAGCTGCTCGGTCTGTCGACCGTGCTCGAGCGTTTCTTCAAGCGAGAAAGGATACTGCTCATGTCTTCTTCCTCGATGAATTAGACCGAACTAAAGTTTTGGTGAGTGAACAACTCTCCGCATGAGCTCGCGTTATTTAAGGCGGTGTTGATTTGCGTTTGCAGCTCTTCCCTAACCTGATATGACACACTCCATGAGATTGCAAAAGACCAGTAAAAATAATAAGAGAGAGTAAGCAGAAAAATCAAAGTAGAAAGCATGATGAGCAACAGATAACCTGGGGTACAAAAACGAGAAGGAATTTGAGGAATCTCCTTGGTAGCAGGGTCGCTCGCCTCAATTCCCTCCAATAAGAAGAACTTTCCTTCTAGTTGCCACCGGAAGTATGGAGGTCGATGATGGGTTTCTTGCCCTTCGAGTTGGAAGTGAAGTAGTATCGACCAGCGTCCTTGGGTCGCTTTTCAACCGGTAGAGATGCTTGATTTCATCTACCGTCACTCGCCCAAATTACACCACCTCCACAGGACATACAGCCTCAATAAAACCCTCCACCCGTTCCAGTTTAGCTGCCCTCGTGCCAGATGCAACTGGTATAGGACTCGGGCAAAATAGGGATGTAAGGGTAGCCTAACGTCCCACTTAAAATATTCTAGTTAGAGGGTGACATACCCCCAAGGAGCGCAGCTCGGGGTATTATTTTTGCCAGGGAGATGCAAATCAAAACTGGCAGGGATGTGGTACATAACCCTAAGCCGATCTAAATATTAGTGTGAGGTTTCACAACTCATGTTGTCAATGGCAAATGACTCGGCCTCTGACCTTTGGCCAGTCCTTTGCCTCTGTTGCGGCCGGGTTTTCCCCACAGCCTCAACCTCTTCAGGACTTGGGTCTCTCACCGGAACTCCTCTACTGGCCTCGGAGTCAATCGAAGAAGATGATTCTTCAGGGGACATCCGGCTGGGTTGCTGAGTGGCTGACATTTTTCCTAGAGACACAGTTTAGCAAGTGGGAAACGAAACCCAGAAAACAAAAAGAATGAGAACAAGGAGAAGAAGTCAAAGAACTTATACATGATGTTGATCTGAAGAAGGCAGGTGACGATGAAGGCAATAAAGAAGATGGATTTCGCTGATGGGCGGTGGTTTTTAGTTCAAAGCAAAGAATGAAAATGAAAAGGGCACAGCAGTGAAATTAAGGGTTTATAATGGGGAAGGCAAGTCATGCAAACAGACGGCATGTTACTCAAGGAGACGCGACTGTTCAAATAACCGCCTCTTCAAAATTCAAACGAGCGGTCCAGATTAGCCCATGCGTCTCGCATTAAATGAGAAGTGACGAAGTAGCGGATCGCTTCAACGTGAAAAGGCAAAAGGGGAGAACCTACTCGGATAAGTAGTTTCAATCTTATCTCGTTTCACTCTCAAGACTAGAAACCGAGGGACTGGTGTTTGGGGAATACCGAGTAGGATTCGCTCGAGGACAATCCAGACAGAAGCGGAAGACCCGGTCACTAGCACGAAGAAACCCCCGCTCGGTGTCAAAGTCGGTCGAGTACTCTAAAGTCGGTCGGGCCTTGATCTCCCTATCCCGCTCGAGTAAGGTCACAGAGACCCTTGACCACCGAACGGGATCCGGTCGCGTTACGGGCAACACCATGAACAAGGGGAAACCAAAGCTCAAACAGAGCAGACCTAAGCATGATAGCCCTATCCCCCGAAAACTGGCAGGCACCCTCATGCCGTAAAGTCTTATCACTATTCCTGATGACCGGCGCATGCCTCTACAGTGTTATCATTTCACACAAACCTATACGGCATCATTATTTGGTCACGGGAACCCACGGCCGTCTGACATCTCATACCCCCAGGTTCTGCCGTAGCAACCCATAGTTGTTAGAAAGGCGCAAGCGCAATTAATGCAAGGGATGGCTCTCAAACAAAGGGGGGCGGGAAAACATGGGGGATAAATACTAGACGAAGGACAAGGTAAAAAGACTTTTAATTCCAACTCCAATTTTTCTATCCAGATTCTAGTTTGCTCTTCTCTCCAAACCTCCAATTTTTCTGGTCCCTCGGACTAAGAGAGATTCCAAAAGAATCAACCCGATTACTAAGTTGAGCGTCAGAGGGTTTTCACCGGAAAAAACACCCAGCGACCCCTGACACTGTTTCTGTGGACTCAGGTCGAAAGACATCACCGCTTCAGTAAACGAAGAGAGGCAGGAACCGACAGGAAATCCTACTCGAACAACCAGTGAGCAGAAGACGACAGCATCACTTAGAAGCGAGCAGGAAACTGCATCAATAATTATATTTATTTTAATATTATATTTTTATTTATTATAAAATATTAGAGTTAATTTATTTTGAAATAATAGAATAAAGGGTATTATGATCAAAAAGGGATTTTAATGTTCATTTTTAAAATCTTAGGGATATTATTGACTATTTTCTTAAAATTTAGAAATGTACATGTCTTTTTTTATTTTATGATTAAATTTTCAGAATTTCACCTTTTACTTTAACTTATAAAATTAACTTTTTATATTGAAAGAAAAAATACGCATTTTATTTAATAAATTTATAGAGTAAATTATTAGAGAATTGAAAATGAAAGAAGAAAATTGAAAACAAAACAGGAAAAGATATGAGCATTTTCTCCTGCACACAGCTTTCTTCCTCGCGTCACACTCCCTCCGTTTTGTAGCCATTTTGCTGCCCCCTGCATTCCTAATAATCAAGGCGGCTTCTTCTTCATTATTACAAGCTTCCTCGCATCACACCTCACCTTTTTATAGCCATTTTGCTGCTCCCACTGCCCACATTCCTAATAATTCAAGGAGGGTTCTTCTTCGTTATTATTTTGTTTTATTATAATTATATTATATATATATATATATAAAAAAAAAGCAGAAGGAAGTGATAGTAAAAAATGGAGGCTGCCACTTTGACCATCACTTTAAATTTCAATGGCTCAATTATTATTATTTTATATATATTTTTTATTAATACAACCTATGTTTTTTATCTCCCATTTTTAGTTTTGATTTCTTCTTTATTTTTAAAATTTTATCACAATAATAAAAATAAAATACTTAAAATAAAAATGAACATAATATAATAAATTTAATATAAAATTACATTTAGAGAGCGTTCAGATAATATATAAGTTATGAACACATTAATTAATATTATAAGTTTATAATTTAGATATTTATAAAATATATACTTTCCAGTGTTAATCATTAAGAAATTTATTTTTTTTAGATGTTGGTAAATTAGTATCATAAATTAATTAAACTAATTAATTTTGATGCAAGTAATAAAAATTATGAAAAATAAAGCACATTTCACGTGGTTTAGATCGCAATCTTATATCCAAGAAACTACGCCCAAATATTAAATAATTCATTAAGAATATAAATATTATAATCTATTAGATTCTCATACAATTTCAGACTCCTTATTTTTGTTGCCATCTCGGTTGAATCAATTTAGTCGAATTTACTTAGTAAGAACTAGTCAGCTTTTTATCGTAAATCATGTTTTATTTTATTTTAAATTCATTAAAATATCCCATATTTCATTTTGTGCTGCTTGCCACACCTGCCACAGAATAATGCACTTGACAGTGGCAGTGCAATAACAGTTGTAGTAAACTTTATATGATAGCGCCTGCATAGGCTAGATAGTTTTTTCTGTCTTGCTACTGGAATGCTGCAGTAGTTACTATAGCATTATCTCTGGATCAGACTTGTTTTTAATTATGTGCAACAAAGTCTTTTATCATTTTTATAGGCTTATTGCTGTAACAAAGCATAGGCTTTTGGGTCACTTACAATAATAAGTTCAATCAGAGCATAAAATGATCTAAACACATCAAATTATTATACTCAAGCTTAAATAGATGTTCATGCAAAATATAACTACAAATTAGATAAAAACTCGTCATTTACTTTTAAGTAATACTATTTTAGATCTAGAAGTGTTATGGTAACTCTTATTTCATAGAGTTATCACATCTCCACTTTCCACAAGGTCATAATAGCTTTGACCTCTCCATGCTACTGGGGTGAACTGGCGCTTACTTTATATACTTCTTTATGATTTAGCATTGGCTAGCTTGGAAATTTGCCTTTCTCAATAATCATTACTATGTTTTAAACTAAAGAAATAAGTTGACCCACCATCTTTTCAAGGTTTTAGATTAATTGGGCTTGTGAATTAAAGCCAGCTCTCATTTCATTCCGTAACTCATCAATAGTGCGATTTTGTTGTTTTATTGTGGAGTGAGTTCAATTTTTAAGACTTTAGAATGCCTCCTCCTATGGTTTGGGTTGAGAGTAGTTCTGATTTTAATTGCACAGTTTGAATGGTAGTTGAGAGAGTTGAGGAATTTGATGAACTGGTTGTATTGGTGGAGCTGGAGCTGGAGCTACTGGTCAATTATGATGGAATCTTTGAGATCATAAAAAGTTAGGATGGTCTCTCGGTCCAAGATTATAAATATTGGTGTAAGGGTTAAAGTTCGGCTGCTTTCCCATCACATTTATGGCATTGGCTTGATTTGGGTGTAAATCTTGGTGAAACTGATTATAGGTAGTTGCTCTGTTGATTTAGCAGTCATTAATAATGCTATTTGGCTAGAAAGTTGTTCAATTATTTAACTTCATTGAATTTTTATCTTGACTTGCCAATGCATACTTTATTTACTCCCTTGATTTTTTTCACATTCCTGAATGATCGACTTCGTTATTAGGAATTATCCGCTTTTTGATGAAGAAATCCCAAATTTTTGATGCACTTTTAGACATTAGCTCACCTCCACTTGTCGCCAGTAGCTATTCTTGTACATGTGGCAATAGTCCTAAGAAATATTGGCATTAGTGCCATTTCTCGTACCTATGATGTGGACACTTTAGGTGTGGCTCGTTGAATCACTCCTATACTTTAAAAAATTACTCGTCTTCTCTCTAAGTAAACTTTGAGATTTTCCTATGAATAGCATTGATTTTATGCACTAGGAAGTATTTATTTAAAAATTTAGTAACCATTTGTTTCCATGATGTAATAATATTAGCGCACAATGTTTTGAATCAAGAACGAGCTCTGTTCTTTAAAGAAAATGGAAATAATCTAAGCTTAATATCTTCATCTAAAAAATTTTCATGCTTAAAGGTTTGCCAAACCTTTTATTAAATCATTAAGAGATTGTATGTGTCTTTATTTTCTAGGCCGTAAAATAATGGGAGACAATTCAGTACACTAGGTTTTAACTCGAAATTCCTAGCAGATACATTTAGGTATCTTATGTAGAATGTACTCAAATTAGCTAATGGACCAAGCAAACTTAAAGTGGTCTCTCTTGTGGTGCTTGCTGCATGTTGTTCCAAATCCATTTCAATTTTATCCTTAATTTTAATCTTTGATGCAACATGTCTACATGCGTAAGTATCTTTTCAAGCTCAAGGTCTATAGGTTCTAGATTATATGACAATGATCTTCGAATATGCACACAAGAAATAAAAAAAATGAAATTAAAACAAAACTAATAATAAGAAAGAAGAAACTACGATACGGATCATAGTACATTGTTATACACTATTAAGAAAACACACTTAATACTGCGATACAAAGAAAACACACTTAATCCAGGTTGTAGCTCATAATGATCATCTGGGAGCTGGAGAGGATAATAGTGATTCCTGCAGAATTAGTTGAGCAAGCACCTCTATAACCACCCACACCACCAGTTGAGCCGTAATTGAAGAGATCCATTACAAAACAACGACCTTTCACTAGGTATCCTCCATATGAGTATGTGATGCTTATAGATGGAGGGACTCGTAATATTTTGAATAAGTGATTTCATTAACATAAAAGTGATTGGTTTAAAGCTATACAAAAGGAGATGAAATCCTTGAATGAGAACCACACTTATGACTTAGCAAAGCTTCCTAAGGGAAAGAAGGCACTGAAGAACCAATGGGGTTTATTAAAGACTGAAAATAACTTACAACAGTAATACAAGGTTAGATTAGTTGTGAAGGGTTTCGATTATCAGAAAGGTGTTGATTTTGAAAAAAATATTTTATCCTATGGTGAAGTTGTCTTTTATGTGAGTTATTCCGGAATTAGCAATTAGCTTGAATTTGGAGATTGAATAGCTTAATGCAAAGAAAAATTTTTTTAATAGTGACTTAGAAGAGGAAATATATATGGAAAAATCTGAATAGTTCAGTGTTGAAGGGAAAAAAGAACTTGTGTACAAGCACTACAAGAAAAATAGCAATAGATGACAACCACTTTATGATAGATTCTATTATACATCAAAATATGTGGATTTGTGATAAAATTTGCATCGGTCAAAAGATTGATAATAGATCATCGATAGAATTATTTTCGTTAATAATTGATTATAGAATAGTTATAGGAATTTCCTCTATCAAAATTTTATGATAAAAATTTATTTTTGACCATGTTTGACTGTATTTTAAATTATAAATTAATTAAAAAATAAAACGAGGCGTTTTAGATAAAGAAAAATAATGTTAAATAAAAAAAAATATAAATGATAAAAACAAAACATTGTGTTTAGGATTCACGATATTCTTACTTATTGACCCAAACACTTGGCCCCTCTCATAACAAAACCCCAAAAATCGAGCAAAATAGAAACCTTTTTCTGTGGTTCAAGTATGTTATTGCTGCATCAGTGTTTCTTGTATAAGAGTGATCGAGATTTGCTCTTTGATGTCTAGAGGCTCCAACAATAGTGAGATTCAACGACTATATAGTGGAATTAGCTATGAATGTGGAGCGGTAAGGCAATGGTGGCTATCATAGTGGTTATGACCCTAGACATTGGATTTGTTTTGCTTCCCAATACTCTCTGCCTCTTTCAATTATTTTAAATTGCCCTAATTTTACAAAAAGTATGTTGTGAATTTTCTTTCATCATCTATGGTTGTTTATCTACGGTTGTTTACAAAAAGTTTATAAAGTCATATTGTTGTTCTTGTGTTATAATTCATGAATCTGATATCAATTTATTCCTTTTACCATTAAATTTATTAGTAATTTAGTTAAATATCTCTTTAGTGTAATTCTTAATCTTGAATTTCGTTTACCACTAATTCTAATGTGATTTAGTTAAATATCTCTCAAGAGTCATAATTTTAATGTGAAGTGTAAGTTGAAAGATGATAAATTTAGATATTATAAGAATCTTAAGTGTGGTACATTGTGTGAAGAAGAGGAGGAAGATGAAGGTATGTTTAGTAGGGGTTTTGATGTTCGGAAGTACTCGAGTTTGTAAAGATCATTAACATTGTTACAAGAGCAACAATTTGTTGATATTGATAATGATGAGAAGAGCTTGCCTGAAGACATTGTTGAGTTTACGAGCGAAAGGGCTTATTGAATGGCGAGAGAAAAGATGATGGCCCAAAGAACTTCTACTCAGGAAATATAGTGTGGGGAAAGTCAGGGAAGAACTAACCTTATTGGCCAAACATAGTAATTGATCCTATGACTCAAGCGACAGATGTGGTATTAAGGTCTTACATACACGATGTAGCTTGTGTGATGTTTTACGGTCACTGTGGGGATGTAAATCAAAGGGTATGAATTGTTTCCTATGTTAAGCTTGTTCTGTTTACAAACCTCTATGTTGTTATTATTCTAAGGTTTTAAATGCTAATTGTGGTGCATTATATAATTATGAATAGGTAAAACGAGGAATGATATTTCCATTTGTCGATTTCATAGGCAGGTGTATATTTGCACTGGTGCACAGTCTTTATGATTTTTTTATGATTCATTTTGCGTAGGTGAGGTATTTTTTTTGATGATATAGGTTCTAAGAGCAATATGAATTAAATGACTGCAAGCCCAGTGATTTCCAAATGGCATTGAAAGAGGCTTTTCTGGCTGATACAGGACATAAACATGACAGTTGGAAACTGTACTTATGACAAATCTGTTCTCAAATGGGGTTTGGAGGCTACTGGTTCAAACCGAGATCTCAACTATAGGCATGTTTCCCTATATTGCAATCTTTTGTAAACCTCTTCTTCCTAAACCTTAATAACTGTGAGTAGGTAGGGACCTAACTTACCAAGCCTTAATTTCAAAATTTTTGCATAATTGGGACCTCTAAGTCACCTAGATATCATGCAAGGAATTTTCTATTAAATTAATGATAATCGTATGCGAACTAGTATCAAGAAATTAGACAGCCAAAATTTTCAAGAGATTGTAATATAAGGTTTTCTACATGTCAATTAGAATAAAATCACTGAAATACCTTCTTTTTAATATGTATTTTGCTATTATGGGAAAACACATTTTTGCTAATCTTTGAGAGCATAATCAAGCAATGCCCTTGTCCCTAGAAGTTGGGAACCTTTTGGTTTTCCAAGAGAGCTATGAACAATTCATAGATTGGTCCCAATGGGAGTTATATTTTTATTTATATGTAGCCCTTTCGATTTTTTTCCTTTCTTTTTTAGGACGCAAAGCAGCCCCCTCACGTTTTAAAGAAATTAATTCATTTTTCTATATTTTTAAAGAAATTAATTATTTTCTTTCAATCCAAAAAGCATTGAATTTAGTTTTACCAATGTAGGTCTCATAGGCAAAGAACAAAGATATAAGACCTTGTGATGACTGTGGCATAACCCTTCCTTTTAAATTTGCAAAGACAATAAAGGCTTTAGCTACTAGAGACCAATTATTTTGTAGAACTTTGCCAAGGTTTGTAACATGTGCATTGCCCTCATGGTTTTCTTTTTAAGTTTGGTTTCCTATTATTGTAGTACTATGTTGGTCTTGTGCATTTTCTCACAACTGTATGCATATTTATTTTAGTTAATAAAATTAAAACATTTTTATGGGATATGCAAGAAGGTTTGAGCCATTCAGACAGTGGAAGTTGGGTAAGGCTATCATTTATCTTTTTTAGAGTTTTGACTTATTTTCTCTCATTGGATTGGATATAGTGGTAATAATTTTAGTTTACATGATACTTAAAATATTATGATGGATAGTTACAATTATTACTTTACTTCTTTTATTTGAATTGGAATAACATTTGGAGCCTAGAGACTTGTGGCACGACTTGTTGCTAGTATCTTTAGGTTATGGGAAAATTGAGTTTCAAGTTAGACTGGAGTGGTGATTACAAAATGTCATTATAGTGATGTAATTTCAATACTTTTTTACTATTTGGTTTAATGTATTTGACATTTTGTATTTGAATTAATATTTTGTTAATATTAGAAATTTTTAAATTTGATTGCATTTTATTTTTATTTTTATATTAATATAAATTTAGATCTTATGACATAAAACATCAATCATAAATTATTTCACAAAAAAATAGATTATGATAGAAAATGTCAATCACCGAATAATAATTCACGCGCGAAAATTCACTGCCAAAATTTCAAATTAAAAAATTCAATTTTCCCTCAAAAAAATTGATTAAAATATTCATTTTCCACAAAATTTTAGTATGACAGACATATAACTTGTAAACACTATCATAAGTTAATGATAGATTTTTTCTCTGTCATAAAGGAGTGACAGGTACATAGATGATGAATATATTCACTGTCATCCCTATTATGATTTTTTTTTTCTGTCATCTATTGCCTATTTTATTTTGTGAACTTGAAGAAAAGTTTGTATGGGCTAAAAGAGGCATCGAGATAGTGGTACAAGAAGTTTTATTATTTTATGTAGAATCATAGTTTCAGCAAGACTAGGTGTGACCATTGTGTTTTTGTAAAGAAATTTGGTGATAATGATTTCATTATTCTTTTGCTTTATGTGGATGACATATTGATTATTAGGCATGATTTAGTAAGATTGATAATATGAAGAAAGAGCTTGGTAAGTCTTTTGCAATGAAGGATTTAGGACCAGCAAAACAGATTCATGACATGAAGATTTCTCATGAGAGCATAATTAGGAAGTTATGGCTATCTCAAAAAGAATATATTGAAAGAGTTCTTAAAATATTTGACATGGGCAAGGCAAAATCTGTTTGTTCTCTACTTGTAGGCCATTTTAAGCTTAGTTTCGAGCATTGTCCTATAAGTGAGAAAGAGAAGCAAGAGATGAGAGAGTTCCTTATGCTTCTGCAGTTGGCAATTTGATATATTCCATGGTTTGTACAATGTTAGATATTACTCATACAGTTGGTGTAGTCAATCGATTTCTCTCTAATCCGAGTATAGAATACTAGATAACAGTGAAGTGGATTTTCAGATATCTCAAAGACACTCCCAAGGCATGTTTATATTTTGGTAGTGACAAACTTATATTAGAAGTGTACAAATTGCAGATATGGCATGAGATGTTGATTGTAGAAAATCCCTATCATGATATTTGGTCACCTTTTTAGGGGAGGAGTTTCATGGGAGTCCAGACTACAGCAATATGTTGCTTTGTCTACTATAGAAGTTTAGTATATTGCAATAACTTAAGGTTGTAAAGAAACCTTGTGGATGAATAATTTTCTACAAGAGTTAGTTGTGAAACACGATAGCTATATTATGTACTGAGACAATTAAAATGTCACATCAGTAAAAAAATCAACATACCATTCAAAGTCCAAACATATTGATGTGAGGTATCATTGGATACGAGACATGCTTGAGAAGATTCTCACAATGGATAATGCATCCTATATGATGACAAAGTCATTGTCCAAGCAGAAGTTGAAAAGTTGTAAATAGGGAGTGGGCTCAATGGTGCCCCGCCATGATCTGAAGGGGGAGATTCATTGGGTCTATCTCATTTAGGTGGTCTCAAAGTATCATTAGTTTGGGTATTTAAACAATTAAAGAAAATAAGTTGTGGCTCATTAAATTTAGCTTTATCAATCAAGTGGCTATATAAAGAAAAATAAGTGGAAGCAGCAGCAATGATAATGAATACAAAAAGACGAGAAAGAGAAGAGGGAATAGTAGTCTATTTTTAAATTTAGAGGCAATCGTTTAAAATTTTGATTGGACAATTGGAAGGTGAATTTAACTTCCTTTTCTTCAAAATTGAGATGGTAAGTTTCTGTGATCACCCTCTACATTCCTGCTGGTCATGATTCTTGTTTTAATCTTTCGTAGGCTGTTATTTGAAATACTCACTTGTTAGAGATACTAATATTATGTTATTATTGTAAAGCAAGATTGTTGAGATTTTTATTATTGTTAGCCTATAGTGTTATTTAGAAAAGAATATATACTGTAATTCTATTATTAATATATTGAAAAGTTATATCAAACTACGATATCGTGGTTTTCTCTTGATATAGGTTTTTCACGTAAAAATTTATAGCTCTTGTGTTTAATTTATTGTTTTTTATTGTGTTGGTTATTTTTTACTTATTAATTTATGGTACATATCCTATTTTAATTACACAAAGGAAAAAAAGTTTGTTTCTATTTAATTTACAGCTACTTGTGTGAGTTCCTTTCTTAATAACACATGACCATCAACACAGACTATGACATTGGTGATCATGGCCGACAATTGGCATTTGGCTCTCTTACATTTAGTGCTACAAACTTTCCAACATTTATCGGTGTTAGGTTTACTATCTCTCCCAGGGAGACATTTTCCAAGGTTTGGATGGTTTTTTAGATGCACTCACATCATTGAAAGTGGACCCGCAATATATGCATTACTAATTTGCTAAGAGTCAACAAAACTCTAAAATACATAAGCGCAGTCAACAAGTTTATTTTTAGTGGCGGACTGAATTAATAATATCTAGATCACTCTCTATCTGGTTTAGACGTAGAATAATGGCTTCACAAAAAGGGATAACAAAAGAGTTTATCTAAACAAAAAAACTTGCACATGCATAGAAGAAGAGCGAGGAAATTGTGCATGAGAGAACTTTTGTCTGGGCCAATCCTTCATTTTAAATTTTTATTGAATTATGTTTGACATTTGTGTGACGGTAAGCTCACCTTGGCACTTGTTTATATATGCGGATAGATTGGTGTCAGTAAGTCAAATAGGGACATTCAACTGAAGTGATAACATGAACTTTCATAAATAGAAAAACAAAATCTAACTTATTAAAAATCTCAAATCAATAGTTACAGCTTACACATGTCCACCGATGAGTTGGCTAACAAAAACTTCTTGTGTATACACACACATATTGATTTATTATTACAGTTTTTCTTCTTGTAACAAAAAATTAAATTATAAAACGAAGCACAGTGAAGTTCCTATAATATGAATGGTATGATGCATAAAAAGTTCGTTCGTATTTGTAAATCATTATAAGTTACTTTATATTTCTTAAAAAAAATAGAGTGAATACGAAAGAGAATATGCGTTTTTCTTCCTTTTTTTTTTAAATTTAGGCGAAAATTGTATCCATACTAAACATCAATTAACTCATGCGTGATGAACATGTGATTGCTATTATTGTAAAATATAAAAGAATTGATAACAAAATTATTTGACTAATCGTAATGCGTTGTCGTCTGTAATAATTTATCTGCGACAGAAAGCCGATTATAAAGAAAACTTTATTTTTAAGATCTGAAAAGTGATTTAGCTCCCACATGTTTGTAATGTTAGATAACCTACTTGACCTACATGATCAAGCTGCTATAGAACATCCAAATCTTAACTTGATCTTTAATCATATCAGTGACGTGGACTTACTGTGTTCTCCTAGTCTTGCTTGTGATAATATACTACATTGTCATGTCATCTAAAATTTTTGTTCAAATTAGTGTTGCTTTTTTTTTTTTTTCCAAATTTCTCTTGGTCAAGTTTTCTAAAATGTTTAATCAAATTTCCTTCCTTCGCGAAAAGTCTGACAATTTAGTCCGAGACAAATTATTACAATATTAAAAAGAAAAAAATAATGAAGAAATAAGACTGAATAGTCCATGTTTGTCGTTTCGGGTGGAATACAAAGATCATAATACGACTTTAAAATTTGTAAATTGACTAGAGGTTGTATGATAGTGGGCAGCAGAAGCAAAATTAATAAGATAGGAAAATGTAGATATCATTCTAGTACTTGACAAAGCCAACGCGATTAGGTTACGCTCTAATTGAAGCGTGATTAGATCTGTTTTAATTTAAACGACTTAATGGAATTTTTTAATAATGCGTTAAACAAGATTAGATGATAATCTAATCTAAACGATTCTACAAGTGAGATTTTAATATATAATCTCATAGGAAATTATAAAACATGGATGTTTATTAATTGATCAAGGTTGAAGTTAAAATAATAAGATTTCTCTATCTATAACACTATAAATCTACACCTTTGACATACAAGCTATGTAACCTAGGGGGTGAATTGAGTTTCTAAAAATATTGCTAAATTAAAACTTAATGCAATCTCAATAAGGCAAACAAATTTGAAATACTCAAATTTAAAGTGCAGTAAATATAAAAGAGTAAGGGAAGGAGAAATATAAACACAGATTTTTACGTGGTTCGGCCAACCTTATCTACGTTCATGCCTCCAAGCTCACCAAGCTTGAGGATTTCACTAAGCGAGCCTTCAAGACTTCAACAACGCTTAAAATTGACTTCTAATGTGCCAATCAATATTTACAATAAGAGATTGTCTCCAATCTCTTAACCCAAGTGTATCTTAACACTTACAACCATTCAACTTGATTTTACAATATGGTTTACAAAATGATTTCTCTCACACAAAATATTATTTATAATTGAAAGGCCAAAGTGTGTTTCAATAAAATGATTACAAGTTTAAAGCTCAAGAACAATTGTATACTCAGTAGTAAGCTCAATGATAACTATTAAAATTGTTTTGATTTGAATTTGATTGAGTTTTTTTATATGTGGAGCTGAAAACTAGCTGATATTAACTTTCTGAAGATAATCAGCTTATCATTTTTACTAACTAGCTTGTTGCTTGAAGTTACTGTTAAAGTCAAAATTTGAATTCTGTAAAACTGGCTTGTCTCTTATCACTATTCAGTTATCCGTTTGTAGTAATCGGTTAGCTGCTTCTTGAAATCTAGTTAGCCATTTTCATTCTAGAGAGCTACTGTCTTGAAACCGGTTAGCCACGATGCAGTGAAAATTTTTTAAAATTATAATTTTGGCCTAAACTTTCAAAAACTGTAATATAGCCCAAATCTTTATAAACCTTTTCAAATAGGCCCAATCTAAGAATTTCAAAGAAAACTTGTTGATTTCAAAGTTCTCAAAATTTTTTCATTTAGTCTATAAACTTAAAAACAACTAAATTAACAAAATCAATATTTTCATTAAATATAAAACATTTATATTATGAAAATGTCATAAAAAATAACTTGAGCTTTTAAATGCCTAATCATACATATATTTAATCTACTACCTTTACAAGAAATAAAATAATAAATATCATCTAAGCTAATGAGATTGTAAAATATATGCATTTTCTATTTTTCCCATGACACGTAGTTTATTATCAGGAAAATTAAATATTGTATGACCGTATATGTCAATAACTCTAAGTTAACTTAGAAAGAAAAATTAAATCACAATTATGATAGAAATAAAAGATTAAGACACATACTATAATTTAACTCTAATTAAAACAGAAAGTCCAAAAATAGCGTCCTACATTAGTCTCTCCCTCTTAAAAGAAACTTGTCATCAAGTTTGGATACAGTATAGATGATGAATCTTATAGTGTAAGTGTAAATCATCTTATAATTCTAACTTGTCATCTTTCTTATCAATCTTTCTTGATTTGACATATGGCTTAAGGGAGTTTGATATGGGCATGATCGATGGTGATAAGGCGGCTTATAGCGATGGTTGAGTAGTGGAGCTGTTGTCACTGTTGTAACAGTTTATAATGGTGGAAATCTAGTTGTGATAGTTGGGGTTCGGATGCTGATGGATGGTGAATTGAATGTTTATAACCTGATGGTGATGGTGGTTTAATTGTGGAGACAGTAATGGTAGGTAGCAGTGGCTAGGGTTTGCTAATTCAGGAATTATTTAGTTATTTTTATTTCAATGATGGAATTAGTGGGGATGGATGTAGATAGCTAGGAAAGCTATGTGATTCATACAAAACAACTCTGTTAACATAGCATGATAGTGGAAGTAGAATTAATAGGGTAAATAACACTAGACATCATTCTAGTATTAGAACAAGCTAACGCGATTATGTTATTCTTTAATCGAAACATGATTAGATCTGTTCTAATTCAAACTACTCAATGAGATTTTTTTAATCACTTGTTAAACGAGATTAAATGATACACTAATCTAAACGACTTTATAAGAGAGATTTTAATATATAATCCCAGAGAAATTTATAAAGAGATGTGCTTATTAATTAATCAAGGTTCTGGTTACAATAAGAAGACCTATCTATTTATAATAGAGTAAACCTACTTCTTAAGTTAAATTAAAAAAAAAAAAACTAAATCATACTTATAATATAAATAAAAGACTATGTATGACTACACCATAATTAACTCTAATTAAAACAGAAAGTCCTAATTAAATCTCCATTGATTTTAAAGCTTATTTTCTTGTGAGTTTTCATTTTCTTCTTCTTCTTATTCTTTTAATCTATTTATTAAAATCTGTCTTAACTTATGTTATGAATATTCTCTTATATGTATAAAATTTTTCATTATATATATATATATATATATATATATATATATATATATATATAATATAATATATACATTGAATTGTTTCATTTTACATATTTTACAAGCTAAATACTTTACACTTTAAAGTTGATGCAAGCATGTGCATTTGATTTATCTTTTTAATTATTAAAAGTTATATGCCTTTTTTTTTAATTTATCACTTTATATGACAATAATTCTTCAGAAATGAAAGATTAGATCCTTTTTGTATTTTTCTACTTAAATGTTTTTCAGTCACCATAATATTCGCTTTCCTTTTGTGGCCATAAAAAGTTAACAAAACTATCGGTTCTCTTTTGATTCTTTTTTTGCCCATGCATTCATTGTTGTAATCTAATGCTGTAATATATTAACATATAGTAATATATTTATTTGTTTTCAGATAGGTCTATAGATCTTTGGCTTCAAGTTCTTGGGTTTATACTTTTGGATATTTCAAATGTGGAAAGAAAGGTTATTGTTTGCTTTTTGTGTCTAATTTTACTTTAAACATGGGGATTGATGATATTTGATCCTTTGAAAACTTGAATTTTGAGGTTAAAAGTTGAATAATAGTGTATGAAATTCTTCTGAAAATTTAAGGGTTTATAGAATGTTATTTTTGTTAGACTTAGTGTTGTTATTATGCTCTTTAAGCATTAGCTGTAATAACATTTTCTAGTTTTAATAAAATATATTTATACATAAATCATATTGAGCATATATTATTAGTCCTTATTTATAAAGTTTATGATTTGTGTATTGGGCATATAATGTCAATGCTAAAAGATATAAATTATAGGTTTTTTTATAAATAAAAGATTGTTCACAGCCATTAATGAGAAGGGCATTTCATTATGTAATGCTATAACTTTTCTACTTTTATCATGAATAATTTTATTTTGATCACTAAAGTAGAGACTTCACATAGAATAGTCAATATGTATATGTGATATGCATATTGAACTGAATTATAATCTAGTTTAACAAATGTCTCTGATTATAATTCACATAAGCTTTAATAAGCTTAATTGACCTTAATCCTGAGTGTGTAATGAACTTGCAATCGTGTATTATGTTTTTTAAGTTATCACGAGGGAAATCTATGTAAATAGTCAAAATCTCGATAGTTTGGAGATGTAATTTCATGGATCGTGAGAGTATATACTTTCAAGATGGAATCTATACTAATGATGCTTATCTAAGTCATTTGTGGTACTTGATCATTTAAATCTGTGGCTACAGTTTATTTAATAAAACTATTTATTGAATAATAGTATCTATTTGTAAATTTCTTTACAAATATAGATATATTGAAAGTGATCATTATAACAAATAATGACTTAGAGATAAATATGTAATTAAAGAAGCATGAAATTTATCATTGGCCTATCTTTAATTACGAGCCTCAAATAGAGGGTAATTAAGTGGTTATTATTGGTCTAAGACCAAAGCTAAAATTAATTTCAAAAAATTTTTAATTAATTGGGCTTTTATTTAATTATATGGGTTACTAGAGTGCAACTTTGGGCTTTTAGCAGAATAGCCTAGGGTTAACTTAGTTGTTTTGGTGTGCTATGAGATGACCGGGCTTTCACTATTGCGTTGGAGTTAGAAAACCTATAGGTCTATAGTCCCATTACTAAATTAATTTCAAGTCAAACTCTAACTCTAATAAGTGCCTATATAAAGGAGAGGAAATTAGAAGAGAAAGATACTTTATGTATAAATTTTCTTGAGTAAGAAAAATTCGATTATAGGGTTTCCATCTCATTAAGGTTCTTTACACGAAAATTCGATTCTAGGGTTTCCATCTCATTAAGGTTCTTTACACGCCTACTCATGTAAGGGAAACAATTAAGGATATTAGAGAAGATTAAAACCTCCTTCTATAGTTCTTCAACAAAAATCTATGGTATTTTTCTAACCCTAGGCACGTATACATAATCAAGAAAAGTTCCTTGCTTCCACTAATTTTATAAAATAATTTTTTTAGATCTGTTTTAACCAACAGTTGCAAACTTGATTGTTTTAAAATTTGACTAAATGATTTTTAATTTACTTGAAATTTTGAGAAACTAAAGTTAAATGAAAACATTTCAATTCTGGAAATTTTGTAATGAATTGGTTTGATTATTAATTTTTAATGGATTTTTCAATATGGTTGGTTGCTATCCAATTTTATTAGAAATTACCTATATATCATGTTCGATATCACAAAACGAATAGTCTAACAATGTCAGAATAAACTAAAATTAGAGAAACTAAACTTCTATATGCATACTTCAAATCTGGAAAATTTCATTTTAATTGAACATGTAGTTTATTTTTTAATGATTTGTCAAACTCTGCTACCTCTACAATAACTTTTTTTGACGTATTGTTTATTAATTTTTTATCTAATCAAACTGCAGCCTAACGCTATCGAAATGATCTCAAATTTTAATATGTTATTGACTCGTATGTCAGCTGAAAGTTTGAAAGCATCATTCTGATATATTTAGTGATACAGGCTGTTGTGTATTATGAGCAGAGAACCCTCTGGGTTGCATAACTTTGGCTATAGGTGTCCGTTTTCGACGTATAATATATCATTTCGAAGCTTGCGACAAGACGAACAAAACCTAAAATCGCTAAAACCTTTCTAGTCTGTATTCGGCCCTGGTCATTTTTAGATTTTAAGATTTTTTTCTATTTTTCCTGATTCTTCTAGGATTTTTATTTTTTTCTACAACTCGGATTAGGTTTCCGTTTTCTTTGACTTTCTTATTTTGGATAGGAGAATTTTATTATAAGATATTTCAGATTTGCCTATTTGGGTAAATTCACGATATTTAGTTTTGTTATAAAAAGGGCCTCAAAACCTTAGTTTTATTCATTCAGTTTTCTTTTCAATAAAATTCGTATTATTCAGAGACCTTTGGTTTCCATCTCAATAAACATTAAGCTTTCGTTTCGTCAGTTGGTATCAGAGCAAGTTCGCTTATCATCATGGTACGACCACAAGAACAAAGGAGTAACCGTTCTGATGACGCTGATCAAGGAATGCAGGCAACGTCTATGGAGACTATCAGATAGATGGTCGTAGAAGCACTCATGCAAAACAGGGACAATGCAAAAAATCCAAGGTTGGCAGGGATAGAGTAAGCAATGGAGGGTCTCACGCTTTCCATAAACAATATAGAGAGAAAATTATGGGAAATAGACAACCGTGACGAAGTTATTAAACTGCAGGAACAACCTCAGAATAATTACCGTGCAACAGTAGTATGTCAAGGCATTAATCACGAGTAACTCTTCAGAGTTTAGAACCTGCAAGGCGAGTGCAGCCGCACATGCGGGAAGAGTTAGAAAGTATTTCAGAGGAAGAGGACGCTGATGATTATGAAAGGAGGTGTGGAAAGAGTTTGGATTACAGGATTAATATTGATATAGTGGATTTCCATGGTGGGATGCATGTTGAAGAATTTTAGCCTAGATAACGGATGTAGAAAATTTCTTTCAGTATATTGATATTCCCCAGGATAAACAGGTTAAGCTTGTAGTATTCAAATTAAAAGGCTCAGTATCTACATGGTGACAAAACTTACAGAATCTAAGAGCAGTTGCAGGGAAGCCGTTAACCAAGTCGTGGCCTAGAATGCAGAGGCTGATGAAGGAGTATTTCCTGCCAGCAGATTACCAGTAGCAGTTGTATGTGAAGTATCAGAATTTTAGGCAAGGAAATCGCATTGTGGATGAATATACGAAAGAATTTTTCCGTCTGCACATAAGAAATAATATGGATGAGCTAGAGTTTCGGACAGTTTTAAAATATCTTGGTAGATTAAAACAAGAATTGCAAGATGAGAATGTAGATGCGATTTAGGACATGGGTACAGCGGTTGCTATGGTAAAGAAGTTAGAAGAACGAAAGCAGCGTGATACTTCTAAGGCCAAGCAGCATCAATTCACTGGGATAAAAATCAGACCAAGTAATGTTGCATTTAAAAATAAGCAGAAAGCATGGGTTAATAATAGTCAGGCACAATAACCAGTAGAGCAGCATCTAAGGTAGTAAAAATCAAGGCAGCAATTCTAAACATAGGTGCAGAACAACCTATATGCAAAGCCAATGTTGAATAAGTGTTTGAAGTATAGTGAACCAGGACATCGATCGAATAAATGTTGTCAAAAAAATTTAAATTTGGTGGATGCTAAAGTTGGCGAGGCAGATACAAACAATGAAGTGGATAATGAAGAAGCCTTGGAGTTAGAGGCAGATGGAGGAGAGTTGTTGAATTGGATTGTATAGAAAATTTTATTAGCACTAAAGTATGAAGAGGATAATTAGGGTAACGAAATTTTTAGAATACATAGTACTATTAATGATAATGTGTGCAACGTGATAATTGACAGTGGTTGTAGTGAGAATATAGTGTCCAATGTACTGATTGAGGTAATAGAACTTTTGACAGAAAACATCCAGTACTTTACAGAATTGGGTGGATAAAAAAGGCTATAGAAACGCGAGTGACGGAGTTGTGTCGAGTTCTTTTCTTCTTTGGAAGGTATATAAGAGTGATGTGGTGTGTGATGTAGTGGATATGGATGCATGTCATGTATTATTAGGTAGACCCTGGCAGTTTGATGTCAATGCAGTCCATAGGGGAATAAATAATGTATATGAATTTTGGTGCAATAGCAAGAAGGTTTGTTTGGTACCTTTGATAAACAAAAAGAAAAATTCTAAGGTTGAAGGAAAGAATTTTCAGGCTATTATTAAAAAAGAATTTTCAGGCTATTATTAAGAACCATCTAGCGGAAGATTGCAATGGCTGTAAGAAGCTGCGGAAAGAGGATAAACTCGAGGAGAAGGCTATTTCTGAGGAAATACAGTCCTTGTCGGCTGAGTTTGCTGATGTTACACCATTGGACAGCCGAGTGAGCTGCCACATTTGTGAGATATTCAGCATCATATAAACTTAGTCCCTGGTGCAAGTTTACCTAATTTGCCCTATTATCGCATGAGTCCACATGAGCATGTGATTTTTGCAAGAACAAGTTAATGAGTTATTGCGTAAATGATTCATTCATAAGAGTATGAGTCCATGTACTGTACCAGCATTGTTGGTACCTAAAAAGGATGAAGTTGTTGAATGTGTGTAGATTGTAGACGAATCAACCAGATTACTATGAAGTATTGCTTTCCCATTTCTACCTTGCGAAATTTAGACCAATTAAATAGTGCTCTAGTTTTTTCAAAGATAGATTTATGCAGTGGATATCATGAGATTTGGATTAGGCCAGGACATGAATGGAAGACAACGTTTAAGACAAAGGAAGGGCTATACGAGTGGTTCGTGATGCCATTCGGATTGTCCAACGCACCAAGTACCTTCATGCGTTTAATGAACCAGGTTCTTAAACCATTTTCCTGTAAATTTGTTGTGGTATATTTTTATTGATATTTTGGTGTATTCTGTTGATGTGGTGACGCATCTAGAGCATTTAGTATGGTTTTGAAAGTGTTAAGAAGAAACAAGCTTTACATTAATCTGAAGAAGTATAGTTTCCTACAAAATAATGTGGAGTTTTTGGGTTTTATTGTTGGTGCGGATGAGATTCAGACTATTGAGTCAAAGATACAAGTCATTAGAGATTAGCTTACGCCCAACACAGTGGGTGAAGTTAGGAGTTTTCATGGCCTGGCAATGTTTTATAGGAAGTTCATTCGTGGCTTTAGTACGATAGCCGCACCTATTACAGAGTGCTGAAGAAAGGAAAATTCAAATAGGGAGAAGAAGAAGAGGCTAGTTTTACTTTACTAAAGAAAAAGTTATCTACCGTTCCTTTATTAGCTTTGCCGAATTTCAACAAATTATTTGAAGTTAAGTGTGACGCTTCTGAAAAAGGAATTGGGGCTATTCTTCCCCAAGAAGGTTGACCAATTGAGTATATGAGTGAGAAATTGAATGAGGCATGACAGAAGTGGTCTGCTTATGACTAAGAGCTTTATGCTATCCGTACAGTGTTAAAAACTTGAGAGCATTACTTGATTCAGAAGGAATTTGTGCTCTATAGTGATCACCAAGCACTAAAGTATTTTAATAGCCAGCAGAACCTGAGTAAAATGCATGCAAGATGGGTGAGTTATATGCAGAAGTTCACTTTTGTCTTGAAGCATAAATTTGGACAGCAAAATAAAGTGGCAGATGCGTTAAGTAGGCGAGTAACTTTACTAGTAACTCTAGTCAATGAAGTTACTAATTTTGAGTGCTTGAAGGAGTTGTATGTGCAAGATGATGACTTTGCGCGCATTTGGGATCACTGCATTAACCATCAAAATACGAAGGATTTTTTAGTACAGGATGGATACTTATTCAAGTCAAACTAGTTTTGTGTGCCTCGGAGTTCTTTGCAGAAACAAATAATCCATGAGTTGCATGGAAGAGGATTAGGCAGGCACATGGGTCGAGAAAAGACTAAGGCGCTTGTAAAAGAGAGTTCTTATTGGCCTCAACTAAATAGGGACTTGAGCAAGATTGTGCAGAGCTGTCGGATTTGCCAAGAAGGCAAGGGACAAGCGCAAAATACAGGTTTGTACATGCCTTTACCTGTTCCTGAAAATATTTTGTTAGATCTGTCCATACATTTTGTGTTAGGGTTGTCGCGCACAAGGATGGGTCGAGATTCAATATTAATTGTAGCAGACAGGTTTTCCAAAATGGCACATTTCATTGAATGTAAGAAGACTGAATGACACATTTATTCTTTCTGGAAATAGTGCGTTTGCACGGGATTCCAAAGACTACTACTTCTGACCGAGATGTAAAATTTATCAGCAAGTTTTGGCGTCATCTCTGGGATAAATTTGGCACGCAATTGTAGTTTAGTAATGCTTTCCATCCACAGACAGATCGGCAAACAGAGGTGGTCAATCACACTTTAGGTAATATGTTACGGTTTGTGTGTGTAATGACAAGCAACAGAATTGGGAAGCTGCATTGCCTCAGATTGAATTCGCTTACAATAGCACAGTGAATCGATCAACTGGCAAGGAACCTTTTGAGATTGTCTATACTAGTTCTCAAAGACAAGTTTGTGACTTGGCTGTTATACTACCAGCAACTACAGTTGGGGAATGGAAGACAGTAGATAATACGGTAGAAAAAGCTCTGAAGATTCAAGTAGAAGTTCGAGCTCACTTGGAGGCTGTCAATGCAAAGTTAAAGGCTGAAACAGACAAGTATCGGCGTAAGAAAGTGTTTGTTGAAGTTGATTTAGTGATTGCATACTTGTGGTAAAGTCGATTTCCGGGCATTTGAGCCAAATTGGAGAAGCACAAGTATGGACCATTTCGCCTGGCTCGGAAAATTAATGATAATGCTTATGTACTTCAATTACCTGACAATTGGAATGTCTCTCATACTTTCAATGTGGCTGATTTATTTAAATATCATCTTGACGACGAGGAGTTGTACGAGCCCAACTCGAGGACGAGTTCTTTTCCAAGTGAGGGGGACTGATGTAGGATGCTGTGTATTGCGAGTAGGGTACCTTCTGGATAGTATAACTTTGGCTACATGTGTCCATTTTTGGCATATAATATATTGTTTCGAAGTTTGTGACGAGATGAACAAAAGCCACTTCCAACACTGTTCTGGTCTGTGCTGGAAATTCCTTTTCTTTCGTAGTCATTTTTAGATTTTAAGATTTTTTTCTTATTTTTCCTGATTCTTCTAGGATTTTTATTTTTTTCTATAACTCGGATTTGATTTCCGTTTTCTTTGCCTTTCTTTTTTCAGACAAGATAATTTTATTATAAGATTTTATTTCGGATTTGCCTATTTTGATAAATTTGCGATATTTAAGTTTGTTATAAAAATAGCCTCAAAACCCTAGTTTTATTTATTCAGTTTTCTTTTCAATAAAATTCGTATTATTTAGAAACATTTGGTTTCCATCTCAATAAATATTAAGCTTCCATTTCTTCATTTATTATTTTAAATTTAATAAATATTTAAATATATGTTGCTGCTATTATGGTTTCATATGCAATTTTGACTTATATAGTTTTATCACGTGAGAACCTAATGTATAGTTGTCCAATGACTTGGAAATTTTCTATTTTGTGCATTGATATGTCTAATTATGTCCTGTATGTTGTCGTGACATTTCGAATATTATTGAATTAAAGAAAATTTTAAACTCAAGTTGTCATTATTTTCCATTAAATCTGATTAGTGATAAATCTGCTAACTTGCAATAGTTTTTAAGGAAAAAAATGTGTCCATGTTGTCACTTGCAGTGGTAGAATAAAGTACCAAAGGCATAAATCTTTTTTCATTATATCAGGTACTATTCTTTTTCTTCTTTTTATTGAATTGATTTAACTTAATATTAGCCCGATTATTGGTTTATAGTTTCCGATTGATTTGAGTTTTACATTCTTGTTTTGTGTTGGTTTGAATTTTATATCCTAGTTTAAGACTTTCAAGGCTTTTACGAAATTATTTTGCATGATGAGCATATGGGTAATAGCTTGAAAATTAATCTATTATATAATATGTCTTTTTAGTATAATTTATTAATTTTAAGAACTATGGATTATTCCATAAATTTTCTAGTAAAAAAATATGTTATATATGTATGTCTTAATATATAATGATTATATTTTAAAGGTTGTTATCTTTTTTTCATTTCTAGGTTTAGGAAAAATGTTGGAAGTGATTTTGGGTGATTATGTCAATTAAGTTATAGCAAAATTACTTGTGAGTAAAAATAATTGTAAATAGCTAATGAATAATTTTTCTATGGGACAAAATATTTTTATTTCTATTAACCGTTGTTTCTTTAATGGTTTGGAATTAGCAGTCGATTATTTTTTCCTTTTCCATGTTTTCATATGCAGATTTGATAAGTGTGTTTGAAGTGTTTCTTCCTCAACTTTACTTGTATCATAACCCATCCAGTCTATTGAATGGAGAAGCTGCTGGTGTGATAACGCAATTACACTACTTATGTTCAAAGAGTGAAAGGCAATCATCCTTCTCAATTTAGCTTCTAGATTTGTTAAACTTAGCCACAATTAGTAGGCATTTGACTGGATTAGAAATTTTTACGTATTTAATTTAAATTATTCAGTTATGAGAGTAATATATAATATATCTTGTTTATTGAAATATTTAGAATTTGTAATATATACTAGTAATATTTAAATATGAAATAACAGATTTGTAATATAAATAGTTTTTTTATTATTTTGTGGTGCCTCTAATTTTACCAATAAATCAACAGGCAATGAGCCAATTCAAAATTTTTATTTTTTTAAATAAATTAAATAGTGATACTATAATAATCATCGAAACTAATATAATATGAACAACTAATAACACTATAGTGCCATAATATTGATGATAATATAGTAATAATAATCATTGATACCATTATCGTGATACAACAGATACGTGTCATTGTGTTCTGACTACCAGATTACTAACACAATTAATAAATATCACTAAAAGTAATAACTAACATCAATTAATAAATATCACTAAAAGTAATTACTAACATTATTCTAATATCAATAAAGATCATTTTTCTAGTAGTACTTTTGCATATCATCTAAAATTTTTGTTTAAATTAGTGATGTCTTTTTTTTTTTTTTTTTCAAATTTCTCTTGCTCAAGTTTTCTAAAATGTTTAACCAAATTTCCTTACTTCGCGAGGAGTCAACAATTTAGTCTGAGACAAATTATTACATTACTATAAAGGAAAAAATAATGAAGAAATGGGACATAATAGTCCAAGTTTGACATTTCGAATGGAATACAGAGATCATAATAAAACCTTAAATTCTGTAAATCAACTAAAGGTTATAACTCAGCTAATAAACATTGAAATTAGGAAAAATGCGAGCACCTCATCTTTGAAAATATGATGATTTTGGTTCTTGAAGGACAAAAAATAAAAAGCTTTGAAAGGAGCTATTTTTTACTGAATTTTGAATCTAACACGGGGAACTATAAACGAATGGCGGGTTCGTCATCCAATTAACCCACCAATTATTCCTTAAAAATGCTAGTTGAGAGTTGTGCTAGTTGCAATGAATAACACAACAAAGTCGAGCATCTTTTTTTATTTCAAAGAAATACCTGTGCTTATACCATGAGATTAAATAAAAATAGATAATTAATCCTAAAATAAAATGGTTTGTTTAGTTTGAAAATTAATAAAACTTATCTTGTTTATTGATCATTTAAATGCTTTAAGAATGTCATCAGCATGTACTCTCAATGCTATGTTAAAAACATGCCTTGAGTATATTTTGTGAATTGCTTTGCATGTGCAATTACTTATGAAGGACCTTTCAATCATTTCTATAGCGAATATAATTAATATAATTGTTATTACTTAGGGTCAATTTTCAAAGTACACATCGAGAAATTTCAAATCACATTGTAGAATTATTATTCGCTTACTTGTCAAAAATCACAACAGGACACTAATTACTTTAGCAATACACCCATTGAGGAAAATATTGGGAATTTTCAACAAATCTCATAAAGCAAGTAAACACTAATTTTGCATACTTCAATCTCTAAGGTCATAGAATATCATGATTTTCACAAAATCATAATTGAGAGAAGACATACCTTGATCTATAACAATTTTCTTGATCAAGTTTCATTGCACAAATTAAAGGTTAGTCAATTGATTTCTCTCTATAAACCCGTTTAGAGTGATTCACTTTCTTGATCAAGTTTCATTGCACAAGTTAAAGGTTAGTCAATTGATTCTTCTCTATTAACCCGTTTAGAGTGATTCACTTGTTATTTATGGAGAGAAAATTAACGTCATATTCCTTTTGTATAGGTAAAGAAAGGACCAATTTTAATAAAACCCTAATTCCCACTTCCCATTAAGGTGGCAATTACATTTTCCCAATTGACTAATAAGATTTTAGCCCATTATTTATTTTATTATTTAAGCCCAATTATGACTCATTCAATAAGTGGCACTTGGGCCACTAAAATATGTTATCATTCTCCTATTTGGCCTATGTGGCACTATCATGACCCAACCTAAACCTAGTAATATATTGTCTACTTTGAGCCCTAATAAAGCCTACACAGTTTTGTTTCTGGAGCATCCATACACCTTAAAATGAGTCTTGCCAATTAAGGTGTAGACCACCCCTTATAAACCCTGCATCTCCCTTATGTTTTTCTATGTGGGATTTACTTAAGGTATTACAGGCACAGTTAACTTAATGATTTAATAATAATAAACGTTATGCGTATAGTAAGAGCTAAATTTTACTTGTATTAGTTAAATAATAAAATCACCATTAAGCAAAATCTAATAAGGATCATAGTGGTTCTATGTCATTATTTCGACATAGTTCCTTCCATGTATCAGAATATCAGTTTTATACTTAACATGAGCTGTAACGGGAAAGAAAATAATAATAATCCAATAATAATGGCTTGATTAAAGACAAAACCTATCAACATTCATGTATATGCCATTAAATCAAACAGGATATGAAAGAATTAGGAACAATACTTAAATGAGTTTAGAGTGTGAAATACATAAAGAGCCTAATAACTTAAACATAATGTCAATAATGGCATCCAATAATACCCATCCTTTTAACATGTTCACTAAAAACCTTCGGGTCTAATCCTTTTGTTAAAGGATCCACAATCATAAAGTTGGTGCTAATGTGCTCGATTGACACTCTTCATTTATGAACATCTTCTTTAATGGCAAGATATTTCAATTCCATATGTATAACACCTTTCAAATGCCTGTTTTTTTAAGGACGACGATTGCTACTACATTATCACAATAAATCTTCAGTGGCTTGGTAACAATTTCAACAATTCCAAGCCATGAAATAAAGTTTTGTGGCCATAATCCATGAATAGTTGTCTCAAAGCATGCTACAAACTCAGCGTGCAAGTAGTAATGACAATTTGTTTTGCACTTTTTCATGAGATGACTCCTCCAGCCATCATGACCAAGTAGTCAAATATGGATTTTCTAGTATCCACACAAAAAAAGTATCTCAATACTTTTTTTTGCAATTTTACAATAATCAAATCCAGGATTATTTTGATATTTGCCTAGCATTTTGATAGTAAAATTGATGTCTGGACTAGTACACGTCTGAACGTACACCAAGCCTCAAATAATGGATGCATACGGGATCTTTTCCATTTGCTTGCGTTCCAATTCATTCTTTGGGTATTGCATAAGGCTAAGCTTATCCCTTTCTGGAATTGGAACAACAATTGTAGAGCATTATTCCATTCCGAATCTCTTTAAAACTTTATTAATATATGCACCCAATAATTCATGTGCAAGGAGGACCCCTCCTGGCGGGTGACGTGCATGTGTGCATTTGCTATTCTAAATTGTTGAGTGGAAGTGCATCGACAACACAGTAGACATTATATCCTGGAGATCAAATCGCTATCAATCCTTCTTGTACTGAGATATTATCTTTTGAGGCACGAAATTTGGTCTTAAGGATAGTAATCTTGCACACCTTAACTGCTCACTGGTTGTTGTTTTCTAAATTACTATTGTTTTCTATCCTAAATTTCAATAAAAAGAAATTAATTCAAGCTAATGTCTTTAGCAATGATAAATGTAAATTCAAGTAATGAATAAGTATAGAGATGAGAGATAGAGAGAATAAACACAAGAGTTTTTACATGGTTTAACAAACCCTGCCTACGTCCATATCTCCAAGCAAAGCACGCTTGAAGATTTCACTATCTAAGCCTCCTAAGTATTCAAGTTCTTACAATTGACTTCCAAGATTTCAATAAACCTTTACAAGTAGAGTTTCACCCATACACACATTTTCTCAAGTGTTTTCCACACTTACACTCACACAAATTTGATAATAAATTTAAAGATTATAACAATTACTCTCTTTTAGGGTGAATGTATGAATGATAGCTCAATAATGACTCAATGTCTATAGATAAGAGAATAAAAGCGCAAAATCATTTGTATGAACAAGTTTAAGTTTTAATAGAGATTGGAGAACTCCTCTTAAAATGAGTTTGATTGGCCTTTTATAGTTGGAAAGAAAAAATAGACATCAGAGACTGTCTGGCCACTATCGGATCGTTGTTAACTTGCTATTAAATAACCATTTGATTTTGTACATGTTACGGTTATGAAGATTTTTAAATTTTCGGATTGCCATTATCTAGATGTTGAATCGCCATTATTGTCTAGTGACCTACGATGAATTATTTGCAAAACAGATTATTTTATAAAAGATATCGGTTTGCCGTTATTCAGATGTCGATCAGCCATTTGCTACAGTGAAATAATCCAGGTACAGCGAAAACTTTCTAAAATTATAATTTTACCCGAAAGTGTTTAGACACGGTACTATAGCTCAAAAATTTTATACAAATTTTCAAATAAGTCTATTTCCAGAATTTCGAATAACTTGTTGATTTGAAAGTTCTCAAAATTTTTTCTATTTAATCTATAAACTTGTAAATAACTAATTTAATAAAATCATTTTTTCTTTAAATATAAAACTTTTATATTATGAAAATAATGATTTATTTAACAAAATATTGTATGACTGTATAGGTCAACAATCTCCCCTTTTTTATGATGACAAACACCTATGTATTTGTACTTTCATAACCAGCGATTATAAATTTCCTTGGAGTATATGGCATACATGATCATAAACAACATATGCAATAATTTAAAACTTCCCCTAAATATGTCATAAAATGTCAAATATAATACATATAAAACATGTCAATGATTTCAATCACTAATAATCAAGTATACATATAACCAATAAAGAATGCTCTAAATTCATATATTTCTCCCCCTTTTGACATCATCAAAATTTAAGCAATAAGGCATCTCCCCCTATCAAATTTCAAAAGGCAACTAATGCATGCAAATTTTAAAAACCTCCCCTTTAATGAATGCATGTATTAAAATAAATTTTAGAAAAGAAAACTCCCCTGCAAATCTACATATATGCCATGAAATATTTCCTTTTAGAAATGCATAAAAAAAAGTGTAACACTTTAAAATACAACACTATCTCTCCCTTCATCTTTAAAACTTAAGCAAATAAAATACAAAACTATCTCCTCCTTCATCTTTAAAACTTAAGAAAAACATAAATATATAATGTCAATATATATATAATCGATTATCATAATCATCATAAATAAACTCCAATTTATCAATAAATGATTATATAAACTTCCCCTTGAGTATGTCATACAATGTCAAGTTTATGACTGATATAACATAATCAATGACACAAGAATTCACAAATGCATAAGTGATGAACATTGATGTTTAAGTGATGGATAATAATTTAAAAGTATCAAATGATCAAGAAAACATTAAGATAATGGATTAAAACTGATTTTGGTTTTTGGCAAAAAAATTAGCAATTCTAATATCATATCATGTTCCAGGAATGTCTAAAAGCCATTTTCATGCATGAAACATGATAACCGACAATTAGAAAGATGAAATCAAAGATGTTAGGTTCATTATTTGTAGAGTTGGTATCTTATGGCAAGTCTAGTTAAATTGGAATTAATTTATTAATTTTCTAATTTAATTTCATTCCAGTTTATTAGGGATATTTGTTTCATCTTTTAATTAGATGTCTAATTTAGGAATTCTATTAATGGTGAGATTTTATAATTGGCACATATAACTTTTTTTGAGTAAGAGATGATTTAAACAAAAAGTTTATTAAATACTCTAGATATTTCTTGAGAGACAAGCAAGGCAAGAATATCATATTTATTCTTATTCGGATTCATAGGAATCATAAGAGGAACGAAACTCTTATTTGGAAAGAATCCAAGTCATTTATGACTTATGATTTTGAGAAACTCTGGTGCCTATATAAAGAGATGTATTTCACAATTGAAGGTGCACAATAAATAGCATAAAGTAGAAAAAATTCAACCTCCTCCCCTCCGGATTTGGCGTATTATGTTATGTTGATTTACTCTATTCATTCAAGTCTTGTAATGAGACTATTATCACTGCAGAGAGTCTATGTGGATCTTAGATCTTTAGACATTGAAGAATTAAAAAATTGTTATTCATCACTTTGCGAAGTGCCTTGAGGATCGTGGATCAAGAAAGGTAGCAGTTATTCAAGAGAAGTAGATTTAGTCTAAGGTTGAGTAAGTTATATAATGATAAACTATAAGTGAGAGTCTTAAGTTTGATAAATCCATAAGTTGTAACATCTCAACTTAATGAATTACTTTTCATCTGGGCGTGCCTCGTGGATGTAAGATTAATTAATTTGAACCACGTAGAAATCTGTGTCTTTCAATTTTTGCAAATTATATTTTGAAATTAATATTTTAAATGCGGATGAACAATAATGCATGAACATTAATGAGTGAACAGTAACCTGGATAGTGACAGGTGAACAATAACACGTGAACAGTGTTTTCAAAAAATTAATTTTTGTGCTTTTATTATAGTTAGGATAATTATATTGGAAATTTTGCCTACATCTATTTATAATAGACCTAAATTTATTTCAAAAGATCATACAATCATCAAAATCAAACAAATACATCATGATCATTCGCTCAATTTTGTACACAATGATAGTTTAGTCATGTAAACATAGAAAAAAATTAATGCACAACGAATTATCAATGATCACCCAGCTAAATCACAATGTTAATATAATCATGTAAACACATAAACATACTTTCATAATTTCAAACTAGTATCTATCTATTATGATATGCTCAACATAATCAATAGCAAGATAACCTTATCCATGCAATGCTAATGCACATAATGTTATGATATAATGAGATGAGTATGAAATACTCATCATTTTCTTCCTAGGTTATGATCAAGTGATTTCACTTACTAGTTTTCATCAGAGAATTCTCCACCATTCATTTATTGTGGTACCTATAAAAAAAATATTTAAGTTATGTCCTTTGGTACCCAAACATTTTTAGGTCCTTCAGTGTTAGCAATGATTCCTTTTGGAACCCAAGCACATTTGATTCCATAATATGCATTCTTTTTAATGGGGCATTTATAATTCATGTGTCCATTTCTATTGCAATAATGGCATATAATTTGATCATTAATAGAGATAGCCTTTGTTGTATTTGTACTTGTGCTTTATAAAATGTTCAATTTTGTGTCAGTGTGCAAGTAAACACAATAAGTAATATAATGATGAGTATTCATATCCTCTCCATAGGAATTGACGTATTAAGACTTACTACAACAATCTTACAGTGCAATTTTAGGAAAATAATCAAACAAGAATAATTGTTAAGATTAAAGACTTAATGAAACTAAAAGTTCAATAACCTAAATGTAGTAAAAGAAAATTTACGCCACACACAAAGATATACTCAATGAAAAAGGGGTAGTTAACTCACTTAATGGTATTGACTACTCCTCACTTGAAGTTTGGTTGCTAGAACATTGGGCAGAATCACTTATGCATCCTTAGTTGTCGACTGCTGGATATCTTATATCTAAAACCCACCTAATAATGATCAGTTGTTAAGCTAACATTTAGATATAGCATTACATGTTATAGGTTCCATCTACCCTATAAGATAAATATCTATGTTTAGTTTTTCGCTAATCTTAAATTGAGTATGACCCTATTCAAATCGAGGTTAACTCAACTTAAGAAACCTAATCTAAAATACTAAGCCATGCATATGTGGTTTAGGTGTAGTAGATGTTTGTAGCCTCTCATTTTGCTTCACATAACTTGATTTCCATGGAATGGAACTTAAACTTAGATTTACGTGGGTGCTAATTCTCCTCTTGAGTTGCTGATCAATGTTGATAGCCTTGTGGATCATCTCCTCAATCTCCACATAATGTTATAACTTTAACCATATTTGCAATCTCCCAATTAAGGTCATTTAAGGATTGTGTCATGGTTGCTTTTCTATACAAGAGAAGAAAGGATGAATAGGGTTTAAAAAATGAAGCCAGCTAACCGCTTGCATGCAAATATTTCTAGAGACTTAGCGGTTGGCCGCTAGCTCTTATACAACTAGTCGATAAGTCTCTGTCTCAGAATATTAAGTTTTGCCACTTTAAGTTGCTAGCCATATATATCAAATGATTAGTCGGTTCTCCTAAATTATGTACAATGTTGATTTTTTGCTAGATTTTAAATAATTCCAGAATCATTTATTGATTCTAAAATTATTTTAAAGAACATTTTTTATGCATGAAACATGTTAAACACTTCACAACATAAAATTAAGAAATTATCAATGAATTAATCAAATGCAAGCAAACAAGCATATTTAGAAATAATAATCAAAGGAAAACTCAATGAGAAAAAGTCATTATTCCAAGCTCATATTTAATTTTTGAAAAATTGATCTTCACATACCAATTTTGTAAAACTGTCAGTAAGCTGCTTTTCAGTAAAAATGAATTTTAATGCAATATTGCTTTTTTAAACATGATCACATAAGAAATTACAGCTAAATTCAATATACTTAGTCCTAGAATGCTGAATTGGATTCTTTAAAAAATTTATAACACTTGTGTTGTCACATTTAATAAGAATATAATCTAGTTTAATCTTATATTCTCTAAAAGTTTGTTTCATCCATAGTGCTAGTGCACAACAACTTCCAGCTAGAATATATTTTGGCTCAATAATAGAAAGTGCAAATAAATTTTGTTTCTTACTAAACCATAAGACTAGAGAGTGTCCTAGAAAATGATATGTACAACTAGTGCTTTTCCTATCAATCTTATAACCAATAAAATTGGCATCTGAAAAATATATTGAGTTTATATGAGTGCCCTTAGGATACCAGAGTCCTAAATCAATGGTTCCACGTAAGTAACTGAAAAAAAAAAAAGCATGTGAGACTCTTTAGAACATGATTGAAATCTAACATACAAGCATACACTAAATATAATATTAAGTCTACTTGTAGTTAAATAAAGAAGTGAACTGATCATACTTTGATATGTTTTGATATCCATTTCTTTACATTTTTCATTTTTGTCTAACTTGAGTGATGTGCTCATTAGAGTTTCTTTTATTTTTTATTTTTCAATGTCGAATCTTTTGAGTAGATATTTTATGTACTTAGCTTGGTTGATGAAGATTTCTCCAATGTTTTGCTTGATTTAAAGTTCGAGGAAATATTTCAGCTCACCCTTAATATTCATTTTGAATTCTTTGCTCATGCTTATTGAAAACTCTTTACACAAAGACTCATTAGTATATCCAAATATGATGTTGTTAACATAAATTTAAACAATCAATATATCTTGACTCTTATACTTGACAAAAAGAATGGTACCAGTTTTTCCTATTGAAAAATTATTTTCCAAAATATATTTACTAAGTATATCATACCATGCTCTAGGTGCTTGCTTTAAACCATATAAAGCTTTAGATAATTTATACATATTGTCAGGAAATTTTTTATTTTCAGAACCAATGAGTTGTTTCACATATACTTCCTTCATTATATAACCATTTATAAAAGTAATTTGACATCTATCTAATATAAGATGAAATCTTTATGACATACAAATGCCAATAACATCCTAATTAACTCTATTCAAGATACTAGAGTGAAAGTTTCATCAAAATCAATACCTTCTTCTTGGTTATATCCTTGAACTACTAATTTAACTTTATTTCTTACAACCACTCTAGACTCATCCATTTTATTTTTAAACATCCATTTAATCCAAATAACTAACTGGTGTTCAGGTTGTAGGACCAACTCTCACATATTATTTCTCTCACATTGATTCAACTCCTCTTATATTGTCATAATCCAAGATTCATCATTTTTAGCATCCGAAAAGGATTATGGTTCAATATGAGATATAAATACAGTATGCTTACATTTATTTTTTATAGAGGATCTAGTAGTAATGCCATATGAGGGATCTCTTAATATTAAGTTTTTTAGATAAGAAGAAACATATCTCGACTCCCTGCGGAGTGTTTGAGAATTACTAGCGTTTTATTTTGAGTTGATTTATTCTCCTTGTTGTTCTTCTTGATTGTCATCATGATAATCTTCTTGCTTATCTACTGCTGATTCTTTATAAGGCTACTTTTCATGCTCTTTTTCTGTTCTTAAATTATCATCATTAACTAGAACTTTCTCCACGATGGAGGGATTAGATTTATCAAAAGTAACATGCATTAATTCTTATACAACTAAAGTTATTTTATTATAGACACTTGAGTTTGAATGCCCAAGAAAGATACCAACATCAGACTTAGTATCAAATTTTCCTAAAGTTTCTTTTGTGTTTAAAATGAAACATATACAACCAAACACTTTGAAATAATCAATGTTGGATTTTTTTTATCTTTCTAAAAATCATAGAGAGCTTTTGTTAAGAGATGGTCCGATTAACACACGATTTAAAACATAGCATGCAGTGTTAATGGCTTCTGCCTAAAAAATTTTGGCGAGGAATTCTCATTTGGCATGATCCTAGCCATTTCTGAATTATTCTATTCTTTTTCTCAACAACTCCTTTTTGCTATGGAGTTCTTAGTAATGAAAATTGATATTCAATGCCTAGATCATTAAAAAAACTTTCAAAAACATAATTTTCAAATTCCCCACCACGATCACTTCTAATGCATGAAATGACATATCCTTTTTCATTATGAACTCTTCTGCATAAAGTCTTAAATAAATCAAAAGCATCATCTTACTAGCCAAAAATAGCACCCAGGTAAATCTTGAGAAACCATCAATAATCACAAAAGCATAATATTCACCACTTAAGCTAGCATACCTAAATGGTCCAAATAAATCTATATGAATGAGTTGAAGAGGTTTTGAAATAGAAATATGAATTTTATCTTTGAATAAAGTTTTGACTTGTTTTCCAAATTGGCATGCATCACATATTTTATCTTTTTGAAAAATAATTTTAGAAAGACCATTTACTAAATTATTTTTGGAAATCTTTGAAATTAAATTCATACTTGCATGTCCTAGTCTTCTATGTCATAACCAACTATCATCATATAATATGGAAAAATATTTATCATAAATAGATCTACATTCCATATCAACGATATAAACATTATCACATCTATTCCCAACAAACAAAATTTTGCTATCAAATGCATTCTCAATAACACATTTTGATTTATCAAAAATAACTTTATAGCTTTTATTGCATAATTGACTAATGCAAATCAAGTTGTGTTTCAAGTTTTCAATGAAACACACATTTTCAATAAAAGTAGAAGAAACTTTTTCGACATTACCAATAACAAGAATTTTTCCTTTTGAATTGTCTCCAAATGAAGTATCTCCACCGTTTTCAATCTTGGTAAAACTTAATAACCAAAAGTAGTTCTTTGTTTTATGTCTTGAGCATCCACTGTACATGTACCACTTATTCTTCTTTTTCTTTGATCTCTGTAGAAAAAATCTCAAGTGTTAGGTACCCAACCTTCTTAGGCCCTTGAGTGTTAGCAATGATTTCTTTTGGAACTAAAATACATTTAACTTCATAATATACATTTCTTTTAACTAAACATCTATACTTTATATAACCATTTTGATTGCAATAATGACATATAATTTGATCATTGATTAAGGTACTCTTCACAAAGTAATTTTTATAGAACTTTTGTTTCAAGTTTGGCTTATAACCAATGCACCTTTGTCAAAAATATATTTTTGTGATCCAAGCAAATTATGCAACATCTTTAAGCTCAACATACTTTTTTCTTAAGCATCCCACCTTCATTTTTCAAACTATTAACAATAGAATTTTCATGGCCAAGTACAATGCTTTCTTTATAACATACAAGTTCATCATACAACTTTTTATTCTCTAATTCTAAATATGTAATCTTAGCACTTAGAGAATCATTTTCATTAGAAATTTCAACCATTTTCTTTTTAAGGCATGCATTTTTTTTTTACCTATTCTTATCTAATCATTATGCAATTCCTTAAAATTATCATATAGTTCATCATAGGTAGGAGACTCACTTACCTTATCAAGTTTGTCAACTGATCCATTTTCAAATGCCATGGAGCTAAGTTTGGCATTTCTTGGTGTTCCTCATCATCATTTGTTCTTTCTTCACTGCCATCTCATGTTACCACTATAGTCTTCTTCTTGAACTTGTTTAGAAGTGAATATTTTGATCGTATGTATCTAGGCTTCTTATATTCATAGTAAGTAATTGGCTCATTCTTCACCTTTTTATTCTTGTAGTTTCTAAACTTTCTTCGCTCACTAGTTTTCTCGTAGAATTTTGATTGCCAGCATTGTCATCTCTTTATCATCAAACTCATTTTCCTCATCACTCGCATATTTTGAGGCTTTTTGTGTAATGATCTTCTTCTTCTTCTTCTCACTACCTTTTTCACCTACCAAATCTTCTTCATAGGAAATAAGAGAACTAATTGAACCAATTAAATCATCAATAGGTAACATATTTAAATTATTTGCTCCTTCTATGGATGTTCTCTTAAGTCTTCATTCAATAGGAAGTGACTTAATAATTTTTTTAATATTTTCGCTATTCGAAAAAGTTTTTCAGGAACTCCTACAGTGTTCACAATATCCGTAAACCTAGTGTACATGGAATAGACACTTTCATTTTGTTCGATTTGAAACAATTCATATTCTCAAGTGTATCGATAATTTTGGATACTTTAACATGGTTTGTCTATTATAGACAACTTCAAGTTTGTTCTAAATTTTTTGTGCACTTTTGCAACTAGACATTTTATGGAATTCTTTCTTATCAAGTACATAAAATAAAGCATTCATAACTTAAGAGTTTAGAGATAATTTTCTCTTATTTTCCTTACTCTATTGATTGACGATTTGGGGATATCTTTCCCTTTTTAATTTTTCGTAACAAGTACAAATGGTTTATCATTGACGATCTCCCAAATTTCATAATTTAAGGCCTATAAGTAAATTATCATCTTAGTTTTTCAATAAAGATAGTTATTACCATCAAAGAATGATAGTCTAGTGGTAGATTGCCCTTTCCTAAATGTAGATTGACCGCTAACTCTCTAGAATCAGCATTCTAGAATTGTTATACATCTAGTTAGCAGCTAAAAAGCATCCGACTAGCCGCTAACTTTTTAGAATTAATTCATAATTTTTTAAAATTGAATTATAACCCCAAAATACTTCTTAAATTTATATTGTGGCTCAAATTGTTTAAATACTCTTTAAATATATCTCTTTTTCGGAGTTTGAAAATAAAGTTATGAATTACAAAGATTCAAATATTTTCAATTTAGTCCTTAGAACTTAAAACTTCTTATTTTGATAAAATCATTAACTTTAAAATCATAGATCTTTTGTTTATGGAGAAAAAATGATAATTTGTTCATGATTTAAAAAGAAATATCTTGAACTTTTTAAGTTACTCAAATACATATAGTACCCAGTTATGAATTTTCTTTGAGTGCTATTATGTCCATGATCTAGCTTGATTCCACTTACAATTTGCCTTTTCGAATATGAATGAGATAATAAGATATGAAATGACTAAATTGTCCTTTTTATATGTTGTTTGTAATCATCAAAATCAAATATTATATAGTCTTTTAGGCCCACACAACTTCTTCACCAGACCCATCATCTCATTCAGTCATTCAATCAATCAAAACTCTGTGAAATATAAAATTTAACTCAACCACTTGCGGACTTAAACGAAATTAAATGAAGAAGAAGAACAAAACCTGGAATTGAAGGTTTAAGGCTGCAATCCTTTAGTTCACGTGATAATGTCAGGGAGTGGACAGTTCGAATCACGTCGCGCCATCACTATTCATGTTAGCCGAGTCGAATTTCATCATAGGTCTGTGATTTTGGTGTTAATTTGTCGTTTGCTCGATAGTAGTAGTGGTTGATTGTCTATGGAAAATTAAATATAAGAAACAAATTTAGCTAGGTTTTGATTGCTGATTGTGAAAGTGAGAGTGACGATGAGTGTGCCTAGGGTTTGTGTGTCATTTGTAAGAGTGAAAGTGACAATTACTATGGCGAGTGTAAGCTGATTGATCGAGAGTGTCACGATAAGTATGGCCAGGGATTCAATATTAATTGTGGAGTGAGAGCGATGATGAGTGTGGCCTTTGTGAGAGTGATGATGGTTATGGTGAGTTGTGTAGTGTTTAGGACTTTAGCAAATTTTTACTTTGTTTATAGAAAATTTTCGCTTTGTTTAGATTTCGACTAAGCACACTATTTTGTTCTAATATTTTTTTATTTCAAAAATCATTTCATATATTAAACTCCGCATTTTAGATTTTCAAAAATTAAAATAATATTTTAATTTTGGTCAAACACGGTCAATATCAAATTTCTATCATACACATATCATTAATTCTTGATAGACAAATATTTTATCACAAGTACATCATTAATTGTTTGATAGACCGAAATTCTATCATGACTCCATCATACTTACATGATAAAATGATTTCTATCGTAAAGTGACTGTCATCTATTGTCACTTTTTTGTAGTGAATTGTAAAACATACAAGCATTGTCAACAAGTTTATTTCTACGGTGAAATGAAAGAATAATGTCCAAATCTCTCTTAAATAGGTTTGAAGGGAACAGTGTGCTTCATAAAAAGGGAGAGAAAATGTGAATATAAATACATGCATATAAGAAGGGCGGGGAAAGTTGTGTATGAGAAAAAAAATGTGCCATTAGTTTTTTTCAAAATTTTCTTGAATTTTGTTTATGTTTGTGTCATGTTAAGCCAACATTGGCATTATTTATATTTACAGATAGATTATTGTCAGTAACTTAAACTGCACCAATCAACTAAAGTGATAACGTGAACATTCATTAGTATATATAAAAAAAAAAAAAAACTAACTTATTAAAAATCTGAAACCAATAGTTATAGCTTACACATATTCACTGATGAATTGAAAAACAAAAACTTCTTTGTTATGCACAGACACACATTGATTTATTACTATTGTTATTCTTTTGTAAAGAAGCATTAAATTATGAAACTAAGCATAATGAAGTTCCTTTAATATGAATGGTATGATGCATCATAAGTTCTTTCATATTTTTAACTCATTCTAGATTACTTTATATTTTTAAAGAAAAATATTGGGTCTATAACACATATCCATTGGTGAATTGATAAATGAAAACTTCTTTGTTATAAGCACATATTGATTTGCTGCTATTGTTATTCTTCTATGAAGAACCTTTAAATTACGAAACTAAGCATAGTTAAATTCCTATAATACGAGTGATATGATGCATAGAAAGTTCCCTCATCTTTGTAAATCATTATAGATTACTTTATATTTCTTTAAAAAAAAAATGGGTGCATATGAAAGACTGTGTGTGTGTTATGAGTTTGGGAAACAAAAATGATATCCTTAATATTTATTAAATCCTACTTGTCATAAACATGTGATTTTTATTATTGTCAAAAAATTTTGATAACAAAATTAATTGACAAATCTTAATGTTGTTGTCTCAATAATTTATCTGATATGAAATTAGTTTAGTCTAATTTATCTAACATCCTCATAGTAATAAAATTAGTTTAGTCTCAACATTATGACTGTAGAGAGATTTTAATGTATAAAAAAAAATTAATAATGAAATGAGACAGAAGAGTCCAAATCTGATAAATTACTATGAGATAATTATTACATTATTATAAAGAAAAATTAATGTTGAAATGAGGTAGAAGAGTCCAAATTCGACACATTTCAACTACAAAGATTGTAATTGGGGGTGAGTAGATGTTTATAATAGTTTAGGGGTATTTTAAGAATAATCAAATTATTAGGGGTAAGCTAAAATTAACCCTAAATACTTTTCTTTTATGTTTTAGAAACAAAAACGCTACCATTTTGTTTAAAAGTTAACAAATTTTATTTTATTTCCAAATCACGTAATCACTTTAAGAAAGAAATTATTAAACACTTACTATCAATGCTACATTAAAAACATAATTACTCTTGTTATGTTTTTAATCCAATTATAAAATTCGGATAAAAATATGCCAACAAAAGGTTCAAACAAACTAACCATAATTAAGAATTGAACCAAGATCAACAAGAAAAGAAGTAAAACTCCGAATCAAAGAACCATTACTTTTCAAAGTTATGGGAAAAAATGAAAAATATTATGAAATAAGCTTAAAAAATTTTGGTTTTGAGTTGACCACAAATTCTTCATTACGGCATCAATACCGTAATAGGTATAAATATTCAAACTATAAATAGAATTAGTAAATGTAAAGTAAAACTAATAAATTTATACAAGATTATTAATTATTTAAAACATTAATATTGTTTCTATAGAATTTTAGTAAAAAGTATTTTATTCATTTACAAAATCTATTTTCTTTAATAAAATAAAGAAAAAATTAAGCATTAATTAAAAAAATTATACTAAAAAAAGTGGAATAAGTTGTATTGAATTAGTTTAACCATAAACTCTATATTTATTCTAGGATAGTTGTATACTTTGTTTTCTCATTTTCTATAATAATGTCTATTTATTACACAAGTTAATTAAGTACAATTATTTATATTGATGTGGATCAAGTAAGAATAAAATAAAAAAATATTATTATACTACTAGACACATGTATGATATATCAATAAAATTATATTCCATTTTGAGTCTTATACATATTTTATATAGTTTCAAACTTTTTACTTGTACTTAAAAACTATTTAGTGTTATTGCGAAAATTAAAAAGATACAAAATAACCTCATCTTACAATAACTATGAAAGATATCAAAAAATATATATTTTTTAAAATATGATTTTGAGAATAAATTTCATCTTTAATAAAATATCACATGTATTATATAAATGTAAAACTAGTATTATTCAATTTAAATAAAAAATAATAAATATACTAAGTAATAAATATTATAATGAGTTTTTATTTTACAATTGTGAACTTTTTTTTATTAACTCTTATATTAATGCATTTATTTTACCTTTTATTCATAATTTTAAGTATAATCTACAAAATTTATGTTTTAGTTTGCACTTAATGTTGATTTCTTGTTTTATGTTATATTTGTATATTTTCATTTTATTTACCAAAAATACATCAATTTATTATTTTTATAATAATTTACTTATTTTATCTTCCTTTCACAAGTTTTTTGTTCCATTTTTAAAATTTATATTTTATTTTACAGTTATTATTGATTTACTAATTTTATGTTATGTTTGTAAATTTTTCTTTTGTTTACCAATAATACATCAATTTACAAGTTTTATATTAATTTAATTATTTTTTGTTATATTTGTAAGTTTTTATTTTATTTATCAGTAAAACATTAATTTACTTGTTTTACCTTCTATTCACAAGTCTTTTGTTTTATTTCTAAAATTTTTATTTATTTTATAGTTAATGTTGATTTACTAGTTTTAAGTTATATTTATAAGTTTTTATTTTGTTTACTAGTAATATATCAATTTATTAATTTTATATTAATTTACTTATTTTATCTTTTATTTATAAATTTTATATTTAAAAACTAAAATTATATTTTATTTTAAAGTTAATATTAATTTATAAATTTTATTTTTATTTATATAATTTATATTTAATTGCGATATTGATAACGTAACTTTAATATTTACTCATTTTTAATTCAATTATAAAATTAAGATAAAAATACGCCAAAAACCTAATTAAGAACTGAACCAAGAAAAGCAAGAAAAGAAGTAAAACTCCGAATCAAAGAATCACTTCTTTTGAAAGTTGTGGGAAAAAAAAAAAGAAAAATATTATGAAATAAGCTTAAAAAATTTTGGTTTTAAGTTGACCACAAATTGACGTTGGGTCTCAAAATCTTTCGGCCTCTAAAAACACAAATAAAAAGCCCAAATTATAGAAACCAGCAGCACTAGGCAGTAGTAGCTTTCTTCTACTTCTGAAGCCGAAAACATTTCCGTTGCAGAGAGACGGAGAGAGAAACGTATACGGTAAAAAGGAAAATGGAGGTTGAATTGAAGGATATCATTGGCGACCTCGAATCTCTGAAGCGATCGCTACCTGACTCTTCTCTTCACGCTTCAATCAATAAGGTAATTTCAATATATCAATTTGGATCTACCGTTCTTTACTTTTTTTTTTTTTTCACAGTGTAATGCACAATTATGAGCTGAATTTGATTCACGATCAATATTTATGCATCAACTGATTATTCCGTTTATCTTCCGTTCGTATAGTTTGCTGTCAATTTTAATGTATCTTGCATTAGGTAGAAATCGAAATTGAATATTTTAGTTTTAAAAATAAACAAATAATTAATAATATTTATAAGCAAATTTCCGTTTTTTGTTTCTTTAAGTTATACAAAGGGCTGCTTACAGTGATTAGTATGAGTTTTACACAAAGGGCTGCTTACAGTGATTAGCATGAGTTTTATGTGTTTTGCAGCTGGAATTGCTAGTTGAAAATCTCACAAAGATGGCAAATTCTGCTACTGTTCGGCGTTCAAAAGTCAAGGTTTTTGTCTCTTAAATCCATGTCTTGTTGTTTTTGTTGACTGTTTGTATGATGGTTGGAACAAGTTTATATTCTGAGACTTTAGAGTGATGCTGGTGGCAGGATATGAGTTCTGAAGTGGTGCATAGCAATCCCTACAGTAGGCTTATGGCACTTCAAAGAATGGGTATTGTGGAGAACTATGAGAGAATACGGGAGTTCTCAGTTGCCATAGTTGTCTGTATTTATCTCTTCTTCCTTAGTTTATTTTTTTTTTCTTCAATTTATGATATCATGGAAATCATACACATTTTGTTGCATTTGCAATTTTTTTAGTTTCTTGTTCTATGGTTATGCTGTGCTTCGTAATGTGTTGTCTGCTGAATTCTGATGTACTTTCTTTGGTAATCTTCATGAAATTATAGGGGGTTGGTGGTGTTGGGAGTGTTGCAGCTGAAATGCTCACAAGGTGTGGCATCGGTCGCCTTTTGTTGTATGATTATGACAAAGTGGAGCTAGCCAATATGAATAGGCTATTTTTCCGTCCAGAGCAGGTGTTGACTCATGTTTTTTTTATACTCTTGTACACTTTGTATTTAAAGCTGTTATCAGTATTGTCATTGTGCTGATCAGAAATTATTTATTTTTACTTATATTGACAATCTTGGGGTAAACTCTTTTTATTTGATTACATTTCTAGGTTGGTATGACGAAGACTGATGCAGCTGTTCAGACCCTTGCAGACATAAATCCTGATGTTGTTCTTGAGGTAATTTTTTTATTTTTTCACAGTGATTTTGTGTTTTGCTGTTTCAACAGTCGTGGAAGTTGATAATTTTCTAGAGTTTTAGTCTGTAATTTTGAGGGATTTATGAGTGTTTGTCTTCTTGATGGTCTCTTTGTTTCCGTGTTTATATGAAATAAATATGTGGACTATTTCCTGTAACACATTGAGACAGAAGCTTTTAGGTGGAGAGAGGAGGTCATATAAATGTACCCCTAGATATAGATTCAGCGTGTGTAAATAGGAGAATGAACCAGGAAATATGTTTTATATTAATTGAAAGCTTATCTGAAATCTTTTCCTGTGTAGAAAGGCTATAATCTAGTTATACACTTATGCTGACTGTTCATTTTGTTTTTAGAGCTTCACCCTAAACATTACGACTGTGCAAGGGTTTGAAATCTTTATGTCAAGTTTAAGAAACAAATCATTTCGCCCTAGTAAAGAAGGTAGCGGAGTGGATCTGGTTTTAAGCTGTGTAGATAACTATGAAGCAAGAATGGCTGTAAACCAGGTAAGGATGCTTGGCGTTTAATTATATTTAGAATTTTAAACTAAGAGATTTTATATTTGATATTATTACGGATGTGCAGGCTTGCAATGAGTTGAATCAAACATGGATGGAGTCTGGTAAGCAAAGTAGTTCTTGCATCTTTTTTATTTTATTTTATTGCTTGTAAGTCACTGCATGTTGTATGTGTATATGCACATGTGTTGACTATCTTAAAGTTTTGCTGTTTGAAAAGAAAGGCCGTTGATATTTTCTTCTAAAATGATTTATATATAGATTTCTTTGTACATACACTCTATTAAAAATGCTGGATAACAGTGCTTGATTTAACTGCATTATGTTAATACATGTGCAGTGTATATTTTAACACTCATTCATTGAACATAGCTTGGGGTATCAGAGTATGTGGAAGTCTATCACAATCAGTTAAGCTGATGCATTATAGCTAAAGTTATTGGCAACCATGTGGCCGGAAACTAATTGTTTTGAGATTTAATCATTTTCTGCATGTCATGAGTCATTTAAAACAATTTTGTATTGATCCATTTCGGCTGCATGCACTTTAGCTAACAGAAGAAAAAATAATTTTGAAGTGATTCCCTTCGCCGAAGCTCTTTGAACTGAACTTATGATATGGGCAACTATAACATTTGGCTTAGGTATTGATACCTTTATCCAAATTTTTATTGTAGGGTCACTTTTGTGCTTGTGTCTGCATTTGGGTAGTTGAATTTTGTTTCCTTCTCATTCTACTTATTTGGAGTTTAATGATCTTTTACATTTAATTTTCTTTGTAAAAGGTGGATTTTTTTGTATGCTTAATTTGTACTCAGCCTGTACCCCTTTGACATATGCTAATGAATTCAATCAGTTTACTTACTGAAAAAGAATTCTGGGCAGGTGTATCTGAGGATGCTGTTTCAGGGCATATACAGCTGCTAATTCCTGGAGAAACTGCTTGTTTTGCTTGTGCACCTCCCTTGGTACTTTGTTTTTTAAAATTAAACTAATTTTAGGAGATTGTGGAGGAAAATTTGATTTACTATCAGTAAACCTTTTTTTCGGTTGAGAGATTTCCAATGTCCATACATATTCTGTGATTGTTGTACCTAAATCATGAGTTCCAAACCTGTAAAATGGACATCTTCTGTAATCAGGAATGTGAAATATAAACATGGATTTTATTCTTTTCACAGGTTGTAGCATCTGGAGTCGATGAACGAACACTCAAGCGTGAGGGAGTGTGTGCTGCATCTTTACCTACTACAATGGTAATTTTTACGTTCTTCCACCTCCTTTGGCTGCTTTCTTCTGCGTAGGAATTTACACTGTAGTGATTGTGATTGTTGGTGGGTTGTTTTAAGCAACCAGACAATTTCATCATGTGGAGTCAAATGAACGGGTTGTTTGTGTTACTATTCTAATTGCTTGATTATTTACTATTGAAAGTATCTGTAATAATGTTAATTTAGTATGATTGTTTTTCCAGCACTACATTTTGATCAAATTAGCAATGTTACTAACATACTATGTCCTTATTATCACGACTTGTGTTGAATTTTTCAGGGAGTTGTTGCTGGGCTACTAGTTCAAAATACACTTAAATATTTGCTAAAATTTGGTCAAGTTTCCCCTTACTTGGTAAGTCCTTCATTAACTTATCTTTCTATACACATCCATACTAATTCCTCTTGCAGTCCCCCAAGGGTGTAGTCGGGTTGGTCACTATGCTCGCTGTAGAGCCGTGGAAGCCCGGGTTCGATTCTTGGGGATGGGAAGGGGGTTAAAAAATTGTATTTGGGCTTGCCCGCCCCCTTTTCCTTTTAATTAAAAAAAAAAAATTCCTCTTGCAGTTGACAACTGAACATGGCTTTAATTGGATTAATGGTCATGTATGTTATATGTGGTCTAGAAAATAGTAACTATATATTAATTATCCTTAGTTGTGAACATTTTAGCTTTATTTCTTGTTGACAGGGATACAATTCTCTTAAAGATTATTTTCCAACAATGGCAATGAAGCCAAATCCTCAATGTTCAAATGCTGCATGTCTGGAACGACAGGTATCATAAGCAAACTAAGCATTGACTTACCAGGGGTTGATTTTATAAATCTACATATTCAGGTCATTTGGTTTCTGCATATCTAACAGTATAAATGTAATTTACATTGCAGAAAGAATATATTCTGGAAAAGCCAGCAAGGGATGCTGCAGCTAAAGCCAAGATGGAGGCTGAAGCATCATCAGCTACAGAATGTTCACTTCATGCTGATAATGAATGGAACATAAGGTATAGCTTTATTTCAATATTAATTTCCAACTTACAAGAGTTGGAAATTTTAACTTATCTTTTCAATTATGTAAAAGAGGGAATGGGTTACTTTTTCAATAGGATTGAATTGTCAACTAAAAACATTTTTTTTATGTTTTTGGGATGAAATTGCAATTTTTCTTACAAAGTCTTATCATCTAGTTTACCAAGTTGACCGATGTCTATGTTTTTTCAGTGTTGTAGATGATAGTGATCCGGATAGTGTAGAAGCCACAAGTGCAGGTAAGCTTTATTTTTCATCCTCTAAATGATTACATGCGTGGATGCCTTTATGGTTTAGGTTTGACTAGTTGCTTCTTAATGGTAAATGTACTTTTCACTCAAGAGAATCCTCCATGATCTTTCTTAATATCACAAATTCAAATGTAGAAGGTGCTTGGCAGAATCTTTCTTGGTCGTCTTTGCTAAGGGTGCTTTCTATGCAAAAATTCAATTTGGTATGGTAAAACTGGCTGGCATGTACCCATTGCCCTACACCATTGAGTATTTGTCAAACCTGTTAATCACAGCCAGCATGATGTAGGAATATTGGTTTCTTAGTTTAATTAGATGCCTAATTTATTAAGAATATTTGTTTTTCTAGTTTAATTAGATGTCTAATTTATTAAGAATATTTGTTTTTCTAGTTTAATTAGATGTCTAATTTATTAAGAATATTTGTTTCTTAATTTAATTAATTGTCTAATTTAGAAGTCAATTAATGACGAGATTTTATAATTGGCGCGTAAGATTTATTTAGAACAGGAAGTTGATTCAAACAGGATGTTTATTAATTGCTCTAAATATTTATGAGGAGACAAGCAAAACAAAAATATCATATTTATTATTATTCAGATTCATAGAGTTTTAGTATAAAAGGAAGTTAAACCCTATTTGTTTTGGGGTGGTTGATTGATTGATAATAAAAATTCTCCTAAACAAGATTCGTTCTTTGCTTTTGAAACTCAATAATGGTTTTCTAGTTAGGTTGAAGAATCCAGCACTAAAGTTGTTTGTATGGATTTCTAGTTGCTTAAAATATCCCAGAGTATGACTCCCAAGCCTGGTCAGAAGAACTTTCAGACATTTAAAATTAATTCATAGAAATAATTGAATAGTAGAAGCAAAGGCCTGCTACCTTAAACTGGCTTTATGTTCCTGTACAATTTTATGCTTCGAGTTCAGTATTTTCACTGAATTGCAGATAAGTGGCTATCAAAATTGAAGTTTCAGTTTATTTTCTTTTGTTTGCTTAGCAACCTCAAAGGGCAGGTCTGTTAATCTATCAGTTGTCCACCCTTCTTAATCTGCCCTTTTTTGTTCAGATGCTCTTCCGGAAGGTCTTACTCGCGAGCTACCAAATGCAGATGATTTTAAAATGTCTCCAGCTCCTGGACCAACAGATACTTCAGTTGATGACCTAGATCTTCTCCGAAAGCAACTTGAAGCCCTTAATGCCGATTGACATTGTATTCTAACTCATTTAAAGGATTGCAGGTTTCGATTTATTCTAATTGAGGGCACTGTGTTCAGTGTTCTAATGTCATTTAGGTTTCACCATTTACTAGTACAAATGGGGAGTGGCCAACCCCAAATTTTGTGCCTGCTAAAGCATAGAAACTTACCCCATCGTTCGGGTTTTTGATCATTATTTAAATTTCCTTTGTTTTATTTATGCCAGAAAATTGTACACCAATCAAAATTATTCATTCCAATTTATTGTTGAATTAATGAATGGGAAGTAATCACTCTATGAAATCCTGAGATTTATCTAGCTTCTAAGCATGGCTACAAGTATCGTATGATAACATTGGACCCATTTAATGTCACCTGCTACAAGCATCGTATGATAACATTGGACCCATTTAAATAATCTAAATAACTGGAATAATATGTAGGCCTATGGTTTCCAGCTAAAATTAATAAAATTTAAAATAAATTTTTATCAATAAAAATTAAAAACATAAAATGACAGACAAATAAACCTCCAAGTAGTTACTTTTCAAAGACACAAGTAAGATAAACTCTTAAAAGAAAACGACACAATAAGAACAGAGCAAAATTAAAGAGTCAGGTGCATTGTACAATTTTCAGGTTTGAAGTGTACTCACAGTTACAGATACACACAACAGATACAGTATATGTTATAATGAACAAGAAGCTTCATTAATTCCAGTCATGAAGAGAGAACAGTTACCAATTTAGAATCTACTGCTCCTCGAACTTAATTAAAGTTTGTTTCATCTGTGGTTGATGCTTCCTGACCTAGAAGTGTAAATTTACAGTAAATACCAAGTTGAAAAATCATATTAATATAAGCTGATGTGTGCAAACTGACTCAGGTAGGATAAGTTTGTAAAATTAACACAATTCAAGCATATATACATTCATGATCCGTGACAGTCTAGCTTTCACCACATAATGCCACATGTAGCATGTTACTTCAGATTGATGATAAGACCAATAAATCATTAACTCTGATTATGAAGTAAACGGCCACTTCTTTAAAACCAGACCAAGCTGATTATACTCAGGTGTCAAGAAGCTAGAAGATAATTTTTCCAAGAAAAGCCAATATCAAATTTTTGATAGACCTAGTCAGAAAAATAAGCAAGCCTTACTTTAACACCAGCCATTGATAGTAGTTTGTGTGAAGCAATGTATGCAATGTCCGAATTATTTAGCTTCTTCTCCACAAAATATATGACTTCAGAGACACCTGACTGCAAGACAGGAGCATAGCTGAATCCATACAGTACCGAAGGGTGGACAACAAGGAATAATATGCAAAGGGTCAGTTCTGAACAATTTTGCTTCTAAGAACAACAGGCTGTTAATCTTTGAAATAGTGACAAAGAAGAGAATGGACAACAAACCTGAATAATTATCTTGGCACATTCATTGCACGGGAACATGGTTACATAAAGCCTCTGCAAAGATGTAATTAAAGTGACAAGACCATACAAAAAAAAAAAAAATCATCCAAAATAGTTGCGCTCTTAAAAACGACATTCAGGACACTAGACATGCTAGTGAGTAAACGAGAGAGAGAGTGAAAAAAAAAAAAAAAACATATATGGTGAAAATATAGAATTCAAAGAAAATGACAAGGAATGTCTACAACAAACCTGTCCAACAGCTGATGCATGGTTCGTGTTTAGTATGGCATTGACTTCAGCATGACAAACATAACTACAGCACACAATTGAATATATAAGCAACTAGACAGAGGAATTACTAGATCATATAATCATGGACGATAAAAAACATGGGAAAAGTTATAGAATCCATAGTGGTGTATAATGAACAACTGCTTACTATAGAAAAGTTATCGATGAGGTCACAGTTCATTGAAGTGGGCAGGGAAGAGGATTTTATCAATGAACTAAAGCGAGATCATTGCATTATTGTAATAAGCATTATAAGATTGAAAATCAGAAGTGGAGAGATGAGAACAGAACACTTACGGATATTTTGTCTCCAAAGGATCCCCAGTTTTGGATTTCTGAAACAGAAGAGACAATTTTGCAATTAGCATTTTCAACTGAAGAAAAGTATTTTAGTTCCTCAACTATACTTGGAACTCATTTACCATGAAATACCAACCTTTGCCCAAGGAAGCTTGTCATCTGAACAACCCCTTGGAAACCCATTATAGCCAATGCCTAGCCAAAAGAAAATAAATTGAGGCACATGCCATAATAAATGGGACTACCATTCAATTATTATTAGAACCTATAATATTGCAGTGGGAAAACTGGCCCAGAGTCAAAGGTGATCAATACATGGGGATTCTTTGAAGGTTTATGACTTGCGGAATTGCACATACAACGTCCATTATTAATCAGCTAATGATAAGATAAACGCACAGCACATGAATACAGGTTCAATGCAAAAGTTACAGTAAAATCCTTCCAAGGTACATAATAGATAGAAAAAAGCAGCTTCACAGCCAAGGGTACCGATGATTGCTACTCAATTTTATTATAAAGTGTTTTATTGCTGCAGAAACCACTAATAACCTCAAATAATGCCTAGCCCCGAACATGAAAACTTAGAAAATAATATGACATAGGTATATAATGCATTATTCATCGCTCTATTACCCATTTAACTTGAAATAAAAAGTTGACTTGCCATGCAACAAGAAATGGATAATTTACTAATGATGCCAAGAATTAAAATGCAACTTTTGCAGGCAAATGACTCACCAAGAATTATACCATCTTGACTCACCAAGCATGCTCCAACCTACAAAGAGCCCATATCAGTTCCAAAATCAACGCTTCAAAAATTGAAATTATAAATTTCCAATTTGAAATATTAATGTGTAAAACCAAGAATATTAACAGTGTAGTGAAAATATGACCTGCCTGTTAGGGTCTTTGGATCTTTCAGCTGATAAAAATGCAATTGCCATAAAATAATCATCCCATGACAAGTATCTGCTCTTAAATCAAATCAGACTCAAAAAAAAAAAGCATTTTAACAAACTGGTAATTAAACCCAACACTTTTTTTTAAAAAAAATCGTAAATTTACTAACCCTTTGCGCTTTGAGGGATCAAAAGGGCTCCTGGAAGAAACTAATTTGGAAGCTACGACGCCGTTTTGGGATTGGGATGGATCGATTCGAGACAGGAGCTTTTTAGGGTTAGAGGAGAAGAAACGAAAAGCAATTGCAGAAGCTAAAGCACCAAAGACAGTGGCTATTGAAACCAGGGTTAGCTCTCGGGAGTTCATGGAGTTTCAAAGCCGCCTAAGAAATGTCGGAGAAATCTGCTGGAAAATTTATTGATTGCCCTCCATCCTTTGAGAAAAATAGCGGGAAAATGACGTTGGAAATAGTGTTTGCAAAAAATGTCTAGGCGGCCCGGTTCAGTCCGCCGGCCTATAGTCTGGCCTGTATGAATTAAGATTAGATATGGACCCAAAAATAAAAAATCTATACAAAGTGAGTTTAGTTAAGAGCCGACAAAAAAAAGTCTGAATTTTTTAATTTATAAATAAAAAATAAATTAATATTTATAATTTTTATGTTATATTATTAGCATTTTATATATTAAATTATTATTTTATTTTATATGAAATAATTTTTTTAATTTAAAAATTTTTTATTTTTTAAAAGTTTTTTAAATATATGAAATCTGAAATTTTATTAATTTTAGATATTTTTTAATTTTTTTTATAATTTATGTCTGATTTTCATTTATATCTGAATAAAAAAAATAAATTTTTGTGATTTTTATATGAATAAAAAAATTTAAATGAGAAGTAAATTTATATTATAAAAATATTTTTATAAATATTTATTTCTTAAACTATAAAATCTAATCATTTTTTTTTATTTTAATTTGTAAGGATATAAATGTCAAATAATTATATTTAAGATATTTTTATTAATAAAAATAAACAATATATTATTTATATTCATATATTATAAAATAATAAATATGTCATTTAAATATTGTAATTCAAACCTATTTAAACTTTTTAAAAAAAATTAAATCCACTCAAATTTTAAACAAAAAATCAAATGTTATCTGAGCTCAACTTAAATCTAAATTTAAACAGACTTTTAAAAGATCTTGTTAATAATGCTTTAGACTTAATTTTTTTGTCAACTAATTTTTTCACCGACTCTGGATGGAAAAGAGGTAGAAGTACATACACGCGTGGTCCTTATAATTGTCAGTGAAATACACCCTCCCAATAAACTTTATTTCGAAAGGTGCCCGTTGAAAATATGAATTTTTGTTCTATACACCCTTGAAAATACTTTTTAAAAAATTAATTAAATTTTTGGGCATTAATGGCCGCTAGACTTTTTTTTTGTGTTTTTTTTTATTATTATTATTTTAACTGACGCTAGACTCAATTGAACAGGATAGTATTATATAAAATTATATTTAGCCAAATCCCCGGCAGAATTGAGACCACTCTTCTTGCGGTTCCTTGGTGACTATTTCCAGCGAGCAGCGGTACAGCTTGTAATGATCAACAAATAGCTCAGAAGCAGTAGGTGAATCCTCAAAATTGCTTTTTATTAAGTGCTTTATGACAATGTCATTTGTCACACTATGTTTCAATTCATACCGATTTTCATCCAAATCTTCCAAGATAGTATGAGTCTGAATGGCTCTGATTTCTAGTATATCTATGGTATCATGCGAAACACAAATTTACCTGTATCCTAGCCAATTTACTTAAAAAAAAAAGAAAATTGCCTATCACTCTTTTTTATTTCAAAAAATTCACATTGGCTATATCATCGGAATTCAAACGAAAGCTCTATGGCCTGATTGTAACCATTTACCCCACCATCTCATATTTGAAATTACTTTAAATTGTTAAATAATCATTTATTTGACAATCGAATACTTAAAAAAAAATATTTGATAAACACTTTTAAAAATAGATTATTTAAAAATTCAATTATCAAATAATTTTTTTTTTATTTATGTAACGATGTTGAAGAAATTTCTATCATTGAGTAGAGTATGAAATTTGTGATTGATGGTGCCTATTTAATCAATTTCCGGTATATATTTTTGAACGCCAACAGCAACACTGACGCCAGCAACGAAACCTCTAATATTTTTTGGTTATTTTATATAAATATTTATTTATAGGATTTGTATATTTATGAAAAGATAAATAGATATATAGTTTTAATAAGTAATTAATAAATACATTGAAAATTTTAATTAAAACTAAAGATTCTATATTAATATAACAAAATTTGTACATTTTGGTCAATGTACATAAACATTCTAATTTTAGTATTAATTTTCCAAACACATTTAAAAAATTATTTTGGAGGTGCTTGTGTCAAAATTTAAATTTACCAAACATGTTTAAAATTATTTGTAAAGCTGATTATTTCAAAATCCAATGTAAAAGTGATTGCTTGAGAATTTAAAATCATCTCAAACATACCTTAAGTCTCTAAAATTTTTAATATTTTAGCTTTGAGACGAGCCGAGGATCAACATACTACATATTATAATATTGATGTACAAGGATTATAATTAGACCAGACTACTATTGAATTTTACACAATCAGACTACTGTTAGAATTGAGATTAGTTTAGATTTAAGACTGCCTAAATTTTGTCCCTCTTTAATATTCGAGAAACGATTTGTAATTGAGACTAGTTTACATTAAATCTTTTATAATACTGCTTAAATTTTGACTCTCTACTAGTTTATATTAAATCTTTTATAACACTACTTAAATTTTGACCCTTTTTAATATTCGAGAAATAATTTCTACTCATTATAATATGGGAGACTTGAACCCATACTCTCACAAAACGCATATTATAATATTGGAGACTCGAACCCATGCTCTCACTCCCACTCGGCTAAAGACCGATTTGTTAACTTAGTTCTACTCAAAATTCGCGACTTTTCATGACATTCAAGTAGACAATTGATAGCTTTCTATACCGAACATAAACTCTTCGCAGATGTATAGAGAATAATTTATGGCTGTTCACAGATGTATAGAGAATAATTTATGATTTAAGAGGCACTAGATCATAAACAAACTTCTCCTTACACCTGTTCCGGCAAACAGGATAAGTTCATTGCTGGGAACATTTTTGTAAAGCTTGAGCCTTGGCGGAGCAGAAATAATTGCTGCTTGAACATATTGGTGACTCCCTGATACATAACTTGACCTGTCACCAAACACTTTTAGCCAGAACCCACGTTTGAACCTTGACCGCTTAGCTTGCACTTGCATTTCCTGCTTTTTTTTTTTTTTTGTTTCATCTCTTCTTAATCTTTGAAGCACTCCTATAGTCCTCTCTCCGAGCATCTTGGTACCTTAATGTTCAACTTGTGCCATCGCAATATATGAAAAGCTGGGAAATAGTAAACATGTGCATAATCAGAAATTACATCTACAACATGTTGATTTCTATCTCATTGTAATCAAACATGTTACACTTCACAAATTTTATAGAATGTTCTGAACATCTATGAGGAACACTGATAAAAATGTTCTGAACATCTATCAAACATCATTTCTTTTCGAGAAGAAGGCATAAAAAATCAATTGCTCCTAAAATGGAACAGCAATCAATTAATTAAAAATAATTCAATTTCACATAGCTAACAGGAAACTCATAGGTCCAGATCAAGATCACATTTTCATTATATTGACAAAAGTTAAATTTAATGCCAAATTTTTTATCAGGCAGCATATGAGTAATTGTGTAGTGTTATGTGGTAAAATAAACAGCCCTGGCTTACAGGGGCTATATGCAAAAACTGCAAATTTCATTAGAAAGCAAAGATCAAATAAACACAATTAATGAACCAAACTACTCTGGTAAAAATTTTAAAAGACAGCAAACGGTAAATTAAATTACCTGGGAAAGTAGACAAATCAAACAACTAGAGAAGTCATAAATCAATTTGAATCCATCTGACAAGCAATCCAGCTACAAAGGAAATAATTATTAAAATTACAAGAGCGAGTAATAGAGACATCACAAATTCCTAATTAATGAAAACCAGAATGTACAGAAACAAAATAGATATTGAATAGATAAAGAGATGATTGTTTTTTTTTTTTGAAAGTTAAAAAATATAACTTATAAAATTAAAATGAAAAAAAAAGAAAAAATCATCTCCTTATGCATTTTAGTTTAGCAAACCCTAGATTATTTCACCTCACTTCATACAATATCAAACCTATATTACCAATAAAAATAATCAAAATTTTAATTTTATGAAAAATTAACTCATGTCGGCATTACTGATCTAATGGAGGTAGTGTCGTCGCCAGTGACGGACAAGTTAGTCAAATGGCATCGAATCTAGTACCGTTGGATTCAAAATTTTACGATCTACACAATAGAACTAATTTTGTCGGCAAAAGGTAAGTAGTACTGGCAAAATTCCACCCAAACAATGGCGCAACAAAACATCTCCGATCAAATGCGATGTGGTGAGATGCATCGCCGTTGCCATCAAACTCATCAGATGCCGACACATTTGGCTGAGGTAATATTGCAGCTCACTGCGTCACCATTAGTCGATAATGTTGAGTTGCCGCCACCATTTTGGGTGGCATTTGCTCCACCATCATTTACTTTTGCTGAAGAATTAAATACCATTCTGTAACTCGTGAAATTTCGAGTTCAATAGTACTAGATTCATCATCATTTGCCAACTCTGCATTGCCTTTGGCGATAGGACAGTAACTCCGGTGACTTAGTTTTATTATTATGTTTTTATACATAATTAAATTAGTTAGCTTTTAAAATTAATCATATCAGGTAACATAAAAAATAATAATAATTTTTTAATGTAATATATTGTTAATTAACTTTTACTATTGTTGGATAAAAAATAAAATGGGTCAACTAGAGCAAAAATAAATATGGTTTTCATATAGCCCATAAAGAGATTGACAAAAACTACTTAGAATAACATTCTTAGGATTTTAGGTTCCGAGATTCCTAAGCTCCAAAGTTCCTAAGACAAATCACCTAGAATACAAACTTTCAAAGATTCCAAGGGGCTTAGGATCCTATCCTAATACCAACAACATAGGATAAATCTCTTAGGTTCTAAGATTCTTAAGATCCTAGCCATTTAGAATAAACCTTCTAGATTCCAAGAACAAATTACCTAGGATAAGCCTTTTAGGTTCTACGGATCCTATATGAACCGAAGAAAAGGTAGCATATCATGTGTCACTCGGTATGGGCACAAGAATACAAGTATTACTAGGTGTCACAAGAACAACGACACTTGTCATCAAAGTAACTTAGACACAAGTCAAATCAATTTTGACTATAAAGATTCTCTCTATCTCACTTAAGGGTAATAAAAAATTAACTCAAGAGTGAAAATGCTAACTTTTGCTCTTTAGATTATTTCTTTCTAAATTATATTTTAAAAAATCCATTGACTGACTTGACCGTTAGAGGGTTTATGTCGATATTGACAGCTCTCTGATTATTTTTTTTTGTATTTGTAGAGCATCATCGAATAAATTCATCATCATTGAATAAGGTAGTGAACTCTTAGGAGAAAATTAGGGACCCAATAAGATTAACTCAAAGGAGGAATTCATCATCATCTACTTCAACAAAGAGGAAGCCCAATTCTAAGAGGTCCATCCTTGTTTGGAATTACTACCTGATAGGTTAAGATAAAATTAGCACTAACAGATTGGCATCGTTTATGTTGACATCCAACTAAAATCTTGAAAGCTATATCATGAGCACAGATGCAAACCATGAGTAATATGACCTTGAGTTTGACAGTGAAAGTTCCAAAGCTAAAAAGGAAGCTCACTTTCAACGAAGGAGATGATAATGAAAATATAGAGGATGATGATACGGTGCCCATATACCCACCATTAAATCCTAAACCGAATCCACATAGCTACGCTAGAAACCAAGGATAACTTTGTGTTTTTGGATAATGTCGGCCCTCTGATAATTTTCTTGTGTTTGTAGAGTATCATCGAATAAATTCATCCTCATCTCATTAGGAAGAGGACTCTTAAGAGAAAATTAGAGACCCAATAAGATCAAGCCAAAGGAGAAATTCATCATTGTCTCATTCAACAAGGAGGAAGTCTAGTTCTAAGAGGCCTGTTTGGGCAATGTCGAGCAAACCTCTTGAGGACAATCCAGCCAGAGTAGAAGACCTAATCGCTAGCACGAAGATACCCTTGCTAGGTGTCAAATCTGGTCGAGGTCAAGTGCTCTAAGACTGGTCGAGCCCTGATCTTCCCATCCTGCTCGAGATCCTCGAACTACCGAGCAGGATCCAGTCATGTTACCGAAAGCACCATGGACAAAGGAAATCAAAGCTCGAATAGAGCAGACCTAAGCCTAACGACCCCTGCTCCTAACAACTTGTCACAACGATCAATGACTGACAAGCACCCCGCGCCGTAGGATTTCATCACTGTTACCGATGACCGGCGCACGTCTCCACAGTGTCATCATTGCACATGAACCTACACGGCATCATCATTGGGTCACGGGAACCCATACCTGCCTGACATCCCACATCCCTAGTTGTGCCCAGCAACCCTAAGTTGTTAGAAAGGCACAGGCGCAATTAATGCGAAAGTGGGCGTCCAAGCAAAGGGGGGCGGGAAAACAGGTGGATAAATACCAGACGAGGGGCAAGGTAAAGGGATTCTTCTTTCATTTTCTTGAAACTTTTAATCCTAACTCCAACTTTTCTATCGAGACTGGGATTTTCTTTCTTTCTTCACTTCTCAAAACTTTCTATCTTTTCTGATCTCTCTAATTAAAGGGGGACACCAAAAGAATCAACCCGATCACTGACTTGAGCGTCAGAGAATTTTCGCTAGAAAAATACCTGGCGACCCCTGAAACCTTTTCTGTGGATGCAGGCAAGAGGATATCACTATTCCAGTAAACGGAGAAAGGCAGGAGCTAGCAAGGAATCCTACTCCAGCAACCAGCGAGCAAAAGTTCACAGCGTCACTTGGGAACGAGCAGAAAACCGCATCAACAAGGCCAATTCTTGTTTGGAATCACTACTTGATAAGTTGGGATAAAATTGCACCAACAGATTGGCACCATATGTGTGGACATCCAACTAAAAATCTTGCAAGCCTTATCATGAGCATGAATGCAAACCATGAGTAATATAACCTTGAGGCTAATAATGAAAGTTCCAAAGTTGACAAGAAAGTTCACTTTTTACAAAGGAGACGACAATGAAATCTAGCGAATGATGACACGGTGCTTATCTATCCTCCTTTAAATCCTCAAGCATATCACATAGGTACACTAGATGTAAAAGACAACCTTATATTGTTCACCTTCAGCAACAAGTAGATCAGTTGCCTTATAACTTTAATAAAATGTTCCACCAATTGCAAGCTTAAGTAAAAGAAAGGGAGTACTCAAGTGGTTGTAATGTGGTTGATTCCGACTTCTCTAGAATGAGGCCTAGAGAAGAAATGGATGAAGACAATCTCATGCATTCCTTAAACTAGTAAAGATCTAAAAGGAGAATGCTAGAGAAGATTTAGATCAAGGAGAGGAAGTTGATGGAGGATTGTAAGAGAAGATGCACAGACTTGAGCAAATAGTTCAAGAAATTGGATTACTTGATGATACAACAACAGAATCTGAGCCACTATTTACTCCTAAATTTGAGCTTAAAGAATAACTAGAGTTTGATTCGATAAGGCCAGCTACAAGAGTATGTAAAAAATCTTGATGATCGAGTGAAGATTGACAAACCAAAATATTCAAGAAAGAGAAAGAGAAAGAAATAGGAGGATAGTCATGAAAACTTATCAGCACTAGAAAGTGTATATTTTATAAAAATTTAAATTATTATTTTCTCACTTAAAATGTTAAATAATGTACACATAACTCACATTTTATCTTAATGCTCTCCATATAGAATTTTATATAAATTATATTTTATTATTGTAGGTATATTTTGGGAATAAAGAGGAATCAGAACTGAAAATAAGTGATAAAAGAAACAAAACTGATTTGTAATAATTAATTAATAAATAAAATATATATTATATTAAAAAAAAGTTAATAGTGGCACACCACTTTTGACAAAGTTTATATCAGTATATAATATAACATATTATAATAATATAATAATATTATTATATTAATAAAATAAATAATAGTTGCCTTGCATTATGGCTATATAAAGAGAGAATGAGAATTATGAGTTAAAGAGGAGTTAAAGGGGAGAAAGAAGCAGAGTGCTGGAGAGAGAAAACGAATTGGACATTAATTAGGGAATTAAGTAGAAGCTTTCTTTTATTTTTCTTCTTTCTTCGTTTTTTCCATTTCTTTTGTTATCAAAATTCTCTTATAATATATTTCAGACGTTAGTAAATAAAATGACTATTTTTCTTTCTAATATTAATGGGTAATTTACTAAGCTAGGGTGAAGCTTAATAATTTAAATTATGAAATTAATATCTCTCTCAAGTGAGTTCAAAGCCTGTTTTATTTAATATATTTATTATTTTGTATTTTTATTTACCGGATATTTTATTTATTAATTCATAAAATTAGATCTTATTGCATTTATATGATATTTTAACATTATGTCGATACTCTAATCTAATTGTGGCACATCATGTACTTCATTTCCATATTTATTCATAAAATTGGTTAGTTAAGAATTAAATGATATAATATTTAACTAGTACGTAAAAATAAAAAATATAAATACGAGAAAATATTTTTAACATAATGTAAATATCAAAAGTGAATCTCGCAACATTAGCACTTTTTACACTAGTAATCATTTTTTTTACTATTAATTTTTATTGACTACTGAATTTAAAATTCTGTGTTTTGAACTCGAACTCACCAAATTATATTATAACTAAACACTTTTATACTTGGGGGTAAATCAAATACTTTTAAGTCATGTCAAGATTTAGGCGCCATTGTTGGGAAACTTTCAAAAGGAAATGAAGGAACCTATAACTTAATATAAATACAAGAAGCCTGGACACATTCGGTCGGAATTCCCTTTTCTCAAAAAATTCAAGAAGAAAGCCATGGTGGCTACATGGGATGATAGTGATGAGGATCAAGTGGTGATGAAGACTTCAAGAAGTGTTAAACCTAGCTCTTATGAAATTTAGGGATAAATCAATCGACGAGCTTAATAAGGTAATTGATTCTCCTACCTGTGATGAGCTATATGATACTTTTAAGGAATGCATGATAATCAGATAAGAATCGGTAAGAAGAATGCATGTCTTACGAAGAAAATGGTAGAACTCATAAATGAGAATAAATCTTTAAATGCTAAGATTATATGTCTAGAATCAAAGAATAAATCATTGCATGATAAGATGGATTTGTCAATTGAAAAATATAGCACATTTCGTGAGTATATAGAATCACATGTAGAAAATTGAAAAGGAAAATGAGATGCTCAAGAAAAGGACTAATGAACTTAGTGATATTATCTTAAAATTCACATATGGGTAAAAGATCTTAGATAACTTACTTAGTTCACAAAAATGTGTATTTGACAAGGGAGGTTTTGGGTATAAGCTAAATTTGAAAAAAAATTATTACAAGAATTACTTTGCGAAGAGTACCGCTATTAATGATCAAATTGTATGTCATTTTTACAATCAAAATAGTCTTATAAAAAATAGATGTTTTGTCCCGAAAGGAACCATTACTAACACCTAAGGACCCAAAAAGGTTTGGGTACCTAAGACTTGATATTTCCTTTGCAGGGTTTGAAGAAGAAGAAGAAGAAGAAGAAGAATAAATGGTTTTTGGACAATAGATATTCAAGAAACATGACAGGAAACTATGCTTAGATTTCAAGCTTTACTAAGATCGATAACGATGGAGATGTTCCTTTGGAGACAATTCAAAATGAAAGATTCTTGGAATTAGTAATGTTGGTAATGTATCTTCTACCCTAATTGAGAATGTGTGTTTGGTCGAGAATTTGAAACACAACTTGATTAATATTAGTCAATTATACGACAAAGTTTATAAAAATATTTTTGATAAAACTAGATGTGTTATAGAGAATGTATGTGATAGTAAAATTGTGTTTGTTGGAAATAGATGTGGCAATGTGTATACCATCGATATTGAATGTGCATCTTCAAATGATAAATGTTTGTCCGTATTACATGATGATGGTTGGTTATGGCATAAAAGATTAGGACATGCAAGCATAGATTTGATTTCAAAGATTTTTAAAAATGATTTAGTTAAAGGTCTTCCTAAAATTGGATTTCAAAAGGATAAATTTGTGAGGCATGTCCATTTGGTAAACAAATCAAAACCTCTTTTAAAAACAAAAATTACATTTCTACTTGAAAATCACTTCAACTTCTTCATATGGACTTATTTGGACTTTCTAAATATGTTAGTTTGAATGGAAAATACTATACTTTTATGATTGTTGATGATTTCTCTAAATTTATATGGGTGTTGTTCTTGGCCAATAAGGATGATGCTTTTGATGCTTTTAAAGTATTTCATAAAAATATTCAAATGAAAAGGATTGTAAGATTGCATCCATTAGAAGTGATTATGAAGGAGAATTTGAAAAACATGCATTTGAATGCTTTTACAATGAATATGGTATTGAACATTAATTTTCTTCACCTAGGACTCCACAATAAAATGGAATTGATGAGAGAAAGAATAGGTCTATTTAAGAAATGGCTATGATCATGTTAAAAAAAAATAGTTTGCCTAAATATTTTTGGGCCAAAACCATCAACAGTGCATATTATGTTTTAAATCGTGTATTAATTAGACTTACCTTTAATAGGACTCCCTATGAACTTTGGAAAGATAGAAAACCCAATATTGGTTATTTCATAAATTTTGGATGCAATTATTTTATTTTGAATACAAAAGAGAATCTTAGTAAATTTGATCCAAAATCTGATGTTGGCATCTTTCTTAAATATTCAAATTTAAGCAAAGCTTATAGAGTCTATAACAAAAAATCGTTGGTTGTGGAGGAATCTATGCATGTCACAATTGATGAATGTAATTCCTCTTCTTCAGAGCAAGTTGTTGTTGATAATGATGCAGATAAAAAGTCATATGGAAAGCAATTAAAAGAGAAACAAAATGATACCCCATCGGAAAATCATGAGGAACAACAAGAAAAGACAAGTGCCGAACAAAATAAAGGTATTTCTCAAGCACTCCCCAAGGAGTGGAGGTATGTATCTTCTCATCTAAATGATTTATTAATTTTAGGTGATCTCTCCAGAGGAATTGCTACTAGGTCATCATTTAGGAATACAGGTCAACATGATGTATTCATTTCTCAAATTGAACCAAAATCCTTTTCAGATGTTAAAAATGATAAATCGTGGATTACACTTACGCAAGAAGAGTTAAATCAATTTGAGAAATGATGTATGAGAATTAGTTCCTAAACCAGAACACCAATTTGTCATTGGCACTAAATGAGTATTTAGGAGCAAGGTGGATGAAACAGGAGTGGTTGTAAGAAATAAAGTTAGATTGGTAGCTCAAGGCTACAACCAAGAAAAAAAAATTGATTTTGGTGAAACATTTGCACCTGTAGCTAGATTGGAGTCCATTAGGATGTTCTTATCATTTGCATGTAATAAAGATTTCATCTTATATCAAATGGATGTTAAAAGTACATTTCTAAATTGTCATATTATGGAGGAAGTTTATGTGAAACAACCTCTTGGTTTTGAAAATAAAAATTTTTTAAATTATGTTTCTAAGTTGAAGCTTTGAATGAGTTGAAACAAGCACCTAGAGCATGGTATGGTAGGCTTAAAAATTTCTTACTAGAGAATGGTTTCTCAATGGGTAAAGCTGATAACTCTCTTCATTAAGCATAAGAACAAAAATATTCTTTTAGTTCAAATTTATGTTGATGATATTATCTTTAATTCTACTAAAGAGCTATTGTATAAGGAATTTTCATTTTGTGTAAGCAAAGAATTTGAGATGAACATGATGGGAGAGTTAAAGTACTTCCTCGGACTACAAATAACACAAAATAAGGAATGGATTTTCATAAAGCAAGCCAAGTATGTGAAGGACTTACTCAAAAGATCTGGCTATGAAAATATAACATTAAAAAGTACTCAAATGAGCACAACCATCAAGCTAGACAATGATGAAAAAGGTAAAGAAGTTGACATCAAGACATATCAAAGTATGATTAGATCTTTACTCTACTTAGCTGCTAGTAGAGTTGATATTATGTTTAGCATATACTTGCTGCTAGATTTCAATCCTGCCCCAAGGAGTCTTATTTACTAGTTGTTAAACGAATTTTTCGATACTTAATTAGAACCATTGATCTTGGTCTTTGGTATCTTAGAGAAACACATAGATTTAACATCTATTCGGATGCTGATTTTGCTTGGTATAAAATTAATAGGAAAAGCACTAGTGGTACATGCTATTTTCTATGACACTCTTTAATCTCTTGGTTTAGCAAGAAATAAAATTCAGTTGCACTTTCTACTACTAACGCATAATATTTTGTAGGTGAAAGTTATTGTGCACAAGCAGTATGGATGAAACAAACACTTAGAGATTATGACATTAAGCTAGATCATATTCCTATTAGATGTGACAACACCAGTGCTATTAATTTATTAAAGAATCTAATTCAACACTCTAGAACTAAATACATAAAGATTCAATCATTTTCTAAGAGATCATGTTCGAAAGGGAGATGTTGTGATTGAATTTGTTTCCACTAAAAATCAATTTGCTAATATCAATATATTAATATCTTATTAATATATTATTTTAGTATGTTTAATCTCATTGTTTGATTTATTGAATGTGTTTCACATGATTAATTGGTTTCTGCATTCATAAATCATGCATCAAATGGCCATTAAAATATTCCGAGTTCAAGAAATGACTTTGGAGTAATTCATAATTTGGCCAAAAATTAAAATAATGTGCGAAATCATTTTATAGGAGATCTTAGATGAGCATTTTGGAGGACAACGGCTTGCCGTTAACTTTATAATCGGCTAGCCAATAATCTTAAGCTTTTTAAAACAAGCATACTATTCGTTAACGGTTTGCCGCTAATTACGTAATAGCTCGCAGATATTTGATTAACAAAAGTTTTACTCTCTGGACTATAACAGCTCGTCAATAACTTAGTAATGGCTTGCCATTTTTGCATTTTATCTATACAGTGACCTTCTTTTTCTTCATTTTTCCTTAGTCCAGAATCGTTTTCTCTACATCTTTTGCTGACAGCTCTCTCTCTCTCTCTCTCTCTCTCTCTACAACTCATCACTTCTCTTCGCTTTTCTTACAAAATTGAGTTTTCCATGGGCTTAAAATCCTCTTAAATCTATATTTTTGTGATTAAAACTATTTTTTTTACTTAAATCATAAAATACCCAATTTGAAACCTTATAACTGCCTGTACTTTCTTCTTTAAATTTCTCTCATTTTTCCTTCATTTTTTTGCTCAAATTGACTTTATACACGCATTTCTCTACCTTTCTACCGATTTATTTTCTCTTTTACATATCCACTTTTCAAAATCCCAAATTTCGCCCTCCATGGCTAGTGATTCTTCATTTAAAAATGGTAAAAGGGTTAAACACTCTATTGCACCAGGCCTTGATTCAAGGTCTACACCTATGGACTTCACCCAACTGCATATTCCCCTCGCTCACATGGCTCGGAGATTTGAAAACTCTTTTATGAGTAAAACTGTCACTCCTTCATATTTTGTAGATATTAATGAATTTAAGGATATCATAATTTATGGGCGTAGTGTTATAAGTCTTTTAAAATAATAGGAATTTACTTTAAGTATGGATGAGCCTATTTATGAAAATCTTGCTCGAGTCTTTTACTCCAATATGGACATAAATGATACTCGATCTAGTCGAGTGGTCACTTAGGTTACGGGGGTACATATTGTATTTAACGATATTGATCTATATACAATTGTGAGGATTTCTACTGATGGTTTGTACCTTTATACGGCTATGAAGGAGTTATAATTTGATAGATTTCGTTATATAAGAGCAGTTAAGAATATCTGTCGGCGTCGTGATGTTTTCAATGATGTTTGCACTCTCTCCATTAAGTCGCAGCTACTACCCTTCCATGTTAGGATCATCCATAGTATTTTGCAGCACATGCTCACTTCTAGGCAAGGGCATAGTGATGAGGTGACCCATCTTGATGTAGGTCTATTAGATTCTCTCATCCTAGGTTGGGAGGTTGACATTGACTATACCATTACACGTCACATGCTAACTTCCCTAGTTGTCAGTAACCGGTCTCTTCTTTATGGAAGTATCATCACTTGAATGCTTCGTCACTTTCGTGTTCCTCTCACTGAGCCTGTTCATGTTGAGATTATAAAGCTAGTATGAGAGCTTTCATTTCCACAATTGATTTTTAAAGGCGGGAGATAGATGGATGAGGATTCCTTTTTCTAAGAATAAAGACACTCTTATCGCTCATGAGGATTATAGATTCCTCAACAGCATCTATCTGGCTGATCAGCTTTCTGACTTTAGCTTAGGAGCTCGACTTCATGCCTCCAAGAGAGTTAGAGTACGGAGGGATCCTAAGGCGAAGTAGAAAGAGCCTGCACATGAGGGAGATGTTAGTGAACAGCCTCTGGCTTCTGATAATTTACTGCAGTACATTATATGTCGCTTTAACATTATTTTCAAGCAGCAGCAGCAGCACCAGTCTCAGTTTGAGGCATTCTAGATTAAGCAGCATGAGTTTTAGAGGCGCATCTCTTCAGCTGTATGAATTCCTCTATCTGAGTCATCACTACAGTTGCCTCCATAGATTTTCTATCTTCTTTATATATCTCATTATATGTATTTCGCACATACATAGTTACATGCATTTATTTATTATTATGGTATTTTTGGATAACATGATATGGTTATTTGGTTTATGTGGATGCTTGTTTATGTTTATGGATTCATGTGGATGATTTATTTTGGATGTTTGTTTCATTATGGATAGTTGTATGTATTTGTTGAGATTATCTATTGAAATAATTGGGAGTTTTCTTAGCAGGTTTCACAATTTTAGTTTACTCGATTTTCTATGGAAACTCTACCGAAATTTTTCTAAATATTTTCTGGAATTTTCATTTTTTTTTTATGATGAAAGGTGAGAACTATGTAAGAAAGTGTAAGTTCAAGTATGTAATTATACTTATGTTTTCAAATTTTCTTTTTTAATAACATAGAGCTTTAAAATAATATTTGAAAACAAACGTTTTATTTTAGGGGGAGCACATATTTAGGGGGAGTTTAAATCTTTCAATAATATTTTCAAAAACATTTCTTGAGGATTTGCATCATAAAAAAGGGAGAGATTGTTAACATATAGATTTTCATAATTATGATTTTAATGATAACAAATATATTTTTAAATTGATTAAACTTGAAGATTTTACAATTTTTTTTAAAGAATAATTGAAAACTTTGAAATCCTCTAATATTATTTAAAATTCTAAAAAGAACTTATTTGAAAATGTATAAAATGAATTTTGGACTTTACAATAGTTTTGAAAAGAATTATGGTAAAGCAATAATTTTAAGAAAGTTGCACTGTAGCTTAACGGCTAGTCGATAATAGATTTAGCAGGTCGCCGATATGGTCTAAAGAGCAGCATATCTTGTTCAGAGATAACGGCTAACCGGCAACAAGTTAACAAGTCACTGATAAGGTCCAGAGAGCTACACAACTTGTTCAGAGATAACGATTAACTGACAACAAGTTAGTAGGTCACTGAGAAGGTCTAGAGAGCAACACAATCTGGTAATGTTAATGGCGATCCGATAACTTACAAATGGATAGCCGATATATTAATAGCGATTCAACAATTATAAACGGCTAACCGACTATTTGAAAAACAACCCAACAATAACTTATTCAAAGTCAAAAGGGTGATCCGACAAGAAGTTAACGATGAACTGTTAATGCTCAAATAGTCCATAACAGCTAGTTTTCAACTCCAACTATAAAAGAATTCATTCAAATTCAAATGAATATACTTTTTGGACAACTACACATATCATTGAGTATTTGAGAGTAATTCAAGTTTAAGTTATTGTAATCATTTTTTTTCACACTTTGAGTATTCATCTTGTAATTGATTATACAGTGTGAGTAAAGTTGTGTTGTAAATTCTTTTCTGGTAAACACAAAATTTGGTAATTGTAAGTGTTAAAGTACACTTTGATTGAGAGATTGGGGTTAATCTCCTATTGTAAAGGATTATTAAATCATGACAAGTCAAGTGTAAGTATTATTGAAACCTTGGAGGTGTATTTAGTAAAAACCTCAAGCCCAATGAGCTCAGAGTGTGGATGTAGACACGGTTGGCCAAACTATGTAAAAATCATCGTGTTTACATTTCTTTTTCCCTTACTCTTTATATTTACTACATTTTAACTTCGAGTATTTCGAATTTATTTGCATTATTGAGAGGTAATTAAGTTTTAATTTAACAATATTTTTAGAATTTCAATTCATCCTCCTCTTGGTTGCTTAATTAGTATTTCAACCACAACTGAAAAAGAACTATTTCCTGTAATATTTGTATTGGATAAATTTCGATTGTATTTAATTAGATTATCTACTATTTTTTTATTCTGATCTTACGGCTGTTAGCTATTTAATGTCTAAATAGGATGCCAAGCCAAGATTAATACGATGGATTTTGCTACTCTAAGAATTCAACTTGATAATTAAGGACAAAAAGGGTGCTGAAAATGTTGTTGCAAATCACATGTCAAGACTTGTAAATGAGTCTTCAATTAATAAAACACTCATAAATGATTCTTTCTCTCATGAATTCTTGTTTGCTATACACAATATGTCTTGATATGCTAACATTGTTAATTATCTTGCAACATGTGAAATGCAATCTAATAGGAACTCCTAAGAAAAGAAAAATTCTTAATAGAGGTAAAAAAATTTTATTGGGATGATTCATACTTTTTCAAGTACTGTTATGATCAAATTTTTCAGAGATGTGTACCGAACAATGAAGTAAGTAGAGTCATTCAATTTTGTCATTCTAAAGCATGTGGTGGCTACTTCTCTTCAAAGAAAACAGATGCAAAAATATTGTATTATAGATTTTATTGGCCTACATTATTTAAAGATTCGTATGCATTTTGTAAAATATGCAAAATTGTCAAATGTTAGGGTCCATCTTAAAATGAAACATGTTACCTTTAAATCTTATTCTTATCATTGAAATATTTGATTGTTGGGGAATTGGTTTTACAGACTCTTTTTCATCAACATTTAGATTTGTATATATTTTGTATGTTGTTAATTATGTTTCAAAATGGATTAAAGCAATTCTTTGTCTGCACAACGATCACAGAACTGTTATTCACTTTTTAAAAAGAAATCTTTTTAGTAGATTTGGAACCCTTCGAGCCATTATCAGTAATGGAAGTAAGTATTTTTATAATAAATCATTTGTGTCTTTAACGAAGAAATATGTAATTACACAAAAAGTTGCTACTCCTTATCACACTCAAACAAGTGGTCAAGTTGAATTAGCAAATAGAGAAATAAAACATGTTTTAGAAAAAAAAAAAATCTAACCCAAGTGGTAAAGAGTGATCTCTTCGACTGATTGATACGTTTTGGATTTAAACCGTACTGCATTTAAAACACATTTAGGAATGTCACTCTATCGTCTAGTTTATGGTAAACCTCGTTACCATAAATCATTTGGGTTGTTAAATCTTTTAATTTAAATCTTGATAATGCAGCAATGTGCGTAAATTGTAATAAAATGAACTTTAAGAATGGAGAAATGATGCATACAAAAATTCAAGAATTATTAAACCAAGAACCAAAGCTTTTCATAATAATTTTTTTTTTCAAAATATGTTTATGTGTATTTTATCTTAATTTGAGTACTTTATGTTTTTTAGAGGTATTTTGGTCAATTCATAACAAACTAAAAGTTAAACAGTGAAATGGATAGTATTTTTAAACTCAGAACAGTTGAAAACCTTAAGAAAGATATAAAGAGCAAAATCATAATTTTAAGATTTGGGTCTCACTAATATGGTGGTAACTGCTGATGTGGCGTTGACCGATTACATGGCATTGACTGATGATATGGCATTGTTGGATGATATGGCAGAAGACTATTGGACTGAAAATTGTTTACAATATATGTAATTCATTGAATCATATATATTGACTTTAGCGTTGATCGATGACATGATGATATACTGAAAAACATGCATACCGTACATGCATATGCATGGAATAACAGCATTGGTGACGTATTTCATTCAATTGGAGAGTGCCACATGGTTCAATCCTATGCATTCAAATTTTTTTCATCTGATGGCTATGGTTTACACGTTGTATCTATAAATAGGAGGCTACCCCCCTAATTTGACACCCCTGAATTCATTTCTGAGCTCCATTTTCTATAATTCTTCCATTATCATGTATTTTCTATATATTTTAATAAAATTTTCATTTTACCCCTAGTTATAAAATGAGTAACTAATTTAGTTTCAAGCTTTAGTTGAAGGTGAAGTCTCAAAATTATCCATAGAATTAATTTGATAAGTTTATTTTCACTTTCTCTAATTTATTTAAGTTATTTTGACTTATCGTTGACAGATAGTAATGATTTTGTATAGATTTTATACTGGTATATTGACTCCCTAGTGTAAGATTATTATTAATTGGCATGATGAATACTTTACACTAAATTTATTAGAGAAAAATTTTCCTTTAATTTCTATAGTTCGTCTTCACTCAGTGTTGACAAAAAATTCATTTAGGTAAATTTGTCGACAGTTAGATTATTATTACCTCGCAGAACGTGCTATTGATACTACATTTAATATAAGATTATATTTTTTTAGCACAATGAGCACTTGATATCATATGCATTAGAGTTAGGTTTATGAGGAGTGGAAATACCCCTTTCATAAATTAATTGGAACTAAAAAAGAATATTAAGTCTATGGTGAAATGTTGATTGTGAATCTCGAAACTCAAACATTTTATTGTATTGTTTAATCCCCAATTTATTCCACCATTTTAATTTAAATTTTATGATAAAATAAACTAAAACCTTTACCACAAGCCAATAAAAAATATATATATGATAATAACTCTACACAATTGAACTCCACCTCTTTGTTGGATTGACACTCGTCACAATTAATCTATATTGCAGTAGATTCGTGCGCTTGCGAGTTCAATGAAATTTGCATAATAAGTTTTTAGAGTCGTTACTAGGGAGGTAAATCATTTTAATTCGTAGAGTTAATTTTCTTTATTGTATAAATAACTTTTTGTATATTTGTTTACTTGTAATTTTTTTCTAATTTTTGTAATTTAATTTTCATTTTATTTTTCTTTGTAATCTTTCATTGATCTTATTGATTTATATTGCCAGTTTAACCACCTATTAATTCATTTTAATTTCAATTAATTTATTTTAAGTTATTTATTTTATTTCATGTGTCTTTTTCTTCTTTTTGTACATTTATAGCCCTTCATTGTGTTTTCATAACAAGGTTGTAACAGTGTGGTAAGGTCAGTATCGAAGGTCACTATCACATAATTTAGTGCCCATAAACTTCAAACTAGAAAAGATACGTTGTACACGTTGACACATTGCATCGCAAGTTGAAATTGTAGAAAAAATTGAAATGGATTTGTAACAACTACCACAAGCACCCTAGGAGAGGCCATTTAAGGACTACCTCAGTCCTTTAGCTAATTTGACCACATCGTGCATTAGATACCCAAATGTAGCTACTAGGAGTTTTTAGTTAAAACCTAGTGTGCTAAATTGTCACCCATCATTTTATGGCCTAGAAAATGAAAATCCATACAATCTTTTGAATGATTTTCATTCTATTTGTCAAACTTTTGAATATGAGAATTTTTCAAATGAAGATTTTAAACTTAGATTGTTTCTATTTTCTTTAAAATATAGAGCTTGTTTTGGTTCAATACATTGCTTGCTAATAGTATTACATCATAAGAACAAATAGTTACTAAATTTTTAAATAAATACTTTCCAGTAGATAAAACTAATGCTATTCGCAAGGAATTCTCAGAGTTTACCCAGAGAGAAGACGAGTAATTTTTTGAAGCATAAGAGCGATTCAATAGGGTACTCTTGAAGTGTCCACATCATGGGTACAAGAAATGACAACAATACCAATACTTTTTGGAGGGACTATTGCCACATGTACAAGAATAACTAATGGCATCAAGTAAAGGAGATTTGATGTCAAAACTACATAAAAGATTTGGGATTTCTTCCAACAACAAAAAGATAATTCACAATAGCAAAGCCGATTATTCAAGAATATGAAAGAAATTAAGGAAGTCAAAAAAATAATTGAAGGGCTTTCTTGCCAAATAGCATTTTTAATGGCTGCAAAATCAACAAAGCCACATGTCTTTAATCAATATGATCAAGATTCATACCCAAATCAAGCTAATACAATTGGTATGATGGGAAAGCAGCTAAATTACAATTCTTACTCCAATACTTATATTCCTGGATGGAGAGAGTATCCCAACTTTTCATGGTTTCAAGGATTCTAGTGGAATAGAACAACAACTCCAACTTCACTAATGGAACCAATTCCTCATGCTTGTCAAGCCTCTAAGCCATCATTCAGACCATACAATCAGAACCAGAACTACTCTCAACCAAAACCATAGAAAGAAGCATTCTAAAATCTCAAAAATTAGACTCACTCTGCGATAGAATAACAGAATTACACCGTTGATGAGCTGCGGAATGAGATGATAATTGACTTCAATTCATAAGCCCAATCGATTTCAAACCTAGAAAAGATAGTAGGTCAACTTGCTTCTGCAGGTCAATACCTAACAATGACCGTTGGAAACGCAAATTCCCAAGCCAGCCAGTGCTAAATCCCAACGGAGCATATGAAGTAAGTATCATCTCAACTCAATAGTATGAAGAGGTCAAAGCTGTGATGACCCTACGAAAGATAAATAAGTTGACAACAAAATAGAGATGCCGGTAATAAAGACGACTGAGGTTGTGCCTATTTTTAATTTTTAGTTTTTTTTATACGTATTATTTGCATGCATGGTCGAAGGTTATTATCACATAATTTAGAACCCATAAACCTCGAGCTAGAAAAACACGATGCACATGTAGATATATCGCATTAGAAGTTAAAATTGTGGATAAAATTGAATTGGATTTGCAACAATAACCAAAAGCATCTTATAAGAGGCTATTTAAGGATTACCTCAATCCCTTAACTAATTTGAGCACATCTTGCATAATATACCCAAATGTAGTTGCTAGGAGTTTTGAATTAAAACTTAGTGTGCTAAATTGTCTCTCATCATTCTATGGCCTAGAAAATGAAGACTCATACAATCGTTTGAATGATTGTCATGCTTTTTGTCAAACTTTTAAATATAAGAATTTTTCATATGAAAATGTTAAGCTTAGATTGTTTCTATTTTCTTTAAAAGATAGAGCTCGTTCTTAGTTCAATACATTGCTTGCTAAAAGTATTATATTATGGGAACAAATGATTACTAAATTATTAAATAAATACTTCTTAGTGTATAAAACCAATGCTATTCGTAGGGAAATATCAGAGTTTACCTAGAGAGAAGACGAACAATTTTTCAAAGTATGGGAGCGATTAAATGGGCTACTCTTGAAGTGTTCATATTATGGGTACGAGAAATGGCATCAATGCTACTCATTGGAGAGACTATTGCCACATGTACAAGAATGGCTAATGGCGATAAGAGGAGAATTGATATCGAAAAGTGCATCAGAGATTGAGGATTTCTTATAACGACAAGCATATAATTCCCAACAGTGAAGCCGATCATTCAAGAATGTGAAAAAAATAAAAGGAGTAAATGAAGTTTATGTTGGCGAGTAAAGATAAAAAATTAAGGAATTTAAAGAAAAAACATCATTAACAGCTACAAAATCAATAGAGCCACATGTATTTAATTAGTACGAGCAAGATTCATAAACTAGATCAAGGCAATGTAATTAGTATAATAGGAAAACAACCAAACTACAATCCTTACTCCAATGCTTATAATCTTGGATGGAAAGACCATCCCAACTTTTCATGGTCTCAAGAATTCCAATAAAATAGAACAACAGCTTCAGCTTCATCAATGCAACCAGTTCCTTAAGCTCCTTTAGTCTCTTAGCCACCATTCAGACCATACAATCAAAACCAAAACTATTCTCAACCCAGACCATAGGAGGAAGCATTCTAAAATTTCAAAAATTAGACCTATTCTGTAATATAGTAAGAAAATTGCACCATTGATGAACTGTGGAATTAGATAAGAGCTGGCTTCAATTCTCAAGCTCAAACAATTTCAAACTTATAAAAAATGGTAGGTCAGCTTGCTTCTTCAGTTCAAAAGCTTAACAATGATTGTTGAAAGGGAAAAATTCCCAAGCCAGCCAGTGCCAAATCCTAAGGGAGTATATGAAGTAAGTACCAGCTCAGCCGAGTAGTATGAAAAGGTCAAAGCTATGATGACCTTACGAAAAGGCAAAAAAAATTGACAACAAAGTGTAGATGTTGGTGACAAAGATGGCTCGAGTTGTGCCTATATATTCTGAAGACTCATCATCAATGGACAAAAAAGAAAATAGTCCATAAGAATATGTCCCCAAAGCTCTAGTCCCTCAGAGGTTAGCTAAAGGAAATAAGGGAAATTCCACAGGTGAGACCATGGAGATCTTTAAACAGGTAGACAAGTTTTATTTTTCTGTTTATTTTATTATGATTGATACTCGACCAGTGCAGGATTCGAATAAGCACATCCCCATTATTCTAGGCCGACCTTTCTTGACAACTGCTGCTGCTCACATTCAATGCAGAACTAAAAATATACAATTGTCCTTTGGCAATATGACTGTGGAGCTTAATATCATCAACATTGTCAAACAACCTCATTATGGAGACGATGAAATTGTTTATATGAATTTTAATTGAAGAAATAATTGATCATAATCTTTCTTCTAACATTTGTGATGACCTTTTACTAAATTGGTTAACTACTTTAGTTTGATATTTTACCAGATTAATGCCTTATTCAATTCATCACCATTTATGGATACTAATAAATAAAAGTTAAAAGAATAGCAATTAGCACCATCTAGGAAAAATCTCATCCCATCAGAATCATTACCAAAGCTTGAGCTCAAATCATCACCCAACACTTTGGAGTATACATCATTGGGAGAATAAAGTACATTGCAAGAAATCATCTCATTATCCTGTGACGACAAACAACGAAATGAAAGTGTCATTTACCTTGCTATAATTCGTAAAGAAGATTATAGCTAGCATAATTTGAGGAGATTTGCAGCGATGAAAAAGGTAAAGATTACAAAAAGCGAATGAAAGTCTTTCATGACAAGCAAATCACAAGAAAATTTTCTACACCGGGTCAGAAAATATTTTTATTCAATTCTCGCTTACACCTATTCCTAGGTAAGTTACGTTCTTGATGGTTTGATCCCTGTATTGTTCACACTATTTTCCACATTGAGCTATTGAAATTTAAGATCCGAAGAATGGTGTCACTTTCAAAGTTAATAGACAAATATTAAAGTCATATCTAGAGTACTAACCATAAGAAGAACACAGCAAAATTGATTTGAGTAACCTACCAAATTTGAACAAAGACTTTTCCATTTCTTTTTGACAGATCCTCTTCGACTAGCTTAAGCGACTTCTACTTATTAAGCGTCATCTACGCTACATGCTCTAAGTCTATCAATCACATCCTATTTGGGATCTATGACCACCAGCGTTAGTATATCACTTTGAAGAACTAGAAAGACAACGCAAGGAAATTGAAGGTGGTATCTATGAAATCCAATTGGAACTTGAGGTAAATCATATAAGAGAACGATTGTGAGTAAGTATTTGATTATACTTTTTTTTTTTTACATTGTGTGTTTTTATTTTCTTTTATTCGCTTTCATGTGTTACTTGATTTCTCAAAATTTTATTTTATTTAAGTGTGCTTTAATTTGTTACCCTAATTAAGTGGCAAATAACGGTACTCAATAACAATTAAAGTCAGTTACTTCAATTTCTCATAATAACTGATATTTGAGGTGAAGATACGGATAAAAACACAATTTTGGCAAAACTTCACAAATGATTTTCTTCATTTTCTCATAATACTCTTCTTACAATCTATAAAGCTCGGTTCGAAAGCATGTGATGACTTATAAGAAAAAAAATCCTTACTGACATCTATTTGTTAATTGAAGCTAAAATACGATTAGCAGGTGAGTTACCTCTCAAATTTATTGCATACATACCTAGTTGCGGTAAAGGAAACTACTCAAGTAAATGAAGAGCTCGACGGCTTCTAGTTACTTCTTATAAGTGTGCCAAAATGTAATGCGATAAAAATCAGTGTACTTTAGGAATGGTATCTAGTAACAGGGAGGACAAGATTCAATTCATTAGGATTAGCTTGAATAAAGAGTTATTGGATGATATCCTTTTGTCTTTTGAAATACATCGCAGTGGATATGTATATAGAGCAATTCTCCAGTTATGGACATTATTTCAGAAAGAACATGCACGATATAGTCTCGGGAATCTGACTTCAAACGACCATGTTTGCCAGTTTATAAGAAAACTAGATGAGAAGCATATTCTCTACATATAGAGGGCGTTAAAGCCGTTTCTGAACATAAAACTAGAGGAATATGTGAGCCATAATCACAACTATCAACACATATAGTTTTCATTTACAATTCTTTTATCATTTGCATTATTATTATTATTATTTTTTTGTTCACTACTTACTTTTGACTTTTAGGCCACAAACTTCACGTGTCATTTGATAAACGCACCACTTCGTTTACAGCTGTGTATCATTATATTTATTGTCAAGATCTTTAAATACAGGCTGATTTTGTTAAATATTCACAAATTATTTTTTTGGATAGTCTCAATGGCAGCAACTTCGAGTAAACAATTTAAGACCATTTGTGTTGTTTTTGGGTTTCACTATAGAAAGTACAAGGAGTTCGTTGAGGCAACCATGGATCTTGGTCAAGTCCTAGCATAGAGAAAAATACACTTGGTATATAAACGAAGTGATCGAGGGTTATCAAGGACTATTGCAGAAGCTACTTATAATAGAGGAAGCCAAGTGCTAGGCATTATTCCGAAAGCCTTAAAACCTCTTGCATGTTTGATTTACTTGTCACATATTTCACATCCAATATTGCTTGTCTTGAATACAACCAAAATAGCGAATATTATTATTTATTATTGCATGTTTGATATCGACGTTGCATGTTGTAAATGCCACATTAAAGGTTACATGTTGCATGTATTAGGTCAGTTGTTGCATGTTTCACTCAAATGTTGCATATCTTGAAGAAAGCCAAAACAAGGAATATTTCAGAATATTCCCGTCCATTGCATGTTTGACATTCACGTTGCATGTTTGACATAGTAAGTTGCTTATTTCACATGAAATGTTACATATTGCATGTATTACATCAATTGTTGTATTTTTTATGCTATTGTTTCATGTTTGACAGCTGATGTTGCATGTCTTGAAGAAAGCCAAAATAAGAAATATTCCTCCCCATAGCATATTTGACGTTAAAGTTACATGTCTCACATGGTGTGTTGTAGATTTGACATCAAATGTTGCATGTTGCATGTTTTAAGTCTATTGTTGCATGTTGCATGTTTTAAGTCCATTGTTGCATGTCTTCAATAAAGTTGAAAAAAGGAAATATTCCTTATTGTTGCATGTTCGATGTTCACATTACATGTTTGACATTTTATGTTACATATTGCATGTTATATATATATATATATTCCCTATTGCTGCATATTTGATGTCCACATTGAATGTTTGGTATTTTATATTACAAATTTCACGTAAATTGTTAATCACTACGATAAAACTGACAATAGATAACTGAAAAAATTATCTAAAAAATGGGTGGATGTCAATGAATTTTTTTGTCATCTATATGCTTGTCACTCTTTTATAATAAAAAAATTATTTATCATTAACTTATGATAATATTTAGAAACATATGTCTGTCGTATTAAAATTAATCTCTTAATTAATATTTTTGCAAGAAAATTAATTTTCGCATATAAACTATTATTATCCAATTAATTTAACAGGTAAATTATTTAATTAATGACAAAATTTATGATTGAAATTTTCTATCATAAATTATTTTGTTTGTGACTTAATTTATGATAACTATTTTCTGTCACAGGATTTAAATCTATATTGCAAGAAATTATAATTTATTTCATTTAAATTTATGCAATCCTATATTTGAAATTCAATCACAAATTCAATATGAACCAAAAAAAAAAAGAAAATTATACATTTTATTAAGTCCAAAACCACTTTATATTAATAACATAATCCAAAAACACTTGTATCCTACAGTTATACCCAACCAAAGTAATTCAGACGACAAATTCCAGCAACCAAAAGCAATCTTCAAATTTTACAAGTAAACGTGCAGAACTCCTCCCATACTCAGTAAAATTCCAGTACATAAATTCTCGTTGTCCACAAATGCCCAACATCAAAACTCCCAAGTCCAACAGTTTGTTTCAACCTGCATATGCAACACCAATTGAATATACCCAGCACTATCATTATAAAGAATTCACTGCTAAAGTAAAACACTTAAGTTTTAGATGCAACAAAATCATTGCAAATTGAAACTCAATCTGCATGTGCAGCATTAATGAATATAGCCAACACTATTATTATGAAGAGTTATTTATTAAAGTAAAACTCCAAGCTTGGAATCAAGTTCCTATATTACATTAAAAATCAGAATTTATTTTTTAAATAGTCTAGTGTATTAAAGGACTAATAATATCTCAAACCATTTTTTTTCTTAGAAATTAGCTTAAAGAAGATAGCTTTTCTTGTATTCTTGTTTTCAAATTAGAAGATGGTTTTTTTACCAATGGTCATGCAAATATAGCCTACAGACTGCCACACATACTTGCACAGAAGGTAAGACGGCGGAAGTATAGACTTGATCAGTATGGCAGATTCCTGTTATAAAACAAAAACATAAGGAAAATAAATAAATCAACCACACAGGCCAGGAAGGGAAAAATAAAGGAAGCCCTGAAATCAAGCATATTGTCACGGGATGAGTGTTTTGTGCAGCAAACCCGTGCGGCATTTAGACAACTTTTATCGGGATGTTGCTAAGTAAGTCTTTGAGCTTCTCAATAGCTAAGCCAAGAGGCTTCCCGAAATGCTAAAGAGAAGAGAGCTAGAGAGCAATGTAGCCAAAATACGGAAATTGTATTACTAGAGAAAAGCTTACAAGAGAGCTTACAAGAGTGTTTTGATGTTTTGTTGCTTGGTTGATGCTCAAATGGCAAATGCTCACCCATATTTATAGGGAGACTTGCCTAACTCTAGAGAATTCTAAGCCTAGAGAATTCTATATAAATGTGACAAATTCTAGAGAAATTTAGGATATGTACAAGTGTGCTAGAGTTGTTAGAATTTTACGGAACATTCCAGAATCGGGCCAAGCTAGCACATCTTGGCACATTTCCTTGGGCCATTTTGGGCTCTAGTTGTGCGGCCCGTCACATCTTCCCCCACCTATGCTCGCGGTGTCCTTGTCGCGTTCTTGTGCTTGAACTTTTGGACATGCTCCGCGAATTGCCACAAATCATCTTCACGTTCCCAAGTGGCTTCACTCTCGGGGAGGTTTTTCCACTTCACCAAGTACTCGTAGTACGCTAGCACACCCCTCCTTCGAATGATTCGATCGGCAAGGATGTACTCGACATCTTTGTCGAATGCGATGACAATGGCTGTTGGGGCACGCCTTAATTCTCCGCGACTTGGGTCTCCCACGTCTTCGTGATAGGGCTTGAGAAGACTTACGTGAAAGACCGGATGGATTTTGAGCCTTGGTGGAAGCCCTAGTAGATACGAGATGTTGCCTACACGTCGGACAATGCGGAAAGGTCTCTCCTACCGTCTCACTAACCCTTTATGGACTTTCCGTAACGTCTTGAATTGTTGGGGTAGGAGTTTCATCATGGCTTGATCGCCTTCCTTATACTCAACGTGCCATCTCCGTATATCAGCTCATTTTTTCATTTTTCTCGTGGCCTTGTCAAGGTAAGCTCACGTGATGTCCGCTTCTTCGTGCCATTCGTGGGCGACCTTATGTGCCGCGGGGCTTTTTCCTCCATAAGTCGAGGCTATGGCGTTGGGAATCATGGGCTGGAATCCCATGATGATCTCGAATGGGCTCTTGCCGGTAGCCTCACTCCGTTGGAGATTATAAGAAAATTAGGCGACATCAAGCAACTTCGCCCAATCTCGCTGGTGAGCGCTTACGTAGTGCCTCAAGTACATCTCGAGGAGGGCATTAATGTGCTCGGTTTGTCCATCCGTTTGCGGATGAAAGCTTGTTAAGAACTTGAGGTCTGTCCCCAACATTTTGAAGAACTCCGTCCAAAACTTTCCCGTGAAGCGTGGGTCTCGACCACTCACAATACTTCTTGGAACACCCCAAATCTTCACGATGCATTTGACTAAGAGACGGGCTGCTTCATCTACTTTGCAATCTACAGGTGCGGTAATGAAAGTAGCGTACTTGCTGTAACGATCTACCACGACCATGATGCTGCCGCAACCTTCGGATTTAGGCAAGGCCATTATAAAGTCCATTGAGACACTTTCCCACGGCCTTGATGCTAGGGGCAGAGGCTCCAACAATCCTGCCGACAGTTAGTGATCAATTTTGTCTTGTTGGCACACAAGACAAGTCCGCACATATGCCTCGATATCGTCTCGCATGTTTGACCAAAAATATGAGGCTTGAACTAGTGCGGTGGTGTGCTCGATTACTGGGTGACCAGCCCACTTGGAGTCATGGCACTCCTTGATTACCTCTTTGCGTAAGTTTCCCCACCTTAGCACGAACAGCCGATTTCCTTTGGTGAGGAGGATGCCCTCTTCTTGCCAAAATCTCCTTGTCTTTCCTTCGAGGACCTTTTCCAACAAGTCCTTTGCCAATGGGTTTTGTTGGAGGCCTTTTTTGATGCTTGAGACAAAGTCAAACTTCGGTCGGTTCGCGTTAAGAGTGGCCAATTCTGCCTTGCGGCTTAGTGCATCCGCAACGACGTTGGCTTTGCCCAGTTTGTACTCGAGCCTATAGTCAAATTCTGCAAGGAAGTCTTGCCACCGTGCTTGCTTAGGGCTCAACTTCTTTTGTGTTTGGAAGTAGCTTGTGGCTACGTTATCCGTCATGATCGTGAAGTGTGAGCCAAGCAAGTAATGTCGCCACACTCGTAGACAATGGATAATTGCTGTCATCTCCTTTTCTTGCACGGTGTAGCGGTGTTCCGTGTCATTGAGTTTTCGACTCTTGAATGCTATTGGGTGGCCTTCTTGCATAAGGACTCTGCCAATGGCGAAGTCAGAGGCATCCGTTTGTATTTCGAAAGGCTTCGTGTGGTTCGGAAGAACTAGGACGGACTTCTCTGAAATTACTTTCTTCAAGCCTTCGAATGCACGTTGGCAATCTTCAGACTATTGCCATGTTCGATTCTTCTTGAGTAAATCCGTCAAGGGTGCCGTCTTGGCTGAGTAGACTTGAATGAATCGGCAATAGTAGTTCACCAAACCCAGGAATAAGCGTAGCTCGGGTACTTCAGTGGGAGGCTCTCAATCGAGGATGGCCTTTACTTTCGAGTTCTCCATCATCAACTTCCCAGCCGCTATCTTATGCCCAAGTAGCTCTACCTTTTCTTGAGCAAATGAGCATTTCTCCATCTTGAGGTAAAGCTCATTTTTCCGAAGTACGTGGAAGACTTGCCGTAAGTGCTTAGCATGCTCCTCAAGTGTGGTGCTTTACACCACTATATCATCCAAGTACACAACCACAAAACGGTCGAAGAATGGTTGCAGCACTTTGTTCATAAGAGTGCAAAATGTGACCGGTGCATTTGTGAGTCCGAAAGGCATTATAAGGAACTCGAAAGATCCGTACCTTGTTACGCACGTTGTCTTTGGCTCGTCTCCTTCAGCGATGCAAACTTGATAGTACCCGGAGCGCAAGTCAAGTTTGGTGAAATACCTTGTCTTACTAAGCTGGTCGAATAGATCCGTTATCAAGGGAATTGGGTACTTGTTCTTGATAGTGATCTTATTGAGCGCTCTGTAATCGATGCACATTCCCAGCGATCCATCCTTTTTATTTTGGAAAAGGACCCGTGCAACGAAAGGGGCTTTAAACGGGCGAACATAGCCTGCGTCTAGCAAATCAGCGAGCTGTTTCCACAACTCTTCGAGCTCGGGTGGCGCCATGCGGTAGGGCGCCAAAGCTGGAGGCTTCGATCCTTGCTCTAACTCTATTTGATGATCCGCCTCTCGTCTAGGTGGGAGTTTCTTTGGAAGCTTAAGAGGCATCACGTCCTTGATTTCCTCGAGGACGGCTTGTATCTTTAAATCATGTACCCCCAGCAGCAGCCTCAGCAAGCCTTTTTCTCCTTTTGTTTCTCCCTTTTCTTCTTGTTTCTTTGAGCATTTCTGCTCATTTCTCTAAATCAATACATAACATATGATGAGTAATTTAACATTGCCGTAACATAAGCTACATAAATGAAATGAGAAATATACAAGTGTACTTACGGTGCGGGGCTCTCTCCTAACAACTGCCATTACAAGATCATTAGAAATCATTAGAACCACAAACAATAAATGGAGAACAACTACTACACTGTTTAAATGGTTAAATCAATAACAAATAGATTTTGGCCATGAAGTTGATGCTGTAGTTTGTCTGTACCTCTACTGAATAGCAGCAGCTTGCTTGGCATGGGGTGGGCGATAGGTAGTATGTTTCATTGCAGTATGGTTACTAGTTCAGTTTTTGTAGAAAATGATCCTGTACCTAAATAAAAAGCAGGCACTTCAGTAAACCAAAAATAATGTGACATATCCATATATGAAGTTCATGTTCTAAAGGATTAAACAAAAGATGGAACCTTGTGGTTCTGCAACCTTTAATGAACTGACTGACTTGATGAGTTCATAAATATCACCAAACTTATCTAGTGACACTGGTTTCCACTCAGCATGGGAAAATACATGATATCAGATACGAAGGTGCTCGCTAAGGCAAACTGACAAAATAATATTTCAAGAAAGCATTATTTGCAATGACCTGGAATAACTTGTCAAACATCTTTTTGAATAACAATAATCCATTGTGGTGGAAAATTTTAATCCTTCAATAACGAATAAAATGAAAATCACAAAATAATCTTTCAATGTATCGCAGCTCACTTCTGATCAAATTAAGGTTACACTCAGACAAATCTTTAAGCCCATAAATAACCCAGAAAATCAATATCAAAATCAAACCACTGAAGGATCTCTCTACATTTGACCCAAGAATCTTTATCAGACAGCATCACCATCAAACACAGAATCACACAATTGTCAGCCTCCAATCTCTAGAATCAAAGCTCACATATGTAAATCTTTTATCCAATAACATAACCAGAGGACAAAAATAGAACATAGGCAAGAACTTTTAACCTGCAACAACAAATAGAAACCTTTAAATTAAACATAAACAAACCCAGTAGTCTTTATCTAATTACACAATCACCAGAAGATACAAAATCATAAAACAAAGCAAGAATATTGACACAGGAAAACAACCAAAGAAAGAAAGAAACCTTGGCATGAGGGTTATAGGAAGAAGAGTTGAAAACAGTCTTGGACGGAGACGGCAAGAGCTCGGACACAGTCCTCCTTAAAGTTAGTGGGTGAGGATGCAATTTGTTCGAAATAATAGCATTCGATAATAGAGTTCTAGGGCACTCCGGTTCCACATTTGGTCGTGGCGAAAGTGAAGACTCCTCCACTACCGGAGGAAGAGGCAGAATGTAGGGATTGAAGAGCAGCGACGGAGAAAAGGAGAAAGATCGTGAAAGTTGTATCTTTGAAAATCCAAACAGTGGTGGGGTTGGGTTTCTTGGGGTTTGGTTGGAGATGGGTGATGGGGTTTTTCAGAAGAGGTCGTGTGAGTGTGGCTAGGGTTTGGGTTCTTGTTGTGAGAGTAAGAGTAACAAGGGGCATGGTGAGCGTTGGGTTGACGTTTAGGACTTAGAATTTTTTTTTGTTTTATTTAGATTTATTTCAACGCACCGTTTTGTTTTATATTTTTTTTTCCTAATTTCCAAAATCATTTCATAATCTAAACGCTGCGTTTTAAATTTTAAAACAAATAAAATATTATTTTTAAATTTGGTTAAAAAAAGGTCAATATTAAATTTATATCATAATGTTTGTGCTTCAGTTAATTTCCATCACATGCATATCATAAACTCTTGATAGATAAATATTATATCACAAATATATTATTAATTATTTGATAAATTAAAATTCTATCACGACTCTATCGTAATTACATGATAAAATGTTTTTTATTATAAAATCACTATCATGTATTGTCAGTTTTCTTGTAGTGCATATTACATGTATTCCGTTAATTGTTGCATGTTTCACAATTGATGTTGCATATCTTGAATAAAGCCAAAAATATAGAGTATTCCTAAATATTCTCGTCCGTTGCATGTTTGACGTCAACATTGCATGTTTTATGTGGTAAGTTGTAGCTTTGACGTGAATTTTTGCATGTTGCATGTCTTATGTTTGTTGTTGCATGTTTGACGTGCTTGTTACATGTTTCGCGTCAAATGTTACATGTCATGAATAAAGTTAAAAAATAAATAATATTCTCAAAATTTCCTGTATTTTTATGTTTTTTGCATATTTGACGTGGGTTGTTACATATTTACTGTGATATATTACACATTTCACATCAAATATTACATGTCTTGAATATAGTAAAAATTTTAAAATTTTCCCACCGGTTTCATATTTCACGTCCTTGTTTCATGTTTGACCTGAGTTGTTGCATTTGTTTCATTACTTCTTACATGTTTTTCCTAAAATTTTGCATTTAATGTTATAATAAATAAATATAAGATAACTAAATATGAAATAAGAGTGCATTTCAAAAGTCCTTGACTATTCAAGTGATGATTTATAATTAAACTTATTTATTTAATATTCTTTCTTATTATTAATTAAGTTTAATTAAGCCAGTCTATTAAGAAACAAATATGAAAATGTTGCCCTAGTGTTAAAATTATCTGATAATTCAAGTGATTATTATTTGGTACTCCCAGTAATAATGTATCATTTTAATAACTCTTTGTTTCATTATTTTTAAATTTGTTTAATTTTTCAAGCGAAACTAACTACTATGACAATTTTAATTACCAAATAACAAAAATTTTGAGTTCAATTGGTAATTTGTAAACTTTTTATTTTAAAAATCAAATAATATAATGTTGCTTTAATTATTTTGGTTTAATTTCATCAAAACTTGTAAACGAAACTCATAAACAAAGCCATCTAAAGCTTTGTACCTACAAAAAACAAAAAAAAAAAAAAGTGTAAAGAAGAGGGTTGGGAGGTGCATGTCATACGTGAATTAATTTTCATCATCGTCTTCCATTATATGTCTTGAGCAATGGAGGCTTTCCCTTATCATTGCCATTATATATATTAAACCCCCATAGAACATAGATTTATATTTTTAAATCCTTTAAAGCCTGATATAACAAAAATAAAATTTTATAAATTATAAATTTGTAAAACATAATAAAAATTAAAAAAACTTTGCTATAGAATTGGGATTATAAAATCTCTTATGTTTCAAAATATTCGAAGCTCTTGTAATATTATAGAGTGTTTTATATATATATATATATATATACATATTTGAATATTTTGAACTTATATTTGCAGTAAACATTTGATACACATTATTATACTAAATAGATTTAATTAATTCAAATACATTAAAATTGAATTAAATTCAACTTTTTCCCAATAATTGTAATTAAGAATATATCTAATTAACTAATTTTTATTTAACTCGTACAGAAATTATAAATGTGTTCATGAAATTACACATATAAGCTTAATGGTCTACCTATTTTTTACACGATAGATAAAATGATGGCTTTGAAAAGAACTTGTAATTTGAAAAAAAAAGTCCAATTAATTACAATAAAATTACATATCTAGTGAAATTAAAGTGTCAAATTAAAGTATCAAATTAAAACCAGTGCAAATTAAAAAAAAAAGGAAAAGAAATCAGACATTATTTGTGATGTGAGTTCTATTGACATCAAGAATTTTTTTAATAAGAATTAACATCAATAAATTAAATGATGCAGAATTAATATGCACCATTTGATTCCTCTGCGGCACTTTTTTGGCTTCGTTCTTATGGAAAAGTCAGTCTAAAATTAACAATTTGAAAGACTCCATCACTTGTTCAATAGCTCTTCTTCAGTTCTTCTTTCCATCTCCGGCAGGTTGCATAACTCTTTCAATGTGCTTTTCCATATTGCCAAAATCTGCAGTGACACAATAAATATCTATTTTCGAGTTAAAGATAAAAGCAAATTGCATGCCAGCTCCATGAAAAAGCACTTAATACATTCTACTTAATTACATAAACTAATATAGGTTGAATCCTTAATAAAGTAAGCTTTGTGACAAATAGAAGTGGCCACAAATTAGAAATGCTTAATTTTTCCAAAATTTTGTGATATTGGTCAAGATTTTATCTGATTTTCCTTATATTCGTCAATTAGAATAAAAATTCAACATTGTTCATTATAATATAAAAACACTAAAATTAATTATCATGATACCATCCATAAAAGTTCAAATTATATACTAAAAATGACAGGTTGGCATCAAGCCACAAGTCTCCAATTCAAAAATTAAAAGTATATACAAATTCAAATACAAGTCTACAATACAAAGTCCCACAAAAACAAGTATGAATCCATAAGCCTCCTATGTATCTTATCAAATGATAGCCTGCAATAGAAGCAATAATACATTCAAATATCATAATCACATAACTAATCACTTCTTGCTAGCACTAATTAGAAGCACTTTCGGTACAACTATTAATGTCTCTACCCTTTGTTGAAACGATTAGCTAATTTGCAGTTCTACTATTTATTCTCCAAAAGTAATATCAACATCCAACATATGACGAGTAATGAAAACTAATTTTACAAGTAAAAAGCACTTGCCTATAAGAAGAGGTCATAATTTGTACCACTAACTACATGATGATGTTGACCCGCACTGGAAGCATTTGCAACCTATTAACAAACAAATAGCATTTTTTTATATGAAACACAAAAGGAAATGTAGTCTCTATGTCCATGATAGATATGCAGTCTATATATTTTACTATATGGTAAGATGCGAGAAAGGCATGGAAGAGCATCAAGTTGCTAGGTTTAGTTCGAAGTTGACAATTAATATTATTACGACACTTCTTACTAGGACAATAAATATTTGTTTCACCAACAACATTCACAAATGCAAAAGCTAAAAATTTGTCAATACCATTAGTATATGACTTGGATATTCGATTTGGCCAACAAACCCACTCCGTATCCATGACTATCTTCTTTTAATGCACTACAAAAGTTAGTCAAATAAATTATATTAATAAAAATATCAATATACAATTTAATGGTTTACTTCAAATTTACTTAAAACAATGCACCGTCCATAAGCTAAAAACCAATAAATAATTAAATATTCATTAGAAGTTATATATGAAAACAAGCAAAGCAATAAAGATTAGAGAAAAAGTTGAAATATTAAAGTGTATATTGATGCGGTTTTCTGCTTGTTTCCAAGTGGTGCTGTAGACTTCTTCTTACTGGTTGCTAGAACAGTATTCCTTACTAGTTCCTGCCTTTCTCCGTTCACTGGAACGGTGATGTATTCCGACCTGCATCTAAAGAAAATGTGTCAGGGGTCGCCGGATGTTTTTCCGACGAAAATTCTTCGACGCTCAAGCCAGTGATCGGGTTGATTCTTTCGGTATCCCTCTTAATCTGAGGAACTGGAAAAGTGGGATGTTTCTAGAGAAGAGAAAACTGGAGTCTGGATAGATAAATTGGAGTTGGAATCAAAAGTTTTTCAAAAAAAGAAAAGAAGAATCCCTTTACCTTGTCCCTCGTCTAGTATTTATCCCTAGTTTTCCTGCCCCCCTTTGCTTGGACGCCCATCCCCGCATTAATTGCGCCTGTGCCTTTTTGACAGCTAGGGTTGCTGCGGCACAACCTGGGGTGGTGGGATGTCAGGCGGGTATGGGTTGCCGTGATCCAATGATGATGCCGTGTAGGTCCATGTATAATAATGACACTGTGGAGGCGTGCGCTAGTCATCGGTAATAGTGGTGAAACCCTACAACGTGGGGTACCTGTCAGTCATCGATCGTCGTGACAAGTTATCAGGAAAAGGGGTTGTCATGCCTAGATCTGCTCTGCCCGGGCTCTGGTTCCCTCTGTTCATGGTGCTTCCCGTAACATGACCGGGTCCTGCCCAATGGTCGATGATCCCTTTTACCCGAGCAGGATGAGAAGATCAGGATCTGACTAGCCTTGGAACACTTAACCTCGACCAGCTTTGACACCGAGTAGGGGTGTTTTCGTGCTATAATTAGGTCTTCTGCTCTGGCTGGATTGTCCTCGAGGGGGTCTGCTCGGCATTGCCCAAACACCAGTCCCTAGGTAAGTCTTGAGAGTGAAACAAGATAAGACTGGAAAATTCTTGTTTGAGCGGTTCCCCCTTTTTTACTCTCTAACGCTGAACTGTCCATCTTTTCCATCACTTCACATTTAATGCGAGAAGCGTGGGCTGATCTGGACCGTTTTTTTGAATTTTAAAGAGGCGATTACTTGAACAGTCACGTCCCCTTGAGTAACGTGCCGTCTGTTGGCATGACTTGCTTTCCCCTTTATAAACTCTTAATTTCTCCATTGTGTCTTTTCTTATTTCCACACTTTGCTCAGATAAAAGCAGCCGCCTGTAAGAGAAATTCACCTTCTTCTTCACCGTCGTCGTTATCTGCCTTCATCAAATCTGTTTCAGGTATAAACTCTTCTTCTTTCTCTTGTTCTCGTCTTTTTTCATTTTATGGGTTTCTGGTTTCCCACTTGGTAGACTGTGTTCCTAGGAAAAGAGAAATGTCAGGCACTCAGCAACCCCACCGGATGTCCCCTGAAGAATCATCTTCTTCGAGTGACTCCAAGGCCACTAGGGGGGTTCCGGTTAGAGTCCTAAGTCTGGAAGATGTCGAGGCTGTAGGGAAACCCGACCGCAACTAAGGCAAAGGGCCGGCCAAAAGTCAGAGGCCGAGTCGTTTGCCATAGATAATATGAGGTGTGAGACTTCACACCAAGATTTACATCGGCTTAGGGCCATGTATCACATTCCTGCCAGTGTTGATCTACATCTTCTTGGAAAAAGTAATACACCTAGTCGTCTTCCTCGAGGGTATGTCACCCTCTATTTAGAATGTTTCAAGTGGGGCGTTAGGTTGCCCATTCAGCTCTATTTTACTCGGGTCCTTTCCCATTTGCATCTGGCACCGGGGCAGTTGAACCCGAATGTGTGGAGGGTTCTGCCGGAGCTGTATATCCTGTGGAGGTGGTGCAATTTGGACGAGCTGACAGTAGATGAAATAAAGCATCTCTACTAGTTGAAGAGCAGTCCAAAGAACGCGGGCTGGTACTACCTCGCTTCCAACTTGAAGAGCAAGAAACCCATCACTGACCTCCCCACCTTAAGTGGCAACTGGAAGGGAAAATTCTTCTTTGCCGGGGGGAACTAGGGGCGAACAATCTCTGCCACCGAGGAGGTTTCTCAAATTTCTTCTCGCTTTTGTACCCCAGGTCGTTTGCTGCTCATTGTGTTTTCTACTTTGACTTTTCTGCTTACTCTCTCTTATTATTTTTTTTGGTCTTGTTTGCAGTCTCTTGGAGTGTGTCATATCGAGTTAGGGAGGAGCAGCAGACGCATATTAGTACCGTATTAGACAACGCGAGCTCGTGTAGAGAGTTATTGACTCGCCAGCACTTTGCGAGTTTAGTTTAATCCCCGAGAAAGGAGACATGAGCGGTATTCTCTCTCGGTTTAAGAGGCCCTCGAGGGCGGTGGAGAGACTGAGCAGCTCCTCTGCTCCAGCCAAGAGGTCTAGAGTTGACCTTGCTGCCTCGCCAATCAGGGCTATTCCACCTGCTCGGGAGGGCGAACGAGCAGCCGAAGTATCTTCCCACAGGGGCCTGAGAGTTGTTGTCCCCGCTAGATCCAGATCGGGACGCTCTCAGGAGTAGCAGCCCAATTTCGCTGATCCTTATGTCAGAGATTTTACCAAGCACATAGAGGAGAAGTTCGTGGAGGAGTTGGAGTCCTTCAGTGTTAGAGAATTAGCCAACATGTTCCAGTGCCTCTCGTGTCAAGCTACGGCTGCCTCCACTGCCTTCAAGACCAAGGCCATGACTTTTTGGAGGAAGATCAGGGCTGATAATCAGGGCTTGAGGCAGGAGCTCGAGCAAAAGAAGGAGGAAGCAGCGAAGCTTCGCATTGACATCTTCATCTTCGAGGAGAAAGCTGCCTTAGCGGAGTCCAAGTCTTCCTAGCTGGAGAGGGAGCTGTCCACGGTTTGGGACAAGCTTGTAAACGCCCGCAAAGACCTCGATGTGCAGAGGTTTGCTTTCGAGAGGACTATGAAGGTAGATAGTTCTCGCCTTCAGCATAAGGTGGACTCCTTAGAGAATCGACTTGTGGAGGAATACAATAAAGGGTGACCTTCAACTATGAGTGCATCATATCCGTCCTAGGCAAGGAATACCATGAGCTAGATATGTCTAAGCTTGAGGCGGGTGTGGATGCTTACATGAACGAGCAGGATTCTCGGACTCAAAAGCCAAGGGATCCTTCTACTTAGGAAGAAGCGGATGCTGCAAGGTCCGGAGAGGCTGTTCCTCCAACCGTTGAAGCCTCAGCTGCTTCTGCCGCCAATGAGGATTCTCGAGTTGCCCCCTCTTCTGAATCTCCAGTCCCCACTGCTAGCCCAACTGTTCAAGCCCCTTGATTGGCTTTGCTGTACTATTCTTTTCTTTTCTTTTCTTTTTTTGTACTTGTAACTTAAGCAATGAAATAAAGAATACATATTTCTTACTTTGCCTTCGTATTCTTAATATATCCCAAAACTTTCTATAGGGTAAATTTCTAGCAAGCCTTGAGCCTTCCCCATATAATTGTAACTATGGTTTGCTTCTGCTCGCCTTGCCAACATGTGATCAACTGGACAAAACCCTTATGAATTTTGGCTGCTTTACCTTAACCCAAACAGACTTTAAGTCCTGAGGCCGTGGTATCTTTCTGCGTGAGCTTATTGTGCTCGAGCTTATTCTGGATGTGTCTACCTTTTGGTCTCACCCAAAGTTAGATTTTGAGATTTTGGCTTTTAGCTTCATTTGCGAGCTTATCTAGCTCGAGCTTTTCTGGCTTATGCTTGGCACCGTCTCGCCTTAAGTTTAGGCTTTGAGATTTATGGCCTTTACATTTCTTCGTGAGCTTATTCTATTCGGGCCTCCACTTGGCTTATACTTGGCACCGTCTCGCCTTAGGTTAGGCTTTGAGACTTAAGGCCTTTGCATTTCTTCGAAAGCTTATTCTGCTCGAGCCTTCACTTGGCTTATGCTTGGCACCGTCTCGCCTTAAGTCAGGCTTTGACACTTATGGCCTTTGCATTTCTTTGTGAGCATATTCTGCTCGAGCCTTCATTTGGCTGATGCTTGGCACCGTCTCGCCTTAAGCTAGGCTTTGAGACTTATGGCCTTTGCATTTCTTTATTTTCATAAGCTTTAATATGCTTACATGGAATTGATTAGTTATGGAAGCATTTTTCTCGCTTTTATTCATGTAAAAGATTTTACACATTTCTAGTGCGGAGGAAACTGAACACTAATGCTTGTGATGCAAGGGAACTTACTGGAAATATTTCATCAAATGTTGCGCGTTCCATGACCTTTTAACTTCTCGTCTATATAAATAAGTCAGCCTGTATACCCCCAGGCCGACTACTTACGAGACCCTGTAAGGACCTTCCCAGTTCGGGCCCAACACCCTCTGCCTGTGATCTTTGGTGGTTTGGTTCAATTTTTTAAGTACCTAATCTCCTACTTGGAATCGGTGAATGTGCACATTTTGGTTGTAGTAGTGGGCTACCCTCTGCTGGTATTCTGCCCTCTTCCTTGCTGACCTTTCCCTTTCTCCTCCAGCAGATCCAAATTCGCACACATCTGCTCGGCGTTCTACTCCTCATCGAAGTGCTCCGTCCGATGCGTGCCCATCCCTATCTCTGCTGAGATCACTGCTTCATGCCCGAATGCCAAGGAAAACGGTGTCTCTCCTGTGGCAGTTTGTGTGTGGTCCTATAAGCCCACAACACACCAGGCAGCTCGTCGACCCAACCTCCCTTCTGCTCACCCAGTCTGGTCTTCAGGAGACGCTTTATAGTTTTGCTTGCGGCCTCTACTTGCCTATTTTCCTGTGGGTGTGATGGCGAGCAGAACTTTAGTTTTATCTCCATATTTCTACAGAAGTCTTTAAACTTGTTGTTGTCGAACTGCCTTCCGTTGTCTGTGACCAGTGAGTAGGGGATCCTGTACCTACAAATTATATTTTTCCAAATAAAGTCTATGGTTTTGTTTTCTGTGATACTTCTTAAAGCTTCCACTTCAACCTATTTAATAAAATAATTAATTACAACCACGGCATGCATTGCAGATGCTCTACCTTTTGGTAGTGGTCCTATCAGGTCGATTCCCCATTGAGCAAATAGCTATGGTAAGTTCATTACTGTGAGGTTTTTGGGCGGCTAAGCCATGTAATTAGCGAAACTTTGACAATTTTTGCAGCTCTTGGTCTTTTCTTGTGCGTCTTGGTGCATTCGAGGCCAGAAGTACCCTTGCCTTAAGGTTTTAAAGGCTAGAGATCTTGCGCCAGAATGGTTTCCGCAAATCCCTTCATTTATCTCTCTAAGGACGTAGTTGGCTTCCTCCTTGTCTAAACAACGTAGCAGTGGCAGGGTGTATCCTCGCCTGTATAATACTCCGTCGATCAGTGTGTACCTCGCTGCTTGACATCTCAGCTTTCTCGCCTGCTTCTTGTCGGCAAGCAATATCCCTTCCTTGAGATAAGAGATAATTGGATCCATCCAGGTGCTGCTCGAGGACAAGCTCATTACCTCGTCTTCCTGCTTGATACTCGAGCAGGTCCTGATCTCCACTAGAGTGGACTTGGGCATCTTAGGGTCAGAGACAGCGGCCATTCGTGCTATCATATCTGCCCGAAACTTCTTAATTAACTGTCTCACCTTTCGAAGGTAAGCTTCCATCTTCTCGTCTTTCGTCTAGAAGCTTTCGTTGAGGTGGTTTGCTATCAGCTGAGAATCTGTTCGGAGCTTCACTTCTTCTGCCTTCACTACCAAAGCGAGCTTTAGTCCTGCAATCATAGCCTCGTATTCGGCTTGGTTATTGGTGGCTTTAAACTCGATCTTTACGGCATATTGTACTTCTACCCCATCAGAACTAAGAAGCACTACTCCTACTCCCGCTTCTTGATCTCCACATGACCCATCCACTGTAACCGTCCACACTTTGCCTTGAGCAGGGGAGCCTGCTGCTCGCTCGTTGTCTGCCCCTTTGTCTGACTCTGTACACTCGAAGACAAAGTCTGCTAGAGCTTGTGCTCTGATTGTTATTCGGGACTGGTAGGTGATGTCAAACTCGCTCAGCTCTATCGACCACCTTACCAGCCGGCCCGAGGTCTCTGGCTTGTGTAGGATCTGTCTAAGTGGTTGGTTCGTCAAGACTGCTATCGAGTGTACTTGGAAATAAGGCCTCAGCTTCCGAGCCGCTGTTACTAGTGCAAGTGCCCACTTCTCCACCGGTGGATATCGAGTCCCCGCCTCTAACAAAGCTCTGCTCGTATAATATACGGGGCATTGCACCCCTAACTCTTTCCTTATTAAAATCGAGCTCGTTGCCGGTTGCGACATCGCCAAATATAAGTACAGAACTTCTCCTGCTCGCGGTGTTGATAGCAACGGGGCTTTCAGCAAGTACTCCATTAGCTGTTGGAATGCCGCTTCACACTCTGGTGTCCACTTCATCTTTCTCCCTTTTCTCATCTTCTAGAAGAATGCATGGCTTTTGTTTGTTGCTCAGAAGATGAATCTATTGAGGGATGCTAGCTTACTCGTGAGGCTTTGTATTTCCTTGAGAGTGCGAGGGGACTTCATGTCTATCACTGCTCTTATCTTCTCCGGGTTGGCCTCAATTCGCCTGTTACTGACCATGAAACCCAAGAACTTTCCGGAACCCACTCCAAAGGTACACTTTTCTAGATTAAGCTTCATCCGGTATTCCCTCAAATGTGCGAAGGTCTCTTCTAAGTGCTTCACACGTTCTTCTGAATCCTTGGACTTGGTGATCATGTCGTCCACATAAACTTCCATCGTATGGTCGATCAGCAGCTTAAAAATCTTGTTCACTAGTCTATGGTATGTTGCCCCTGCGTTCTTCAGGCCGAAGGACATGACCTTGTAGCAAAATAGGCCCTAGTTGGTGATGAAAGCCGTGCACTCCTTGTCTGGCTCGTGCATAGGGATTTGGTTATAACCTGAGAAGGCATCCATAAAGCTAAGCAGATTGTGTCCTACTGTGGAGTCAACCAACTGGTCTATCTTGGGCAATGAGAAGCTGTCCTTTGGATAGGCTTTATTCAAACCGTTGAAGTCTACGCATATTCTCCATTTCCCGCTTGCCTTCTTCACTAGTACCACGTTTGAGATCCATTCAGGGTAGTTGACTTCCCTTATGAATTCTACCTTCAACAGCTTCTCAACCTCACCATTCATGGCCTCATACCTCTCCTGGTTGACGCACCTCCTCTTCTGCCTTACTGGTTTCGCGTCTTTCTTTACTGCCAACCTGTGGCATGCCACTTTTAGATAGATTACAGGCATATATCTTCATGCGTCCAAACAAACACATCAGAATGTGCTCGCAAGCACTCGACCAAGCTTTTTCTCAACTGCTCGCTAATGCTCAAGCTGATCCTGACCTTCTTCTCTTAGTCGTCTGGCCTTATCACAACTTCCTCAAATTCTTCAGCGGGCTCTTGCATCATTTCCTTTACCGCTATAGCATAGCAGCTTCTCGCTATCCTTTGATCACCTTTGACAACTTCCACTGCTCCATTCGAACGATACTTCAAGGCTAAGTAGTGGGTGGACATTACCGATTGGCTGATCCTCATAAAAGGCCTCCCCAATATTGCCTGGTAGGGGCTGACTTCATCCACAACTACGAAATACAACATCATGCTCTTCTCAAAGGGCTTTGAGCCCATGGTTATTGGAAAGTTGACAATACCTAGAGGGGTTAGCCTTCCCCCTCCGAATCCTTTTAGAAAGGTGCTCGTCTGCTCGAGCCTCACATCCGCTATTCCCATATCATCGAGAGTGGATTTGAAGAGGATATCCACTGAACTCCCCGAGTCCACCAACATCCTGTTGAGCTCTCTGTTGGTGACATTTGCCTTTATAACAGAGGCGTCCTCGTGGGGGTATAAGACCCCTCTTCATTCTCCTCTATCCACATGATCGGTACTTGTCAAATTTTAGCTCTCTTTGCAGTGGGACAGTGAGCAGGACTTCCCAACTAGCAGAGGCATATCTGCTATAGTTCTTTCGAGCCCTGTTTGAATTTTTAGCCACCGTGGGCCCTCCTGCTATCACCCTCACAACAGATGGTTCGCGGTCCATGTCACAGGCTTGGCCATCCCTTCTTTCACTGAAACGGTGATGTATTCTGACCTGCGTCCACAGAAAAAGTGTCAGGGGTCGCCGGGTGTTTTTCTGACGAAAACCCTTCGACGCTCAAGTCAGTGATTGGGTTGATTCTTTCGGTTTTCCTCTTAATTTGAGGAATCGAAAAAGTGGGATGTTTCTATAGAAGAGAAAACTGGAGTCTAGATAAATAAATTAGAGTTGGAATCACAAGTTTTTCAAAAAAACAAAAGAAGAATCCCTTTACCTTGTCCCTTGTCTGGTATTTATCCCCCAGTGTTTCTACCCCCTTTGCTTAGATGCCTATCCCCACATTAATTGCGCCTGTGCATTTCTGACAGCTAGCGGTTGTTGCGGCACAACTTGGGGGCGTGGGATGTCAGGCGGATATGGGTTTCTGTGACCCAATGATGATGCCGTGTAGGTCTGTGTATAATGATGACACTGTAGAGGCGTGCGCCGTTCATCGGTAACAGTGGTGAAACCCTACAGCGTGGGGTTCCTGTCAGTCATTGATCGTCGTGACAAGTTGTCGGGAGGAGGGGCCGTCATGCCTAGGTCTGCTTTGCCCGAGCTCTGGTTTCCCTCTGTTCATGGTGCTTCCCGTAACATGACCAGGTCTTGCTCGGTGGTCGAGGATCTTTTTTACCCAAGCAGGATTAGAAGATCAGGATTCGACCAGCCTTGGAGCACTTGACCTCGACTAGCTTTGACACTGAGCAGGGGTGTCTTCATGCTAGCGATTAGGTCTTTTGCTCTGGTTGGATTGTCCTCGAGGGGGTGTGCTCGGCATTGCTCAAACAGTGTATATAACAATTAAATGTTCATTAGAATTTACGTATGAAAGAAAATAAAGCAAACAATGATCAGAGAAAAAAATAAAATATTAAAGTATTTGACAATCTTCCAATAACAATTAAAGAGCAAAACACAAGTTCAAGTATAAAAAGATAATGATTGTATTTTCTGAAGTCGAATTGTATCCCTAGCTTATAGAGCTATGTTGTATAGACCTTGCAATTTGTTTCCTTCTTCATTTTAATTTTTTTTTATCTAATTTCTCTTGTTTAATTGTTATATAAATTTTTATTAAATCACTGCTGCTATTTGTTGTTGGACTTGCTTTTCTATGTCAGCATAACTTTTGCATCTTTGCTTATTTTATTAGATATCGAACAATATATGAGACAGTGTAACCATGATAGTAGACTAATAATAACAAATAATTATGTATTTGTTAAGTATATTATTTATAGAGTTGGCGTTATATCAAGTCTAATTAAATTAGAATTTTATTTATTGCATATCTTGTAATAGTATTTAATTTATTAATTCTCTAATTTAGTGTCATTCTGATTTATTAGGAATATTTGTTTCCTCATTTAATTAAATGCTTAATTTAGTAAGTCAATTAATAAAGGGATTATATAATTAGCGCATAGGATTTATTTAGAGCAAGAAGTTGGTTTAAACAAGAAGTTTATTAAATGTTCTAGATATTCCTTAAGAGATAAATAAGGCAAGAATATCAAATTTATTCCTATTTAGATATATAGGAATTATAAGAGGAAACAAGCTTTTATTTAGAAAGAATCCAAGTTATTTATGAATTGTGATTTTGTGAAACCCTAATGCCTATATAAAGAGAGGTATTTCACAATTAATGGTGCACAATATAAAGCATAAATCAGAGAAGCAAGATTCGGCCTCCTCCTTAGACCGGATTTAACTCATAATGTTGTGTTGATTTATTTTCTTCATTCAAGTCATGTAACGAAATTATTTCTTTTTATCTTTATGAAGAGTTTATATGGATATTTGATCACTAGACATTGAAAATTTGTTATTGATCACTTTGCAAAGTGCCTTGAGGATCGTGGATAAAGATGGGTAATAGTTATTTAAGAGAAGCAAATTCAGTATAAGGTTGAGTAAGCTGTATAGTGATAAACTGTAAGTGAGAGTCTTAAGCTTGATCCATCGGTTATAACATCTCAACTTAGAGAGTTATTTTTCGTATGGACGTGGCCTCGTGGATATAGGATTAATTAATCTAAACCACGTAAAAATCTTCAAATTGTGTTTTGAGAAATTAATGTTTTGATGCAGATGAACAGTACTTGTAAACAATACTCATGAGCAGTAATAATGAACAGTAGCGAAGAACAATATTTTTAAAAATTAATTTAGTTTAATTAATTTTATGTTTTAATATAACTAAATTAATTATATTGAAGATTCTGCGTACATCTATTTATAATAGATCTGAATTTCTTTCAATTAGTATCAAAATAGGACACTAACAATTTATTTGGTGAGAATCTTGGAGCCTATATCTATTTTGTAAGTATGAAGTTGCAAAGAGAGGAAGGCTCTTTGGCTCGTCCACATTTACTTGATGGGACAAATTATGCTTATTGGACGCAAATGATGGAAATTTATCTAATAGCTATTGATGAAAGAGTTTGGCAATGCGTACTTACTGGATATACTCCACCCACCAAGTCTGATGAAAATGGTGAAGAATCTCCGAAGCCAGTCAAAGAATAGTCTAATGACGAGCTTGACACATCTAGAAATAATGCAAAAGGACTTAATGCTATAGCCAATGGAGTTTATGCATTTTAACATCAACTAATTTCTACATGCAAGACATCTAAAGCTACTTGGGATATACTTTAAAGTACTTTTAAAGTACTTTTAAAGGCGAAAATATAGTAAAATGTTCTAAACTTAAAAACATTACATATAATTTTGAGAACTTGAAAATGCATGAGCATGAAACCATATCTGAATTTAATTCTACAATCCTTACTATGGTTAATGATTTTTTTGCTCTTGGAAAACCTATTTTTGAGGAAAAAGTTTGTAGAAAGATCTTAAAATCTGTTCATCTTAGATATCATCTTAAAATTTTGGTCATTGAAGAATATGTTGATATGTCTACCAAGACTAGAGGTTCTCTCATAGGAAAGTTGATGGTATATAAGACTAAGTAATTAAATTTGAATCCCAAGTGTTACTTTTCAGGCTGAAACACGGGTTTCCTAGCCAAACCAAGTGAGGACGATGATCCATATGTGTACATGGACATAGAATTAGAAAATACCAAAAAGTCACTCAAGATGATGAATTCTGAAACTCAAAAGTTAGATAACATCTTGTCAATTGGAAAATCTAGCTCAGATCATCATGGCCTTGCATATTAAAATGGTAAAGACTCAAATTCTCAAGATGTGTTCGTTAAAGTTTCTTCACTAATAGCTTCTCCACCAGTAGTTAAAAATTCATATCATTAAAAAGGTAAAACTGTTGCACATTCTTCACTAATTCATCAAGAAAAGAACAACAGGTTTATTCCTACATGTCATTTTTGTCATGTTAAAGGAAATATGAAACCTAATTACTTTAAAGTAATAAAATATGTGACAAAATCTATGTTCTTTAATTATTTTTATGAAAATCCTAGGATAACACATAGACTTAAGGTTGAGACAAATGAAAATAAACCTAAAACCACTTGGATAAGAAAAACTAATTATAAAGATTATGTTTCCTTTATTTCCTTAAGAACTTCTACTATTGACTTATGCTACTTTGATAGTGGTTGTTCTAGACACATGACAGTTGATAGAAGTGCTTTAATCAATTATCAAAAAGTTGATCGAGAAAATATACTTTTGGTGATGGTGTGAAAAGTTGTGTACTTGGATAGGCAACATTGAATTTGGAAGGTTTTCTAAAACTTGACAATGTTCTACATGTGGAGGATCTCAAAGCAAATCTACTCAACATCAGTTAAATTTGACATTAGAAACTTTTCATAAACTTTGATAGGAACAAATTTCGTGTTCTTGATGTTGATGGAAATTTATATTTTGGAAAGAAATCGATGATCTGATCACTGTTATAAATTAACTAGTTTAATTATTTACCGTAAGACCACTCTTGATGACACAGAATTATGACATTAAAAGCTATGTTATTTAAACTACAAGTTACTAACCATAATATAATTATCAAAAGTTTTAGGTCAAGTTGTAATTTTTGAAATAGTATTACTGTAACAAAATTCAAATGCATAGTAACTTCACTGTAACAAGCAACTAGTAGGCTAAATTAAGCGATTAACTGCTTTTCCGTGAGTCTTTATTAATAATGGCTATATTTTTAGTCCAAAATGTATAAACTCAAATCCAATCTATTTCTAATAACTTAAGTAAGCAAAAACAATATCATGCAACATAATTTGAGCTTCCATTTCGCAAATCATCATATATTAAATCTATATTATGCTATCATTTATATATCAACTTTAAAAGAAAGTGTTTGTTATAATCATTGAATTCTATAATCATTGAATTCTTTGTAAACAACATTTAGAATACATTAAGGACACTGCGAGTTTTTTATGATGCCATTTGGGTTGATTAATGCACCAACAACATTTATAGATATGGTATTTAGTAATTACCTAGATTGGTTTTAATTGTGTTGATTGATGACATTTTAGTCTATTCTCAGAGAGAGGAGCATGTTGAACAATTGCAGATTGTTCTGTAAACTTTGAGACAAAAATAACTTTATGACAAATTTAGTAAGTGTGAGTTTTGGCTAGACAGAGTAGTAGTTTTAGGTCATGTGATATCATCTGAAAGCATTTATATCTTCAAAAGATTGAAGCAATTTTAAAATGAGAAAGACCCTTAAACATCATAGAGGTTTAGAGTTTCCTCAGCTTGGGCGGTTATTATTGCAGATTTATGGAAGGATTCTCTAAGATAGCTACCTCTGTGAAATGATGAACTAAGAAAAATGCTAAATTCCAGTAAAATGATGACTGTGTAAAGAGTTTTCAAGAACTTAAGGCACGTCTAACCTCAATATTAGTTCTTCCACTTCATCTGATAATGAAGTATTTGTGGTACACAGTGATACTTCTAGACAAGGATTGGACTGTGTGCTAATGCAACATACTAAAGTAATGGCCTATGCTTTTAGGAAACTTAAGAAACATAAGCAGAACTACCCAATTCATAACTTAGAGCTAGCGGCAGTAGTGTTTGCACTCAAGATATGGAGGCATTATTTATACGGGGTAACATGTCAGAATTTCACTGATCATATGAGTCAAGTAATTGCTTACTCAGATAGAGTTGAATTTGAGACAAAAAATGTGGATTGAGCTAATCAAGGATTGTGATTATACAATTGATTATCATCCTAGCAAAGTGAATGTGGCAGCTGATGCACTAAGTAGAAAATCCTCTAGTTCTATAGGTCATTACTCTGCTTTCACAATGCATCTGGGCAGTGCGACGATGCACTACTCCTTAAGGGGCCATTATTGGTGGCAGGGCATGAAGAGAGAAATAGTAGAATTCATTTCTCAGTGTTTAGTATATCAGTAGATTAAGGTTGAACACCAGAGGCCTGCAGGGTATTTCCAACTGCTTTCTCAGTGTTTAGGTAGATGTTGATTGACTTACGAAATCTGCTCATTTCTCATCATTCAAAATTACCTATTCGATGGACAAGTTAGAGAATATTTATGTAGTTAAGCTAGTTAGCCTTCATGGAGTAATTATGTCTATTGTCTTATATAGTGATACTCAAATTACGTATAAGTTATAGACCAGTTTACAAAATACTTTGGGCATGAGGTTGAAGGTTTAGATTCTCTAAGCATGACTAAAGGTGAATTTCAAAGATGAAATTCTTATATATACTATAGAATGGATCTGTACTATAGAATGATGCAGGAGATGGTAATTAAGAGAATGGCCCAAAAAGAGATGGTTGATGATCAATCCTTGCTAGTTCTTCTTTCAATCGCCTGGTCTTAGCTTCTTTTTTATTAAACTTAGGATTATAGACTCGATCTCTGAGCATTTACATCAGAATTGCATCAAGCTGAGCTATTTTGGCTTTCAAGTCCGCATACATCTTGTCCAATTAAGAAGATAAATTATCGACTTTGGTTGTGTTTACTATGACTTGGTTGGCGACGATATCAACTTTTGCATCAATTCTTTCTAAAGCTTGATTCTAGACTCTAGCTTTTTGTGTTTGCCAGTTCAGAATAGGTTCAAACTGTCAGGATTCTTCTAGTTGGCCCAATGGTGTTATTGGTTAGGAGACATAAGGTTGAGTGACAACCTTAGTCTGTGGGTCTGTCTATTTCTCAAGTGGAGGAAATTGATCTTGAAAATATCCTTGAGAAGATATCATGAAAGAGGATCTGATCGGAGGTGAAGGATTCTTTTGTCTTTTGGGTAAAGCATCTTCTTCATGCAGTATATGCATTCCATCGAATCTAGATGATCTGGTGGAAGGATACACTGTAGCTTGCATGTTGAGTAAGGTAGTTTGGACTTTGACTTTCTACGCCGCCTTCCGCGTAGAAGTTCATCATCTTTAGAATCAGATTTATCCTGACAGGGACAATCTGGGTCACACATGTCACTACCTAGTGCATCCCAGAGGAAGTGGCCATCTATTTTTGTAGGATCGATTAGCGTGCCTTCATATTGAAGCTGTGAATAGGCAAATCTTCTTGGATTGTCAAAACAAGCTAGATCATTACACTATAAAATAATGAAACTCTGGGAACTTTTGTTGATAGCTCCTGGAAATGCATACTGACTGTGCCCTCAGAACGTTTCTGAAATAGTACATTAGATGTTTGGATAGTACTTAGATAGTATGTTATTGCCCGTCCATTGAGGTCATGGTACAACTAGATTATTCCCCTATGTACTTGTTTAGTGACAATAGATATATAGTATTTGATATTATGAGTGATATAACTTCCTTGATTTTATGCAGTAGTATGTATTATATTGATACCAGTGCATGATTTACAATTAAATAAGTTATTTAAGTTTCTTAGGATAATTTAATGAAATCATTTTTTGAAATGAGACAATTATTTTTAAGTAAAATTATTTTCAACAAAACTGCTATCCACTCACTTAATTTTATACTCACCCTATTTTTATTATATTTTGCCCTATACAAGAGATTTGTAGGTACAATAATCGACCTAGAAGTGATAGATATTTTATTTATGGCCAGGTGATGGTGCTAAAAGTTGTAGATATTTTTGGGATATTTAGATTGTATATTTTTATTATATTTTAGTGATAGAAAATAATGTATTATATTATAATACTAGATATTCGGATGATATTTAATATATCGATTGAGGAGATTGGTTGTTGGAGTTAGTAATATATTGAATTACTTTGGGAATGTTCATTTTACAAATTTACAGGTTGAGAATGTTATATTTAGAGGAGAGATTCTGCCAAAATTTTGGTAGAAATCTAGTTAATAAGTTTGGTAACAGACTTATGAGTTGTTATTAGATAGACTCACCTTGGGAAAATTTGGGACGGATTGTTTCAGTCACATAAAGTCGTTCATGATAAAAAAAATATCTGAAGTACTATAGTTACTCCATATAGACCTTATGGGACCAATGCAATTTGAAAGTTTATTTAGAAAAAGGTACGTATTTTTGTGTGTGTATGATTTCTCTAAGTATACATGGTTTATTAAAGAAACATCATATACATTTGATGTGTTCATAAAACAATGTCAAAATGTTAAAAATGAACAAGATTGAAATATTGTCAGAATTAGGAGGGATAATGGCAAAGAATTTAAAAATGGTGTTGTAGAGAGAAAGAATAAAACCTTACAGGAAATAGCTCAAGTTATGTTAAAATTAAAGAAACTTTCAAAGAGATTATGGGTCGAAGCTTTTAGCACTACTTTCTACACCATTAATCAGGTTTATCTATATCTAAGTATTAAGAAAACTCCATATGAGTTGTGGATAGGTAAGAAACCAGGTTACTTTTATATTTTTTGGAGCATATGCTTTATATTGAATAATTGTATATTGAATAATTGTGAGTGTTTCGGTAAATTTGATTAAAAAGTGATGAAGGTATTTTTCTTAGATATTCCAATAATAGCTGAGCAGTTCATGTTATGTTTATAATATGAGAACGCATAGCATTATTGAATCTGAAAATGTAGTTATTGATGATTATCAAGATTTTACAGATTACTCAATTAAGGAAGAAATAAACAGCCTTCTAGAAACACCAAGTGTTGTTGTTCCCGCAAATCAAATCATTAAAAAAGATCAATCTAGTGAACTATCTTTGAAAGAAAAAGCCTTTACAGAAAATACAACTAAGGAAACCCTAGAAGGTCCAGGAAGTTTAAAGGAGAATATTTTAAAGCTTTAGGCAATTATGGACTTGCATGACCTAATCAGAAATGAAAAAATGGTCAGAAAGGAACTAATTTTCAGGCAATCATGAACTTGCATGACCCATCATCAAGAGCTAAGAAGAATCACAAATCTAATCTTATTTTAGATAATCTTGATTAACAAATGGTCACAAGGAAAATGTATTGTAAGATTTACTTGTTTTGTATCATTAACTGAACCGAAGACCATGTTTGGTTGACAGGAGACGTGGGAGAAAGGGGGTGAATTTAAAATCCTTATTGATTTCTTTGTTTGGTTGGAATAAAGTGAACGGAAATTAATTTCCATAGAATTTCAATTTCTGCTGCAGTAAGGAATTCAAATTCTTTTTTAAGAAGGTAGAAATTCTGATTCCATGACTTAGAAAAATTAAAATTTTCATTTCTAACCCTATAACATTTCTTAATTTTCCATTTTACCCTTACTTAAAATTTTCAAGATGAAACACTAACATTTTTTCTATCTTACGATTGCTCTCTAACCAACAACCTCCTTTTTGATTTTCATTGCATTTTCACACTGTTGCCATCGATTCATCATAAATTGTTGGTAAATTTTATAATTTTGTAGCTTTATTTACTTGTTGATATGTTGATTTTTTTTTTTGATTTGTTGAGTTTATGATTCTGTTTATTTCCTGAGAAAATTATGGCTGAGTTATTTTTGTTTTAATTGTTGATTAGGTTGTTGTTAAGCAAATCATCACACGCCCATCTCCCTCAAGTTTGCTTCTTATTTTTCTTTTCATTAATTTTTTGCTATTGTTGCTTTAATTTGATACTGCTTTATTTGGAGAGGATGAATGAATTGTTAGAGTTTGCTGTATTGATTGATGCAAATCAAGTTTTTGCACATTTTATTTTATAACCTTAAATAATGCTAGTGCCTTACATGTCCAAATTCATTTTATTTTATTTTATTTGCCAATTTTTATACCTTCCATAACAAATATTAAAGTGAACTAGTTGACTTACTAACCCAACTCCATGTCGGGTGTAAAATAGATTCAAATTGAAGTTTGAAAGGGAAGAAGATGAAATAAACATAAAAAATTAATCTTATTAATAATAGCTAGCCTATTTGTGAATGTATATAGTATATATCTTTTTTTAACTCAGAAATGATGTTATTATTATATACTTAACAAATTGTGCTACTTATTTCCTGTGCTTTTTATTTTTTTATTTTTATTTTTTCCCCTGTAAGTAAACTTTTGCAATTATATGTATATCCTGCAACTTTTAACCTTATTAATTTTATTAAGTATATATGTATGACTTTTTTGTTTAATTAAGACATGGATAACTCTTTGCGTAGACATGGATAACTCTTTGCGCAATCATGGATGACTTAGGCTTAGCTGAAATAGATAATATGGGGAAGAAAAAATTGGTTGGGCTCTTTATACATTAGTTATATACCATGCAAGTTTGTTTTTATCACTTGAATTTTATTATGAAACAAAATGAGAGAAAATCCTTAAGACGTAAAATGTATATGCTTTATTTTTTTTGTAAATAGGAAAACTGTTCACCGATTAGCTTATGAGATTGATGCAACATGCATAGCCCAACCTAGAATAGATATTTATGCACAAGACTTGGAATAGTTGGGGGGTTAAAACCATCAAGACATTTATTAGTAGATGAACAAGTAGCTATGTTTTTACACATAGTAGCACATTATGTAAAAAATAGAGTGATTATATTTAAATTTATAAGGTCGGGACAGCTAGTTTGCAAGTACTTTCACAATGTTTTGTATTCTATCATATGGCTTCATGGAGAGTTATTGAAACAACCTAATCCAATTCCTGAAAACTCTACTGATGAGAGATTTAAATGGTTTAAGGTACTTCTTCTAGCCATATTTATGATGATTATATGTTGGTATCATATCGATAATATGATGTTCACTAGTAATTATTATTTTTTCCTACATTGATGATATAATTGCTTAAGAGCACTAGATGGTACATACATTAAGGTGAAGGTGCTTGTAGTGGATAAACCTAGGAATCAAAATAAAAAAGGGGAGATTGCCACTAATGTTTTAGGAAGGGTCAGTAGCTGATGGTAGGGTCCTTCGTGACACTATATAAAAAAAAAATGGTTTAGATGTACTAGATGGTAAGTCATAAAAAAGAAGTAAACAAATTCTAAAGTACAAACTTTTATTGATTGAAATCTAAGTATTTATTTATGGTATACGTTACTACTATTTAGTAGATCTTAGATATGCTAATTTTCGATGATTTCTTGTTCCTTATCATGGACAATGGTATCACCATAATGACTAGAGGGAAAATTATCAATCAATTAATCCATAAAAATTTTTTAATATGAAGCAATCAGCTGCTAGGAATGTCATTAAAAGATGTTTTGGTGTTCTTAAAAATCGTGGGCAATTCTAAGAAGTTCTTCATTTTATCCTATCAAGACACAAAATAAGAATATCATGGCTTGCTCCTTACCACACAATTTTATTGGGAGGGAGATGCCATGTGATCCTTTTAAAGACGCATTTGATGTTGTAAATGAGGTGGAATCACTTGGGGATAGCATGATAACTAGTATAAAAACTTTAGAAGAGTGGAATACATAGAGGAACAAATTTAGCACTAGAGATGTATAATCAACGGAGAGCAAGTAGGCAGAGCACATGAAGACTCCTTCAAAAAAATGTGTTATATTTCTGTCATTTCATTTTATGGATTGTAGATGTAATATTCATGTTTCTGACTTTGGGGATTTTATTTTATAGTTTGGAGACTTTGGTATATTTGGAGACTTTTGATGCTATTAAAAAATTGATGAAATAAATTGGGAGTTTGTCATTAACTTATTTTGTCCAAACATTATATGTGTTTTCTCAATTTTATTGCTTGTTGCTTAAATTTGAAAAACACAATTACTAGGACATAGCTTTTGTATTTGTTAAAATATTCGTCTAAAGTTTAAAGTAAGTCACAATCTCAAAAAAGAAGTCTCGACAGATTTAAAGTTTGCCTTTTCCTAGTCTAAAGTTTACCTTTTCTTTTATTTGGAAATTGTCATAACTATAGAAACCCATAAGGCAGTTACCTAAAATTATAAAGCTTTACAGTAGAGATGAAAAACTACTTCAACTAATTTGTTAAAGCTAGAAGTTAAATTGGTAAAATAAGAATATTAAGAAAACTGAAAGTACACTAATAGGTAACAATTGGTTTGATATGCTTAAAGAAAAAAACAAAAACAAAATTAGGTGACAAATAAGTACAAATAAAAAAAAATCTAAGAAAAAAGGAACTAATCCTATATAAACAAATTACAAACTTTTGGATCCCACTGTTGAATAATGAGAATTGTTAAAACAATCAAGAATTATAATCAATTTGAAAAATAAATTATATTAGATTATTTAAGATCTATTAATTATATTTAAGAGTACTTGCTTTTTGGTCCTTCTTCTAGACAAAAGCTAGTTTTGCATAATTGGCCTGATGAATTTATTATGAATTTCTTCTTTCACTTTTGTTGTGATGTTAGGCTATATAGTTACTTGTATGATTAATTTGAAGCCTTGCTTGACTAGTACCTAGTGTTATATTCTTATCAAGTCTTTATGTTGGAATAGATTTGCAGTACTTTCAATACAATTATAGTAGCAAATACCAAAAAAGATAGTAATTAATCTTATTACTCTCTCTTTTTAAGTCATTCACCACTATAAATGAAGAATGTAAAATACAGAATATAGAATGAAAAAGAAGAAGAGACCATAATGGTGGGCTTACTTAAATTGGACATAATAACAATTTAACATGATCTTTGTTGTACAAAATTTTATTGAACTCGCAAGCGCACAAATTTATTGAAATATAGATTAATGGTGACGAATGTCGATCCCACGAGGAGGTGGATTTTAATTATGTAGAATTATTATTATTTTTTATTATTTACGTTTTTTTGTGAAATTTCCTAATTTATTCTATCCTAAAATTAAAATTAAAATGGTAAGAATAAATTGGGACTTGATCAATGTAATAAAGTGCTTGGGTCTTAGAATTCACACTCAACATTTCAACATGGGCTTAATATTCCTTTTTTAGTTCCAATTAATTTATGAGAGGGGTATTTCCACTCCTTATAAACCTAACTCTAATAAATATGACATCAAGCGCTCATTGTGCTAGAAAGAATAAACTTATGTTAAATGTGGTATCAAAAACATGTTGTGCCAGGTAATAATAGTGTAACTATCGACAAGGTGACAAGACTATCCACTAATTAACCTAGATGAATTTTATGTCAACAATGATTCAAGACCTACCACATAAATTAGAGGGAGGTTTTTCTCAAATAAATATAGTGTAAAGCACTCACTGTGCCAAATAGTAATAATTTTGTACTAGGGAGCCGATATACCAGTGTAATATCTAGACAAGATTATTACTATCTGTCTACGATAAGTCAAAACAATTTAAATAAATTAGAGAAAGTAAAAATAAACTTATCAAATTAAGTCCATAGATTATGTTGAGGCTTCACCTTTAACCCAAGCTTGAAAATAAATTAGCTACTCATTTTATAACTAGGGGTAAAATGAAAATTTTATTAAAATACATAGAAAATACAAGATGGAGAAGGAATTACAAAAAATAGAGCCTAAAAATGGATTCAGGGGTGTTAAATTAGGGGGGCAGCCCCCTATTTAGAGATACAACAAGTAAATCATGACCATCGGATAAAAACAATTGGACGCCCAGGATTGCGCCACGTGGCAACACGTCACCAGAGCTGTCATTCCGTGTATATGCATGTACGGTATGCGCAATTTTCGGTCTACTAATATTCAGCCACTCATTGATCAATGTAAAAGTCAACAAAAATGATCCAGTGCATTGTATGTATTGTAAGCTCATTTTTCAGTCCAATAGACTTCTGCCACATCATCCGTCAATGCCACATCATCGGTCAACGCCATGTCAGTAGGGCCCACTTAAATCTTAAAATTATGATTTTGCCCTTTATGTCTTTCCTAAGGTTTTCAACTATTCTGAGTTCAAAAATGCTGTCAGTTTTACTGTCCGACTTCTCATTTATTAGAAATGACTAAAATACCCCTAAAATACATAAAATATTAAAATACACATAAACATAGATAATTAAATACCAAAGGATTTAAAATATATAAAGGTGGGGATGTTAGTGAGACTTTGGGATGTAAAATGTTGATTTTACCCTTTATTATAAATATGCACTCTCTAGGACTCAACACACCCCCAACCAGCTTATTGCTAGTCCCTAGCAAATTAAGCGATAACAAAATTCAACCATTTTTTTTTAAAGGAAATTATGTTTACTTCTTCAATTAGATTAATGACAATAATCAAATAAAAGTATAAGCATTATCTCCAGCCTAAAGAGATATCACTCCCACATCAACCATCCACATGAGTCAGTCAAGCAAACACATGCAAACTGATCGATTATCGGAGCTACATTAATTAAGCCACTTTCAAGTATGACATGTCAACCCCAAAATCTCACAGGTTAGAGTGACACTCTCAGAAGAAAATAAACTCAAGAAAAAAAGTCACTCTAAAAATGATAACTTGAGAGAATTTAATGAAAGGCAATATCGCACACTCTCACCAAGAATAATGCTCATAGCTTAGCATATAGTATGACACCAAATAAAATGAAATGATAGTCAAACCAACTCTTTTTTTTTTTTTTTTATATGTGTCACTACATCATTTTAGTCCATATTACTAGCTTCTACTTCAGACTGTAGTTCCCTAAAATCAAGAAGGACTTTCATTAGGATGTAATGTAAGTTAAGAATATGGCTAACAAAGAAGGGACAATAAGAAAAACAAAGTATTGTTTGAGAAAATAAAATAGAGATCTTTTGAAAATTATAATGTGCAATTCATTTATTATTATAATTTTTTCTTTTTTTCTTTATATATATATATATATATATATATATATATATATATATATATATATTGCACCAAATTATTTTTTTAAATAATCATCTAAAATTTTCTCAACCATGAGTAGGTGATGGAACATAATTTTTACAAATAAAACATAATTTTTTTTTTAATCTAGGCTCAAAAGGGCTAACTATGGATATTTTACAAAATGGATGGCTGAAAAAGGCTCAAACGGGTCAAAGATGGTCATTCCATTATCTTTTAGGGCTCTAAATAGTCTTATATTTTTACTAGCTCAATGGACTTTTAGATGTAGCAACACAAATTTTTTTTTTTTATATGTGACTCAAAGGAAAATATAGAGATCATGTATATTACTCTCCAAGAAAAATGATAGGCTCAAAAAACTTACTTGGAATTTATTAGGACATATGCATTCCTTCAAGTAACTTAACCAATTTTACTCGTCAGCTCACTCAATTCACATTTGTCACCAACATCAGCATGTAGAGTAGCAAATATGATGTAACATAACTCAAGGTCAAAGATAATACAAATACAAGAATTTGAAAGTCATAATGTCATCCAATGTCAAAAGATCACATAAAATGCCTTTAATTATTATTATTATTATTGTTATTATTACTTAACTCCAAGACTAAGAAGATGCATTTCTAGAGTAACTACATTCCATATTCAGCCATCTTCGACTCAAGAATTAAGCCAAAGTTAGTTCCTACAAAAAAAATTAGTAAAAACTTATCCAAGAAAAAGACATTCCACAATCATCAACTATTCCCTCCCCCCAACCAGAATGAAACATTGTCCTCAATGTTTTAAATGAAAGAAGTAGGGTTTAAAAGACATCACCTGAGTGCTGCAACACGAAATGAAAGAAAACATTTATAGATGGAAAGTTAAATCTAATTTATGTTTCTTACTCCTGCTGCTACCATCATCAGTCAACCAATTCAATGAAGAAGTCCTAGGATCTGGTTCTAGTCTATAAGCTTGTAAAAGATCAAGTAACTCATTAGTAGTAAGGGCACAAATAAAAAGTTTTTTTATTGTGAAAGGAATGAAATAATTTTTTATTTCATGGTTAAGAAATGCAAGTAAGCCATCAAAAAAGTTATTAAAATTTAGCAAACTGATGGATGTTTTATGAATGATAAAATTGGCCCAAGATGCAAATTTAAATAATGCCTCTAAAGCTATAAGATCTCCTGGCAAAAAAATGAAAGCTTTAACTTGTTGTAGCATTTTGGATAGTCTTTCTTGCATGGTGGAGACACTAACTCCTCTCCATTTGGTGGGCCGGGCATGCTTACAAGAGGTTTCTAAGGCTTTCAGAATGATGCCTAGCACCTGGCTTCCTCTATTGTAGGCAGCTTCTGCAATAAGCTTTGATAACCCCCATTCACCTCCTCCATATAGTAAGTGTATTTTTCTCTCAAAAGCAAAAAGTGAACAACAGGAAAAGATAAAACAATAATGCAAATAATAAAAAAAAAGTAAATAAAAAGGATATGTACTGATAGTTGTGATTATGGCTCAAATCTTCCTCTGGTTTTATGTCTAGAAACGGTTTGAACGCCCTCTATGAGTCGAGAATAGGCTTCCCATCCAGTTTTCTTATAAACTGGCAAACAGGGTTATTTATAGTCAGATTCCCAAGACTATATCTTGCATATTATTTCTGGAATAATGGCCATAACTGGAGAATTACTCTATGTACGTATCCACTGGGATTCGTTTCAAGAGACAAAAGGATATTATCCAATGACTCTTTATTCAAGCCATCTCTAATGAATTGAATCTTATCTTCCCTGTTATCAGACACCATTCCTAAAGTACATTTCTCTTTATTTCATTCCATTTTGGCACACTTATGACAAGTAACTGGAAGCCGTCGAGCTCTTCGTTTTCTTGAGTAGTTTCCTCTACCATAACTAGGCATATACCCAATAAGTTTAGGGGGTAACTCACCTGCCAATCATACTTTGGCTTCAATTAACCATCGGATGTCAGAAGGGATGTTATTTCTCATAAGTAATCGTATGTGTTCAGACCGACCTTTATAGATTATAAGGAGAGCATTCTGAGGAAGTGAAGGAAATCGTTTGTGAAGCTTTGCCAAAATTGTGTTGTTACCCATTTCGTCTCCTTAGAATATCAATTATTATGGGAAACTGAAGTAACCGACTTTGATTGTCACGGAGTACCATTAGCTGCCATTTAACTGGAGTAGCAAATTAAAACACACTTAAATAAAATAAAGCCTATGAAATCAAGTAACACGTGAAAGCAAACAAAAGAACACACAACGTAAAAAAAATGCATCTTAAGTAAAAAACTACTTATAAACGTCCTCTTATTGAATTTACCTCAAGTTCTAATTGGATTTCATAGATACCACCTTTGATTTCCTTGAGTTGTCTTTCTAAGTCTTCAAAGTGGGATACTAATGCTGGTGGTCGAAGGTCCCAAATAGGATGTGATTGACAAACTTGGAGCAAGCCGTTTAGATGACACTTCACACGTAGAAGTCGCTTAAGTTGGACGAAGAGGATCGGTTTTTCCCTTAAGTTGGACGAAGAGGATCTGTTTGATTGAGGTTTTCATGATAAGTAACGAAAGAAAATATGACTGGTAATCAAACACACTTTAACAGAAAATAAATAATTTCGAGCAAAAGAATAGTATAATAAAACAATAAAAAAATTAAATCACCGAAAAGAAATGGAAAGATCTCAATTCAAATATGGTGGGTCACTGAAATTTATTTCGGTGTCTTCGTCATATGGTTGGCACTCTAGATATGGCTTTAATCTTTGATCATTAACTTTGAAAATGACACCGTTCATTGGATCCTTAATTTCTATTACTCTATGTGGAAAAACAATATGAACAATAAAGGGTTCAGACCATCGAGAGTGTAACTTACCTAGGGATAGGTGTACGTGATAATTGAATAAAAGCACTTTCTGACCTGGTGTAAAAGATTTTGTCATGATATGCTTGTCATGAAAGAGTTTCATTCTCTTTCAGTAATCTTTAGCTTGTTCATCGTAGCAAATATCCTCAAATTCTACCAGTTGGATCCTTATTTTTGAACTATGACAGTGGTAAATTATACTTTCATTTAGTTGTTTATTGTCAAGGAATAATGAGGTGATTTCTTGCAATGTGTTTTCTTCTCCTACAGATGTATACTCCAAAGTGTTGGGTGACGGTTTAAGCTCAAATTTTGTTAATGATTCTGATGGGATGAGATTTTCCCCAGATGGTGCCAATTGCTCTTCTTTTAACTTCCAGTTATTAGTATCCATGAATGGTGATAAATCGAGTGAGGCATTAATCTGGTCAAAAACCATACCAAAGTGAGTTAACCATTCTTGTAAAGGCCCATCACTAAGGTTAGAAGAAAGATTATGATCAACTAATTCTTCAATAACATTCATATCAACAATTTCATCGTTCCCATCATGAGGTTGTTTGGCAATTTTAAAGATATTAAGCTCCATAGTCATATTACCAAAGGACAACTTTATATTTCTGGTCCTGCATTCAATGTGAGCATTAACAATTGCCAAGAAAGGTCGGCCTCGAATAATGGGGATGTGCTTCTTTGAATCCTGTATTGGTTGAGTATCAATTACAATAAAATCAACAGAAAAATAAAACTTATCAACCTGGATAAGAACGTCCTCCACAATACCAGGAGGTATTTTCATAGACCAATCTGCAAGTTGTAACACAACTGAAGTTGGGTGTAATTCTCTTAATCCAAGTTTCATAAATACAAAATAAGGCAAAAGATTTACACTAGCTTCCAAGTCCAACAAAGCATTCTAAAATGTTTGGTTCTCAATACTACATGAGATAGTAGGAGATCCCGAGTCTTTAAATTTTGGAGGAATTTTTTGTTGAAGTATGGAACTAATGTTTTCGGTTAAAAATGCCTTCTTTTGAACATGAATGCTTCTTTTTTTAGTGCAGAAGTCTTTAAGAAACTTGGCATAAGAGGGCACTTGCTTTATAACATCAAGCAAGGGAATGTTAACACTTACCTATTTAAATATCTCCATAATCTCACCTGTGGAATTTCCCTTTTTTGGTTTAGGTAACCTCTGAGGGAATGGAGCTTTAGGGACATATTCTCACGAACAAATTTCTTCTTTCTCCTTTGATGAACCCTCAAAATCTACAGACACAACTTGATTTGTCTTTGTCACTGGCATCTCCACCTTGTTGTCAACTTTTTTGCCTTTTCGTAAGGTCATCACAGTTTTGACCTCTTCATGTTGCTGAGCTGAGTCAGTACTTACTTCATGGAATTTGCCTTTTTCAAAGGTCATTGTTAAGTTTTAAACTGAAGAAGTTAGCTAGCCTACCATCCTTTCTATGTTTGAAATCGAATGGGTTTGTGAATTGAAGCCTGCTCTTATCTCATTCCGCAGTTCATTAATAGTGCGATTTTGTTGATCTATTTAGGAGTGAGTCTAATTTTTAAAATTTTAAAACGCTTCCTCCCATGGTTTGGGTTGCGAGTAGTTCTGATTTTGATTATGTGGTCTGAATGATTGTTAAGAGACTTGAGGAGCCTGAGGAGCTGGAGCTGCTGCTCTGTTCGGTTGCAATTGGTATGATGGGAAGGCAGCCAAACTACAATCCTTACTCCAATACTTATGTGGTAGGTATTGATATCATTGTTGACATAAAATTCATCTAGGTTAATTAGTGGATAGTCTTGCCACCTTGTCGAAAGCTACACTATTATTATCTAGCACAACGTGTTCTTGATACTATATTTAACATAAGATTATTCTTCCTAGCACAATGAGCGCTTGATGTCATATTTATTAGAGTTAGGTTTATAAGGAGTGGAAATACCCCCTCATAAATTAATTGGACGCAAAAAAAAGGAAAATTAAGCCCATGGTGAAATGTTGAATTGAACTAGCAAGCGCACAAATCTATTGAAGTATAGATTAACGGTGACGAGTGTCGATCCCACAAGGAGGTGGATTTTAATTATGTAGAATTATTATTATTCTTTATTATTTATGCTTTTTTGTGAAATTTCCTAATTTATTCTATCCTAAAATTGAAATTAAAATTGTGAGAATAAATTGGGACTTGATCAATGTAATAAAGTGCTTGGGTCTTAGGATTCACATTCAACATTTCACCATGGGCTTAATATTCCTTTCTTAGTTCCAATTAATTTATGAGGGAGGTATTTCCACTCTTCATAAACCTAATTCTAATAAATATGACATCAAGCGCTCATTGTGCCAAGAAGAATAATTTTATGTTAAATGTGGTATCAAAAACATATGCCAAGTAATAATAATGTAATTATCGAAAAGGTGGGAAGACTATCTACTAATTAACCTAGATGAATTTTATATCAACAATGAGTCAAAACCTACCACATAAATTAGAGGGAGGTTTTTCTCTAATAAATCTAGTGTAAAGCGCTCACCGTGCTAAATAGTAATAATCTTGCACTAGGGAGCCGGTATACCAGTGCAATATCTAGACAAGATTATTACTATTTGTCTACGATAAGTTAAAATAATTTAAATAAATTAGAGAAAGTAAAAATAAACTTACCAAATTAACCCAAGTTTGAGAATAAATTAGCTACTCATTTTATAACTAGGGGTAAAATAGAAATTTTATTAAAATACATAGAAAATACAAGATGGAGAAGGATTTATAGAAAATAGAGCACAAAAATGGATTCAGGGGTGCCAAATTAAGGGGGAGGGGCCCCCTATGTATAGATACAACAAGTAAATCATGACCATCGGATGAAAACAATTCAGATGCCCAAGATTGCGCCATGTGGCACTCTCTAATTAGTTAGAGCACAACACTAGGACTATCATTTCGTGTATATGCGTGTACGGCACGCGCGATTTTTGGTCTACTAATATTCTGCCACGTCATCGGTCAATGTAAAAGTGAACAAATATAATTCAGTGCATTGAATGTATTATAAGCTCATTTTTCGGTCCAATAGACTTCTGCCACATCATCCGTCAATGCCACATCATTAGTCAACAACACATCAGCAGTTAACGCCACGTAAGCTGTCAACGCCATGTCAGTAGGGCCCACTAAAATCTTAAAATTATAATTTTGCCCTTTATGTCTTTCCTAAGATTTTCAGCTGTTCTGAGTTAAAAAATATTGTCCGTTTTGCTGTCCGACTTCTCGTTTATTGAGAAATGACTAAAATACCCGTAAAATACATAAAGTATTAAAAATACACATAAACATAGACAATCAAATATCAAGGGATTTAAAATACATAAAGGTAGAGATGTTAGTGAGAAATTGGGGTGTAAAATGATGAAGTTTTTACTAATTTTTGTTGTAGGAACTAATTTTGGCTTAATTTTTGAGTCGAAGATGGCTGAATATGGAGTGTAGTGACTCTAGAAACGCATTGGATAATAATAAAAAAATAAAAAAGGCATTTTATATGATCTTTTGACATTAGATAACATGATGACTTTCAAATTCTTGTATTTGTATTATCTTTGACCTTGAGTTATGTTACATCATATTTGCTACTCTGCATGCTGATGTTGGTGACAAATGTGAATTGAGCAAGCTGACAAATAAAATTGGTTAAGTTACTTGAAGGAATGCACATGTCCTAATAAATTCTAAGTGAGTTTTTGAGCCTATCATTTTTCTTGAAGAGTAACTCTTTTTGCCCATTTTTCATACAATTTACTATACATGATCTCTATATTTTCCTTTGAGTCAAACATAAAAAAAAAATGTGTTGCTACATCTAAAAGTTCATTGAGCTAGTAAAAATAAAAGACTATTTAGAGCTCTAAAAGATGATGGAAATGCCATCTTTGACCCATTTGAGCCTTTTTCAGCCATCCCTTTTGTAAAATATCCATAGTTAGCTCTTTTGAGCCTAAATAAAAAAAAAAATTATATTTTATTTGTTAAATCATCATCCTGCTCTACTCCAATTTAGCGTAGTACCATACGTTTTATGTGTTCCATCACCTACTCATGGTTGAGAAAATTTTAGATGATTATTTTTCAAAAAAAAATTGGGTGCAATATATATATATATATATATGAAAAAGAGAAAAAAAGAAAAAAAATAATAATAAATGAATCGGACCTTAAAATTTTCAAAAGATCTTTATTTTATTTTCTCAAACAATACTTTGTTTTTCCTATTGTCCCTTCTTTGTTAGCCATATTCTTAACCTACATTACATCCTAATAAAAGTCCTTCTTGATTTTAGGGAAGTACAGTCTGAAGTAAAAGCTAGTAATATGAACTAAAATGATATACTTTTATTTGATTATTGTCATTAATTTAATTGAAGAAGTAAACATAATTGCCTTTAAAAAAAATTGTTGAATTTTGTTATCGCTTAATTTGCTAGGGACTAGCAATAAGCTGGTTTAGGGGTGTGTTGAGTCCTAGAGAGTTTATATTTATAAAGGGTAAAATAATCATTTTACACCCCAAAGTCTCACTAACATATCCACCTTTATGTATTTTAAATCCCTTGATATTTAATTGTCTATGTTTATGTGTATTTTTAGTACTTTATGTATTTTAGGAGTATTTTAGTGATTTTTCAATAAAATAGAAGTCGGACAGCAAAACGGATAGCATTTTTGAACTCAGAACAGCTGAAAACCTTATGAAAGACGTAAAGGGAAAAATCATAATTTTAAGATTTTGTTGGGCCCTGCTGACGTGTCGTTGACCGATGATGTGGCATTGACGAATGATGTAGTAGAAGTTTATTGGACCGAAAAATGAGCTTACAATACATGCAATGCACTAGATCATATTTGTTGACTTTTACATTGACCGATGACATGGCAGAATATTAGTGGACCGAAAATTGTGCGTACCGTACATGCATATATTCGGAATGACAGCCCTGGTGACGTATTCCAACTAATCTGAGAGTGCCACGTGGTGAATCTTGGGCGTCCTAATTGTTTTCATCCGATGGTCATGATTTACTTGTTATATCTATAAATAGGGGGCTCCCCCCTAATTTGACACCCCTGAATTCATTTTTGGACTCTATTTTTTGTAATTCCTTCTCTATCTTGTATTTTCTACATATTTTAATAAAATTTCCATTTTACCCCGAGTTATAAAATGAGTAGCTAATTGATTTTCAAGCTTGGGTTAAAGGTGAAGCCTCAACATAATCTATGAGTTTAATTTGGTAAGTTTATTTTTATTTTCTCTAATTTATTTAAATTGTTTTGACTTATCGTAGACAAATAGTAATAATCTTGTCTAGATATTGACACAGTGAAAGCTTTACACTATATTTATTAGAGAAAAACCTCCCTCTAATTTATTTGGTAGGTCTTGACTCATTGTCAATATAAAATGAATTTAGGTTAATTAGTGGATATTCTTGCCACCTTGTCGACAGTTACACTATTATTATTTAGCACAATGTGTTCTTGTACCACATATAATATAAGATTATTCTTTCTGGCACAATGAGCGCTTGATGTCATATTTATTAAAATTAGGTTTATGAGGAGTGGAAGTACCCTCCTCATAAATTAATTGGAACTAAAAAAGGAATATTAAGCCCACGGTGAAATGTTGAGTGTGAATCCTAAGACCCAAGCACTTTATTACATTGATCAAGTCCCAATTTATTCTCACCATTTTAATTTCAATTTTAGGATAGAATAAACTAAGAAATTTCACAAAAAAGCATAAATAATAAAAAATAATAATAATTCTACATAATTAAAATCCGCCTCCTCGTGGGATCGACACTCGTCACCATTAATCTATACTTCAATAAATTTGTGCGTTTGTGAGTTCAATACCTTCTGGTATTGTGGAGGATGTGCTTATCCAGGTCGACAAGTTTTATTTTTCTGTTGATTTTATTGTAATTGATACTCAACCAATGCAGGATTGGAAGAAGCACAACCCCATTATTCCAGGCTGACCTTTTTTGGCAACTATTGATGCTCACATTCAATGCAGGACTAGAAATATGAAGTTGTCCTTTGGTAATATGACTATGGAGCTTAATATCTTCAACATTGCCAAACAACCTCATGAAGGGAACGATGAAATTGTTGATACAAATTTTATTGAAGAATTAGTTGATCATAATCTTTCTTCTAACCTTAGTGACGACCCTTTATAAGAATGGTTAACTCACTTTGGTATAGCTTTTGACCAAATTAATGCCTCACTCGATTCATCACCATTCATGGATACTAATAACTGGAAGTTAAAAGAAGAGCAATTGGCACCATCTGGAGAAAATCTCATCCCATCAGAATCATTAACAAAACTCGAGCTTAAATCGTCACCCAACACTTTGCGGTATACATCAGTGGGAGAAGAAAACACATTGCACGAAATCACCTCATCATTCATTGACAATAAACAACTAAATGAAAGTATCATTTACCCCTGCCACAGTTCAAAAAAGAGGTTCCAACTGGCAGAATTTGAGGATATTTGCAACGATGAATAGGCTAAAGATTACAAAAAGAGAATGAAAGTCTTTCATGACAAGCATATCATGAGAAAATCTTTTACACCAGGTTAGAAAGTGTTTTTATTCAATTGTCACGTGTACCTATCCCCAGGTAAGTTACACTCTCGATGGTCTGAACCCTTTATTGTTCATACCATTTTTCCACATGGAGCAATAGAAATTAAGGATCCAATGAATGGTGTCATTTTCAAAGTTAATGGTCAAAGATTAAAGCCATATCTAGGGTACCAACCACATAACGAAGACACCGAAATCAATTTGAGTGACCCACTAGATTTGAATTGAAATCTTTCCATTTTTTTTTGGTGATTTAATTTCTTTTTATCGTTTTATTTTACTATTTTTTTGTTCAAAATTATTTATTTTTTGTTAAAATGTGTTTGCTTACCAGTCATATTTTCTTTTGTTACTTATTATGAATACCTCAATCAGACAGATCCTCTTCATGCAACTTAAGCGGCTTCTATGTGTGAAGCGTCATCTAAACAGCTTGCTCCAAGTTTGTTAATCAGATCCTGTTTGGGACCTTCGACCGCCAGCATTAATATCCCACTTTGAAGACTTAGAAAGACAACTCAAGGAAATCGAAGGTGGTATCTATGAAATCTAATTGGAACTTGAGGTAAATTCAATAAGAGGACGTTTGTAAGTATTTTTTTACTTATACGCATTTTTTTTCTTTCCGTTGTGTGTTTTTATTTTGTTTGCTTTCACGTGTTACTTCAAGTGTGTTTTAATTTGTTACCTCGGTTAAGTGACGGATAGCGGCACTCCGTGACAATCAAAGTCAGTTAATTCAGTTTCCCATAATAACTGATATTCTGAGGAGACAAAATAGATAAAAACATAATTTTAGCAAAGCTTCACAAACAATTTCCTTCACTTCCTTAGAATGATCTCCATATAATCTATAAAGCTTGGTCTGAATGCATGCAATTACTTAAGAGAAATAACATCCCTTTTGACATTCGATGGATAATTGAAGCCAAAGTACGATAGGCAGGTGAGTTACCCCCAAATTTATTGCATATATGCCTAATTGTGGTAAAGGAAACTACTCAAGAACACGAAGAGCTCGACGGCTTCTAGTTGCTTGTCATAAGTGTGCCAAAATGGAATGCAATAAAGAGAAGTGTACTTTAGGAATAGTGTCTGATAACAGGGAAGAAAAGATTCAATTCATTAGGGATGGCTTGAATAAAGAGTCATTGGATAATATCCTTTTGTCTCTTGAAACGCATCCCAGCGGATACGTATAGAGAGCAATTCTCCAATTATGGCCATTATTCCAGAAAGAACATGCAAGATATAGTCTCGAGAATCTGACTATAAACGACCCTGTTTACCAATTTATAAGAAAACTAGATGCGAAGCCTATCCTCGACCCATAGAGGGCGTTCAAGCCATTTCTGGACGTAAAACCAAAAGAAGATGTGAGCCACAATCACAACTACCAGTACATATCCTTTTTATTTACTGTTTTTTTATTATTTGCATTATTGGTTTATCTTTTTCTGTTGTTCACTTTTTGCTTTTTTTATGATTATCTCAATGGCAGCACCTTCAAGTAGACAATTTAAGACCATTTTTGTGGTTTCTAGGTTTCACTATGGAAAGTATAAAGAGTTTTTTTAGGAAACCATAGATCTTGGTCGAGTCCTAGCAGAGAGAAAAATACACTTAGTATATGGAGGAGGTGACCGAGGGTTATCAAAGCTTATTGTAAAAGCTGCCTACAATAGAGGAAGCCAGGTGCTAGGCATTATTCCGAAAGCCTTAAAACCTCTAGTAAGCATGCCCAGCCCACCAATTGGAGAGGAGTTAGTTGTCTCCACCATGCAAGGAAAACTATCTAAAATGCGACAACATGCTGAAGATTTCATTTTCTTGCCAATAGATCTTGCAACTTTAGAGACATTATTTATATTTGCATCTTGGGCCAATCTGAACATTCATAAAAAACCCATCGGTTTGCTAAATGTTAATAAATTTTTTGATGGCTTACGTGCATTTCTTAACCATGCAAAAAAAAAATCATTTTATTCATTTCACAATAAAAAAACCTTTTATTTGTGCCCTTACTACTAACGAGTTGCTTGATCTTTTACAAGCTTATAGACCAGAGCCAGATCCTATGACCTCTTCATTGTATTGGTCGACTAATGATGGTAGCAGCAGCAGTAAGAAACATAAATTAAATTTAACTCTCTATCTATCAATTTTTTCTTTCATTTTGTGTTGCAACACTCAAGTGATGTCTTCTAAACCCTACTTCTTTCCTTTAAAACATTGAGGACAATGTTTCATTCTGGTTGGGTGGAGGGAATAGTTGATTATTGTGGAATGTCTTAATCTTGGAGAAGCTTTTGCTAATTTTTGTTGTAGAAACTAACTTTGGCTTAATTTTTGAGTCGAAGATGGCTGAATATGAAGTGTAGTGACTCTAGAAACACATCTTCTTAGTCTTAGAGTTAAAAAAAATAATAACAAAAATAAAAAATAAAAAAGGCATTTTATGTGATCTTTTAACATTAGATGACATGATGACTTTCAAATTCTTGTATTTGTATTATCTTTGACCTTGAGTTATGTTACATCATATTTGCTATTCTGCATGCTGATGTTGGTGACAAATGTGGATTGAGCAAGCTGACGAGTAAAATTGGTTAAGTTACTTGAATGAATGCACATGTCATAATAAATTTCAAGTGAGTTTTTGAGCCTATTATTTTTCTTTGAGAGTAACTATTTTTGCCCATTTTTCATACAATTTACTATTCATGATCTCTATATTTTCCTTTAAGTCAAACATAAAAAAAAATAAAAAATTATGTTGCTACGTCTAAAAGTCCATTGAGCTAGTAAAAATAAAAGTTTATTTAGAGCCTTAAAAGATGATGGAAAGGTCATCTTTGACTCTTTTGAGCCTTTTGTAGTCATCCATTTTTTAAAATATCCATAGTTAGCCCTTTTGAGCCTAGATAAAAAAAAAATTATGTTTTCTTTGTTAACTCATCGTCCTGTTGTACTCCAATTTAGCCTAGTCACACACTCTCACCAAGAAATGATAGTCAAACCAACTCTTTTTTTTTTTTTTTACATATGTTTCACTACATCATTTTAGTCCATATTACTAGCTTCTATTTTAGACTATAGTTCCCTAAAATCAAGAAGGACTTTTATTATGATGTAATGTAGGTTAAGAATATGGCTAATAAAGAAGGGACAGTAGGAAAAACAAAGTATTGTTTCAGAAAATAAAATAGAGATCTTTTCAAAATTATAAAGTGCAATTCATTTATTATTATTATTTTTTTCTTTTTTTTTTCAATTGCACATCTTTTTTTTTTTCTTTTTCCACATCTTTTTTTTTCTTTTTCCTATATATATATATATATTGCACCAATTTTTTTTTAAAAAAAATAATCATCTAAAATTTTCTGAAACATGAGTAGGTGATGGAACACATAAAACGTAGGATACTACTCTAAATTGGAGTAGAGAGTTAACAAATAAAACATAATTTTTTTTTTCTAGGTTCAGAAGGGCTAACTATGGATATTTTACAAAAGGGATAGTTGAAAAAGGCTCAAACGGGTCAAAGATGGCCTTTTTATCAGTTTTTAAGGCTTTAAATAGTCTTCTATTTTTACTAGCTCAATGGACTTTTAGATGTATCAAAACAATTTTTTTTTCTTTTATGTTTGACTCAAAGGAAAATATAGAGATCATGTATAGTAAATTGTATGAAAAATGGGCAAAAAGGGTTACTCTCCAAGAAAAATGATAGGCTCAAAAACTCACTTGGAATTTATTAGGATATGTGCATTCCTTCAAGTAACTTAACCAATTTTACTCGTCAGCTTGTTCAATTTACATTTATCACCAACATCAGCATGTAGAGTAGCAAATATGATGTAACATAATTCAAGGTCAAAGATAATACAAATACAAGAATTTGAAAGTCATTATGTCATCCAATGTCAAAAGATCACATAAAATGCCTTTTTTATTTATTATTATTATTATTATTTTTAACTCCAAGACTAAGAAGATGCGTTTTTAGAGTCACTACACTCCATATTTAGCCATCTTCGACTCAAAAATTAAGTCAAAGTTAGTTCCTACAATAAAAATTAGTAAAAACTTCTCCAAGATTAAGACATTCCACAATCATTAACTATTAACTGCCCCCAACCAAAAGGAAAGAAGTACGGTTTAGAAGACATCACCTGAGTGCTGCAACACAAAATGAAAGAAAACATTTATAAATGGAGAGTTAAATCTAATTTATGCTTCTTACTGCTGCTGCTACCATTATCAGTCGACCAATCCAATGAAGAGGTCCTAAGATGTGGCTCTGGTCTATAAGCTTATAAAAGATCAAGTAACTCGTTAGCAGTAGGGGCACAAATAAAAAGTTTTTTTATTATGAAAGGAATGAAATGATTTTTTATTACATGGTTAAGAAATGCAAGTAAGCCATCAAAAAAGTTATTAACATTTAGCAAATCGATGGGTTTTGGATGAATGTTCAGATTGGCTCAAGATGCAAATGTAAATAATGCCTCTAAAGTTGTAAGATCTCCTGGTAAGAAAATGAAAGCTTCAGCATGTTGTAGCATTTCAGATAGTCTTTTTTGCATGCTGGAGACAACTAAATCTTCTCCAATTTATAGGCCAGGCATGCTTACAAGAGGTTTAAAGCTTTCAGAATGATGCCTAGCACTTGGCTTCCTCTATTGTAGGCAGCTTCTGCAATAAGCTTTGATAACCCTTGATCACCCCCTCCATATACTAAGTGTATTTTTCTCTTTACTAAAACTCGACCAAGATCTATGGCTGCCTTAACAAACTCTTTATACTTTCTATAGTGAAATCCAGAAACCACACAAATGTTCTTAAATTGTCTACTTGAAGGTGCTGCCATTGAGATAATCATAAAAAAAAAAAAACTTATGAATGTTTAATAAAATAAGCTCATATTTAAAGATCTTGATAACGATCATAATAACATACAGCTAGCTATAAAGGAAGTGATGCATTTTTCAAATGATGTGTAAAGTTCGTCGTTTTAAAGTCAAAAGCAAAAAGTGAACAACAGCAAAAGATAAAACAATAATGCAAATGATAAAAGAACAATAAATAAAAAGGATATGTACTGGTAGCTGTCTTTTACATCCAGAAACGGCTTGAACACCATCTATGGTCGAGGATAGGCTTCCCATCCAGTTTTCTTATAAATTGGCAACCAGGGTCGTTTATAGTCAAATTCCCGAGACTATATCTTGCATGTTCTTTTTGGAATAATGGGCATAATAGTCAAGTCCACTGGGATGCATTTCAAGAGACAAAAATATATTATCCAATGACTCTTTATTTAAGCCATCCCTAATGAATTGAATCTTGTCTTCCCTGTTATCAGACACCCTTCCTAAAGTACACTTCTCTTTATTGCATTCTCTTTTAGCACACTTATGATAAGCAACTGGAAGCCGTCAAGCTCTTCGTTTTCTTGAGTAGTTTCCTTTACTACAACCAGGCATATATGCTATAAATTTTGGGGGTAACTCACCTGCCAATCGTACTTTGCCTTCAATTAACCATCGGATGTCAGAAGAGATGTGAAGCTTTGCCAAAATTATGTTTTTATCCATTTCGTCTCCTCAGAATATCAGTTATTATGGAAAACTGAAGTAACCGACTTTGATTGTCATGGAGTACCGTTATCTGCCATTTAATCGGGTTAACAAATTAAAACACACTCAAATAAAATAAAGCCAGCAAAATCAAGTAACACGTGAAAGCAAACAAAAGAACACACAATGTAAAAAAAAAATGAGTTTTAAGTAAACAACTACTTACAAACGTCCTCTTATTGAATTTACCTCAAGTTCCAATTGGATTTCATAGATATTACTTTCGATTTCCTTTGAGTTTTCTTTCTAAGTCTTCAAAGTAAATCATGGCCATCGGATGAAAATAATTCAAAAGCTCAGGATTACACAACGTAGCACTCTATGATTAGTTGGAACACATCACTAGCGCTGTCATTCCATGTATATGCATGTACGGTAAGCGCAATTTTCGGTCCATTATTATTCTGCCACATCATCAGTCAATGTAAAAGTTAACAAATATGATCCAGTGCATTGCATGTATTTTAAGCTCAATTTTCAGTCCAATAAACTTCTGCCACATCATCCGTCAATACCACATCATCGGTTAACACCACGTCAGCAGTCAACGCCACGTCAGCGGGGCTCGCTAAAATCTTAAATTATGATTTTACCCTTTATGTCTTCCCTAAGATTTTCAACTGTTCTGAGTTCAAAAATGCTGTCTGTTTTGCTGTCCGACTTCTCGTTTATTGAGAAATGACTAAAATACCCCTAAAATACATAAAATATTAAAAATACACATAAACATGACAATTAAATATCAAGGGATTTAAAATACATAAAGGTGGAGATGTTAGTGAGACTTTGGGGTGTAAAATGATGATTTTATCCTTTATAAATATACACTCTCTAGGACTTAACAATCTTTAAAAAAAATTCAGCATCAAAAAATCATCAGCGGATTGTTTCTAATTATCAGTGTTCTTTTAGTTTTTGTTGCTTGTTGCTTGAGCTACTAGTTTTAAATTATCTAACTAATGTCTAATTTTTGCTCAATACGTAAATGGAACAACAAGCACTACAATCTCCAAAATCAAGATTTTGGAGCAAAGATGAAGATATAATACTTGTAGAAGCGCTTTTGGATTTGTAACATGATGGGAGATTTAGTCCGATAACAACTTCAGAATTGGCTACTTATTGAAATTTCTTGAGACTGCATTGGACACAAAATTTTCTAGATGTGGTATAAAAGCTAAGCCACATATTGAATCACACATAAAGACCTTAAAGATGCAATTTTGAATTATACATGAGATGTTAATTGGACCGAATTGCAGCGGCTTTGGTTGGGAACAAGACAATAAAATTGTGACTACAAAGAAGGCAGTATGGGATGCTTATATTCAGTTATATTTTTATGTTACCTTAAATTGTTTATGCCTAAGTCTGTTTTTATTTGTTAGACACTGTGGTGATATTTGTTTTGATTAGTGCTCAGAAATTAAGATTTTAATTTATAGTTACTCATCTTTTGCATGTTTTATTGTGGTAATCATTGGGTGTAGAATGAGAAATATTTGCATGTGAATCTATATATTTGGTATCCTTTTTCTACTTGTATTTATTCCTTTTTTTTTCACCTAATACTTTGTAACTCTAAATCATGACTGACATGGTCTCAATTTTTTATAGTTTAAAACTCTATTTTGTGAACATGTAATTTCATGTTTTCTGCCACTTCAACTAGCATTCAACTTGCTTAATAATAAAAATTTGCATAGGAGTTTCTATTTTCCAATTCATTGTACTCAATGTTTATTCTATAGCTATCTTCAAATGCATTCTTTTGTAAGTGGAATAGAAAAGTAATTAAAGTTTCTTGATTGGCAATTGATAATGTCAGAGTTTCCTTTATGTGTAAACTGTGTTTATCAGTCATGGTATCCAAGACTGTTGTCCAAGACTGTTTACATTATTGGTTTCTTTCTAACCCAATTTGAGAAAATAGAAAAGTCAAAGCTATTCTAGATTGTCGTCACAAGTTTGATATATTTGTTCTAGATTATCATCAAAAGTTTGATGTATTTAAATAATTATAGAATCATAAAGAGGCATTAAATTTCAAGCATAAAGTATTCCCATTTTATGAGGATTTGTGTTTGATTTATGGTAAAGATCATGGAATTGGAAAGAATGCAAAGATCCCTGTAGATACTATAGAGAAAATTGAGAGGACAAGAGTGAGCAAAGAAGCTGAAGGAGAGAAATTAAATTTTGAGTGTGTATATGATGATCTTGATGATAGTATGTCTATTTCACATGCTCCGAAACCATATCTAACAACTTCGAATAACTAATCAAGAAAAAAGAGAAAAATTGAATATTCAGAAGAGAGAGTAGAAAGTCATGTAAAGAGCTAACGACTTTTTTTGTCATGGAAATGAAAGAAATTTCTGGTCGCTTGAGTCGAGCTCTAGGGCAAGAAATTAACGACAAACAACTAGGATTGAGAGATGAGTTGAAGAAGATTGGTTGTCTTACAATAGCAGAACGCCTTAGAGCCACCACTTTAATTACTCGTGATAATGCTGCACTCAATGTTTTTTTATAGTCTTTGTGATGAGAGCGAGAAGCATGGGGTTAAACTTTTCCTTAATGGTAAATTTAAATAATTTTAGACTTATTATTGTTTTGATGACTTATTTTATACTTATTATTGTTTTGATACACTCATTTTAAGTTTTTCATTGTATGGAATTTAACTCATTTTAAACTTATCATTGTTATTTTGATTTTTTTAATTGTCAAAATTTAGAATCATTTAAAATTTATAAGGTTATGTTCTACTGCACCTACACTTAATTATATATGTATAATGAATTTTTTTTAGAACATTTTCACAGTACAAAAAAAAAAGTTTATAAGTTGATGAAAGTTTAGTATTGAAATTTAATTATATTTAATTACTAATATTGATAGTTTAGTATTTAAGGAAAATGATAAATTTTTCCAAAAAAAAAATATTGTAATTTATTTTCTCATAAAATTTGATGTTATATATATATAGAAAGGACATTTTGACAATACAAAAAAAAATGGTTTTTAAGTTTATGAAAATTTAGTATTGACATTTAATTATATTTAATTACCAATATTGATAGTGTAGTGTCTAAGGCAAAGGAAAAATTTGTTCCCAAAAAAAAAAAATTGTAATTCCTTTCCCCATAAAATTTTATGTTAAACCAAACAAAGAAATTTAATTTCACCATTCTCTTCCTCTCATTTCTTCTCATTCCCTCTAGATTCATTTCCTTTCCTCTCCTCTCCTCCCCTTTCCTCAAACCAAACATCACCTAAGAACATTAAGGAGGCCTTACTTGACGAATTTTAGATTAAAGCTATGGAAGAAGAGTTAGAATAATTTGAACAAAATAATGTGTGGGTCTAGTAACAAGACTTAGTCATACAAATGTTATAGGAACCAAATGGATCTTTAAGAAAAAAATTGATGAATTTGGGAACATAGTGAGAAATAAATCTAGGTTGATTGCACAAGGCTACTCAAAAATCGAAGGTGTTGACTTTGATGAAACCTTTGCACTAGTTACCATATTAGAATCCATTTGTCTGTTTCTTGTTGTTGCATTTCTAATAGGTTTTAAATTATTTCAAATGGATGTTAACAATGCCTTTTTTATTGGCATCTTAAATGAAGAATCCTATGTTGAACAACCTAAAGGTTTCGAAGATCCTAACTTCCTAAACCAATTCTTTAAGTTAAAAAAGGCTTTGTATGGTTTAAAACATTTTCCTTGAGCTTGATATGAAAGATTGACTAATTTTTTTCTTAAAACAAACTATAAGCGAGGGGGAGTAGATAGAACTCTATTTTTTAAGCAACTTAATCCAAGGATTTTAGTTAATCAAATCTATTTTGATGATATAGTGTTTAGTTCCACTTTTTCTAATCATGTGCAAGAAGTTGTAAGTCAAATGACAAAAGAATTTAATTTGTGCATGGTGGGAGAATTGACTTACTTTTTAGTTTGTAAGTAAAACAAATGGAGAACGGAATTTTATCAATCAAAGTAAGTATACCAAAAACTTAGTTAAGAGTTTTGGTTTAGACTTAGTAAAACATATGAGAACTCCTATGGGTACTAATAACAAGTTGACTATTGACGATAGTGGTTCTAGTGTTAATCCTAGTATTTACAAAAGCATAATTTATAGCTTACTTTATTTGACAGTAAGTAGACTTGACATATGTTTCAGCGCGGTGTATGTGGTAGGTATCTAATAATTCCAAAGGAGTCGCACTTAACAACTATTAAACAAATCATTTGTTTTGTCAATGGAACAATCAATGATGGTATTTGGTATACTAATAACACTAATTCAAGTCTTGCAGGATATAGTAATGCAGATTGGGCAGGCAATGCTGACGATAGAAAAAGCACCATAAAAGGATATTTTTATCTTGGAAACAAATTAGTGTCGTGGCATAGCAAGAAATAGAATTTAATTTCTCTCTCTATGGCTAAAGCTAAATATATTGCAATTGGAAGTTGTTGCACTCAATTACTCTAGATAAAACAAATGTTTGTGGATTATGGTTTGTTTTAGGATTCCTTGAGTGTGTTTTATGATAACACTAGTGTTATCAATATTTCTAAAAATCATGTTAAACATTCTAAGACTAAACATATTGATATTCGTCATCATTTTATTAAAGATTTAGTTGAAAGTAAGACTGTGTCCTTAGAATACATTGATATTGAAAAATAGCTTGTGGATATCTTTACCAAAGCTCTAGATTCTAAAAGATTTGATTTTTTTAAGAAAAGCTTTGGGTGTGTTTTTTATATAAGTCATTGTTTTTCATTAGATATAGAGCATGCATTCATGTGTTTTTAATTTTAAGTCTTTGTTTTTAGTGTTTTTTCTGTAAAGAATTGAGAAATCTTGGATTAATAAGCGACAAGCAATTGTTCATGATTTTAAATACTTGAAAGCTTTAAATAAGTTTTGATTAGATTCGTTTAACATTTCTTCAAAAGCACTTGAATGTCAATTCAGTCTTTACTTTGACTCAAGGTTTTGATATTAACATGGTCTTTGTTGAGAATATTGAACTTAAGCTATAACTGTTTGCCTTGATTCTTATCTTGTTGTAAGACCACAAATATATATATACAGATTATGGCCATAAATAGCTACATATAACTCTTAAGAGTGAAGTTATCTTTGAGTATTCTTAGCCTGTGTATAGGACGAACTACCATGAGAAGAAAGCTACCTTAATAGGTAGAATGAAAGCTTCTGACTATAGATACTCTTTTATTATAAAAAACAAAATGTGCTTGTGAAAAATGAAATGGTCAAAATTGAAGATAAAGATGATAATGTTAGTTTGACCAACTCTATGTTTTATATTTGAGATTTTGACTATGAATATTGATGAATTTTTTTAGAAAAAAGATCTAGATTGAATTGCTTGCACACACAAAAAAGTTTAAATTTCTCTATTCTTTACTTATTTGAGGAAATTAGAGTCTTAATTTCATAGATTAATACTTGTTATGGAACATTCCTAGATGCATTGATTTTTTACTTGTTCAAGTTTGTTATTAATGCATTATAAAAGAAGAAAAATTAATGTTCATTCTCTCTCCCATTTTTCACTTTTGCAACATTTTGGCAAAAGAGGGGGAGATTTAAAATTTAAAGTCTTCAATTGCATGATGCAATAAGTTAGGGGGAGTAGTATTCAATTTTAGATAGAGATTTTATTTTTAAAGCATTTTTTGATTTCTATTTCTTAGGGGGAGTTTATTTATATCTACTTTTGCTTACTATTTCCTTGCAATTTATTGATCAATAAAATGAATATTTTATTTTAATTTTTGCTGTAGTCTATTTGATGAACTAACATGCTATTAATCACTTTGCGAAGTACCTTAAGGATCTTATAACAGTTATTCAAAAGAAGCATATTTAATTTAAGTTTGAATAAGTTGTATAGTGATAAATAATAAGTGAGAGTCTTAAATTTGGTAAATTTATTGGTTGTAACATCTCAACTTAGTTACTTGTTTTTCATCCGAACGTGACATCATGGTTGTAGGATTAATTAATCAACCCATGTAAAAATATCTATGTTATTTAATTTTTATAAATTGTATTTTGAAAAATTAATGTTTTAGATGTGGATGAACAGTAATCGTAGATAGTAATGGTAAACAATAATCGTAAAATTACTTTAGTTTAATTAATTATGTGTTATAATATAATTAGATTAATTATATTAGAGATTTTGCGTTGATCTAGTTATAATAGATCTAAATTCTTTTCATTATCAAACAATATAGTTATACTTATTCACTTTCTTATATATAATAACTAATGATTTTATTTCTTAACAACTATGAAGAAAAATCTAAATTACATAATTGAGGACAGAACTTTGTATGGCTTAAGAGATTATGAGATTACGTATAAGGATGGCACAGGCACGTGAAATAAGGTATATTTAGATCCTATGCAAATTCCCGTCGAACCCGTCACAAGAGCTCATGCAAAGAAATTCAAAGAAGCACTTAATGGGCTGATTCAAGCAACTTGGGATTAATCCAATTCATAGAGACCTATTGAAGGAATCTCACAAGATATTCGTACCAATAAATGCGTGATTCAATCTCTTGAATTTTATGAGCAATCAAATATATGAAATCGGCTCATTAATGATGAAAGATATGACACTATCTTTTTAGATAATGTTTCCATTTTTAAAAAGAGTAATAAATCAGCTATTTTGATTTTATTTAGTCATTTAAGATACTTTCTTTTTTTTTTATTAGATTAAGATCCCGATTTATTAAAGATTCTTTCCTTTTTATTAAATTAGATTCTAATTTATTTAGGATTCTTTTCTTATTTCAATTGGATTAGGATTTTTTTCTCGATTAAGATTTCTTGTAACCTATATATATATTCGCATTTAATAAGAGAAAAGGAAGAAGTTTTTTATGAAATTTACTTGAGAGTATACTAATTCTCTTTAGTTCTTAAACAAACTCTTTGAACTTATCGGATTTTCCTTAGTTTAACCCTTAACTTATCAATCAGAATATAACTGATTGTGGCGTCCTCACATACCAAGGTTCTTGTTTCATTAAGCAACGGGCCGCGGTTCCATTCAATTCCTGAAATTAGAAACGATCTTGGAGTCTAATTTGATTAGGGTCTCGTCAATTCTTGGCAGGATTCGTATTAAGGGAGAATGGCGCCCTAGGGACACATACATCAATTGCAATATAAGAATAATTATATATATTTTGGCCTCTTTGAGATATAGTTTTTATGCTTTAGCTTCTATAAATTTTGTTTCTTTTCATTATGGCTCCCAGCTTCTCAAGTCTTGCTTAATTAATTAAAATTATACCCTATAGGTTGTAGGGCAACTGAAAAAGATTTTCAATCTATTCTTCCACATTCAATATTATACAAGAAATTATAGATCCAGCTCTAATTGAATAATTGTAATAATTAGTGCATAAAAAAATTTCCAATATACCTTACTCAAGGAGATATGCCACCTATTGCTGAAAACTTCACTTGGCTATCAATTACAGATCTATAAAGCCAACTGCTGTAGGATTTCAAACACAATAATATCTTGTAATTGAATAGGGGTATAAAACTTACTTGAGAATTTAATTATATTAAAGATTATGTTGATCCCAAGAGACATGTGGATTAGATTTTCAAATCGATCCCAAAAAAGTAAGACATAGGCTAGGATTGCAATTTATTCCTAACAGAATCTAGCATGATTTCAGATATCCATTCTTAGGCCAAACCACAAAAATACAAATAATAACTAAATTTTCTAGCACAGATGTAAATTATATTTTCTGAGCACTATGTGTCTAAGTCATTTAGAAGTCATTAATATTAAAGAATTTCTTCATATTCTTTCAATATAACTAATACATACACTTAATTTATTAATTAAATAAAACTGATTAAGCTAGTATAGAAATAAGATTAATCAAAGCTAGTAGTATAGCTAGCTTGCTAGTTAGTCTAAGCCAATATCAAGCATTGGTTCTAATCATATAACTGTGTTTCAGATGACTAATATATGATCTATATACTGTATATTAATGATATAGCCAATTTTATGTATTATTTCACTTTTTTCTTTTTTTTTTATTCTTACATATCTATATATTTCCATTTGCTTTTTTTACTTTTTTTCTTTTTTAAATCTGAGCAAGAAAATAGCTTAGATCATAGGAAAAAGATCTTATATGTGGGCTATCAACTACTACATTCATAAGCACCTATAAGTGAAGAGTAAGTTGCATAAAATCACATACCACAAGACACCCACAAGTCAACTATAAAATGCACAAGCAGCCTCACATTTCTCACAAAAACTCAAATTTTTTGCACTTTTCTCATAAAAACTCAAATATCTGTATATTGAACAGATATAAAAATTCATTAAGTAACTATAGACATTATAACAAACAATTGCTGAGCATAAAAGATAAAATTAAATAAGAGAGTTAATTAGCAAAAGAAACTAAGGGTATGTTTGGAATTAAGGTTGGACAGTTGTAACTTTTAAGTTATAGCACTAAAGTGTTTGGTAAACACTAGTTACTGTAATTTAAAAACTATATTAATATGATTTTTCATTTATATGATGTAAAATTTATTATGTTTTTAATAATTTTATCAAAATTATTATTTAAAAATTATATTTACTATATATTATTAACTTTTATTTTATAATTATAATTTTTTTCCATAGCAGCTGTAGTTCACCTCAATCTCAAACATATCCTAAGACCCAAGCTATAGTTGGATTAGTCTAACTGGCTAACCGCTTAGATTTTGCCTTCAAAGCTGTTAGCTACATCCACCAGGTGGCTAGCCACTCAAAAGACAGAAACCAAATGGATAGCTGCTTACACCCATCTGGCAAGTCGCTTCCCCTAGTTCTCATCTTCTTCCTTCAGTTTCTTCATCTTCTCTCTCTAAAACCCAAAACCTTTATGATAGACTGCTACTGACAATTAGTAATTTGGAAGCAAGAATTGAAAAGGGAAATAACATAAAGAAGAAGCCAAGGGAACGAGAGTTTTGGGTATTAATTCTTATAAAGTTAAACAAGTAAAACACTCCTTATATAGAGTTATAACTAAATTATACCAAAATAACAATTCCCTCCTAATTAAGTAACGGAAACAGAAATGAAAACTTAATAAAATAATGCTTAACAAAATAGAAAATATAATAAGATTAGGATAAAGATCCTAAAATCCCCCCCCCCCCCACAAACTACCACTCTACAGTGGGGGTAGCCTATAGGAAGTGGTAGTGGTATACCACCAAAGCAAAGGTTACACATTTGATCAGGGTCTGAGATTGAGGTCGAGATTGTGCAAATTTATGCTCTTAATCGTGAGCTAAGTGGAAGTGAAGTTTTATCCCTGGTTAGTAATTTGATCAATGCACCTTCCGAGGTCGGAAGGAATTGCATTCTTTCTTTAGGCAGGGAACCAAAGAGAAGACTCCCCGCCCGTGTTTTGAATGGTAACGACTTCCCTTATCAGTAATGAGTGGTTAAGGCAGCTTGTCTGTAAGCTGAAAAGAAAGAAAATTAGCGACAAACTCATAATACTTCCCCCAAGTAGCTTCCTCTTTAGACTGACCCCGCCATTGAACAAGAAGTTTAAAAACATGATGATTGCCGTGTTTGAAAAGCTCACAATAAAAAATGGCTATTGATGCGATTTTCTGGTCGCTCCCAAATAGTGATATTGTCGTCTGGTCACTAGTTACTCAAGTAGGATTCCCATCTGGTTCCAACTTTTTTCCGTTCACTGAGGCAGTGGTGTCTTCCGGTCTGTATCCACAGAAAAGTATCAGAGGTCCCCGGATATTTTTCCGACGAAAACCCTCCGAAGCTCAAGTCAATAATCTGGTTGATTTTTTGAAATTCTCTTTTAATATGAGAAAAACTAGAATATAGAAAGTTAAAAAGAAAAGGAAGAAGATCCCTTTACCTCACCCTTTGTCTGATATTTATCCCCCTTGCTTGGGTGCCATCCCCTAAATTCATTGTGCCTGCATCTTTTTGACAACTATGGGTCACAGTGGCACAACTTGGGGGTATGGAATGTCAGACGGGTATAGGTCACCATAATGAAACATAGGGGAGTGGAAAGTTAGACGGTTTTAGGTCACCGTGATGAAATGATTATACCATAGAGATATGTGACGGTTATCGGTAACAGTGATAAAATCATTCGCCACCCTAAACTACAGATGTGGGGCTGCCATGCTTGGGTTTGCTCTGCTCAGGCTCTAGTCTCTTCTTATTCTTGGTGCTGCTCATAATACGACCAGAGCTTGCTCGATGGTTGTGGACATCCCTGCTCTTTGTGACCTTACTCGAGCAGGATGAGAATATCTGAGTTCGGCCAGGTTAGAACACTTTACCCTTACCAGTTTTGACACTGAGCAGGGGTGTCTTCGTGCTAGTGAACAGGTCTTCTGCTCTGGCTGGTTTGCCCTCGAGCAGGCCTGCTCGGCATTTCCCAAGCACCAGTCCCCCAGTTTCTAGTCTTAAAAGTAAAACGGGATAAGACTATAAATTACTTGTTCGAGCATGTTTCCCCCCTTTTTACTTTTTTACGCTGAGCTGTCCACTTCTTCCGTCATTTCATATTTAATGTAAGCTGCGTGGGCTAATCTAGGCCACTAATTGAAATTTGAAAAGACGATTCCCTGAAGAATCACGCCTCCTTGACTAACATGTCGTCCTTTAGCATGACTTGCTTTCCTCTTTGCAAATCCCTAATTTTACTGTTGTGCACTTTCTTATTTCCACACATTGCTTAAAACAGAATCCTTCCACCTGCAAGTGAAATCTACATTCTCAGCACTGAAATCTTTACCTTTAAGGAGAGAGCTGCCATGGCGGAGTCAAAGGCATTCCAGCTCGAGAAGGAGCTGTCCATGGTCAGGGACGAGCTTGTGAGTGCCAGGAAAGATCTCGACGTCCAGAGATTTTCCTTCGAGAGGACCATGGAAACCGAGATTTCTCGTCTTCAGAATAAGGTGGACTCCCTGGGGAGTACAACAAGGGGCTGACATCCTGCTATGAATGCATCATATCCGTCTTGGGTAAGAAATACCCTGAGTTAGACATGTCCAAGCTCGAGGTGGGCGTGGATGCCTACATGAACGAGCAGGATGCAAGGAGCCAGGAACCGATGAATCCACCTTCACAAGTGGAAGTTGCTGTTGTAAGGCCTGAAGAGGCTGCTCCTCCAACCGAGGAAGCTCAAGCTTCTCCCACTACCGAGAAGAATCATCAAGCTGCTTCCTCTTCTCAAGCCCCCGATCCAGCTGCTAGCCGATCTGCCCCAACTCCTTGGCTGGCTTTTTATTGATTTTTTTTTTTACTTGTAAGCTTCAGAAATTTGAACCGAATGAAATAAAGTGAGCAGATTTTTCACTTTTGCCTTCATACCTTTATTCTGTTCTAAATTTTCTGCGAGGTAAATTTCCAGCAGGCTTTGAGTTTTTCCCTTGTCCTTGGGACTATGGCCTACTCTGTTTGTTTTGCTCATTCGCCAAGATATGAACAACTTGACTTACCCCTTATGTATTTCGGCTGTTTTGCCTTAACTTGAACAGGCTTTAAGATCTCTAGCAGTAGCACTTTGTGAGCTTATTGTGCTTGAGCCAGCCCTAGCTTTGCTTAGCACTTTCTCTCGCCTTGGGCAGGCTTTGATACTTATGGCCTTAGCTTTCATTAGCAAGCTTATCTTGCTCGAGCCTTTTCTGGCTATGCCTAGCACTTTGTCTCGCCTTAGGTTAGCCTTTAAGACTTATGGTCTTTAGCTTTTATTAGCAAGCTTATCTTGCTCGAGCTTTTCTGGCTATGCTTGGCTCTTTGTCTCACCTTGGGCAGATTTTGAGACTTATGGCCTTAGCTTTCATTAGTGAGCTTATCTTACTCGAGCCTTTTCTGGCTATGCTTGGCACTTTGTCTCCCCTTGGGAAGGCTTTGAGACTTATAGCCTTAGCTTTCATTTAGCGAGCTTATCTAACTCGAGCCTTTTCTGGCTATACTTGGCTCTTTGTCTCGCCTTGGGCTAGGCTTTGAGACATAAGACCTTTAGCTTTTATTAGCAAGCTTATCTTGCTCGAGCCTTTTCTGGCTGTGCTTGGCTCTTTGTCTCTCCTTGGGCAAACTTTGAAACTAATGGCCTTAGCTTTCATTAGCGAGCTTATCTTGTTCGACCATTTTCTAACTATATTTGGCACTTTGTCTCGCCTTGGGCAGGCTTTGAGACTTATGGCCTTAGCTTTCATTAGCGAGCTTATTTTAATCGAGCCTTTTCTGGCTATGCTTGGCTCTTTGTCTTGCCTTGGGCTAGGCTTTGAGGCTTATGGCTTTTAGCTTTTATGAGCGAGCTTATCTTGCTTGAGCCTTTTCTGGCTATGCTTGGCACTTTTTCTCGCCTTGGGAAGGCTTTAAGACTTATGGCCTTAGCTTTCATTTAGCAAGCTTATCTTGCTCGAGCCTTTTCTAACTATGCTTGGCACTTTGTTTCTCCTTGGGTAGGTTTTGGGACTTATGGCTTTTAGCTTTTATTAGCGAGCTTATTTTGCTCGAGCTTTTTCTAGCTATGCTTGGCACTTTGTCTTACCTTGAGAAGGCTTTGAGACTTATGGCCTTAGCTTTCATTAGCGACCTAATCTTGCTTGAGCCTTTTCTGGCTATGCTTGGCCCTTTATCTCGCCTTGGGTAGGCTTTGAGACTTTTGGCCTTAGCTTTCATTTTGTTTTCATAAGCTTTGATTGGCTCAATTGGATTAATTTTAGAAGCGTTTCTTCTTACTTTTATTCATAAACAAGATTTTACATACTTCTATTTTGAAGGATATTGAATATCTATGCTTCTAATACAAGGGAACTTATTGGAAATACTTTATCAAATACTTTGCATTCCATGGTATTTTTACTTCCCGTCCATCTAGATAAGATAGTCTGTATGCCCCCGTACCGGCTATCTACGAGACCCTATACGGACCCTCCGAATTTGGGCCCAACACCCCTTATCTGGGATCTTTAGTACTCTGGTTCACTCTTCTAAGCACCCAGTCCCCTACTTTAAATCAGTAGATGTGAACGTTTTTGTTGTAGTAACGAGCTACTTCCTGCTGATACTCCGCCACCTTCATCGTCGATCTTTCCTTTCTTTCTTCCAGCAGATCGAAATTTGCACAAATCTGCTCGTTATTCTGCTCCTTATCGAAATGCTCCGTCCGATATGTGCCTACCCCTATCTCTGCTAGGTTCACTGGATCATGCCTAAATGCCAAAGAAAATGACGTTTCCCCCATAGCGGTCTTGTGTGCGGTTCTGTAAGCCCATAACACACCAGGAAACTCGTCCACCCATGCTCCTTTCTACTCTCACAGTCTGGTTTTCAAGAGACGCTTTATAGTTTTGTTCGCAGCCTCCACTTGCCCATTCGCTTGTGGATGTGATGGTGAGTAGAACTTCAACTCTATCCCCATGTTTGTACAGAAGTCTCTAAACCTGTTGTTGTCGAACTGCCTACCATTATTCATGACTAGCGCGTGGGGGATTCTGTACCTGCAAATCACATTTCTCCTGATAACGTCAGTGGTTTTGCTTTCGGTAATGCTGCTCAAGGCCTTTGCTTCAACCCATTTAGTGAATGCCACCAAGGCATGTGTCGCAGATGCTCTTCCCTTTGGCAGTGGTCACATCAGATCAATCCCCTATTAAGCAAATGGCCATGGTGAATTCATCACAGAGAGGTTTTCCGGCGGTTGAGCTATGAAATTGGCAAAACTTTGGTAACTCTTGCAGCTTCTGGTCTTTTTTTGTGCATCTTGGTGCATTATAGACCAGAAGTATCCTTGCCTCAAGACTTTAAAAGCTAAAGACCTTGCACCAGAGTGGTTTCCACAAATCCCCTCGTGTACTTTTCTAAGCACGTAGTTAGCTTCTTCCTCGTCCAAGTAGCGTGATAGTGGCAGGGTGTATCCTCGTCTGTACAACACCTCGTCGATTAGTGCATATCTTGCTGCTTGACACCTCAGCTTTCTTATTTGCTTTTTCTCGACAGGTACTGTCCTTTCCTTAAGGTATGAGGCAATTGAATCCATCCAGGTGCTATTTAAGGCCACGTTCATCACCTCATCTTCCTACTCGATGCTCGAGCTGGTCCTAATCTCCACAGGAATTGACTTAGGCATCTTGAGGTCTGATACAGTGGCCATCTGTTCTATCATACCTGCTCGAAAGTTTTCTCCCCTTGAAATCTGTTCCACCTCCACTGCTTAAAACTTCCTAACTAATTGCCTCACCTTCCAAAGGTAGGCCTCCATCTTCTCGCCTTTTGCTTGGAAGCTTTCGTTAAGATAGTTTGCCACTAATTGGGAATCTGTTCGGACTTTCACCTCTTTCGCTTTCACCATTAACGCAAGTTTCAGTCCTGCAATGACGGCCTCATACTCAGCCTAATTGTTAGTGGCTTTAAACTCGAGCTTCACAGCATATTGTATTTCCACTCCTTCAGGGCTAAAAAGCACTACTATTGCTCCCGCTTCCTGATCTCCATATGATCCATCAACCGTAACCGTTCAAACCTTGCCTGGAACAGCCTCCCTCGCTGCTCCCTCGTTGTTTGTGTCTTTATCTAATTTAGTGCATTCAGCCACAAAGTCTGCCAGAGCTTGCGCTTTAATTGTTGTCCGGGGCTGGTAGTTGATGTCAAACTCGCTGAGCTCTATTGACCACTTTACCAGCCGACCTGAGGTCTCTGGTTTGTACAGGATTTGCTTAAGTGGCTGGTTCGTCAAGACCACTATTAAGTGTGCTTAGAAATAAGGCCTCAACTTCTGAGCTGCTGTTACCAATGCTAGCGCTCATTTCTCCACCTGGGGATACCGAGTATCAGCCTCCAACAAAGCTCTGCTCGTGTAATACACAGCATGTTGTACCCATGACTCTTCTCTTATCAAAACTGAGCTCATTGCCCACCGTGACACGGCCAAGTATAGGTATAGGACTTCTCCTGCTCGCGGTGTTGATAGTAATAGGGCCTTCAACAAGTACTCCTTCAATTGCTAGAATGTCGCTTTACATTCTGGTATCCACTTCATCTTCCTCCCCTTTTTCATCTCCCGAAAGAAGTCATGGCACTTGTCCATTGCTCGGGAGATGAACCTGTTCAGGGCTGCCAGCTTACCCGTAAGACTCTGTATCTCCTTGAGAGTGCGCGGGGACTTCATGTCCACTACCGCTCTTATCTTCTCTAGGTTGGCCTCAATTCCCCTGTTACTAACCATGAAACTCAAAAATTTCCTAGAACCTACACCAAAGGCACACTTCTCGGGGTTAAGCTTCATTTTGTACTCTCTCAAGAGCGCTAAGGTCTCTTCCAGATGCTCGACATGTTCTTCTGCATCCTTGAACTTGGTGATCATGTCCTCCACATAAACCTCCATTATGCTGCCAATCAGAGGTTTAAAAATCTTATTCCTCAGCCTCTGATATGTTGCCCCCGCGTTCTTTAAGCCGAAGGGCATGATCTTGTAGCAAAACAGACCTTGGTTAGTGATAAAGGCCGTGTATTCCTCGTCCTGTCCATAAATGAGAATTTAGTTGTAACCGGAAAATGCGTCCATGAAGCTGAGCAAACTATGTCCGGCCATGGAGTTAACCAGCTGGTCTATCTTCGGTAATGGGAAACTGTCCTTAGGACAGGCTTTATTTAAGTCTGTGAAATCCACACACATCCTCCATTTTCCAATTGCCTTCTTTACTAGTACCACGTTCGAGATCAATTCAGGGTAATTAACTTCCCTTATGAATCCCGCCTTTAAGAGATTCTCTACTTCGCTGTTAATGGTGTCATATCTTTCCTGGTTGACACACGTCCTCCTCTGCTTTACTGGCTTCGCATCTCTTCTCACTGCCAGCTTGTGGCATGTCACCTTCGGGTCAATCTCTGGCATGTCCTCATGTGACCAGGCGAACACATCGAAATGGGCTCGCAAGCACTCGACCAGACTACTCCTCAGCTGCTCGCTTATGCCTGAGCCGATCTTAACCTTCTTCTCCTGGTCATCTAGTCTTATCAAAATTTCCTCTAATTCTTCAGCGGCTTCCTGTCTCTCTTTCTTTAATTCACCCCTGGAATCTAGCGACGTCACCTGCCACAGCTTCTTGCGACCCTCTAATTGCCTTTAACAACCCCTTACTGCTCCGTTCACACGATATTTCAGTGCTAAGTAGTGGGTGGACATCATCGATTAACTGATCCTCATGAAAGACCTTCCCAATATCGCTTAGTAAGGGTTGACCTCATCCACAACCACGAAGTCAAGCATCATATTCTTCTCAAAGGGCTTCGAGCCCATAGTCAATGGCAGATTCACAATCCTTAGAGGGTCAGCCTTCCTCCACCGAACTCTTTCAAGGAGGCGTTCGTGTGCTCCAGCCTCCCATTTGTTATTACCATCTCATCCAGGGTGGACTTGAAGAGAATGTCTACTGAGCATCCAGAGTCCACCAGAATTCGGTTGAGCTCCCTGTTCGTAACATTTTTCTTTATAACTAGCGCATCCTCGTGGGGCTATAAGACCTCCTCCTCATCCTCCTCCGTCCATATGATTAGCGGAGGCATATCTACTATAGTTTTTTCTGGCTATGTTCGAGTCTTCTGGCATCGTCAGCCCTCCTGCTATCACCCCCACAGCAGGCTGCTCGTGGTCTATATCACAAGCCTAGTCATCCTCTACCTGTTGCCGCTCTACCACCGGGTGTCCTCCCTCAATGAATTCATCCCGGTACCGATTTCTTACTAGATCCTCCACCAGGTTCTTTAGATCGCGGCACTGGGATGTTGAATGGCCATGATCGTTGTGGAACCTGCAAAACCTGCTCCTGTCCCTCTTATTTGCCGGTTTGGACATCGGTTTGTACTGCCTCTAGCGATATGGAACATCTACTCTAGCGACACCTTCAAAGGGGTGTACTGCATGTAGGTAGGATTTTGGTCAATCATCTGCATGGTCCCATCCCTGGGAAAGTTTTCTGCATGTAGAGGCAGTGGACGGTCGATCTTGTTGTGGCTCTGCACTGGTCGATTCATAGGGGGATTACGGGGCGAGTTGCTACTAAACTGATGGTGCTCCCTCTGGTCTCTGCTTGGAGACCTGCGGAGTGGAGCGAGACCCACTCGCGGTTGGGGGGCCCTCTGATAAAGGTTGTAGGGAGCAACCTGGTTCCTTGTCCCTCTGGAAGTCGACGAACCCTGAGCATTCCCTCCTTTCTCCGTACACTTTGCTCCACCACTCTGCTCACTCCTCAACTTTGCTGCTTTTTCCTCCTCAATCACGATATCCATCTTTATTTGCTCGTATGCATCGAAATATGAGCGGATCGAGGGACTCCGCAAATTGTACCAGGGCCTTTCCATCCTTACTCCCTCTTTCAGTCCTCTCAACGCCTAGGGATGATTGAATGCTCCGAGATCTAAGACTGCCCGGTGGTACCTCTTGACAAACTCTCGGAGAGACTCCCCCTCTTTCTGTTTGATCTTGGCTAACTTCATCATATAGTCTTCGGGAGCTATTGCCCCCCGGAACTGCTTCGCAAACTCCGTGCACATCTGCTCGAAGCTCTAATGCTCCCCCGCGGTAACTTACGGTACCATCCCCTCGCTCTCCCTTCCAAGGTAAGCAGAAAGGCTCTACATCTTTGGGCTGCTTTTAAGCCCTGTACTCTGGTCATGTCATTGAAACGCTCAATGTGCACTAGCAGGTCACTCTTTCTTGAAAACTTCAAATCGGGAAAACGGAAATCCCTGGGGATCGTGACACTCATGATTTCCGCTGAAAGTGGGGATCATTGTCCAGCATGATCCTCCAACTCAGAACTCTCCCATTTCCTCGAAGATCTTCAACAACCTAAGCCAGCCGGCGGACCTCCCTCTCTAGCTCTTCCGCGCGGGAAGGATCGCGCGGCGCGACTCTTGCATGTTCTAGTGCTGTGTCTTGCAAGTGCTATCTTGACTCTCTCTCCTCCCTCACAGCGGCATTTTGTACTTTCTGCCTTTGGGCTCCATCTCTTGGGTTCCCCCCGGTAGGAGCATTCCCAAGACTGAATTCGGGAACGTCATTGCTTGCTCTCTTCTGTCCATCCCTGAGTTCCTGTAGGATGAACGTCAGTGTCTCTATCTACTTTTCCATCTGGTCCATCCTTTCTTACATCTCTCTATCTCAGGGCTCATTTGCCGCCTCCCGCAGAGTCACCGATTATTTGGGGCTTACTCCTCTTCGGCTGTTTCCTCTCATTATCACGCCGCTTCCGGAGTGTGCTACAAATTCTAACTTTTTGAACTGATTCCTATAGACAGCACCAAAATGTTGATGCGGCTTTCTGGTTGCTTCCAAATAGTGATATTGTCGTCTGATCGCTAGTTGCTCGAGCAAGATTACCAGCTAGTTCTTATATTTTTCCGTTCACTGAGGCGGTGGTGTCTTCCAGCTTATATCCACAGAAAAGTATCAGAAGTCACCGGGTGTTTTTCCAGCGAAAATCCTCCAACGCTCAAGTTAGTAATCGAGTTGATTCTTTGAAATTCTCTCTTAATCTAAGAAAAACCGAAAAATATAAAGTTGAAAAGAAAAGGAAGAAGATCCATTTACCTCACCTTTTGTCTGATATTTATCCTCTTTTTTTCCCTCCACCCTTGCTTGGGTGTCATCCCCTGCATTCATTATGCCTGCGTCTTTCTGACAACTATGGGTCACAGTGGCATAACTTGGGAGTGTGGGATGTTAGACGGTTATAGGTCACCATGATGAAACTTGGGGGAGTGGGATGTCAGACGGTTTTGGGTTACCGTGATGAAATGATGATACTGTGGAGATATGTGACGGTTATCGGTAACAGTGACAAAACCCTATGGCGTGGGGGTGCTTGTCAGTTATCGATCGTCGTGACGAGATGTCAGAGTGTGGGGGCCTCTGGCAGCTACTTTCTTCTTCTCGGAGAGAAGCGTTCGCTGCCTTGAACTACAGATGTGGGGCTGCCATGCTTGAGTTTGCTCTGCTCGGGCTCGATGGTTGTGGACATCCCTGCTCTTTGTGACCTTGCTCGAGCAAGATGCGAATATCCGAGCTCGACCAGGTTAGAGCACTTAACCCCGACCAGCTTTGACACTGAGCAGGGTGTCTTCGTACTAGTGATCAGATCTTCTGTTCTATCTGGTTTGCCCTTGAGCAGGCCTGCTCGGCATTTCCAAACAATGGCCATAGGCTGCCATTCCTAGGCAACAAAAAGATGAGAAACATGGAGCTATTGAGAAGTTTTATGAGCCCTAAGTTTCCGTTTTAGGCATGAGACATGAAAAACAGGATGATAGGCAGAGCTGTGGCACAAAGAACTTCCCTGTAACTGAAAGTACTCTTCCCTGATCTTGGTCATTGACAATGGTGCGCGGCATTCCATGCAATTTAGCATGCGTGGCATTCCATGCAATTTAGCACCATCTCGCACAAAATCTTTGGTGACAATAGCTTCTCTATAAGGATGGGACAAGGCACTAAAATGGGCGTACTTGGATAAACGATCAACCATAACAAAAATAGATTTTTTGCCAGCGGAAGGGGGAAGGCCATCAATGAAATCCATGGAGATATCTTCCCAAATTTTATCAGGGATGGGCAAGGGTTAAAGTAATCTTAGAGGATTCACAAGTTCAGCCTTATTGCATTGACAGACGACATGGCATTCTGTAAAAAATAATTTAGTAGCTTTTTCATCCCTTTCCAGTCGAAACTAATCTTGACTCTTTTGTAAGTGTGCAAAAATCCAGAGTGGCCGCCAATTAGAGAAGTATGAAACTCTTGTGAAATTTGCTGGCACCAAGTAGAAGAAGAAGGAACAACAATTCGACCTTTGTATCGTAAAATAGAGCCATCATAGGAATAATTAGGAATAGATTGCTAAGACTGAAGTTGATTAATGATAAGTGACAGCTGGATCAGCATTGTACACAGTTCTACTGTTATTAAGATTAGAAAATATGGGGGAAGAAATAGCATGGAGGTTTGAGTCTTCTAGTCAGCGAGACAAACCATCAGCAACTGAATTTTCTACTCCTTTCCTATAAACAATTTCATAGTCAAAGCCTAAGAGTTTTGATAGCCATAGTTGTTGTTCTTGAGATAAAATACGATGGTCATAGAAGTATTTAAGGCTACGATGGTATGTAATAACCTTGAAATGTCGACCCATAAGATACGGATGCCATTTATGTACGGCAAAAATAACGGCGAGCATTTCCTTGTCGTATGTGGACATGGATAAGTGCTTCCAAGATAAGGCTTTACTAATATAAGCTATTGGATGCCCCTCTTGCATGAGGACAGCTGCGATTCCTCGGTCAGAAGCACACATTCTGGAGTGGAAGCCATGGCTTGGCGTAGTTCGTCAAAGGCTGATTCAGCAGGACTCCAAGTAAAGGAATCTTTCTTAAGCATGTCAGTTAAAGGAGCAGCAATTTTACCATACCCAAAAATAAATTTTCGGTAGTATCCTGTCAAGCCTAGAAATCCTCTTAAAGCTTTGATTGTGGTAGGCTTAGGCCACTCGAGCATACACTGAATTTTTTCAGGATTGACAGTTACTCCAGAAGCTGAAAGAATATGGCCTAAATATTCGATAAATGACTGGGCAAACCAACATTTTGAAAGCTTGACATAAATCTGATTTTGTTGCAGACATTAAGGACGGCGGAGAGATCACGAGCGTGCTCTTGTACAGAAGTTCTATAGATGAGGATGTCATCAAAGAAAACTAAGACAAATTTTTGAAGCATCAAGCTCTGAAATGTTGCTGGCTCATCAGAAAGGCCAAAAGGCATTACTAGAAATTCGTAATGGCCATCATGAGTGCGAAAGGCTGTTTTGGATATATCCGATGGATGAACTCAGAATTTGGTGATAGCCTGAACGAAGATCCAGTTTACTAAAAGTTGATGCACCATGTAACTCGTCTAAAAGTTCACCAATAACTAGAATGGGATAACGATCTTTAATGGTAATCTTGTTGAGAGCACGATAGTCAATACACATGCGCCAAGACCCATCTTTCTTTTTTCCCAGCAAAATTAGAGATGAGTAAGGACTAACACTGTGCCTAATGAGCCTAGCATCTAACAGCTCAAGAACAAGGCGATCAATTTCTTGTTTCTGAAAATGAGGGTAACGCATTGACAGGGGAACTTCCCAGAAGTAATGGAATACGGTGGTCAATAAAACGTTGAGGTGAAAGACCAGTAGGTTCTGAAAAGATGTTAGAATAGGTCTCTAAAACCTTAGTAATAACTGATGGTGCTAATATATCGGCAACTGTAGTTGTTATTGCCATAAGTTGGAAAAAGATACCTTGCTTTTCTTGAAGTAATAATCTATTAATTTCTCTTTCATTTGCCAAAACAAGGGGCAAAGAATCATATCTAGTGAGTTGGACATTTTGGCCTTCCCAAGTAAACCGCATAATTATCTTCGAGAAGTCCCACAATATGGCACCCAATGAACGTAACCACTCAGCAACTAACACAATGTCACAGCCACTTACTAGTAATAAGAAAAAGTCCACATGAAATTGGAAGCCTTGAATATTCACTAGAACATGAAAACATTTACTAGAGCTGCTGATCACCCTACTATCAGTCATAGTAACTTGAAATTGAGTGGTAGTAGTGACAGGGCAGTCGCACTGCTTAGCTAAGGATGGATTCAAAACATTATGGGTGGAACCGGAGTCTATTAGTATAGTGACTCCATGTTATTTCAAATTCTCTTTGAGTAGCATAGTGTTTTATGGGTTACTCATGTAAGAGCTTTTAAGGATATTTCTATTGTTTCTTGTGAACTCTCCAATGTCTTAGCTTGCTCGTCTTTATCTTTAATATCGGCGTCTAGCAATAGGACTTGAGGAGCTTTACAATGATGCCCTGGCTTAAATTGTTCATCACAATTGAAGCATAAGCCTTTTGCTCACCTATCAGCCTGTTCATCTATTGAAAGGCGTCAAAACAATAGTAGTCCAGGAAGGGTTGTGAAGACCACCCAGCCTTCGTTACTGTTGGAGAGGAATTAAGGAAAGTTGGTGATAGCTTGCTCATGCTAGATCGTAGTAGGGGCTTCTGATTAGAAACGGCTATGTACTCTTCTTGGAATCTTGCAAGTTTTGAAAGTTTGCAGGAGACTTGAAGGTTTTAACATCTGCACACCAACTTTAATATTCTCTCATAATCTTGAAAGAAAACAACTGATGAAGAAAGATTCTGGTAAATTCCAAGTTCAGTCGGCCAATTTTTCAAATTGCTGTTGATATTCAATAACAGTTCCAGTTTGTCATAATTTGGTAATGGATCCGACCACATCACCTTCTTCGAATGTTCCAAATCAAGTGACTAGAGCTCGTTTGAACTGCTCCCAAGTCATGTTACCCATAGTTTGCTCCAACCAATGATAACATAGCACAGCATCACTATCCAAATGTCCAATAGCAAGAGATATCAAGTCTGCCTCAGACAATTCAGCCAATCGTTGATACTGTTCACATAAAAAAATCCATCCAGTTGGATTCTCTCCGCTGAAAACTGGAAAATCAAGTCTTATATGGCGGGCTTACATGAGTACTCCTCCATTACGTCCTGCAGGTTCGAGTTATTGACTATTGGCTTATATCTTATGGTGGTTGTTTCTATTCACTAGTATCTGTTGATTGTTGTGTCTATCTTCATGTAACTGGGTAAATTGTTCTCGAAGACCTAGAATTAATTCTTGGAGATCGCTATACTGTTTGGACAAGATTTCAACGTTCTCATCAAATTGATGAGCCAATTGCTCTACCTTTTCTTCAAGCTCCTTGACAGCCATGATGCCCAAGAAATTTGCTCTGATACCAGATGATAGACTGCTATTGACAATTAGTCATTTGGAAGCAAGAATTGGAAAGGGAAATGAAATAAAGAAGAAGCGATAGAGGGAACGAGAGTTTTGGGTAATAATTCTTATTATTGTTGAACAAGTAAAACACTCCTTATATAGAGTCATAACTCAATTCTACTAAAATAACAATTCCTTCCGAATTAAGTAACGGAAATGGAAAGGAAACTTAAAAAATAATGCTCAACAAAATAACAAAATAGAAAATATAATAAATTAGGATAAGGATTCTTAATATTTCACCTCTCTTTCACTACAACTAATGAGATTATGAATAAGAATAGCACAAGTACGTTGAATAAGGCATATTTATATCTTATGTAAGTTTCCGCAGGACCCACTAAAAGAGTCTGTGCAAAGAAATTCAAAGAAACACTTAATGAATTGATTCAAGTAACTTGTGATCAATTCAATTCATAGAGACCTACTAAAAGAATCTCAGAAGATATTCAGACCAATAAATGTATGATTCAAGCTTTTGAATTTTATGAGTAATCAAATTCATTAAATCGGAGCATTAAGGATGAAAGATATGTCATTATCTTTTCAGATAGTGTTTCTATTTTTAAAAGAGGCAACAAATCAACTATATTGATTAAGATCCTGATTTATTTAGAACTTTTTCATTTTTATTAAATTAGATTCTGATTTATTTAGGATTATTTTCTTATTTAGTTATATTGAGATTCTGATTTGATTTTATATTAGGATTTGTTTTCGATTTTATATCAGGATTTATAACATGAAATATCTAGAACAATTATGGCCAAGATTTCTTGTAACCTATATATATTCGCATTCAATAAGAGAAGAATAAGGAGTTTTCATGCAATTTATTATATAGTATAATTCTCCTAGTTCTTAAACGTTACTCTGAACTTATCGAATCTTTCGCGCCGTTTAACCATTGACTTATCAATCAGACCATCCATAACTGATCGTGGCATCCTCACATACCAAGGTTCTTGTTTCATTAAGCATCGAGTTGCGATTCCATTCATTTCCTGAAATTAGAAATGATCTCAGAATTCAATTTGATCAGGGTCATGTCAGTTCTTAGCGGGGTTCATATCAGTTGGTATCAGAGCAAAGGTTTTAATCAGGTTTTGCCTATCCGTATTTAGATTTCGTGTCTTGTTTATTTCAATTAAAAAAATCATGAACAGTGCTGTATGAACAGTATTTAGGGTTTCTTAGTTTAATGTTGGTTTAATTATTTTTATAAAAACTAAGAGATAATTACTACGAGTAGAAAAAGATAAGAGAGTGTGAGAGTATTAGAGAATAAAAACCAATAAATTTGAGTGAAACATGTGTAGAATTGATTGGATCATTCTCTTGAGTGAAACACGTAAGGGAGTAAAATGAGGTCTTTTCCACATTATTTATAATATCTTTTTGTAAATTTCAACTACATTTCACGACGAAGAATTAAGCACAAATGCAGAGAATCAACAATCAGTTATTCAAAATTTTTAAATTCCAGCCTTGATGGAGGAGATCAGACGACTGATGAGGGCTAAATTAGAGCACATAAATGAACGTTTAAATCAAGTAGAGTATGCACATGCGGGGCAACCACAACATATTTCCTAAGCACATAGGAGAGAGAGTTCTAGCTACAGAAGAGGTTGATGACTATTTTGGGGATGAGTATGGTGAAGGAGAGGATTCTTTAGATAATCATAGAAGAGCTAAGTATTGAGATGATGGTGTGAGTGGCATAAAGATGAAAATCCTATATTTTGAATAGGAGAAGAAGATGGTGTTTGTATTTAACTACTACAACTATTCCGAGGTAAAAAAGGTAAAATTGGTTGTGATTGTGTTTTTTTCTTATGCTATTACTTGGTGGGATCAGCTTATTACAAATAGGAGAAGGAATAGAGAACGTTCTATTGAAATGCGAAATTAATTAAAGACATTAATGAAAAGGCGTTTTATACCTAGCCACTACTATCGAGGCTTGTACCAAAAACTACAAAGTCTTACCTAAGGTAATTGAAGTGTAGAGGATTACGACAAAGAATTGGAGGTTGCCATGATTAGAGCAAATGTGGAGGAAAATAGAGAAGCTACCATGCCGCGATTCTTGGATGGCCTTAACCGAGAGATTGCAAATATGGTTAAGTTACAATATTATATAGAGATTAAATGGTCCATAAGGACATCAAAATTGAGCAGCAACTCAAGAGGAAGGGTAATACACCCGTGCAACCTTGAGCTTGAGTTCCACTCCATGGAAGCTAAACTATGTGAATCGAGACGAGAGGCCACAAACATCTACTACACCTAAATTAAGATCGGAGCTCTCTAAGCCTAATTCACAAGGTAACATTATGACATCCACTATTAGAAATCGTGATATCAAGTGTTTGTAAATGTCATGGCAGGAAACACATAGCCAATGAATGAGTAAATAAAAAAGTTATAGTATTATAAGATAATAGTGAGACTGTAACCGATGATGAGGTAAAAGATAATAAAATGCCACTAATGAATGATGTTGATGATAAAGAGTATGGAGTTCTTGATGAATTAACTTTAGCTAAGAGAACTTTGAGTATTCAAGTAAAGGAAGATGAAACAATGCAATGGAAAAATATTTTTCATACTAGGCGCTATGTTAAAAAAAGAAATATGTAGTATGTTTATTGATGGGAGAAGTTGTACCAATATTGCTAGTACTATCATAGTGGAGAAATTAGGGCTTCCAACATTTAAGCATTTCATACAAACTGTAGTGGTTGAATAACAGTAGGGAGGTAAAAGTGAAAACAAAAAAGTACCGAAGCTGGACACTTATTACTTCGGTGTCCTTGGCAATTCGACAGACGTGTGAAGCATGATGATTTTACCAATAAGTACTCATTTAAGTTTAATCAATGCAAGATCACTCTTGCTCTATTGGCACTGAAACAAGTTTATAAAGACCAAGTAAGCTTATAAAGAGAGAGCGAGCAAAAGAAAAAGAAAGAAAAAAAAAAGTGAAAATTAGAGAGATGCCAAGCAAAAAGAGAGAGAAAAAGAAAAGAAAATTGAGGCAATTGAGAGAAAATTAGAGAGAAACAAAAGAATTTTTATGCAAGAGCAAGTGAGATAAAAAGAGCATTGTTTTCAAATGAGCTGATGATTGTACTTCTATACAAAGAGTCATTTCAGAACACTAACGAGCTTAACCTTATTTTGCCCAGTTCTATTATTTTCTTTTTGTAGGATTATGACGATATCTTTTCCGAGGAAACACCATATGGATTACCTCGAATCCAAAGGATCGAGCATTAAATTGATTTCGTACCTGGTGCAACCATTCCAAACCAACCAGCCTATAGGAGTAACCTAAATGAAACAAAGGAGCTTTAAAGGCAAGTTAATCAACTGATAGAAAAAGGTTACATGAGAGAAAGCATAAGTCGATGTGCAATTCTGATTTTGCTAGTTCCTAAGAAAGATGGGACATAGAGGATGTGCATTGACTGCCAAGCCATCAACAACATAACGGTAAAGTATCGATATCTCATACCTAGGTTAGATGCTATGCTTGATGAATTGTATAGTTCTTGTGTATTTTCTAAAATTGATCTGAAAAGTGGTTATCATCATATTAGAATGAAAGAAAGAGATTAATGGAATTGCCTTTAAAACAAAATACGGTTTGTATGAATGGTTAGTTATGCTTTCTGGTTTGATTAATGTTCCGAGTACTTTTATAAGACTTATGAATATATTTTATGAGCTTTAATTGACAAGTTTGTTATTATTTATTTTGATGATATTCACATATATAACAAAAACTTAGATGATCATGCAACACATTTGAAATCTGTTTTAGATGTGCTTAGAAAAGAAAATTTATTTGCTAATTTGAAAAAATGTACATTTTGCACTAATAAACTTGTGTTTCTAAGATTTGTTGTAAGTGCACAAACTATACAGGTTGATGAAGAGAAGGTAAGTATAATGTAAAAATGGTCGAATCCTATAAGTATAAATAACGTGAAAAACTTCTACGAACTAGCTAGCTTCTATTGGTAGTTTATGAAAGACTTTAGTATATTGGCCACACCACTTACTAAAGTAATCAAGAAAAACATTAGATTCAAGTGGGGAGAAGAATAAGAGAAGGCATTCCAAATGATTAAAGAAAAGCTAAGCAACGCCCCTTTATTATCCTTGCCTAACTTTAACCAAATATTTAAAATTGAATGTGATGGATGCTTCAGGTATTGGCATAAGAGTTGTTCTTATGCAGGAGGGATAACTAACTGCTTATTTCAGTGAGAAATTAAGTGGAGCAATCTTAAACTATCCTATTTACAATAAAGAGTTATATGCATTAGTTCGAACATTTGAAACATGGTAGCACTACCTATGGCCTAAGGAGTTTATAAAACCATGAATCTTTAAAACACTTTAAAGGCCAGCACAAGCTAAACAAAAGGCGTGCTCATTGGGTGGAACATAAAAGGTAAGGAAAACACAGTTGCAGATGTGCTTTCCATGTATGCCTTAATCTCAACATTTAATGCTAAATTGCTTGGTTTTGAACATATTAAGGAATTGTATACTAATGACCATGATTTTAGTGCTAAATATCAAAATTGTAAAAATTCTAGGGTTGGTAAGTATTTTAGGCATAATGGTTACTTGTTTCGAGAGAATAAGTTGTGTGTACCTAATTGTTCTTTAAGAGATTTATTAGTGAAAGAATCCCATGAAGGAGGATTGATGAGACATTTTGGAGTTGTAAAGAATTTATTAGTATTGCAGGAATACTTCTATTGCCACATATGTGGTAGGTATGTCATCTGTAGGCAAGCCAAATCAAAAGTACAACCTCATGGATTATACACTCCGTTACCAATACCTAGTGCTCCTTGGACTGATGTTTCAATGGATTTTGTGTTAGGTTTACTTAGATCCAAACGAGGAAAAGACTCAATTTTTTTTGTTGTGGATAGATTTTCTAAGATGGCACCTTTTAGTTCATGCCACAAAACAGATGATGCTTCTAACATTATTGATTTATTCTTTAGAGAGGTTGTGAGGTTACATAGTATGCCCAGAACAATAGTTTCTAATAGGGATGCTAAGTTCTTGAGTTACTTCTGGAAGACTTTTTAGGCTAAGTTGGGGACTAAGTTAATGTTTTCAACTACATGTCACCCTCAAACTGATGGTCAAACAGAGGTTGTAAATAGAACTTTATCTACTTTGTTACGGACAATTATTAAAAAGAACATTAAAACTTGGAAGGATTGTTTGCCACATGTTGGGTTCGCTTATAATCATTCTATCGATTCTACTACTAAGTAATCACTATTTGAAATTGTTTATGGTTTTAATCCTTTAACTCCATTAGATTTAACTTCATTACCTGTTTCTGAGCTTGTTAACTTAGATGGAAAGAAAAGGGCTGAAATTTTTAAATAGACACATGAAACGGCGAAGCTCAATATCGAGCGGAGAACTGAGCAATATGTTAAAAAGGTTAACAAAAGGAGACACAAGCTAGTCTTTGAACCCGGCAATTGGATGTGGTTACATATGTGTAAGGAACAATTTTTAGAACAAAGGAAATCCAAGTTGTTACCTCGAGGGGATGGATCTTTCCAAGTCTTAGAACGGATCAACGACAATGCATAGAAACTAGATTTGCCTGATAAGTACAATGTAAGTGCTACATTCAATGTTTCTAATTTAAATATGTTCGATGTATGTGAAGATTTGAGGACAAATCATCTTCAAGAAAAGAGGAATGATGAGATTATGGATAGTGATAGTACGAGTACATAGAATAAGGCATATTCAGATCCTATGAAAGTTCTTGTCAGACCCGTCAGAAGAGCTCGTGTAAAGAAATTCAACGAAGCACTTAATGGGGTGATTCAAGCAACTTGGAATCAATCCAATTCATAGAGGCATGTTCAAGGAATCTCAGAAGATATTCAGACCAATAAATGTGTGATTCAAACTCTTGAATTTTATGAACAATCAAATCTATGAATCAGCGCATTAAGGATAAAAGATATGCCACTATCTTTTCATATAGTATTTCCATTTCTAAAAAAAATAGCAAATTAGTTATTTTTATTTTATTTAGTCATTTAAAATACTTTCATTTTTTATTGATTAAAATCCTGATTTATTCAGGATTTTTTACTTTTTATTAGACTACATTCTGATTTATTTAGAATTCTTTCCTTATTTAATTAGATTGAAATTCTAATTTGATTTTGAATTAGGATTTGTTTTCACTTTTAAATCAGGATTTATGACAAAAAATATCTAAGATAATTATGGCCAAAATTTCTTATAACTTATATATTTGCATTCAATAAGAAATGAATAAAGAGTTTTCATGGAATTTATTTGATAGTATAATTCTCTTTAATTATTAAACGAACTTTTTGAACTTATTTGATTTTTTGTGGTGTTCAACTCTAACTTATCAATCAGACCATCTATACTTGATTGTAGCGTCTTTACATACCAAGATTCTTACTTCATTAAGTATCGAGTTGCGACTCTATTAAATTCCTGAAATTAAAAACGATCTTAGAGACTAATCTGATTAAGTCTCATCAATGCTTGACGGTTGGTATCAACAACCCATCATTTTCTTATGCTTTGCTTTCCCATTTAATGGTTCCAAACTATTAATCATCTTAAGAAATTTTTTTAAGAAAAACAACAAAAAATAAAAATAAAACCTTTCAATTGTTTTGAGGAGTTTCGCTTGCAGCTTGGGCTTTCACAGTAATGATTCTAGTGATGACAATGGCAATCGAGGTTGAACAGCTGACAGTGAGGACTTCAGTGCAGCAGGAGCAATGGTATAGAAAAGCAGCAACTCTGCCACTCTCTCTCCGTGCACAAACAAAAGACCAAGGTTGATGGATTGGATGGTTGTTTGATGTGAGCGAGATGGTGGCTTTCATTTTTTGCGTTTAGTACAAAAATTGAATAGATAAATTAAGGATTTGTCACAGAGAGATGCGATTTCAACTGACGAGCAAAGAAATTTAAATAAAAGAAAATTGGATATTTGAAGGTGATAAAATTGCTAGCAACCGACATTGCAAGTTGCCCCTTTTTTCTACTTTTATTTAATATTAAATCTCAACCGTTGCATTTCAAAACCGGCACAATGCTAGGCCTTAATGCCCGGCATTTTAGCCTTAGCCTCACTGTAAACATTACTTATTATTATTATTAAAAAATGTCATATAGCTTTTCTTTTTTTTCTTTTATTCTTTTTTTAAGGTAACAGCCTTCGTATTGAAAAGAATAGAGATATTTGGACATATTTTAGATCCAAATATTTTGCACTTCTTTATTCTTTACATTTTGAGTTGTAAAATATAATTAGCACAAATGAATTTCTTAAATTTCTATAATAAATATAACCGTACGAGCTTTTATTTGTTATATGCTAATTAATTCTACTTTTATATTTATTTTTAAACTTAATAAATTATCAGAAGGTTGTTTTGAAAATTATTATTACTGTATGAAATTTGATTTCATTTTGATTAAAAATTATAATAATAAAAGATGAAATGTATAAATAATTAAAGAAAGCTATTTTATAAGAAAAAAAATCTATAAAAAAAATCTATATTTTCAGACAAATAACCAAACACATTTCTATTACTTTTCATATTTTCAAACAAACAACCAAACATATTTTTACTATTTTCATTTTTATATGTTGTTTTAAAAACAAACTACTAAACAAATTTTCATTTTAAAAAACATCACATCAAAAACATCATTCTCCTTCTCTAAAATAAGAACCAAAAATAATAATTAAAAATTATTACTAAACACACCCCAAGTTTTATTGTTGGAAAAAAGCTACCCACACTTATAAGGTTTACTTAAATGATCATATAGACTCTATTAATTTCATAAACGATCACACAAATCTCCTTAATTTCAAAAATAACTATTATATCATTTGATTATAGCATCTAAATAAATATAAATATAGTAATTAGGTAAAACGAATAAATAAATATCATATGATATAAATAAAATATTACAACATGTATAATTAATAAAATAATGCATATAATGAAAATTATTTTTAATATCAAGTAATTATTAGTCTATCACAACATATTTTATTAACACTAAAATCTATTAATCCAAAATTTGACTTTAAGATTTATACTAATATAGACTAATTAAAAAAGATTAAAAAATTATTGTAAATAAAATAATATAATTTTATAAATTACTGTAAATTTTAGGTATAATTATTTTAATATTATTACGTCAAATAGATTTTATTATTATCAAAAGAATATGCTAGATGAATAATGTTAAAATAACTTTTCTAATATTCAAAATATTTTATAAATTTTATCTTATTTTATATATTATATTAATATTAATTTATGTTTATTATATAAGTTTATTTAAAGTTAATTATTGGGTTGTTGTAATTAAGGGTATGATAATAATAATAATAATAATAATAATAAAGTATGTGTGACCATTTAAGCAAAGGTTGGGGTCTGTGACATTTCTCTATTATTTATATTTTAAAGTATCTTTCAAACTGAAAATGTTAAACTGCAAAAGGACTTGAATCAATGAATGTGGGTATGTTCTAGTGAGATATGGAATTTATATTCCATTAGAAAAAACAAATCAAAGCATATGGTCAAGGATCCTTAATTGAAAACTATATATATATATATAAAGAATAGCATATGTCCGTCCATATCTTATGAAAATAATAATTATATTAAGAAGAGAGTTTTATTATACAGAAGGAAGGGGTAAGGATCGATGAAGCTCAGCAATGATTACAGAATGATAATTGGATCAACTGGCCCCAATTAGAAGGACCCACAAGAGACTAACCATGAGGCAACTTTCCACTACAACTTATGTTAATTTGTGTCACTGTCAGTATTTATAGGGTTCTGCTGAGAATGATTGGTGGTAATTATTATTTTTATTTATAACCATACACTTGTTACACTATTATTGGTTATGAATAAAAGTAATAATCATCATCTATCATTCTAGTGATCGGAAGATTGGTATGGTTCATTGAGAACAGTTGGGAATATCTGTACATATATATAAGTTTCCAATTAAGTATCCTTAATCATATTAAAATTAGGGATAGGGTAAAAGATAAAAAATTATAAATTTCATTACATTATAAGACAAAATATATTATATTGAAGTTTGTATATTTTTAATAACTTATCCTTAACTTTAATATGATAAGAGATCTCTAATTGAAACATTTTTACATACATACATACATATATATAGATAAATCATGGGCGGATCCAACTCATGACTAGTTGGACTCAAGCGTCCTCAATAAGGACCCCCACACTAATAGCTTACTTGTGGAACCCTTTATTCGGTACTTATACCAAGGGTATTCTAATAGAGCTTGGCCCTTTTCATTCTCTAATGCACTGCTACAAGTCGTTCTTAAACCCAATGAGATATAATTCCTTTCGAATTTGAAGAGAAAATTACTTGAAATTCTAATTAGTCTTGTTAACTTTATTGAAATAGTTCTTGCTAAATTTATTAAAACAGTACCTTAAATTTATAAACCTAATAAAATTTTTAAATTTTGACTTCAAGAATTATTAAATTTAATATTTGAGTTAAATTAAATAAATGCTCACAGTAACTCATATGGATGGTTTTATTATTATTCAATTTAGTCCCTACTAGATCTATTTAAATAATCTCCATAACCTTATAAACCCATAAAATTTCAATTTTTTCATCTTGTTATTATGAAATTTTAGCCCCTGATAAGTCATTTTTCAGATTTGCTGCCGAATGCAATATAGCATCTAGAGGTTTCTATGGTAATGGTATTTCAAACGAACAATTATTTTTTTTCCTTTTAAACAAAAATAGTAAAAGAATCTACAAAAATAAATAAATGGAAAGAATATCATTTTTGTATTTATGTATTGGATTACAAATTATATTCATTTTAAATTTTCTATGAGGTAGATTAATCATTATTTTACAGAAAAATGTTGGGGGGCAGGATCGAGGGCTGAATATCACCACCTTAACTTTATTTTTTCAATATCGTAAAATTTCACAAAATAAAATGATAATATGAAACAATTTTAATATTTATAGTAGACATCCTAACTCATCTCCTAATACTTGAAACTTTGAACTTTTGAAGTCGTTATGGTAAATTTTCTTTTTTATTCCTTTTTTAAAAGGTAAAAGGCGAGTAAAAGTCTAATATTTAGCTCAATTTGAATCCAAATAATTAATTAATTAAAACTGCTTGAAAATCACTTAACCATGTTCTTAGGCAAGTCGTTATTGTGACTTAATTCAAAAGGTGTTATAACATTATACTATTTTTTTCTTTTAAACTAATAAGATGGTAGGGGTTTTAGGCCAAATCTTTACTTGTAATATAAATCAACCAATGAAAAAAACCTAAGAACAGAGACATAAACCAAAACATTCCAAAAGAAGCATAAATAAAAAATAATATACAAAAGGTCCAAGTCAACAAGGTGAAATTAGCATCGAACACATGGGATCTCGAGAGCATCCAAATAAAGAATGCTAGACAAACCAGCTTCAAGATCTCCAGGACTGAAAATTGCTGACGAGTCTGATGAGTACAAGCCCAATCGGCCATGAAGTCAGTAGCGGATATAGCATCTCAAAAGACATGTCTAATAACGATAGATGTGGCAGAAGCCAATGCTAGATAAGCAAAATCCCAATACATGAAGCCATGAGAAATAGCTCAAGACTACAATGGTCAAATCAGACTCAATCTCAAGGGCAGAAAAACCAAGCTAAGCAGCAAGATCTAAACCCTATAAAATAGTTGTTAGCTCAAAAAAAAAAAATGGGTTGCTGTCTTAAAAAGGAACAAAAAATAGCTAACACCACTCTTCAATAATCATGCAGAACACCACCACTAGTAGACATACTAGGATTGCCCCTAGAACAACTGACCTACTATGAGGCAGAATAATCTATAAACCCTCCTCAATTTAAGTATCCAAAACACCCCTCAACTGAGATAGCTTAAAACCAAAAGCAAAACTAATAAGCCTAAGGTCAAAAGACACCAAAAAAATAATAACGTCCACATTAAAGGCAACAAAATTGAACTTAAAAGCAATTTGAACCTTCCAAACATACCATAGGATGAAGCACGGGAAAAAGACTAAAATATATCTCAAAGAACAGTTGCACCACTATCAGTGAACAAGCAAAATGCAAGGAGATAAAAAAGAAAGATATAAAAGATAAATCATTGAATAAAACCATTGCCAGATGTATCAAACCATCGGGCAATCCAAAAATAAGTGTTTGACAGTTTTAACAACCCGACCAAAATGACACTGGGAAACTATGTAAAAATCTTTCAAGCAAAGGCATCATCCATGGCTAAAAAATCATGTAATAAGCTCCATATGAAAAAAGAGACCTGTGAAGGTATATGTGTTGCCAAATAAAATAAAAAACCTCAATCCAAATCTGAGACCCTCATACAAACTTTGAACCACTTTTCAGAGAAAAATCTCCATTCCCAGATAAGGCCCAACGAAACATATTCGACCCAATACCAAAAATAGGGACTAATAAAATATGCTTAATAACTAAAAAGGGCAATACTGACAAAAGCTTCCCATGTCCTAATCCACCCACACCAAAAGGAGAATACAGGGACTATAGAAGCAACAATAGGATTAAAAAAGAAAAGAGGTATAGAGCCAAGCCAGCAATCATGCTAGAAACTACTATCACCAAATCTAACCAGCCAATAGATATGAGACTCAGCAAAACAACAAATAGAACATAATCATCTTTAAAGAGAAGAAACAAGATAGCAAAACTGAACCATACTTGGATGCTCAGCTCTACAATACTTGGACTTCATACTGGAAGCCCAAAGAAAGTGTTGGTCCTAAAACCACCATCATAGCTTCAACTTGAAAGCATCAGCCAGATCAAAAAAAAAAAATGAACCCCTAGACCACCCTCTACCACTGGGAAATGGACAAACGACCATCTACACTAATGAATGCACCACTGAAAATCTATATCACACCATAAGAATTTGGTAAATAACTGCTTAAGATTTTGAATGACCGCAACAGACAATCGAAGGACATGAAAAAGATGAAGTAGCATAGATGAAAGCACATGTCGAATGAGTACAAGCTTACCCCCAAATGAAAGTAGCTAATTGGCCCACTTAGAAAACCTGCCCTGACCTTACGAATCATATCATCAAAATGTCAGATCAGTATACAACACACATACACCGGACAATCCAAATAATTAAACTGAAACAACTATGGCTAAAAACCAGTAACATAATATATTGTAGCATTATGAGATATTGAAACCCGACCCCCAACATGAAAATTACTCTTCGACTGGCTAATCAATTGACCTGAAATAGTCTTATAATAGTGTAAAATATCTATAAGACACTAAAGACTAGATCGACACCCATTCATAAAGATAATAATATCATCAACAAAGCTCAAATAGGAAACATGAGGAGAAGTGGTCGTACTGTACCTTAGGGAAAGGTATTGAGAATATAAGTGATCTAACACTACATTATATACTTGTATACTTTAAATCATAAGGGGATATTCTGTTACAATTAGAGATGTCAGCAATCTAATACAAAATATATTAATATTTGTAATATAGGCAAAAAAAATTACAAGTAATGCAAACATAGGTAAAGTAAGTTTCACCCCTCTAAATAAAAACATAAGAGATTTATTTGGTCCTAAACTAAAAACAAATACATATTTTCAAAGGAATTAAGGATGGTTAAAAAGTTCGGGTTTGACTCAGTGTGGTTTGGCTCACTCATGTTTAATTAAAAAAACATAAGCCCAAACTCAGGCACGATGCATAAATTTTAATTTTTTTTTAAATACAACTATTCTTATTACAAATAAAATTTTATTTTATAAATTTGTATAGATCCGATAATAAAATTCTTAATTTTGATTGATTTCAATGAGTACCAAAAAAGATGATTACGGCAACATGTGTGGTTAAGCAGAGACAACAAACACTGAGACTTTTTTTTTTTAATTTTAACAAATAAACATAATATTAATTTAATACAAATAATAATGTCAAATGTTGAATCATAGATTTACAGTTTCGTATTACACCAAATTTGTTACGATATTAAATTGAAGACATCTTAATACATACTGTACATTATAATCTATTTCAATTCATTCCATTTTATATAGTCCAGCTTAATAATTTCACAAGAAAAAAAAATTAATGTTGATATGATTTTTACCTAATTATTTAACCATAAAATATTATTAATACATGTGTAACATAAGAGTATAAAAAGATAATCACAAATAAGATATTTATCCAAATTCCAAAAACACACCCATATTATAACAACCATGTGCACAGGAAAACCGACCCCCACACGTAGGATGAAGAGGAAAGGTCTAAGATGAAGTGGGTCCCATAGATGAACGGTCCAAGTGGAAGAGTCAGTTTCCACAATGATGGTCAGGCAAAGCAGTGTGGCCATCCCACGTGCCAGTCTGGCTTGAGTGTGCGTGCTGCTGAGTGCTGAGTGAGAAAGTGAGGAGCTTTTTGTAACCGAGGGCCGACAAACTTAGGCCCTACCATAAAGCAACAGTCCCATCCCCAAAACTAAAAGGCGCCTTAAGTTTCTTAATACCCCCACACCCTTAACGCACGTGCGACTCTAATTATTACACGCCCACCCGTCAATCCACATCTTCCCAAAAAGATAGAAGAATGGAATGGCGGAATTAACCGTGTTATATATATATAATACAGAAAACAAGTACTTCAATACAAACACAAAAAAATACTAAGTGAGAAATTTTAGAATATATTAAAAATATTATACATAATTAATGAATGCATATTATGTGTAATTTAATTAAATATAATTATTAATTACATGGTAATTTTTTAAAATAAATACACATATGACATATATGTATTAATTTGGTGTAGTACCTCTAATTACTTTATAATCTCTCCATAATATCCAACAAGGATCGATCTACATTCATATAAATTTTATAATATTTTATGATATGCAATCATTATTATTGGTTTCATAGGATCTATATCAATTTCTATTTTACTTTCTTATTATTTTTTTATCACCTATAAATTGATATAAAATTTAAATCGAGAGAGGATTATGGTCCTTCTTTTACACTTTCAAAATCAGGAAATTTATTATCTTCAACATAATTTTAACAAAGCACCGTTTATATGTAACCACTCTTAGAACAGCAATACTACTCATACTCCAAATCACTTAAATGTAAAAAATTGATTTTCTTTCAAGGATTATTTGAATTAAATTCGATGGGTCAAAGGCAAGATATTCAGATTATGCGAATTGTGCCTACACAATGCTAATTTAGTAGGTTCCGCAAATTTATGTTTGTAATATCTATAAACAAGCTAATTTATGTGGACTTTTATTTTTAATAACGTGTCACTAATCAATTAAATGATAATTTTTTATATCTTTTGAGATTTTTTATTACATCATTCTACCATCTAATTAACGAATATAAAATTAATTTGAGATGAAGAATTTACGATAATAATTAGGTGGAGAAAAAGTTTGTTGATTTTTTTTTTTATCAAGAAGCTTGAGGTACGATGGAAATTTATAGAAAATTAAGAAAAGAATTAGTAATTGCTGTAATAAATTAACCTAGCTAGCATGATCATGGATTAAAAAATAAAAGGTCGCAATGGTCTTTTTAGTGGCATTCAAGTTGGTTTAGGTTAGGTGATTTTGCATGGGAAATATGGGTGTAGTGGTAATTTCATGTTGTATATGAGCTGTTTATATATATATGGCCAGAAGTGTGTGCCACCCTATACATTCTCCTTCATTATTCATCACCACTCAAGTTTCTTTGCACTTGGTTGGATCAATTTCTTTTTTAATTCGAATGGAAGAGGATCATCATCAGAAAGAATTGCAGCTGTTGCCTACTCCACATTCGATAGCTTCTTCTTCATCTAAATATCGATCAATGGTGTCCGATGTGGTGGCGCCATCATTAGACTTGCAGCTATCAATCAGTGTAAGGCCAATCCATCACCATCAGATTCATCAGCCTACGGTCGTGAGCGGACAAATCTGCGACGTTGATGATGATACGAGCTGCGTTGAGGCGCTGAAATGGCAGGCGGCGGAGCAAATAAGACTGGCGGCTATTGAAAAGGCATATGCGGAGAGAGTGAGGGAGCTTACAAAGAGGGAGATGGAGTTGGCTCAATCGGAGTTTACAAGAGCAAAGCAAATGTGGGAGAGAGCTAGAGCAGAGGTTGAAAAAGCTGAGAGAATGAAGGAAAGAGCCACCAGACAGATTGATTCTACGTGCATGGAGATCACTTGCCAGTCTTGCAGGCAAAGGTTCAGGCCATAAAATTAATCAATATTCAAACATTTAAATGGCAAGAGGACACAATAAAAGTGGCTTAATATCGTGCATTTGCATGCCCTTTTGTTTTTAATATTAATTCGGATATGAAAATTATGTATTAATCTGTTATAGGAATTGATGCTGAGTTTGTTAATGACATTTTGAGCTTTCACATTTTCCGCATTCAAATATTAAATACTGTTAATTCAGTGCTTAACAAAAAATTAGCTAAACACTAAATTCTTATTCGAGTTTCTAAAGCTGATATTAGTAGCTATATGTATTTTTTTGATTCTGCGTTCATTCGGAAAATAATAATAAGCAATATTAATTCAAGTTCCCAAATCAACCTCTTTCCCTGCAGCTAGCCTATCATTTTTAAAATAAAAGTTTTGCTCCTAATAATTACAACACATGCCAGCGCGACAAGCCTTGATGTACGTAAGTATATATGATGATTGGTAGTAAGTTAGATATTAGTTTCTGGAAAAGCTCAAGTACATGAAAATTAATCAATTGTCAAAAGCAACAATAAAGAAATTAAAAGCAAGCAGATTCACTGAATTTTCACAAATATGTAAAAGTTGCCAAGTTAGCAGCCGTGACTATGATATAATTTGATTCACACAAAGTATTAAGCAGTGTGTGGGCTTGGAATAACTTAACCCACCAGTTATGACACAGCCGAAAGTTCAGTTAACTTGAAGCCTTACGACTTACAAGCAAGAAGTACACACCGGAAAATTGTCCTAATTAAGTACACCACTTATTTAGACGATCACAGAGGTGTTAATATGTGTGTGTGTGTGTATAAGATTTGGCCTTAAAGGAGTCAAAGTTGACACACCATTGATTGCCACTATATTCAAGTTCGGAACCTTGATATTGATAGAAAGGCAAATGAATCAGAACAAAAAGCAAGTAATTCATCAAGAACAAGACAGGATATTTATAGCTGTATCCACTTGTATTCAGCTTCTTAACTTTTGCTTATCATAGACCAAACGCCACTATCTCTGTCCGCGATCCAACACAGGCTAAAAGGAAAAGCGTTTAATTCCGATAGGATATATATAATCGTTCTCTGGTCCGGACGTCTCCGCTTTATAAACTGCGGACTCACGTTTTGATAGCACTATAAAGAGTTTTTATATTTTTTTACAGTATTGTAAAGAAATTTTATACAACAATGGAAAGGCACAATCGAGTTTTAACTTTATAAAGTGCATGCAGATGTCCACATTTGAGAAAGACTCGAACAAATCATGTTTGATATATGCTTCTCGTCTCATCAAGTAAAAGCTAGCATCAATAAGCAGCAGCTAACAGTGATACCGCTTTCAAGGTGTCGCGAGAAAATGGAACTGAATAATTAGCTTGATTTGTCAGCAACCTCCAGACATTTTACTCAAATGCTGTTAATCTGTCAAGGACTTGGCTTCAATAATACACTCACTAGCTTGATTCTTTTCTGAAGGTCAAGACATAATCTAGTGGGGGCACAAAGTATCGTCAAGTTTCAAACACTAAGGCCCTCCCGAAAGCAACGTATGCATAAATTCATATGCAGCAAGCAAGTATGGGAAGAAAATAAAATAAAAAGAAAAATGAAAAAAAGATAATAATCCTCATCATCAAATTAATTATTATAGCCTGATTGATTTATTCATTCTTTTCCCGAGCTGCTAGAATCTTCTCAATTCATTAAACCTAATAATCAAGCACCGAAAAAAGTATTTCCTTTTTTCCACTTTTGAACCACATATATAGGTGACATGTATTGCTTTTATTATCAAACTTAATTTTTTTATATATAGGCAAATTATATACACATGGTCTTAATTTAATTAACGTTTAATTATTGCTTATTTTTTAATAATCTTGATTGGATTTACAACTTGGAAAAAATTACAAACATTTTCTCCAGCTAGCAGGGAATAAGAATCTGTAACATATAGTGATTTTATCGCAGAACAGCACCAACTAGAGGCAAGTGTCTATTTAATTTTTTGCCTTGAAAGAAAAATAGATTCCAATGGTGGAAATTTCATATGTATCTTTAGATTCTGATTACATAACCCAAAAAAAAAAAAAAAAAGCAAGCTAGCTTACTGGGGATTATGTTCTAATTCTGTATAATATAGCCACTTAATCAGCACTCCTATCAATGGAGGGATTAATAGCTAGGTCGTTGTCCTTTATCTTGTATTAGGAAACAACAAAGAAATCCAAGAGCCCATCAACTCTTTTATAAAGTTGAAAAGCAATTAAAAGTTGTAGGACACACTTACTTGCCAAACCATCAAAGTAGCTATTATCACGAAACCTTAACATTTGTCTTTTCATATTTGTCGGCATATCATTGTGAAGATATACAGTATGTAAATATTTCATTTGATTTAGATATGTTATAATAGAATAATAAAAATATTAATAATAATAATGCAGTAAGGTGAACTGTCAAGAAGAATCAAAGAAGTCAGGATATAAAATTTTTGGGGCCAAAACTTATAGAGATAAACATTTGGGGGTCAAAGTCTTAAAAGAGTCGGTATAATATTGGGTAACACGTCAAGGTATTAAAGTTATTGGGTCGTATTCATAAAATTATATAATATGGGGGTAAAAATTTTAAATATTTAGTAAGTGAAAAAATAATAACAAAGGAGCCTATAGGTGTGAAAGGCTCCGTAGATATAGGACATAAATTTTCTCTTTTTTCTTTTTTTTCTTTCCTATCCCTTCTTATTTTTTAATTATTGTTGTGTAATAATTATGCTAACTTTTTTCAATGACTATACATATTTGACTAATTATTAAAAAGTAAAAAGACTTAAGAAAGAAAAAAATTAGAAGACAATCTTAATTCGTTGACCCATACCTAGCTCTGCCCTAATTAAAGAAATTCATGACCTAACTCATAGTAAACACTCAGGGCATATTTGGAAGACAACATTGCATAGCAATTATTCCTCATTAAACTAATACTATCCTTTATTTGGAATGAAAATGTAAAACATTAAAGAGTGTGTTAATTCAGCAACAGTCGGGTTTAGCTAAAGTGGTAGTTAGGGTTTTTTTTTTTCTTTTCTTTTCTTTTTTACTTTTATAATAATAATGAATAAATATAACTTCTTAATTTAATATAATATTAATTTTCTTTTATTTTTACATTATAATTATTAATATAAATTTATGATTTATTATTCAATAATATTATTATATTTTTTAATTTTTATTATATTAAAAAGTAATCATAAATTTGATATAACTAATAATAAATATTTAAATATGAATAAATTTAAATAATATTAATTTAAAATTAATAGTAATATAAATAATGGTATAAAATATTATTACATATACTGTAGAACTCTTACTTGGATTATTTAGCACAATTCATTTTGTTAGTAAATATGTTATAATTATTGTATCATTTTATTATTTTGTGATTATCTTGTGGTATATACAATCTTTTATTCTATTATCTTAAAATAACTTTTGAACTAATCTAGTAGATTTTAACTATTTATTTATGTTATGATATTATTTGGAGATTATTTGATTAAATTATTTTCTATCTTTATTTCACAGGTTATATATTTAGAAAATATTAAAAAATAAAATGTTATGTTGCTGAAAATGAAAGGCTGAAAATGAAAGGCCATAAGCTTCAGGTTTATGAAAATGATGATATTTTTTAACATTTATACTAAAAAAATAATTTAAATTTCTAAAATTTAAGACTTTTATATTTAGTATTTTTCTAAGTACTAATAAATATTATTTTCTAAATACATATTTTAAATATCACAAAAAAATTAAAATAGTATAGTGTAGCACAAATCGTTGTAAACATTATTATAATGTAGTACTAATACAATATAACATAATACAATACATTTATATTAAAATAATATAATATAGTATAATATAATACAGTGTATCAAACACATCCTTAGCACACAAACATACAGGATTCTTAATCTCTAACACACCTCTGTCACTTTTTTTTTTCAACTAATGTGTGATGCTCTCTTTAGCATATCTCCATCATGATTTATTCTTAACTAATGTGATAATCTCTCTCTAACATTGGGGATGGCAGGCACGAATCGGCCTCAGCCCGAAAGTGAGGCCATGCTAGACTTGAGCTTCATTTGATAAACCCAAGCTGAACCTGAACTTCATTTGACAAGCCTATGCCTAATTCAAGAATCCCGGATTTTATGGAATAAAAATTAAAAATATATATATATTTTTAAGTAATTTATGTTTATTTATCCAAACTTTTACATATATTTAAAATTTTAGTCCAACTTTCTAAGCCCAATCTTATTAAAATAAATTTTAAAAATTATTAAATTTATTGAAAAATTAAAAAATAATATATATATATATATAAAACACAAAATCTAGATATTTTAAGCCTTGATTAAAAATCTTGGGATGATGTTAGGGTTTTGCCAATCCTAGGCCTGGCAAGAGGTTTTATCATATATATACTCTAAAACCTCGTGACAATTTATTTTCAATTAATATAAGATTATCTTTATGATCCAAATTTTTTAAGCTTGGACTAAAAAGTCTAGGATCATGTTAGGGTTTTGCCAAGCCTAAGTCTAGCCTAAGATTTTGCCATATATATACTCTAAAACTCTGTCACAATTTATTTTCAATTAATATAAGATGATCTTTATGATCACCACATCACATGTAGGTTGATCAACTGATGTGAGATTTTCTCTATATCACTCTCGTCACATGTGGTTATTTTTTATCAAATGATCGTGCGGATCCACTCATGGTTAAGTTAAATTTAAAATATTATAAAACTCTATATACGTAACTTATACTAAAAAATTACCTCAGCAATTAAATATTGTCTCAAGCTTACGTACCTACTCCATAAATTATTTTGAGCTGCGGACGTGGGATTTCTCTTGACTCACATTCCAACATTTTTATCAAATCCTTCCTATTGAAACTGACCGGTGTATGATTCATCAATTTTGGCTGGGATAAAGAGTTAGCAACTGACATATTCATACACGTAATCATTTAGGGTTATGAATTACACATTCAAGCTGTCCGTTCTGGCCACGTCAATTGTCTGTTTCTACATACTATTAGAGATAAGTCTAGGGTCCTTTCGATCATTGGAATAAATTTCTTATTTTCATAGCATATACAGTTTCAATATGTGTTATATGTAGGTTTTAGAGATTAAGTTTAAAATTAACTCAAAAACCAATAATAAACAGTAATTGTATGTATTTTATTATTTTAATTTTTTTTTAAATTTTAATTGATGTAATATTTATTTATTGAATGATAGATAAATAATTTTATAAATTATAGAATTATTCTAAATATTGTTATCCTAAATATTATTGATTAATGAAATTGTGAAGTGACATATCTCTTTCAATGTATATAAAAAATATCAAAGATATTTAGATGTTAGAAGATTTTTTTTTTTTTTTTTGAGAGATGTGAGAAGATTATTGATTAGTCAAAAGGTTGCTTGCTTTCGAATATAAGAAAGTTTAGATCACGCACCATGTGAAAAACATCAGCACGTTGGTAGGCTGCTGCCTGCAGGGAACACTAGCACAGTACGCAGAGAAATGCCTTTATCTTTTGTCAATACCATTGCAAGGACAGTATTAATTGATGTTCTTTTTTCAAGTTTCTTTTATTTTTTTTCAACTTATTAATATAATTTTTTTAATTTATGTTACAAGATTGATAATACAATTTAATGTGCATCGAGAGTGGTTCGGGGACTTGGTTAGAGTAGTTTTTGACAATACAATTTAATGTCCATTGAGAGTGGCTCAGGACTTAACCGAGTAAATTTTAACAATTTATTTTTAGATAACCATCCATTTTTAAATCTTGAAAAGGCAAAACAAAAAAATAATAATTTAGACGTTGCCAATATTTCTATCTTTTTTTAAAAGATAAAAAAGTGCCTATAAAAAATAAGTATATATATAACTATAGTATAATGTGAAGATCTACCGATTATAGCTCAAAATTTGTACACATCATAAATATACAAGATTTACCTTACAATAAATATTTACAAATGATAATGAGTCCTTTCATCTTTTTCTAGCATAATATAACAATGATATAAATTCCCTGTATTAAATGATTTTTAGTTATTATTTTTTATAATCAATTTTTTAACTCTTTATAAATTATTTATTAATATTTATAATAAAACTATATTTTAAAACCATTATAAATATATTTAAATGAATCAATATTGTATAAAATTTTGAAAGAGAATTAGTATTTTATACATGGGCTGGGCTGGCTTCGGTGCGGCTTTTTAAGGCCCTAATCGGTAGTTGATGTCGTTGTGAATAAAATGACAATTCTGGGCTTAAATTTGACATCTTCGTTTTCAACTTAAGGTTAAATTTGGCAAATCATTGGTTTGAAGTAGTAATATCTATACACTTTTTATAATTTTTTTTTTATATATTTTTTACATCATAACATATTTTAATACATGTTAAAATGTTATTATTTCCAATTAATGGGTTAGTTATTAGTGCATATAAATATTTATAAATTGTGAGAATCATATTTGAAATAAATCCTAAAATTTATAATTAAAGCAATCATGTACAAACATAATTCATATCATCACTGCATTGTTTGAATATTCATAATGGTGATGTGTAAGTTAGCCTTATTTCATGATGTGAAACGTTTATTTTAATAACAACTACAATACATACTTCCAAGGCTATAATTATATAGTTATAATAATGTAAAACAAATAAAAATACTTTAAATGGACAGGCTTGATATTAACTAAAACGAGAAAGTGATATTGTATATTGGTTGATAATGTTATTTATAAAGTGTAGTAGTCTATTTATAATGGCCCAAAACGGTGCTTACCTCCCTAATTACCTAATAACATTTTATCTTTCCATAACAATCAATCATATGCATCACATATGTGTGTTTGTGTGTGTACACTCGTTTACAAGCTTAGGGGAGGTTTTCTTTTCAATGGGACCAAAACTATATGCATAAGGTGTGTTTATTTATTAGAGTAATAGTAGAAAGTATAGATTTATCTCATTCAATATTTTACATGTTTATTTAATTGAGATAACGAGGGAGGGAGGGATGTGCGCGGCCGGGCAGGGGTGGGGGATTTGAGAGTCCCACTAAATTTTGAAATGAGGTATGAAATTTTTACTCCTAATAGGAGATGTGGGAGTCTCACTTCTTTAAATTCCATAAATACCCTAAACTAATCTAAAAAAATTACAGTCGTATCATATATATAAAATGGGCTAAAAAATCAGATTCTAAATTTTATCAACTAACCCAGTGAAATCTCAAAATCACTGTTTGATTTCTTCACGTTAAAGACATCATTGATGCCAGCGATAGGGAGACCATATCGAACTAGCCCCAATCTTGAATCTCCGATGACATAATTACTACCCACACCGTTGATTTCTCTTTGGTTTCTTTAGCCTCAAAACCATCTCAAATTCAAATCAACTAAGGTAGTGTTTTCTATTCCCTTTTTATTTTTTGAAATTTAAATACTAGTATAAATTAACATTCATGTCGCTGATCTAGTTTTTGCTGAGTCATGCAAGTAATGATACAAAAATAAATTATTTATTTTATAACTAGTAATGGGAGATTCCTAGATGCTTCCATTTTAAAATAAATTATTTTGATTTGTTTTTTTTCCTCCTTGATAATTCTTTTCGAAGCGATTATGCGAATTTCTAATGAAAATATATATATTTTTTTTAAAATAAAGAATTGTGAAATATTTGTGTTTCGTAGTTAGAGAGAATTGAATAGAAACCTGGATATACTTAATAAAGGAAGATTTCATGTAATAAGTTCTTAGTTTATTTAACTAATCATTATCATAATCTTATATCTACATCTAATTTTAAATGTAATAAGTTCTTAATTTATTTACATTTTTGCTCATATATGACCTATTATGGGGCTCGATTTATCTCCTCCCTCACTAGCTTTAGCTTTGTAACTTTTTGTAACTCAATGGCAAAGTCCATTTGGGCAATGGTACCCAAGCTAGATGCGTTGATTAGTATGCTTTCTACCGCTGATAAGGAATTATCTTTTTCACAAGCTAAGTTGTATGATTAAATGCGTAAGATTGATGGATTAAGGAAGAAAGAAATATCAAATGTGATTGATATTATGGCCACCAAACATGATATGTTGCATATGTTCTTCAACTTGCCCAATGAGTTGAAAAATTGGTATATTCTTAGAAAGATTGGTCGTAATTTATGAGATGTAATCCTTCTATCATTATAGAAATTTAGATTGTGTTTAATCAAGTAAACACATCAGTTTGAAACTTTGGAAATGTGTTATTGTATAATATTATTTTAGAATTTTGGCCTTGTGCTGCTATGTAAAATATTTTGGGATGGACTTCTATATATTTGCTACGAACGACATTCTCAATGATGAAGTTGTTTCTGACTTTTGTATCACTTGTGCTGTCTTTTTTTTCTTTTTCTTTTTTTCTCATTTAGCTGCCGGTGATCAATTTCTTTCTTACCACACCAAATTTATTAAGAGGTTGTCGTATATATTGTCAATTGTTGGCATGAGAATTAAATAACCTTCACAAACCTGTGCATGAATTAAACATTGTTAGTTTCTCAATTGAACAAAGAAGGAAGGCTAGCAATGGTCTCTCGATGGCAAAATCTAATAATATAATCCAATATTTTAGTTTTTGTCTTTTATTTATACAGATGAACATTATCAATAATTTTTAAGTTTTAAATAATTGAAATAAAATTCATAACAAATTTTAATTTACATCATTAAAAATATTAGTAATAATAATTATTTTATATAATTAAAATTAATAAAAAATAAATAGGTTATTTTACAAATATATTTTTTTATTCACTTTTTAAAGTTATATAATCTTTACATAAGAGTAAAATTATAATTTATAATGATTTACTCTCAATACAAAACAAAACAATCACATAATTAGAATTTTGATTCGCAATCCACACTCTCATTCTAGTCTACACAAAACTTAAATTCATAAAGAATTACTTAAATTTGCAAGCAGAGCTTAAATCAAAGGCATTTCATGCCCTTAAGGGTATGGTCGGATTGGTCACCATTCTCGCTTTAGCAAGCTGCTGGATGGCAACTCGGGTTCGATTCTTGGGGTTGGGAAGGGGGGTTAAAATTGTATTTGGGTCCGCCCCCCTTTCCTTAAAAAAAAAAAGGCATTTAATTAATAATAACTTGAATGAACGGAAAAATATATAGCATTGGCTTATGAATACACAAATGACAAAGAAAAGCTAGCTAAAGAGGGGCAACACTTAGAAATAACAAAAATTTGATCCGTAACTATAGTAATCATTAGCTAATCATTGAATAGCTCTAGAAACACCATCATTCCATGCGCTTGTGCTGATATTCTTCAACATAAAAATTTTGCTAGCTCATTAAGTCCAACTTATTTTCTATATTAGCTAACTCCAGATCATGATATTGACTTTTCAAAACAATTGTTTTCAACTCCCTCTCTCAAACTCAAGGTCTTGTCAAAAACCTTGTGTTTGCTTCTAAAATGGTTGAACTTACAATAAGGTAGTGGCTTAGTTAAAACATCTGCAATTGGTCCCTACTTGCAACAAACCTTATTTCTAGTTCTCCTCTAGTCACATTGTCTCTAGTTCTCCTCTAGTCGCATTATCTCTGATGAAATAAACATTAATTTCAAAGTGTTTAGAGTTTTAGTGTTACATAGGATTTGTAGCTATTGTAGCTGTACTGGTGCTATCACTAAGAATTATTGGAATTCTTTCAACTTCAGTCTTTAACTCATTAAGCTGAGAGCTTATCTAAGTAATTTCAATAACACATAGAGCAATAGCTTTGTACTCTGATTTTGATGTTGATCTTGCAAGCATACCATACTTTATTAGGCTCTATGCAACTAGATTATCTTCCAAAAAAACATAATAGTCACTGATCGACCTTTTATCATCTAGATCATTAGCCCAATCCGCATATGTATATGCAAAAAGATCAAAATACTTTGATTTTCTAAATTTTAAGCACATACTAATGGTGTTATTGAGGTACCTCAACACTCTTTTGTAAGTTATCCAGTGAGGTTGCCTTTGGTCTAACATGTACTATATAGCTTTTTTATAGCAAAGGCGAGCTCAAGCTTTTTAAATATTGCATATTATAGGCTACCCACAACACTTCTGTAAAATGTAAGATCATGAAACTTGGCACCCTTACCCTTTTTCAGTTTTTTTTGTTTTCAGCTTATATTCCTTACAGCCACTGTCTCAGGTTTTGTTAGCAAATCTTGAACATACTTAGCTTAAGAAAGCAAATGGTGTCCTGGTTTTTGGTAACTTGAATCCCAAGGAAGAAGTTGAAGTCTCCAAGATCCTTTAAAAGGCAAAAGCTTCATTTAACCTCCTATTTTTTTTTCTTTTCTTTTTAAAGGGAGGGTGGGCAAGCCCAAAGAATTTTTACCCCCTCCCCACCCTCAAGACTCGAACCCGGGTCACTACGAATCTAGAACCGACTATGGCAGCCAACCCGACTACGGCCTTGGGGGCTTCATTTAACCTCCTATTACTTCTTCAATGCCTTTACTATTATAGCTAGTAATTATTATGTCATTAATATAAATAAGCATAATGATCATTTCAAATTTGTTTTTTTTTCTAAAGAACAGTAATGAATCACACTTGGAATTGTCAAATCCTCAAGAGTTTAAGGCATTCTTTAGCTTATTAAACTATGCCTTAGGAGCTTACCTCAATCTGTACAGAGCTTTCTTCAGTTTGTACATGTAATTTGGTCTCATTTTATCTTTAAATCAAATTAAATTGTGACCAACTGCCAAAGGCAATTGTAAGAACCTTTTGAATCGCTGCAGTTCTTGGCTTGATTCAAAAGGTTCTCGGCATCTTCATCTTACACTAACACCAAGTTTCATTTCGATCTCCGCGCTGTCCTACGTTTGTTTTCATCAGGCCCTTTCTTCATCAAGGAGTTACATTTACGTACCATTAATGCTAATATTGACATGTTTGGGGAGATTAAAGAAATAACTGATTAGTCCTTTTACTGTAGGCACATTATTTTTTTTTTTAGAAGAAAAAAAAGAATTAAGAAATACTCATGGCAACAATTAAAGCCGAAGAAATTAGTAATATTATCCGTGAACATATTGAGCAATATAATAGAGAAGTAAAGATTGTAAATATTGAGACCGTACTTCAAGTAGGCGACGGTATCGCCCGTATTTATGGTCTTGATGAAGTAATGACTGGTGAATTAATAGAATTTGAAGAGGGGAAGAGGAAAAAACTGAAGATTTTACATAGTACTTTTGATCGAAAAAGCAATCCGATCTATTTCGTACCCTTTGCTCAACGAGAAAATGGATAAGATTCTATAGGATCAAACCTATGGCACTTAAGGAATGATGTAAGGAAATAAAATAAAATAAAAAGAAATAAAAAAAGAAAAGGGAGGGAAAAAAATAAAATAATAAAGAAATAAGTAAATAAAAATGAAGTAGAAGAACCTAGATTCCAAATGAACAAATTGAAACTTGAAAAGGTGGCATGTAGACTATTTCTATTAAGTCACCATTCAAAAAAGTATTGTTTATGTCTACTTGCCTTAGCATCTAATCATTGTTCACTGGGATGAAAGGTTGTGGCATGTAGATTGTTCACTGATTGTTGCAGCCTTGACAACTGGGTTGAAAGTTTCTTTGAAATCAAAGGATTGGAGTGCAAGAATCCTTTACAACTAATCTGGCTTGTACTTGTAGTTTGGATAATTTGGTATAAAGTTCCAAGTCTTATTCTTTATCAAGGCATTGTATGCATCCTCTATAGCCTTTTTCCATTTTGGCTCTTTTAAGGCTTCTTTTATATTTTGGGGTAAAAGAGTTTGGAGCTAAGTAGTGACTTGGTGAAATTTTGGCTTAAAAATTCTTGCCTTAGACTTTGTTATCATTGGATGTAAAGGTAATGAGGTAGTTTGAGTGTATGGTTCTGTGGCTAGAAACAGGGTAAGGTTTTCTTTGAAACCATTTGACTGAGACTAAGAATGATAAGGTGAGTGACTATTTATGATTGTGTCAATATTCAAATTTTGTTATATTTTATTTTATCAAGATCTAGGGACTATTCTATGCTTCCAACAATGTCCAGAGACTGGTTATGAGCTATTGTTGATCGTGTGAACTCAGGAGAACTATCAACAAAAAAGGACACAACTTGAAACTTTTCAAATAAAGTAGCAAGATCATCTAGATTTGTGAGCTCTTGTTTGCTGAAATTTGGGTCATTCAGGAAAGGAAAATAGTTTTCATTGAACCCAACACTGGCTGAGATGTAAATTCTACCTGACTGATGCATGAAAGCATAACCCTTATAAGGAATACTGATTCCTAGCAATATGCTCTTAGAAGTATAAAAATCAAATTTGTAATTGTTATATAGTCTTAGGAAAGGATAACACTCGAAGCCAAACACTTTGATTTGTGAGTAATCTCGTTTAAAAGAGTATAGTAATTCAAATGTTTATGTTTAAGTATTAGAAAAGTTAATCTGTTGATGATAAAAGTGGCATAACTAAAGGCTTTTTGCCAATCTTTTAATGGTATTTTAGCTTGAGTGAGCAAAGTATGACCAATTTCCACCACATATTTATGTTTTTTGTCAATTTTGCCATTTTATTCATGTAGATATGGACATGAATCTCTTGTGGCTATTCCTTCTCTTTTTAGAAATAGTTCAAAGGCTTTGACTTCACCTATATCTGTTTGTAAGGTATTAATTTTCAAGCTTAATTGATTTTTCTATCTGATTTTTGAAGTTAATAAAAGTGTTAAGGGCCTGTGATTTTGTTATTATAGGATATAGCCATATGTATATGGTTTTGTCATCCGCAAATGATATATAGTATCATGTCCATAAGTTAAGAATATGTTAGTATTAGTCCCCATATGACTGCATGGATCAATTCCAAGGCTGTATTGGTTTTAGTCTTAGTACTTTTGAAATTTTGTTTTATTGCTTTTCATAATGAGACACATAACAGAATAAAAGAATGACAAATTTATTTATTTTAAATTGATTTCATGACGGTAGAGTGTTTTTCAGAGCAGACACATTGGGATGACCCAATCTAAGATACTAAAGATCAATTTCCTTTGTAGCTCTTGAATCTTTACTACTTGTTTCATTAGTTTTACTAAACCCAACAACATTGACACTACAGACTCATTACTACTGAAATTAAAAGACATTATAAACACTAGATTGCTAATTTATTGACTCAAACACTGAAGATAAAGATAACACAGTAACATAAGTAATCTTGTTGCCACTTAGGTGAGCAGGCAAGCACAATAGCTCATATAGGCCATCTCTAGTCACTTTTTTCACTAGGATTTTTCCTTGCCTCTTGTCTTTAATAAAATAAAAAGATATTTTAAACTTAACATAAAAATCATTGTCATATAATAATTTGAAAACACTGATAAGGTTCTTGGTAATATTAAGCACACACAATATATCATTTAGGTTAATATATTTGTGTGGATTAAGGTTGATAATACAGAACAACCAATATGAAAGATTGAGAGTTTATTACTATTTCCAACAGTAAGTTTATCATTACTTTGATATTCTGAGTTGAAGTTCAAGTTTCTAATTACTTTTGGTACATAATTGATGGTACTATTGTCAATATACCAAACTTTATCACTCTGTCTATCAGTTGTAGCCATATATACACCTCTTAGCTCTCTTCTTCTGTTTGGCTGTAGAACATAATTCTTCTTAAACTTATGCCAATATTCAGCTGCTGTGTAGCCCATTTATAGGCAGATTTGGCATGGTTCTTTAGGAACTAAACCCTTATCATCAGCCACAACTTTGCCTTTTCCTTTGTCTTGGAAATTTTAGTTTCCATAACCATTTTTAGATCTACTAACAAGGTTTATAAAAACTATTCCAGGTTGATGTTGATTTCCAACTCTATCATTATTACCCCAATTTCTTCTCTCATTCTTCATTTGTGCATAATTTACCTCAATCACTCATAAGCTAAGATTTTGCTCAATCCTATTTTTCTTGGCTAAATAGCATACCATAAACTTCTAAAAGTGAGAGTGTTTCTTGCATTGAGATAATATTAGTAACTATTGAGTTATATTCAGATCCTACACTAGCTAATACACACATAATGACATCCACATCACTTATGTTATTTCCTGTAATTTTAAGTGCATTCAAGACAGATTTCATCATAAGAGTAATAGTCACGAATGGTGAGTGAGCCTTTTTGAGTGGTTTGAATATGAGTTCTAAGATGCAATATTCTAGACTTTGTTCTTGCACCAAATTAATTAGTAAGAGTTGTCTACACCTCAAAAGATGTGGAACAATCCATCATAATGCCTAAAACCCCTTCACTAAGTGACGACAGTAACCAACTCAAGAGAATGTGCTCATATTTCTTTCAAATATGATATTCAAGGTTAGGTGTTGTTACAATGGTTTGATTTGGTCTATTATTCATAAATAATCTAGGAGTACAGACATGACTACCATCTATGAATCCCTCAAGCTCATTAACTGTAATAAATTACTTATGAACTCCATAGCATAAAATTATTTTGAGTGAGCTTGATGGGAGTGGTAAAAACATAGGTGTTATTAGTAATATGTTGAGTGGGGCATAGATTGATGACTACCACGTTTATGGTATTAAGGCCTAAGTTTTAATGTTCAATATTTTATGGTGGGTTTTTATTTTGATTTTGATTTAAGTTATACATTTGATCATTGGGTTCAGTCTATGCTTGATTCATATTTGTTTATGTATTGCTACTGTTTGCCATAGCTCAAAGACGGCTTTGATACCAACTTAAATAAATAAAAAATTGCTTAAGTTTACAAGAAGAGCTTGAATCAAAGACATTTCATTAATAATAACTTGAACGGATTAAAAAATATAAAGCATTGGCTTATTTATACACAAATGACAAAGAACAACTAGCTAAAGAGGGGCAACACTTGGAAACAACAAAAATTGATCGTAACTATAGTAATCATTAGCTAATCATTGAATAGCTTCTAGAAACACCGTTCTTCCATGCTCATGTGCTGATATACTTTGGCATAACAGTTTTGCCAGCTCATTAAGTCTAGTAAATTTTCCATAATCAACTTATGGCAAATTATGATATCTCAGGTGGTCTGCCAACATGGCTTCAAGGTCAGTTGCTGACTTTTCATAGCTGTTGTTTTCAACTGTAAACGTCCCATTTCCACTCCAATTCCCACTCCACAATCCCAATCCTATCTTTCCACTAATCAGGATTCTCACTCTAATCCAAAAAGTTAACTCTACCATAAATGCTTATTTTCATTTATTACAAACATTTATAAATACTTTAAATATTAGGTTTTAACTAGAGATAGACTCATTATCTTTTATCACCCTGATTCAATTATAAATTTATTGTATATATTTGTTTGAATGTCTGAACATATAAAAGAGTAAAAATATATATACGACTAATGCAATGTAAAGTATCTCTTTTCAAATAGGATAGATATATTTAATAAAACGAATCATTATATCCAATTAAAATGATAAATTACTCTTTAATATTAGATTTTGAAAATTTCAATGCAAGAGAAATTTTAACTATAAAATATTATTTTAGTAAAAATTAATTTAGAGAAATGAGAGAAAATTATAAAATTAATTTTACAAAAAAGTCATAAAAATGTAAAGGGTGTAATGAATTTTTTAGTTACTAGGCCGGGTTACTGCCCAATTTAACCCATGTAAGTCTACTACTAATCTAAGGACAAGTCTTCTTCTATACTATTTCTCTCAAAGAGAACCTTGAATGCATAAAGTAAAGGATCATTGGTGATTCAAATTTGTCAATCACGGGCTTGGTGTGGTTGAGTCATTCACAGGGTGGGTGGAAAACCTTGTAAGAGATAGGGGGTAGGAAATCTGTAAGGGTATCAAACACAGAGAAGCAAGTTAATTTAATAAAGGGGTTGGTGAGAGGTTTAGTGAGCTTTATTAGTACAACTGATTATAGTTTAAAAGGGGAGATGGACTCTGATGAACTAAGACATAAATGCAAGGCAATAAGTTTAAAATCAGAGGAAGACAGTACAATTAATTTTGTGGGAAGAATGAAACCTAAAAGAGAAAAAATTGTAACACATTATTTTATTATGAAAATCTTCCATGCATGTGGTGTCTTTTGTAAAGGGCTTAAAGTAACTATATAGCAAGTATGGAGATTTGTGAAGGAAGTGAAAGTGAAGAGTTTGGAGAAAAAATCTTCATATTCAAATTCACTTTAAAAAGGGAAAAGAAGAGAAAATTACATGGGGGACCATGGCACTTTAACAACTCGTTAATAGTGCTTACGGAACCAATTGGTTTAGGTGACTTTAAGTAGCAATCTTTCGCTCATTTTAGGTGCAAATTCACAATGCACCCATCATTTGTATGGGCAAAGATATAATGTGGGAGATAAGAGAAAAGATTGGCCAAAGTAGAAGAGGTTAAAATAGATGAAACAAAGGAATGTCTTAGTTATTTTTTTTTATATAAGAATCTTGGTAGATATAACATAACCTTTGAAAAAAAAAAACAACTTTTAAACTAGAAGATGGTGAGAGAATTTCTAAAAGGGCAGTGTTTGAGAAACAATCTGATTTCTGCTTGTGATGTGGGCTAATTGGGCATTAATACAAAGAGTATCTTGAGTACAAAGGGCAACTAAATGATACACTAACATATAGAGCATAGATAAAAGCACTAACAATAGTGGAAAGAGCAAGGCAGAGAACAGGTCAAGATTATTGGAATAGTAATTGTTGTTAGCTTTTGCTTTTACTTTATAAAATGTGCACTATGTGTTAGTACGCAAGTGGACACTATAAGTCATATGATGATGAGTATTCAGATCATCTCTACATGTATTGATATATTGAGACTTGCTATAACAATCTTAATAGTGTAATTTTATTGAGATAATAAAACAAAAAATAAATGATGTGATTAATGATTTTAACTAAATTAAAAGTACAATAAACAAAATGCAGTGAAAGAAAACTACTGTCAAACACAAAAATATACTCAATGACAACAGGATAATTGGATTCTAAACCCACTTAAAAGTTATTGACTACTCCTCACTTAAACTTCGGTTGCTACAACATTTACTATAGCACTGGTCAAAATCTCTCATGTATCTTTAGTTATTTTCTATTAGATATCTTATATCTAACAGTGACTAGTTGTGAGCTAATATTTAGATATAACATTATACGTTCTAGGTTTCATTTACCTTAGAAGGTAAATCCCTATGTCTAGTTCTTCACTAATTTTAGATTAAGCATGACCTTATTCAAACCGAGATAAACTCAACATGGGAAACTCAATCTAAAACTATGTACTGTCTTGTCTAGTTCCATTAGATCAGACCTTTGTGAGGCTCTTTCTTATCTTGTATCTATTAAATGTAGCTGAAATAGAGATTTACAATAAATAAAACCAAAACAAAATGCTATAGAAAATGCTAAATAACATATATATATATATATACAAGTCACCTACTGGTCAAAATCTCTCATGTATCTTTAGTTATCGTCTATTAGATATCTTATATCTAAAAGTAACTTAAGAGTGACTAGTTGTCGAGCTAATATTTAGATATAGCATTATACGTTCTAGGTTTTATTTATCTTAGAAGGTAAATCCCTATGTCTCGTTCTTCACTAATTTTAGATTAAGCATAACCTTATTCAAACCGAGATAAACTCAACTTGGGAAACTCAATCTAAAACTATGTATTTTCTTATCTAGTTCCATTAGATTAGACCTTTGTGAGGCTCTTTCTTAGCTTGTATCTATTAAATGGGTAATGAACTGAAATAGAGATTTACAATAAATAAAACCAAAATAAAATGCTATAGAAAATGCTAAATAACACATATATATATAAGTCACCTAAATATTGAGTTTATTTAAAATCTAAATGCTTAAAAGTTTAGATCATGATGAGCTTTAAAACACTAATAACGTAAGAGTATGTTATCAAATACACCATCAAAGAGAGATCTAAATTAAATAAATACAAAGATAAAGTTGAGATACAACAAGGATAAAAATGTTACTCTTTAGTTTTGGAGTATCATTTTTCTTCTTGAAAACTCCTTTGTTGTAGCTCTAAAAATCTCATTTGAGTTTTGATTTTTTGTGTGACGATAGTGGTTATGGAGAATGGAGATGAAAATGATGAAGAGGAATGATAACAGAGATGATGATGCGAATCAGTTAAAGATGATGTGTTTCCTTATAATGAGCTTTTTTATATCTTGGAATTAGTGTAATCCTAAGAGAAAATGAAGACACTTGCCATTTGATATTTTGTGTGCTGACTGTTACTGTTTCATCTACATCTTATAGTGGCAATATAGTAACGGCTACAATATGCTTTGTCTACTGACGCGTGATAGGCTGGACAGTTTTTATCTGTCTGTTTTGCTTATGGATTGCTGTAGTAATTTCTTCAACTTTCTCTCTAGTTCATGCTTGATTTCGTTCACTTGCAGACCATTTTTTTGTTGTTTTCTGCAAGCCTGTTGCTATAATATTGTGATCATTCTTCTTCAATATCCCTTATCAAATCACAAGCTTTTGGTGTACAAAATCAGAGCATGAAATGGTCTTTTATATATCATTTTATTAAAACTACAATTAAATACATGTATATGCAAAGTGTAATTAAAAATATAATAAAACTTCACCATTTACTCTTAAAGTAATGTAAGTTTATGTCTAAATATATCATGATAACTCTCATTTCATAGAGTTACAGAAAGAAAAGATCATTATACTTAGCATTAACTATGTATAGCAAGAACAGTTTCAAACAGAAATGGGTCATGGCAAACCAAGTGTGGTAGGTGGATCTGAGTTGATCCAATCTAACATTAATCTTTGCACAAATTCAATAAAGACCAGCCATGTCGAAGGGCTTGTATGTAATGAAGAATGAAGAGGTTGATGGACAGTTGGTTATAGGCTATAGCAAAATTGTATAGGTAGCCTATAAGGAGTTAATTTCTAAAAAAATGAGTAGTGTAGCAAAAAATAGTGAAAATGAAAGGTAGGAAAATGAAATGGTGATTAAAAATGAAAACATCGACTTACTGGGCCTTAGTGTCTTAAAAAGTGATATGGGCTTAACACAAAAGAATAATGAAATAGAAGCAGCTAAGATGATTAAATTCACAAAAAAGTAAAGCAAAAGAAGAAAATCTCAAGTGAGAGAAAGAGTAATCAGAGGAGTTGGAAATATTGGCCCAAGTTCACTTAAGTAGCCAATGGAAAAACAAGTGAGATTAAGCCCTAAATGCAAAAAAAAAAAAAATGACAATGGTGATCCTTGTTTGTTCATAAGCTAAGCAAATTTGGCTTTCATACTCTTCTGCATAACTTAAGTTTCTGTGGGAGGAAAAAACAAGGTAATTGAAGTACGTCCAGGGCATAACTAAAGAGAATGTAATGGCAAAGGCTAAAAACCAGTCCTGCATAAGCCATGAAATTATAAGTTAGAACGTTCGAGGTTCGGGGAATTTTTGAATTCTCTTAGAATTGACAAAAATTATCCATATGCATAAACCTTAGTGGGTGTTTTTCTATGAAACTAAATTGACGACTGTACAGGTTAAAAATAAGTGTAGAAAGTTGATGTTAGATAACTATTTTAGAGTTGACATAATTGGGAAGAGTTAGTTTAGCTCTAATGGAGCTTTGATATTACTGTTTAAATTACATCTCATGGTAGATACTACATAGATATGCAAGTTTAGAATGTAAATGGGAAGCTTTCGAAGTGCACAAGAGTGCATGGGCACCCCAAAGCAAATAAAAAAAAAAAAAACATACTTGGACTATTTTTAAGAAGATTATTAGGTTTGTTTTTTCTCCCATGGCTATGTTTGGTGATTTCAATGAGATTTTGAATTTCAATAAGAAAATGAAGGGTTTAGATAGAAGTGCCAATATGATTGCCGATTTTAAAAATGTTGTTCAAGAACGTAAGTTGATTGATTTAGGAAGTAGAGGACCTGAAGTTTATCTATATGCAAAAGGCATTGGAAATAAGTTGAAAGTAGGGTAGAGGGAGAGTAACACGTACAAACTTGTCCTTAGAAGGGGAATAACAGTTACTTTGTCTAATTGACAATTTTGACCATACTATATAGAGGAAAAATTAAATAGTTTCTTCTACAATCAAAAATAGAAAGTTGAGTTTTATAATGACTTTACCATAAATTTAGTCTATTTATTGACAGATCACTACCCGATTATGATGGAAGCTAGAGAGGGGCAATGAAGCCTTGTGAATGAAAGAAGAAATTTTAATAAAATTTACTATGAAGATATGTGAATCTCTTATGAGGCATGCCAAAATATAATGAAAAATGAATAGCTTAATTGGCATACAAACAAATAAGTCAACCCTATTTTGATGTTCAAAATAATCACCAAAAGCACCATGGCTCAACTGAAATTATAAAGTAAAGAAGAATTTGGAGACAAAGATAAGAAGTTGAAAGAGCTAATGGGGAAGTTGAAATGTGCAAAAAAAAGTGGCAATGAAATAAAAAACATTGAGTCACAAATTTAAAACATACTAATGGATAAGGAGATGTACTAGAAACATAGGTCAAGGGCTTATTGGTTAAATAGAGGGGACAAGAATACAAAGTTTTTTTTTTTCATGCTAAAGCATCATTGAGAAGGGGGAAAAACCAAGATTGAAGTCATTGAAAATAGTTTGGGGAATTGGCAGGAAGACAAAAATGAGGTTGAGAGGAGATTTTGTGAATATTTTCAAGAACTTTTCAGTACTTCTGATCTAAGATCAGATTAATACATCATTACAGGAATTTTCCTGAAAGTCACCACATAAATGGATGTTTTTTTGAAATAGATTTTCATAGCAAAGGAAATTACAGAAACCTTTTCTCAAATGTGGCTAATAAAAGCTCAAGGGCTAGATGGATTGCAAGCTGTTTTCTTTCAAAAACACTAGGAAGTAGTCAAAGATGGAATCCTCGCATCATACATCTATATCTTAAATGAGAAAGGTACTACAGCTTCACTCAATCATACATATTTTGTTTTGATTCCCAATACTACTAAGCCTAGGAAGTAACTGAGTTTAGACCTATTAGCTTATGCAATGTAATTTACAGATTAATAGCTAAAGTGATCGCTAATAGGCTGAAATAGACTCTCCATCAAATAATATCTCCAATACAAAGTGCTTTTATACTAAATAGATTAATAACTATTAATATCATTATTGGGTACAAATGCTTGTGCAAAATCAAACACAGTAAAAGTAAAATGAACAGGCTAATGGCTTTAAAGCTGGATGTAAGCAAAGTATATAATAAAGTAGAGTGATCTTTTTTAAGCACGCAATGGAAAGGTTAGGTTTTTTTAATAAATGGATTAATCTGATAATGGATTGTATGACCACCCCTTATATTCTATTATTGCAAATGGAGTTGCTAAAGGGTTTATACAACCACAAAGAAAACTAAAGCAAGGGTGCCCTCTATCTCCTTACTTGTTCTTAATGTGTACAACCTCTAACTTACTTGTATATATAGAAAGACAATGCTTAATTTATGGCTTGAGGTTTGATAGAAATATGAAAATCTCTCATTTACTCGTCATGGATGATAGTATGGTGTTTATCAAAGTTTTAGTTAAAGATTTTAGTCTTTTGAAAGCCATCTTGGATTACTATGCTTCAACTTCTATGCAACTATTCAACTATGATAAATCATCAAGGTTTTTTAGTGGGAAAATTCCAAATAGGTAGGAAGCAGCAATAAAAGGAATTTGAAAACTTAAAATGGTCTCAAAACATGAGAAGTATATAGAGTTGCCTTCAATGGTGGGGAGAAAGAGAAACAACTTTTTCAATGATATTAAACTCAAAGTGCTGAGTAAAATATTCAATTGTCAGCATGAACTTTTTTTTTTTCTAGTTGAGGCAAAAGGGTTATTTGTAAGGCAACAACTTAGGTAGTATCTATATATGCCATGAGTGTTTCCAAAATACCATCACTTTATGCATATGCCTTGAAGTCCTACGGACATTCTGATTGCATTAATAGAGGTTTGAATCAAGTGTAATAGGATGTAAGTTTTTTTTAGTGGGACTTGATTGACTTTGCATTGACTGACGACGTGGTAATACATTATTGACTTTGCATTAACTTTACAAATGAAAATTATTTACCTCCTTGGAAACGATGCAAAAAAATTTTTGTGTAAATTTTATTGAACTAACAAGCGCACCAATCTATTATAGTATAGATTAATGATAACTAATGTCTTTCTTGCAAGGAGGTAAATTTCAGTTGTCTATACGGTTAATTTTCTAATCGAGTATTTGAATTTGTTAGAAGGTGATTTATTTTATACCAAAATTTAAAATCAAATGGTGAGAATAAATTAAAGATGAAATTATGCAAATGAAACACTTGAGTCTCTAGATTTACACTCAACACTACACCGTAGGCTTAATATTCTTTTTTAGTGCCATTAAATCATGAGGGAAAAATTTCACTTCTCATGAACCTCCCTAGTTTGACAGTTTTGAATCCAAATTTTACCTCCATTTTGTTTAATTCTCTCTCTATCATGTATTTTCTATGTATTTAAATAAAATTATCATTTTACCTTAATTCAATATAAATAGCTAATTTAATTTCAAGCTTGGGTTGAATATGAAGCTTTAACATGTTTCATAGGCTTAATTTGGTAAGTTTACTTTCTCTTTCTCTTTGATTTATGTGATTGTTTTGATTCATTGTCGATAAACAATATATCTTGTCTAGGTATGCACTGGTCAAACTGACTCCTAATGAAGAATCATCACTGTTTGTCACGATGAATACTTTACACTATATTTATTAGAAAGAGACTTCCCTCTAGTATTTGTGGGTCGTCTTGACTTATTGTTAACAAAAAGTAAATCCAAGTTATTTAGTGGATGATCTTGCCACGTGGTTGACAGAAGGATCGTTATCTTCTAGCACAACGTGTACCAGACACCACATTTAATAGAGGATCGTTACCATTTGACACAATAAATGCTTGATACCATAGTTATTAGAGTGAGACTCATGAAGAGTAGAAATCCCTCTCATGATTAATAGGAGCCCACGTGCCAACTTAAAAATATGCGTAATAGAACCTGTTGCCAACTTAAAAAACCTGTTGAGAAGGAAAATTATATAGGAGCCCACGTGCCAAATATGCGTAATAGAAATTGAAGATCTTTTTCATACTCTGATAGAGTGTTATGTGATGGACACCGTTGTCTTTGCTTGTTGACTTCATAGCTTCCAGTACTCATTTGTTCCTTCCTGTACATTCTTTAAAAACCCTCCATAATAGCTTTAACCTTAGCAATTAAGATTAAGAGGTTTAATTTCTTTGCCTAAAAAATGAACTTATTCCTTGTATGTCATACTACCCACTAGATAGCTACCACAAATTCTAGCTCACTCTTGGGCATTTTTTCCCTAAACTCTACATGACACTCAATATATCTTCTCTAACAACTCCTTGTATTTCACCATCTACATGAGTGTACTTCTAGTGCTTTCTAGTCAAAGATTCACAAGAAAGCACAAGGTTTCAAGAGAATATATCTACAGTGGAAGCTGAGGTTGTCAAATGGGGACTAAGATGGCAATAGAAACAAGATTTGATTATTGAAATAGATTTCATTGAAATGGTTAATCTAGCCAACAACAGAAGTAGTAGCCTAAAGGAAATCATCTGGACAATTTTAGATATTCAAATAACCAAGGCTAACTTACAATTGGTAATAGTCCAACATGTCTTAAGATTTTATAACAAATTTGCTTACTCTCTTGCTAAAAGAGTTTTGAGGAGCTTTAAATCTATTATATGGTTAGATAATTTTCTAACTGATATATTATCTTTTCCTCTTCATTATGGAATGAAAGAATCATTTTCTTGTTTAAAAAAGTCTACCACTGGTTTTAACATATTTTTAACATGCACCTTATTATTAATCTGGTGAATTTTTTTTTTTTTTACAAAAGAATAATCAATTATAAATTTATAATAAACTAAACTATTATGTCACTGAAAGGGAAAATAAGATATTAATTAAATTGTATCAAATTGAATTTATTCCAGCTTTCGCAAAATTTCAAAATGATTGTATGAGTTTAGTGCCAAGCTCAAATCGAACCAAACCAAATCGAGATAGATTGAAGGCACGACTATCTACAACTTACATGTAAAGAAAAATTATCTCTGTACCACCTCTCTTTTGTTAAATATACATCTAATCACTATAAAATTTTGATATGTTTTCTACGTTCAACTACTTTTGTTTTTAAATTTATATAATTCAACTACTTTAACACTAACAAAGTTAGAATCTATTAAATAATTGAAATAAAATGACCATTTTACCATTAAATGAATCAAGAGACTATTTTATCCTATAAAATTTTAAAAAATAAAAACTATAATTACAAGAATACCATGAAATTTAATAAATCAAATAAATCTCAAAATCTAAAATTTTAATTTTTGTAATTAAAAATTGAAAGAAAGCTTTGAATATTAATTTAATATGCATTGTATAAACTGTTCTCTTTGGATTCTAATTAAGATTTGCTTAAGCAAAGGTAGACATGCACTCTCCAAAATAATTATAATTTTAAAAATTTTAAAAAATAAAAATTATCATTTAAAAATTATAGTTATAAAAATTAATATCTTAAAATTTTAAAATTTATTTATTTTATTAAATTTAAGGATATTTTTATATTATAATTTTAATTTTTAAAATTTTGTAGGATAAAATAATCTTTTAATTTATTTAAGTGTAAAATAGTTATTTTATTTAAATTATTTAATAAATTTTAATTTTTTAAGGATCAAAATAATTAATTGATATAAATTTAAAAATAAAATTAATATAAAAAATATATCAAAATTTATTATAATTAATTGTACATATTACAAAAGAGAGAAGAGAGGTAGTGGGAAAATAATTCATCTACACGTAAGCAGAGAATGTAAAAGCCGCGTACTTTGCCGCTTCTTTACGGTGTTGTATACGAAACGTTTTTTACGAATATTTTTGAAAATTCTCTACGGAAAGATAGAATAGTCTGCGAAACCAAACCCTAACCCTAACAACGAATTAAACCCCCGATGAATCAAAAGAGTAAGAAGAAGAACCAGTACAGGAGCAAGTTTGACTTCTGCAAAGTATGCAATCGAAATCACGACGAAGGGCAGCGACACAAATACTTCCCAAGCCACACCAAATCACTCTCTAAATTCCTGTCTCGATTCCAAAATAAATTGACCGAAGCTCGATTCTTCTTGAAGAACCCTAGCTTTCTCAGCCTCGATCTCGCCTCACGCAATCGACTCTGGTGTGTCTTTTGCGACTGCGACATTGACGAGCTCGATAGCTTCTTTGCTTGGTATGAGAATATGAATGTTATTATAAGTAATCGAATCATTTTTCAGTCACTGAATCGTTAAAAGGTGTTTCTGATTGATTTTACTGTTTTGTTAATATCTCAGTCAAAATGCAATTAATCACTTAGCGAGTAGGGATCATTTGAAGAATTTGAAGCATTTTCTATGGAAGTATGGTGGTGGAATGGATCGCGTAGATGCTTTTAGGATTTCAGAAGCTGATATTGCTAAGGTATTGTTGATTTGTGCTTACATGTGAAATTTTATGGTTATATATATATAGTTCTTGATAGAATAGTTTAGAAGAAAAGAAAATTTAATGTGTATATATATATATTTTTTATGTTTTTATGCTGCTTTATTGAATTCCAGAAACGAAGGAAAAAATTTTAACTACAACATAATCTGTTGAAGCAATGAACTATATTTTCTAATAATTGTTTGAAGTGTTCAGCACTGTCGTTGATTTGTGGTTCCATCATATTTTGTTGTAGCTTGTATTTACCCTGTTCGGCTTAAGATTGTTAATTTGAGGAGGAGAAATTAGTAGTGAAGGATTTTCTTTGTTGTTTTCTGGCTAAAAGATTTATAACAGTGTGTGGCATATTTTATGTACTTTGTAGTGGGAGAAGAAATGCAAATCACTGAAGAGTGAAGCTGCACCTTGTGGGGGAACATCTCAGGGGTTGCCATTAGGAGTTTCAAATGATATCCACAAACAACTTGATTATGAAAATTTGAATAACTATGAAAAGAATACTTTGCACCATCTTAATTCAAATATTGCAAATGTTGTTATGCCTTTACAGCAGCATACCAATGAGCATCAGATATCCCGTTTGGAACACTCTGGAGTTGCAAATGTTGGTTCAAATATGCATGTTGTTACCTCTTCTTTGTCTGCGGAGACATGTGATGGTACAAATCTATGGAATGGAAACAATTTTGATATGCAAATAATTCTATAATTTTTTTATTTTTCTTTAGTCCTGGTAGTTAGTTCATTTGATGTTTGATGTTTCTCAGTGTAATCAGAATCAGATACTTATTCTAGTCTCATGGTATCTGCTGTGTGCTTGTATCTCCCAGCTTACAGGAATGGTGTTTTTAATATTTCAAACTGCTCCGGTGATGTGTCACTCAAAAAAGAAGGGGTACGATAGGCCACCTACACTCTTTCCTTTGGAGCTCATTTTTATTTATTTTCGTTTTAATTTCAAATGTCAGATTGCAATTTTGAATTTCGTTTTTGGTAACTTTTTCGTGAAACCTGTTCTGACTAGGTTGAAATCTTATATATTATTATCTTAAATTTTAGTTGCTTAGGGTCAGGGGTAATTAAACAATTATTCAAATTTGTATCGTGAAACCTCTGCTGGCTAGGTTGAAATCTTATCTATTATTATCTTAAATTTTAGTTGCTTAGGGTCAGGGGTAATTAAACAATTATTCAAATTTTTATATCACTAGACATTGGTGCCAGAAGCGAAATTGTTTGAGGACCATGACTATCCTTAGGGCCATAGCAATCAAGGTCTTCTACTAAGAGCCCCCAAGGGTGTGGTCAGGTTGGTAACTAGCGAACCATGAGTTGCTGGCCACCTGGGTTCGATTCTTGGGGTAGGGAAGGGGAAAATAAAAAATGATTTGGGCTTTGTCCACCCCTTTACCTTTTTTTTTTTTTAAAAAAAGGTCTTCTACTAAGATGGTTATATTTTAAGACTTGGGACCTCATGGTTAAAATATTATATTAGTAGTCTTCCTTTTGTGCTCTGTGAATTCACTCTCCCTATTGATTGAAGGATTGCTTTTACATATATAGGTGTTAGTGTGTTGATTACTTAAGTTGTCATCATCCCATTATTCCATCTAATAGATATCTGTCATAATCATGCTATTGCTGCTGCAAAAATATTGACTTGTTAATGTCATGGTTTTAGATTTTGAATGTTATATTCTTGAACTGCTATCAATTTATGATGTTTGCAGTGTCTTTGAAGATTGATTTTTTGTTTTCAATTTTTCTGCTTATAAACAAAAAGAAGACAAATGGAGAAAGAAGACTACAACTTCAGACTTAATGAACCAAATTCCGGGAATTACATTTGCTAACTAAATGAAATTTATGCCTTGTATATTAAAATATTGAAGATATAATAACCATATGCCTGTCGTTATAAAACTGGTATATGAACTTATTCAACTTAGACATGATAACAGATGGTTCATTCAATCACTCGTACCCATCATTAATACTAATCATCACTCTCTCCATAAACCTTTTTGTGATTCGTTGTGATTTGTCCAGTTATTTTATTAGGCTGAAGCTTGTAATATGCCTGAATATCTGTGTCCAGAAGTGCAAAATGACTTGTCTCAGCCATTGCTTTATCTTAATGATAGTCTTCTGGAATCTTTATATGGACACCCTTAGTGTGGGACTGTATTTCCTACATGTGTCTGAAGCTTGTAATATGCCTGAATATCTGTGTCCAGAAGTGCAAAATGACTTGTCTCAGCCATTGCTTTATCTTAATGATAGTCTTCTGGAATCTTTATATGGACACCCTTAGTTTGGGACTGTATTTCCTACGTGTTGCAATTGCTGCAACTACAGTTTACTTCTTTTACCGCATGCCTTTAATAAATCACCCTGGTGTTTGTACTTATGTACTTGTTTGGTCTTGTTTGATGTGTTGTCAAATGATGGCTTTTCACCTGAGTCTGTTCTTGTATGAATTTTTAGTTAGATTTTCTTCAAACATTTAACATATTTCTTACAATATATGTACCAGGCCAGTAAGGATGAGAGAGTTTCTACCAGAGAGATGATTTCTCAGGGTAATCCTTTATGGCTACTACATTTCGAGTTATAATTTTTTTTCCCTTCTCAGCAAGGCAGCAAGCCCTTTGTATGCAATTAGTTGAATGCAAGTTTTCTTGGTATTGAATTTATTGACAACATAAGGATCTTCTAAAGATATTTGGGCAGCTTGGTGCAGATATGATATATATTCCTTATCTTGTTTGTTTTATTTATTAGGTCTGCAGAATATAACTCAAATTTCTTCCTTCCTTCTGCGAGAGGCTGGAGGAAATGTGCATTCCGGAGCACCTCCTCCATGGTTTGAAGCAACTGAAGGAGATCAGCTGAATGTGAAGCTAAATCATGTTTCGACTTTAAATAAGTCAGGGAAGTCGAAATTGAATCCAAAAAGAGTGGGAGCTGCCTGGGCTGAAAGAAGAAAAATGGAGATGGACATGGAAAAGAGAGGAGGAATTTTTAAGAGTGATTGCGATCCTAACTGGCTTCCTAATTTTGGTAGAGTTTGGCAATCAGGTTCTCGGAAGGAGTCTAGAAAAGAATTTGAATTTGAGAAACAAAAACAACCAAATGTTCATAATCTTTCTGAGATGCCTACGGAGATAAAGCCTTATGTTAGCAAGCGAATGGTAAGCCTGCCCTGCGTACTCAATTATCTTATTGTTTAGAGGTGCTTTTATTCTTTTTTAAAGAGGCTATTGTTACGGGCCGCATGATGTCTAAGTGCCGCACGGGTTTGCTGCGCAAAACACTCATCCCGTGACACTATGCTCCTATGACATGAATTGGTAATAATGTTTTTGTTTATACTGCAATATTTCATTGCATTTCGTGGCTTCGCATGTCTCAATATGTAGGTTGGTCATATGTGGTGCATGTGATGCATCTTTTGGTTGCTTAGTCATGCAAGCTGTATGACTGTATGAGGCTTGAGCCTTTTGGGCTGGAAGAGTGCGAGCAGGGAGGATTCTTATATTTGGGCCACCTGTTTACTGGGCATTGGACTGAGATTTAACTTTGGTTCTTTTGGTTATTTGCAATTTTATCATATTGAAATAAGTTTTCAAGTTGTAAACTTGTTTCTTCGTAATTGCCTGCATGTGCATGCTGTGAGCTACTGCCGCTGCTTTTGAAGCTGTAGACTCATCAATAGAGTAACATTAATCATTCTACACTTCTAGTATTTATAAGATTTTAATCGTGTTAGGCAAATGTCTCTTGCATCGGACATTAAGATTATTGGCTTTTTAGCTTTTTAATTACATTTAGGGTTTATGTAAATGAAGTTTAGCTTCTGCATTTTATATTTCTCCCCCTCGCAGCGAAGCGATGCAGGTGAACATTCTGGTGATCCTCATTTGAATTGATGGGCTTGGTAATGATGTCCTTGTTGAGAGATTGGTTGTCTATTCCTCCTATTCGTCTCTGTTGAAAGTTTGATTCTGGCTCTTATAGAGGAAGATAAGAGTGTTCAAGATGAAGATCAGCTCGGAATTAGTAGATCAGTTGTCATTTATTGCACAAAGGGGTGGACCAGGAGCAATATGGCAAGTGTGCTTATTGTATTCCTAATGCATTTTTGTTACCATATAATGCATGTATAAAATGGGATAGTTCCTGACTTGACTCTAATTTGAATGTTAGAATTGAGCACCAGGATGATGTATATAATTGTTGCTGTTGTTCTGTAACTGCTTTGTCTAGTTAATTGCTTCTACGTTTTTCCGTTGTTTTCCATTTTACAAAGGAAAGGCATTTTTTTTCCAACTGCACGGCTTGGTTTACAAAAAATTATTATATTCCCTAAGATTTAATTAAATGTTCAGTCCGGCTGCACTGTTTGTAGTTAGAGAGACAAGAAATTGCAGAAATCTCGGCTCTCAATTGTTATATTATTGTCTTATGCAAATTCTGAGATGCAGGTCTCTGCCAAAGATTGCAAATCAATTGATGGGAAAACTTTGTTGCTGCAATTACCCCCTATAAAGAATGCTGCTAGTCTATGAGAATTGTTTCTGCAGGGCAAAACCTTGTTGAATTTGATTAACCGGAGAGCCTGAAGTTCCATAATTTTCCTTTAGAAGAAACCAAGTTCTCCTCATATAGGAACTCCCAGGAGAACCATTTTTCAACAGTTCGATCTATGTCGTGTACTAGAACATCTGTTGTATTCCCATTTCTAGCAAGCATACTAGCTGTGTAGATTGTTGACATCCTGCCCGGTGCCTCCAGCATGTCCCCACTTGGTCCATCCACTAGAATCACATCCCATTTATGCTTGAAAACTTCTTGTGGTAAATCTTTGAATGTCAGTTTGCATTTCGATGATGGAAGCAATTCTGATCTTGGTGCACAAGCTGGGTTCTGTCTCGCGTGCTTGAGCAGCTTGTAAGCATCTTTCGCAGGTCTCTGGTAATCAACTTTGTAGATTTGAGTACCGTTGGATTTCCTTTTGATTGCATTAATCTTGTTGGAGTCATCCTCTAGAAAGACATTGATTCCTTTTGCATTGATTTTTGAGAGCTCAAGGTACTGAGGATCAAGCCCGAAAATAAGAAGATTGCAGGGCGCCTTACTGGTAATGAGTTTTGAGAGAAGTTTGAATTCTTTTTTGGTGAGAGCTGATGCATTTGGCTGATTTGTTGAGGTTCCCGGGGAGTATGAGGGAGCGTTACTGCACGATGGTGAAGTGGAGGAGCATATGTTCTGTAAGGTTGGCAGCAAAGTTGAGGAAGGTGGTGAAGGAGACGTGGTAGTTATTGCAAATCTAAGGAGTCTGAGTATGGAGAGGCTTGTTATGATGAAAACCAGCAGAGGAATCAGTTTCTTTCCAGGAGTTTTCATTCTCTTGTTTCCCCGGAAATATTTGTTGTTAACAGGAGAGACCAGAGCTGAAAAATGAACGAGAGGAGTGAGAAGAGGACGGGAATAAGGAACTTCAGGAGGCATTTTCTTCTTCAATATTCCTGCTCTCACAGCACCCCTACCGACACTACCATCAGTCTATCACATCCTGCTTTAAGGTTAGTGGTGGGGTTTTCCTTTCAATTAATCTGGGTTGTTAATATGATAACTATCTCAGGCATTTTCTTGAGTGAGGAAGAAGAAATGGTTATTGCTTTTGTTTGAAGAGTTGCATTTCTCTTTATGAGCTGTCAGCTTTTTACCTAATAGCTGCGGTTGCCTTGTTGCATTTTTACATATCAAAGTGCACCCTTTTTTTAATGAAGGTTGGTGTTTCAATCATTTTATGGAGATGCAGACTTGGGGTCCTGGAACCCTTGGCAGGTTGGTTCATTAGTGCACGTGTTAAACTTTTGCTGTTTTGGCTCATAAGGTGTGGGCATAAGTGAAGATGAAGAAGGCTATGGAGTTGTTGCTGGGTCTATTTCCTATAATATTTATTAATTATTTTTTTTTTCACTTTCTCGATGCTTTTGGTAATTTTCATACGGACTGACATTTTGATTTCTGGTAGTGATGGCCACCGGAAACTAAAGTTCAGTTTTTGCAATGTCAAATTCTGTTTTGGTTATTTATTAGTTTTTAATATTGTTGAATTCTAAAATTCTAATCAATGAAAATAAATTGTCTTGGAATTTAAAGATTTGCACCAAAATATGCCTCAATAATACGTAAATACAAACAATATTTTCAGAAAATCTTACTTAGAAAACTACCCAAGGATTAAAGAATTAAAATTAAAACACATCCTAAAAAATTGAATTGAGGGCACTTGACACCTTGACCCCAACCCTAAGTTGTGGATCAGTGAATGCGTTTGATTCAACCACATGAGTAAAATAAATGACAACTTAACACTTCGATTTTCAGTAAATGTCTCAGATGGCCCCATGAGCAACAGTTTTGCCTGTTATGAATTATGTAAATTTTAACAAATCAAACAAATTCTTTATTTCCAAAACAACAATGATATACATACTACACCTCGTATCACAAGGGTCTATTAACAATGTTTGTTAATTTTCTTATGTTATTGTTAATTTTGAATAACTAGACAATTTACCTATTCATATTTTATGGATTTATTTTTAAAACTTTTTAAAATTTTAATTATATTTTTCAACAATTCAAAAATATATATAACATGTGAAATAAAGATTGAAGCAAATAATTTAATCAAATAATTTCTAAAAATTATTGCAATATAAATAAATAGTTAAAGCACACAAGATTTGTCAAAGTTTATATATACTACAACAAAGTCACAAAATAATAAAGTGATACAACATTTGAAGCATCTTTGTACATGAAATATATGTATGATAATCCATTTGCGTTATTATTATTACTTATTTTTCTTCTTTTATTGTTCTTAGCTTCGGATTTCTTTTTTAATATCTAATTTTATACTACAAAATTAGATATTAAAAAAGAAAAGAATTTATTATAAATTCCCTAGGGATTCGTTAGAATCCGATCCAACAGCAAAGATTCTTAGGAAAATAATCCTTGTTATGAGATATAGAAAGACGTAAGAGTTTAGATTTTCTTTATTTGAATTATATACATACGCAATAAGGGAGCATGAAATTCATTTTATTTGCCCTGCCCCCTAATTAATTCTAAAGAAGGAAGAATGCTTTTTTCTGTTGTTTTGTTGAGAAAGGTTTATTGATTACTAATCTATCATATCAATAAACTAATCATCTGCACGATTCTTTCTATAATGAAATTTTATGTCTCCAAAAAAAAATCCATTCTTTGAATTTTATTTTGTTTTAATTCGGATAAACTACCTAACCAATTATTCGCCACAAAAAAAAGTAACATAATTACCAACAAAGTGGGTTGTGTTAAATAATCTAAGTACACCCACACAAAAGCCAAAATGCTAAAGCAAAATATCAATGTTTAGTTAGAAATGCATATTCTCAATTCAAACTCCACCTCTCCTCTCATGCTCACGCAAAAACATCCAAATATATGCCAACTTACAGTCACGATCATTTCATAATACCTTGAAAGCCCTTATATGTGAATGTTTCTCTACCATTAAATTTAGGGCAATAAGCTCATCGTCCACAAAACGTCTAATCGAAACAAGCTCTTTACCAATGTAATCATAATCTTCATTACCAAACAAATTTTGAGACATGTCAGCATTGGTTGGGTGAAATATTGAAACCAATTTTTCAATACCAATAGTAATATGTTCATCTGATTTAGACTTCATCATGTATGATGATTCTAAACGCAATTGAGTAGCATATGGAAAATTTGAAGGTAGGGTTGTAGATATTGAAGAACCTTCATTATCAATATCATTGTCATCATCAAGAATTTCTTCTTGATGTACTGCATTAACCATATCAATTGGAGTTTCTATTGACCTTTCAATGGCACGGTCTTTTCTAAATATATTTGCTAGCCAACCTCTCATAATATCGAAATGGCTTATCCCTCCAATTACTTACTTCTTTATGGTACTACAACAATAAAACAAGATAGTTAAAAAAAATTCTATTATAAATCATGACATAAAAAGAAAATCATTTTCTTATAATTAAATAAATTCTATTATATTCATAATAAACAAATTAAAGATTATTTTTATAAATCATTTTTTTTAAATTTAAAATACTAACCTCCACATATGATTTTCATACTTCTTCTTTATCAACCACCATGCATTTTCTCATATTATTCCATCCAAAATCGCTAGTGTTCAATATTTCAAATATCACCCCATAACTTTTCTTTTGCGTTCTTATTTTAGAGTTAATAAAAGGATACGCTTTCAAACCGCTCCCTGGTAATAGTTTTTGTAATTCATTATTAATATAAATGTAACTTCCAAATTTGAAGGTACCATTATTAGCATGTCTTCTTACTACATTTAAAATGTTCAACGTTACTTCTTCTTCATCTTTTGTCCATGCTTGTCTTGAGCTAGTCTTATTTCCAACAGTATGGCTTAAACCTCCACTTTTCATTCCTACAAAATAGATATTATAACAATTTTTTAAACAAGTAACTAAAATATAACACAAAGTCAAATTCATATCACCCTCAATAAATTTCTAATAATATCAAATATAAACAAAATGTTACAGCCTTTGAGGCTTTCCTAATGACATCTATATATTATCAAAAGTAAAACCTTAAATGGTTTTCTAACAACATCTATTGATGCAGTTTTCTGCTCGTTCCCAGGTGATGCTGTAAACTTCTGCTAGCTGGTTGCTCGAGTAGGATTCCTTGCTGGCTCTTGCCTTTCTCCGTTTACTAGAATGGTAATGTCCTTCGGCCTGAGTCAACAGGAAAGGTTTCAGGGGTCGCCGGATGTTTTTCTGACGAAAACCCTCTAACGCTCAAGTCATTGATCGGATTGATTCTTTTGGTATCCCCTTTAATTTGAGAGACCGGAAAAAATAAAAAGTTGGAGAAGTCAAGAAAGGGAGAAAGTCCAAGTCTTGGGTAGATAAGTTGGAGTTGGGATTCAAAGTTTCAGAAAAGAAAAAGAGAATCCCTTTACCTTGTCCATCGTCTAATATTTATCCTTCTGTTTTCCCGCCCTCACCTGTTTGGACGCCCGCCCCCGCATTAATTGCACCTGTGTCTTTCTGACAGATAGGAGTGGCTGCGGCACAACCTGGAAGCGTGGGATGTCGGCGGATATAGGTCGTTGTGACCCATAAATGGTGCCTTGTAAGTTCGTTTTTAATGATGATACTGTGGAGGCGTACGTCGGTCATCGATTATAGTGATGAAACCTTACGGCGTAGGGTGCCTATCAGACATCGATTCTCGTGACAAGTTATCGGGAGGAGAGGCCGCCATGCTTAGGTCTGCTCTGCTCTGCTCGAGCTTTGGTTCCTCCCTGTTTGTGGTGCTTTCGGCTAGTTTTCTTATTCAAACTATAAAAGAACAAATCAAATCTATTTCAAACAACTTTTGGAAAAATCAAACAAGCAAGCAAGAATATATACATACAACAACATCCCTGAGCTATTATTTGCTTATTCATATTCATTGAGATATTTAGAGCTCTGATTTGTATACATACTCAAAAAGTGAGTGAACTTGTAATATTTAATTTTCATCTTTCAAATTGAGTTATTGTAATTGTAGAAAACACTTGAAAATTAGTGGGTGTGTTCATTGAAGATTGTAAGGTTTATTAACATCTAAGAAGTTAATTATAAACTTGTGAAGCATTAGTTTATAAGGCGTTGTTAGTGAAATCCTCAAGCTTGGGTTGCTTGGAGGCGTGGACATATGTAGGGTTGTCGAAACACATAAAAGTCTCGTGTTTGTTTTCTTCTTCCTTATCTCTTTATATCTATTCATTGCTTGAATTTACATTTATCATTTTGTTTAAGGCATCTGTTTAAATTGATTTATATTTATATTTGCATAATTTTTAAAACATACAATTTACTCTCCCTCTTAGGTTGCTCTCTTAGAATTTCATTTAGTATTAGAGTAAGGTCTTTTCATTAGGACTTAATCGTCTAGAGTAAAAGATCTATGGTAACCTAAAATGATTCAACCTTTAGAGAAGGTCAATCTATAACTAGGCCCCCTTTTTTTTATGGAAATGATTATCCTTATTGGAAAACTAAGATGATAATTTACTTACAAGCTTTAGATTATAAGATATGAGAAGTTGTGAGTGATGATCCTTTTTCACCTATAATAAAAAATAAAGAAGGATAAGAAATTCCAAAACCTTTGAATCAATGGAGTGAATTGAAAAAAGAAAAATGTCTCTTAATTCTAAAGCTATGAATGCTTTATTTTATGCCTTAGATAAAAAAGAATTTTATAAAGTCTCAAGATATAAAACTGCTTATGAAATTTAGAAGATATTTAAAGTTATTTATGAAGGAATAAATCAAGTTAAAAAATCTAAAATCAGTAGATAAATTAGGGAATATGAGTTGTTTCAAATGGAATAAAATAAGAGTGTTCATTTCATGTTCACTAGGTTTACTGATATTGTAAACACTCTTAAAGCGCTAAGAAAGACTTTCTCAAATAGTGAAAATGTAAAAAAAAAAAAAATTATTAGGATTTTACCAGAAGAATGGAAACCTAAGAGAACTACCATTAAAGAAGTTAAAGATCTAAATACTTTGTCTATTGATGATTTAATTAGCTTATTTATTTCTTACGAAGAATATTTAGCTATTGAAAAATGAGATGAGACAAAAACAAGAAAAGCATTAGCCTGAAAGCATCAAGAATAAAAAGTGATGAAGAGCGAGTTTAAAGATGAAGATATCACAATGATCGCAAGAAATTTTTGAAGATTCTTCAAGATACAAAGTGAGTGAAGAAAGTTTAAAAACTTAAAAAGTCAAAAGAAGAATAAGGAAGCAATTATTTTCTTTGAATGCAAGAAGTGTCATATAAAATCAGAATACCCTCTTCTCAATAAATTCAACAAGAAAGCCACGGTTGCAACATAGGATGATAGCAATGAAGAATCAAGTGATGAAGAACAATTGGAAGAGGTGTCAAACTTAGCACTTATGGCAATCGGAACAGAATCATTCAATAAACTTGATGAGGTAAATGATTTTCCCTCTTATGATGAATTGTTTGAAACATTTAAAGAATTGTATAATGATTTGAAGAAAATTAATATGAAAAATGTTTCTATTAAAAAGAAAATGCTGAAGATTTCAAATGAGAATGATAGTTTGCAAAAACAACATAATTCTTTAAATGAAAAAATTAAATGTCTCAAAATTGAGAATAAGATATTGCATGATAAAATCATCTCTTTCAAAGAAAAACAAAGCACTTCAATTGAGCATAAAAATTCACATGTTAATGATTTGATTAAGGAGGATGAAAGTCTGAAGAGGAAGAGCAATGAGCTTAATGATATTACGTTGAAGTTTACAAATGGTCAAAAGAATTTAGAAAAATTGTTTAGCTCCCAAAAATATGTTTTTGACAAAGTAGGTTTTGGTTATAAGCTAAACTTGAAACATAAATATTACAAAAATTACTTTGTTAAGGCTACTTCAACTTGTTGGCAATTATTGTAATGAAAATAGTCATACAAGTTATGCATGTCCAATTAGGAAGAATACCTATCTTTGCATTAGAAAGGTTTGGGTTCTAAAAGGAACCATCATCAACATTCAATGGTTGGGTACTTAAAAAATTAATGTGAGATCTTTTTTGCCGAGGTCAAAGAAGAAAATGAATAAATGGTATTTAGATAGTGGTTGCTCAAATCACATGACCGGTAACTACTATTGGTTCTCAAGTTTCACCAAAACTGAAAATGGTGAAAATGTATCACTTAGCGATAACTTAAAAGGAAAAATCCTTGGAGTAGGAAATGTTGGTATAAATTCCTCTAATATTATTGAAAATTTTTGCTTGATTAAGAACTTAAAGCATAACTACTTAGTGTTAGTCATTTTTTTATAAAGACTATAGAGTTATCTTTGATAAAACAAGATATGTTATTGAGAATGCTTGTTGATAAGCCAAGACAATCCCAAAGGGTACCCATAAAAAATACAAAATATTTTGATTAAGATTATTCATGCATTTCACGTGAGTTGTCAAGCATGGATGCACCTCACGTTTGCATATGCCAGAGACTTTCGGATTTGTTATTGAATACGTCCACAAGCTTGCTCACTTAAGAATAGGCCAATTAGTTGTTACTTGATTTTGAATAATTTTTGGCTGATTTGTTGGCACTAACGGTTAATATCTTATTTCTTAGAGATATGATCTAATAATTAGGAATAATTATTAATTTCCTTCTGTATATAAACTAGCGATAGTCAGTAATAAAACTAGCTTAATCTAGTTAAAATTCTTGTGGTCTATTCTCACTTTAAGAGAATTCTATCTATTAATAATTTAAGTCAAGCTTTGATTGGGACCTATTACTTGTGATGGTAAAGTTCTATTTATTGGAAAAAGATGAATAAATATGTATACTATTAATATAGATTGTGCAAATGTTTTTCAACATTACATGATGATAGTTGGTTGTGGCGTAGAAGACTAGGTCAAGCAAGTATGATTTGATTTCAAAGATTTTTAAAAATGGATCAATTATAAATCTTCCTAAAATCAGTTATAGAAAAGATAAGAGTATATGATGCATGTCAATATGGAAAGTAAGTCAAAACATCTTTTAAAGACAAAAATTATATTTTTACATTGTATAACATTAACACTTCATTTAACTTTGAGTGGAAGTATCTACTAATAGTCTCACCAAATCTAAAAAACATGTTGCCAATTGTGTGATTCTTAATATGATAAGATAAAGTGTGTAGGAACATGCAAACTTGTTCTTCAATAGTCAATGAACTAGTAGCCTTTAGTCCCCCATTTGATCGAAGTAGCTCACATAATAGGCCAATGTCCTATCCATTTTTAGTTGATTTATATCTATGTCACTATCGCCTATAATGTTAACTAAGTATTGTAATCGAGTAGCATATAATTGGAATATACGACTGCGACTCATTTTTCTTTGATTATGCTGTTGGATCAACATCATTAATAAAAAAAAACATCACAATAAACATGAATCTCAATTTCTCATTTGCCATATGCTTAAAGAAAATTTTCTTCTCATGCCCATATCTGAAACAAGAAGTAAAATGAGAAAAAAAAAAACAAGGCTAGTAGGCCATTTGATAAATTTCCATAAGGACTATGTTTCAATACATTGTAATGTTACAGCAATAACAATGCAAGATCATTGATATATCACAGAGTTGCAGCTAGCTAGCTACAAATGCATTGATTAAAAAAAGTTGGGAGCATGTGGGAGCTATATCAAGAATTTACCAATTTGGTAAATTCAAAATATTATTTTATAATATAATTCTCCTAATCTAAATAAGGAAAACAAAACAAATGGAACCCAAATCAGATGTCTAAAAAAAAGATAAAAATCCTAGAAATAACAGAAAAATAGGAAAAAAAAACTTGAAACTAAAAAGTGGCCCACAAAAAAGCAGAAGTTTATGTTCGACAATGAGGTAGAATGGTATAAGCGTTCTGAATTTGGTTCGTCTCATTACAAACTTTGAAATAGTATATTATACATCCAAGACGGACATCTTTAACCCGAGTTATGACTCCCAGAAGCTGCACTACACATCCTACGCAACAAACCTACATCATTAACAATAATAATAATTAAACTTTTAATTTTCAAGCCTTATGAGCATCTTCTCTGATTAGGAAAGTAATTTGCTCTCCATTAATAGTAATTCCTTTATCCAATCAGGCAAAGATGCCTTGTACATCTATTGTGGTCACTTAACAAGTTTAGGAGGATAAAATTGGTCAATTTTTGAATCTACAAGGGTGGCACTATTAGAAAAGGGGCTTATGATTTTAAACTTAGCTACCAAGGGCCAAAGAGCTCTACCAATTATATCATTGGTTAAGTCTAGCTATAACAAGTACTATGTAGATTTGGTGCAATTTAGAAGCTGTTAAACACAGTGAACACAACAAACACACAGCTTAAACATATTAAACACAGCAAACTTATGGCTTAAACACAACAAACACATGGTTAAACACAGCAAACATGCTTAAACATAGCAAACACTTGAACGCAATAAACGCAGGGCTTAAATGCAACAAACACAACACAACTACCCACAGCTTAAACACAACAAGCATAGTACAGCTACTCATGGACTAGAAAATTGATAAGAAAATAACAAACAAATTATGAAAATTATTAATTCTAGTCTTAATTCAACATGGAAAATTTTGGATATTAGTATATTTATTACTAGCAACATCTTCGAAACCACTTAAGAGTTTACTCCAGAGAGTATTATATTTTGCACTAACATATTTCAAGTGACCCATTGTTTTCATGTTCTCCTTGTTCTTTAGTTCATCTTCCTAGAAAAATCATAGTAATGCCTACATATACATATCAGTATATGAATGCTCTCCTCTCTAATTAAGTTAAAAATGCTGACAAACAAGTAGTTGCTCCTCTGTTCTACTGTAACTTGTAATTTATTATTGCTGCGCCAAACTTGTATACATATAATTTTGCATGCAAGTATACTGTTAATCAAAATTTGTAAAAGGCAGTTCCTTTATTCCTCTCTCTCTGCTGGCCTATTATTAATTATGATGTGCAAACTCAATACAATAACTCATTCACTGGCTGAGTTTTGTCAATTTAAATTATCTTTAATGCTTTCACAAAGATGAAATCCAATTTTTTAATAGAAAAGAAACACATAAACCAAATTTATAAATGAATTAAATTAAGTATTTACAGTCGAACAAACTTAATTTTTGTAAGCAGAGCTCAGGTTACAAACAAAGGTGAATCAAATACTGGGAATATCGCATAAAGTTATGAATAAACTAATTGAACAAACATTCAAACTGAGAGATAGTGAGAATAATTCCAAGCATCTTAATTTGAATATAAACAAAGAACTGGACTTATCTAGTAATATCCTAAAAATAGGAGAAATACAACATAACTAGTAGAAAATTCAGAAACACAAAAGTCCTTCATTATATAAAATGTTGAAGTAAATTTTTTTTTTGAAGTTTCCTCTCATCAACACAAATTATTGATAAAAAAAAAAACTCATCACCAACCAATTCAACCAAACCCTAATTTATAAGTCAAATCCAAATTTAGAAATAAAAAATAAATTGAGAATCAAACCTACAGCTTGAAGATCCAGGCAGTGTAGAAGAGGAACAATGGTGGTGGAGCAGTGTCCCTGTGCAACACAATGGTTAACGGGCTGTGGTGTCAAACAGCGCAGTGGTAGTGAAGCCGTGGTTCGTGACTTCGTGTAACATGATGATAGTAGAGTTGGGGTGTCTCGCGGCAAAGCAAGCTAGCGTGATGGTCTCATAACAAAGCCGATAGGCCGCTGTTGTTGGTGGATAGAGATCGGCAGTGATTTCTTCAATTTCTTTATTTTATGTTTTGTTAGTTTATGCAGGTGCTGTCACCTTATAATTTGGAGTAAAACAATATTTAATAAAGCCCAAACATAATATAGTACATTAATATAATACAATATAAACTTTTAATACAGTATTACGAGGGCTACCAAATACGTTTTATGGATTTAGTTGGTGCATTGTATTGCATTAAGTTATATTATTTTAACATTATATTATATTAATGTTGTATATTATTTGGTGCTACAATATATTATATTAATTTTTAATTATATTATATTTAGTATTATATTAATTATTTTGGTAATTCTAAAAAATATAATTTTAGCAAATAAATATTTACTTTTTGACAACCTAAAAAAATATTTAATAGAGAAGACTTAAATTGTAGAATTTTTGACAATCTTCTTTTAGATTATATAAAACTACTAACCTTTCTAGCATCAATCGTCTATTAGATTAAAAAACTATTAAATTGTACTTTTTGGCAATATATCCTACAAAATAAAGATCTAATTAACCAAAATAAATAACTTTTAAAAAAAATCTCAATATAAATAAATAGTTACAACAAATAGGTTTCGTTAAAAAGCATTGATATAATACAAAATTTTGAAAACACCATAGCATAGAGTCACAACATAATGTGATATGATAAGTTGAGACACAATCACTAGTAATGTGGGCTCTCCTAAAAGTATCGCAGCTTAAAAAGAAAAATCGTTCGAAAGACATCTAGATTATAAAGATGATTGATATAAGAATTTACACAATATTACTTCAATAATAATTGACTCTCTCAATCTAAAGAAGCTCTTGCTGCATTCTTAGGCCATCCTCTTGCCAAGATTCAAACAAGCTCCAGCAATGTGTCCTTTATATGATCATCTTAGGCCATCTCACTATTTATTTTCTGCCACCAAAATAAAATTCAAGAAGAATCAAATACACTAAGTCTAATTAGAATGCAAATAAATAAATGTTCTTCTAATTTACTGGTATTTTAGTTGGCTTCAAGAACTTTACCTCCAATTTGAAAACACTAGACAAAAGTCCTTTGAAGCTATTAACATTTGCATTTGTCACTTATGGTCCAAAAGAATTAAAATCTCCATTAAGCTCACATACCCAACAGGTTAATGCTCGCAAAATGCCTTAACAAATAACTCGTTGTCTATTGTGCCACTTTAACTTGCAACTATGATATTTAATAATCATTCGACATTGACATCATCTAAAAACTCATTCAAAAGCTATATTCATCATAAAGATTTCATCTGTATACAAAACCGACTTAATATTACTTAATAACTACGCAAATTAGCAATGCACAAGTTTTACAAATGAAGAATATAATAATGATTTTGCAAAAGTCGAAACAAATCAATAGCAAACCTTTGTGACTTGCAAGGGATTAACAATTATGATAGTAGCACATGCATTCATGTATGTATATATTGTTATTTTCTTAAAATAAAAATATCATTAAAATATAAAAAAATATATATGTTTGGGTAAATATCAGACAGGCCCCTCGAAGCCCTTCCAGCTCGAGTAAGACACCCCTAGGACAGCCTAGCTCGAGCAGCCATTCTGGTCAAAGCTGGTCAAGGTCGAGCACCGAGCACTCCTTGCCTGCTCGAGGTCGTCCCTCAGGTCAAAGCTGGTCAAGGTCGAGAGCTGAGCACTCCTTGCCTGCTCGAGGTCGTCCCTCAGGTCAAAGCTGGTCAAGGTCGAGAGCCGAGCACATCTCTCCTGCTCGCAGAGATCCACGAGCACAGCTGGGCAAGACCCGACGCAGGCAACCCGACCCGCTTTCTCGTAATCTCGGCACACCTTTTAATGTCTGACTGGGATCCCACATGGTGTGGTGGTGATATCGTTGTCGGTGGCGAGCCACATGCCTCCAAGGTGTCATCATTCCTAGCGCACTTGCCCGACATGGTGATCCGCCACGTGAATCGGGTTAAGGGACAGCCGCTCATCCCTAGGGAATATTCCGCCAAACCCTACTGCCGAGGGACCCGGATACCACTAGCGTGGGAGTGGACAGCCTGGAAAGGAAAAGAGCGGGAAAAATGGAGTATAAAAGGAAACGAAGGGGAACGTTACAAGGGTTGGACTTTCTAATTCACAGAAAGGTTGGAACTTCTGATTCAGAAAGGATCCGTAACTTGATACAGGTTCTTCCTTTTCTAATTTTTCTCACCTGATTTTCTCTGAAAAAACACCATACTTATCCAAAAAGGGGGGGCGAAATAATACTCCTTTCATCTTTCCGGTCTCCCTCATTAGGGAGATACCAAAAGATAAACCCGATCATCGACTTGAGCGTCGGAGGGTTTCGCGGACACGCCCGCGACCCTTACCCGGTTTCACGTGAGTACAGTCCGGAGATCACCGCTCGAATAAGACAGTGGAATAGGACGGAGGGGTAACCTCGCCGAGATCGAGCTATCGCGAAGCGTAAGGATCGAGGCACTCGCTTGAATCCGCGAGCGTAAGGTTCGAGCGGCTCCGCCGAGCTGTTTGGAGGCACTCGTTGGAAGGTTCGAAGCACCGCTGAGGCACGCTGGAAAATCGCATCAACATTTTGGCGCCGTCTCGTGGGATCGGCACAAAAGCTCGATTTCTAATACATTCAAGACACACAACACAACGATGAGGGAAACAATCAAGAGGAGTAAGTCCGTAAGAATCAAGAACTTTGAGAGAAGTGGCCAACGAAGCCTGCAAGCGTAGAGATCCAGGAAAGAATGGATTGGATGGAAAACAGATAGATACTCCGACCTCCTCATTACAAGAATTCAAGGAGGGACAGAGAAAACATGTAATGATGTCCCGAGTCCAACTGAGGAATGCTCGATGTTCGGAAAATGCGGAGATGATGCCCAAAGACCTAGGGCACCAAATGTTGTATTGAGAGAAGAAACAAACATGGAAGAAAGGGGGTCTCGTCAACATTTGCAGGATACGACCTCAACCTCTCGTGCGGAGGAGTTGGAGGGAGAGGTACGCAAGTTGGCACAAGTTGTGGAAGATCTTCGGGGGAACCGAAAGAGTCCAAGCTGGCGAATAATGCTGGACAACGAATCTCCACTCTCCTCGGAGATCATGGGTGTCACGATCCCACGTGACTTTCGCTTCCGTGATCCGAAATATTCGGAAAGAGTGATCCATTAGTACATATAGAGCGGTTCAACGACATGACAGAGTGCAGTGGTCTGCAGCCAGACAGAGGTGCAGGGCCTTCCCGCTCACTTTCGAGGAAGAGCGAGAGAATGGTACCGCAGACTCCACCGGGAAGCATCTTGAGCTTTGAACAGATGTGCGGGAGTTCATGAACAATTCCGGGTGCAGTGACCCCGAGGATGACATGATGGAGTTGTCGAGTGAGACAGAGAGAAGGAGAGTCCTCCGGAGTTTATCAAAAGATACCATAGATCGGTCCTAGATCTTGGTGCGTTCAACCACCCCCAAGCTCTGAGAGGATTAAAAGATGGGATCCGGATGGGGAGACCATGGTATAACTCATGGAGTCCTTCGATCCGTTCATATTCGGATGCGTATGAGCAGGTGAAACTGGATATGGAAATCGAAGAGGAAAAGGCTGCAAAACTGAGGAATTAGCAGGACCAGGAGCGTATCGGTTGGCTCATCCAGATGGACGAGAGATCAAGAGGTCGTGGAACGCACAACCCCGAGGGAGTATTTCCAATAAGTCCCCTTGTATTATAAAATGCTAATGTAAGATTTCGTCCCATGATGGGATATGTAAAAGTACAAATCTATGTAAGAATAAGAATAGCATTTATAATGTAAGTTCAAAATGAAGACCAGAAGCAAGAAGAAGAACTCCTCGGCCAGAAGTCCCAAAGCCTAACTCATTAGGCGTGATTCGTGCCAAGCTTCAGTCAATCAAGACCGGAGCAGGAGTGTTATCAGAAGACCTCGGGTCAATTAAAAGGCTCGGGAAGAGGAAGAACTCCTCGGCATGAAGTCCCAAAGCCTAACTCATTAGATGGGACGGTGCCAAGCTCGGGTCAATTGAAGACCAGAGCAAGAGTATCATCAGAAGACCTCGGGTCAATTAAAAGGCTCGAGCTGAAGAAGAACTCCTTGGCCAGAAGTCCCAAAGCCTAAGTCTTAGGCGGGACGGTGCCATGCTTGGGTCAATTGCAGGCCCGAGCAGGAGTGTCATAAGAAGACGCTTGGGTCAGTTGCAGGCCCGAGCAGGAGTAACATAAGAAGACGCTTGGGTCAATTGCAGGCCCGAGCAGGAGAAGTCATGAAGAACTCCTTGGCCAGAAGTCCCAACGGGACGGTGCCACGCTTGGGTCAATTGCAGGCCCGAGCAGGAGTATCAGCAAGCCTGGGTCAATTGCAGCCCGGCGTAGTTCGAAGAACTCCTGGCCGAAGTCCCAACGAGACGGTGCCACGCTGGGTCAATTGCAGCCCGAGCAGGAGTATCAGCAAGCTCGGGTCAATTGCAGTCCGGCAGAAGATCAGAAGAGCTCCTCGCCGAAGTCCCAAAGCCTAACTCATTAGGCGTGACGTGCCAAGCTCGGGTCAATCGAAGACCGGAGCGGAGCATCATCGAAGATCTCGGTCAATTAAAAGGCTCGAGCGTAAGAAGAACTCCTCAAAGAAAGTCCCAAAGCCTAAGTCTTAGGCGGATCGCGCCATGCTCGGGTCAATTGCAGCCCGAGCGAGAGTATAACAAGAAGAAGCTTGAGTCAATTGCAGCCCGAGCGGAAGATCCGTAAGAACTCTTGGCCGAAGTCCCAACGGATGGTGCCACGCTGGGTCAATTGCAGGCCCGAGCGGGAGTATCGCGAAGCTCGGGTCAACTGCAGTGCCCGGCGAAGATCGAAGAGCTCCTCGCCGAAGTCCCAAAGCCTAACTCATTAGGCGTGATGGCACAAGCTCCGGTCAATCGAAGACCGGAGCTGGAGCATCATCAAGACCTCGGTCAATTAAAAGGCTCGAGCGTAAGAAGAACTCCTCGACAAAAGTCCCAAAGCCTAAGTCTTAGAGCGGATCGCTGCCATGCTCGGGTCAATTGCAGCCCGAGCGGGAGTGTCATCGAAGACGCTGGGTCAATTGCAGGCCCGAGCAGAATATCGCAAGTCGGGTCAATTGCAGTCCCGACGTAAGATCAAGAAGAACTCCTTGGCCAGAAGTCCCAACGAGACGGTGCCACGCTTGGGTCAATTGCAGGCCCGAGCAGGAGTAACAGCAGATGATGCCTCGGTCAATTACAAGCCCGAGCAGGAGTAACAGCAGAAGACACCTCGGTCAATTGCAGGGCCCGAGCAGGGGTAACGGCAGAACACGCCTCGACCAATTGCAGACACGAGCAGAAGTTCAAGAAGGGCCCGAGCAGGATTTACGGCAGAAGAAGCCTGTTTCAATTGGAGGCCCGAGCAGAAGTTCAAGAAGAAATCCTTGGCAATACCGGGCAGGTCCCAAAGCCTAAGTGGGAGACAACCGTGAAACATGGGGAAGCGTAAAAGTCCGCGAGTTAGGCCCATCATTACTGAGTTTCCAGTCTTGTCTCGCTTCACTCAAAAGACTAGAAACCTGGGCCAGTGTTTGGGTAAATATCGACAGCCCTCAAGCCCTTCCAACTGAGTAAGACACCCTAGGATGACCTTAGCTCGAACAGCTCTTCCGGTCAAAGCCGGTCAAGGTCGAGCACCGAGCACTCCTTGCCCGCCGAGGTCGCCCCTCGTGTCAAAGCCGGTCAAGGTCGAGAGCCGAGCACTCTTGCTCGCCGAGGTCGCCCCTCGTGTCAAAGCCGGTCAAGGTCGAGAGCCGAGACATCTCTCCCCGCCGCGAGATCCACGAGCACACCGGGCAAGACCCGACGCAGACAACCCGACCCGCTTTCTCGTAATCTCGCACACCTTTTAATGTCTCGACCGGATCCCACATGGCGTGGTGGTGATATCGTTGTCGGTGGCGAGCCACATGCCTCCAAGGTGTCATCATTCCTAGCGCACTTGCCCGACATGGTGATCCGCCACGTGAATCGAGTTAAGGGACAGCCGCTCATCCCTAGGGAATATTCTCGCCAAACCCTACCGCCGAGGGACTCCGATACTACTAGCGTGGAGTGGACAACTGGAAAGGAAAAGAGCGGAAAAATGGAGTATAAAAGGAAACGAAGGGAACGTTATAAGGGTTGGACTTTCTAATTCACGTAAAGGTTGGAACTTCGATTCGTAAAGGATCCGTAACTTGATACGAGTTCTTCCTTTTCTAATTTCTCTCACCTAATTTTCTCCGAAAAACACCATACTTATCCAAAAAGGGGCGAAATAATACCCTTTCATCTTTCCGGTCTCCTCATTAAGGGAGATACCAAAAGATAAACCCGACATCGACTTGAGCGTCGGAGGGTTTCGCCGGACACGCCCGGCGACCCTTACCCGGTCTCGTGAGTACAGTCCGGAGATCACCGCTCGAATAAGACAATGGAATAGGACGAAGGGTAACCCCGCCGAGATCGAGCCATCGTGAGCGTAAGGATCGAGGCACTCGCTTGAATCCGCGAGCGTAAGGTTCGCATGACCCCGCTCGAGCTGCTTGGAGGCACTCGCTGGAAGGTTCAAGCACTCGCTGAGGCACGCGGGAAAAACGGCATCAACAATATATATTTCAATACACTAAAAACCGTATTTTTTTTATTATTAATAGCATTCAAAATTTATTAAAATAAAAATATCTTTGCTATTGAATTATTAAATATAACAAAAATTCAACTTAGAAGAAAAATAAACATAATCTTCGATTTTGTAGATTTTGATTAATGATTTCTGCAACAAAGATCCGACACGATAGTGATGAAGAAGCTCATGTAGCGCACGCCAAAGTAGTCCTCAAATTCATATGAAGAACGTGATGCAGATGATCGGTGTGAGCAATGAAAGCATCGTGCGACAAAGCTCCGGTGACAGATTCATCGGCGAAATCAAGAAGTAGTAGCCTTCAAGGTAAGGTGGTGGAAAATAGAAAAAGGGGCTCTATGCTTTTTAAAACAATTTTTTTTTTTGTTACATTTAATACGGGCGTGATTCATAGTCAAACACAGGTATGCATAGTTTAATGCTGAATAGTACTTTGATACCATATAATGCAGGGCACCAAACACACCATAATTGATATTGATTTAATGCTATGTTGGGTTCTAATACAGTATAATGTGGTGGATCAAACACATCCTATAATTAATGCAATAAAATATAATATGTTAAGTGCACTTTTACTTCATTTGCCGCAAAATATTTTAACATTCTGTTGCCTAAACTAAATGAGAGAGGAGAATATTTATACATAATACAAATTAATCACAACCACGTATAAATTCAACTATCAACTGATCCTAATGTTCTTGAGCTTTGGAGTTACTATCACAACTACATATATCACAACCACATATTAATTTAACGACAATAATGTTACACATATCAAATTTTTTATTTCAAATAATCATATCAAATAGTGTGATATTCACCAATTAGTTGATAAAATTAAAAGGAATTAATTATATTATTTTACCAACCAATTGATAAATACAACATTATTTTAAATAATTATTTAAAATAAAAAATTGAGATATATAACATTACTCATTCAATAACCACACTAATTCTAACTACAGTTCAACTACCGTGTACAAATTTATATTATTCTATAGATTTGGGCCTCAATTGCATTGGGTCTGTTTAGGGATGAATTGGATTGCTTGATGGACTTAACATGAAAGTTTAAATGGGACTCGGTTAGAGCCTGTACGAGATTTTTTGCAAGTTGGAAAATTGGCACTCGTAAAAAATCCTCTTAAGCCCTCTTTATAATTTCACCTCACTTAATGTCAAAAATACCTTTTTTTTTTCTAACACTCTTTCAATTTTCAGTAATTTTTTCTCTTAAAAATTCTTTTGCAATCTTGAGACTACAAAAGAAAAAGAGAGAGAAAGAGAGATAAATTGGATTTGCAATTATATAATAAAATAATCATACTCTAACAATTCTTAACAATACCTTTGTTGGGTATGTATTTAAAAAATAATAATAATATTATTGTTTGGGTAATATCGGGCAGGTCTCCTCGAGGCCCTTCCAGCTCGAATAAAATACCCCGAGGTCAATCCAGCTCGAGCAGAAGTCCCGACCACTGGCACGAAGATGATCTCACTAGACGTCAAAGCTGGTTAAGGTCAAGGAATTCAGAGCCGTCCGAGCTCCGAGCTCTCTTGCCTGCTCGAGGTCATCAAGCCCGGTCAAGGCTGGACAAGGACAAGGAGCTCGAAGGCTGATCGAGACCCGAGCTCTCCTTTCTGCTCGCTGCAGTCAAGTTCTGGAACACAATTGGGCTACGCCAGTCATAGGACAAACGGAACGTAAGATCCGACTCAGGGCAGTCCGACCCGTTTTCTCAGAATCCCGCACACCTTTCGATGTCTGATCAGGGCCCCACATGGTATGGTGGCGATACTGTTGCCGATGGTCGGCACATGCCCCCACGGTGTCATTATTCCTTGCGCGCATGCCCGACATGATGATTTGGCCATGTGAACCATGTTAAGGAGACAGCCGCACATCCCGAGGGAATATTACGCTAATCCCGGTTGTCAGAGGAACCCAGACACCACTGACGCGGAAACGGATGATCCAGGAGAGAAAGGGCGGGAAAAAGGAAAAGATGAAAAATAAAAGGGAACGGACAGGTAAATTGCGGGGGTTCCGAAAAATTCACACAGGTTTTTCTGATTCTTACTTCCCTCAACTCTAATTTTTCTGGAATTCCATTATTCAGAAAGGAAAGCAAAAATTCCCCTTTCATTCTTCCGGTCTCTCTAACTAAGAGGGATACAAAAAAGAACAACCCGATCACTAACTTGATGGTCGGAGGGTTTTCGCCGGAACAACTACCGGCGACCCCTGACCCTGTTTTCTGTGAGTACAAGTCCGGGAGACTTCCGTTCTGGAAAAAACATATGAATTAGAATTGGGAGGTAGTCCTGCTCGAGCTAGAGCTAGACGCGAGCAGAAGGTTCTAGACACTATTTGAAGGGACGCGAGAAAACAACATCAACATTTTTGGCACCGTCTATGGGGATCAGTTCAAAAAGCCTGATTTCCCAAAATGTTCAGGAGACACAACACAGCGATGGGAGGAAACAGCCGAAGAGGAGTGAATTCAGAGGAATCGGTGACTTTGAGGGAAGTGGCCAATGAGGCTCAGAATAGGGTGATCCAAGAAAGAATGGATGGGATGGAGAAACAAATGGAGACTCTGACCCCATATTACAAGAACTCAGGGATAGACAGAAAAAAGCATGTAATGACGTCCCTGAATCCAGCCGTGGGAATGCTCCCATTCGGGAACATGGGGGGATGAAGCCCAAAGACCTAGGGCACCAAATGTTGCCGTGAGGGAAGAGACAAACATGGAGGAAAGAGGGTCTCATCAGCACTTACAGGATACAGCAACCTCTCGTGCGGAAGAGCTGGAGGGGGAGGTGCGTAGGTTGGCATAAGTTGTGGAGGACCTCCGGGGAAACGGAAAAAGCCCAAGTTGGAGAATAATGCTGGATAACGAGTCTCCACTCTCAACGGAGATCATGGGTGTCACGATCCCACGTGACTTCCGCTTCTCGGATTTGAAGTTTTTAGGAAAAAGCGATCTGTTTAACGACATGACCGGAGTGCAGGGTCTGTCGGCAGCCTAGAGGTGCAGGGCCTTTTCGCTCACTCTTGAGGGAAGGGCGAGAGAATGGTGCCGCGGGCTACCGCGGGGAAGTATCCTGAGCTTCGAACAGATGTGTAGGGAGTTTGCAGAGCAATTTCGAGGCGCAGTGACCCCCGAAGATGATATGATGGAGCTGTCGGAAGTAAGATAGAGGGAGGGAGAACCCCTCCGGGAGTTCGTCAAGAGGTACCACACATCGGTCCTAGATCTTGGCGCGTTTAATCATCCCCAAGCGCTGAGAGGACTGAAGGATAGGATTCGGATGGGAAGGCCATGGTATAATCTGCGAAACCCTTCGATCCGTTCATATTCGGACGCGTATGACCAGGTAAAACGGATATGGTAATTGAAGAGGAAAAGGCTGCAAAGCTGAGAAGTGAACAGGGCAATGGAGCAAAGAGGAAGGAGAAAGGAGGTTCTGCCCGAGGAGCACAAGCTTCGAAAGCAACAAGGGACCGGGTTGCTTCGTATAACCCTTACCAGAGAGCTCCCCCACCACGGATGATTCCCCTGCCACCCCGCAGGTCTCCGTGCCGGGATCACAGGGAATACAAAGCGCCACGACGACCACCCATCCCGCAACCAACCACTGCAAGCACTCGCGGTGAACCACAATAGAGCAGATCGTCCATTGCCACCCCATCAAGAAGTTTCCCAAGGGATCGAGGCGACATGAGTAGTGGAGCAGAGCCCCGCTACGGGCAATACACGAGGTTGAAGGTATCTCTCGAAGAGATACTTCAAGTGGCTGAGGAGCAAGGACTGCTAAGCCCCCCAACGCCAATGGCCAAGTTAGCTGGCAAACGAGACAAGGGGCGGTTCTGCCGTTTCCATGGTGACCACGGCCATTCCACATCACAGTGCCGTGATTCGAAGAACCAGTGGAGGATCCGTTAGGAATCTGTGACTTGGACGAGTTTATCGAAGGAGGACATCCGGTGGTTGAGCAGCAACCAGAAGAAGATGATCGAGCTTATGAAATAGACTTGGAACCGCCGGCCACAAGGGTGATCTCAGGAGGGCCCACGATGGTAGGAAGTTCAAACAGGGCTCGGAAGAACTATTGCAGATATGCTGTTGCCGACCGAGAGGTCCTGCTCACCGCCCCGCCTCCCAAAAGGCCAAGGTCCCAGCAGTGCCCATTATGTGGACTGGAGGAAGACGAGGAGGGGCTGTCGACTCCACGAGGATGCCCCGTCGTGAAAGCGAACATAGCTAACAAGGAAGTTGACCGAATACTCGGTAGACTCGGAAGCTCGGTGGATATTCTCTTCAAATCCACACTCGAGGATTTGGGAATAACAGTGCGAGCCTCGAGCGCATCTGAGCACTTCCTTGAAAGGATTTGGGGAGGAAGTCGATACCTCGGGAATCATCAAGTCGGCAAGAACTATGGGCTCGAGGCCTTCGAAAAGAACATGATGTTGGACTTTGTGGTGGTAGATGAAGCCACCCATACCGCATGATACACTGGGAGGCCGCTCATGAGGATCGGCCACAGGCTATCCACCCACTACTTGGCCCTAAAGTATCGAGTGAACGGGGTCAGAGGGTCGTAAAAGGCAGCCAGAGGGTGGCAAGGAGCTGCTACACTGTGGCATCCAAAGAAACCATGCAGATAACCTCGTTGTACTCGAGGGGGGAGTCAAGGAATGGAAGGCAGGAGTCGGCCGAGGAGCTGGAGGAGGTCGAGTGAGAGCGTACGACCCCGAGAATAAAACTGGATCGACTTGGGCATTAGCGAGCCGCTGAAAGAAAAGTCGGTGGAGTGTCTCGCGTGCACACGCGGATGTGTTCGCATGGACGCATGAGGATATGCCTGGATCGACCCGTAGTGGCGTGTCATAGGTCGGCAATACGGAGAGATGCTAAACCAAGTGAGGCGTAAAAGGAGATGCGCCAACCAAGAGAGATATGAGGCTATAAACTCGCGAGGTGGAGAAGTCACGAAAGCTGGATTCATAAGGGAGGTCTCCTACCCGAATGGATTTCGAATGCGGTCGGTAAAGAAAGCAAGTGGAAATGGAGAATGCGTGGACTTCATGGATGTGAACAAAGCTTGCCATAAAGATAGCTTCCCATTGCCAAAGATAGACTAACCGGTGGACTCTACTACGGGCACGGGTTGCTTAGTTTTATGGATGCCTTCTCGAGTTATAACCAGATTCCCATGCACCGATCAGATGAGGAATGCACAGCCTTCATCACCAATCGTGGATCAGATCGCTATAAGGTCATGCCCTTCGGTCTGAAGAATGCAGGGGCAACATATCAGAGGCTGGTGAACAAGGTCTTCAAGCCATTGATCGGTCGAACGATGGAGGTATATGTGGATAACATGATCACCAAGTCTAAAGACGCGGAGGAGCATGTAAGGCTTTTAGAGGAGACTTTTGCACTTTTAAGAAAGTATCGGATGAAACTAAACCCAGAGAAATTGCATTTGGGGTTGGTTCGGGAAAATTCTTAGGCTTCATGGTCAGTCACAGAGGGATCGAGGCCAATCCGAAGAAGATAAGAGCAGTGATGGAAATGACGTCCCCCCGTAGCCTTAAGAAGATACAAAGCCTTACCGAAAAATTGGCATCCCTCAACAGGTTCGTATCTCGAGCCACGGATAAATGCCGAGTCTTCTTTTAGGAAATGAAGAAAGGCAGGAAGACAAATGGATGGCAGAATGCGAAGCGGCGTTCCAACAGTTGAAAGAATACTTGCTGAAAGCTCCATTACTGTTTATACCTCGAGCAGGGGAGGTATTCTTTCTGTACTTGGCTGTGTCCCAATGGGCAATGAGCTCGGTTCTGGTAAGGGAGGAGTCTGGGGTGCAGTATCCTGTTTATTACACGAGCAGAGCTTTGCTGGAAGCTGAGACTCGATATCCACTGATGGAGAAATGGGCACTAGCCCTGGTAACAGCAGCCCGAAAGCTGAGGCCTTATTTTCAGGCGCATTCGGTAGCGGTTCTAACAAACCAGCCACTCAGGAAAACTCGCGACAAGCCGTAGACCTCCGAAGGTTGGTGAAATGGTCGGTGGAGCTCAGTGAATTCGACATCAGCTACCAACCTCGAACAGCTATAAAAGCTTAGTCCTTAGCTGATTTCGTGGTCGAATGTACAGAAAGAAATGGAAAGATGGAGAGCGAGCATCCACCAGACTCCTCGGCCCCAACCAATGCATGGACAGTCACAGTCGATGGGTTATGCGGGGACCAAGGAGCAAGAGCAGGAATTGTGCTTCTCAGTCCTGAAGGGGTAGAAATGCAGTATGCTGTGAAGCTGGAGTTTGAAGTCACCAACAATCAGGCCGAATACGAGGTTGTAATTACTAGATTAAAGCTCGCCTTAGTAGTAAAAGCAAAAGAGGTGAAGCTTCAAACAGACTCACAGCTGGTGGCCAACCATCTCAACAAAAGCTTCCAAGCGAAAGGCAAGAAGATGGAGGCTTATCTTCGGAAGGTAAGACAACTGATTGATAACTTCCGAGCAGTCGAGGTGGAGCAGATCTCGAGGGGGAAGAATTTTTGAGCTGATATGATAGCTCGCATGGCCGCTACCTCCGACCCCAAAATACCAAGGCCCATCCCGTTGGAAGTTAAGACTTGCTCGAGTCTTGAGCAGGAGAACGACGTACTGGGTTTGTCGTCGAGCAGCAACTGGATGGAAACAATTGTTGCTTACCTCAAGGAAGGGACAGTGCCGGCCGATAAGAAGAAAGCAAGGAAGTTGAAATGTAAAGCGGCCAGGTACACTCTCATCGACGGCATCTTGTATAGACGGGGATACACCCTCCCCTTGCTGCGGTGCTTAGACCAGGAGGAGGCTGATTATGTCCTCCGAGAGATACATGAAGGAACTTGCGGGAATCATTCTGGCGCGAGGTCCTTGGCTTTCAAGGCCTTGAAGCAAGGATACTTCTGGCCCCGCATGCATCAAGATGCTTAAGAGAAGACTAGAAGCTGCAAGAGTTGCCAGAGTTTTGTCAATTACCGGACTCAGCCTCCGGAGAACCTTACAGTGATGAACTTACCATGGCCATTTGCTCAATGGGGAATTGACTTGATCGGGCCACTGCTGAAGGGAAGAGCATCTGCCACCCACGCCATAGTCACAATCGATTATTTCACCAAATGGGTCGAAGTGGAGCCTCGAGTAAGTATCACGTAGGTAAAACCATTGACTTCATCTCGGAAAATGTGATTTGCGGTGTATGGATTCCTCATGCATTGGTCATAGACAATGGGAGACAGTTTGACAACGGCAAGTTCAGGGACTTTTGCCAAAATCTAGGGATAGAGCTGAAGTTTTGCTCTCCCTCAAGCCCGCAAGCCAATGGACAAGTGAAAGCCGCGAACAAGACCATAAAATGTCTCCTGAAGACTAGACTTGGCGAGCAAAAGGGAACCTGGGTGGACGAGCTGCCTGGCGTCTTGTGGGCTTATAGAACCACACACAAAATTGCCACTAGAGCGACCCCATTCTCCTTGGCGTTTGGACACGAAGCAGTGGTTCCTGCTGAAATAGGAATGGGGACGCACCGAACAGAACACTTCAATGAGGAGCAAAACAACGAGCAGATGTGTGCAGGTCTGGATTTGCTGGAAGAAAAGAGAGAAAAGGTCCCCGCTATGATCGCAGAATACCAACAGAAAGTGGCTCGTTACTACAACCGAAATGTGCACATTCACCGGTTCCAAATGGGTGATTGGGTACTCAGAAGAGCCAATCAGAACACGAAGGACCCGAGGCAAGATGTGTTAGGGCCGAATTGGGAAGGTCCTTATCGAGTCACTCAAATAGCCGGACCAGGAGCATACCGACTAGCCCATCCGGATGGATGAGAGGTCAAGAGGTCGTGGAACGCACAACTCTTGATAAAATACCTCCAGTAAATTTCCTTGTGTTGTAAACGTTAATGTAAAATTCCTTCCCAAAATGGGGGTGTGTAAAAACTTAAATGTATGTAAGAGTAAGAAAAACATTTGTAAAATTAATTCAAGTTGAAGCCAAGCAGCTCATGAAGAATGCTAAGGCCAGAAGTCCCAAAGCCTAAGTCTTAGGCGGGGCGGTGTCTAGCGAGGCCAATTGCAGGCCCGAGCAGAAGAAGCTCATGAAGACAACGCCAAGGCTAGAAGTCCCAAAGCCTAAGCCTTAGGCGGGACGGTGCCAAGCTTGGCCAATCGCAGCCCGAGCGTAAGAAGCTCATGAAGAACGCTAAGGCCGAAGTCCCAAAGCCTAAGTCTTGAGCGTGACTGGTGCCTAGCGTGGCTAATCGCAGCCCGAGCGTAAGAAGCTCACGAAGACAACGCTAAGGCCGAAGTCCCAAAGCCTAAATCTTAGGCGGGACGGTGCTCTAGCGAGGCAAATTGCAGGCCCGAGCGTAAGAAGCTCATGAAGAATGCTAAGGCCGAAGTCCCAAAGCCTAAGTCTTAAGGCGAGACTGCGCTTAGAGAGGTCAATTGCAGCCCGAGCGTAAGAAGCTCACGAAGACAACACTAAGGCCGAAGTCCCAAAGCCTAAGCCTTAGGCGGACTGTGCCAAGCGTGGCTAATTACAGTCGAGCGGAAGAAGCTTCATGAAGAACGCTAGGCCGTAAGTCCCAAAGCCTAAGCCTTAGGCGGATTTGCCAAGCGTGCCAATCGCAGCCAAGCGTAAGAAGCTCATGAAGAACGCCGAGCCGAAGTCCCAAAGCTTAAGTCTTAGGCGGACTGTGCCTAGCGAGGCCAATTGCAGGCCCGAGTAGAAGAAGCTCATGAAGGCAACGCTAAAGCCAGAAGTCCCAAAGCCTAAATCTTAGTGGACGGTTGCCTAGCGAGGCAAATTGTAGGCCCGAGCAGAAGAAGCTTATGAAGACAACGTTAAGGCCAGAAATCCCAAAGCCTAAGCCTTAGGCGGGAAGGTGCCAAGCGTGGCCAATTGCTGGCCGAGCAGAAGAAGCTTACGAAGACAACGCTAAGGCCGAAGTCCCAAAGCCTAAGCCTTAGCGGACGATGCCAAGCGTGGCCAATCGCAGTCGGAAGAAGAAGCTCATGAAGAACGCCGAGCCGAAGTCCCAAAGCCTAAGCCTTAAGCGGACTGTGCCTAGCGAGGCCAATCAGCAGCCCAGCGTAAGAAGCTCATAAAGAATGCTAAGGCCGAAGTCCCAAAGCCTAAGCCTTAGCGGGACTGTGCCAAGCGTAGCCAATTGTAGGCTCGAGCAAGAAGAGCGCGAGGAGATTACATTGAATTTAAACATGAACTAAAATTGGGCTCGAAGCAAATGAGCTCGCAATGTAAAAAGCCACAAAGCATGAGCCTAACGTCGGTCCAGAAAGACCGAGCTCACGAAACAGGCCGAAGGCTTTCAGCCTAACTCAAGGCAAATCTTTGACAAGCATAAGTCTAAAGAATCATACAAGCAGTAATACACTTGGGCATAAAACAAAATAAAAAATCCAACACTTATAAAATTCCCACTTAGCAAGCACGTGAAGTCAATCCCACACATAAAACACAAGAATATATACACGGGTACAGAAATGAGTTATCCAATATATGTTCTTTATTCATTGAAACGATTACAAGTATAAGGGATAAAAAAAAAAGAAGAATGGAGAGATAGTTCAAGTAGCAGGGGCATCATCGGTAGCAGCATCAGGGGTATCATCGGCAGCAGCAGGAGGAACATCTTCAGCAGCAGCTTGAGGAGCGTCAGCAGCAGGGGGAGGAACAACTTCCCTAGGTTCAATCCGGGGCTCGGAAGGGGAAGCTTTAGACCCTTGGATAGGGACGTCGTGAATGCGCATGTACTCAGCAACGCCCGCTTGGACCTTAGACAGGTCGACCTCGGGATGTACCTTGCCCAAGGCATACACGAGGTAGTCATAGTCAAGTCCACCCCATTGTTGTACCTTGGCTACGAACTGGACCTTCAAAGCATCTATCCGCACTTGAGACGAGAAGTTTCCTCCATGATCCGCTCAAAGGAGAATCTCTGGGTCTCCAAGTCCTTCCGAGCCTCGATCAACTCTTCACGGATGACAGTCAGCTTCCTCTGGAACTGGGTAACCATAGAGTCAGACACCGCTGTCCTCTCTACAAAGGTTGCATTCTCCTCTTGAAGCCTCGTGTTCTCCTCTTTCAACTGCCCAATAGTCTGCTCCAAGCTCCGAATCTCTGGTCGAAGTTTCTCATGAGATTCTTGGGTCTTGGCCTTGAGCCTGGTCACAGCAGCTGAAGCTTGGGAGGAGAGGCGCTGGAGAGCATTAAACAGCTTGTCAGCATCATAGGACTCCAGTCCATCCAGGAATCTGTCGTCCATCTCCCCGATAAAGTTCCTCAGGTAAGGCTCGGCGCAGCTAGGGCGACCGCCTCCCAAGACACTTCGAGTCGAGGGCGAGCTGAGCCGCAGCCCCTGACCGTCGCTAGGAGGACCTTCTTCGCTGCTCTATCTCGCCGAGCGTAAGGGAAGCTCGAGCAGTGGAGGCGGAGCATCTGTTTCAGCTCGTGGTCTCTTCGAGGTGCTCACGCCTTCAGCAGTCCCTACACGCCTATGCATTATCTCGCGCACCCCTCTCATGTCTTCCCCGCACCGCACCAAACTCCAAAAATTTTGGGTGTAGCAGCCCTCGCACGAGCTCACGTTGTCAAGTGCGCCTTTACGCAGTGCTCAAGCTCTTCCCCACTCTGTAAGAAGCACCCCAAGAAACTGCAAAAACAGCTAAGGCAAAATAATGAGAACATATACGAGGAGAAGAACTAAAATGAAAATTCACTGGATAGATAAACAACCTGGAGTGCAAAATGCCGTGGAACCGGAGGGATCCCCGTGAGAGGTGCAACAGTGCTCCCATTCCCCCAACGAAGAAGAATTTGCTCTTCCAGCTGCCACCGAAGTCGGAGATCAGCTGATGGGCTTTTACCCTTCAGTCGGAGGTAAGGTAAGTACCAACCAAGATCCTTCGAGCTGCACTTCAACTGATAAAGGTGCTTTATTTCCTCACCGAGGGTTCACCCAAATTGCACCATTTCTACAAAGACAAAAAGTCCTGAAAGGACCCTCCACCCATTCGGGTTCAACCGCCTGGGCCGACGAAATTGGACAAAACCCGGCAAAATAAGGTCGAGAGGCACTCGACCTCCATTCGAAGCATTCCAGATGGAAGGTCGTATACCCTGAGGGGACGACTGGATATCACCCGCCTCGACAACCGTAAATCCACATTATCGGGTATATGGTAGGTATGCCTAAGCCTATCCAAATCTAAATGGGTGGTTTCACATCTCATTTGGTCAACGGGTACCCCTACTCTCGATCTTTACCGGCCCTCTCCTCGATGCGACTGGCCTCTGCCATGGCAATGTCCCTCTCGAACTAGAATTCCTCACTCGAACTATACTAAGGGGCTCTACTTCACTGAAGAGAAAGATCCTCGTGAGACATCCTACTGGCTCATTGGTACCGTACATTTTTCCTAAAGTATAATCTACCCAAATGGAATCAAAAACCAGGAAGAAGGAAGAGCAAAACTGGTGAGAATAGAAAGAAGAAGGGTTGTACCTGGACACAGAGAAAGGTTTATACGGCCGGGAATAGCTCTGATACGGAAGAGGAAGACGAAGAAGCACTTGCAGAAAATTTCTGGTTTGAGTAAAAATAAGCAATAGGAAGTATAGTGAAGAAATCAAGGGTTTTTAAAAGAAGAAAGGGGAAAGGTGCGTCTCTTCAGCAGATGGCGCGTAGATCAAGGGGCGCGACCTTTCGAGTAACGTCCCTTCAAAATTTGAACGCACGATCAGGATCCGTCCACGTGTCCCGCATTAAATGCGAAATGATGGAAGCAGAAGACAGTTGGAGACGTGGGGAAGTGTAAAAGGCCGGGAAGTCGGCCCATCACTAATAAGTTTCCAGTCTTATCTCGTTTCACTCAAAAGACTAGAAATTAGGGGACTGGTGTTTGGGTAATATCAGGCAGGTCTCCTCGAGGCCCTTCCAGCTCGAATAAAATACCCCGAGGTCAATCCAGCTCGAGCAGAAGTCCCGACCACTAACACGAAGACGATCTCACTAGACGTCAAAGCTGGTCATGGTCGAGGAATTCAGAGCCGTCCAAGCTCCGAGCTCTCTTGCCTGCTCGAGGTCATCAGGCCCGGTCAAGGCTGGACAAGGACGAGGAGCTCAAAGGCTGATCGAGACCCGAGCTCTCCTTTCTGCTCGCTGCAGTCAAATTCTCGAACACAATTGGGCTACGCCAGTCATAGGACAAATAGAATGTAAGATCCGACTCAGGGCATTCCGACCCGTTTTCTCAGAATCCCGCACACCTTTCGATGTCTGATCAGGGCCCCACATGGTATGGTGGCGATACTGTTGCCGATGGTCGGCACATGCCCCCACGGTGTCATTATTCCTTGCGCGCATGCCCGACATGATGATTTGGCCATGTGAACCATGTTAAGGAGACAGCCGCGCATCCCCAGGGAATATTACGCTAATCCTGGCTGTCAGAGGGACCCAGACACCACTAACACGAAAACGGATGATTCAGGAGAGAAAGGGCGGGAAAAAGGAAAAGACGGAAAATAAAAGGAACGGACGAGTAAATCATGGGGTTTCAAAAATTCACACGTGTTCTTCCGATTCTTACTTCCTCTACTTTGATTTTTCCGAATTCCATTATTCGTAAAGGAAGGCAAAATTCCCTTTCATTCTTCCGATCTCTCTAACTAAGAGGGATACAAAAAAGAACAACCCGATCACTGACTTGATCGTCGAAGGGTTTTCGTCGGAACAACTTCCGGCGACCCCTGACCCTATTTTCTGTGAGTACAGGTCCGGGAGACTTTCGTTCTGGAAAAGACAGAGGAATTGGAATTGGGAGGCAGTCCTGCTCGAGCTCGACCTAAACGCGAGCAGAAGGTTCTAGACACTATTTGAAGGGACGCAGGAAAACAACATCAACAATTATGATTGAAATCCATCCGATAAGGCCAAGACTCGGTCGGTGAAAGTGCAATTCTTTTGCTATAAATTTGTAATCAAATGGGTGAAAAATCATATTTGGAAAAAAAAAATGAATTTGATATAAGTAGACAAAGTGTTTAAAGTATATTTTAAAATAGTTATTATTAGAGTTAATTGAGAAATTCTAATATTCTATTTTTAAATTCAGTAAGTGAAATATTGACCAATCTTACCAAAAGATTGTTGACATAATATCTGTCTGGCTTAAATGCATTAAATTTATTAAAAAAGAAAGAATTTCTCAAAACAGCTATTTTTTAACAATAAACTTCTTGATTGTTAAATATAATTGTTGACCAAATGAGACAGGGATGTTAGTTTAACCCTATTTGTTGTTTTCAAGGAGTAACGGGCGAGGATTTTAGGATCGTCATAGCCCAAAACTTTTTATCATTATGACTATTTTAGGGAGAATAATAGGAATTATGCGGTTAATATTCCTCCAATAAGAGATACAGCTAATAACTAAGTTTAATTTAATTGAGTAGTTGGGTTCAACATTTCACTCCAATTTTAGTGATGCAGTAGCAATCACCATAAGACGGCATAGATCATCTTCCTCAAGCCCAATTTGCACATAAAATAATATTAATTGTTTTTTATGACCTTTGTCCATATATGATCTCTTGCTTGAGGCATCTTTGAATGGCAAAAATTCTTTATCTCTCTCCGTCGCTTTGCAAAAACTTTGTTTATACCGAAATGAAATAAATCATTATTGATTCATTTTATTTTCATAAACAAATTAGGGTAAACCCAAATAATTTGCAATTTCAAATCTTAGTGATTATATTATTTTAGATCTCGTGTTAGTAGTCCGAAGCATGTTGATAAAATTCTTAATTATCAAAAATTTTATGCAAAATAATTTTTAATTTTTAAAAAAGTTGGATATATATGTGTGTGTGTTGAGTTATAATGAATTATTATAATCATTCACATGTGTGGATGTTTTTATTTTGTTAAATGCAGACACATTTTTAAACCATTAGATTATAATATTAATTTACACAAAAAATACAGATTTTAGTGCAATGTCTGTCTTTTATTTTTTATTTTATCATTTACTTTAATATATATATATATAAGCTTAGTTGAGTTATTTTTGGATACTTTCTTTTTGTGCCACTAGAATTTGAACTTTAGGGACATTGAGGTGTTAAAAGATGATTTTGTTTCTCAAATAACCACTATCAGAATCAATAAAAATTAATGAAACTTTTTATCTTTCTTCAAATTCTTAAAATTAAAAATATCTACTTTTTATCTTTTTATTTATCCTCTTTTTTTATTATATGTGTGTATTCAACTATTATTATTTTTTAATGAGAATTTTAAATATAATAGAACTGTATTTTATAATATGTCTATCTCTTTGTATTTATAATTGTTATTCTTATTATAGATTTTGAATTTTATTTAATATATTAATTTTAATTGAAATGATTAAATAATTCTTGATTGGCTTGTGAAATTAACAAGAAAAACTATCAATATAATATACTAAAAGTAACATTATAAATTTATATATTAATGCAAAAAATTACACGAGTTAGATATAATATTTTCTTTTTCATGTTTGTTAAGGTAAATATAATAAATTTTTTTTTACTAATCAAATAATTTATTTATAACTTATTATGTGTTTAATCAATAAATGTAAGTATGGTTAATATTTATAAGGTTATATATGTAAAATAATTATATTTCAATTTTTTTTCATGAAAAATAAGCAAATTAATACTTATAATCAGATTTTTTTTAAAAAAATATGTCATTTATATATATATATATATATATATATATATATATTCAAACCTATTCAAACTTCAGTTATATTCAGACACATTCAAATTTCAAAGAAAAAATAAACGCTACCAAAATCAGTTATCTGGGATCGTATCATCAAAAGTGTCAACATTAACAAAGCCACCCTGAAAAAATTACTCATCAAGGAACAATTAGAATCAATTTTAGTCAAACGCTAACATAACTTCATATTTTACCACAATTAAAGTCTTTGTCGTGATGAAGGGGTTAGAATTACACACTAGCAGCCTGAATAAGGAGCTGGGCGCTTAGGAATTTTCTTGGTTATGTCAATTGTCAATGGAAGGTTTTAAATAAGAGTAAGACCTTTTCAACACTAAAATTATTATAACACTCATTTTGAATTTTTTTCTTAAAATACCCTCAGTTCAATTGATAAAATATAAATTTATATATTAAAATTAACTATCTTTCTATCAATTTTTACCCAAAAAAATTCTTTCTAAATTGAATAAAAATCCTAAAATAATGAATGTATCTTAACTTTTTTTTTTCTTATTATATAAATTCTATTTTCATAACTCTAACCTCTTATAATTTTTTTTCAATTTTTTCTATTAAAATTTAAAATATAAACATAAATTACAAATAGGGTGAGTGTAAAATGTTTGTCAAAAGAATAATTTATCTAAGTGTTTAATTGAATTTTCATTAAAAAAATTAAATAATATGTTAGGTTAGTTAAGTAATTTCGGTTAAAAAGAAGTTTTATGAAGAATTTTGAAAGATATCAGAAGAACTTTTTTAAAAAAATGTGCAACCTTTTAGAACTTTATGGTTTAATAGAGTGGCTCGCTTCGATTTTTAGAGTCGATTTTTAGACTGGAGTCCCAATGTTGACTTCTGGCCAATTTCGGACAGTGATATCAATAGAATTGAAATATGATATTTAGAAAAATGCAAGTGGTACTAATTTCTATCTTTCTAGTAGTTCATTCAATGGTGAATTTCACTATCAAATACTCTTCAAATTCATTTTCCTATACAAAAATTTAGCTAGCAATTAGCACTTACTTTACAGATTGACTGACTCAAAAGCTTTATCATGAGCCTTAAAAGATTCCCATTCCCACCTGTGCTCGTAAGATTTCAAACTACTCTCAAAAGTCACTTTCCTTCCGAAATTTTAAATTCAGAGGCTGACGTTTCATTTTCCAATAGAATACATTTCCAGGGTTGTTCCCATTTCATTCTATCACTAAATAATTTCATTTAAGTAGTCGGATTGATAGAGGTGAAGAAAACTCAATCTAGGCCATTAATTTAATCAAGATTTAGTATTATATAATCCCTAAACAGACGATCAGGCGACCCTTATGATAAGTACTTAAAAATAATTTTCTCAAGTAAATGGTTCAAGGTACCCTGACATTGCTTTTGTCATAGACGATGGCTTTTTCATTTTTATTCAGTTTCTTTAATTAAATACCCTTCATTTATACTTTATACTTTTAGATACACTTGTTTTTTAATTTCTTGGTTCATGAACAAGTCATTTTTCTTGTTAATGAGTGTTGCGGTGAATTGGAATCATGGGGAGGAACACTGAGGAGCAAACTGTTTCACATGCAGGATCTAAGGTAACACATATTTTAATTTGTAGGCTGTTTTACAAAATTATGAACGCAAAAGTTTCAAAGATTCTGATAAACTGGAAACTTGACAAATTAGGGCATGATGGAAGGTGAATATAAACCATCTCTTTTTGCTTCAATTCCCAAATCGCCAATAGAAAATGGAAGACCAAGCAGTATGGTTATCAAGGTAATGTTTTGGATTCAAATTTCATCATTTAGTTCATGTTCTATTAGTTCCTGCAAGAATCTTGTCTCTAATAAACTTTTCATCCCTTGACAGAAGGCGCATACTTTGATTCCTGCACATATTGTAGCTGAAGCCATATCAACACTCCATGGCCTTGACCTCAGATGGTCAGGACCAATCACACCAACAGAAATGCAATATGTCGAACAATATGTCTTGGCAAAGTACCCACAATATGCTGGCCTTGTTGAAGGCGAAAAGGTTGATCTATCTAGTCTTTGTATCAACGAAGAGTCCTTGGAAACAGGTCCTGATGACAGGCGAAAGTCGCCTAGGAATGGTTTCAGATCAGACCCATCAACGCCTTCCTTTGGATGCAACCTCCCTGATTTGGACAGAACCCAGTTGGAACCATCAAGATTGCTCGACATTCTCTCCAAGAAATCTTCATTTCCCGGAAGTTTCATATCAATTCCTGAAATCCAAGCCAGAAACAAAGTCCTGAAGCACTGTGGATTGCCTGACGATGAGTATCTTGTTTTGTTCACACCAAATTACAGAGATGCTATGATGCTAGTTGGCGAGAGCTACCCTTTCTTCAGAGGAAACTTTTACATGACAATTATTAGTGAAGAACTGGATTATGTAAGAGAATTTGCAAGTTTCAAGGAATCAAAAGTGATACTTGCACCAGAAGCATGGTTGGACTTGAGGATCAAGGGATCACAGCTTAGCCAGTATTTTCGGAGAAAATGTAAGCACACACCAAAAGGGTTGTTATCTTATCCGGCTGACATCAACGGAACACGATATTCAATGCACTGGATTTCAGAAGCTCACCGGAACTCATGGCATGTCTTGCTTGACGCAACTGCATTGGTTGTAGGGGAGGATCGGCTCAATCTTGCACTACACCGGCCTGATTTTGTGTTGTGCAGTCTTGACAATACTCATAATGCACAGCCTTCGAAGATCACTTGCCTGCTTATCAGGAAGAAATCCTTCGAGACTTCTACAAGTTCAGCTCATGCCAATGAGTGACATGGTGTATTTGAATGTGAATATATGGTATATTGAAGTGTTTTATGTTAAAGAATTATGGAAGAAACATGTTTCCCATTTTGGAGATTCAAAATAGTAAATATTTATTTGGTTGGGTAATAACCATTCCAATGAATAATCTTTCAATAAAAGTGGATTCCAAATTGATTTATTCTTAATTTCTCTATAAAAACGATCTTGTGGCAAGTTAGTGACTTACTAGTGGGAGCAATTTTGCAATGCAGGGGTTACAGTTACAATTTGAACTCTAGCAAGCAAACTACACATCCAAAGGAAGGTAAATTATTCTAGCAGACTCAGATCTTTAGGACAAAACATGTTATAAAAATTGAGAAATTAGGAACTTAATATAATTAGCTAAAGCTTTGGACTTATTGATCTTCAATTGTTTATTGATATAAACATGTCACAAATCGACAGTGCAGCTCAGCTGTTTCAAATGCATTGTCCAAAGATTCTTCAGAAATGACAATTATCAATGCACAAAACATTGTCTCAGCAGGAAGGTGAAAGGTAACTGCTGTTGATGTAGGATTTGGACATTGAATGGTTCAATGCTTCTACTGAGTCTTCTAATGCTTTCCGGATACCTGGATATCTTCTAAATTTCCATTTGGATTCCTAAAATTTCCGAATTCCTAGCTATCTTTGGCTATCTATAGGGAGTGGAGGTGCTAAAATTACACTTAGTCCGTTTGGGATTACTTATGAGAGATTCAAAAGTAATTTTAAAAATCTAAAAATTAATTTTAGTGTTTAATAATTTGTTTAGAAATTACTTTTGGCAAAATCACTCCATCTTAGTAAATTTTAACACGTAAGGAAAAAGTAGTTTTTAAAATCTGATTTTGAGAATCAGTTTTACCTTTAATATAATTATATATATATATATATCCTCATTTATATTAAAAAAATAAAATTATCCCTATTAATTAAAAATTAAAATCATTAGCTTTAAAAAGATTATTATTATTGTTATCAGTTATAATGTATACGTAATAAAAAATATTTTGTTATATATTTTATTCAATATTATGTCTAATTCAGTCACTTATATTATTGTGGTATTTTAATAGTAAAATTTACTAAATACATACAATTATTTTTAAAACTCACAGAACTTTTAAAAATAAATTTTACAAAACATTTAATTAATTCTCTTTGTACCTAATTATTTCTATAATACATCTAACAATAATTGTTTTAAAAACTACAACATTATCAAATTGACCCTTATTCTTTTAGAGTGTAATGGTGTACTCTGTTAGTACAATTTGAATGATGATGGCTGTATGATCAACCATATTAAATTTCAATTGTAAAACTATTTTGATAAAGTTGTAGTCATTATTTAAAGGAGACATCCATTTTTGGTTCATAAAAAGGAAGCTTGCTAAAATGGAAAATGGATGCTTAGACACCTCCAATGGATACCAATTTTGGTAAAAAAAGATGTATTCAGTAGGATTTGAACCACTCACCCTTCCTTTTTTGCTAGTTAATTTAACACTTGAAAGTATATATTTTATAGAAGTTTAAATTATCGTTTTATCACTTATAGTGTTGATTAATGTATTCATAATTTATATATTATCTTAATACTCTCCAAATATAATTTTATGTAAATTATATTTTATTATTTTAATTTTTATCTTAATTATTATATTTTGCTATTGTAACCATATTTTAGGAATAAAGAGGAAACCAAAGCTGAGAATAGAAGATAAATAAAATATAACTAATTTATAATAAAAATACTAATAAGAAAAGAGAAATAGAAAGAAAAGCCAATAATGGTGGCTGATGCCACTAGCCAACATTTAAAATAAAAAGAAAAATAATATTATAAATATATTAGAATAAAATAATAATGAATAAGTTGGAGGTGAGGATGGCTATAAAAGAGGGGCGGGGGCAAGTTGAAGAGAGTGCAAAAGCATTGAGCAAAAGAGAAGAAAAGCTCTCAATTTTGTTTTCAATTTTCTTGTAATATATTTCAGAAGTTTTTCGAATGAGTGGCTAGTTTATTAAGCTAAGGTGAAATGTGAAACTCATGGAATCTAATTATAAATTAATTACCCTCTTAAGTTATTTTAAATTTTATTTTATTTTTTTATTTGTATTTTATTTACTGATTACTTTTATATCATATTAATTTGTAGATCTATATCTCCTTTGATGTATATGATATTTTGACATTATGTCCACACTATAATATAGCTGTGGCATATCATATATTTTATTCATATATCAATCCATAAAAAATGGTTAGTTAAGAATTAAATGACATAATAATTAATTAGTAAATGAAATGAAAAATACAAGATGATAAATTATTATAAACATAATTTGAATATTAATAGTAGATTCTATAATCTTAGCACATTTCAGACTATTAATCTTTTTCATGTAATTGATTTTTATGAAATAATTAACTACTAAATTAATAAATTCCCCGTAGTTTGACCTCAGACTCACTAAATTATATTAGAATTAAACACCCTTATATGTTGGAGTAAATCAAATAATTTTGAGTCGTGTCAAGTTTTAACATTGTTGCCAAGGAACTTTCTCAATTTGGTATCATTTTATTGTTATTTATTATATTCTTGACTTATTTCTATTTTGCCTTTTTGTTTTATTTCAAAATTTTGGTCAATTTTTTATAAAATTACAATTAGCTCCTTTCTTTCTCCTAAAATTACATAATTACCACAAAACTTATGAAATACTTCATTTGACCTAAAATATCTTGCAAATCAGTCCCTAAACGGAATTGGAACTTAAATATTTGAGTTATGACTTATTTTTTGGACCTTTGGACTTAAGGATTAAATGAATCCTGACTTTTGGACTTTATGGACATAATGAATATAGACTTAGAGTTTTCAAATTAATATTAAAGCCCAATAATTTGAATTAATCACTTACTTGGCTGGTAAATTTAAAATTAAAAAAAACATAGTTCGCATCTGGAAAGAGGTATTCCTTTCCATTAATTTTTTTAAAATTCTGTAATTTAATTTTTTATTTTTATTTTATTTTTGTAATTTTTTTTTACATTTATTTTATTTTGTTTATATAGTCGGTTCAATCGCCTAGATTGTTATTTAATTTTTGTTAATTTATTATTATTCTATTAGTATGTTTAGTTTAACTAATTTGTTTATATGGTTGGTTCTATAATACTGCCTAAATTGTTAATATTTTATTTTATTTTTATGTTTAATTACTTTTCTTATATAACTGATTTAACCACTTGTTTAATTATTTTAATTTCAATTAATTAATTTATTTTTATTTCGCATTTTTCCTTGTACTTTTATGTTGCTCATTCATTTAATTTTTATTTTTTTAAATTTGTGTAATTTCATTTATTTTTTTCATACGTTGCTTATTTGTTTGTGTATCATCTAATTGTACACACACACACACACATATTATCATCAATATTGTATTAGACGTTGGTCTTGAACTTCCAGTGATAAGTTAATTCGTAGATCTCAATCACCACTACCAATCATGGGAGAAATTCAAGGAGAAAACCTTTTGGCCTAACTTGATTCTTAAATTGATTAAGGAGACAACCATTCTTAACATAATGCACATGATCAGAATCAACCAACAATTTTGAGAGACTACATGAATCCAACCAGTACTGGAGCATCCTCATGTATAAATATTTCCTCTTAAAGCATTCGATTCAACTTCAAATCAAGTATTATCCAACTTTTACCAACATAATATTAGAATCCATACTTACATTTAAGATATTTTGAGAAAGTTTGTAATATATACACAGACCAAAATTATAGCATAAACATAATTCAATTAATTTTTTTTTCCTTTTCATTAAAAGATAAAGCTTAAACTTGGCTATAAAACCTTATATCTAGATTAATAAGAACTTCGAATAATATAAAGGAACAATTTTTGAAAAACTTTTTTCCACTCCACAGTTCTTTTAGATGACAAATCATGACATTCACTCAAAAGTCAGGAGAGGCCATTTACTAATGTTGGGATAGATATAAGGAATTACTTAGCATTTGCCCACATTATGGTTTTAAAATATGAAGGTTAGTGTCATATTTCTACGAGGGACTAACATTCTAAAATAGAAAAAAATAGAAAAGTTGTTGAAATGATGTGTAATGGTAAGTTTAGAGACAAAAGTCCTGAAGATGTATTAGATTATCTTTACCAATTAGCTAAAAATGCATAACATTGGGATACTGTTGGTTCTTATAATTCATCGAGTAAATCCCAATCATCTCCATCTGCCAAATTGTCATTTTTAGCTAGAAATATTGAAGCATTAAAGTCGAAAAAGAATAATTATGTTAAATCTGTTCATGATATTTCATCTCATGTTTGCAGTTTCACTGACCATTTATGTAAGACTGTTCGACCTTGCCAGCTCTAAAAGAAAGTTTGACTGAAAAAGCAAATATCATAGAAAATTTTAAAAGACCGAATCCAAATCTATATTCACAAACAAACAACTCTGGTTGGAGAAATCACCAAAATTTCAGTTGGAGAAATGACAATCATGCACAGCCTTTACAACCACTACCATCACATCAGAATTTTCACAATCACCACCTCCATGTCAAAATTTTTTAAAAATCCAGAGTTATCCACCTTATGTTCCACCAACAAGAACAACTATTAAAAATACATTTCATTTGTTTATTGAAAAATAACAGTAAATCAATAACCAAACCATGCAAACCTTAACCAATTTGACATATACCATCTCTAAACTACATTCACCCTTACCATTCATTAAAAAGGTATTTTCTTCTCAACCAAAACTAAACCCCAAGAGTCAACAACATCTTAAAATTGGTAGTACAGGAAAACAAAACATGAGCTAAGTTAAATCGGTTATAACACTCTGTAGTGCTAAAGTTATCAAAAAACACATTCTGTTGATATAATATTGATTTTGACGATAATATACTATTTGTGTAATACATTAAAAATATTGGATTTTCTAAAAATTGGGCAAATTCTTTAAGCTATGCATTATTTTCCAAGTGTTTAAAGTTCTAAAGAATATCGGATCACCGCCAATTAATCAGCGACAAACCATTTTCTTAAGAATTGAAATTTTATTTTTAAATTCTAGAAAATAATATTGAAGCATTATCTAAATAACGGTTAACTGATAGTGTGTCCAAAGAGCTAACATTTGTAGATGGACGATAAGAGAGAACCGACGTCCTAATAATGGTGAACCAAAAGTGAACAGAAAGATAATGTATGCAGATGATCGATAACGGTGAATCGACATCCAGATAATGGTTAACAGACATTTTGAATTTTTACATAATGGCTATATTTCAATGTCATAACGGTGAACCGACATTTACATATAACGGTGAACCGTTAGATTTCGGTTCACCGTTAGTGCCCAAAAAGCCAATAACTATTAGTTTCAGCTCCAACTATAAAATGGCTCAATTAAATTCAAATGCAAGCACAACAACTATAGTTATTATTGAGCAATCCTCTGTAATTTGAGCTTAATCTTGTTTATTCATTTCATTCATTCACACATTGAGCTTATACTTGTAATCAAACACATTGTGTGAGAGAAAAATCTTTTAAACTTTACTCTATATTGAGTTGAGTGATTGTAAGTGTGCGATACACTTGGGTTAAAAGATTAGAGATTACCTTATGTTTCTTTTTTACAATACATAAGTCTTTCAAAAATTTAGCATAAGATGATACATGTTTAATAATGTCTAGCAAACGAATGTTGATCTTTACCTATTTGAAGACTTTATAAATCATTGGACTGTGGTTTTATTTTTTTAGCTTGATTAATGCTTGAAGGAATGTGGGTATATGAGGAGAGTTGGTTATTTCTTCATGGGTTGGAGCTTTGTCAAAATCTTTCTTACTCTTTGAAATTGACTCTTTACTAATTTTACAAGAATCAAGAATGTGAAATACTAACTGCAATCCAAAAGGGAGGGTGAATTGAGTTTTTAAACATTTAAGCAATTAAAATTTAATGCAATTTAAACAAATCAAAAAAATTAGAAATAATCAAATTAAAGTGTAGTAAAAGTAAAAGGATAGAGAAATGCAAACATGAGATTTTTATGTAGTTCAGCCAACCACGCCTATATCCACTCTTCAAAGCTCATTGAGCTTGAGCATTTCACTAAGTGAGCCTCCAAAACTTTAGCAACACTTACAATTTACTTCCAAAGTGTCAATAAACATTTACAGGATAAAGTGAAGATCTATCTCAAAACATTTGGTTTTTGAGTGGTACATAGGATTGGCAGCTATAACTCCTCTACTTATACTATCACGTAAAATCATTAAAACATTTTTAACTTCTATTTTGAGCTCACTGAGTGTTGAACTGATCCAAGTGATTTCAGTGCTACATAAAGCTATAGCTCTGTACTTTGACTTTACAGTGGATCTTACAACCATACCATGTTTTCTTGAACTCCATACTACCAAATTATCTCGTAAGTACACACAGTAGCCACTAATTGATCTTCTATAATTAGGATCATTAGCCCAATCTGCATCTGTGTAGGTAATTGGGCCAAAATACTCTAATTTTTTAAAATATAAACACATGTTCATTGTATTCTTGAGATACCATAGCACTCTCTTGCATATTATCCAATGTGATTGTCTGGGTCTGACATAAATTGACTAATCTTATTTACTAAGAAAGCAAACTCAAGTCTTGTAAGTTTTGTATATTGCAAACTCGCTATCACTCTTTTATATAAAGCAACATCATGAAATTTAACTCGTTCATTTCTTTTTAGCTTTTCTGAAGTTCTAAAAGGAGTCTTTATACCCTTGCAGTCAATCATCTATACTTTTGCCAGAAAATCTTAAACATACTTTGTTTGAGAGTAAGATTGTGTATTGATTTTTGATGACTTGTATCCCAAGAAAGAAATTTAAAATCTCTAAGATCTTTTAAGGAAAAATTTCTATTTAAGTCTCTCACCACTTTTTTAATGCCTTTGTTGGTGTTACCATTGATTTATGTCTTTGTTCTTTTGAAAAACAATGATTTTTATCTTATTTGGAGTTCTCAAATCCTTAAGAGTTTAAAGCACCTTTTAGCTTATCAAACTATGCCCTTGGAGCTTGTCTTAATCCATACAAGTCTTTATTTAACTTGTATATATGGTTTGACTTGTTTTTGCCTTCGATTCTCTCAGACCGTGGCATATACACTGCCTCTGTCAAGTCACCATTTAAGAGTGCATTGTTTATGTCCACTTGTCTCAGAATCTAATTATTATTCACTACTAAGGTCAAAGCAATTCTGATTGTTGCAACTTTAACCACTAGGCTAAATGTCTCCTTGAAGTCAAGACTAGGAGTTTGTAAGAACCACTTTGCAACAAGCTTAACTTTATATTTATTATTGGTGCCATCTAGATTCTTATTCACTTTATATACCCATTTGTTTCCAATTAAGTTGTGATTTTGTTTGTTCGGTATTACGGTCTATATTTCATTTTTCATTCTGGCATTATACTCATCCTTCATTGCCCTTTTCCAGTTTGGTTCTTTTAAGGCTTCGGTGGTGTTTAAAGGAAGAGGATGCGAGATTTGGTACAATTTAAGTTTGAAGATGCTAGCTTTACACCTTATTATCATGAGGTGTAAAGGCAAGATTTTTTGTATGAGAAGGTTTTGAGTATTTTTTTCTGAGGCTGTGGCAGGAATATGAATATCTTCTGAACTGTTTGGTTAAGGCTGGTGAGATGAGTGAGATAAAGGTGGGTGATTACTTTATAGTGAGTCAGTGTCTAAAGTATTTTACATTTCATTTTAGACAGAATTTAAGGTGTGGTCCATGGCTTCAGTAGTGTCTTGAGAGTAGTTGTGAGCTATTGTTGACTATGTGAGATCATGAGGATTGTTAAGAGAGAAGGACACAACTTGGAATCTTTCTAAAAGGGTAATAACATCATATTCACTTGTAGACTTTTGTTAATTGAAATTCAGATAATTTGAAAATGGAAAAGAATTTTTATTGAATTTGACATTAACTGAAATGTAGACTATACATGAGTGATTCACGCAAACTTACCTTTTATGAGCAATAGTGACTCCTAATAAGATATATTTGGAGTTGTAAAAATCAAACTTATGTTTTTTATAAAATCTTAAGAATAGAAAACATTCAGAATAAAAAACTTTTGTTTTTAAGTAATCTGGATTGAAAGAATATAATAGTTCAAATGGTGTCTTGTTCTTAAGTACAGGTGATACAAGTCTTTTGATAATAAGGGTAGCATAGCTAAAAGCTTCTTGCTAAAATTTTAAAGGCATTTTGGCTTGAGCTAGCAATGTGAGTCTAGTTTCAGCAATGTGTCTGTGTTTCCTCTCAACCTTACCATTTTCTTCATGCAAATAAAGGCATAAATGTCTAAGAGTTATTCATTCTCTTTTAAAATATAATTCAAATGCTTTGAATTCACCTTCTATGTATGTTTGCAGTGCTTTAGTTTTTAGGTTCAATTGTTTTTCTATTTGATTCTTGAAAACAATGTATATATCAAGTGTTTGAGATTTTACTATTATGAGGTGTAGCCAAGTGTATCAATTTTTGTCATCTACAAAGGATATGTAGCATCTATGTCTATGAGTTGAGGGAATTAGACCTGGTCCCTATAGGTTAGTATGAATCAGTTCTCATGTTGTTTCAGTTTGGTTTTAGTGCTTTTGAATTGTTGTTTTGATTGCTTTCCATACTGGCATGCACAAAAAAATGAAGAAATAATTTTTTTTTTATTCATTTTAAGTTGATTACAAGACTACAAGGTGTTTTTAAGAGCTAATACATTGGGATGTCCCATCTTAAGATGCAAAAAATCAATCTCTTTTTCAGTTCTTGAAATACTGCTTCTTGACTCAATATTGATATTGATTAACTCACAACTACTGGAATTAGGAGACAACATAGGCATTAGATTACTAATAAAATTTATTGACTTAGATGCTAAAGATGTAGATAGTAAAGCAGTACAGGAACTTTTATTTTTGCTCAGGTGAGCAGGTGCACACAATAGCTTATATAGCCTGTATCTAGCTACTTCTTTCACCAGAATTTTCCCCTACCTTTTATCCTTAATGAAATAAGTAGATTTTTGAAACTCAATATTAATATCATTATCATACAATAATTTGGAGATACTAATGAGGATTTTAGTAATGTCAAACACACATAAGATATCATTCAATGTAATGTATTCATGTGGGTCATAAGTGGGTAAAACATAGGAACCAATATAAGAGATTAAGAGTTTTTCACCATTTCCAATAGCTAATTTGTTATTATCTTGATATTCAGAGTTTATATTGATGTTTCCAAGTGCATTGGTCACATGGTTTGTGGCTTCATTATCAGGGTATCAGGCTTTATTACTTTGGCCATCTTTTGTAACAATATATGCACTTTTTAATTCTCTCCTTATGTTTTGTTGTGGTATATATATATATATATTTTAAATCTGTGCCAACATTCAACAGCTATGTGCCCTATTTTCTAGTAAATTTGATATAGTCCTTATGGATTTGAACCATCATCATCAGCTATAACCTTACCTTTGCCCATATCTTGAGAGTTTTAATTTCCTTAGTTGTTACCAAATCTACTCATAGGATTTCTAAATACTATGCCAGGATCTTTAACAGCCCTATCATGGTTACCCCAGTTTCTTTTCCCATTTCTCATTTGTGTAAAATTAGCCTCAATAACCCCTGAGCTTAGGTTTTGTTATATTCTGTTTTCTTGGCTAAGTAATTTTATGAGTGAAGGAATTTCTACCATTGAATTGATATTGGTAACTACTGTGTCATATTAAGGTCTTAACCTAGCTAGCACACATATAATAAAATCATCATCACTCATAATTTTTTCACCTCCACTAGGTGCATTTAAGATGGACTTCATCCTAAAATAGTAATCATCGATGGTAAGTGAGCCATTTTGATGGTTTGAATATGGGTTCTAAGATACAATATTCTTGCTCTTGTTCTAACACTAAATTGATTGGCAAGGATTGTCTAAACCTCATAGGAGGTAGAACAATCTACCACAGTGCCCAAAACCCCTTTATTGTGTGATGAAAGCAACCAACTCAGCGGGATATGATTTTATTTCATTTAAATTTGGTATTTCAGGGTTAGGTGTGGTTATGGGAGTTTAATTTAGTATAAGGCTTATAAGAACTTTAGGGGGGCAAACATGGCTGCCATCTACAAATCATTTAAGCTCATTGGCTCTTATGTTGGAGATCACTTGTAACCTCTAAAGCATGAAATTGTTTTGACTAAACTTGATAGAAGTGGTGAAAACATAGGTGTTGCTTGTGATGTGCTAAGTGGTTAATTAGTTCATGGTTGCTAAGTTTCTACCATTAAGGCCAAAGTTTTGATGCTCAACATTTTAATTCAAGTTATTTACTTGATCGCTTGAATCCATTTGTGCTTGATTCATATTTATTTATATGTTGCTATTGCTTGCCATAGCTCAAAGTTAGCTTTAATGCAAACTGAAATTCTCTAAGAATTGCTTATAGCAGCAAGTAGAGCATGAATCACAAAACATTTCGTTAATGATGATAACTTGAATGAATAAAATATAGGGCTTTGTTCACTTATATACATGAGCAAGAGTAACACAGTTAGCTTAAAGGGAAACACTGAAAACAACAGAAAAAAATTAATCCATGAATTTAACAATCATCAACCAATCATTTGCAGCTTCTAGAATTGTCATTTTCTATGCACATGTGCTAACCTTCGTCTGTGTAACCATTCTTCTAGCCCTGCAAATCCAAACAAATCTTCCACCTCAGCTGGTTGCAGATAAGAGTAGCTTAAGTGGCATGCTGGTTTAGACTTAAGGTTAATTGTTGTCGTTTTATAGATGCAGGTTTTAACATGGTGAATACAAATCTAAAAGTTGGTTTTCCTGGCCACCTTCGTTGCTACATTGTGTTAGTTTCTCAATTTCTTCACGTTTATTTATTTATTTATTTTTCACACTATTGATGTGTTTATATACTGACCTATTTGCTTACATACTTAAAGTATCTTAGTAAAATTATATTTTATTGCAGATTATTCATCTTAATGATGCTAATGCCTGAGGCTAGGGCAATAAAAGCCAATAATTTTCATGCTTATATGATAGTGAGTGCAATAAACATTGTGAAGATTAGAGAGCGAAAATGTATAAATGGAGGCTGCATATATGGGGGAGGTATAGAACAAATTGTTCTTGACACTATCTTCTCTTCTATACTTGTTTAGTTGTTCTCACAATAGTGATTGCACCAAGTTATGTGCTTCCAAATATAGAATAGTTAGATGTGATAGAGGAATATGCTTTTATGAGTGTATGTTAGTGCCCAAAGAAAGATGATATTAATATCTCTGGCTTCTTGTAAGCCTATGGTACAGATGAGTATCTACAAACAGGATAAGGATCATGATACAAATTCTTAAAATAATTAAAATTATTTATTTTATTTACTTAGATTTATGGTGTTGATTAATTTTAAATTAGTCAAAAAGTTGCACTCATTTTATGAAACTATATATAAGTTGTGGAGTATTATGTGAAAACATGCTGAGTATTATTAATTTTTAGATTGTAATGTTAAATAAGTTTTATTATATAAAGCTTTATGTTATCCAATAAAAAATGTTAAGAGTTTATTATTTTGGCAATAAGTTATATTTAAGAGTTTATTGATTTTTTTGAATAACCAATACTTATTTGGAGATCTGAGTTTCCTGGAATTAACCTTATTTTTTATCTAATTTTTCTGTTTTATTTTATTTGTCCTTATAATTTTTAATATTTATATTAAACCCCCTCTTTATTTATTTATTTTTTCTCTCTCTGCCTCTCTTTATTTTATGAATTATTAAGATTGAATTTTATATTTATTTTTTTCATTTTATTTATAATTAAACCAACTTCTTCTAATAGATTATAAAGGTAAGGAAAAAATAATAATAAAAGCTTTAATCTTTAATTTGAGAAACTATAAACAAGTGATTAGTGGTTGAAGTTAAAAGTCCAACACCAATTTCATGATCCAAGTTAATTACATTTATCCAAGCCAAAATTCAAAGCTCAATTACTAGAAGATTCAAAAATTGTGTACAAAATGAGAGATATTTCTAATCTAGAAATATTAAACGGTCGTTAAATTATATAAATCTAGAAAACTTTTGAATATTTTTTGATATTTGTAAAATGCGATTGTTAAATTTTTGGAACTTAATATTTGTGTGGTTTATATTAGTTCTAAGATACTATAAATACCCATAGGCTATTTATTATAGGTATAAGTAAGTAATGAAGAATTAGAAGAGAGAGAATCCTAATATAGATATCATTTCCTTACTTGTCGTTCCATTTTATGAACTTTAAAGAAGCATTATTTTCTATTTCATTGGCTATTGGTAAGCCATTGTGAATTGAACAAGCTATTGCCTCCTTAGCTTGCCCTTCTATAGCTAGGGTATTAGCAGAGCATGATGTTACTTAACCCTGTTGCCACGGATTTAGATCAGTAGGGGTAATTCTGGATTTTGGCAGAATGTAATTTTCAGAAAATCTCACTCTACTGTACTTCCTGCAACCACCTTAGCCAAACTGTTAAGACGTGTTATGTGGCCAATTTGAGGCTCCGTCCCCAATGGCCTATAAAGAATTGACAAACTAGAGTAGAAAATGCTAGAAGTCAGGAGTTTTGCCATAAGATACTCCACAACTTCCACCCTCATATACTCCACGACCGGAGCCTTTAATCAGTAAATAGATTGTGCATACTGGGTTTCTGATTAGGATCTTACCTATGGAGGACCAAGCTAACACTACGAACTCTACTGCCATTCAGAAGCCAATTGCTTAGGATGTCGCAACTCAAGATTTCGGGGTCCATGAACCTCGGGATCAAGGCATTTCTCTCCTGTGAAGCATTGGTGAGTATAATCCACATCTTTATCAGGCATCTATTGGCTTCCGATCTACAATAGATGATATGTGCATAATAATTGTGGATGGGAGTATAGATTTGAGGCGTGTTGTGAGCTACAATTCTCAAACCTATAAGGATAGTAGTTCTGAAGAGCATTTGTCGAATAATGATTACTTTTTGTTTGCACCTAAGAATACCGAGAAAATTGACCTTAACTCCGATTTTACTGTTACTAGTCAACATTCGAAGAATGGCATAAGTCATTTTTATTATGTTTCTTACATTAGGTTATGCCTTAATTTATTTCTTTACTATGGTATTTATTTCTCTTTCTTAGAAGTTTTGGTTTATGTCTTTCTCTACATATATTTTTCATTATTCATTTTAAATGACAAGTAGGGTTCCACCTAACCCGCCACTTATATGGTAGTTTGAAATTAAAAAAAATTAGGAGAGAAAAAATAGTGAGCCGTGAGTGTTGTAGTATTTCTCTTGTAAAAAAAAATTAGGAGAGAAAAAATAGTGAGCCGTGAGTGTTGTAGTATTTCTCTTGTAAAATATTAATCAAGTCATTCAATTTAATAAAATTCTTCTATTGCCCTAATAGTTTCAGTTTTCAATAGTTTAATCCTCCTTAGTTTACAAAAATTGATATTAGAGGAAGGTTAGTCGGTGACCACTATAATAATGTTTCCGAAAGTTACAACAATCAAGGACTTTCGTGGAGAAGCTATAAGAGTACAGCTATGATGATCGAGGATCATTTAGTGGAGCTTCGTTGAATCGTGAAAACTCTGAAACTCTACAAGTTTGCTCGGTATTGTCAAAGTTTTGCAAACATGATAGGTGACCTTTAAGTAGTTAGAAAAGTGAAGAAGCTTAACAACAAAAATTACAATATGTGGGCAATATTGATGAAGTCATACTTACAAAGCCAGGATCTTTAGGAGATCGTTTGTGATAACGATTTAAAACTATCAACTGATGATAAAACTGTGAAAAAGTGGAACAATAAAGCTGGGAAGGCTATATTCATTAGCAACAGTACAATGGAAGAAAAGATGTTGCATCACATAAAAAAGGCTAAAACGCCTAAAGAATATTGGGGTACTTTTGAAATAATGTTTTCGAATAAGAATAACACATGCCTATAATTTCTAGAGAATGAGCTATTGTTAATTTCATAACAAAACATAACAATAGACGAGTACTTCAACATGATAAAGTTCCTATACCATAAAATTTTTTAGTTGAATCCTACTACTGCTATTTCTGAATCTAAAATTAAGAGAATTATTATCCATGGTTTGAGACTTGAGATCAGGAGCTTTGTTACAACTATCCAAGGTTGGCCAACCTAACCAACAATTGAGGAATTTAAAAATTTATTTGCAGATCAAGAAGCTATTAACAAGATAAGTGGGGCCTCAATAAAAATAAATAAGAAAGCGCTCTTTACAATTAAAAATAGATATTGATTCAAATAAATATAGTGGTGGAGGATCTAAAGAATATATTGATAAGTCAATAGGTCAGAACCAGAAGGTAGCTCACAAATAGAGAGACTACAAAACAATCCAAGCAATGATGGCCAATATAAGCTAAAGAAGAAGTTTAAAGGACATTATTATAACTACAGAAAGAGGGGCCATACTGTAAAAGATTGTTGGTCTAAGACAAAAATATGAGGAGAGTAATGCTATTACGTCCAATAAAAAAAGGATAATGACGAAGAATGGGAAGTTAAAGTATTAATTGACATAAAAAAAGAGAAGCTAGCACTTGTAGTCATAATACTTTATTGGATTAATTATGAAGTGATTAGATTGTTAACTTAAAGTGCTCAAATCACATGATTGGTGACAATGAGAAGCTACAAAATATGATCGAATACAAGATAGGCCGTGTAATAATGACGACAAATAACTCGTGACTACCCATAGCTCATGTTAGCAATATAGTTCTAGCACCACGATACAGTCCTCAAAAAGTGGGGTTTCAAGATATGTATGTTCTTAGTAAGAAGAAAAATCTATTATCAATATCACAACTAATATCTTCAAGTCATTACGTTTTGTTCGATTTTTTAGATATTAAGTTGTCTCAAAATCTAAAGATCTCGGGGACACTTACTATAGAAGTGTCAATACTAGAGTCAGTTTATGTATTGTCAGTAAAGTCTACTTATATAGACAAGACTCGAAGGAATGAGATTATAGATTTATAGCATGCTCAGTTGGGATATGTTGACTATCACAAGTCGAAGATAATAGTAAATAAGTCAATGCTCAGAGGTTTACATCAACTTGACGTAAGAATAGACACAATATGTACATGATATCGGTGTGGCAAAGCCAGCCAACTTCCATATAAGGAGTCAAAGTTCAAAGCAAAAGAACATTTAGAATTAGTACACTCAAACTTATTTGGGCTTGTTAGACAACCTTCTATTTACGGCATGCGATACATGGTAAATTTCATTGATGACTTACCATATATGTTTAGGTCTTTTTTATGAAAGAAAAATTAGATACTTTTACACAACTTAAAGAATTCAGAGACCTAACCAAATGAGAAGTATGGAAAAAGGTTTGTTGCCTACAAACAGACAGTAGAGGAGAGTATACATTACATGTGTTCTCTTAGTTTATTCAAGGCTATAAGATACGCCATCAGTTCACTTATGTCAATATACTACAACAAATTGGCATAATAGAATGATAGAAGCAACATTTAGGGGAGAATTATTAGAGTATGACATATACAAACAATGTGGCAGCTAGAGGAGATCTCTTTCTTAGTTTGTATATACTAAATTAGTGGTAAATCGAAATAGAGATTTATACTAAATAAAATCAAGACAAAATGTTAACGTATGAATTTTTATAATTATAATTTTGATGATAACAAATATATTTTTGAATTGATTAAGCTTGAAAATTTTTGAATATTTTTTAAAAAGTAATTGAAAACTTTGGAATCCTTTAATATTGTTTAAAACTCTAAAAAAACTTATTTAAAAATGTATAAAATTATTTTTGGTCTTTAAAATAGTTTTTGAAAGAATTTGGAAAAACTATAATTTTAAGAAAATTGCACTGTAACGAAACTATTTAGCACTATAGCTTAACGGCTAGTCAACAATAGATTTAGCCAATCACCAATAAGGTCCAAAGTGCAACATATCTTATTAAGAGATAACGACTAACAGAAAATAAGTTAGTACGTTACCGATAAGGTCCAGAGTGCAACATAATCTGGTTGATATTGACGGCGATAAGATAACTTGTAAACGGCTAACCGATGGGTTAGCGGTAAACCAAAAATTGTTAATGGCTAACCAAATGTTTGAAAAACAGTCCAACGGTAACTTGTTCAAGTCAAAACGATGATCCGATAACAAGTTAAAAATGGGCAAAAAATATTAGATAACTTACTTGGTTAATAAAAATGTGTGTTTGACAATGGAGATCTTAGCTATAAGCTAAATTTGAAACAAAAGTATTATAAGAATTATTTTGTGCAGAGTACCTTTATTAATGATCAAATTGTATGTCTTTTTTGCAATCAAAATGGTCATATGAAAAATAGATGTTCTTTCAAGAAAAATGCATATTATAGAATGAAATGTATTTTGATTCCAAAAGAAACTATTACTAACACTCAAGAACCCTAAAAAGTTTGAGTATCTAAAACTTGAGATTTTCTTTATAGGGTTTGAAGAAGAAGAATAATAAATGGTTTTTAGACAGTGGATGTTCAAGACACATGATAGAAAACTATGTTTGGTTTTCAAGCTTTACCAAGATCGACAACGGTGGAAATGTTTCATTTCAAGACAATTTAAAAGGGAAGATTCTTAAAATTTGTAATGTTGGTAATGTATCCTCTACTCTAAGTGAGAATGTGCGTTTGATTGAGAATTTGAAACACAACTTGATTAGTATTAGTCAATTATGCGACAAGGGTTATAAAGTTATTTTTGATAAAACTAGATGTGTTATAGAGAATGCATGTGATAGCAAAATTATATTTGTTGGAAATAGAGTGGCAATGTATATACCATCGATATTGAATGTGCATCTTCAAAATGGTTGGTTATGGGATAGAAGATTAGGACATGCAAACATAAATTTTATTTCAAAGATTTTAAAAAATGATCTAGCTAACGTTCTTTCTAAAATTGGATTTCAAAAGGATAAAGTTTGTGAGACATGTCAATTTGGTAAACAAATCAAAACCTCTTTTAAAAATAAAAATTATATTTCTATTTCAAAACCACTTCAACTTCTTTATCTAGACTTATTTGGACTTTCTAGGTATGCTAGTTTGAATGGAAAGTACTATACTTTTGTGATTGTTGATGATTTCTCTAGATTCACATGGGTATTGTTCTTATGCCAATAAGGATGATGCTTTTGATGCTTTTAAAGTATTTTATAAAAAAAAGTTCAAAATGAAAAGGATTATAAAATTGCATGCATTAGAAATGATCACAGAGGAGAATTTGCAAATCATGCAATTGAATATTTTTTGCAATGAGTATGGTATTGAACATTAATTTTCTTCGCCTAAGACTCCACAACAAAATGGAGTTATTAAGAGAAAAAATAGATCTATTCAAGAAATGGCTAAGACTATATTAAACGAAAATAGTTTGCCTAAATATTTTTGGGCCAAAGCCGTCAATCTTGCATGTTATGTTTTAAATTGTGTATTAATTAGATCTACCCTTAATATGACTCCCTATGGGCTTTAGAAAGATTAAAAATCCAATATTGATTATTTCGAAGCTTTTGGATCCAACACTCTAAAACCATTCGGAGTGGTACACACAAAAGGTCTTGGTTTGATTGCTATTTCTTAGTCTCACATAAATCTTTTTTTTAAAGGTTATTGTAACTTTATTATTTTTTGAATTAAGAAATAGCAAAGAGTTGTAAGAAATGTAACCGTTTGCTGCTACATATATTGTCATCATACTTTATATATTACTACATCGCATACTATTTAGGATACAAGTTTTATATAATTACTTTTTAAGTTTGTTATTAGCCAAAGTGTATATATGAATTGTGTGATTTATACCTGTGTATTCAAGAAAAGAAATTGAACAATTTATTTTTCTCATCCATGGTACATGATTTCCCGCCTTTGTTAATTACAGTAATGAAGAAATTTGATGGAATGCCCCTTTGGACTCAAAATCATATAAATTTGGCCCATAAGCTGGGGAAAAAAAATCATAGTTCCTTTGAAATTAACACAACCAAGTGAAAATGACGAAGATTTTCTTAACATGGCATATTGATCTAGGATGTTGTGGATTGCCAGCAGGATACCTTCTGGATGGCATAACTTTGGCTACAGGTGTCCGTTTTTTGTGTATAATATACTGTTTCGAAGCTTGCAATGAGAGGAACAAAATTTGGCCGTTCTTGTCCATGCTCAGCCCAGAAATTCCTTTTCTTTCCTAGTCATTTTTAGATTTTTAGATTTTTTTCTTATTTTTTCAGATTCTTCAAGGATTTTTATCTTTTTATCTTTCCATAAACAATATAGAGAGAAGATTACAGGAAAGAGACAACCACGAGAAAATTATTGAACCGCAAGAACAACATTAGAGTAATTATCGTGTAGTAGAAGTGCGTCAGGGCAATAATTATAAAGTAGGTCCTTAGAATTTAGAACCTGCGAGGCGAGTGCAGCTACTCATATGGAAAGAGTTAGAAAGTGATTTGAATGAAGAAGACGCTGAGGATTATGCAAGGTGGTGCGGGAAGAGTTTGGATTACAGGATTAGTATTGATATCGCAGATTTCCATGCTGGGATACATATTGAAGAATTTTTAGATGTGATAACGGATGTAGAAAATTTCTTCCAGTATATGGATATTCCTTAAGATAAGCGAGTTAAGCTTGTGGCATTCAAATTGAAGGGTGTAGCATCTGCCTGGTGGTAAAACTTACAGAATCAAAGAAGAGTTACAGAGAAGCCATTAATCAAGTCATGACCTAGAATGCAAAAATTGATGAAGGAGTATTTTCTTCTAGCAGATTACTAGTAGCAGTTGTAGGTGAAGTATCAGAATTGGAGGTAAGGAAATCGCAGTGTGGATGAATATACAAAAGAATTTTACTGTCTGCACATAAGAAATAACATGAATGAGCCAGAATTTCAGACAGTTTCAAAATATCATGGTGGAATGAAACAAGAATTGCAAGATAAAATTGTAGATGCAATTTGAGACATGGGTCTAGAGCAAAGAAGTTAGAAGAATAAAAGCTGCGTGCTGTTTCTAAGACCCAGCAGCGGTAATTCACTGGGATGCAAAGCAGGTCAAGTAGTGTTACGTTTGAAAATAAGAAAAAAGCATGGGCCAATAATAGTCAGACACAATAACCAGTACAACAATAGCTAAGGTAGTAACCATCAGACATCAGCTAACAAGGTAACAGATCCAGTTCCAGCCACAGGTGCAAAACAACCCATATACAAAGCCAATGTTGAATAAGTGTTTGAAGTGTGGTGAACTAGGACATCGATCGGATGATTGTCATAAAAAAAAAATTTGAATTTGGTAAATGCTAAAGTTGGCGAGGCAGATGCGTCGATGATGTGGATGATGAAGAAGCCTTGGAGATAGAGGCAGATGAAGGAGAGTTGTTGCATTGTGCACAAAATTTTATTACGCTGAAGTTTGAAGAGTATAATCAGCATGATAAAATTTTGAGAATACGTGGTACTATTAATGACAAGGTGTGCAACGTGATAATTGACAACGACAGTAGTGAGAATATAATGTAATGAGACTTTCGATAGAAAAATGTCCAGTACCTTAAAGAATCGGATGGATAAAGAAGGGTACAAAAATGCGAGTGACGGAGTTGTGTCGAGTTTCTTTCTTTATTGGGAAGGTATATAAGAGTGATATGGTATGTAATGCAGTGGATATAGATGCATGCCATATATTATTAGGCAGACGCTGGTAGTTTGATGTCGATGTAGTCTATATGGGAAGAGATAATACGTATGAGTTTTGGTAGAATAGTAAGAAGATTCGTTTGGTACCTTTGTCAAACATGAAGAAAAAATATAAGATCGAAAGAAAGAATTTTTTAGCTATTATCAAGAACCATCTAGAAGAAGATTGCGATAGGTGTAAAAAACTGCAGAAAGAGAATAAACTCGAGAAGAAGGCTATTTTTAAGAAAGTACAGCCTTTGTTGGTTGAGTTTGTTGATATTATACTATTGGACATGCCGGATGGGCTGCCACCTTTGTGAGATAGTCAGTATCATATAGACTTAAACCCCGGTGCAAGTTTACCTAATTTGCCCCGTTATTGCATGAGCCTACATGAGCATGAAATTTTGCAAACACAGGCTAACGAGTTGTTATGTGAGGGATTCATTCATGAGAGCATGAGTGCATGTGCTGTACCAGCATTATTGGTGCCTAAAAAGGATGGAAATTGACGAATATGTATGGATAGTAGATGAATTAATCAGATAATCATGAAGTATCGATTTCCCATTCCTACTTTGCGAGATTTGTTAGACTAGTTGGACGGTGCTTGGGTTTTTTTAAAGATAAATTTACGTAGTGGGTGTCATCAGATTCGGATTAAGGCAAGAGATGAATGGAAGATAGCATTTAGGATAAAAGAAGGGTTGTACGAGCGGTTTGTGATGCCATTCGAATTGTCCAAACGCACCAAGTACCTTCATGCGTTTAATGAATTAGATTCTTAAACCATTTTCTTGTAAATTTGTTGTGGTATATTTTGATGATATTTTGGTGTATTTTGTTGATGTGGTGACGCATTTGGAGCACTTAAGGATGGTTCTGAAAGTGTTAAGAATAAACAAGCTTTGCATTAATCTAAAAAAGTGTAGCTTCATACAAAATAATGTGGAGTTTTTGGGTTTTATTGTTGGTGCAGATAGGATTCAGGCTATTAAGTCAAAGATACAAGCCATTAGAGATTGGACTATGCCTAAGATAGTGGGTGAAGTTAGGAGTTTTTATGGCTTGGCAATGTTTTATAAGAGGTTCATTCATGGCTTTAGTACAATAGCCACATCGATTACAAAGTTCTTGAAGAAATGAAAATTCAAATGGGGAGAAAAAGAAAATGCTGGTTTTGCTTTACTAAAGGAGAAGTTGTCCACTGCTCCTGTATTGGCTTTGCTGAATTTCTAAAAATTATTTAAAGTCGAGTGTGATGCTTCTAGAAAAGGAATTGGGGCTGTTCTTTCTTAAGAATGGCGACCAATTGAGTATATGAGTGAGAAGTTGAAAGAGGCAAGGCAAAAGTGGTCTACTGATGACCAAGAGTTTTATGCTATCCTCAGCACGTTGAAGACTTGGGAGCATTACTTGATTTAGAAAGAATTTGTGCTCTACAGTGATTATCAAGTACTCAAGTAATTTAATAGTCAGTAGAACTTGAGCAAGATACATGCGAGATGAGTGAGTTATATGCAGAAGTTCACTTTTATCTTGAAGCATAAATCTGGACAGTAAAATAAAGTGGCAAATGCATTAAGTAGGCGAGCAACTTTACTAGTAACTCTAGTCAATGAAGTTACTGGTTTTGAGTGAGAAGTTGTATGCAGAAGATGATGACTTTGCGCGCGTTTGGGATCACTGGATTAACCATCAAAATACAGAGGATTTCCTAGTATAGGATGGATACTTATTCAAGTCCAGCTAGTTATGTGTGCCTCGGAGTTCTTTGCTGGAGCAGATAATCCGCGAGTTGCATGGTGGAGGATTACGCTGACACATGGGTCGAGACAAGACTAAGGCGCTTGTAGAGGAGCATTTTTATTGGTCTAAACTATATAGAGACGTGCGTAACATTGTGCAGAGCTGTCAGATTTGCCAAAAAAGTAAGGGACATGTGCAGAATACTAGTTTGTACATGCCTTTACCTATTCCTGAAAATATTTAGTTAAATTTGTCTATGGATTTTTTGTTAGAGTTGCCACACACAAGAACGGGTCGAGATTCGATATTAGTTGTGGTAGACAGGTTTTTGAAGATGGCATATTTCATTGTATATAAGAAGACTGAAGATGCTGCTTCAGTGGCATATTTATTCTTTTAGGAAATAATGCGTTTGCATGGGATTCCAAAGACTATCACTTCTGACAGGGATGTTAAATTTATCAGCAAGTTTTGGCGTCATCTCTAGGATAAATTTAGCACACAATTGTAGTTTAGTAGTACTTTCCATCCACAGACTAATGGACAAATGGAGGTGGTCAATAGCACTTTGGGTAATATGTTACGGAGTGTGTGTGGTGACAAGCAACGGAACTGGGAAACTGCTTGCCTCAAGTTGAATTCGCTGATAATAGCATGGTGAATCGATCAACTAGCAAGGCAGCTTTTGAGATTGTCTATACTAGTTCTCTAAGATAAGTTTGTGACTTGGCTGCTATACCACCAACAGCTGTGGTTGGGGAACGCAAGGTAGTAGATAATATGTAGAAAAGGCTCTGAAGATTCAAACAGAAGTTTGAGCTCACTTGAAAGCTGCCAATGCAAAGTACAAGGCTGAAGCGAACAAGTATCAGGGTAAGAAAGTATTAGCTGAGGGTGATTTAGTGATAGCATACCTGCGGTGAAGTCGATTTCCAGGCATTCGAGCTAAATTAGAGAAACGCAAGTATGGATTGTTTTGCTTGACTCGAAAAATTAATGATAATGCTTATGTACTTCAATTACCTGACAATTGGAATATCTCTCACACTTTCAATATGTTACAGGTGTCCGTTTTTGGCATATAATATACCGTTTCAAAGCTTGCAACGAGACGAACAAAACTAAAAACATTTAACATCATTCTGGTCTGTGCTCAGCTTGGAAATTCTTTTCTTTTCTAGTCGTATATAGATTTTAAGATTTTTTCCTATTTTTCCTGATTCTTCTAGGATTTTTATCCTTTTGTTTACAACACGGATTCGGTTTCTATTTTCTTTGCCTTTCTTATTTCAAATAGAAGAATTTTATTATAAGATTATATTTTGAATTTACTTATTTTGGTAAATTCGTGATATTTAGGTTTGTTATAAAAGGGTTTCAAAACTATAGTTTTATTCATCCAGTTTTCTTTTCAATAAAATTCATATTATTTAGAAACATTTAGTTTCCATCTCAATAAACATTAAGCTTCTGTGTCGTCACATGCTTTGTCACGCTCTTGTTCATTTTATCTTGTAATTAGTTAGCATTCTCACACTTAATTAATCTCATAAACAACATTATGCTTAATCTTATTTTATATCTTAAATGAAAGGATATGGCTAGTTGCTGTCTAAAATTACTCTAAATTCTCTAATTTTAATAAAAATATGTATTACGAAAACACCCGTCATGTGAATTCTTACTAAGAAGAATTTATTATTATTTGATATTATATAATTACTTTGGACACTTATATAGTACACCCAGTATCAATTTATAATTCTTATATCTTAAACCCTGAAAATTTTATTTCTAACAGGGCTTAGATGGTCGTCACCTCAAAATTTTTCCTTACATTTAGGCCACAATTAACTTTGGACGCATGCCTCTCTAGCTCCACTTCCAAATGTCCCTATCACTTTTATTATATTTGGAAATAACAAAATGTAATTTAGCTAGTGGATCCTTACATTTAAAATCAAATTTATTTCCTATTTTGAAATATTTCTGATAATGTAATCGAAGTTCTTGGTATTTTTTTGCCATTTTTTATTAAGAAGAAATTAATGATCTTGCCACAAATAATAACTATCTTTATCCATATGTAAGTGCTTAAAGTATTCATATGTTCTTCACTTCAAATACTTTCAAGAAAAGCTCGATTACAATAATAAATACCAAAATTTACAACAATTTTCTTAGTTTGTTGCAATCAAAATGATGCTTATTAAAAATTTAGTTATGTCAAAGTGATTTTGATAGTCACCCTAATAGTTTTTGCAACTTGTTAGTCTTTTTGTCATTTTTTCTTTTTCTATCACACAAATTATTTACTTGTATAACATTCTATGTTTCAATTTAGCAATTTGTATTGATGCTAACACGGAAATTGTTGGAAGTTAAAACCAAGGACGTGATTAGGCAAGCAAAATCTCAAGCCACTACGAATGATTAGTGTAAAACTGACCTCGATTGCATTGGCTTAGTCTATTGTATTCCCAAGTAAGGGAAAAATGTATTAATAACCATTGTCGTTGTAATGGTGGTAGTAGATTCTAGAAAATCGAATGTCATCGTTGATGCAGAAATCTGGTCAATTAGAAAATTAATTTAGATGGGCAATATAATAAAGGACACTAATGATTAACGTAGTTCGCCTTTGGCCTACTTCCATGGACAGAGAAAATAAACTTTTTTATTAAGATCATAATTACAATTAAATGCCCTCTCTTCGCTCACTTTTCAGGCCTGTTCCATAATAAGTAAGACCTTTGGTTTTATAGCTTTTTACAGATGAATCCTTTTCTAACTTTGATTCTTTCTAATTATAGGATATTCTTTATCCTTTTATTAAACATATTTGTTTCAAACTCTATCTATTTACCTCTAGACCAAGTAAAATCCTACTATTGTTGATTGCTTGACTCAACAATAGCCCCTCTATTTAGACTTGGACTTTCTTGGCTTACGATCTTATGGGGTTATAGTTTATAACTTATTTAATTAACCCTACTTATTAGATGTGTGAACTCTGGTTTCGCCACTTGGTGAGCGAAAATTCTACTTCATGAGGAGCATGGCTACTGCTCCCTTAGGTTATAATTCCTGCTTTTCACTTAGAGGTCATGATTCTTGCTTCCTGCGGAGCATGAGTGCTACTCTCCTCTTAAGGTCATAAGCCTTGCTCTTCGAGGAGCATGAGTGCTGCTTTTCTCTTGAAGGTTATAATTCTTGCTTTCCTCTTGAAGGTTATAATTCTTGCTTTCCTCTTGATGGTCATAATTCATGCTTCCTGCTCCCTAAAAAGCATAATTCTTGCACTCCTTTTGAGGGTTATAATTCATGTTTCTTGCTCTCTCGAGAGCATAATTGTTCTCCCTTCTTGAGGGTTATAAAGTTAGATATTTTGTCCAATATTATTAGATCGTTCTTGAGGATGATACAACATGAATGTTCTTGGGTTTTAAGTGATGGATTTCACCATAAAAAATGTAATTATTCTAACAAGTTATTTCAATGTTAAATCAATGAGAATTAAATTTATATTTGATTTAATGATTAAATTTTTTGGTGTTCTTGAATTTAATAATTCATGTATTATTGAATTTAAGAACACAAATATAGATTTAAATTATTAAATTTTTGGAAATTCTCAATTTAATACAATTGAGAAGTAAGGAAAAAATATATATATATAAAACAAAGTAATAAACATAACTATTATAAATTATACACAAAATTAGTAAATGTAAAGTAAAACCGGTAAATTCATATAACATTATTAATTATTTAAAAAATTAAAAAATTTTGTACATAATTTTTTTAAAAAATATTTTATTTATTTACAAAAAATATTTTCTTAATTAAAAAAATTACTCATTAATTAAACAAAAAATTATCCTAAAAAAAGTGGAATAAGTTTTATTGAATTGGTTTAACCATAAACTCTATATTTATTCTATGACTTTTGTATACATTGTTTTCCCATTTTCTATAATAATATCTATTTATCGCACAAGTTAATTAAGACAATTATTTATCTTGATGTGGATCAAGCAAAAATAAAATAAAAATATTCTTATATTATTAGATACATATATAATATATCAATAAAATTATATCCTATTTTTGAGTCGTATGCATTCTTCATATAGTTTTAAATTTTTTACTTATTGTGGCCAGCAAGATATTGCTATTGTAGTTTCATGGCCATGGCATGTGCTGGCACAAAGGTTGCAGAATAATGAGTAACGTCAGCCGCAGCAAAGACAAGAAGAAAAGAAGGGTTTCATGGCATATATCATGAAGGTCCCTAAGTTTTATTAAAAAAAAAGGTTTTTTTGGATACAATAAGTTAGGGGTGGGCAAAATATCCGACCCGACCCGACCCGACCCGAACCGACCCGAAAAAATTCGGGTTAGGATCGGTTCGGGTGATTAATACAACCCGATCGGATTAAGTTTTCAAAACCCGATCGGGTTGTGTTCGGATCGGGTCAAACCCGATCCGATCCGAAAACCCGATCAGTTAACCTAAAAAATATATATATATATATATATATATAAAAGGAAAGTTTCGAAGCAGTAGGCCAGCAGCCCTCCCTCAATCTCATCTCAGGATCTCACACACTCACACGCATAAAGCCACCGCAATGTAACCGTAAACCGAAGCTAGAAAATCGATTCATGGTTGCTTCAAGCCTTCAGCCGTAAAGCCGTAAACCCAAGCCAAAAATCATCTCACACAAGACCGCAGCAGTAACCGTAAGGCGTAAGGCGTAAACCCAAGACAGAAAATCAGCGGTTGCTTCAAGCCAGAAAACCAGAGCGGTTGCTTCAAGCCACAAAACCAGAAATCATCTCACACACTCACACAGCACTGTAGTCTCCAGCAGAACCGTAAACCCAAGCTGTAAAATCAGCAGTTGCTTCAAGCTAGAAAACCGTAAACCCAAGCCAAAATCATCTCACACTCACACAAAGATCGCAGCTCTCAATCGGTTGCTTCAAGTCACAAGCAGCAAGATCGTAACACGTACCACCGATCAACACAAGCAGCAAGCAAGAAGCCACCCACTAGCTAGCCTCCCAAGAAGACAGTAATCAGATCTCGCAACTCAAGAATAAAGATCACAGCATTGCAGCCTCTTAGCCCCAAAGCAACTGCAACTCTCACCCTCAAATTTCAATTCCATCGGCTCAGCATACAAGAAGAAGACAGATGACCACACATTACAGCTCACACATAGAAGAAGAACTACCATCTCCAAGAATCTCAAAGACCGCAACTCAAGAACATCATCAAGCAACTGCAATCTCTCAAATTTCATCACCCACTCAAATTTCTTACACATCCGTTGCTTCAAGTAACAAAGCAGCAGAAGAAGCCATCCACTAGCTAACTCCCAAGAACTTCAAAGAATAAAGATCAAGAACTTCTCAACTTCTTACAACAACTCATCGAACTCAAAGATTGAGCAATGTACCACTTTTACAAAGATTTAGATTCATGGTATATAACTATATTCTATATATAATTATATATATTTGATTACTTATTAGTTAATTTAATAGTTGTAAATTTGTAATGGATAATTGGATAGTGTTAATACTTTAGTATATTATATGTTAGATTTTAAATTGATAATTACTTAATCAGTTTAATAATATGTAATATATAATTATATGTATAATATCAAATAAGAAATTTTAATAATAATTTTTTATTCTTGTATTGATTTTTTTTTGTTAATTGCTAATTGTTATTTGTTAATATATTTTTTAATAGATTATGGATATAAATTAAGTAGATTAATTAATTAATACTTTAAAATTAAATATTGTGTTATATATGATATGTGGTGCAATATATTTAATTTCAACAAAAATTAACTAATTCAATCAATTAATTTCAATCAAAAATTACTAATTATTTTGTTACTTTCATATTTTGTATGTTTAGATGTCTGGCCACTCAAGATCGAATCTGATAAGTGATGATGAAGAGCAAAGTATACAAATGGAAGGAACTCGAAAGGGAAAGGAAAAGGCAAAGCGAAAAAGACCTCCAATGAAGAAAAGATCTAACACATGGAATCATTACACTTTGCTTGAGGATAATCCAAACAAATGCAAGTGCAATTATTGTGGCAAACAATATCAATGTCATTCAAGGCTTGATGGGATTACAAATATGAAAAAGCATATAGAAGTTTGTTCTGCATACAAGACGTTTCAAGGGCAACAATGTGGAAGTCAACAGAATTTGACATCTGAATGTGGTGAAGGAAGTAATGTTGTTTTGGCTAAAGGATGGAGTCAAGATGCTTGTAGAAGGGCACTCACCAAAATGATTATCATGGGTGAGTTACCGCTTAGTTTTGTGGATAACAAAGGGTTTAGGCATTTTTGCAGTGTAGCAATCCCGCAGTTTGTTATGCCATCGCGGAGAACTATTGGTAGGGATGTTATGGACTTGTTTTTGGAGGAAAAGGCAATGTTGAAGAGTTTGATTTGTGATAACAAGCAGCGAGTGTCTCTTACAACTGATATATGGACTTTTGATCAAAATATGAGTTACATGGTGATCACAGCGCATTTTATTGATAATGATTGGTGTTTGAATAGGAGGATTATCAGTTTTAGTGTGATTGAAGATCATAGAGGGAAAACAATCGGCAAAAAGATTGTAGCTTGTTTACAGGACTGGGGGATAGAGAGGTTGTTTGCGATAACTGTTGATAATGCAACTGCAAATGATGTTGCTGTTGGTTATGTCACTATGCAATTACTTGCTTGGAGGAATACTGATGCACTTGTGTTGGCAGGACAATATATGCATGTGCGTTGTTGTGCACATATTTTGAATTTGGTTGTTGTTTCAGGGTTGAATGAGTTGCATGCTAGTGTTGCTGCTATTCGAAATGCTGTGAAGTATGTAAGGTCTTCAACCACGAGGCTGCAGACATTTAAACAATGTGTTGCACAGGTGAAAGGCCCGAAAGGAACCGTCGTTTTGGATTGTCCTACTAGGTGGAATTCCACTTATTTAATGTTAATGACTGCATTGAAGTTTCAAGCGGCATTTGATAGAATGATTGAAGTGGATAAACCATTTGAGGCATACTTTCTCGAGAAAGAAAATAACATTAAAAGGGTAGGCCCACCTGCACCCGATGATTGGGAGAATGCTGAAAGAATTATGAAGTTTTTGAAGGTATTTTATGATGCCACATTGTTATTTTCTAGCTCTTTAAGTGTGACTTCTAATCTTTGTTATGATACTATCGGCTTAATTGAGAGTTCATTGACTGCATTGCAATTAAGTAATGATCCTTGGGTGATGTCAATGGCTTATAATATGAGGGATAAATTTGATAAATATTGGGAGTCCTCGGGAAAGATAAACAAAATGTTAATTGTTGCCTCCATTCTTGATCCTCGAGCTAAAATGGACTTTGCTAAACATATTTTTGAGCTTATTTTCAACGGTGATAGTTCGAAGATTGAAGAAATGACCAAAGCAGTAAAAGACTTGTTGAATGAGCTTTATAATGCATATAGTGCATTGTACTCCACAGGATCGATGTGTACTGAGAGTGCTCCTAGTGGCAGTTATGGCGGTACAAGTTCTTTTCCATATACTACAACTGATGGTAGTTTGATTGATGTAGCTGGTTGTGAAGGTGATGACATCTTCCGAGTTGCTCGCCCTTTCCTTGGATATGCTAAGAAGTTTTCTGCTTAGAATGAGGGTAGGAGAGTAGCATCTGAGATGGAAAGATACTTAGCTGACCCAGTGGAGGATCCTAGCAATCTTAAACTCAATGTTTTGCTTTGGTGGAAGGTGAATGGATCGAAGTATCCAATATTAGAGAAAATTGCAAGGGATATCCTCGCTGTTCCTATTTCCACAAGTGGCATCTGAGTCTGCCTTTAGCACTGGGCGTCGTGTTATTGATGAGTATAGAAGTTCTTTGACCCTGCTATGATTGAGGCATTGATATGTACTGAAAATTGGTTGCAATCTAAACTTTTTGCCAATCCCGTCTACAACATTCAAGATGAGATTAAGGAGGAGATGTTTCATATGGAGCTGCAAGAAGGTAACATTTTTCTCGATCATTAAATTCATGAATAACATCTACATTTACTGAAGTTATGTACTAACTTCAATATTTTTTTTTTGCATTTTAAAGAGTTTGTAAGAGCACAAGCTTCAACGGTTGAAACGGTGAGCGTTGACATTGGGGATATTGATATTTGAAAGGTAATTCTTACTAGGTATAATTATTCATAATTTCATATTATACTTTTAGGATGTAATTTAAAGTATAAACTATAAGGCATTAAGGCATGTTATTATTAACTTGGTGATAAATGCTGAAAGAATTAAGCTATGAGTTACATGTTTGACTTAATTTTTTAAAATTTAATCAAGTATGTATGCTTTTTTTTTTCTAATAATTTGCTAAACATGTTATATGCTTATGGTATTAATAAATTAGAGAAATTATAACAACCTTTTTTATTTTCAACTATACGTGTTATTTCTTTACTCAAATATATGCTTATGTTATATGTTGTTTGTATTTGAATGTGCCTTTATTTACAATACGGCTTAAAGAAAATAGTTACAGACTTACTGTATATAATTTCTTCAATTCTTTTATAGGGTATCGATGCTCGAACTTGGAGTACAACAAGCTGATGTTAGAACTCGGCATTCGGCAAAGTGCTTGAAAGTTGAAAGGAGAAAGAAGAAGCTATTTTATGTTTATGTTTAAACTTTAAATTTTGGTGTGTTATGATCTTATCTTAATTCTTATAGACTTTGACACTTTGTGATTTGTGTTTAAATTTTACTGTGTTATGGATTTTAGCTTAATGTTTATATATTAGTTTAATGTTTATATATATATTGAGAGTATTGCTAACAAAAGAAATTGCTGGTATTCAAACACAGATTATAATGGTAGTTATTTTATCTTTAGGCGGACAATTGATACATATTGTAAACTACGGATGTGAAAATTATATTTAAAGAAAAGGTTAGCCAGCCCATGTCTCATAACCATTCCTGATATTGCAATGGTGTCTTTTTATCATTTTTAGAATGAAATTATATTTATTTAATAATCAAATTGAGTAGGGGTGGACAAATTAGTTAACTAATCAATAATTCAATTACCGACATTTGGATCCGAATTTCTAAATGAATTGAAATTGAAATTGATTTTAATAGGAATTGAATATTTATTCTCTTTTGTGTTAGTTTTAATTTTTATTAGGTAAATTTTTCTTTGTGTTAATTTTAAATTTTATTAATTTTAGATTTTGTGTTGATAAAACTTTTCTTTTTTTTTTAGCTTGCTTGAAAATTAAAAACAATAGCTCAAAATAACAGTTTAAAATAAGAAAAAAAAAATAAAAAGTAAAAAAATTTCAAAATTTAGAAATCGGATTTTACCCGATCCGACCCGAACCCAATTTCATTTGATCCGACCCGAACCTAACCCGACCCTAACTCAATTTTACCCGAATTAACCCAATCCTAACTCAATTTTACCCGAATTGACCCAACCCTAACTCAATTTTACCCGAATTGACCCGACCCTAACCCGACCCTAACTCAATTTTACCCGAATTGACCCGACCCTAACCCGACCCTAACCCGATCCTAACAAAATTTTTAAATCCGATCCGAATTAAATTCGGATCGGATCGGATCGGGTTTGCATTTCGGGTTAAGATCGGGTCCAATTTTCGACTACCCGATTTACCCGAGACCCGATCGGGTCGACCCGAACCCGACCCTAACCCGAAATTGCCCAGCCCTACAATAAGTTAAGAAGTTTTTCATTTAAGTCTTAAATTTGTTTGGGCTTAATGCAATTTAGTTTTAGGCCTATTAAAAATTAAGCTTAATGAATTAAACTTTATAGTTAAGATTTAACCTATGAAAAATAAAGGGAGCATTAAAAAAAAAAGTTGGGGTTTGTTCTGGGTTGGGTCAACTCGATTTTGTCCAACTCGATTTGGATAAGACTAGTTCGGTCCAGCCTCGACCCAGTCAACAGTTGACCGAATCTGTCAACTGTTGATCGATCAAAGGTCAACAGTCAACAGTCAACTGTTGATCGTTGACCAGGATTTTAATTTTATTTTTTTTAAATTTTTTGATTATTTTTTGGTATAATTTTAAATATAAATATTGGTATGGTAATATATATTTTATGATAAATTAATTTAAGCAACATGTCACCAAAATGACTTCTCTTGCCGAAATTAATTTATTTTGGAATATAAATGGTTTGTGTACATGTAATTTCTGTAAATATCGATTGGCCCAAAGGAAGATCAATATTTGATAGAGTTGCATGTGCATATATGGTAATAAATACGTGATGATTATTTAGTTTTTACACGTGAATAATAAATCAGCCCAAAGAAAGGTTTGTTGTTTGACATGTTCTTTATTATCAGTGTTTGATTACTGCAATAAGATATCACTTAAAAGTTAATATTTTGTCCAAAGATAAAATATTAATAGAGTGCCCCATATTTTGATTATTTATTGTTCTCTAGATTCAATTATGACTTCTACTAATATTATTGCCAATATCAATTCTATTCCTATGGTAAATAGCTCAAACTTCAAGTCATGCTAAGAGAACCTCTTAATAATTTTCGCAGTTATAGATCTCGACTTTGCGTTAAGGGTTGATTCTCCTCTAGCTCTTACGAATGCAAGTACTTCTGATGACAAGAAAGATTTAGATGGGTGGGAGAAATTAAATTGCATATGTATGATTATGATGAAAAAGGCCATTCTAGAAGCATTTGGGGCTCAATATCTGATAAGATAACTATTGCTAAGGAGTTCCTTGCGGATATTGAAAAGAGGTTTTTGAAGAACGAAAAGGATGAAATAGGCACGCTTTTGAAAAATCTAATTTCAATGAGGTATACAGGTAAAGGCAATATTAGGGAGTACATTATGAAGATGTCTCATATTGCTTTTAAGCTAAGAGCACTTAAGCTTGAACTCTTTGAGGACTTACTAGTGCATTTAGTTTTAATATCCTTACCACTACAATTTAACCAATTTAAGGTGAGCTATAATTGTCAGAAAGAGACTTGGTCTTTGAATAAGTTCATACCACACTTTGTTCAAGAAGAGGATAGGCTCAAAAAAAAAAAAAGATAAGGCAAAAAGTGCTCACCTAGCTTTTACCTCTAAGGGTAAAGATAAGGGTAAAAAGAGGAAGAATGATAAGAAAGCTACAAATACACCATCTCAAAGAAATACAAAAGAAACCAGGTAATCTGGAAGGTACTAGTTGTTTCTTCTGTAGAGCTGAAGGACATAAGAAGAAGTATTGCAACAACTATTACGTATAATATACTTCTTAATTTGGTTTAGTATGAGATTAATTTAAATTTGGTGCCTAGACACACATAGTTGATAGATTCTAGTACAACCACTTGCATCAGTATGTCTACTCAGGATTGCCTGAATTACTGAAAGCCAAGTGATAGCGAAAGATACATCTATATAGGCGATAACAAGACAGTTGAAGTTAAAGCAATAGGCAAATTTATATTATTATTAAAGATTGGATTTTATTTGGAACTTTATAAAACATTTATTATTCCATCTTTTAGCTAAAATTTGATTTCTATTTCTGCTTTGGACAAATCTGGTTATTTTTGTTCATTTGGAAATGAAAAATTCAGTTTGTTTCATGATTCAAAATTGGTTAGCTCTAGGTTTTTATCAAGCAATAATACTCTTTATTTAATTGATACGATTACTTCATTTAATTAATCACTGTAATTAAGTACGCGAGATATAAAGATAAAATTAACCAGTGAGAATTTGATTGCATTATGGCACAAAAGATTGGGTCATATCTCTAGACAGAGAATAGAAAGACTTGTGTCAGATCAAATTCTCGACCCCTTAGATTTTATAGATATTGATATTTGTTTTAGCTATATCAAGGGGAAACAAACCAATAAAAGGAGATTTGAAGCTGACAATACTTTAGACATCTTAAAACTTATACATACAGACATTTGTGAGCCATTCCCTATACCTACTTGGAATTGTCAACAATATTTTATAACGTTCATCGATGATTTTTTTAGGTATGTTTACATATTTCTCCTTCATGAAAAATCACAGTCCTTGAATATGTTAAAAAATTTTAAGACTGAAGTTGAAAAATCAACTCAACAAAAGAATCAAAAGCGTCAGATCTGACCATGGTGGTGAGTACTATAGTAGATATAATGGTTCCGATGAACAACGTTCAGGACCATTTGCTAAGTTCCTAGAAGAATGAGGTATCATCCCACAATACACTATACCGGGCTCACCCATTATGAATGGTGTTGCTGAAAGACGAAACAGAACGCTTAAAGATATGGTGAGGAGTATGATTTGTCATTCTACTTTACCTAAATCACTATAGAGAGAAGCACTTATGATCACAGCATATATCCTTAATAGGGTTTCAACAAAAGAAACTACTAAAACCTCTTACGAACTTTGAATCGGCCAGAAGCCTAGTCTAAAACATTTTCATATTTGGGGATGTTCAGCTGAGGCAAGGCCTTATAGGCTTAATGAGAAGAAATTGGACTCCAGGTTGGTGAGTTGCTATTTTATTAGATACTCTAAACTATCCAAGGGGTACAAGTTTTATGATCCCATGAATAAATCGATTTTCGAGTCAAGAAATGCACGATTTTTTAAGAATATTGAGTTTGCGGGGGGAGATACAGTTAAAGACTTTGTCTTTGAAGAGGAATATGTTAATATTCCAATAGGTGTCATTGGCATTAATTAGGGTCACATTCCTGGCTTTGTTCAAGGCACAACAGGTCAAGACAATATTGGAGAACCCCCCATACCAAATATTATTCTAGAAGAACAAACTTTAGATATTGTTCCAGAAGAACAAACTCTACCACCTCAAGAACTTATGCCATTAAGGAGATCTACTAGAGAAAGGAGAAGTGCAGTGCCAGATGATTACATTGTATTTCTTCAATAACATAAGGTAAATATTAGAGTAATGGAAGATGATTCAATCAATTTCCATCAAGCCATTGAAAGTTCTAATTCTCATAAGTAGATTGATGCCATGAATGAGAAAATAAAGTCTATGAAGGATAATGATGCATGGAATCTTGTCCCATTATCAGAAGGTACGAAACCCATTGGTTGTAAATAGATATTTAAAACCAAGAGGGATTTGAAAGGCGATGTAGAGAGGTACAAAGCACGTCTGTCGCCAAGGTCTTTGCAGAGAAAGAAAGCATCGACTATAAAGAGACTTTCTCGCCGGTTTCTTCAAAAGACTCTTTCAGGATTATAATGGCATTAGTGGCACATTTCAATCTTGAGTTACATCAGATAGATGTGAAGACAGTGTTTCTCAATTGTGATATTGATGAGACGATTTACATAGTGCAGCCAGAATATTTTGTGTCAGCAGACCCATGGAATATGGTTTCCAAACTCAAGAAATCCCTCTATGAGCTCAAGCAAACATCTCGACAATAGTATTTCAAGTTTCATCAAGTGATCATCTCATTTGGTTTTGAGATGAATTTGGTCGATGATTGCATCTACCATAAGTTCTATGGAGTAAGTATATTTTTTTTTTGTTTTATATGTCGATGACATTTTGCTTGCCAGCAATGATATAGGCTTATTGCACGACACCAAAAGATATCTAGGTAAGAATTTTAAGATGAAAGATCTTGGTGGCACATTTTTTGTATTAGGTATACAGATACATCAGGATTACTCTCAAGGTATTCTTAAATTATCACAAAAGAGCTATATAAAAAAGGTTCTCAAGAGATATGGCATACAAGATTGTAAACCAAGTGATACCTTTGTGGTTAAGAGAGACAAATTTAGTCTTAATCAGTGCCTTAAGAATGATTTTGAGGAAAAGGAGATGCATAAGATTCTTTATGTGTCAGCAATAGGAAGTTTAATGTATGTTTAGGTTTGTACGTGACCGGATATTGCGTACGGTACTGGGATGTTGGGGAAATATTTAAGTAATCCATGAGTAGGCCATTAGAAGACAGCCAAACGAGTTTTGCGGTATTTACAGAGAACAAAAGACTACATACTCACGTATCATAGGCCATATTAGCTTGAGATCATTGGGTATACTGACTCTGATTTTGTTGGATACTAATATTATATGAAGTCCACAACGAACTATATTTATATGCTAGCTGGAGGTGCTATTTCATAGAATAGTGCTAAATAGTCTTTTATAGCCTCTCATAACTTTTTCCACGATAGAAGTAGAGTTCATAGTATGTTATGAGGCATCCAATCATGAGATATGGTTATGGAACGAGTTCAAAATGGACAATTGTTTATTGAGCATATTGGTACAAACTCCATGATTCCGGATCCACTTATTAAGGAATTGCCACCCAAAATTTTGTATGAGCATACTGCTCGTATGGATGTCTTGTCATTTAAGGATATTCAGTTTTAGTGGGACTTTGTAATTTTAGATGCTCTTATGACATAAACATTTTTTAGTTATTTCAGTTTATGGATATTTAAGGTTATTTTCTATAGAAATAAAGTTTTGGTTTATTCACACTCTGATTTTGGTAAGGTTTGATCTCACTAAAGTTTAAGGAGGACCAGTTGAATATTGGCATGTTAAGATCACATTGCATGCAATTTCTATGCTACATATCCATATCATAATCCATGTCATTCAATTGTATTGGCTTAGTAACCATTGATGGGTCGAGTTACAATAGTTGTAATAAAGATTGCTTTAATCCTATGTTAATATGATTAATAGACCGGATTGGTTATAGATACTTTTTGAAAATAACAGTAAGGTTGAGCTCATATGGTTATTTTTTACAAAGCATAATTATAAGGTTTCACATATAGCTCAAGTGGGAGATTGTTGGATAATTTATCCAATATTATTAGATCCTTAATCTGAAGTTGGGCTTATATGTGAAAAGTTATGCATTGAAGACTGTCATATAAGATTAAGTCCAATTAAAAGTGATCTAATTAAGTTTTCAAAAATTTAAGGGCGTGCTTAAACTGTGTGAAAGCAGTGGCTGCTTCGTGGGACCAATGTAATCCTTCTTTTTTCAACAAGCATGTCAGTGCAGCAACAAGTTCTCCAAACCCACGAATAGGTTTCCTATAATACCCAGCCAAGCCAAGGAAATCCCGAACTCCTCGAGTGGAAAGAGGAACTGGCCAGTCCATAATAACCTTTATTTGGAAGGATCGACTCTAACACCTTCTAAGGAAATAAGGTGGTCCAAATCATCAACCTGTAAAACCCTATAATGACATTTTGATTTTTTAGCAAATAAAGTGTTATGTGACAATATTATCAGTATACTGTGAAGATGTTGTAAATGTTCAGTCCAAGTTCGACTATACACCAAGATGTCATCAAAGAACACTAAAACAAACTTTCAGAGATGAGGTCGAAATAAGTCATTCATGAGACTCTAAAAGGTAGACGAAGCATTTGTAAGATCAAATGACATGACCACGAATTTATAATGGCCTGCATGTGTACGAAAAGCCGTCTTGTGAATATCTTCCTTTCGAACTCTTATTTGATGATACCCTGATTGGAGATCTAATTTAGAGAAGTACTTCGCCCTATGCAACTCATCGATTACAAGTATCGGATATTTACTTTTTACTGTGAAGTTATTGAGAGCACGATAATCAACAAAAAATCTCGATGTGCCATCTACTTTTTTGACCAACAAAACAGGAGAAGAAAAGAGACTCATACTAGGATGAATCAAGCCAGAGTAAAAAAATTCATGCACCATCCGTTCAATTTCAGCCTTCTGGTAATAAAGGTATCGGTACGGACGTACACTGATTAGCTCTTGATTTGGTTGAAGTATTATTTGGTGATCATGTGTCCTTGGCGGAGGTAAGGATGTTGGAGCAGAGAAAACATGAGACAGCTCATTGGGGAGAGATTCAAGGTCAGATGGATGTGGGGGTTGGTTTATAGGAGTAATGTGTAGGGACCATTTGTAAGAAGAAACTACCAGATACATGAAATAATTCGTTAGTAGTCAAAGAAACCATGTCAGATTGTTGAAGGCCCTGAAAGGTGCAGACCTTACCATTTTAATGAAACGTCATTGTGAGTTGTCGATAGTTTATCTTGATGGGCCCCAAAGTCTCCCACCACAGGATCCCAAGCACAGCCTAATAAGCAGCCACTGGTAGCACATAAAAATTAGCCTGGATTGGGAGATCTTGGATCATCAAAGTGAGCGCAAGGAAATGACCACAACAATCAACTTTCTCTCTATTCCCAACCATCACTTGAAGTGTTTTGTCTCGAACCATTGGAAGTCCACATTTAGTTACAACAGACTGGTCGAGAAATTATGAGTGCTGCCGCCATCGATGAGCATTGTAAAGTCCCTGTTCTTTAGCTTACCGAGGACTCGAATAGTTTGTGGGTGGGTAGTTCCTCCCATACATGGAGGGATATCTCTGGTAAAGTTTTAGCAGATACATCATCCTCTGAAGGCTCAATTTCAAGCGAAAAAGTCATAAGGCCTTCTAACATGAAGAGTTACGGTGGCTAGCAACGGTATCCGGGTATGTACTTTTCGTCGTAATAGTAGCAAAGACCCCTTTGGCAATGGGCCTTGGCTTTTTGCCCAGTTATACGCCAAAATGGAATTTGAGAGGGAGTTCTCGTCGATGATGTTTCCTGTATAGGAGGAGGGCCAATGATACCAGCTGTTGTATTCGATTGCGATCTGGATGGCGGTGTAGTGGATGTAGGAGGAATGGGGATACTAGGCCGCCGCTGTAAGTTATTCCTTTCTTCAATCAAGTAGGCTACGCTAATAGCATCTAAGAGGGTGCGTGGTTGCTTAACACTGATATCCAATCGCACTTCATCTTTGAGCCCTGCAATGAAGCTACCAACAAGATGATTTTCAGGCAAATTATCCACTCGGTGAGAAAGCTGTTCAAACTTTTCTTGATAAGTAGCCACAGTGGTGACTTGTTTAAGACGTCCTAAATCTTCTGACGGATCATCGTAGTCCGTTGGTCCAATACGACGAAGAATAACTTCAGTGAATTCTACCTATGTGGACGGGCGTCGAAACTTTGTGAACTATCAATACCATTGTAATGTAACCCCTGTTGATGCAGTTTTTCCCGCGTGCCTTCAAACAGTGCCTCGAACCTTCTGCTCGCGATCAGTTCGAGCTCGAGCAGGATTGCCTCCTTCGTCCTGTTCAACTGTCTTTTCCAGAACGGAGATCTCCGGAACCTGTACTCACAGAAAATAGGGTTAGGGGTAGCCGGGCGTGTTCCGGCGAAAACCCTCCGACGCTCAAGTCAGTAATCGGGTTGTTCTTTTAGGTATCTCCCTTAGTGAGAGAGACCGGAAAGATGAAAGGGATATTTTTCGCCCCTCCCTTTTTGAATCAATATGTAGTTATTCAGAGGATCAATGTAAGGAAAAATCAGAATAAGAAGAACCTGTATAAGCTTTTGTAACCCTTGTGAATGAATTTTTCCAACCCCTTTAACGTACCCGTTCATTTCCTTTTATACTCCATTTTTCCCGCTCTTTCTCTCCAAGAACATCCATTCCCGCGTCAGTGGTGTCTGGGTCCCTCTGACAGCCGAGATTGGCGTAATATTCCCTGAGGATACGCGGCTGTCTTCTTAACCCGGTTCACGTGGCCAGATCACTATGTCGGGCATGTGCGCTAGGAATGATGACACCGTGGGGGCATGTGCCGGCCATTGGCAATAGTACCACCACCATACTATGTGGGGCCCAGATCAGACATCTAAAGGTGTGCCAGGATTCGGAGAAAGTGGGTCGGGCTGCCCTGGGCCGGATCTTGTCCAGTTGTGCTCGGGAACTTAATCTCTGCGAGCAGGAAAGGGGTGCTCAGTTCTCGACCTTGACTAGCTTTGACTGGGGCGGACGACCTCGAGCAGGCAAAAGAGCTCAGAGCTCGGAGCTCGAACGGCTCTGAATTCCTCGACCTTGACCAACTTTGACTGGGGCAGACGACCTCGAGCAGGTAAAAGTGCTCAGAGCTCGAGCGGCTCTGAATTCCTCGACCTTGACCAGCCTTTGACGCCCAGTGAGGTTGTCTTCGTGCGCTGGCTCGGGACCTCCGCTCGAGCTAGACTGTCCTCGGGGTATTTTATTCGAGCTGGAAGGGCCTCGAGGAGACCTGCCCGATATTACCCAAACACCAGTCCCCTAGTTTCTAGTCTTTTGAGTGAAATGAGAGAAGACCTCCCCTAGTTTCGCGACCTTTTACGCTTCCCCATGTTTTCCAGTTGTGTCCCACTTCAATCACTTCGCATTTAAGGCGGGACACATGGGTTGATCCCAGCCGTGCATTTAAAATTCGAAGGGACGTTACCCGAAAGGTCGTGTCCCTCGAAACGCATGCCGCTAACGAAGGGACGCGCCCTCCTCTTTAAAACCCCTAACTTCTTCTCGCCGGCCTCGCAATCGACCCAAGCTTGTTCTTGTGTTACTCCCGCCGGCCTCGCACTGACCCAAGCTTGGCACCGTCCCACCTAAGACTTAGGCTTTAGGACTTTGGCCAAGGAGTTCTTCTGAACTTCGCCGGCCTGCAATTGACCCAAGCTTCAAGACCGTCCCGCCTAAGACTTAGGCTTTGGGACTTTTGGCCAAGGAGTTCTTCTTTGAACTTCTGCTCAGGCCTACAATTGACACAAGCTTCTTCTGCTCGGGCTTGCAATTGACCCAAGCTTCTTCTTGTGTTACTCCTGCTCGGGCCTGCAAATGACCCAAGATTGGCACCGTCCCGCCTAAGACTTAGGATTTAGGACTTTTGGGCAAGGAGTTCTTCTTGAACTTCTGCTCGAGCCTACAATTGACCCAAGCTTCTTCTGCTCGGGCCTGCAATTGACCCAAGCTTCTTCTTGTGTTACTCCTGCAATTAACCCAAGCTTGGCACCATCCCGCCTAAGACTTAGGCTTTGGGACTTTTGGCCAAGGAGTTCTTTTTGAACTTCTGCTTGGGCCTACAATTGACCCAAGCTTCTTCTGCTAGGGCTTGCAATTGACCCAAGCTTGTTCTGGTGTTACTCCTGCTCGGGCCTGCAATTGACCCAAGCTTGGCACCATCCCGCCTAAAACTTAGGCTTTGGGACTTTGGCCAAGGAGCTCTTTCGAACTTCCGCCGGCCTCGCAATCGACCCAAGCTTCTTCGTGTTACTCCCGCCGGCCTCGCATTGACCCAAGCTTGGCACCGTCCCGCCTAAGACCTAGGCTTTGGGACTTTTGGCCAAGGAGTTCTTCTTGAACTTCTGCTCGGGCCTGCAATTGACCCAAGCTTCTTCTCGTGTTACTCCTGCTCGGCACCGTCCCGCCTAAGACTTAGGCTTTGGGACTTTTGGCCAAGGAGTTCTTCTTTGAACTTCTGCTCGGGCCTACAATTGACCCAAGCTTCTTCTGCTTGGGCCTGCAATTGACCCAAGCTTCTTCTTGTGTTAGTCCTGCTCGGGCCTGCAATTGACCCAAGCTTGGCACCGTCCCGCCTAAGACTTAGGCTTTGGGACTTTTAGTCAAGGAGTTCTTCTTGAATTTCTGCTCGGGCCTGCAATTGACCCAAGCTTGTTCTTGTGCTTCTGGTCTTCAACTTGAACTTACATTATGAATGCTTTTCTTATTCTCATATACATTTACACTTTTACACATCCCATTTTGGGTAGGAATCTTACATTAACACTTCACAATACAAGGGGACTTACTGGAATTATTTCATCAGGAGTTGTGCGTTCCATTGCCCTGCTCATTCCTCAGCTTGGCAGCTTTTTCTTCTTCAATTACCATATCCAGTTTTACCTGCTCACACGCGTCCGAATACGAACGGATCGAAGGACTCCGCAGATTATACCATGGTCTCCCCATTCGGATCCCATCCTTCAATCCTCTCAGAGCTTGGGGATGGTTAAACGCACCAAGATCTAAGACTGATCTATGGTATCTTTTGACAAACTCCCGGAGGGATTCTCCCTCCTTCTGCCTTACTTCTGACAGCTCCATCATGTCATCCTCAGGGGTCACTGCGCCCCGAAATTGCTCTGCGAACTCCCTACACATCTGTTAAAAGCTCAAGATGCTTCCCCGTGGGAGTCTGCGGTACCATTCTCTCGCTCTTCCCTCCAGGGTGAGTGGGAAGGCCCGGCACCTCTGAGCTGCTGACAATCCTTGCACCCCTGTCATGTCGTTGAACCGCTCTATATGTACCAGCGGATCGTGACACCCATGATCTCCGCGGAGAGTGGAGATTCGTTATCCAGCATTATTCTCCAACTTGGGCTTTTTCCGTTTCCCCGGAGTGCTGACAGGACCCCCTTTCCTCCATGTTTGTTTCCTCCCTCACAGCAGCATTTGGTGCCCTAGGTCTTTGGGCTTCATCTCCCACATTTTCCCGAACAGGAGCATTCCCACGACTGGACTCCAGGACATCATTATATGCTTTTCTCTGTCCCTCCCTGAGTTCTTGCAATAGTGAAGTCAGAGTCTCCATCTGTTTCTCCATCCGATCCATTCTCTCCTGGATCTCCCTATTCTGGGCCTCATTGGCCACTTCTCTCAAAGTTAATGATTCTTCTGGACTTACTCCTCTTCGGCTGTTTCCCCTCATCGTTACGTTGTGTATCTTGAACGTATTAGGAAATCAGGCTTTTTGTGCCGATCCCCGCAGACGGCGCCAAAAGATGTTGATGCAGTTTTTCCCGCGTGCCTTCAAACAGTGCCTCGAACCTTCTGCTCGCGATCAGTTCGAGCTCGAGCAGGATTGCCTCCTTCGTCCTGTTCAACTGTCTTTTCCAGAACGGAGATCTCCGGAACCTGTACTCACAGAAAATAGGGTTAGGGGTAGCCGGGCGTGTTCCGGCGAAAACCCTCCGACGCTCAAGTCAGTAATCGGGTTGTTCTTTTAGGTATCTCCCTTAGTGAGAGAGACCGGAAAGATGAAAGGGATATTTTTCGCCCCTCCCTTTTTGAATCAATATGTAGTTATTCAGAGGATCAATGTAAGGAAAAATCAGAATAAGAAGAACCTGTATAAGCTTTTGTAACCCTTGTGAATGAATTTTTCCAACCCCTTTAACGTACCCGTTCATTTCCTTTTATACTCCATTTTTCCCGCTCTTTCTCTCCAAGAACATCCATTCCCGCGTCAGTGGTGTCTGGGTCCCTCTGACAGCCAGGATTGGCGTAATATTCCCTGAGGATGCGCGGCTGTCTTCTTAACCCGATTCACGTGGCCAGATCACCATGTCGGGCATATGCGATAGGAATGATGACACCGTGGGGGCATGTGCCGGCCATCGACAATAGTACCACCACCATACTATGTGAGGCCCAGATCAGACATCTAAAGGTGTGCCAGGATTCGGAGAAAGCGGGTCGAGCTGCCCTGGGCCGGATCTTGTCCAATTGTGCTCGGGGACTTAATCTCTGCCAGCAGGAAAGGGGTGCTCAGTTCTCGACCTTGACCAGCTTTGACTGGGGCGGACGACCTCGAGCAGGCAAAAGAGCTCGGAGCTCGAGCGGCTCTGAATTCCTCGACCTTGACCAGCTTTGATTGGAGCGGACGACCTCGAGCAGGTAAAAAAGCTCGGAGCTCGAGCGGCTCTGAATTCCTCGACCTTGACCAGCTTTGACGTCTAGTGAGGTTGTCTTCGTGCCAGTGGTCGGGACCTCTGCTTGAGCTAGGCTGTCCTCGGGGTATTTTATTCGAGCTGGAAGGTCCTCGAGGAGACCTGCCCGATATTACCCAAACAACCCCTTCTGAATGAAATGAAGCAAGTTGAACATGCTGCTAAGGATCTATTCCTTTAAACTCAAAGTACTGTTCTGCTTTGAAAATCAAACTCATTGGATCCTCGCCTCCAAAGGTAGGAAAGTTTAGTTTGAGGTGGGTTTGGTTATCGTCTTGAGTAGCATTAGGGGTGTGGATTTGATTCGAGAATTGGTTAGGGGTGTGATGTTTCGCCTGGTGTGAAAGGGTTTACTTCTGGCGTAGCTGAGTTGGTAGTGGGGTTGATACGGAGTGCTTGCAGTTCAGCAAGAACTGTTTGAAGAGTTGCATTAACTTGATTGAAGTTGTTGTTGAGGTAGTCAAAGCTTGATTCATGTCGAGTAAAGATTTCACTGACTTCATTCTTGAATTCAGCATTTGTTTTGCCATGAGTGTCCATGGAAGGAACCTGTCTCTGATACCAATGATACGAGTAAATTCAGAAGAGGGAAATATAGAAGCTAGAGAGGAAAACATTTTGGAGGGGGTTGGATTCAAATGACTTCACCCCTTTACTGAATGCAGAGCTAGCCTTTTAAAGGCTTGCAACACAAATATCTAAATAGAAAAATGGAACAAGAATACCAAAATTAACGAGATAATGCAGCACCAAGTGCCACGATTCCAGTCTGTTCAATTCTATTCTAAAGCCATAAACCCCCAACAGCAATTTAGCCATAAACCACTAACAGCAATTTACTCTTCTTGACTTGGTCTCACTTAAGTCCACAACCAGCAGCAGAGCAAAAATAGCAGATGGCATATATCACTCATTTACAAGTATAAAGGAAAAAAAAAAATCTAACTTTGAAAGCATTTTAAATAATCAAATTTTTAAATAATTTAGTAAATTATGATTATAAAGCAATCACTTAAGAAATAATTTGATAGATATATTTGGTAAATTAATCCTAAATATGAGTGTACTTGTGAAACGATCGCAATGTATGTGTTTTTATTTGATTAAAATAGAAAACATATTTGATGACTAAGAAACAAAGAGAAATCATATCCTTACAAAGTTTTATATCCTATATAATAATAATCGGTATTCCAATAATTAAGGCTCCATTTAAGTCCCAAAAATTATGTGGCATTCAACTATTGCATAATATATATCATAACTAATAAAATTAATATTTTATCATCTATTAGATGAATACCACATAAATTGAGATTTGATTGTTGGGGCCCTTATATAACTATTTCGTCAGTCAAATAACCACTTATTCAACAATCTAATTATAACCGAAAAGTGGTATAAAATCTTATTTCACAAAACGCTTTTGGGATATAATTAAATTGTTAAATAAGTGATTATTTGCTTATTTGACGATCCAATGCAATCTCAAACATATACAAGTAAAGAAATTTGATGCAGCAGATTTAGCAACATAATAACATCCCTCTCCTCCAACATCCTATAAATTATGACCAAATGCGGAGAAAAAATCAACTCTGCAAAATCTATGTTTTCTGCGAAATTATCACAATATCAAGAGAAAAAATTACCAAAGCTTCTGTTTACATCGCATCATTCATCATGCTCATATTGATTTTATCTTGTTAGTTTCTTTCTCTTACTCAATTTCATAGACAATTCATTTGACATGTTACATGAAATTACTCTCATTTGATACCTAATTTTTTTTTTTTTCCCGTAGTTTCTTTTCTTTCAAGTATGCCAAGAGTAGAAGCGGAAGTATCCTTGCCATGTTCAAGTAACGATGAATGCACGGCAATAAAATGTCCCAAAGGATGCAGCATACCCGCTGCTGCTGATGATCATCAGGCCATCTTAGCGGATGAACGTTGTGTAACGGATGAAGACTGCTACAAAATATGTCCCCCAGAATGCGTTATAAATAGATGTGATGATCATTCACAGTGCTATTGCAGTTCTTGTCATAAAGCTTGAAATCGGAGACCATATGTAGTCGAATAAGTTATTATGAGAAATAAATTTAGCATACATTAAATATTTTATGTGTCATAATTTTGTTTATACAAGATATATATATATTGAGAAATTCATTGGCAGGGAAGAGCTTGGGTTGCGGTAAGATTAAATTAAAAAAAAAAAAAGTAGAAGACATATTAACGAAAATAATTTGGTTGGTAAAGCTGGAAAGGTTAAATATGTTTAAAAATTGGGACTGCCGAAATAATAATAATTGGATTTTTGTGCCAAAATCTCATTGATTTGTGCAGTCTCCGAATTGAGAAATGCTATGTTTAAAATGCAGAGATTGACAATTTCATCCTTACTATATTCAATATGTATAATTTATCTACTTATTATTTTTTTAATGGCCAATAACCTCCATGACTGCATAAGTTTATAATATTATCCTTATTTTCAAAAACTCTTTTATTTATATTTATAATAAATTATATAAGTCACATGAACAAAAATTAAAATAAAAAAAATTAACATTAAAAGCAAGATATATATGTTTTGATGTAAAAAAATACTAATAAAATATTTTTCTTGTACTTTTTTATTTTATAAATATTTTCTTATGATAAATATATAAGAAAATTATTATAAAATGATAAAAATATAAAATATTATTATAAGAAACTTGAATGATAAATAATAAATTATTATAAAATAAATAATAATTTTTTTGTGCTTTTTACATTTAAGTTAAAAATATTTTAAAATATTTATTGCTAGAAAATTTTTATAAAATAAAAAAGTACAAGAAAATATTTTATATTAATTTTTTGTTCTCAATAAAACATATATTTCTTTTTTTTAGTATTTAATTTTTATTTTTATTTGTATTTATGTGATTTATTTAATTTATAATAAATATAACAAAAGTGTATTTGAAAATAAGTGTAACATTATAAACTTATATTATCAATGGAGTTATTGGCTATTAAAAAAAAATAGAAGAAATGATATATATTAAATATAATAAGAGAGAGATTGACAATCTCTCTTTAAAATAGTGGCACTTTACGTGTTATGTATTCATTAATATTGTGAAATTATCTTATCAATAAAAATATTAAAAGTTAATTATTATTTCACAAACGTGAATCATTTGGGATACAATGTATCCTAACTGTAAGTATATCACTCTTAAAAATTTTTGTGTTAAAATATCTACAAATTCACGTATTTTCTATTGAAGGAAATGCGTGGATAAAAACACTTTAAGAAGAATGATATATTTATAAAGTTAGAATATATTGTAAAATCATAATTAGACTCTTCAAATGGGTAAAAGAAAACGATGATAGCAAGAATCTAACTGAAGTTCTACAATTGTAAAAAAATTAAATTTGTATACACTATGTTATTTTTTTAAAAAAAAATTGTATATAAAGTGTCACTTATTTATTAGATAATAAATTTTATAACTAGTAAAATAAATAATATAATATTTAATAGATGAATTTCATATCAGTTAGATATAAATTGAGATAAAAAAGCATTATTATTTAATTTCTTAACCTTACGGAAAGAGAATAAAGATGGAAATTATATGTTGTATAGACATTAAGACTCAGTTTGGTATAATTTTACAAATAGAGTTTAATTAAGTATTTTTTTCACCAAAAAAACAAAAAAAATAGTTGTTTGGTTGTTAATGAGAGCTTTTATTAAAAATAATTAAATTATTTGAATATGTAAATTTTTTAAGTTATGTTATGAAATGAATGGAATAAAATTGTCTATAAGTAAATAGTATTTTAGATATTTTAATATTTTTAAAAAATTCAACATCTACTCTCAAAACCCCAAAATTTCAGCTTTTGCTAGTAGAGATAAAATAACGTATTTAATCTTCAAAAGTTCTACTCATAAAATAATAAAAAAATAACAAAAAAATTTAGAAAGAACTTATTGAATTAAATAAATATTTATAATTATTAGATAAATCATACCAAACAAGCACTAAAAACAGTTAGGTTTAAAAAAATGAAAGAAGAGGAAATGAGAGGAGAGGAGATGAAAAGAGGAGAGGGAAAAGAATAGGAAAAAGAATAATGCTACATATCTTAAATTTTTTTTCCCAAATAACTATTCTAAACGATGTGACATTTGTTAATTAGTTGGATGAATCAAAGTAAATTAATTATATTATCTTATCTACCAATTAATGAATGACACATTATTTGATATAACTATTTAGGATAAAAAAAATTGGTATCTATAGTATTATTGTAAGAAAAAAAGATATGAGGTCCATATCAAACCAAACAATGAAATTAAGATTGCCTCTCTTTTTTTCTTTATTTTCTTGGCCTCTCCCTACTTTTCATTCATCTCTTCTCATTTCATTTGTTCCAACCAAACATGAGTTAAATACAATCTAATTCCTAAATCTGGTAAATTATTGCGCCTTCCATTTTAGTTTCAATTGAGACTTATTGATGGGAGCCTAGTTCTTTCATTATAAAATATATATCAGTGATTCCCTCAACTCTTTTCTCTATATTGTTGTCGCTGTAGAATTCCTTACATAGTTACTCTAGATTTATGTTATTGGAAGTGTTCCCATAAGTAATTAAGTATTGTAATGCACACTTGTCTTTATTGGTAGAGTATCCATCAAATCTATATTTTTCAACACTTTTGTAAGCCTATCATTGTTCTTATTAACGGTGCTCAGAATCCAATTTGATATGCTTAATCCCTCTGGTCCGCAATAATCTGATTTGTTAAAACCTGATTTGTGGATTGTGAATTGGATTTGGATTAAAAAATTAAAAATACACACGCAATCAGTAGATTGAGCATAGATTTACTTTTGTAAATCTGCAGAAAAAATTTATTTAATTAAAAAATAAAACTTATAAATATGACATTAATGTTTACTAATAAATAAATAAATAAAAATATACTTACATAATTTTATCAGCACTATAATATATTTTGTCCAATAGTAATATAAATTTTTTTTTATTACAAATATAACATGCAAAAATTTAAAAAAAAAATAAAAAATCCTAACAAAACAAAACATTTATCTCGACACATTACACAAAGTGACCAATTAGTAAACAAAATCATAAACTTCTTCCCTCCGCCGCACGAAACCTCTCTTCTTCCCTGCCGCCGCACGACGTCCTTGCTTTAGAGGGGATCGGCTGCCACGATTGGCTTCAAATCGACGTTGAGAATTTTCTGCATAGGCTGCTAGTAGCTGATGAATCGACTAGTTTCTTCAGTGAGTCCCGTACAGCTATTTCCTTGCTTTCTTTTCAAGTTTAAGTTTTCATGTTATTTTTTTGCAATTAATTTTAACAATATTTTAAATTTGTGGTGTTGATGATTTCTCAACTTGATAAAGGCATGGGACAATAATGGTAAATATTTATTAACTATTTTATTAAATATATTTTTTTGTTATTTATTTTAATTATGTTTATTTAATTCAAGTTAAAATACAAAATATAAATTGGAGGTTTTTTACTCTCAAGTTTCAATTTTTGTGTTGTTTTAAATTTATAATTTTTGTTAATTTTTATGTATTAATTTAAAAAATTGAGATTTTTCCTTTCAGTGTTATATTTTAAAACTCTAAATGTATTATTCTAACTTTATTTAAACAGTTAATATATTTAAATCTTATTTATTTTTAAATTAGATTGGTAGCTTATCTTAATTTTATATTAGATTTTTTATTTAATTATTTTGTAGATTAGATAGAATTAAAAGTTTTTAATCCACAAAATGGTAGATTTGGATATGAATTGAGTCAAATCCACATCCGATTTGTTGACGTATAGATTATATTTTGATTTAATTTTACCAATCTGTGAATTGAATTAAAAAGTTATAATCCGAAATGTCCAATTCACAAAATCTGATCCACGAACACTCTTAGTTCTTATACTATGAACAGAATTTTATCTGGCACCTAAATTTTATGGAGCCTGATTTGGTATGGCCACCTGACACCAATATAAAATCTTTATGTTCTTTCTAACGTTGCTATGTATACAATATTGGTGATTCTGTAATTCAAGACCAACAGGCTAATTAGGCCAGCTTGAAAAAATTAATAAAATAAAATTAAAACTGTTACTCTACATTTTTTTAAGGATTATGTAACTGTTACCTAATTAATTTTTTTGGTCGGGATATTTCCATGTTAATTTTTTTTAGAGATGATTATGGAAAAAGGGTTTCTATGGAAGGAAACGCGTGGATTTTGCTACTTAAGAGAGTAACTTTTAGTTAGTTGGAATCTCTAAAAAGTGAAAAAATAAAAATGTTGACAAAACTCTAACTAGGATACCTTATGTGCAATAAAATAAACTATAAAAAAAATAAATAAAAGTAATAGAAATTTCTAGTGGGTGATTTCTGGTAGAGACCAAAGCTAGACTTTCCATTTGAGAATCTAAAGTTTTTAAAAAATCTCTCTCCTTCCTCCTAAAGAGTCTCCTTTTTGCATCACCCATTGTAGAGAAAATTGAAGTAGTTTTCACACAATATGGAGAATTCTTCGCTCCAAGCAGCTTTCTTTACCGTGTGGATTTTATTAATTGTTGTAAAATTTTCATTTTATTTTTTCTTGTAAGTTTCTTCTATCTCGATTCTGTTCTAGTATGTGCCTAACTAATATAAAAGAGAGTAAATAATGAAAATAATTTAATTTGCAGGTGCATCTTTCTCTATAGGCCTAACGGATGATGATGCCACTGTCAAGCTACATTATTCTCGAGACATTGACTGCCAATTAAAATGCCCCAAAGGTGGTTTCTGCAACCAAAGTGGTACCTGTCATTGCATACCCTCGCAAAAACCATACATTGATGTTGCCGCTAATGAACTACACTATTCTCAAGATATTGACTGCCAATTGAAATGTCCCAAAGGTGGCTTCTGTAACAAAAAGGCACCTGTTATTGCATAACCCCGTAAAATTAATAGCCGATGTTACCACTAATGAGCTACACTGTTCTCGAGACATTGACTGCCAATTGAAATGTCCCAAAGGCAGCTTCTACAACGAAAATGACACCTGTTATTGCATACCCCACAAAATCCATCAGTATGTGATGCCATTAATGAATTGTATTTAGGGTGTGCATGTATGAGTAACACAGGGGTGTTTGAAATATATGGTATTCAAGTCATACCAAGTATAGCTCAAGTTCTTACATTAATCAAGTAAGCAGAAATGATGTGCAGGAGGGGCATTTTTGGGAATTAAACTATACTGCATGAGGTCGAATTAATTTTTTAGCCATACATCATTGGAAAGATATTTTGTTAGCTTTCCAATGAATTTTACTAATCTAAATTTAGAGCTTTCTACAGTAAGTTATGTAAGTTAAGTGCTGACTGTTCAGTTTTGAGTCAACAAGGAGGAATTGATATAGTACTAAACTTTTGAGTTATTATCAAACTCTATATCTCTTTGGTAGATTCCATTTAGTGGTGAGTATTTTATGCTCTGTATCTTTAGCTTAACAACTTTAGGTGGTGAAGTTTTTTCTTTCTGTATCCTTTTGTTGTTTGCTTTGGTGGTGAGCTTGTGATTACTTGGGTGTGTGACTTTATGTTTTCTCATATATTGTGTCCGATGTCAAATTTGGTATCAGAGCTTTAGGTTCTGACATTTATGGTTCAACGGCATCGGCGTGATGCAAAGGTTGTAGGGCCTCCTGTTCGTAAGAGGGACTTGGGTGATATAGAAAGGGATGATCTTATAAGACAAGTCAAACAGCTTCAGTAATGTTTACAGAATCTTGAAATAACTCGAGAAGTAGCTTCAAATGGTAGCTCGGATGAAGAAGGCTCAATCAATGGCGTGGAAGATTATAATCCCTTCCATCAGGATTAAAGCTCCAATAGCAATTTTCTTCTCAATCTCAAAATCATAGGCGTCGCAATTCTTATCAGCCTTTTGAATTTAAGATCGAAATACCTGAATTTGAAGGAAGAATGCAACCAGAAGAGTTCGCTGAATGGCTTAATTTTATTGAACACATATTTGAATACAGAGATGTGCCTGAAGATCACAAAGTGCAACTCATTGTCATTAAACTTAAAAAGTATGCTTCTTTATAGTAGGAAAATCTTAAAAGACAAAGGGAACGTCTGGGACGTAGGAAAATTTTTACTTAGGAGAAAATGAAAAAAGAGCTTAAGAGGAAGTTTTTTAAGATATCTTGCCTATACAAAGATAACTATAGGCAAGATATCTACCTTAAGTTCCACAACTTCAAGCAAAAGGAATTGTCAGTGGAAGAATATATAGCAGAGTTCTACAATCTTATGATGAAGTGTGATTTGGTAGAGGAAGAAGAGCATCCGATCACACGCTATCTGGGTGGTTTAAAACCTGAAATTGGTAACGTGGTCCAGCTCCAACCATATTGGACTTATAGTGATGTGCGCAGACTTGCTCTTAAAGTGGAAAAGTAACAAAAAGATGCTCGTGGTGGGGGCTTTTAGTTCACAGTTCGTGATGTCAATCGGGGGAGTGGCTCTGCTTCTAAGCATAATTCTAGTTCGAGTTCTACTGCAAAGAAAATTACGAAGAATAATATTGGGGAAGGATCTAAACAGTGAGCAAATGGTTCGAATGCTAGTTCTCGTCAATGTTTTAAATGCCATGGTTATGGGCCCATTGCTTCTGAGTGTCCTAATCGTAGGGTGGTTGCGCTTGTTGAAGAGGGGAGTGATGATGTGAATGTGGAAGACGATCATGAGAGTCCTAGTGTCGAAAAGGATGTTAAAGATGGGGAAGTCACATATGCTAATCATGGAAATTCCCTAATTATTCAAAAGAGTTTGAGTATTGTTTGTGAAGATGGAGAAGATTGGCTGAGAAAGAATATCTTTCACACTAAATGCACTTGTCATGGAAAGGTATGTGATGTCATTATCGATAGTGGCAGCTTTGAGAATGTTATAGCAACTTAAATGGTGAAGAAGTTAAAGCTCAAAACAGAGCAGCATCCTCAGCCTTATAAACTTTCTTGGCTTAAAAAGGGAAACAAGATTGAGGTAAACACACGTTGCCTTATTTCATTTTCTATTGGGCATAAATATAAAGATGAAATTTGGTACGATGTTGTTCATATGGATGAGTGTCATTTGCTTTTAGGTCGTCCTTGGTAGTACAATTGAATGGTTGTTCGCAATGGCTATAAGAATATTTATACTTTCATTAAAGATGGAAGTAAAGTCATTTTGGGTCCTTCAAAGGTAGAGAAAAATTATAAACCTATCAAATGAGTGAAAAACAATTTACTGGTGCTATATTTAGTGGTAGTAAAGTTTATATTTTGGTGGTGTTTGTGGAAAATGAAGATAGTAATGAGCCGCCTTTGATTATGAAATATTTTCTTAAAGAATTCTCTATTGTTGTTCCAGAAGAATTACCACATGGCGTTCCTCTTATGAGGGACATTCAACATTACATTGATCTTATTCCTGGTTCTGTACTACCAAATAAAGTGGCTTATCGAATGAATCCAAAGGAGCATGAAGAATTATAGAGGCAAGTTGATGATGAGCTTATAAGGAAATGGTTGGTGAGAGAAACCAAAAGTCCTTGTGCCGTTCCTGCCTTATTGGTACCAAAGAAAAATGGATTTTGGCGTATGTGTTTTGACAGCAGAGTAGTGAATAAGATAACGGTTGACTATCGTTTTCCTATTCCACGCCTTGATGATCTTCTATACCAGCTCTATGGTGCTATATTTTGTTCTAAGATCGATCTCCGATCAAATCAGAATGAGATGTGGTGACGAATGGAAAATGGCTTTTAAAACGAGGGATGAACTTTATGAATGGATGGTTATGCCATTTGGTCTATCTAATGCCTCAAGCACTTTCATGTGGCTGATGAATCATATTTTTAAGCCTTTGATTGGAAAATTTGATGTTGTGTATTTTGATGACATTATTGTGTACAGCCAAGATGAAAAATAACATTTGGAGCATCTTCGCCAAGTCTTCGAGATTTTGAGAAATCAAAAGCTTTATGTCAACTTAAAAAAGCGTGGGTTTTTTATTGATAGCCTCGTCTTTTTGGGCTATGTTGTATCAAAAGATGGGATTAAAATGGATCTAAGCAAGGTGGAGGCAATTTTAAGCTGGCCAATTCCTAAATCGCTACATGACATCCAAAGTTTTCACAGTTTGCTTCTTTTTATCGATGATTTATCAAAGACTTTAGTACAACTGTTGCTCCGATAACTGAATGCTTGAAAGAAGTAGGTTTCAAATGGACCAAAGAGGCATAAGAGAGTTTTGAAATCATCAAGAGAAAGGTAACCGAAGCACTTGGTCTGTCACTTCCAGATTTTAGCAAGATGTTTAAAGTTGAGTGTGATGCCTCTAATACTGGAATTGGTGCTGTACTCAGCCAACAAGGGAAATCAATAGCTTTCTTTAGTAAAAAATTGAATGACTCCCGCTAGAAGTACTCAACTTATGACAAAGAGTTGTATGCTACTTGCCGGGCTTTGAACCATTGGAGTCAATATTTGCTTTCTAGGCCATTTATCAATAGTAAGCAGAAGCTTAATAGAAAACATGCCAGATGGGTGGAGTTCCTTCAAGCTTACAATTTTACCATCAAGCATAAATCGGGTGCTCAGAATTTTGTGCCTGATGCGTTAAGTCAAAAACATTGTTTTCCTCTATGGAAGTGAAGATTGTAGGCTTTGAAATTTTAAAAGAGCTATACAAAGATGATTCTTTCTTTGGCAGAATTTGAAAAGAATGTGAGAATGGATCATATGATCAGTACCAATTACATGATGGTTTTCCTTTCAAGGGGAATCATTTATGTATTCCTCAATGTTCTTTGAGGGAATCTATTATCATGAAGGCATATGGCAGTGCTATTGGAAGTCACTTTGGAAGGGATAAGACGTTAGCTTGCTTGCAAGGAAATTTCTATTGGCCAAAGATGGATAAAGATGTTGTGCGTCATATGCAGAGGTGTAAAATCTGTCATATAGCCAAAGTCCATGGTCAAAACACAGGCCTATACAATCTTTTACCAGTCCCTAAAGCTCCTTGGGAAGATGTTAGTCTAGACTTTGTTGTTGGGTTGCCAAGGACTTAAAGAAACAAAGACTCTGTCATGGTGGTGGTTGAACGATTCTAAAAAATGGCTCCTTTTGTTTCGTGTAACAAAACATTAAATGCCTCTCATGTGGCTGATTTGTACTTCAAAGAGATTGTGAAGCTACATGGAATTTCGAAAACCATTGTCTCTGATCGGGATTCAAATTTTTTGAGTCACTTTTGGCGCACTCTTTGGAGGAAGTTAGGAACCACTCTTAAATTCAGCTCTTCTCATCATCCTCAAACTGATGGTCAGACTGAAGTTATGAATCGAAGCTTGGGAAATCTCTTGAGAAGATGTAGGCAAGAACATTCATCAATGGGATCTTATTTTACCTCAGATTAAATTTGCTTACAATCATTTCATATATTAAACTACTGGTTCAAGTCCCTTTGAAGTAGTTTATGGTAAGAATCCAATCAATCCTTTGGATTTGGCTCCACTTTCGACTGCTTATCAATTTAGTGGAGATGCTGAAGAACTCTCTAAAAGTATTAAAAAGGTGCATGAGCAAGTTTGAGACAGAATTTTGAAGAAAAATGACAAATATAAAAAATTTGCAGAGAAGCTTCGAAAACATGCTAAGTTTCATGAAGGAGAATTGGTTTGGGTTCATCTTAGAAAAGATCATTTTCCACCTGGTAAGTATGCTAAACTTAGACCAAGGGCTGATGGACCATTTAGAGTGTTGCAACGCATTGGTGATAATGCTTACAAGATTGAGCTACTAGATGGCTATAGTGTTTCGTCAACATTCAACATATCAGATTTGTCTCCTTATCGTGAAGAAAATGATCAAAACTTGAGGTTGAATTTTTTTTTAACAAGGGGAGATTAACACAGGGGTGTTTGAAATATATGGTATTCAAGTCATACCAAGTGCAGCTCAAGTTCTTATATTAATCAAGTAAGCAGAAATGATGTGCAGGAGGGGTATTTTTGGGAATTAAATTGTACTGCATGAGATCGAATTAATTTTTGAGCCATACATCATTGGAAAGATATTTCTGTTAGCTTTCCAATGAATTTTACTAATCTAAATTTGGAGTTTTTTACAGTAAGTTATGATCAGTTAAGTGCAGACTATTCAGATTTGAGTCAACAAGAATATTTCTAGACTTGGGACAGTTTTTAAATCTCTTTTGCCGAATTTTAAGAATACCAATGTTTTATTAATGTCTAGTTTTAATGTTAGTCTTAGAAGTCAAGTCATTTGAAGGGTTTTTTTTTTAATAAACCTATGTTTGGAGGGTTGTTCCAAGAAAAGTTATTTAAGCTTATGTAATTGTAACCAAAAAAAGGAGGAATTGATATAGTACTAAACTTTTGAGTTATTATCAAACTCTATATCTCTTTGTTAGATTCCATTGAGTAGTGAGTATTTTAAGCCCTGTATCCTTACCTTAACAACTTTAGGTGTTGAAGCTTTTTCTTTAAGTATCCTTTTGTTATTTGCTTTGGTGGTGAGCTTGTGATTTCTTGGGTGTGTGACGTGTGTTTTCTCATATATTATGTCTGGTGTCAATGAGTAATGCTTGAAAATTGTTTCTTTGTCAAATGATGGGAATTAAGTTTATGAAATAAAGTAGATATCACTCTTTGATTGAATTATTGAAAGTGATTGCCTTATGACTAAAGTTAAAGCCCAAAAATAAATCTGAAGATAATCTCAACGGTGTGATTGAAACAAATAAATAAGATCGTATTAAAAAATGAGTTGTGCTACAGGTATCTCTCTAAAATTCACTTTTGAAAAATTTTATTTTAATAATCGAACAACCCTTCTAAATTATAAAAACTAACACTTACGTGGTTGTTACCTTTTATATGTAAATTTCCTTGACATTGCTTATGATGTTAACTTTCATTCTTTCTCCTCTCAAACATTTACTTCCCTTTCTCAAAAAGGAGTGGTTATTTCGACTTAAACTTTTGCCTTAAAATTTTGATACAAAGTTTGAGTCATTGATCTTACACAATGTAATGGTGGATATTAAAAATAAAAATAGTTTAGAGTTCAAGTTTCAAAGTAAGAGGAAAGACAAACCTTGTCCGGCCTGAGAATACTTTCACGAGCCAGGCTTAGCTCAATATAAGCTTGAGCTTTTTGATTTGGACATATCATGCAATTTTTTTTTCATTTTTTTGATAAACTTATAGTTTTTATATTATTTTATAAAATTCCTACAATTATAACAGACTCCAACCTCCATCTTATGGATAAAGAGAGATAATGAAAATAACTTAAACTTTTAGTAAATTTTGTTTCAATAAGATTAGACTCGAAAAGTTAAGATTGAAGAAAATTCAGTTGGATTATTGACAGAGCTTTATATTTCTCATAAAACCCCTTTCTTTATTTTCCTATTCAAATATTTTAAAATATATATATATATATATATATTCTTATAAGATGTATTTGTGCTTAAGTTAAGTCTTACAATATTTATATGATAATCTCGGCTGATCATATTTCATATCATTTATGACAAAAACTAAATATATGGCATTACTCTTAAACAAATAATACTAAATATAAAGGAAAAAAGGAGAAGAAAGATATTAAGGCAATAAATAAAGTATTCAACACACATATTTCAATTCCTGGAATGCGGCAGTTACGGGCAATAATATCCGGTATTCAGATTTATTGCCCATTGCTTTTAAAGTATTAATTAAAATCCGTTTTTAAGAATATTTCTCCTCTTATTATATAAGATCTCGATTATAACTTATACCCTTTAAAAATAAAATATGGAAAAGACATCTTGTATTGTAGCTTTCTTGACCTTCCTTTTTATCATCGCTTCTTGTTAGTCTTTCTTAACATTTTTTTATTTAAAATGTATTTTCTCTTATATATATATATATTACAACATATTGAATTCATAACTAAAAATTACTATTGGCAGGTGAATCACTCACTACAGATATAGGTGATACTGCAGCAAGTCATCAACAAAGATCAAAATGTCATGTAAACAATGACTGCTTAAGCAAATGTCCAGGTGGCGGCATCTGTGTGGATAACAGCGACTATATCTGCTTACCACAAGTGAGACAATTTAAAGAATTTCCAAAACAGGGCGTTGAAGGACCAGCTGATCAAGCTGATCTTGATGCAATCTTGCCTTTAACTAGTTGTTCATACGACCGTGAGTGCACTAAGTATTGTAAAGATCATAGAGGCAAATGTATAAATGGGGAGTGCACATGTCGGGAAGGTCCAGAACAGACTGTTCTTAAAGGAGTCTTCCCTTCAGCTGCTTGTTCTCATAAAAGTGATTGCACCAAGTTTTGTCCTCCCAAATGTGGATTGTTTATATGTTATAAAGGAGCATGCTTATGCGAGTGTTTTTAGTTATGGCTCGAGAAAGATAGTACTTATAGAACTAAGATCTTCTTCTAATTTTTTTCCCTTCTAGCCCTTCTTATTTTTCAATGATTGGTCAAATGTGTATATTCATTGAAAAAATTGACTGAATTATCACACACTTAATTAATCGTTAAAAATGAAAAGAGCTAAAAGAGAAAGAAATTAGGAAAAAACCTTTGTCCGTACTTATTTTCTTAAATAATATTTTAATTAAGCCTAGCTTCTAGCTGGCTTTGTCATTTCTTATTGTCACCGGCATGATCATGATCTTCGTAATCTGCATCATGGTTATGTATTGAAAAGTAACATTCTAGAAGTACAAACATACGTTGGTATTTTTTTTAATAATTAGAAATTTTTCATATATATATATTCAATGAAACTTTACTGGGAATATGAACCGCTGTTTGAGATGCCAATCAGCCTGATATGCCCATTAACACATATGTTTATGAATTGTTCAATGACGACAAGAGGCCTGAGACCCATTTCCCAAAAAAACTAGGGTTTTTTTTTTCACCAATGGAACCTTTGTTTCTCCCTTAAGTATAGTGGCTCCTATCAAATTTTAGAAAATTCTTCTAGGGTCTTCTGTGTGGCAAATGATGATGCAGATTCTGATAATTTGTGAAATGGCTTGAACTGGGCTTGTGGGCTGACATCAAGAGATATGCTTCTAAGCAACATCAAGAGATATGCTTCTTATGCTTGTAATGATTATAATGAAAAGATGCGTAGTGATTATTATCAAACGATGCATAGTATTGGTGGAACACGCAATTAGCTTCGATGTTACTGCTATGACGAATACTAATGATCCCAGTGAGTTGCACTTTCTTTTTCATCATCATATTTCAAGTTATTGCTTGCATAAAATTTTTGTTTTAATCTTATTCCAGATTTGGTTATTTTTAGAAGAACACTTGCAAAGCATTTACTTCGCAATTATATGTAAAGCCTTCAAGTCATTCTATTGTTTTGTGGGAAAAAAGAGAAAAAAAAAACATTTACCATTCTTTTGTGTAGCAAAGAACAATCTGATAATGGGTTCATTTGATCCATTGCCAATAACTCTAGTATTGCTTCAGAAAGTTATTTCTTTCATCATTTTACCATATGAACAAAAATTGAGTTTATAGTTATAGTATGGATAGATATCTCATTAACATCAAAAGTAGAGGAGAAAAGTTTTGTGCTTCTCCCTGTAGCTATTTTCTGATTGAGACTGCTGTTGGAAAATATAGGATTAAAAAAGTTATTTGTTGAAAAGTCAATCAATTTAGTGTTCAAATTGGTTGGTGGCACACAATTGGCAAAGATGAAATGCTTATTTTCAAGGTTGGCATCGAAGCCATTAAAATTAAAAAACAATGGTTGATTTTGGTTGCCATGCTTAAAGATTTTTTAGAGAAGAATAAAATCATGCATGATAGCCAAATTTTATATATGATCATCCTACGCTTAAGAGAATTTCAAAGTCAGAGAGAAATAATTCATTAGAGAATTATTGTGAGAGTGAGCAATTGGAGAGTGTGGATAATTGAGAGTTATTTTTTTTTTCAAGTGTGTATAAGAGTACTGGTGTATTTGGGTTCTGAGAAGTGAGTTTATTTGCTTAAATATTGTACTATACATAATTGCTAATAATATAATTATTTTCTCTTGCTCCTGTAGACGTAGACTTAATCACCGATCCACGTTAAATTCTTGTGTCATTTATTTTCTATAATTATTTAGTACACTTGATTCCGCATTCCGCGCGCAATATTATTTACCCCTTATGACTGGAATCATATTTAGATATAATGCATGGCTACAATTTTCTGATTTTGCTAATAGGAGCAATAAATTTATAGTCTCTGGATCGCATTGGCGCTATTTTCACCGTTGCTTATACTGAGCAAACTATATCTGCCTTTTATGTCATGTCCTTCTATTTATTTTTCTTATATTTTTTCTGATTTCTATGTCATCGGTTACTTTCTTGCAGGTTACAGATCCTGTATATATGCAGGAAGGTGAGAATTTGAATTTATTTACATTAAACTGTCCTGAATTAAAAACCGTAATTCTATTTATTTATCTATTACGGGTAGCTCTAAACATCTAATATCTTGAAACAACACTAATTCAAGTAGGAGAGGGGGTTTGTGCCTCTTGTGGCGTCCGGAGCTGTAAGCCCGTTCGGAGGGGCTACAAACCTGCCCTTTCCAGAATTCATTTACTGGTATCAGCAACATTTCTGGCTCTAATGCTCTGACGACATTTATTAGTTAAAGCAGCAATAGTTATTGCAATCAATGAAGTCGTGCAAATGCAGAAGCTAAAACAAGAATTTACAATGCAGTGAAGTCATAGATAATGTACATATTGAAAATAGTTCAATAGTGGCTTGTTCTCTTGTCTTCTTTATGTATTTTCCATTTCGTTTACAAATCTTGCTTTATCTCAACATTGTTTTCCTTTTTCATTTTTCTTACTCGAATTTTGTCTTTGTCTTTATCTCTTCTCTAGCACATATTTTCGATGTCATGCCTATGTATAATCCTGAATGTGGTTAGTAATTAAGCTTCCAATATTTGGGACAGACTAATGATCTAGCTTTTTAGCGTATAAACATTGAAAATGTGTTTTAGACTATAAAAATTATTTTCTCTGCTTATGTTTCCATGGCAATTCTATTATAATTGTTAATTCATCATGATCTTGTTTCTTTTAACAACTTTAAAGTTTGATACTTCTTGATGCACAATATATTAATAGTTTAAAGCCATTTCATAACATAAAAGTAAATATATTAAAATTTATATTATTTTGAATATAATGTGAAATCTATTTAACCTAAAGTTTTACTTAAAATCTTTATAATAAATACAAATATATTCTTAAAATAATATAATAATTTTTATATTGTAAAAGTGTGTGTGGTGACTGGTTAGTTAATTAGGTTTTAGTTTTAGATTCAAATGATTTTTTCTTTTTTAATCCTGTGTGTCTGTCCAATTAGATTTTTGGATTGAGTTAAGTTAAACTCGATCCAATACAAATGGATTGGCTAAAATCCCACCCGATCGTATTGGAGTCTTCATCCTTATCTGATTTGAACCTGAATTTTTCGGATGGAGTCGGATCGGATTATTTACCCACCATTAATATAATGATCTTGATTTTGATTCATAATGATTATTGTTAAAAGGAATCTTAAATTAGGATCATAAAAATAAATGATTCTTATATACAAAGAAAAAAAAATCAAAAATCCCATTTCATTTTTTGAAATAATCATTTCTCCCTCATACTTTGAAACTCATCAAAATCTGAATAATGATAAAAAATTCTTTTACAATTTTACCCATATGTATAGTCTAAAAGAATCAATATGGTCATATCTATAAGACTCAATGAAAGAAATGGAGGAGGCTATTCTCATGTGTATTCATAGAAACATTGTCATATATACACACACACACACACACACATTACACGGGTGAATTATACATAATGATTGAGAAGATTTAATTTGCTCCCCGTTGATAGTGGTTGTAATGGCTCGTTGATTTTATTGGAAGAGTTCCTTTCTATCGAGATTTCATTCCAAATGAACAAAATATCCCCATTTCATTTTTGTCTTATATAGGACTTCTCCTTTCTTATAAAAATATTGCCAAAACGATAAAGCATATTCAATAATTCCAATCTACCAATGAGCCTAAAAGAAATAGAGAAGGCTACTCTTAAGTTGGCTTTCTTGGCCACATTATACATTGTTGTATTCTATGAATCATTATTCACAATGCCAATCGCTGAAGCTAAGGCAATGAGCCAAGAAATTTCATGTTCAAACGATGGTAAGTGCACTCGGGGAGGTAAAACAGACTGTTCTTGAAGATATCTCACCTTCTACCACTTGCGTTTGTGACATTGATTGCATCACGTCTTGCGCTTTTGAGTGTGCACTAATTAGATGTAATGAAGGAGTATGCTTTTGTGAATGTTAGATATGAGAAATATACTACAGTTATATCTTCTGATGATAAATAAAAGCCTCTTATTGGCCAGTCCTCATATAATATTAAATCAGTTGGCATGATTCTTCAATGATTTATGTTTGGAAGTTTTCGTATTTGCTTATCCTAAGTTTTGTCTACTTGCCTTTATTTATATTCTTACATTTTGATTGTTGATATTATCAGTTATCACTGATTCATATAAAAACTAAGGTAAAATTCAAAGTAAGACTGGATGTACAACTATACAAGTGACAAACAATCTTATCCATATTTCTTTATTGCATTATATGCCATTCTTCTTAGTTATGAACATTGCTTAGTTGAGTTTCACTTATCAAGGCATAAATTATACCACCAAATAAGATTAAGCATCAAGCTCCAAGCTGCCAATCAACCTAAAAGAAATTAATGGTCATTTAAATTCTCTAAGAATTGCTTATAGCAGCAAGCAGAACACGAATCATAAATTATTTCATTAATTATGATAACTTGAATGAATAAAATACAAGGCTTTGTGAACTTATATATGCGAGAAAAAATAATAAATTTAGCCTAAGGGGCAACATTTGAAATAATAGAAAAAATTGATCTATTAATATAGCAATCATCAGCCAATTATTTATAGTTTTTAGAAATGCCATTTTTTTATGCTCATGTATTGACATTCCTTTGTGTAATCATTCAACCAGCTCAAAAATCCAACTTATCTTCCACCTTAGCTGGTTGTAGATGAGAGTAGCTTAGGTGGCATGCTAGCTTAGACTTAATGTCAACTACTGACTTTCTACAAGTGCTGCTTTCAATACCCTCTATCAAACTTAAGGTCTTGTCAAAGACCTTGAGTTTGCTCCTGAAATGACTAAATTTACACTATGGTAGTAGCTTGATTAAAATGTCTACAATCTGGTTAAAATGTTTGTAATCTGATCTCTGTTGGCTACATAGTTTATCTTTAGTTCTCTTTTTGTAATTTTATCTCTAATGAAGTGAAGATCTATCTCAAAATATTTGGTTTTTGAGTGTACATAGGATTGGCAGCTATAGCTCCTCCACTTATACTATCACTCAAAATCAATGAAACATTTTTAACTTCTATTGTGAGCTCACTGAGTGTTGAACCGATCCAAGTGATTTCAGTGCTACGTAAAGCCATAGCTTTGTGTTTTGACTTTACAGTGGATCTTGCAACCATACCATGTTTTCTTGAACTCCATACTACCAAATTATCTCCTAAGTACACACATTAGCCACTAATTGATCTTCTATAATTAAGATCACTAGCCCAATCTGCATCTGTGTAGGTAATTGGGTCAAATTACTCTGATTTTTTAAAATATAAATACATGTTCATTGTCTTCTTGAGATACCGCAACACTCTCTTGCATATTATCCAATGTGATTGTCTGGGTCTGACATAAATTGACTTAGCTTGTTTACTAAGAAAGCAAACTCAAGTCTTGTAAGTATTGTATATTGCAAACTCTCTATCACACTTTTATATAATGCAACATCATGAAATTTAACTCATTCATTTCTTTTTAGCTTTTCTGAAGTTCTAAAAGGAGTCTTTATACCCTTGCAGTCAATCATCTATACTTTTGCCAGAAAATCTTAAACATACTTTGTTTGAGAGTAAGATTGTGTATTGATTTTTAATGACTTGTATCCCAAGAAAGAAATTTAAAATCTCTAAGATCTTTTAAGGAAAAATTTCTATTTAAGTCTCTCACCACTTTTTCAATGCCTTTGTTGGTGTTACCAGTGATTTATGTCTTTGTTCTTTTGAAAAACAATGATTTTTATCTCATTTGGAGTTCTCAAATCCTTAAGAGTTTAAAGCACCTTTTAGCTTATCAAACTATGCCCTTGGAGCTTGTCTTAATCCATACAAGGCTTTCTTTAACTTGTATATATGGTTTGGCTTGCTTTTGCCTTAAATTCCCTCAGACCATGGCATGTGCATTACCTCTGTCAAGTCACCATTTAAGAATGCATTATTTATGTCCACTTGTCTCAGCATCTAATTATTATTCACTACTAAGTTCAAAGCAATTATGATTGTTGCAGCTTTAACCACTAGCCTGAATGACTCCTTGTAGTCAAGACTAGGAATTGGTAAAAACTACTTTGCAATAAGCTTAACTTTATATTTATTAATGGTGTCATCTAGATTCTTATTCACTTTATATACCCATTTGTTTCCAATTAAGTTTTGATTTTATTTGTTCGGTATTAAGGTCCATATTTTATTTTTCATGAGGGCATTATACTTATCCTCTATTGCCCTTTTCCAGTTTTGTTATTTTAAGGCTTCAGTAGTGTTTAAAGGAAGAGGATGCAAGATTTAGTACAATTTAAGTTTGAAGATGCAAGCTTTAGACCTTATTATCATGAGGTGTAAAGGCAAGATTTTTTGTATGAGCAGGTTCTGAGTATTTATTTCTGAGGCTGTGGTGGGAATATGAATATCTTCTAATCTGTTTGGTTAAGGCTGGTGAGATGAGTGAGATAAAGGTGGGCGATTACTTTATACTGAGTCAGTGTCTAAAGTGTGTTGCATTTCATTTTAGACAGAATTTAGGGTGTGGTCTATGGCTTCAACAATGTCTTGAGAGTAGTTGTGAGCCACTGTTAACTATGAGAGATCATGAGGATTGTTAAGAGAGGACACAACTTGGAATCTTTCAAAAAAAGCAATAACATCATATTCACTTGTAGACTTTTGATAATAGAAATTCAGATACTTTGAAAATGGAAAAGAATTTTTATTGAATTTGACACTAACTGAAATGTAGACTATACTTGAGTTATTCACGCAAACATACCTTTTATGAGCAATGCTGACTCCTAATAAGATATATTTAGAGTTGTAAAAATCAAACTTATGTTCGTTATAAAATCTTAAGAAGGGAAAACATTTACAACCAAAAACTTTTAGTTTTAAGTAATATGGTTTCAAAGAATATAACAGTTCAAATGGCATCTTGTTCTTAAGTACAGGTGATACAAGTCTTTTGATAATAAGGGTAGCATAACTAAAAGCTTCTTGCCAAAATTTTAAAGGCAATTTGGCTTGAGCTAGCAATGTGAGTCTAGTTTTAGCAATGTGTCTATGTTTCCTCTCAACCTTTCCATTTTGTTCATGTAAATAAGAGTATAAGTGTCTAAGAGTTATTCATTCTCTTTTAAAATATAGTTCAAATTCTTTGAATTCACCTTCTATGTATGTTTGCAGTGCTTTAATTTTTAGGTTCAATTGTTTTTCTATTTAATTCTTGAAAACAATGAATGTATCAAGTGCTTGAGATTTTACTATTATAAGGTGTAGCCAAGTGTATCAAGTTTTGTCATCGACAAAGGATATGTAGCATCTATGTCCACAAGTTGAAGGAATTGGTCCTGGTCCCTATAGGTTAGTGTGAACCAGTTCTCATGTTGTTTCAGTTTTGGTTTTAGTGCTTTTGAATTGTTGTTTTGATTGCTTTCCATACTGGCATGCACAACAAAATGAAGAAATAATTTTTTTATTCATTTTAAGTTGATTACAAGACAACAAGGTGTTTTTAAGAGCTAATACATTAGGATGTCCCTGTTTAAGATGTAAAAAATTAATCTCTTTTTCAATTTTTGAAATACTACTATTTAAGTCAATATTGATATTGACTAACTCACAAACAACTACTGGAATTGGAAGACAAGGTAGGCATTAGATTACTAATAAAATTTATTGACTTAGATACTAAAGATGTTGATAGTAAAGCAGTATATGAACTTTTATTTTTGCTCAGGTGAGCAGGTGCACACAATAGCTTATATAGCCCATCTCTAGCTACTTCTTTCACCAGAATTTTCCTCTACCTCTTATCCTTAATGAAACAAGTAGATTTTTGAAACTCAATATTAATATCATTATCGTACAACAATTTGAAGATACTAATGAGGTTTTTAGTAATGTCAAACACACATAAGATATCATTCAATGTAATGTATTCATGTGGATTATAAGTGGGTAAAACAGAGGAACCAATATAAGAGATTAAGAGTTTTTCACCATTTCCGACAGCCAATTTGTCATTATCTTGATATTCAGAGTTTACGTTGATGTTTCCAAGTGCATTGGTCACATGGTTTGTGGCTTCATTGTCAGGGTATCAGGCTCTACTACTTTAGCCATCTGTTGTAACAACATATGCACCTTTTAATTCTCTCCTTATGTTTTGTTGTGGTATATAACTTTTTTTAAATATGTGCCAACATTCAACAGCTATGTGCCCCATTTTCTAGTAAATTTGATATGGTCCTTTTGGATCTGAACCATCATCATTAGCTATAACCTTACCTTTGCCCTTATCTTGAGAGTTTTAATTTCCTTAGTTGTTACGAAATTTACTCAAAGGATTTCTAAATACTATGCCAGGATTTTGATTAGCAGCCCTATGATGGTTACCCCAATTTCTTTTCCCATTTCTCATTTGTGTAAAATTAGCCTCAATAACCTCTAAGCTTAGGTTTTATTATATTCTGTTTTCTTGGCTAAGCAATTTTATGAGTGAAGGACTTTCTGGCATTGAATTGATGTTAGTAATTACTGAGTCATATTAAGGTCTTAACCTAGCTCGCACACATATAATAAAATCATCATCACTTATATTGTTTTCACCTGCACTAGGTGCATTTAAGATGGAATTCATCCTAAAATAGTAATCATCGATGGTAAGTGAGCCATTTTAATGGTTTGAATATGGGTTCTAAGATACAATATTCTTGCTCTTGTTCTAACACTAAATTGATTATCAAGGGTTGTCTAAACCTCATAGGAGGTAGAACAATCTTTATTGAGTGATAAAAGGAACCAAGTCAGCAGCACATGGTCTTATTTCTTCTAAATTTGGTATTTCGGGTTAGGTGTTGTTATGGTAGTTTAATTTGGTCAGGGGCCTATAAAAACTTTAGGGGGGCAAACATGGCTGCCATCCACAAATCATTTAAGCTTATTGGCACTTATGTTGGAGATCACTTGTAACCTCCAAAGCATGAAATATTTTTGAGTAAACTTGGTAGAAGTGGTAAAAACATAGGTGTTGCTTGTGATGTGCTGAGTGGTTAATTGCTTTATGGTTGCTAAGTTTCTACCGTTAAGGCCAAAGTTTTGATGTTCAACATTTGGTGATGAGTTCTAGTTTTCATATTAATTCAAGTTATTTACTTAATCACTTGGATCCATTTGTGCTTGATTCATATTTATTTATATGTTGCTATTGCTTGCCATAGCTCAAAGTTAGCTCTAATGCTAACTTAAATTCTCTAAGAATTGCTTATAGCAGCAAGTAGAGCGTGAATCACAAAATATTTTGTTAATGATGATAACTTGAATGAATAAAATACAAGGCTTTATTCACTTATATACATGAGCAAGAACAATACAGTTAGCTTAAAGGGCAACACTGAAAACAACGGAAAAAATTTGTTCATGAATATAACAATCATCAACCAATCAATTGCAGCTTCTAGAATTGTCATTTTCCATGCACATGTGCTGACATTCCTCTGTGTAACCATTCTTCCAGCCCAACCAATCCAAACACATCTTCCACCTCAGCTGGTTGCAGATAAGAGTATCTTAGGTGGCATGCCAGCTTAGACTTAAGGTTAATTGTTGTCGTTTTACAGATGCAGCTTTCAATACGGTGAACACAAATCTAGAAGTTAGTTTTCTTGGCCACCTTCGTTGCTACATTGTGTTAGTCTCTCAATTTCTTCACGTTTATTTATTTATTTATTTATTTTTCGTGCTATTGATGTGTTTATACACTGACCTATTTGCTTACATACATAAAGTATCTTAGTGAAATTGTATTTTATTGCAGATTATTCATCTTAATCATGCCAATGCCTGAGGCTAGGCCATTAAAAGCCAATAATTTTCATGCTTATATGATCGTGGGTGCAATAAACATTGTGAAGATCAGAGAGGAAAAATGTATAAATGGAGGCTGCATGTGTGGGGAAGGTCTAGAACAAAATTTTCTTGACGCTATCTTGTCTTCTAAACTTGTTTAGTTGTTCTCACAATAGTGATTACACCAAGTTATGTGCTTCCAAATGTAGAATAGTTAGATGTGATGGAAGAATATACTTTTATGAGTGTATGTTAGTGCCCAAAGAAAGATGGTATTAATATCTCTGGCTTATTGTAAGCCTATGATACAGATGTGTATCTACAAATAGGATAAGGTCCATGATACAAACTCTTAAAATAATTAATTATTTATTTTATTTACATAGTTTTATGGTGTTGATTAATTTTGAATTAGTCAAAAAGTTTTACTCGTTTTATGGAACTATATATAAGTAGTGGAGTATAATGTGAAAACACGCTGAGTTTTACTAATTTTTAGATTGTAATGTTAAATAAATTTTATTATATAAAGCTTTATGTTATTCAATAAAAAATGTTATGAGTTTATTATTTTGGCAATAAATTATATTTGAGAGTTTATTGATTTCTTGAATAACCAATAATTATTGGAGGCCTGAGTTTCCTGGAATTAACCTTATTTTTCATCTATTTTTTTTTGTTTTATTTTATTTGTCCTTATAATTTTTAATGTTTATATCAGACCCTCTCTTTATTTATTTATTTTTTCTCAAATTGCTTCTTTTTATTTTATGAAATATTAAGATTTAATTTTATATTTATTTTTTCATTTTATTAATAATTAAACCAACTTTTTCCAATAGATTATAAAGGCAAGAAAAAAATAATAATAAAGGCTTTAATCTTTAATTTGAGAAACTATAATCAAGTGATTAGTGGTTGATGTTAAAAGTCCAACACCAATTTCATGATCCAAGCTAATTACATTTATCCAAGCCAAAATTCAAAGCACAATTAATAGAAGATTCAAAAATTGTGTAGAGAATGAGAGATATTTCTAATCTAGAAATATTAAACACTGGTTAAATTATGTAAATCTAGAAACTCTTGAATATTTGTTGATATTTGTAAAATGCAATTGTTAAATTTTTGCAATTTAATATTTATGTGGTTTGTATTAGTTCTAAGATACTATAAATACCCCTAGGCTCTTTATTGTAGGAATAAATAATTAGTAAAGAATTACAAGAGAGAAAATCCTAGTATAGATATAATTTCCTTACTTGCCGTTCCATTTTATGCACTTTAAAGAAGCATTATTTTCTATTTCATCGGCTATTGGTAAGCCATTGCGAATTGACCAAGCTATTGCCTCCTCAGCTTGCCCTTCTATAGCTAGGGTATTAGTAGAGCATGATGTTACTTAACCCCCGTTGTCGCAGATTCAAATCAGTATGGGTAATTCTGGATTTTGGCACAATTTAATTTTTAGAAAATCTCACTCTACTGTACTTCATGCAACCACCTTAACCATGCAGTTAAGATGTGTTATGTGGCCAATTTGAGGCTCTGTCTCCAACGACCTATAAAGAACTTACAAACTAGAGTAGAAAATGCTAGAAGTCAGGAGTTTTGCTATAAGATACTCCACAACCTCCACTCTCAGATACTCCACGACCGGAGCCTTTAATCACTAAGTAGATTGTGCATGCTGGGTTTCTAATTAGGATTTTACCTACAAAGGACCAAGCTAACACTACAAACTCTATTGCCATTCAGAAGTCGATTGCTCATCATTTCTCCCCTATGAAGCATTGGTGAGCATAATCCACATCTTCGTCGGGCATCCATTGGCTTCCGATCTACAATAGATGATATTTGCACAATAATTATGGATGGGAGTATAGATTTTAGGCGTGTTATGAGCTACAATTCTCAAACCAATGAGGATAGTAGTTCTGAAGAGCATCTGTCAAATAATGATTACTTTTTGTTTGCACCTAAGGATACCGAGAAAATTAACCCTAGCTCCGATTTTACTATTACGAGTTAACATTCGAAGAATGGCATTAGTCATTTTTAATATGTTTCTTATATTAGGCTATGCCTTAATTTATTTCTTTACTATTGTATTTATTGTTCTTGCTTAGAAGTTTTGGTTTATGTCTTTCTCTACATGTATTTTTTACTATTCATTTTAAATGACAAGAAGGGTTCCACATAACCCCCCTACTTATATGGTGGTTTAAAATTTAAAAAAAATAGGAGAGAAAAAAATAGAGAGCCATGAGTTTTGTAGTATTTCTCTTGTAAAATATCAATAAAGTCATTCAATTTAGCAAATCTCTTCTGTTGTCCTAATAGTTTCAGTTTTCAACAGTTTAATCCTCTCTATTTTACAACAATTGATATTAGAGCGAGGTTAGTCGGGGATCGTCATAATCATGTTTTCGAAAGTTTACAACAATCAAGGACTATCGTGGAGAAGCTATAAGAATACAACTATGATGATCAAGGATCATTTAGTGGAGCTTCGTTGAATCGTGAAAAGTCTGAAACTCTGCAAGTTCATTAGTAATGATCAAGCTTGCTTGGTATTGTCAAAGTTTTGCAAACATGATGGGTGACCTTTAAGTAGTTAGCAAAGTAAAGAAGCTAAAAACAAAAATTAGAATATGTGGGCAACATTAATGAAGTCATACTTATAAAGTCAGGATCTTTAGGAGATCTTGTGATAACAATTTAATACATATAATTTTTTCGAATAAGAATAACACACGCCTACAACTTCTGGAGAATGAGTTATTGTTAATTTCACAAAAAACATAACAATAGACGAGTACTTCAACATGATAAAGTTCCTATGCCATAAAATTTTTTAGTTGAATCCTACTGCTGTTATTTATGAATCTAAAATAAAGAGAATTATTATCCATGGTTTGAGGCTTAAGTTCAGGAGCTTTGTTACAACTATCCAAGGTTGGCCAACCTAACCAATAATTGAGGAATTTAAAAATTTATTTGCTGATCAAGAAGCGATTAACAAGATAAGTGGGGCCTCAATAAAGAATGATAAGAAAGCACTCTTTACCAAAAAAAAAAAAAAAGATATTGATTCAAATAACACATAGTGGTGGAGGATCTAAAGAAGATATTGATAAGTCAATACGTCACTAACCAGAAGGTAGCTCACAAAAAGAGAGACCACAAAACAATCTAAGCAATAATGGCCAATATAAATTAAAGAAGAAGCTTGAAAGACATTGTTATAACTGCAGAAAGAGGGGCCATACGGTAAAAGATTGTTGGTCTAAGACAAAAATCTGAGAAGAGTAATGCTATTACATTCAATAAAAAAAAAAAAAGATAATGATAAAGAATGGGAAGTTAAAGCATTAATTGACATAAGAAGAAGCTAGCACTTGCAGTCATAATACTTCGCTGATTAACTATTAAGTGATTGGATGTTGACTTAGAGTGCTTAAATCATATGATTAGTGACAATGAGAAGCTTCAAAACATGACAGAATACAAGATAGGCCGTGTAATAGTGACGACAAATAACTCGTGACTACCCATAGCTCATGTTAGCAATATAGTTCTAGCACCAGGATACAGTCCTCAAAAAGTGGGGTTTCGAGATATGTATGTTCTTAGTAAGAAGAAAAACCTATTATCAATATCATAACTAATATCTTCAAGTCATTACGTTTTGTTCGATCTTCTAGATATTAAGGTGTCTCAAAATCTAAAGATTGGGGACACTTATTATGGAAGTGTAAATACTACAGTCAGTTTATGTATTGTCAGTAAAGTCTAATTATATAGATAAGACTCGAAGGAATAAGATTGTAGATTTATGGCATGCTCAGTTGGGATATGTTAGCTATCACAAGTCAAAGATAATAGTGAATAAGTCAATGCTCAGAGGTCTACCTTAACTTGATGTGAGAATAGACACAATATGTACATGATATTGTGTACATATTATTCACTCGAACTTATTTGGGCTTGTTAGGCAACCTTCTATCTGTGGCATGCGATACATAGTAAATTTCATTGATGACTTACTATATATATTTAGGTCTTCTTTATGAAAGAAAAATCAGATAATTTTACACAGCGTAAAGAATTCAGAGACCTAACCAAATAAGAAGTAGGGAAAAAGGTTTGTTGCTTACAAACAGACATCGGAGGAGAGTATACATCACATGTGTTCTCCCAGTTTATTCGAGGCTATAAGATACTGCATCAGTTCACTTATGTCAATATACTACAACAGATTGGCATAATAGAACGATAGAACCAACATCTAGGGGGGAATTATTAGAGTATGATATATACAAATATTATGGCAGCTAGAGGAGATCTCTTCTTAGTTTGCATATACTAAATTAGTGGTAAATTGAAATAGAGACTTGTAATAAATAAAATCAAGACAAAATGTTAACATATGGATTTTCATAATTATAATTTTGATGATAACAGATATATTTTTGAATTGATTAAGCTTGGAAATTTTTGAATATCTTTTGAAAAGTAATTGAAAAATTTGGAATCCTTTAATATTGTTTAAAACTCTAAAAAATACTTATTTAAAAATGTATGAAATTATTTTTGGGCTTTAAAATAGTTTTGGAAAGAATTTAGGCAAAACTATAATTTTAAGAATGTTACACTGTAGCGAAACTATTTGGCACTATAGCTTCACGGCTAGTCGACAATAGATTTAGCCAGTCACCAATAAGGTCCAACGTACAACATATCTTGTTCAGAGATAACGACTAACTGACAACAAGTTAGTATGTTACCGATAAGGTCCAGAGTGCAACATAATCTGGTTGATATTAACGGCGATCCGATAACTTATAAATGGTTAACCGATAGGCTAACAACAAACTGAAAATTTTTAACGGCTAACCGAATGTTTGAAAAAAGCCCAACGGTAACCTGTTCAAGTCAAACGATGATCCGACAATAAGTTAACAGCAAACCATTAATACTCAAAAAGTCCATAACGGCTAGTTTTCAAACCAACTCTAAAAGAATTCATTCAAACTCAAATGAGGGAGGGACAACTACATATATCATTGAGCATTTAAGAGCAATCAAAGCTTAAGTTCTTGTAATCATATTATTCATACTTTGAGTATTCATCTTGTATTTGATTATTGAGTGTAAGTGAAGTTGTGTTGTAACTTCTTTTTTTGTAAATACAAAATTGGGTAATTGTAAGTGTATTTTTTAGGTTAAGAGACTGAGATTAATCTCTTCTTGTAAAGATTCATTGACACTTTAGAAGTCAAGTATAATCATTGTTAAAGCCTGGAGGCGCGCTTAGTGAAAATCTCAAGCCCAATGAGCTTGGAGGCATGGACATAGGCACAATTGGCTAAACCACGTAAAAATTCTTATCTTTGCATTTCTCTCATCTCTTATTATTTTATATTTGCTACACTTTAAACTTGAGTTTTTATAATTTAATTGAATTATTGAGAGTTAATTAAGTTTTAATATAGCAATATTTTTAGAATCCCAATTTATCCCCTTGGGTTACTTAGTTAGTGTTTCAATTAGCATCAAAGCAAAGTGCTCTTGTTATTGACTTAACAGTCTAGAGTTAACGATCTATGAAAACTCAATATGATTATACATTTAGAGAAGGACAATATACCACTAGGCCACCATTCTTTGATGGTAATGACTATCCTTATTGGAAAACTAGGATGAGAATTTACCTACAAACTTTAGACTATGATATTTGGGAGATTATTAATAATGGACTATTCATACTTACTATGAAAAATGAAAAGAGAAAGATATCCTCAAGTCATCCAGCTAATGGAGTGAGAAAGAGAAAAGAAAATTGTCTCTAAACTTCAAAGTCATGAATGCTTTATTTTATGCACTTTATAAGAAAGAATTTCATAGAGTGTCTAGTTGTGAGAGTACATAGGAAATTTGGAACAAACATAAAGTCATCTTTGAGGGAAAAAATCATTTAAAGAGTCTAAAATTAGTAGATACATTAGACAATATAAACTATTTCAAATGGAACAAAATGAAAATGTCTATGCCATGTATACTAGATTTACAAACATTGTGAAAAAATTAGAAGCCTTAGGAAAAACTTTCTCAAATAGTAAAAAAGTTAAGAAAATTATTAGATCACTTCCTCCTAAATAGAGACCTAAGAGAACAACCATATAAAAAAATAAGGATTTAAATATCTTACCTATTGATGATTTAATTGGCTCTCTTATTTCTTATGAGGAAATTTAGCAGCTGAAAAAGGCAATAACGAAAAGAAGAAAAAGAATATTACTCTTCAAGCTTTAAAGCATGAAAGTGAAGAGGAAAGCGAGCTGGATGATGAGGAAATGGCTATACTGGCAAGAGAATTCAGAAAATTCTACAAGAAAGCAAATGAATAAAGGAAGTTTATAAACTACAAAAATTAAAAGGAAAATAAAGAACCTATCACTTGCTATGAATGCAAGAAGCCTGGACACATTCGATCGAAATGCCCTCTCTTCAGTAAACTAAAAAAGAAAGCCATCATGGCTACATGGGATGATAGTGATGAGGAATCAAGTGGTAATGTAGAGTTTCAAGAAGTGTTAAACCTAGCTCTTATGGCATTTAGGGATGAATAATTGATCGAGCTTAATGAGGTAAATTATTCTCCTAACTATGATGAACTATATGAAGCTTTTAAGGAATTATATAACAATAGGTAAGATTAGGTAAGGAGAATGCGTGTCTTAAAAAAAAAGTTATTAAACTCACAAATGAGAACAAATCCTTAAATGCTAAGATTACATGTCTAGAATTGGAGAATAAATCTTTACATGATAAGATACATTTGTCAAGTGAAAAATCTAGCAATCTTATGAGCATATAGAATCACATGTAGATGATTTGATAAAGAAAAATGAGATGCTCAAGAAAAGAACTAACGAACTTAGTGATATTGTCTTATAATTCACAAATGGGCAAAAACTACTAGATAACTAGGTTAATAAAAATGTGTGTTTGACAATGGAAGCATTAACTATAAGCTAAATTTGAAATAAAAGTATTATACGAATTATTTTGTGAAGAGTACCTTTATTAATGATCAAATTGTATGTGTTTTTTTGCAATTAAAATGGTCATATGAAAAAAAGATGTTCTTTTAAGAAAAATGCATATTATAGAATTAAATGTATTTTGGTTCCAAAAGGAACTATTATTAACACTCAATAACCCTAAAATGTTTGAGTACTTGAGACTTGAGATTTCCTTTGTAGGGTTTGAAGAAGAATAATAATAAATGGTTTTTTGGACAGTGGATGTTCAAGAAACATAACAGGAAACTATGTTTGGTTTTCAAGCTTTACCAAGATTAACAATAGTGAAATGTTTCCTTTGGAGATAATTCAAAAGGGAAGATTCTTGGAATTTATAACGTTGGTAATGTATCCTCTACTCTAATCAAGAATGTGCGTTTGGTTGAGAATTTGAAATATAACATGTTTAGTATTAGTTAATTATGTCACAAAGGTTATAAAGTTATTTTTAATAAAACTAGATGTGTTACAGAGAATGCATGTGATAGTAAAATTATGTTTGTTGGAAATAGAGTGGCAATGTGTATACCATCGAAATTGAATGTGCATCTCCAAAATGGTTGATTATGGCATAGAAGATTAGGACATGCGAACATAAATTTTATTTTAAAGATTTTAAAAAATGATGTAGCTAATGTTTGTTCTAAAATTGGATTTCAAAAGGATAAAATTTGTGAGACATGTCAATTTGGTAAACAATCAAAACCTCTTTTAAAAATAAAAATTACATTTCTATTTCAAAACCACTTCAACTTCTTCATTTTGACTTATTTGAACCTTCTAGGTATGCTAGTTTAAATGAAAAGTACTATACTTTTATGATTGTTGATGATTTCTCTACATTCACATGGGTATTATTCTTAGCCAATAAGGATGATACTTTTGACGCTTTTAAGATATTTCATAAAAATGTTCAAAATGAAAAGGATTATAAAATTTCATGCATTAGGAATGATAATAGAGGAAAATTTGAAAATCATGCAATTGAATGTTTTTTGCAATGAGTATGGTATTAAACATTAATTTTCTTCACCTAGGACTCCACAACAAAATGGAGTTGTTGAGAGAAAGAATAAGTCTATTCAAGAAATGGCTAAGACCATATTAAATGAAAATAGTTTGCTTAAATACTTTTGGGCCGAGGTCATCAATATTGCATGTTATGTTTTAAATTGTGTATTAATTAGACCTACCCTTAATAAGACTCCCTACGGGCTTTAGAAAGGTTAAAAACCCAATATTGATTATTTCGAAGTTTTTGAATGCAAATGTTTTATTTTGAATGCAAAAGATTATCTTAGTAAATTTGATCCAAAATCTTATGTTCGCATCTTTCTTGGATATTCAAATTTAATCAAAGCTTATAGAGTCTATAATAAAAGATAGTTGGTTATGGAAGAATCTATGGATATCACCTTCGATGAATCTAATTCCTCCCCATCGGGGCAAGTTGTTGTTAATAATGATGCAGATAAAGAGTCATATGAAGAACATTAAAAAGACAAGCAAAATAATGCCCTACTGAAAAATTATGAGGAACAACAAGAAAAAACAAGTACAAAACAAAATGAAGGTATTTCTCAAGCACTCCCTAAGGAGCAGAGGTATGTCTCTTCTTATCTAAAAGATTTAATTTTAGGTGATCCCTCTAGAGGAATTGCTATGAGGTCATCATTTAGGAACTCATATGAACATAATGCATTCATTTCTCAAATTGAAATAATATTCTTTTTGGATGTTAAAAACGATTAATCTTGGAATATGGCTATGCAATAAGAGTTAAATTAATTTGAGAGAAATGATGTACGGGAATTAATTCCTAAATCAGAACATTAATCTGTCATAGGTAATAAATGGATAATTAGAAATAGGATAGATGAAACGGGAGTGGTTGTAAGAAATAAAGCTAGATTAGTAGCTTAAGGTTACAACTAAGAAGAAGGAATTGCTTTTGATAAAACAATTGCACTTGTAACTAGATTAGAGTCCATTAGGATGTTATTAGTATTTGTATATCATAAGGATTTCATCTTATATCAAATGGATGTGAAAAGTGCATTTCTAAATTGCCATATTATGGAGGAAGTTTATGTAAAACAACCTCTTGGTTTTAAAAATGAAAAAATTTTAGATTATGTTTATAAGTTGACAAAAGCTTTGTATAGGTTGAAACAAGCACCTAGAGCATGGTATGATAGGCCTAAAATTTTTTCGCTAGAAAATGATTTTTTAATGGATAAAGTTGATATAACTCTCGTCATTAAGCATAAGAACAAATATATTCTTCTAGTTCAAATTTATTGTAAGTAATTTTCATCTTCTATGAGCAACGAATTTGAGATGAGCATAATGGGAGAGTTAAAGTATTTCCTCATGCTACAAATAACACAAAATAAGAAAATGATTTCATAAACCAAGCCAAGTATGTTAAGGACTTACTCAAAAGATTTGGCTATGAAAATGGAATAACAAAAAGCACTCCAATGAGGACAACAATCAAGCTAGACAATGATGAAAAATGTAAAGAAGTTGATATCAAGACATATAAGGTATGATCGGATCCTTACTCTATTTAACTACTAGTAGGCACAATATTATGTTTAGCGTACGATTGTGTGCCAGATTTCAATCTTATCTTAAGGAGTCTCATTCACTGGTTGTTAAACAAATTTTTTGATACTTGATTAGCACCATTGATCTTGGTCTTCGGTATCCTAGAGGAACACATTTAGATTTAACATGTTATTCGGATGCTGATTTTGCTAGGTAGTAATAATGGTACATGCCATTTTCTAAGACACTCTTTAGTCTATTGGTTTGGCAATAAATAAAATTTAATTGTACTTTCTACTACTGAGGCATAATATATTATAGATGGAAGATGTTAAGAGAATGACAGATTTACCCATAAAGGAGCTTTCAAACCTCCGATATGTAAGCAAGGGGAAAATGCAGTGGGTGAAGTCCATAGGAGCAAACCTTGAAACAGGGCTTGTTGCAGCAGAGTGCTTGACCTTTTTACCATTTTTAGATGAAGAACCATTAGCCATGGAGGGTGAAATTTGGGATTTTGGAAAGTGGATGAGTAAAAGAGAAAACAAATCAGTAGAAAGGTAGAGAAGTAGTAGAGAAAAGTGTGTATGGACTCAATTTAAGAAAAAATAAAGGAAAATGAGAGAAATTTAAAGAAAAAACCGGCGATAGTTCTAGGTTTTCAAATTAGGAATTTGAGATTTGAGGAAAAAAAAATGATAGATTGTAGAGAGAAAGATCTGTGAGCAAGAGATGCAGAGAAAATGGTTCAGGACCAAGGAAAAATGAGGAAGAAGAAGGTCACTGTACAAATAAAATGCAAAACCGGCAAGCCGTTATTGAGTTATTGGCGAACCGTTATAGTCTAGAGAGTAAAACTTTTGTCAATAAGATATCGATGAGCTGTTTATTTGTTAACGCCGAGCTATTAGTTTCCAGAGTTAATGGTGATCCATTTACAAAATTAGCGGCAAACAGTTAACAAATAGTATGCTTGTTTTAAAAGCTTAAGATTATCGGCTAGTCGATTATAAAGTTAGCGGTGAGTCGTTATCGTTCAGAATGCTCATCTAAGATCTCCTATAAAATGATTTCACAGAGTATTTTAATTTTTGGCCAAATTATGAAATACTCTAAAGTCATTTTTTAAAATAAGAATATTTTAATGGCCTTTTGATACATAATTTATGAATGCAATAAACAAATTAATCAAACAATGAGATTAAATATAGCAGAATAATAGATTAATATGTAATATTTATCATTCCAAGTTCATGCCTAATCATTTTGAATTGCTCTTCACTAAGAGGTTTTATAAAGATATCAACAAATTAATTTTCAGTGGAAACAAATTCAATCACAATATCCCCCTTTTGAACGTGTTCTCTTAGAAAATGATGTCAAATCTCTATGTGTTTAGTTCTAAAGTATTAAATTAGATTCTTTGATAAATTAATTAATGAATTTAAGAATATCATAATTTGTAAGCGTAATGTCACAAGTCTCTTAAGACAATGGGAATTAGCTTTAAGTGTTGATAAGATGTTTATGAAAACCTTGTTTGAGTCTTTTACACCAATATGGACATAAATGATACTCAATATAGTCGAGTGCTCACTTAAGTTGTGGGGATATTTATTGTATTTTATAATATTGACCTGTGTAGAATTTTAGAAATTTCTATTGATGGTTTAGACCTTTATATAGCTAGGAATGAGTTAAATTTGACAGATTTCGTCATATAAGAGCCGTTAAGAACATCTGTCAAATCCGTCGACGTCGTGATCTTTTCGATGATGTTTGCACTCTCTCCTTTAGGTCACAGCTACTACCCTTCCAAGTTAGGATCATCCATAGTATTTTGCAATACATGGTCACTCCTAGGCAGGGACATAATAATAAGGTGACCTGTCTTAATGTTGGTTTGGTAGATTATCTCATTTAGGGTCGGGAGGTTAACCTTGTCTACACCATTACACGTCACATGCTAACTTCCCTGGGTGTTAGTAACCGGTCTATTCCTTATGGAAGTATCATCACCTGAATTCTTCGTCACTTGCTCGTTCCTTTCCTTGAGCCTATTCATGTTGAGATCAAGAAGCTATGAAGGGAGCTCATTTCCGCGATTAGTTTTCAAATGCGGAGAGATATATAGATGAAGATTCCTTATTCCAAGAATGAGGACACTCTTATCTCTATGGAGGATGATAGATTCCTCAATGACATCTATCTGACTAACTAGTTTCCTGACTTTTGCTTAGGAGCTTGACCTCATGCCCGAGGAGAGTTGGAGTATGGCGAGATCGTAAAACGGAGCAGGAGGAGTCTGCAAATGAGGGAGATGTTGGTGAATAGCCTCCGGCTTCTGATAGTTTATTGCAGCACATTATGGGTGGTGTTGACACTATTTTTGAGTAGCAGCAACAGCTCATATCTCAACAGCAACAACTCTAATCTCAATTTGAGGCATTCTAGATTCAGTACCTTGAGTTTTAGAGACGCGTTTCTCTTGCTCTAGGAGTTTCTCGATCCGAGTTATTATCACAGCCGCCTCCATAGATTTTCTATCTAATTATATGTACATCGTACATATATAGTTACATGCATTCATTTATTATTATGGTATTTTTAGATAACATGATATTGGTTATTTGGTTTATATGGATGCTTGTTTATGTTTATGGATTTATGTGGATTATTGGTTTTGGACGTTTGTTTTATTATAGATGGTTGTATGTATTTGCTGAGATTATTTATTGAAATGACTGGGAATTAAGATGGCTTTTAACCTATATTGGAAGTGTTCTTAGCAGGTTTCAAAAATATTGGTTTACTCAATATTTTGGGGAAACTCTGTCGAAATTTTCTGAATATTTACTGCATTTTTCATTTTTGTTTATGATGAAGAGGGAGAAGAATACAAGAAAGTATGAGTTCGAGTATGTAATTATACTTATGTTTTCAAAAATTTTTTTAATAACATATGCCTTTAAAATAATCATTGAAAACAATTGTTTTATTTAGGGGGAGTTTAAATCTTTCAATGATATTTTTCAAAAACATTTAATAAGGATTTGTCATCATAAAAAATGGGGAGATTGTTAACATATAGATTTTCATAATTATAATTTTGATGATAACAAATATATTTTTGAATTGATTAAGCTTGAAGATTTTGGAATATTTTTTAAAGAGTAATTGAAAACTTTAGAATCCTCTAGTATTGTAAAACTCTAAAAAGAATTTATTTGAAAATGTATAAAATAATTTTTAGGCATTGAAATATTTTGGAAAGAATTTGGGTAAAACTATAATTTTAAGAAAGTTGCAGTGTCACGAAACTATTTGGCACTGTAGCTTAACGACTAGCCGATAGTAGATTTAGTAGGTTGTCGATAAGGTCTAGAGAGCAACATATCTTGTTCAGAGATAATAGCTAACAGACAATAAGTTAGTAAGTCACCGATAAGGTTCAAAGAGCAACACAATCTAGTTGATGTTAACGACGATTCAACAACTTGTAAACGGCTAACCAATAAGTTAACGACGAACCGATAATTGTTAACGACTATTTAAAAAACAACCTAATGGTAATTTATTCAAGTCAAAACGGTGATCTAACAACAAGTTAACGACGAACCATTAATACTCAAAAAGTCCATAACGGCTAGTTTTCAATTCCAACTATAAAAGGATTCACTAAAACTCAAATGAGGTATAAACAACTACACATATCATTGATCATTCAAGAGCAACCAAAGCTTAAGTTCTTGTAATTATATTATTCACACTTTGAGTATTCATCTTGTATTTGATTATTGACTGTGAGTAAAGTTGTGTTATAACTTATTTTCTTCTAAACACAAAATTGTTTATTTATAAGTATTGAAATACACTCGGGTTAAGAAATTGGGATTAATCTCTTCTTGTAAAGGTTCATTGACACCTAGGAAGTCAAATGTAAGCGTTGTTGAAGCCTTGGAGGCATGCTTAGTGAAAGCCTAATGAGCTTGGAGGCATGAACATAGGCACTGTTACCAAACCACGTAAAAGTCCTCGTGTTTGAATTCCTCTCATCCCTTACTCTTTTATATTTGCTGTACTTTAAATTTGAGTTTTTCTAATTTAGTTTCATTATTGAGAGTTAATTAAGTTTTAATTTAGCAATATTTTTATAATCTTAACTCACCCACTCTTAGGTTGATTAATTAGTATTTCAGCAAATCCTAAGTAATTAATTAGTATTTCAGCAAGTCCTAAGCAACATACATATATGAGCTAAATAAACATTAAGTTCATTTAAAATCCAATAATGTTAAAGTTAACTATAATGAGCCTTAAAACAATAACCATACAAGAATATATCATTGAATACATCATCAAAATGAAATTAAAGCAAGCAAATACAACAATAAAGTGAGATTAAAAAATAAAGGTAAAGTGTCACTCTTTAGTCTTTGAGTATCCTTTATTTTTTCCACAATACTTCTCTTGTTGCAGCTCTGAATTTCATTTGATTCTTGTAAGTGACGGTAGTGGGTATGAATGGAAGATGATGGATAAAGATATATGATAATGAATGATATTTTTCTTTTAAATGAGTCATTTTATATCTTCAAATTAGAGTAACCTTAAAAGGAAATGAGGACACTTGTCAATATTTAGTAACCTAAGACCACTTTGTATTTTGTGTGCTGTCAACCATTATTTTATCTGTATATAATAGTGATAGTACAGTAATAGCTGCAGTATATTTTTTTGTCGACAATTTTTATTTGTTATGCTCTTAGATTGTTTTAGCAATTCCTCTACCATTTTCTCTTATTCAGACTTGATTTTTTTTTTTATCTCCATACCAGTCTTTCATTGTTTTTTGCAAGTCTGTTACTATAGCAATGTGATCCTTCTTCTATCGCATCCCTCATTAAATTATAAGCTTTTAGGTTACCTATAATTATACATAAAATCAAAGCATGAAATGGTCTTTAACACATCATTTTATCCTAACTAAACTTAAATACATGCACATGCAAAATATAATTAAAAATATAATAAAAATTTATCATTTACTCCTTAAGTAATGCAAGTTTAGGTTTAAAAATATCATGATAACTCTCATTTTATAAAGTTATCACCTAAAGTCAGCCACTTCTGTATATTCAATTGTTTGTGCTATGTCTTTGTAACAAGCCATTGCGAAGTAAATTTAACAAGAAGGTGATTTGTAGGGCATGACAGTTAAAAAAGATTATGGAGACATTGTAATCCTACCAATGGATGGTACTACATAATATAAATATGGTGTTTGACGAAGCATCTTCATGTTGGTCTTTAGAAAAAGAAGAGCTACTAAAATAAAATGAAATTGCATATCAAATAAAGGAACAAATTGTCGAAATTTGTTGGAGTCAAGAAGAATATGAAGATTCTAATAATCTAAGTGATAATGATATTGAGCACGAGCAATAAAGTACATGGAAGACAAGTGTTTACTAGAGTATTATTGAAGATGACAAACCAAGTGAACTAAAATCAAGAACTCATAAATCTTAGTTAAAAATATTCAAAAGTGTGAGAAAGTCAAATCTCAGGTACTCTAGAGCAAAGTCAAATCTCAGGTACTCTAGAGCAGTGGCTGTATAAGAAGATAAAATAAAAGAACCTGAGACATTTGAAGAAGTAGCAGAGAATTCTCATTGGATAAAGGTGATAGAGAAGGAAATCACCTTTTATCCTAACTAAACTTAAATACATGCACATGCAAAATATAATTAAAAATATAATAAAAATTTATCATTTACTTTTAAGTAATGCAAGTTTAGGTTTAAAAATATCATGATAACTCTCATTTCATAAAGTTATCACCTAAAGTTAGCCACTTCTGTATATTCAATTGTTTGTGCTATGTCTTTGTACCAACCCATTGCGAAGTAAATTTAACAAGAAGGTGATTTGTTGTACATTTGTTGGGCATGACAGTAAAAAAAAATTATGGAGACATTGTAACCCTACCAATGGATGGTACTACATAATATGAATATGGTGTTTGACGAAGCATCTTCATAGTGGTCTTTAAAAAAAAAAGAGCTACTAAACTTAAATGAAATTGCATATCAAATGAAGGAACAAATTGTCGAAATTCGTTGGAGTAAAAAAGAATATGAAAATTCTAATAATCTAAGTAATATTGATATTGAGCACGAGCAGTAAAGTACATGGAAGACAAGTATTCACTAGAGTATTATTGAAGATGATGAACCAAGTGAACTAAAATCGAGAACTCATAAATCTTAATTTAAAATATTAAAAAGTGTGAGAAAGACAAATCTCAGGTACTGTAAAGCAGTGGCTGTATAAGAAGATAAAATAAAAGAACCTGAGATATTTGAAGAAGTAGCGGAGAATTCTCATTGGATAAAGGTGATAGAGAATGAAATTACCTTGGTGAAGTAAAGTCAGACTTGGGATTTGATTCCAAAACTAAAGCATGCAAAACTAGTATCTTGTAAATGGGTGTATAAGATTAAGAAGGGCCCAAATGGTTCAATTGAAAGTTACAAGGCTCAGTTGGTAGCTCAAGGATTTTACATCCCCATATATGAAAATGACGAATACTAGATATCTTTTCTGATCATAATTCATAAGAATTTTTGGGTACTGACTTACTGAGTACCTGATTCAAAATATAAGCAGCAGTTCTCAAGGCTTCACCACACAGAAAATCTGGTAAGGTGAAGTTACTCAACATGCACCGCACTATGTCAAAAAGAGTACGATTTCTTTTTTCTGCAATTCTATTTCGTTCAGAAGTCCTAGGCATTATATACTGAGCTTCTATTTCACATTCTTGAAGAAATCTATTAAAAGGTCCAGGATTACGCCCAGTTTCATCATATCACCTATAGTACTCACCACTTCTAATTGATCTTACCGATTTAATCATTTTTTCCTCTTGGAGCTCAACATTAGCCTTAAAAACTTAAAGCAAATAAGAATTCAGACTTTTCAGTAAGAAACTTAACATAACCATAACGAGAAAAGTTATCGATGAATGTGATAAAGTATTTATAACCACCTATAATAGTAGGAGTAAAAGGCCCACAGATGTCTGTATGTATTAACTTTAGAACTTGTTGACTTCTCCAAATTCTCTCTTTTCTGGTTTTGGCAGTAAGTTTGCCTTTGACACAATCAACACAAGTTTCAAAATCCGAAAAGTCTAAATTATGGAGAATATCATCTTTAATGAGCTTTTCTATCTTATGTTTGGAAATATGACCTAATTGTTTATGCCACAACATAGAAGAATTTTCATTAACCCTTTTACGATTAGAGCCAACAACATTCATAACATAAGCATTGGATGATGATTCAGCAATATAAGAAAATAAATCAATCATATACAGTACCAGAATCAACTAGCTTTGAATTATGGAATACGTAAATTTTGTTGTCACCAAAATGAAAAGCACAGCCACATCTGTCTAAAATAGATACAAATATCAAGTTTCTTCTAATAAAAGGAATATAAGTTGTATATGATAGATCCAAAACTTAGTCAGTTGCTAGGTGTAGTCTAATAACTCTTATGCTTTCAACTCTAACATTTACTCAATTGTCCATATGTACAATCAGCTCTCCTTCATTGGGCTCCCTCCTGCTTCTGAATTCCTTTAAGGAATTTGTTATATTAATGGTCGCACCAATATCCAACCACTAAGTATTAGAAGGAACATCAACAAGATTGGATTTAAAGCCTACAAAAGCTATACAAATATTTTTTTTTTCCAGCCATGCTTTGAATCCTTTGCATTTATTTTTCTTATGCCTAGGTTTCTTATATAAATGACATTTTTCCTTAAAGCCTTCAGAAGTGGAATCAGAAGTAATAGAAGATTTGCTACATAATGTTTTCTTTCCAAATTTCTTCCTCTTAAAAAACTTCTTATTACCTTTTGAAGAGCTTTTTTTTACACTCTCACTCTCTTGAGTAGTGGCCATCATAGTAGTGTGAGATTTTTCTTCAATGATTCATTTTCTTAAGTTACATACGTAGTTAACTCATTGATATTCTAAGTGTCTCTCTAAGTGTTGTATTAACTTCTTAGATTGCCGAACTATAATGGAAGAGATTCAAGAATTTAGAATACCAAGTAGTCATCAGGCAAACTGGCACTCATGTCTTTCAGCTTCTTATGCTAACTGGTCATCTTGAAAATATGCTCTCTTACATCAGAAAAAGTATGGTGAGGGCAAATAAAACCTTAAAAAAAAGTGTCTATACATGTCTCAAACCTTCTTATTTTCTTTTCTTTTTTGCCTTCATATTCTTAAATACACTAACACTTGCAGTTTTTGTTGACGTTCCATATGGATGGTAATGGGGAGGAGAGGGAGGGAGGGAGGGAGGGACTAACATCCCTGTACCCATCCTCGATATTCTGTATACATCTCCATCCCCTCCCAGTCCCAATAAAAAATGTTTAAGACAATTCTCGTGCCCTCCCTGAATAATTATAGGGGATCCCTGAAGGTTCTCGTTCCCTGAATAAATTTCAAATAATTGATATATTTTTAGTTTCTAGATTTAATTTAATTATATTAAAATAAAAAAAAATTAAAAAATGAAGTTTGACAATATATCTTACATTAATACTAATCCATTACAAAAGTCATACTATAAAATAAAAATTATTAATATAATTGTCTTCGTCAATCTTCACAATAATATATTAAAAAGAAAAAAAATTACTCTCAAATCAATAATAAAATAAATAAAATGGATGTACATACTAAAATTAATATTTTTAACTAAGCCCGAAAGTTTCATGATATATTTGTATAAATATTTTGATATTTGTTATTTATGCTAATATTTAATATTTTATAATTTAAATTTTATTATTTATTCATTAATAATTCTAAAAATAGAAATAAATTTAAAAATTAAAATGGAAAATGTTGAGGGAATTGGGATTCCAACTCATCCCCGCCCTTCCCTGAACGAGTAATTAGGTAAAAAATTATCTCCGTCTTCTCCTTGAATAAGAAATTAGGCTTAAAATTGTCTTTATACCCTCTCCAAATGGGAAAAGTCTTCAAGGGTCCTCATTCTCATGGAGATTTTTACTATCCCTAGTGCTGTATGCAGTTGATGGGGCTATTATATCAAAAGTTGTAGCAGAACATAGTAATTTATTTTTTTTCTTTTTCTAATCAAGTCAAATCCAGAAGGGAAATTGTCCTATATATATATTCATCGTAAAATTTGGACATCACAATGTAATATAGGCTACTTGTTAAGCATTCCTGTCGCTTAAATGATTCCATATTTAATGTGGTAACGTCTAATCAGATTATAAAGACTTATCACTAATTAGGATTTTACAGTTCACAACAACTTCACAAATTATTAAATTTCATCCCATGACTGCCCTACAAGTGGTTGCATATAATTGAAATTACATGAATATTATTAACTGAATATATACAACTCAACTTTAATTCACTTATTTCTGTCGGTATACTCTTAGCAATCAATAGCTTTCACCTTTCGCTGTCCTCGTTTTCAATTCTCATGAAATCACGTTTGATTTCGCCTACAGCTTCCGTGAAAGTAATCCCTTGGTATAGTCTACAAAACTTATTTTCTAAATAATGCCGGAGTCTCTGGTGTGATAAGGCTAGACCCACTTCTCCATCTAGTTTTATACTATAGAATTTGGAGAAAGATAATTGTTTGGGTAATATCGAGCAGGTCTCCTCGAGGCCAATCCAGCTCGAGCACAATTCCTCGAGGTCAGTCCAACTCGAGCAGAAGACCCGACCGCTGGCACGAAGGCAGCCTTACTAGGCGTCAAAACTGGTCAAGGTCGAGGAGCCTCAAGACTGGTCGAGCCCCGAGCTCTTTCTCTTGCTCGAGGTCTTCATAGCCCCGTCAAAGTTGGTCAAGCTCGAGGAGTCTCAAGGCTGGTCGAAACCCAAGCTCATCCTTCTGCTCGAGGTCTTTAAACCCCCGGGCATGGCCCAGCCACACCAGCGACGACACAGAGAGAATGCAAGATTCGAATACAGCCGGTTCGAAACAATTTGACCCTTCTTTCCAATGACTCAACGTGACAATCGAGACCTGGCCAGTACCTAATGCGGTATGGTGTCGTCACTGTTACCGATGGCCGGCACACGCCCCCACAATGTCATTATTTCATACGCGCATGACCGACATTATCATGAGGCTACGGGAACCCACGCCCACCTGACATCCCGCATTCCCAGGGTGTGCCACAGTAATTCCGACTGTCAGAGAGACCCAGACACCATTAACGCGTGAACGGCTGACCCCGGAGAAAAAGGGCGGGAAAAACCGAAGGATAAAAGGAAATCGAAGTGTAAGTTGCAGGGGTTCCAGAATTTTTCAGATTCTTCTTCTCTCTCACTGTTTTGATCATTTTTCTTTTGATTACGGTCACTTTGATCAGAAAATCATTCCTTACCCTTCCGGTCTCTCTAACAAAGAGGGATACAAAAAGAATAACCCAATCACTGACTTGAGTGTCGGAGGGTTTTCGCTGGAAAAACACCGGCGACCCCTGACCTTGTTTTGTAAGTACAGGCCCGTGGAGATCACTGTTCCGGCGGATAAAGAAGAATCGAGGTTGGCAAGCATTCCTATTCGAGCATTCCACGAGCAGAAGTTTTAACACTATTTGAGAGCACGCAGAAAACCGCATCAACAATGACCTTGCCTTCTTAGAGTTTACAGTTGCACGGTGTACAATGCTACGGTAAATTCCATTAGTCAAAATCTGTAAAATCATAAAAGAATGAATAAGTAAAAGGAGAAAATGTGAACCAGAAAAAAAAAAAAAGGAAACGAATTAGAGGGTATGGAAATTTATGAGTTATATACCTCCAAAATGTCCCCGACGTTGATGCTAAACGTATCAGGGAGTGCTTTAACAGGAACCCACATTCCATCTTTCTTTATTTGGAGGCCATCCATCTCATTGAGTTGGAGGAGGATGGTAAGTGCAGAGCCATCGGTATGAGGATTAAAGCCAATAACTTGCTCTGGTTGCTGACGTGAGGGATAATAATTCATCCTCATTGATTGAACCGCATCCTCAAACTGTTTGATATCATTGGGATCCATTTTTAGAGCTTTTGCCATTTGTTTAATTATTTTTATGGAAAGATTTTAAATTTCTGCTGAGTAAGTATCTCTGCGTACAAAATAAAAATAGTGCAATTTTAAAGATGTTAAAATCATAAATAATATCATAATAATTGAACACAAATTATTGTGAACATGGCAGAAAATGAATTAATTAATGCAAGCAATTAATAAAGACACCTGAGTGGAAGAGGCAACTTAGGAAAGAGATGGGGTTTCCTCAAAAGAGCTGGGAGACTGAACATAGTGAAGCCGTATCCCCAACCAAGCTTCTGCTCTCGGAGACAACAAAGTTTTGCCCAAATCCCTGAATTTCTCCAGGTTGCTGCCAAAATTTCTCTTTCTCCTACACTGCTGGGAGATCGAAGAAGTCATGGACCTCTGCCTTCATTTTCTCCACAAAGGAACTGCTTACTCCATGATTCTTCAACTGCATGCATGCAAAATTGTATTAATTAACGCTACGATTGATGTTCATGTCATGTCACGTCATGCATAGAAGTTATATCTAGAATTTGGATCAGTGTTGATCTGAGCTATGTTGAATTTTCCACAACCTTATATTACGCGTGTAGCACAAAGCTCATATCAGCACTGAATTTATAAGAATATTTAAAAGTACCTGGAAGAAGCCCCATTCTTTACATGGATGATCAAGCTTCTCTAGCTCTGAATCATCTCCACAGAGCAATTTCTGCATGTCGACTACTGTAAGCAATTGTTCAGAAGAATTGATGACCGGATGGTCTTCATCAGATATTAAGAATCGTGCTGGAACTGTATTTGGTGACTTCTTTGCTAGCTCCTGAATCAAAGGCACCATGAGTGAACTCCCCAGCTCTGCCATATCTTATCTTCTTTAATTTATTTTTTTGCTAATAATTTCTTTTCTTTTTTGGACTTGTGATTTCTGTCTGCCAAAATGGAATTTATATAGGAGTTTCCCATGCTAAAATCTGTGATAGTGGACTAATAATTTGGTCGATCCGATTCAATTTATTTTGCAGTTGATGACGTTATTCCAAGTTGGCCATCTTTTTTCAATTAAGACCAAAGCCAGCCAAAATTTTTCAATTTGGTGGTTCACAGGTTGTGATAACTTGAAACATTTGTACAATCTTCGTTATGATAAATATGATATCATGATTTTGAAAAATGATATGAACCCACCAATGAACTCCACCCTAGGGTAAGTTTGTTATTAATTTAAAATTTAGGATAATTTTGTTATTAATTTAACTTTTATTTACTCTAGGCTGAAATTAGAATTAGAACGAATTCTCTCTATCATTACCCCTCAACATTTGGCTTTTGCTATATATCACAAGAACAAACACTTTTATATAAAAAGATTAATTGTAGACATATAATTCAATTAAAACTTTATGAATTCGAGAACAAGTCTGTGTATATATATTATTTATCTCTTGGGGTAGGTTTGTCGTAAAAGTAATTGTGTTGAATACCAGTGAAAAAAATAACTTTATTATGTATGGTAATAAAGTTGATTTTTTTTTCCATTATCGAATAAGCTTTTGTTTAAATAAAATTTTCTAATTGGTTACAGGTATTAAATATTTAATTTAGTTATTAAAATCTAATAATTTAATAATCTGGTCAATCTTGGTTGCTCTCGATAGAACTTCATTTTTTTTTATTATAAAATCATAAGTAAATGAGCAATGTTAGGTACCTCAACATTAAGTCTCAATTTAAGTGTCAACCGATATAGTATTAATTCAACCATTTAATGGTGGTTAAGTAATTTTACCATTTATGAAATCCATTACCCAATAGATAAGTAATTAATAAAAAATAGTGGACTTAAGTTAAGATATAAATATTGAGATCACTAACATTATTAGAAGTAAACACAATATAAAACTTAATCCCAACAATGACATTGATTCTTACCACTAAAGTGGACCATCTCTAACTAAAACTATGATTTGTGATTTTTTTTTTAAAAAACATCGATATGTATATATATATGACCTTAAATCAAGTGTTTAGGGACAATTCACATCTTCATTTAATATTGGATGGATATTAACCAATTTCACCTATGTTAATGAAGGAGATATTTGTTCCTACCCAATTAAATTAGCAGGAGAAATAAATACTGGCAATTACTAAACTCGTGCTCTCAAGATTGAGATTGAGATTGAGAGCATAAGCCTATGAGTATATATTTAAAATTGAAGCAATGTAAATTGAAAAAAAAAATAAAGTAATGCAAATATGTCTTCGTCAAACTAAAATTCATATTAAAAGATAACGAAAAGTGATAATTTTTACAAAAAATGGATTTAGACATAGTTAATGAAAAAGTAATTCAATGATAAAATTTGAAAGATTATGTCATGCAAAGTAATTGTCAGAATTATTTGGTGATTGAATGAACTTTTGATATAAGAATGGTAGTTTATTGATAATTTCCCTAATTAATTTTAGTCATACTACATAAAGCCATTAAGTAAAATTTTCTTTTTTTGAAAAAAAAAACATTTATTGGGGGAGTTCATAATCCAATTCGATTTGCTCAATCTGTCCAATCTGCAAAAATCCGATTCATAAAAATCTAATTTATGGATTGGTGGATTGAAAATTTAAAAATCCACAGCTGGCAGATTGAATATGGATTTACTTCTATAAATTCGCAAATATCCATGACTTCGCAAAAATAATAATAATACTAATATTTATTTAATTAAAAAAATAAACCTATGTAAATGTGACATTACTACTTACTAGGAAATAAATAAGTTAAAATGTAATTACATTAACACAATATTATATCTTATCCGATGGTAATATAAAATAAAAAATAATTAAATAATTAAATAAACAAGCTTATTAAACAGTTAATGTTAGTTAATTTTTGTCTATTGATATAAACAAATGAATTTTCGTTCTTTTTAGTGTGTTATATTTTGAAACTTTAAATATAATATTCTAATTTTATTTTAAACCTTATTCAATTACGAATTTGATCCGTAGTAAAATTATTTTTGTATTTGATTTTTTATTATTTAGTTCGTGGATTGGACAAAATTAAAAATTTTTAAGTCACAAACCCATCCGTAAAATAGTGGATTGGATATGTATTTGGTTAAATCCGTATCCGGTCCACAGATGTATGGATTACATTTGGATTAAATTTTACAATCCATGAATTGGATTGGATTCTTATAATCTGTAAAATCGTGGATTGGATATGAATTGATGTCGAATCTGCAAAATCTGATCTGCAAACACCCGTACCATTTAGTCAAAAGTACAAACGCCTCCCTAGATTTTTGATCGACTACAATTTATTCTTTACAATTTTAAAACGATTTCTCCTGGTTTCTTCAGCACGCCACTATCTTTAATTCACACAAGTTTCACTAATAAAATTTATTTATTTTTAAAAAACAGTAATGAGTGATTCAAATTTTTGGTGAACAAGATGTTTCACGACATGATCGGCACGACAATGGAAGGTATATAGCCTGGACCCGCGTACTCATCATGGTCGTCCCTCAGCCCCCCGCACCCATATTCCTAACCATAGAATCGCATTATAAATTTGATTAAGATATAATATAGAATTTTTGTATTGTACATTCATCTTCCTGATTTGTATTGTTTATTAATTTTCAGTTCTTCCTAGTTCTTTTATAAGTCATTTTTAGAATATATCAGTACTCATTTAATGTTTTAAAACAGTGGTTGGATTAAATTTACTTTTGATAATTTCCCAACATATTTACCATTAAGTTGTATAAAACAAATTTATCTTAAATTTTTTTTAGTTAAAAGTTTAAGTTACGCAATAGCCCCACCCAAAATAATGTGATACTTATCATAGCAATAAAGATTGACCAAATTTTCACTGTAATCATGGCAATCAACATTTGACCAAATTTGGATTAGTGGAACATTCGTTGCAAAAGCAAAATAAACTGCTGGGACCAAATCTCTTCTAGAACCAACATTATACTATAGTATATATATGTTGATGTTGTTTTTTGGTCGCTCTAAAAATGTCAATGCTATCTTCTGGTCGTACCCACCTCGAGCAGAATTTCCGGCTGGTTCTTGCATTTCTTGATTCGCTGAAATGTTGGTTCCTTCTTGCCTGAATCCACAAAGAAAATATTAGAGGTCGTCGGGTGTTTTTCTGGCCTAAACCCTTTGACGCTCAAGTCAGTAATCGGGTTTGCTCTTTTTTTATTCTCCCTCTCTCAGAGAAAGAACAGGAAAAACAAAAAAATTTTAAGGAAAAGAAGTCAAAAAAAAAAAGAAGGAAGATCCAGATCTCTTTACCTTTCCTTTCGTCAGATATTTATCCCTTTTTTTTCCAGCCACCCTTGCTTGAGCGCCATCCCTTGCATTCATTGTACCTGCGTCTTTCTGACAGCTATGAATCACAGTCACAAAATTTGGGGGTGTGGGAATGTCTGATGGTTATGGGTCATCGTGACAAAACTTGGGGTGTGGGAATGTATGACGGATATGGGTCACAGTGATGACATGTTGATATTGTGGGGGTATAAGACGATTATCGGTAACAGTGAAGAAACTTTATGGCGTGGAGGTGCCTATCAGTTATCGATCGTTGTAATGAGACTTCATTGTGTGGGGGAGTATGGGGGCTACCTTCTTCTTCTTGGAGAGAACTGTTCATCATCCTGAACTACAGGCCTGGGGCTGTTATGCTTGGGTTTTACTTTGCTCGAGCTCTGGCCCCTTTCTATTCCTGGTATTGTTCATAACATGACCAGGACTCACTTGATGACCGTGAACATTCCAGTTCTTTCTGACTTTGCTCGAGCAGGATGCGAGCACTTGACCTCGACTAACTTTGAACACTTAACCCCGACAAACTTTGACACCGAGCAGAGGTATCTTTGTGCTAGCGGTCTGGGCTTCTATTTTGACTGGCTTTGCCTCGAGTAGGCTTGCTTTCCATTTTTGAAACACCAGTCCCCAAGTTTCTAGTCTTGAAAGTGAAACAGGATAAGACCAGAAATTACTTGCTAGAGCAGGTTTCCCCCTTTCTTCCTTTTTATGATGTGTTGTCCGCTTCTTTAGTCACTTCGCATTTAATGTGGGTCGTGTGGGTTAATTTGGACCACTCGTTTGAAATTGGAAGAGGCGGTTCCTTAAACAGTCATGCCCCTCTTGAGCAACGTGTCGTCTGTTGGTGTGACTCACTTTCCCCTTTATAAATCCCTAATTTCACTATTTTCTACTTTCTTATCTCTCCACATTACTTAAATTTGAAGCCTGTTGCCTGCAACCGAAATCTGACTTCTTGATTCGCAGTCGACGCCTTCCAAATCAGTTTCAGGTATAAATTCTTCGAATTCTTCTCTCGTTCCTGTTCTTTTGGTTTTGTGGGTTTTTGTTTCCCATTCTGGTAGACTGTAGTCGTTAGATAAAAAAATGTTTTCCACACAACAACCCGGAAGGATGTCCCCTGAAGAGTCTTCTTTTTCTAGTGACTCCTAGGCCGATAGGGGGCTGTAGTAAGAGACCCGAGTCCTAAAGAGGTCGTTTATACTGCCGGCGATGTCGTTAAGGGCGACGTTCAAGAAGAAACCCGGCCAAAAAAAAGACAAAGGACTAGTTAAAAGTCGGAGGTAGAGTCGTTTTCCATCGACTACATGAGGTATGAGACCTCCCAACAGACCTATATAGGCTTAGGGCCACCTACTATATACCTACCAGCGCTAACCTCCGTCTTCCTAGCAAGAATAACATTCCTAGTCATCTTCCTCGAGGGTATGTTACTCTCTACCTCGAGTGCTTTATGTGGGATGTCAGGTTACCCTTACAGGCTTATTTTGCCCGAGTCATTTCCCAACTGCACTTGGCACCAGGGCAACTGAATCCAAATGAGTGGAGGGTTTTATCTGGCCTATACATCTTATGGAATTACTGTAATCTGGGTGAGCCCGTGGTAGATAAAATGAAGCACCTCTACCAATTGAAAAGCAGCCCCAAAGGTACGAGCTGATATTAATTCACCCCCAGCTCCAAGGGCAGAAAACCCATCACTAACCTCCCCACATCTAGTGGCAACTGGAAGAGTAAGTTCTTTTTTACCGAGGGTGACTGGAGGCGAGCAGCCTCTGCCACAGAAGAGATTCCCAAAATTTCTTCTAGCTTTTGCACTCTAGGTTATTTGCTGCTTATTATGTCTTCTGATTTATTTTTTCTGCTTACATTTTGTCATGGTTGTTTTTCGTCTCTGCAGTTTCTTGGAGCGTATCACATCAGATCGAGGAGGAGCTAAAGTTGCACGTTGACACTGCTTTGGACAACACTAGTTTGTGCAAGGAGCTATTGACTCACCAAAATCTCATCGAGTTTGATTTAGTGTCCGAAGAAGAAGACATGAGCAACATCCTTACTCGATTATAGAAGCGCTCTAGCACTGTTAAGAGCCCGAGCAGCTCCTCTGCTCCACTTAAAAGGTCTAAAGTTGACTTTACTGCTTTACCAGTCAGGGTTCTTCCTCCTCCTCTTCCCCGAAAGTGAGAGAGTGGTCGGAGAAGCTCCTCCGAGGGATTCTGGCACCACTGTCCCTGTCAGGATTTGGTCAGTACATTCTAGAGGGCGAGCTGACTTCACCGATCCTTACGTCAAGGAGTTCACAAAGCACGTAGGGCAAGGCTTTGTTAATGAGTTGGAGTCCTCTAGCCTTAACGACCTGGCCAATTCCTTCCAGCACTCTACATGTCAAGTTATTGCTGCCTCTACAACCTTTAAGAGTAGAGCTTTGAATTTTGAGAAGAAACTCAGAGTTGAAAACCAGAGCTTGAAGAAGAAGCTGGAGCAAGGACAGGAGAAATCGGCAAAGCTCCGTAACAAAATCTCTACCTTTGAGGAGAAAGCTGCCATGGCAGAGTCAAAGGCATTTCAGGTCGAGAATAAGTTGTCCATGGTCCGAGACAAGCTCGTTAACACCAGGAAAGATCCTGATGTTCAAAGATTTTCTTTTGAAAGGACCATGAAAGCTGAGACTTCTCGTCTTCAGAGCAAAGTAGACTCTCTGGGCAATCAGCTTACAGAAGAGTACAATAACAGGCTGACATTCTGCTACAAGTGTATCATGTCTTTCTTGGGCAAGAAATATCCCGAGATGGACATGTCTAAGCTCGAGGTTGGTGTGGACACCTATATGAACGAGCAAGATGCCAGGAGCCAGCAACCAAGGGGTCCACCTTCGCAAGCAGAAGTTGCCACTGTGGGACTTGAAGAAGCTGCTCCTTCTACTGATGAGGCTCAAACTGCTCCCCCCGCCGTGGAGGATTCTCAAGCTGGTTCTTTTCTTAAGCCCCCGACCTAGCTGACGACCCAACTGCCCCAGCTTCTTGATTGATTTTTTTTATATGTATTTGTAAGCTTCGGCGAATTGAACTAAATAAAATAAAGAGAGTAGATTTTCCACTTTATATTCATACCTTTAATCTATTCTTAGTCTTCTGTGAGATAAGTCCCCAGTAGGCCTTGAGTTTTTTCCTTGCACTTATTGAAATTTTGAGACTTTTATTCACTTTGCTCGTTTGCAAAAATGTGAACAACTTGACTTACCCCTTCTGTATTCTGACTCTTTTGCCTTACCCCGAACAGGCTTTAAGATTCCCAGCCGTAGCACCTTTTTTTGGCGTGCTTATCTTGCTTGAGCCAGTCTTGGCTTAGCTTAGCACTTTGTCTCGCCTTGGGCAAGCTTTGAGACTTATGGCCTTAGCTTTTATGTGCGAGCTTATCTTTCTCGAGCCAATTCTGGCTGTGCTTGGCACTTTATCTTGCCTTGAAGAGGCTCTGAGACTTATGGCCTTAGCTTTTATTCTCGAGCTTATCTTGCTCGAGCCGTCTCTGGCTTTGCTTAGCAGTTTGTCTCGCCTTGAGAAGGCTTTAAGACTTATGACCTTACCTTTTATTCACGAGCTTATCTTGCTCTAGCCGTCTCTGGCTTTGCTTGGCACTTTGTCTCACCTTGAGGAAGCTTTGATACTTAAGGCCTTAGCTTTTATTCGCGAGCTTATCTTGCTCGAGTTGTCTTTGGCTTTGCTTGGCACTTTGTCTCACCTTGGGGAGGCTTTGAGACTTATGGCCTTAGCTTTTATTCGCAAGCTTATCTTGCTCGAGCCGTCTCTAGCTTTGCTTAGCACTTTGTCTCGCCTTGAAGAGGCTTTGAGACTTATGGCCTTAGCTTTTATATGTTTTTATAAACTTTAACATGCTCGAATTAAATCGATTCTATAAGTGTTTCCCCTTGCTTTTATTTATGAACAAAGTTTTACATACTCTCACTTGAAGCAAATTGAATATTCACACTATTATACAAGGGAACTTACTGGAAATACTTTATCAAATGATTTGCATTCCATGATCTCTTGACTTCCCGTTCGTCAGGATAAGATAGTCTGTATACTCCCGAACCGGCCATCTGTGAGACTCTGTAGGTATCCTCCCAATTTGGGCCTAACACCCTTGACTGGGATCTTTTGTGCTCTGGTTTACTCTTCTACGCACCCAGTTCCCCACCTTAAATCGGCGGATGTGCAAGTTTCGATTGTAGTAACGAGCTACCTTCTACTGATACTCTGCCACCTTCCTTGCTGACCTCTCCCTTCTTTTTTCCAACAGATCTAAATTTTCACAAATCTACTCGTTGTTTTGCTCCTTATTAAAATGCTCTGTCCGATGTGTACCTACCCCTATCTCTACTGGGATCACCGCTTCATGCCCAAATACTAGAGCAAACGACTTCTCGCCAGTGGCGGTCTTGTGTGCGGTTTTGTAAGCCCATAACAAGCCAGGCAGTTCATCTAATCATGCTCCTTTGTGCTCTCCCAATCTGGTTTTCAAAAGAAAATTTATGGTTTTGTTCGCCGCCTCCACTTGCCCATTCTCCTGTAGATGTGATGCCGAGCAGAACTTCAACTCTATTCTTATGTTTGCACATAGGTCTCTAAACTTGTTGTTGCCAAACTACCTCCCATTATCCGTAACCAGTGCGTGGGGGATTTCGTACCTGCAAATCACATTTCTCTAGATAAAATCAGTGGTTTTACTTTCTATAATGCTGCTCAAGGCCTCTGTTTCAACCAACTCGGTAAAATAATCAATCGCAACCACAGTATGTGTGGCAAATGCTCGTCCCTTTGATAGCGGTCCAATCAGATCAATTCTCCATTGAGCAAAAGGCCATGGTGAGTTCATCAGACTGAGATTCTCCGACAGATGAGCTATGAAATTGGCAAAGCTTTGGCAACTCTTGCAGATCCTGGTCTTTTCTTGTGCGTCTTGGTGTATTCTTGGCCAGAAGTACCCTTACCTCAAGACTTCAAAAGCTAAATACCTTGCTTTAGAGTGGTTTCCAAAAATCCCCTCATGTACTTCCCTGAGCATGTAGTCGGTTACTTCCTCGTCCAAGCGTGTAACAGTGTTAGGGTGTATCCTCGTCAGTACAATACCCTATCAATCAGTGCATACCTTGCTGCTTGACACCTCAACTTTCTTGTTTGCTTCTTATTGGCAGGTACTGTCCCTTCCTTAAGGTAGGAGACAATCGGGTCCATCCAGGTTCTGCTCGAGGTCACATTCATCACCTCGTCTTCCTGCTTGATACTCGAGCTGGTCTTGATATCCACAGGAATTAACTTGGGCATTTTGGGGTCTGACACAACGGCCATTTGCGCTATCATATATGCTCGGAAGTTTTGTGCCCTTAAAATTTGTTCCACTTCCACTGCTCGAAACTTCTCAACTAATTACCTCACTTTCTGAAGGTAGGCCTCCATCTTCTCACTTTTCGCTTGTAAGCTTTCATTGAGGTGATTTGCCACTAACTGGGAATCTGTTTGGATTTTCACTTCCTCTGCCTTCACCACTAACGCAAGTTTTAGCCCTGCGATGACGGCCTCGTACTCAGCCTGGTTATTAGTGGCTTTAAACTTGAGCTTCACAGCATACTAAATTTCTACTTCTTCTAGGCTAATCAAAACTACTCCTGCTCCTTGGTCCCCACACGATCCATTTACTGTAATCACTCAAATTTTTCCTGGAACACGCTCTCCTACCGTTCGTTCATTATCTATGCCTTTATATGCTTCTATACATTCAGCCATAAAGTCTACTAGAGCTTGTGCTTTAATTTTTGTCTGCGGCTGATAGTTGATGTCAAACTCGCTGAGCTCTATTGATCACTTCACCAACCGACCTGAGCTCTCTGGTTTGTGCAGAATTTGTCTAAGTGGTTAGTTTGTCAAGACTACTATTAAATGCGCTTGGAAATAAGGCCTCAACTTCCGAACTGCTATTACCAACGCGAGCGCCCATTTCTCTACCTGTGGATATCGAGTTTTAGTTCCAGTAAAGCTTTGCTCGTGTAGTACACGGGGTGCCGTACCCCTAACACCTCCCTTATCAAGACTGAGCTCTTTGCCCATTGTGACACAGCCAAGTACAGGTACAGGACTTCTCCTGCTCGCGGTGTTGATAACAACGGGACTTTTAACAAATACTCCTTCAATTGCTGAAACGTTGCCTTACATTTTGGTGTCCACTTTGTCTTCCTCCCCTTTTTCATCTCTTGGAAGAAAACATGGCACTTGTTCATTACTCGGGAGATGAACCTATTCAGGGCTGCTAGCTTACCTATAAAACTCTACACCTCCTTAAGAGTGTGTGGGGACTTTATTTCTACTATCGCTCTTATCTTCATTTCATACCTACTATAGTTTTTCTTGGCTTTGTTCGAGTCTCCTGCCATCGTCAACCCTCCTGCTATCACTCTTATAGCAGGTTGTTCGCGGTCCATACACAAGTCTGGTCATCCTCTACCTATTGCCACTCTACCACCGGGTGTCCACTATCAATGAATTCATCCAAGTACCGGTTTCTTACTAAATCCTCCACCAGGTTCTTTAGATCATGGCATTGAGATGTTGAATGGCTGTGATCATTATGGAATCTGTAAAACCTGCTCTTGTCCCTCTTATTCGCCGGCTCAAACATTGGTGTTGGGGAATATAGCAGGCCTCGTTCCTCCACGACATGGAACATCTCATCTAGCGACACCTTCAAAGGAGTGTACTACCTGTAGGTAGGACTTTGGTCGATCATCAACATAGTCATATCCCTGGGAAAGTTGCCCGCGTGTGAAGGCAGTGGACGGTTAATTCTGTTGTGGCTCTACACGGGCCGATTCATAGGGGGATTATGAGGTGGGTTACCACCGAACTAACGGTAATCCCTCTGGTCCCTACTCGGAGACCTACGGAGTGGAGCGTGACCCAAGTTAAATGTTGTAAGGAGTTGCTCGATTCCTTACCCCTCTGGAGGTTGATGAGCCCTGAGCAGGCCCCTTTTCTCCCTACGCTTTGCTCCGCTGCTTTGCTCGCTCCTCAACTTTGCCGCTTTTTCCTCCTTAATCACGATATCCATCTTCATCTGCTCGTATGCATTAGAATATGAGTGGATCAAGAGACTTCACAAATTATACCAGAGTCTTCCCATCCTCACCCCCTCCTTCAATCCTCTCAATGCCTATGGGTGATTGAATGCCCCAAGCTCTATGATTGCCCGGTGATACCTCTTGATGAACTCTCGGAGGGACTCCCCCTCCCTCTGTTTGATCTCAACTAACTCCATCATATCATCTTCGGGAGCTATTGCCCCAAGAATTGCTCTGTAAACTCCATGCACATCTGCTCGAAGCTCCGAATGCTCCCCCGCGGTAACTTGCGGTATCATTCCCTCACTCATCCTTCTAAGGTAAGTGGGAAGGCTCTACATCTTTGGGCTGCTATTAAGCCCTGTACTCCAGTCATGTCATTGGACCTCTCGATGTGCACTAGCGGGTCACTCTTCCCTAAAAACTTCAAGTTGGAAAAAAAAAAAATCCCTGGGGATTGTGACACTCATGATCTGTACTGAAAACAGGGACTCATTGTCTAGCATGATCCTCCAACTCAGAGTTTTCCCATTTCCCCAGATATCCTCAACAACCTGAGCTAGCCTACGGACCTCCCCTTCTAGCTCTTCCGCACGGAAAGGATTCTGCGGCTCAACTGGCGTAGTATCCTGCAAGTGCTGTCTTGACTCTCTCTCCTCTAGGTTTGTCTCCTCCCTTTCGGCTGTGGTCTGTACTTTCTGCCTTTGGGCTCCATCTCCAGCGTTCCCTCCAGTGGGAGCATTCCCACAACTGGATTTGGGAACGTCATTGCTTGCTCTCCTCTGTCCATCCCTGAGTTCTTGTAAGATGGACGTCAATGTCTCCATCTGGTCCATCTTCTCTTGCATTTCTTTATCTCGGGCCTCGTTGGCTGCCTCCCTCAAAGTCACTGATTCTTCGGAACTTACTCCTCTTCGGCTATTTCCTCTCATTGTCACGTTGTTTCCTGATTGTGCTACGAATTATGGTTTTTTTAACACTTGACCCCGACCAGCTTTGACACCGAGCAGGGGTGTCTTTGTGCTAGCGATCTGGGCTTCTGTTTTGACTGACTTAGCCTTAAGCAGGCTTGCTCTCCATTTCCCAAACAATATATATATGGATAGAAATCTTCTGTCATGCGGTTATCCTCACTTTTTTACCACATGATTAAGTCATTAAGTTTAATAAATTAAATTTGATTCTACTAAACTACAATGCTTAATAATTTATCTACACTAAAAAAAAAGGGACATCTACATTTGAGAATTTCAATATATATATTCATGAAAAAAATTCTTGGGGATATTATATATCTTCAATAAACCATTCACAAATATTTTCTTTTACTTAGAAGGCATCATCATGGCTAAACTGTTATAAAAGAAAATTAAAAAAAGAAAAACAAAATTGATTGTATTTGGTTTGATGCATGGTACAAGCTATGGAGGTTTTTACCCCAATTGAGCAAATAATGTAAAGCTTTCAAAGCTGCCCGAGCCCCAAGTTGCGTTCAAAGTAAGCCTTATGAAGGCACATGCATGTACAAGTAAAGTGACGGGAAACTGATGTCTATATCGAGACTCTTACAATCAAGCATACCAACATGGGAACTTTTGTTAACATTGCAAAGAAATTCCAATTCTTTGACTAGATAACGATTTTCAACATATTATTATTAGGAATCAATTTTATGTCTGAAATTAAAAATTTGAGATAAATTCATAACATTGTAAAAATTTGTTTATAGCTTCATAAATATCTATTTATAACGTTGTAAAAATCTATTTATATGAAATTTAATTTTGGATTGACAAGATTTTCGTTATCATTATATTATAAATAGTTAATCATCTCATTCTGCAGTCTCTGGAAAGTCTTCAAGCAGTCAAGACAAAGATCTGTGTTATAGAGAAAAGATCAACTTAGTACATCACATGGATTCTGCCTTAATAGTCCCAAATGATATTTGCCTACTAAAAGTCATACTAACTTATGTGGTCCACGATATATACATATTCCAATTCAGTATTATGAATTTTGAAAATTATATTCTTAAACCATGCGATTTAATAATTTTTTCAAATTTTAATAAAGTCTAGGATTCTATAAACACACACACACACACACACACATATATATATATATATATTGTTTAGGTAATAAATCAAAGTGACGTCGAGTAAACTACTATGACTAGGTGGTTATCTGAAAAGCCCAAGTATGTCATCTCGACTAAGAGTTTATCTGGTGCTCTTGACTAGATAACCTCGTCCAAGAAATAAGTTTTAAGCAGATAACCTCAATAGGAGGTAAGTCTACCTATCTCGAGGAAGGTTGGTTAAATGGTCGATAGAGCTCAGTGAATTCGATATCAGTACCAACCTCGGATAGCAATTAAAGTACAAGCTTTAGTGAATTTTGTAGCCGAATGACCAGAATCGGACATAAGTACTGACACTAAGCAAGCAATAAGAGAACATATTCTGGGGAGGGTGTGGATTTTCACAGTAAATAGATCATGTGGGATCAAGGAGCTGGGGCTGGAGTGGTGCTACTTAGCTTGATGGTGTAAAGATTCCGTATGCAGTGAAGTTCGAATCCAAAGCTACCAACAATCAGGCTGAGTATGAGGCTATCATCGCGGGGCTAAAACTTATGCTAACAGTGAAGGCGGAAGAGGCGAAGCTTCGAACAGATTCCCAGTTGGCAACAAACCATCTCAATGATAGCTTCCAAGGAAAAGAAGAGAAGATGGAGGCTTACCTTTCCAAAGCGAGGGAACTGATAGCGAAATTTCGAGCAGTGGAAGTAGAACAGATATCGAGAGCAGAGAATTTCTGAACAGATATTGGGAAATGTCAGACCCTAAGATGCCCAAATAAATTCCCGTAGAGGTCAAAACCAGCTCGAGCATTGAGCAGGAGGTTGAGGTAATGAATGTAACCCCGAGTGGCACCTAGATGGACCCAATTGTTTCTTATATTGCGAAAGGATAGCGCTTGCTGAAACAACACAAACAAGGAAGCTGAAATGCCAAGTAAAATGATACACACTGATTGATGGTGTACTATACCGACGAGGATACACCTTACCGCCACTACGCTGTTTGAATGAAGAAGAAGCGACTATGTGCTCAGAGAGGTACATGAGGGAATTTGTGGAAATCATTTTGGTGCCAGGTCTTTAGCCTTTAAAGTCTTAAGACAATGGTATTTCTAGCCCGAATGCATCAAGATGCCTAAGAGAAGACCAGGAGCTGTAAGAGTTGTCAAGGCTTTGCCAATTTCCTAGCTCAACCACCAAAAAATCTAACAGTGATAAATTTGCCATGACCATTTGTTTAATGGGAAATTGACCTGATCGAACCCCTGCTGAAAGGACGAGCTTCCGCAATATACGCAGTGGTCGCGATTGATTATTTCACAAAGTGGGTTAAGGTAGAGGCATTGAGTAGGATAACAGAGAGCAAGACAACCAATTTCATTTGGAAAAATGTGATATGCAGATACAGAATCTCCTATGCACTGATTATGGATAATGAAAATTAGTTTGACAACAGCAAGCTCAGGGACTTCTGCGCAAGTATAAGAATAGAATTGAAATTCTGCTCGCCATCACACCAGCAGGCAAACGTGCAAGTGGAGGCAGCGAACAAAACTATAAAACGACTCCTTAAAACTAGGTTGGGAGAGCAAAAGGAGGCATAGGTTGATGAGTTACCAGTTTATTGTATGCTTACAGAACCACACATAAGACAACCACGGGGGAAACACCGTTTACTTTAGCATTCGAACATGAAGTCATAGTCCCAGCAGAGATAGGAGTGGGTACTTACTGGACAGAGTACTTCAACGAGGAGCAGAACAACGAGTAGATTTGTGGGAATCTAGACTTGTTAGAAGAGAAGGAGGAAAAGTCGTCAAGGAGGATAGTAGATTACCATCAAAAGGTGGTCTGCTGTTACAATCAAAACATGCACATTCATCGGTTTAAAGTAGGAGATTGGGTGCTGAAAAAGGTCGACCATAGCACCAAGGATCCTAATTAGGGAGTATTAGCACCAAATTGGGAAGGTCTGTACAGAGTCACACAGGTGGCAGGTCCTCGAGCATATAGATTAGCTTACCTCGATGGATGGGAAGTTAGGAGACCATGGAATGCAGAACACTTGAAAAAGTATTTCTAGTAAGTTTCCTTGTAAAGTAACATTAATGTATACAGCTTTCTTTAGTTTCGAGCATGTAATATGTTTTTTATAAATGAAAAGAAAAGACGAATACTTTCAAATTTAACTCAATTTGAGAGAGTCAGACTAAAGAAAAATTCTAAGGCCAGAAGTCTCAAAGCCTGCTTGAAGTGAGACAAAGAGCCAAGTAAAGCCAAAGACGGCTCGAGCAAAATAAGCTCCTAAAATAAGTTAAGGCCAGAGGTCTCAAAGCCTTCTTAAGGCGAGACAAAGAGCCAAGCAAAACCAAAGACAGCTCGAGCAAAATAAGCTAAGACCAAAAGTCTCAAAGCCTACTCGAAGTGAGACAAAGAGCCAAGCAAAGCCAAAGACGGCTCGAGCAAAATAAGCTCTCAAAATAAGTTAAGGCCAGAAGTCTCAAAGCTTGCTCGAGGCGAGACAAAAAGCCAAGCAAAGCCAAAAACTGCTCGAGCAAAATAAGCTAAGGCGAGACAAAGATCCAAGTAAAGCCAAATATGGCTCGAGCAAAATAAGCTCCCAAAATAAGCTAAGGCCAGAAGTCTCAAAGCCTTCTTAAGGCGAGACAAAAAGCCAAGCAAAGCCAAAGACAGCTTGAGCAAAATAAACTCCCAAAATCAGCTAAAACCAGAAGTCTCAAAGCCTTCTCGAACTGAGACAAAGAGCCAAGCAAATCCAAAGACGGCTCGAGCAAAATAAGCTCTTAAAATAAGCTAAAGCCAGAAGTCTCAAAGCTTACTCGAGGCGAGACAAAAAGCCAAGCAAAGCCAAAAACTGCTCGAGCAAAATAAGCTAAGGCCAGAAGTCTTAAAGCCTGCTCGATGCGGACAATGAGCCAAGCAAAGCTAAAGACAGCTCGAGCAAAATAAGCTAAGGCCAGAAGTCTCAAAGCCTATTCAAGGTGAGATAAAGAGCCAAATGAAGCTGAAATCAACCCGAGCAAGTAAAGGCTCTAAAAGAATATAATAAACAAAAGTAGTAAGGGAAAGCGAAGGTGAAAATTATTCTTCTTTCTTTTTGTTTAAGGTAATAAAAGCAGAAGATTACAATACCAAAGTAAAAACTACAATGGAAATTAAGGAGTTTAGGCAGATTGGTCAGCAGCTCGGTCCGTAATCTAGGTAAAAGGAGTAACTTGAGGACCTTTTTTGGCAGAAGGAGCAACTTAGGGATTCTCCTCGGTTGAGGGAGCAACCTTTTCAGGACCCATAGCAGTAGCTTCCACACTTAGAATTTGATCTCTCGGATGCTGACTCCTAGCATCGTGCTCGCTCTTGTAGGTATCTCCACTAGCCTCGAGTTTAGTCATATCTAGTTCGGGATATTCTTTGCCCATGACAGATATGATGCACTTGTCGCAGAACGTCAGCTTGTTGTCATACTCATCAGCAAGTTGCTTGCCCATAGAGTCCAACCTACCTTGGAGTCGTGAAGTTTCTGCTTCCATAGTCCTTTCAAAAGAAAATCTTTGAACGTCAAGATCTTTCTGGGCATTCAGAAGCTCGTCTCTGACTATGGATAATTCCTTCTCGAGTTGGAACACCTTAGAGTCAACCATGGCAGCCTTTCTCTCAAATGTAGAAATATCAGTTCGAAGCCTAGCTGATTCTTCCTTCTCTTGTTCCAGATCTTTCTTCAAGCTTTAGTTTTCAGCTTTAAGTCTCCTCTCATAACTAAAGATTCTTGACTTAAAAACTGTGGAAGTAGTAGCAGCCCGGCATACGGAACATTGGAAGGAGTTGGCTAGATCAATAAGACTGAAATTTTCTAACACGGCGACAAAGTCTTCCTGCATATGCTTCGTAAACTCCTTGACATAAGGTTCAGAGATAATAGCAGCAGAGTCATTTGAATGAGCTTTTTCGACTACCTACTCGCCTTCTGAAGAGGGAGAAATGATTCTAACAGGGAAAACAGTAAGGTCAACCCTTGTTTTCTTTGATGGAGCTGAGAAGCTACTCGAACTATCAACAATGTTGGGCATTTTTTCAATCGGGCGAGGATGCTGCTCATTTTTTCTTCCTCAGATGCTAAGCCAAACTCGACCAGGTTATGGTGTGTCAGCAATTCTTACACAAGCAAGTGTTGTCTAGAGCAGTGTCCACGCGTAGCTTTAGTTCCTTCCTAATCTTATATGACACACTCCAAGATACTGTAAAATTCATAAAACAATAATAAGAAGGGATGAGTAAAATGACCGAATAAGAAGGAATAATGAGCAGTAAATGACCTAGAGTGCAAAAGCGAGAAGGAATTTGAGGAATTTCTCCTGATGCAGAGGCTGCTTGCCCTCAATCTCCCCCAATGAAAAAGAATTTACTTTTCCAATTGCCACCAGATGTGGAGAGATTAGTGATGGGCTTTTTATCCTTTGAGCTAAATGTGAAATAATACCAGCCCGCATCCTTTGGATTGCTTTTGATACAGATTTTTTATTTCATATACCATGTGTTTGTCAAGTTACACCAATTCCATAAAATAAACAAGCTAGACAAAACCCTCTACCCGTTAGGCTTTAATTGCCCTGGTGCTAGACGTAGATGAGAGAATTTGGGCAAAATAAGGTTGTAAAGGTGATCTAACACCCCACATAAAGCACTCTAAGTATAGGGTGACATACCCTCGAGGAAGGTGGCTGGGAGTACTATTTTTGCTGGGGAGATGGAGGTCAATGCTAGTAGGAATGCGGTAGGTCTCCCTAAGTCTATCTCAATCCTGTTGAGAGGTCTCATACTTCATGTGGTCAATGGCAAACGATTTAACCTCCGACCTATAACCAACCTTTTGCCTTTTACTCGGCTGGGACTCCTCAGGGACGTCATCCCCGACAACTTCACTGAAAACAATAGTGGTCTGACCGGGATTAGGGTTTCTTACCAGAATCCTTGTCAATTTAAGAATCATTAGAGGAAGAGGATTTCTCAAGGGACACTCTTCTAGGTTTTTGAGTGGTAGAAATTTCCTACAAACTAATGGTTTCCCCACAATACATTTCTGTCAGATCTCAGGGGTCTTAACTACGGCAACGGAGAATCTCACAACAAAAGTAACAAAGGACAAGAGAAGGAAGTCGAGGGGTTTATACCTAAGAATGGTCCGGTGGGCATTAATCACGAAAACTAAAACTGAAAAAAGGATTTCTTATAGGCAGCGAGAATACAACTTTGACCAATGTGAAAAGACAAAGAAATAAGAAAGAGACGAACTTGGGTATTTAAAGAAGAGCCAAAAGAGTCACCTAACAGACGACGCGTTACACAAGGGAACGCGTCTGTTCAGGGAACTGCCTCCTCAAATTCGAACGAGTGGCCTAGAGCAACCCACATCATTCACATTAAATACAAAGTGATTGAAAGGGGTGAGATATGTAGGGGCAGGACGGAAAAGAAAAAAAAAAGAATATTTCAAGCCCACTCGAACAGATAATTTTTAGTCTTATCACATTCCACTTTCGAGACTATAAACTGGGGGACTGGTATTTGGAAAATAAAGAGCATACTTGCTCGAGGTTACGGCAGCCAAAACAGAAGTACCAGTTGCTAGTATAAAGGTAATTCAGCTCGATCTCAGGTTAGCTGAGACCATGTGCAGACCATGTGCTTGTGGGTTGCTTGAGCTAAGCTAAGAAGAGCAGGAATGTCCACGGAAACCAAACGAGCCTCTCTCATGTTATAGACAGCACCTAGAGTAGGTATAGACCAGTCCTCAAACCAAACCAAAGCATAGCAGTTCAAACCTATAGTTGAGACAGTTGAACGGCTCTCTCTGAGAATGGGGGAATAACTCCCACGCACAATCAATAATCATTATGGAGACCAAATAAATACCTCGAAAAAGAGGGAGAAAGGGGTTGGATTCTTTCTGAAAAGAAAAAGAAAAAAGGAAAAGAAAGAAGAAAAATTAGTGTTTTTCCTGTATTTTTCCTTTCTTAGAAAAGTTAGTGTTTTTCCTGTATTTTTCCTTTCTTTTGTGAGAGAGTTTTTTAAAATTTAGCCAAATTACTAACTTGAGCGTCGGAGGATTTTCACCAGAAAAATACCCGGTGAGCTCTGACATGTCTTTCATGAACGTAGAGAACTAGAAGGCATCGTTTCACTGGATAGAGAAAGCTTAAAACTAGTTGGAGAACTTGCTCGAGGAAGGAACAGCCAAAAATATGCATCAACAATGCCCATTCCAAGTTAGTAAATGCACTATTGAAAGATTGTTTCATTCCAAGTATCAATTAAGATGTAAAAATGTTTAGAAAAAGGATTGTTTCTTGACTTCAATCTTAAAGGAACCAAATGACCAATATATCAAATCAGAAATCAAAAACAACATAATGTGTGAATGAAGGAAAGGGATAAGCAGTTGTTTCTAGTATCCTAACTCACTAGCCTTTTCTTCATTAGCCCTCCTTCTCAGAGATGGCAACTGAACTCAGAACCGAACGAACTCAGATTTTGCAATTCGGGTTCAACTAGGTTAATATTTTTTCGGAATATGAATGTAAAAATGGGAACCCAGATATGTCCGAGTTTGGGTGGTTCTGGAAATCCAGTACCCAGATCTGGATATGTTTATTTATATATTAATTTTTTAAAGTATTTAATATAAATATAAATAGTTTTTTATTTTAGACCCCAAAAAGTTTTTTAAATATAAATAATTATTTTTTATTTTAATTCAAATAATTTTTAAGAAATTCTAGTTTAAAACCAAGAATTCGAGAACTGAATCTTTTTGGGGTTAAACTCGGCCTAGATTCGGATTGAAAAAAAAAATCATAGTTTAAATCAAGGTTCAGTATAAAAATTAATATCCGAGTCCAAAACCTAGAAGCTCAAACCCTGACCTTGACCTAGAAATTTCCATCCTTACTCCTCCTTTTCTCCATTTCCTAATATAGATTGAAATCTTACCTTGCTTAATGCAATGTTAACCACAGGATTACTCAAATTTAAACGACATTAACAAAATATTACATGTAGTAAAACTAACTTTGCATGTTCTTCCTTGCTTTTCTTATAAAACTAAGAGAGTCATATAAGTTGGACGCATCAAGGCTGCTGGTAGAACAAACCTTATGCTGCTAGTGTTACTCCTTAGCATTCTTAAGATCTGCCTTACAATCCTCCACGTGACAAACTGCACGATTTGCAATAGTCTCAACAATCTTAGATTCTTAAGACTTGTTTGGGATTAAAGTTGGGTAGGTATAACAATCAAACACTTTATTGTTGTAACTTGAAATGTAAGTTAATTTAATTTTACATTTATATAATAAAAAATTTATTATATCTTTACTATTTTATCAAAATTATTATTTAAAAATTGTATTTACTACATACTATTAACTTTTATTTCATAGTTTTTTTCACAACAACTATAGCTTAAAGCTACAATATTTCAATACCAAATAAGCCTTAATTCTTTTCCCACTCTTTCTATCCCTTAGTACCAACCAAGCTTCAAATTGAGTGATCTAGCCTCTACTCATTATTCAATTCTTCATCTTCAAAATCCAAAACCCTCCTCCTTTTCTCGTTTCCCAACATTATCATCCTTCTAACAAGTGATGAACGGTTTGATTGAACCCTGTTTGCTGATATTTCAACTTAAACACTTAGATATTTATACCAAACCCAACAAATTTACATATTTCTAAATAATAGAGTTGGCAAAATGGGTTACTGGATCGTGTTCGTATCATGTTAAATTTAGGTCAACTTAAATACGGCCCATTTAATAATTATGTCAAAATACTGAGACTCAAACCCGACAAAAAAAATAAACAAATTACTCAATAACCCGCTTAATATCTATGTATTTACCAAAAATTTACATCGAATATTTGTACTTGTCATATATCGATAACACATTTACACTATTAAACTTTTAATTATATATATGTAAATAATATCATATATCAAAATCATAAAATACATATGTCTATCAATATTTTCCACATTTACACTATTGAAGTTCTAAATCTAAATAAAATTTTATAAATGCATATGCTTATCCTTAAAAAATAAAAAATAAAAAGAGAAAATCATATCAAATATTTGATTTTTGATAATGAAAACTTAGAAATTAATTTAAAATAAAAAATATAATTGTATCATTAGTCGGGTAAATGGATCAATAATTTTAATACTAACTCATCATGAAAAAAATTGTGTCGACTCGAATCCGGTCCATTTAATAAATCGTGTCAAATTTAACAACCTATACCCATTTATTCGTATTGTATTAGTATCAGGTAATTAGATCAAGTTAAATTTTACCAACTCTACCCCAGATATCCTACAAAGAGCACAACAACGCAAACATGGATTCGAACAAGAGTTGACCATAAAGAAAAAAGATTTATAAATTTAGTTTTACAATTAAAAATGAATACATCATAAATCAGTTTAACTCATCTAAAATTTATGATAAACACTAACCAACTAGACCAAGGCAGAGCATTAACTATAGGCCAAAAGTAAAGCCGTCATCCTGGCATGCGTTGAGGAAGTCCAAGAGTTAAAAACATTGTTGAATTCCCAGCATTTCACTCTCTCTTCCCAAGAAGCTAATACAATCAATATTTGGGGCCTTATGTAAATTTACAGTAATTTGAAATTTTTAAATTAATAATTTATTAGTCATATGTGTTACATCAATAAAATTAACTAAATTCATAAAAGAATAAGAAAGATACTTCTTAAAAATAAAATATTTAAAATGATGCTATTGTGAGATGATAATGACTAATTGTTGACTTGTACAAAAAGAAAGTCGAAATTTTTTATGATTCTAACGTTAATGTTCTATTAAGTATATATATTAGCATTCAATTAAGTATTTCCATTTGAGTAATTGTTAATTTTAATTTATAGGATTTCGAAGTAAACAAAACTCTTTGAAATTTTATATATATTACTTATTTATAAGAATGTTAGTATAGATTTTTCTAGCAATCTAAGACCTTCGTAAAATATAAGATTCTATTCAAACGCCTAATTTACCTAGAGGTGAGGAGCCATATTCCAAACACCACTAAGTCGGCTGGATCAATATCTCCTTCACCGTGGCATTTTCATAAATATCCTGCGGCATTTGGGCAACCTCTTCCCAAACCTTTTTGAGTAAAATTCCAAATCGAGAATCTTTCTCATCCCAGATATAGTACTGCTAGTATCAGACACAATCTTGAATACCGCAACTGTTATAAGTTGCTGTTTTTGCCAACCACGGATCTCTCCTAACTCCTAGTGCCAACCAACTCTAGCCTATCTACAAAATCATCGAAGCCTAGTTTCAAAACCCTTCATTTTTGATAAATTACGTGGAACCGTCGTTCCTCTGGTTTCATCCAAGACACCAGGCTCGCTAAATACTAGAACTTAGTTACATTTTTTCTTTGAAGAAATCAAGCATCTCCTTGTATTGCTGAAATTTTAAAATTGATTAAGATTAGGTGAAATTTTAAAATTGACAGCCTTTCTGCGTGATAGCAATCTAATAATATTGAAATTAATCAAAGATTAAGTGAAAATTTTAAAATTAATCAAGATTTTTGGTAAATTCTACACGTAAGAGTACAAAATGATAAATCGATGTACAAAGCAGTTAAGCATCATGGTTTATGATTACGAGCCCAAGGCTTCATTTGGTATGGTGCACATGGTGGAACCAGGATTTTGGTTCGGCGAAGACCAAAATGAAGCAGAAAATAGGACTTTTGGCTGTTCATTTGCGAGAGTGAGCCATTGAGCAAAACAAGAGGGTCTATTTTTTTTTCCGGTCAATACATGATAATGTAGTTTAGAAATTTAAAAAGTCAAAGGGAATCATTGTTAAATAAGGAATTGAAAGTACGTTCTGAGTGGTAGGCTGCTACTCTCACAATTTTGAGAACAACCATTCTACTGTCTCTATATATAGAAATTTACTCTGCTAATTTTTGGGAAATATCTCTATAATATTTGTGAAGATTGAAATAAATATCTCTATAAAATTTGTGAAGATTAAAATCCCGACTATGCCATAATTCTCTATAGGTATAAATCTACTCCACAAGTTTGTGGGTGGAGTAGATATACTTATAATATTTGTGAGGATAAAAATCTAAACTATGACATAATAACATTAATTTAGGTGATCCCAATACTTATCTAAATATCAATAAACTTATATAATTGTAATTAGAAAAAGAAAAATGAATTCAAAGTAAAAAAAAAAAGGACTCTTACTTGCAATTTAATGGAAAAATGTTATACACATACATGTTTTCAAAATGTGGCAAGGCTAATATTGGCAATTTCTCAATTTATTTACTTTTCAAGTATTATAAAAAATAAAGTTTATAAATTTTCAAAAGCTTAAAGGTAGCCTGGTATCACGCACCGCTTGAATTTTTCCCGCAAATGAGGTTAAATTAGCAAGCAATAGTGCACTAAGTAACAGGCCACCCAAAATTTCAGCCCAAGTGCCTAAGATTTCAAGCTCAATAGCCCAAATCCAAGCTAAGGTGTGCTATTTTGACCCAATTCTAAAATTCTCCACAACTTCCTAGCACACTCTCTACATTTATACATATCTCTATAAATCCAACCAAAGGTGTGCTAGAAGTTCATTAGGCTTATTGTATAACTTTTGCGTCAGAAGTTACCTAAATGCCGTATAGTTTGCTGCACAAAATATTCATCCAAAGACACTAGACCACTTTATAATTTGAGTGGTTCTACACTAGTTGTGAAGGTGAAAAAAATAACCATGAAATTAAAGTTGATATTATTTGGTAAACTGAAATAAAATAGTAAAAATAAAATAATTTTCATTACAATTGAAAATCAAATTAACTTCTAAACTACAATTATAAGTGTTTACCAAACATTTTAGAAATGACTCAAACTATAAATTAGTCGAACCAAACTGTATCCCAATAATACAATTTGGCAAATGGTTGAAATTTATTTTATCATGTCATATCAAATTTAAATTAACGCAGATTAGACCTACTTGATAATTGTGTTAAAATTTTGAACACGCACACAACCTACATAGGTTCTATTTAGGATTCAAGTGTTATACCTTTTAAGTTATAGCTGCTGTTAAAAAAACTGTAACTATAAAACAAAAGTTAATAATATGTAGAAAATACAATATTTAAGTAGTAATTTTGACAAAATTATTAAAGATATAATAAGTTTTTCATCATATAAGTAAAAAATCATATCAATATAACTTCCAAACTACAATAATTAGTATTTATTAAACAATTTAGTACTATATCTCAGCTCAACCTTAATCTCAATTGAACTCTTAATGACCAGAAAACATGATATAATAAAATTTTATGTATACCACAAAACACGCACACCACCTTCTTAATGAACAGGACACACAACACAACAAAATTTTATGTATGCCACAATGTAACATATGCATTTGCTTTATGTATTTTTGTAAATAAATAAATTAAGAGGGGTTTATGTGATAATCATGAGGGGGTCTAGTTGATATTTTGTGGGTGTTTATAAAAGGAGAAAACCGGGTGAATTTTGGAGAAAAACCGAGAGAGTATGTGCTGACCCGCCGACCCGACCCAAACCCACGAAACCAACCCGCCGGTTTCTCCCATTTCCTGCCACCTCACCGGCCGAGCAAGGTATCAAACGGAAGCTTGTGAGCCGGCCGTCCATCCCCAGCCGTCCTTGCTGTCGGAAAACACGTGGAACGCCGCCGGTGAAGCTAGAAAATTCCGCGGGTTTGCGCGGACGATCGCCGCCGATTCCGGCTGTCTTTGGCCGCGCCACCGGTTGGAAAAGCTTCCCCACCTCACCATCTTCCATTCCTGACTAGTCACCGGCACTGAGGAAGCCGTTTTGTCACCGTCCGATCACCCCAAGGGGCCGCGGTTTCACGAGCTCAATCCGGCTTCGTCGCCGCGCGTGGGAGGACATCACCAGCACCATTGGACTCACCTCGACGAGAAGTGTCTAACCCGAGCTTCCCCACCGCCATTGGGTGAATTTCGGTCAACGTTGACCGTAGGGGCATTTTGGTAATTTTGCGTATTGAGGGTAATTTCGTAATTTTCAGCTTTGAGGATGTTTTTGTAATCTGAATTGAGGATAAATTGGTAATTTTGTGTTGTTGAGTGTAAATTAGTAAATTATGAAATTGAGGGTAGTATAATTTCAGATATTTTATTAGTAAATTATGAATACGGGATTAATACGGTATGCCGGGAAGATTGAGAGTTGTAATGTTAGGACGAATATTTATTTTAAGTGTTATTTTTGCGAGATTAGTTCGAATTATAATTATGGAAAGTAATTATATCATTTCTGTAAAATAGGTGGATCTGCGGACGAGAATCTACCTGCGGACTTGGGTGATAGCCGAGTCTAAAATTATCACTGTGAGTGGAATATATTAAAATTATTTGATTTTTATATAGTAAGGCTTGTTTATGAAATGAATATTTAAAGTGCTTACATTAAATGGTTCTCCGAAATTAAATGTTTATTCCATATAAATATTTCTCTAAGTTATATTTATTCATTTATGGTCCGTATTGATTTTAAAATAGTAAAAGAGATTATTGATTTCTGAACATGATTTAAAGTGCTTTTATGTGGATTTCGAGCATGATTTTAAGAGTATATGATTTGATCTTGAACGTGATTTAAAAGTTTATATATGTCGATTTTGAACATGATTTAAAGAGTATATGATGGATCTTGGGCATGAGATACATTGATTTCGAGTATGATTTAAAGCATGATTTAAATTGTCTATATATAATGATTTCGATCATGATTTTAAGTTTTAAGCAAATACCCGTTCCCTCCAGATGAGATGAGATAGTAGGCCTTTGGGGCCCGTCTGAACACACATAGAGGCTTTGGGCCGTGTGTTTGGGCACTTTCGCCCTTTGGGGGCATATGCATGCAGACAGATATTGAGATATGAGATCGGATGGTCCGGACACGATGTCGCAAGATAGCGCATCATAGCACGTCCGTTGAGATCCGGGGTATGAGATATGCTGATAAGCATGAGATGGTACGTCCTTTCGTCTATCCGTATAGCTTCGGGCATGATGGTACTTAGATAGTACATCATTGCCGTCCGTTGAGGTCCAAATGAGACTAGATTATCCCCTGGGTATTTATTTAAGGATATTTGTATTATTTAGTATTTGATATTTCGCAGGAGATGATATTTCAATATGAGATGTTTTTATTGATTTTGTGGCAGTATCAGTTTTGCTTATGTTTAGAATATGATTGAAAAGAAGTTTTTACATGAAAATATATTTGTTTGAGAAAAGTAATTATACAAGTGATGCACTTATTTTTGTAATTATTTTATGTTTTAAAAACTATTATCCACTCACTGAGCTCACTGAGTTTTATACTCATTCCATTTTATTATATTCCCCCCCCCCCAGGAGATTACAGGTACAACAGTTAACCCAGCAGCTGTATATAGTTGGAGTCATTTGGGCCACTGAGGTTGTTTGAGGATATAGAATAATTATTTTCTTTTGGTTAATGTATAATTATCATGTTTTGGATTTATATTAGAGATGTGATATAAGAATTAACATACGTGTGTATTATTGGATATGTTACCGGATGAGATTGGGTTGATATAGTTTGGTGTACAATAAATGATTTGGGAGTGCTTGTGTTGTAATTGCAGGTTTGGGAATGTTATATATTTAGGGGAGGTTCTACCGAAATTTCGGTAGAATTCTCATTAATAAGATGATTTTAATATTTAAGTTCAATTTCTTAAGATAGGTCGCCTCTCGATATGGGGCGGGTCGTCTCACACAATTATTATAGGCTTGCAGCCACTCAAATTGATTTGTTTAGTAGTTTGTATCGTGTCTTATCAAAGTCAGTTTATTGATCATATCTACTAAATACATAGGGTGTGTTTGGCAAACCACATTATAACTCTGCATAGCATTATGTTAATACAATAATGTGTTTGGCTGAAAAATATCACGAAATTTACAAAAATAACCAAAAAATTTAGTAAGTTTTAAAAACAGCTATCTTAACTTTTTCTATCATATCTAGTCAATTACAAAATTTTAGACTAAAATACCCTCAAATTTATAAGTTAGGAGAGAAACCCAGAAAACGTGCGACAGACGCTTGTCCTCTAGTGCGTGCGACAGGCACCTATCCTACATGCGATAGGCATTTATCGCACATTTTGGCCATTTTTTTGTGTGACAAGCGTCTGTCCCACGATGCTACGAGCACCTGTCCTACAGTGCAATGAGTATCTATCCCATAGTCCCACATATTTTATTTTTTTTTACTAATTTTTTTAATTATTCAGGCTTAACGAATGTCAGCTGATCTTTAAATGTGTTTTGATAACTAATGAAAAGAATTAAGAGACTGTCGTTTTGAGTACATAAATGAGAAAATTTTAAATTTTATTTGTTAAGAAAAGTTTCTGTAAATTTGAATTCTATTTGATGAAAATTTAATTTTGTCCATATAATATTAGTGTGACATCATCATTAGACTAACGACAATTACAAAAATATAGTAAATTATTATCTTTAAAATATTTTTAAAAAAAAACACCTAAAATTATTGGCTATTTTTATAAATTACTTAAAAATGATGTATAATATTACTGTTGTAATGCGCCGAACTACGCATTAACTAAACCCGTGGGGGTGGGGGATCGAGGATGGGGGATATGGGTTCAGTTTTATGCGTGATTAGCTTATTGCAATGCAAAATATGCAAAATTAAAATAAAATAAACCTCAACCAAAATCCTCTTCATCTAGTGCGGGGATCCAAACCTAAGCCCCTTTCTCATGCCTCTAAATACCTAATGGTAGATCTATGACATCAGCAGTAAGCCCATGAATGGTGGTCCGCTTGATAATGATCTAATAGCAAGCGTATCTCGTTTTCTTTTCATCACATTAGCACGTACACCCACCCACCAAAACGAACCCATAACCTTTCCTTCCTTCATCACCAACGCCATCACAGAGTCCACCAGTGCCGCGCCTTCATCGCTGGAATCATTGCAATGGTCAGTGGGTCTTTTACTTTCTAGATAATTTTAGTTTGTGATGAAAATTTTGTGGGTTTATTTAAGTTTGGATTTTAATGAAAAAAATTCAATCGGTATTTGGAATTGTCGGTGAGATTATTAGTAATTGTTATAATTTTTCTTTTATGAGTAGTTGGCTTTTTTCATCTTGTTAATGGTATTTCTGTTCTTGATTTGAAGAAACAGATTAGAGAGTATGGAATTTAGTAAGGATTATATAATTGATATCATAGAGCGAGGATCTAATTACTAGCTTAGTGAAATGAAATTACTTCAGATTTACTTCCGCTTCAACAATCATAAAATGAATTATTAGCTTGGATATCAAAGTAAGTGTAATTTTGATATCATGGTAGTTAGTTTTTTCTTAGTTTTTTCAAGTTTTTAATATATGATTGATGCTATAATTTTCAGCCACCAAGCAGGTTGATGCTGTTTTTTTGCGTGCCTTCCAACAGTGTAAAAAACTCCTGCTCGCGCAATGTTCGAGCTCGAGCAGAAACGCTCTCCAGTTTCGGTTCTCCTTTATCAGTCGGAATGACGACCTTCTCTGGCCTGCGCTCATAGAAATAAAGTCAGGGGTCGCCGGATGTTTTTCCGGTGAAATCCCTCAGACGCTTAAGTTAGTGATCGGGTTATTCTTGTTGTATCCCTCTTTGTTAGACAGACCGGAAGAGATAAAGAGGTATTTCTATCTTTTTTCCGTAAAAATAGCTTCGCAGAGAAGAAATAAAAATTAAGAAGAAGAAGAAGAAGAAGAACCTCTGTAAATTTTCGGAACCCCCTGCTTCTGTTTTCATTTTCCTTTTATATTTCTGTTTTCCCGCCATTTTTCCTTCGAGGAATGTCGTTCCCTCGTCTATGGTGCCTGGGCTCCTCTGACAGCCGGGATTACTGTGCCACTCCCTAGGAATGCGGGACTGTCTAGTGAGCATGGGTTCCCGTGGCCTGATCATTATGTCGGATGTGTGCGCATGGAATGATGACATTGTAGGGGCGTGTGCCGGCCATCGGTAATAGTGACGACACCATACCGCGTGGGGCATTGGTCAGGCATCGATCATCGTGTTGAGCCGCTGGAGAAACGGGTCGGACTGTCCCGAACCGACTGTATCTGGATCTTGCATTTCCTCTGTACCGTGACTGACGTGACTGAGTTGTGCTCAGAGGACTTGAAGACCTCGAGCAGAAGAATGAGCTCGGGTTTCGACCAGCCTTTGGGCTCCTTGACCTTGACCAGCTTTGACGGGCCATGACGACCTCGAGCAGAAAAGTGAGCTCGGACTCAACCAGTCTTGTACTCCTCGACCTTGACCAGCTTTGACGCTTAATAAGGCTGTCTTCGTACTGTCGGTCGGGTCTTCTACTCGAGATGGGTTAACCTCGTGGTCTTTTACTAGAGCTGAGTTGGCCTCGGGGAGACCTGCTCGATATTACCCAAACACCAGTCCTTCAGTTTCTAGTTTTTGGATTGAAGCGAGATAAAACTGGAAACTTTTTGTATGGGCCGGCTTCCCGGCCTTTTCATTTCCCCGTGTTGAGCTGTATTCCACTTTCATCATTTCACATTTAATGCGGGACAAGTGGGAGGATCCGAGCCGTGCGTTTGAATTTTGAAGAGACGTTACTTGAACGGTCGCGTCTCTTGAGATGCTTGCCGTTTGCTGAAGAGACGCTCTCCCCCCTTTAAAAACCCTCGATTTCTTTACTGTGCTTCCTATTGCTCATTTTAATCCAGACCAAAATTACTCGCTTGAGATGCTTTCCGACCGTCAGCTTTTACTCAGACATAAACCTCTTTCTTTTTTCTTGTTTTCGCTCTGTTCTTCATTCATTTGGGTTTCGATTCCCACTGGGTAGATTCTGTCTATAGGAAACATGTCAAATACCCAACAACCCCGTAGGATGTCATCTGAGGAGTCGTCCTCTGCAAGTGATGTAGGACCCCTTAGTATAATCCCAATGAGAGATTCTAGTTCAGAAGGGGTGTAAACTGTGGCGGAGACCCAGCCGCATCAGTGGGAAAGAGTCAGCCAGCGGTCAGAGGGTAAGGGGTATCCCATTGACTCTATGAGGTGTGAAACCACACACCAGGATCTGGATAGGCTTAGGCGCACCTACCACATACCAAATAATGTGGACTTACGGGTGCCGGGTAAGGATGATATACCTAGCCGCCCTCCTCAAGGGTATGCTACCTTCCTTATGGAGTGCTTTAAGTGGGGGGTCAAGCTACCTCTTCAGCCCTATTTTGTCCGAGTTCTGTCCAGATTCCGGCTAGCCCGGGGGCAATTGAACCAGAAAAGTTGGAGGGTCCTATCTGGCCTCTATGTGCTATGGAGATGGTGTAATCTGGGTGAGCCCTCAGTAGAAGAAATAAAGCATCTCTACCAGTTGAAATGCAGCCCGAAGGATGCTGGTTGGTACTACCTCACCTCCAGCCTGAAGGGTAAAAAACCCATAACTGGTCTCCCCGCTTCTGGTGGCAACTGGAAGGGAAAATTCTTCTTTGCTGGGGAAGATTGGGGGCATGCTACACTTCTCTCTGAGGGGATCCCTCCGGTTCCACGGCATTTTTGCACTCTAGATCGTTTACCTGTTCAATGAATTGTTATTTTAGTTCTTCTGCTCGTATTTGTTCTCACAATTTTGCTATGGTTATTCCTGCAGTATCCTAGGAGGCCTCTTATAGGATTGGGGAAGAGCTTCGAGCACGCGTCAACAGAGCCCTTGACAACGCGAGCTCATAGAAGGAGCTACTTACAGCACAAAATTTTATAGAGTTTGGCCTGGTATCAAAGGAAGGGATGAGTGAGGTGCTCAATATGATGCAGAGACCTACGAAGATCTCGGGAGGCGCGAGCAGTTCTTCTGTAAAAAGGCCTCGAACTGTTACCCCTATTTCACCAATTCGAGCTGCCCCTCCTGCTCAGGAGGTAGAGCCAGCAGAAGAAGGTCCACCTCGCAGGCGTCCGAGGACTGCAGCCTCAGCTTGGCCTCGATCCGAATGCGCGTAGGAGCAGGAACGGCCCGACTGCGCCGATCCCTACGTCAAGGACTTTGCCACACAGATGGAGGACAGGTTCTTGGACGGGATGGAATCTTCTAATACCGATGAGTTGGTCGGTGCTTTCCACCGCCTCTCTTCTCATGCTACTGCTATTGCTACCAGATTCAAGGCCAAAACTCAAGATTCCCAGAGGATTCTCCGAGCAGAAATTCAAAGCTTGAAACGGCATCTTGAGCAGAAGGATGAGGAGGCCACGAAGCTTCGCGAGGAGAACTCCACACTCGAGGAGAAGACAGCAATGTCAGATTCGAGGGCTACTCAGTTCGAGAGGGAGCTATCTCTTGTCCGGGATGAGCTACTCAATGCTCGGAAGGACCTAGACACGCAGAGGTTCTCCTTTGAGAAGAACATAGAGGATGAGGCTTCTCATCTTCAGAAGAAGGTGGACTCTCTGGAAGACAGGCTCACGACCGAGTACAATAATGGGGTGGCTTTTAGCTACAACTGCCTCGTGTTTGCCTTGAGCAAGAAACATCCTGACGTGGACCTATCTAAGGTCGAGGCAGGTGTCGCAGAGTACATGCGCTTGCACGATATCCCCATCCAAGGGTCGAGAGCCTCCCCATCTGAGGCCCCTACCAAGTCTAGAGAAGCTGCTACTGCACCTCTTGCTGCTGCTGCTGCTGTTGCTCCTCCTCCTCCTCCTACCGCTGCTGCTCCTACTCCTCCTCCTCCTCCTGCTACTGCTGCTCCTGCTCCTCCTGCTGCTGCTGCTGCTCCTGCTCCTGCTCCTCCTGCTGCTGCTGCCCCTGCTAGCCTTAATGCCCCAGCCGATTGGATTCTTTTTTTTTATTATTTCTTGTACTTATATTCTTCAATTAATGAATAAAGAATATATATTGGACAATTTGCCTCCGTGTCTGTGTGTACATTTTTACCTTGCATCTTCCGGTGATATTGACTTTGTGCATTTGCCAAGTATATTTTTATAAGTGCTGAACCCTTGTCTTCTTTCTCCTGGCCATTTTCTGCTCATATCATCTCTTGACTTATGCGTGGCAGAGTCTTGCCGTGAGTTAGGCTTATAGGCCTTTATTTACCTTGTGAGCTTGGTCTCCTTGAGCTGATGTTCAGCTTATGCTTAGCCCTCGTTCTTTTTGTGAGCTCATTCTACTCGAGCCTGCTATTGGCTCACGCTTGGCACCGTATCGACTTAAGCTAAGCTTTGAGACTTATGGCCTTTTCGTTGTCTTTACGAGCTTTCCTTGCTCGAGCCTGCGATTGGCTCAAGCTTGGCACTGTCCCGCCTTAATCTAGGCTTTGGGACTTCTAGCCTTTGCGTTGTCTTCGCGAGCTTATCTTGCTCGAGCCTGCAATTGGCTAAAGCTTGGTACCGTCCCGCCTTAAGCTAGGCTTTAGGACTTCTGGTCGTTGCGTTGTCTTCACCAGCTTATCTTGCTCGAGCCTGCAATTAACTCACGCTTGGCACCGTCCCGCCTTACCACCTTAAGTTAGGCTTCGGGACTTCTGGCCTTTGCATTGTCTTCGCGAACTTATCTTTCCCGAGCCTACAATTGGCTCACGCTTGGCACCGTCCCGCCTTAAGCTAGGCTTTGGGACTTCTGGCCTTCGCGTTGTCTTCGCGAGCTTATCTTGGTCGAGCCTGCAATTGGCTCATGCTTGGCACCGTCCCGCCTTAAGCTAGGCTTTGGGACTTCTGGCCTTCGCGTTGTCTTCGCGAGCTTATCTTGCTCGAGCCTGCAATTGGCTCATGCTTGGCACCGTCCCGCCTTAAGCTAGGCTTTGGGACTTCTGGCCTTCGTGTTGTCTTCGCGAGCTTCTCTTGCTCGAGCCTGCAATTGGCTCACGCTTGGCACCGTCCCGCCTTAAGCTAGGCTTTGGGACTTCTGGCCTTCGCGTTCTCTTCGTGAGCTTATCTTGCCCGAGCCTGCAATTGGCTCAGGCTTGGAACCGTCCCGCCTTAAGCTAGGCTTTGGGACTTCTGGCCTTCGCATTGTCTTCGCGAGCTTATCTTGCTCGAGCCTGCAATTGGCTCGCGCTTGGCACCGTCCCACCTTAAGCTAGGCTTTGGTACTTCTGGCCTTCGCGTTGTCTTTGCGAGCTTCTCTTGCTCGAGCCTGCAATTGGCTCACGCTTGGCACCGTCCCGCCTTAAGCTAGGCTTTGGGACTTCTGGCCTTCGCGTTGTCTTTGCGAGCTTATCTTGCTCGAGCCTGCAATTGGCTCACGCTTGGTACCGTCCCGCCTTAAGCTAGGCTTTGGGACTTCTGGCCTTCGCATTGTCTACGCGAGCTTATCTTGCTCGAGCCTACAATTGGCTCACGCTTGGCATCGTCCCGCCTTACCGCCTTAAGCTAGGCTTTGGGACTTCTGTCCTTTACGTTGTCTTCGCGAGCTTATCTTGCCCGAGCATGCAATTGGCTCACGCTTGGCATCGTCCCGCCTTAAGCTAGGCTTTGGGACTTCTGGCCTTTACGTTGTCTTCGTGAGCTTATCTTGCCCGAGCCTGCAATTGGCTCACGCTTGGCACCGTTTCCGCCTTAAGCTAGGCTTTGGGACTTCTGGCCTTTGCGTTATGTTCGAGCGTGTTGGCTTCAACTTGTACATATTAAATTAATATTAAAAGCGTTTTTCTTACTTTAACATACGTTCAAGATTTTACACATCTCCATTTCGGAACGAATTGGATACTAATGCTTACAACACAAGGAAACTTACTGGAAATATTTCATCAAGTGTTGTGCGTTCTATGGCCTCTTGACTTCTCGTCCATCTGGGCGAGTCAGTCGGTATGCTCCTGGTCTGGCTATTTCAGAGACTCTATATGGACATTCCCAGTTTGGTCATAACACACCTTGCCTGGGATCTTTCGTGCTCTGATTGACTTTCCTAAGCACCCAATCTCCCAGCTGAAACCGGCGGATGTGCACGTTCCGGTTGTAATAGTGAGTCACTCTCTGCTGGTACTCTGTTATCTTTGCAGCGGCCTTCTCCCTTTTCTCTTCCAGCAAGTCTAGGCCTGCGCACATCTGCTCGTTGTTTTTCTCTTCGTTGAAGTGCTCTGTTCGATGCGTTCCCATCCCTATCTCAGCAGGGACAACTGCTTCATGCCCAAATGCCAGTGAGAACAGGGTTTCCCCTGTGGCCGTTTTGTGTGTGGTTCTGTAAGCCCACAAGACACCAAGCAGCTCGTCCACCCAAGCTCCCTTCTGCTCTCCGAGTCTGGTCTTCAAGGGACGTTTTATAGTCTTGTTTACGACTTCTACTTGCCCGTTGGCCTGCGGGTGTGATGGAGAGCAAAACTTTAGCTCTATCCCCAGGTTTTGGCAGAAGTCTTTGAACTTGTTGTTGTCAAATTGTCTCCCGTTGTCCGTGACCAATGCATGGGGAATCCTATACCTGCAAATCACATTTTTCCAAATGAAGCCAGTGGTCTTACCTTCTGTGATACTACTCAAGGCTCCCACTTTGACCCATTTGGTGAAATAGTCAATTGCCACTACGGCGTGAGTAGCAGATGCTCTCCCCTTTGGTAACGGTCCGATCAGGTCGATCCCCCATTGAGCAAATGGCCATGGTGAATTCATCACCGTATAGTTCTCAGAAGGCTAAGTCATGTAGTTGGCAAATCTTTGGCAACTCCTGTAGCTCCTGGTCTTCTCTTGGGCATCCTGATGCATGCCAAGCCAAAAATATCCTGCCTTAAAGCCTTGAAAGCCGAAGACCTCGTGCCTGAATGATTCTCGCAAATTTCTTCATGTATTTCTCGGAGGACATAATCAGCTTCCTCTTGGTCTAAACACCGCAACAGTGGGAGAGTGTATCCCTGTCTGTACAAGACCCCATCGATCAGAGTATACCTGGCCGCTTTACACATCAGCCTCCTTGCCTGCTTCTTATAGGCAGGCAATACTCCTTCCTTGAGGTAAGAAACAATCGGTTCCATCCAGCTGCAGCTCGACGATAAACTCATTATCTCGTCTTCCTGCTCGATGCTCGAGCAGGTCTTGATTTCTAACATGATGGACTTCAGTATTTTGGGTCGGAGTATGGATTTCTAACATGATGGACTTCAGTATTTCTATCATGTCAGCTCAAAAATTCTTCCCCCTCGCGATCTGCTCCACCTCGACTGCTCGAAAATTCTTTATTAGCTGCTTCACTTTCCAAAGGTAGGCCTCCATCTTCTCGCCCTTTGCTTGGAAGCTTTCGTTGAGGTGATTTGCTACCAGCTGTGAGTCTGTTTGAAGCTTTATCTCTTCTGCCTTCACTACCAACGTGAGCTTCAATCCCGCAATTACAACTTCATACTCGGCCTGGTTGTTGGTGACTTCGAATTCCAGCTTCACGGCATATTACATCTCTACCCCTATAGGACTGAGAAGTACAATTCCTGCTCCTGCTCTTACTCCCTGATCTCCACACGACCCATCAACTGTGACTGTCCATGCATTGGTTGGGACCGAGGAGTCTGGTGGATGCTTGACCTCCATCTCTTCATTCCTTTCTGTGCACTCGACCACAAAGTCAGCTAAAGACTGAGCTTTTATAGCTGTTCGGGGTTGGTAGTTGATGTCAAATTCACTGAGCTCCATCGACCATTTTACCAACCTTTCGGAAGTCTCTGGCTTGTGTAAAGTTTGCCTGAGTGACTGGTTCGTTAAAACCGTCACCGAATGTGCTTGGAAATAAGGCCTCAGCTTTCGGACTACTGTTACCAGGGCCAGTGCCCATTTCTCCATCGACGGATATAAAGTTTTAACTTCCAACAAAGCTCTGCTCGTGTAATAGACGGGGTACTGCACCCCTAACTCTTTCCTCACCAGAACCGAGCTCATTGCCCATTGAGACACAACTAAATACAGAAACAGAACTTCCCCTGCCCGAGGTGTAGATAGCAACGGGGCTTCCAGCAAGTACTCTTTCAGTTGTTGAAACGCCGCTTCGCATTCTGGTGTCCACTTTGTTTTCCTGTCTTTCCTCATTTCCTGGAAGAAGACTCGGCATTTATCCGTGGCCCGAGATATGAACCTGTTGAGGGATGTCAACTTGCCTGTAAGACTTTGTATCTCCCTGAGGGTACGGGGGGACTTCATCTCCACTACTGCTCTTATCTTTTCCGGATTGGCCTCGATCCCTCTATGGCTGACCATGAAGCCCAAGAATTTTCCCGAACCGACTTCAAAGGCAAATTTCTCTAGGTTGAGCTTCATCCGATATTTCCTTACGAGTGCAAAGGTTTCCTCCAAATGCCTTATGTGCTCCTCCGCGTCTTTCGACTTGGTGATCATATCGTCCACATACACCTCCATCGTTCGGCCAATCAGTGGCTTGAAGACCTTATTCACCAGTCTCTGGTATGTTGCCCTCGCGTTCTTCAGACTAAAGGGCATAATCTTGTAGGAAAACAAACCCTGATTGGTGATAAAGGCTGTGCACTCCTCGTCTGGCCAATGCATGGGGATTTGGTTATATCCTGAAAAGGCGTCCATAAAGCTAAGTAGCCCGTGTCCTGCAATGGAATCCACCAGCTGGTCTATTTTCGACAATGAGAAGCTATCTTTTGGACAAGCTTTATTCACGTCTGTGAAATCCACACACATTCTCTACTTTCCACTTGCCTTCTTCACCAACACCACATTCGATATCCATTCAGGGTAAGAGACTTACCTTATGAATCCCGCTTTCAGTAGCTTCTCCACCTCGCAATTTATGGCCTCGTATCTTTCTTGATTGACACACCTCCTCTTTTACCTCACTGGCTTAGCGTCCTTCCATATTGCCAGCCTGTGACACTCCACTTCTGGCTCAATCCCGGGCATGTCCTCGTGTGTCCAAACGAACACATCGGAATGTGCTCGCAAGCACTCAACCAGATTTTTCTTCAGCTCCTCGCTAATGCCTGAGCCGATCCGGATCTTCTTCTCGTGGTCGTCTAGCCTTATTCTAACTTCCTCCAACTCTTCAGCGGGCTCCTGTCTCTTGTTCTTCGACTCCCCCTTGAGTCTAATGACGTTATTTGCATCGCTTCTTTGGCCGCCACGGCGTAATAGCTCCTCGCAACCCTCTGGCTGCCCTTTACGACCCCCACAGCCCCATTTATTCGATATTTCAGGGCTAAATAGTGGGTGGACAGCACTGATTAGTTGATCCTCATAAACGGCTTTCCCAATATTGCTTGGTAGGGGCTGACTTCATCCACCACCACGAAGTCGAGCATCATGTTCTTTTCAAAAGGCCTCGAGCCCATAGTCACAGCCAACTTAATGATTCCCAGAGGGATCAGCTTTCCTCCCCCAAACCCTTTCAAGGAAGTGCTCGTCTGCTCGAGGCTCGCACTTGCTATTCCCAAATCCTCAAGCGTGGATTTGAAGAGAATGTACACCGAGTTTCCAGAGTCCACCAATATTCGATCAACTTCCTTATTAGCAACGTTTGCCTTCACGACTAAGGCATCCTCAAGGGGGTATAGTACCCCTTCCTAGTCCTCCTCCGTCCACATGATGGGCACTGCTGTGCACTTAGCCTTTTGGCGGCGAGTGCGTGAACGAGACTTCCACGGCGGCGATAGCGTATCTGCAATAGTTTTTCCGAGCCCTATTCGAATTCCCTGCCATTGTGGGTCTTCCTGATATCACTCTAGTGGCCGGTGGTTCCAGCTCCATATCATAAGCTCGGTCATCCTCTTCTGGTTGCTGCTCGACCACCGGTTGTCCTCCTTCAATGAACTCATCCAAATACCGATTTCTAACCAAATCTTCCACTTGATTCTTCAAATCCCGGCACTGTGACGTTGAGTGGCCATGGTCACTATGAAAACGGCAAAACCGTCCCTTATCTTGTTTACCAGCTGGTTTAGCCATCGGTGTTAGGGGGCTCAAGAGTCCTCGATCCTCTGCCACTTGGAGTATCTCTTCAAGTGACAACTTCAGCTTTGTGTATTGCCCGTAGGCGGGGCTCTGCTCCACCACCTGTATCGCCCAATCTCTCGAGAAGCTTCTCGGTGGAGGTGGCAATGGGCGATCAGCTCTGTTGTGGTCCATCATAGGTCAGCTTGATGGTTGGTTGCGGGATGGGTGGTCGTTGTGCCGCCTGTACTCCCTGTGGTCCCAGCCTGAAGACCCTCGAGGTGGCACAGGGATCATCCGTGACCGGAGAGCTCTCTAGTAAGGATTGTAGGGAGCAACCCAGTCCCTCCTTTTTCTTTCCTCTTCGTTCCACTGCCCTGTTCACTTCTCAGCTTCGCAGCCTTTTCCTCTTTAATGACCATGTCCATCTTCACCTGTTCATACGCATCTGAATATGAACGGATCGAAGGGCTCCTTAATTTGTACCACGGTCTCCCTATCCTGATTCCATCCTTCAGCCCCCTCAACGCTTGGGGATGATTAAATGCCCCAAGATCCAGAACCGATGGGTGGTACCTCTTGACAAACTCTCGAAGGGGTTCTCCCTCCATCTGTCTTATCTCCGATAATTCCATCATGTCATCCTCGGGGGTCACCGCGCCCCGAAACTGCTCTGCAAATTCTCTACACATCTATTCAAAACTCAGAATGCTTCCCCGCGGCAGCCTGCGGTACCATTCTCTTGCCCTTCCCTCAAGAGTGAATGGGAAGGCCCTGCATCTTTGGGCTGCCGACAGGCCCTGTACTCCTGTCATGTCGTTGAACCGCTCTATATGCACCAGCGGATCACTCTTCCCTGAAAACTTTAAATCCGAGAAACGGAAGTCACGGGGAATCGTGACGCCCATAATCTCTGCCGAGAGTGGAGATTCGTTGTCCAGCATTATCCTCCAACTTGGGCTTTTCCCGTTTCCCTAAAGGTCCTCCACAACTTATGCCAACCTACGCACTTCCCCCTCCAACTCCTCCGCACGGGAGGTTGGTGTTGTATCCTACAAATGCTGACGAGACTCCCTTTCCTCCATGTTCGTCTCCTCCCTCCCGGCAACATTTAGTATTCTCAGTCTCTGGGCTTCGTCCCCCGCATGCTCCCTGACGAGGGCGTTCCCACGACTGGACTCAGGGACGTCATTACACGCTTTCCTCTGTCCCTCCCTGAGTTCCTGTAAGATGGACTTACTCCTCTTCTGCTGTTTCCTCTCATTATTGCATTGTGTCTTCTAAATGTGTTGGAAAATCAGGCTTTTTGATCTGATCCCCACAGACGGTGCCAAGATGTTGATGCTATTTTTCTGCGTGCCTTCCAACAATGTAAAAAACTCCTGCTCGCGTGATGTTCGAGCTCGAGCAAAAACTCTCTCCGGTTTCAGTTCTCCTTTATCCACCGGAATGACGACCTTCTCTGGCCTGCGCTCACAGAAATAAAGTCAGGGGTCGCCGAATGTTTTTCTGGTGAAAACCCTCCGACGCTCAAGTCAGTGATCGGGTTATTCTTATTGTATCCCTCTTTGTTAGAGAGACTGGAAGAGATAAAGGGGTATTTTTGTCTTTTTTTCGTAAAAATAACTTCGCAGGGAAGAAATAAAAATTGAGAAGAAGAAGAAGAAGAACCTTTGTAAATTTTCGGAACCCCCTGCTTCTATTTCCATTTTCCTTTTATATTTTCGTTTTCCCGCCATTTTTCCTTCAGGGAATGCCGTTCCCGCGTTTATGGTGCCTGGGCCCCTCTGACAGCCGGGATTACTGTGCCACTCCTTGGGAATGCGGGACTGTCTGGTGCGCATGGGTTCCCGTGGCCTGATCATTATGTCAGATGTGTGCGCATAGAATGATGACACTGTGGGGGCGTGTGCCGGCCATCGGTAACAGTGACGGCACCATACCGCGTGGGGCATTGGTCAGGCATCGATCGTTGTGTTGAGCCGCTAGAGAAACGGGTCGGACTGTCCCGAACCGACTGTATCTGGATCTTGCATTTCCTCTATGCCGTGACTGACGTGACTGAGTTGCGCTCGGAGGACTTGAAGACCTCAAGCAGAAGAATGAGCTCAGGTTTTGACCAGCCTTTGCGCTCCTTGACCTTGACCAGCTTTGATGGGCCATGAAGACCTCAAGCAGAAGAGTGAGCTCGGGCTCGACCAATCTTGTACTCCTCGACTTTGACCAGCTTTGACGCTTAATAAGGCTGTCTTCACACCGACGGTCGAGTCTTCTGCTCAAGATGGGTTGACCTCGTGGTCTTTTACTCGAGCTGGGTTAGCCTTGGGGAGACCTGCTCGATATTACCCAAACAAAGCAGAGACTTTTTCTTCTGATTTAGACCTGGAACCGATCTTTTCGACATCATACTCAAAGGCTTGCAAAATTTCCCATTTCTTAATTTTTTTTTTATTTATGTGATTAATTATTAATTCATAGGTTATATAGTGAAAATTTCCCATTGCTTCAATTATTGACTTCTACAATATTATGTTCATGCTTCCTCCGTACAACATGTAACTTCAATTAAGAGCTTTCAAGTTCTATAACTGTCAAGCTTTCATTGGTTTTCTTTTATTCGAAGAATAAAAAATAATAGAAGATATTTGGGGGTAGAGGATGAGGAAGCTGGAGAGAAAGGCCCTGCAAAGATGAATTCTTTAAAGAGGGCTATTTTCATATGTGAAGCCTGGTGCTACCCATGGCAAGGATGGATTGGGAGTGAAGCACAACTATTAAGACAAGAAGGTATATTTAGGAGATTTGTGAAGAATTTCGCACGTAATTAATGTAGTTGGGATTAGGGTATTTAAATTTAAGTGAATCGTTATGTTATGTTAATTAGATTTGGTTTATATGGGTTACTTATGTGGATTTTTAACTCACTGCCTATAATATTAGTAGTAATTTATCTGATTTTTCTTTCTTTTTTTTTTTTTAGTTCAATTCTTCACAATTGGTATTAATTGGTTGAATTGTTGTCGTTGTGTATTAGTTTGCAAACCGATACCTAGTGCATTATATTCCAAATTATGAATTGATGAATTTTTGTCATTTTAGTTATTACCAATGGGTGACTTTATAGTTCTTGTTTAATCTTTTGACATGGTATAGTTTAATTGATTTATAACGTTGATTTATGCCTTTCCCTTCTTCTGCCTTTGTTTTTATTCATGTCAATAGATGCTTTCTATTTTGAATTTTTTCATATAGATGATTTGAATTGTCATTCTTGCATTTCCAATTTTCAAGCTATAACAAATATGACTGGATACTAATGATCATGGTATCATGGACCAGTTACCAAGTACCCGTCCATTTCTTTGGTTTTTACTATGGACATGGAGGCTATTAGGTATTGTTACAATTAATTAATGTTCTGTTCTGTTCTGTCCTATACAATCACAAAGATTTTTGTGTTTTGATACAAGTTGATACATACATACAGGTTGCAAATTATTGTCGTTAACGTACATGCACTTTGCTTTGGAGAGTAGTTGGAAACGGCAACAAGAAGATTGCAAGATGGTGGTTACGACTTACGAGCAGGAGCAGGGGAAGAAAGACTTCACCAATAGTTATCTAAAAATAAGTGAAATTTAGTTGGAAAAGTTTATTATTGTAATCTTATGTCTTAAAGATGACTTTTAAATGAAATTATATGATTTAACCATTTATTTATGCAATTATATATTTTAAAAATAAAGCTTAGTTTATTTATTTGCTTGGATCATCATTTAACAGGAATGTTAAGCTGCTGAAAATTATATAATTTATTAGTTTTATTATCAAGACAAATAAAATTATTGCAACAATTTCTAAAAATGTAATTAACCCTTCCATATATTGTATTTTCCTCCGTTATTTAAGAATTCCATAATGGTAAATTTTTTTGAAAAATAATATAAATTAATCACAAAAAAAGATTAATATAGTACAATGCGGAACACTAAACAAAGTATAATTAAAAATTAATATAGTACAGTATAGCATTAAATATTGTATAGTATTATTATAATATAGTATTAATGTAATACATTATAATATAATAAACTAATATTAAAATAATATAATACAGTATAATACTATACAGCGTTTCAAATGCATCTTAATCCGTACATGCTTATAAAACAAAATTGAAACTCAATTTTCAATTTTGTCTTATGGAGAGTTTCTATTTTCTAACACATCATTACTTAGTTCTACTGGAATTCTTTTTTATGGTAATTAGGGAATATTGATTACATAAAAGTTATTTTTAATTAATTTACCCTCTGTTAAAGAATGGATTATCAATAGCAGTATGGATCACAATATCTAAGTCTTAATTTAAGGATAAAAATATATTTAATCCCTATATTTTGAGATTAATATATCTTTAGTCTCTAATTTTAAAAATATCTTAAAACATCTTTACCGCTAAACTCTTGACATCCTTGCTATTACTTTTTTTTTCCTTTTACCTTATTCTTATTATATTACCCTCTTACAATAATGTTTTATTTTTATGACATTAATAAAAAGAAAAAAATTAAATTACCAATTTATCCCCAAAAAAATAAAATAAAAATAATATATATTAATTTTTGTGGAACTTTATGTATGTCCAAAAAAATTAATATCGTAAAAAAATAAGTTACCAAACTTTTTTGGATATTAATAGAAAAGTATATATACTGACTCTTAGCAAAATGTTCCATAAATATTAAATTACTAATTTAACCCCAAAAAAGTAAAATAAAATAAAAAGAATATATATATATATATATTTGTGGAACACTATGTTGAAGAGTTAATATATTAATTTTTTATTAATGTCAAAAAAATCGGTAATTTATTTTTTTTTATGGATATACGTGAGCTTCTACAAAAATTAATATATATATTCTTTTGTTATTATTTTATTTTTGGGGTTAGATTGATAATTTATTTTTTATATTAATGTCCCAAAAAAAAAGAAGAAGCATTATTGTAAGAGGGTAATATTATAAAAATAAAGTAAAAAGAATAAAAAGTAACAACAAGGGTGTCAATAATTTAACGACATAGACGTTGTGAGGTATTTTTAAAAGTACATAGACTAAACAGACATTGACCTAAAAATATTGAAAATAAACAGGTTTTTTTCCCTTTATTTAAATACTAATTGATATAATTTTTATCCATTAAATAATATTTAAATAATTATATAAATTATAATATTCATCATCTAATACGTGAGTAACATATGGCCCAATTCATAACATACTCTACTTAAAAAGAGTTCGCGTAATACTTCAATTTGTAGTTTGGATAATTGAATCTTTTCCACCAAAAACAAAAACATAAGTCTATTGGGACGAATATAATCTTAATCATACAGAGCATCATGCATCTACCAGAAAAAATAATGCTGCTTCAATTGTATGGGGAAATAGGAAAAAAATATAATAATAATACTACTCAATACACACACAAACTTATAACATTGTAACTCATAGGGTTTGTTTGTTAAACAAACATTAGTTCCATTAAAACTGACATCTGAACTAAAAACATCGCCACACACTCATAGGTAAGTTAAGTCTGCAATTCAAAATGAACATAAATACATAGCCAAGAAGGCATATATGCTGCTTCAGCTTGTCGTCAATACTGTGTTCTTCCATCGCCTTCAGTGATCACATCTTTAAAGTCAATACTGTGTTCTTCCATCGCCTTCAGTGATCACATCTTTAAAAGCTCCACCGCTGGGGATCATAGGCAGGACATGCTCTTGATGGGGAACAATGACGTCCAGAAGGAATGGTCCAGGAGTGTCCAACATAGTCTGAATGGCGGCTCTCAGATCTGCCTTCCTTGTTACTCGTGCTCCAGGTATTCCACAGGCTTCTGCAAACTTCAACATATTCGGGAATATTTCAGACTCTCTTGATGGATCTCCCAAATACGTGTGAGCCCTATTTGCCTTGTAAAATCGATCCTCCCATTGCACCACCATGCCCAAATGTTGATTATTCAACAGCATTATCTTGATGGGGAGTTTCTCTACCTTGATAGTCGCCAACTCCTGGACGTTCATGATGAAACTCCCATCACCATCAATATCTACAATGATGGCATCAGGATTTGCAACAGCAGCTCCAATTGCAGCAGGCAAGCCAAAACCCATAGCCCCTAGTCCTCCGGATGTTAACCATTGCCGAGGTCTCCTGTACTTGTAGAACTGAGCAGCCCACATCTGATGTTGCCCAACACCAGTGCTAATGATTGCTTCCCCATCGGTCAATTCGTCAAGAACTTGAATTGCATACTGTGGAGGAATTGCTTCTCCAAATGTCTTAAAACTCAAAGGGTATTTCACTTTTTGCTCGTCAAGCTCTTCCCTCCAAGCTGAAAAATCAAACCTACCCTTAGCACCTTTACTCTCCAATATTCTATTAATTCCCTTCAAAGCCAACTTCACATCTGCACAGACCGACACATGAGGTTGCTTATTCTTCCCAATCTCTGCAGAATCAATATCAATATGAACAATCTTAGCCCGGCTTGCAAAAGCCTCAACCTTCCCAGTCACACGATCATCAAACCTAACCCCAAACGCAAGCAATAAATCACTCTTATCAACTGCATAGTTAGCGTACACAGTCCCATGCATTCCTAGCATTTGCAAAGACAACTCATCCGAACCAGGAAACGACCCCAAACCCATCAAAGTACTTGCAACTGGTATCCCTGTGAGCTCAACAAACTTCATTAACTCCTCACTAGAATTCAAACAGCCGCCACCAACATACAACACAGGTTTCTTCGATTCTGATATCAACCTAACAATCTGTTCCAAATGAACCTCATTGGGTTCTTTAGGCAACCTAGACATGTAACCAGGCAATTTTATCGGCTGGCTCCAATTAGGAACAGCCAGCTGCTGCTGTATGTCTTTCGGTACATCAATCAACACAGGGCCTGGCCGCCCGGAGGTTGCTAAAAGGAAAGCCTCGCTAACAATCCTAGGAATGTCGTCAACATCAAGTACAAGATAATTATGTTTTGTAATAGAGCGCGTTACCTCCACAATAGGAGTCTCTTGAAACGCGTCCGTGCCGATCATCCTGCGTGGGACCTGGCCGGTGATCGCCACGACAGGGATACTGTCCAGTAGCGCGTCGGCGAGCCCGCTGACCAGGTTGGTGGCGCCGGGACCCGACGTGGCGATACAGATGCCGGGTTTGCCGGAAGAGCGAGCGTATCCCTCGGCGGCGAAGACGCCGCCTTGTTCGTGTCGGGGTAGGACGTTGCGGATGATGTTGGAGCGCGTGAGGGCCTGGTGAATCTCCAACGACGCGCCGCCCGGGTAGGCGAAGACGTCGGTGACGCCCTGGCGCTCGAGGGCTTCGACGAGGATGTCGGCGCCTTTGCGGGGCTCGTCAGGGGCAAATCGGGAAGAAAAGTTTGTTTCTGGGGTTGTTATTACAGTTTGGGGGGTGGTGGCGGTGGAGGAGGTGGCGGAGGGTTTGGGGAGGGTGTTTGTGATGACGCGGAGACTGGGTTTTCCAAAATTATGAGAAAAAGGAAGGGTAAATCTGGAAATTGGTAATAATGCTGATTTTTTTCTTGTGGTGGAGATGCTAGAGGATGAGGAGGGATTTGTCAAGGTGGCGGTGTGCGTCGAAGTGGCCGCCATTATTGTGTATGAGAAAGGGAGCTGCTGGATGTGTGGCAAAGGGAGGGAGTAGTCTATGGAAAGGGCTTTATGGGATCCCCAAAACGTGATTCTCACCTTTGAATTTACGTAATGCCCCCTATTCTTGTTTGAGGCCGGAATAGAGTATTTAGGGTCCTAGGTAAATTACTTTTTCAAAGTTTCTTTTTATTCTATAATTTCAATAATTAAATAAATATAAAAGAGTTTAAAAATTATTTTATCTTTAATTATGAAATATTAACAATAATGAAAAAAATCCTAAAGATTTTTTAAATACAAAACCTGAAAAACATAGTCAAGAAGATATTATTTTTTATTCTATTAAAATCATTAAAATAAATAAATTAAAAATTATATTATTTTTAAATATAATATTTAGAATAATAACAAATAGAAGGTTGTGATGATGGATTAATGATTTGATAATAAATACAAATTTTGTACTTCAAAAATATTTTTTTCTTTTTTAAATGATCTAATAAATGTAATAATATTCTTTGTAGAGAAAAATAAATAAATTTTTTTGTCTATTGATTTTTAAGATTAGAAGATTTTTAATAGAAATTAAAAGTCGAAATTCTAACGTTCAATAATTATGTTTTTTAAGGAAATTGAAAAGGTAAGGAATTTAATTTTTTTTAAGATTAATAATAAATTAATTAAAGGTTAGATAATATAATTAATTTTTAAAAAATATCTTTATTAGTTAGAGAATTATTAAAATAATATTACAAAAATGAAGCCTTTTAAAATATAGTACTTTAGACGACCACCTTATTCGCCTACACTTAAAATCACCCATGCTACCTTATTCGCCTACACTTAAAATCACCCATGCTTGCTTTGTCTTTTCTTAGGTGAAGTAAGAATAATAACTAATTATTTTATGCTTTTATTACTTCTTATTATAGTTGTCAAGATTTTGATTCTCATCTTTCATGTTCATGAGTGTTTTTAATTACATTTATTATTATGCCGTGACACCTAATTAATTTAAGATCATATTAATGAGACTTACATATTCACATCAAATTAGATTTAAATGTTGGAATTACTAGTATTATTAAAAAAAAAATCAAATCAAATTCAAATGTTAAGGTTTCCAACAGTGTTTTGAATGCATCTTTTTCGTAATAGTTTATTATAGGAAGCATATTGTCACGAAATAAGTGTTTTGTGCAGTAAACCCATGCGGCACTTAAACAACTCTTACTGAATATTGCTAAGTAAGCTTTTCAACTTCTCGATAGCTAAGCCGAGAGGTTTTCTGAAAATGCTAAAGAGAAGAGAGCTAGAGAGTAATTGAGCTAAATGCGAAAATTATATTGCTTGAAAGAAAGATTACAAGAGAGCTGGAGATGCTTGCTCAATGCTTGGATGCTCAAATGACTAATGCTCACCCATATTTATAGGGAGGCTTGCCTAACTCTAGAGAATTCTATACACATGTGTCATTTTTTAGATAAATCTAGTGTATGTACAAGTGTGCTAAAATTGCAGAAATTTTGTGGAAGTTTCCGGAATCGGACCAAGCTAGCACATCTTTGCTCATGTCATTGGGCCATTTTTAGGTTCTAGTTGGGCGGCCCGTAACATCCTCCTCCACCTAAGCTCACGACGTCATTGTCGTGTTCTCGTGCTTGAACTTCTGGATGTGCTCCGCGAATTGCCACAAATCTTCTTCACATTCCCAAGTGGCTTCGCTCTTGGGGAAGTTTTTCCACTTCACTAAGTACTCATGGTACGCTGGCACGCCCCTCATTCGAATTACTCGATCGACAAGAATGTATTCCACATCTTTGTCGAACGCGGTGACAACAGCTGTTAGGACACGCCTTGATTCTCCGCGACTTGGGTCTCTCACATCTTTGTGATGATAGTGCTTGAGAAGACTTACGTGGAAGATCGGATGGATCTTGAGTCTTAGTGGAAGCTCTATACGAGACGTTGCCCATACGTCGGACAATTTGGAAGGGTCCCTTGTATCGCATCACTAACCCCTTGTGGACTTTTCGTATCGTCTTAAATTGTTAGGGCAGGAGCTTGATGATGACTTGATCGCCTTCCTTGTACTCAACGTGCTGTCTCCTTTTTTCTACCATTTCTTCATTTTTCTTGCGGCTTTGTCGAGGTAAGCTCACGTGATGTCTGGCTCTTATTGCCATTCGTGAGCGAGCTTATGAGCCGCGAGACTTTTTCTTCCGTAAGTCGAGACTATGGTGTTAGAGGTCGTAGGCTGGAATCCCATGATGATTTCAAATGGGCTCTTACCGGTAGCCTCGCTCTGTTGGAGATTATAAGAAAATTGGGCGACATCAAACAAATTCACCCAATCTACAGTGATCCATCCTTTTTCTTTTGGAAGAGGACCGATGCACCGAATGAAGCTTCAGACAGGCAAGCATAGCCTGAGTCTAGTAAGTCGGTAAGCTGTTTTCGAAGCTTCTCGAGTTCGGGTGGCGCCATGCAGTAGGGCGCTAAGGCTAGAGGTTTTGAACCTTGCTCCAGCTCGATTTGGTGATCCACCTCTCGTTTAGGTGGGAGCTTCTTTGGAAGTTTGGAGGCATCACGTCCTTGAATTATTGGTGTGCTTGCAGAATTTTCCCCTTCATTGAGCTCCCGAATAGACACTAAGAAGCTTGGGTCCTTCTTGAAACCCTTTTTGAATTGCATGGCCGAAAGTATTTTCTATTCAGACTTGCCACTCTTTGTAGAAACCATGCATGTCTTACTCTCGTCAAGGATGCTTAGGGAGTTTGTGACTGGAAGTGGGAAGGCATGGACTTGATCGAAGAATTTCATGCTAAGGACCATCTTGAAGTCGTCCATGTGCACAATGGAGAAGTTGAGTTTTCTGCTCCATGAGCCAAGTACGATGTGCACGGCTTGTGCCGTGCCTACAATGGGCTTGGCAGGTAAATTTACCGCCTTCATAATGCCTTATTCTTTCGTAATTTTGAGGCCTAGGTGCTTGGCCTCATCCTCGGCTACGAAATCATGTGTTGCTCTCGTATCCAACAATACACGAACAAAGTGTCCGTTTATTTTCGCCCTTACATACATTAGCCCTTTCTTGGCAAGTATCGATTGTGGGTTGTTGAGTGCGCCAAGTCGTTGGAGAAAACCCATGCTGGGTCGGGTTCTTCTGATGTTGGTGTAGAGTTGCCCTTGAGTAGGGCAGCAAGGGCATTGAGTGACTTCTTCTAGGGACAGTTGCATACCTAGTGAGGGTCGTTGCATATGAAGCATGGGGTTCGCAGTTTTGGTGGCTCCTTCTTGCCTTCTGATTTGCCTTGCCTACTTTTGCCACTCGTAGGCTTTTTCTGCCCTTAATCTTTGCGATTGTTGCCCTTGTCCTTGCAATTCTTTCCCCACCTTTGCCTTGGCTAAGCCTTTTGTCCTTGGATTGGGTAGAGTACTCGTTCAGCGACTCCGCTGTGGCAATGGCGTTGTCAAGGGTTTGGACGTCCCGCCTATCGAGCAACATCTTGGCCCAATCCTTGAGGCCATCTTGGAAGTAGAAGAGTGAGTCTTTGTCAGACATGTCGCTGATCTCGAGCATAAGGGTAGTGAACTCGTTGATATAGTCGCGAACGCTACCTGTATGCTTGAGGCGACGTAGGCGTGCTCTCGCTTCCTCTTCAGCATTGCTTGGGGCAAATTGCTTTCAGAGTTCTTGTTTGAAATTTGTCCATGTGTTGATGGTCGAGATGTCTTTGCCCATCTCGCCATACTTCTGACGCCACCATAGTTGTGCAGCGCCTCGTAGATATGTGATGCAGTGCCCACTTTTGATACCTCATTTTTTATACCTATGACATCGAAATATTGGTCTAGACCGAATAGAAAGTTATCTACGATTGTGGAATTTACGTGTGCCATTGTAGGTGTCGGGCTAGTGGAGAGTGTGCGCTTGTGGCATGCCTAATCCGAGCGGACCTCCTTTACTTCCGCATGAACAGCACGCAGTTCGTCTTACACGAAGCTGCGGAGTTTCAGCAATTCTTCATGAAATACTTGAAATTTCCCTCGGAGGGTGTTGGCTTAGTCTTCGATGAGGACCTTGGTTGCCACTGTGAAGTCGGCATATTCGCCCTTGAGACCGTCCACTATGTCCTCCAAACTTTCGAGGGTGTCTTGAGCGGCGAACATTGAGGTTTCAAGCGTAGCCATGCGAGGCTCCAAAGTATCGATAGAAGTGGCCTTGGACTTGCTACGAGTCTTGGCCCGCGAGTTTCATAGCGGCTTTGGCTTGGTTCCGGGAGTATCTCCACACCAAGAGCGCGCTCTTGTGTTGTGCTTGAAATTGGAAGATTGGCTATTGCTCTGAAACAGACTGGATTGCGTGTGTGCAAACATGGCTCTGATACCACTTGTCACGAGATGAGTGTTTTGCGCAGCAAACCCATGCAGCACTTAGATAACTCTTGCCGAATGTTGCTAAGTAAGCCTTTGAGCTTCTCGATAGTTAAGCCGAGAGGTTTTTCGAAAATGCTAAAGATAAGAGAGCTAGAGAATAATTGAGGCAAGTACAGAAATTGTATTGCTTAAAAAAAATATTAGAAGAGAGCTTATAAGAGTGCTTGAGATGCTTGCTCAATGCTTGTATGCTCAAATAACTAATACTTACTCATATTTATAGGGAGACTTACCTATCTCTAGAGAATTCTATACACAAGTGTCATTTCTAGATAAATCTAGTTTATGTACAACTGTACTAGAATTGCTGAAATTTTATAAAAATTTTCGAAATCGAGTCAAACTAGCACATCTTAACTCATGTCCTTAAGCTATTTTTAGATTTTAGTTGGGCAGCCCATAACAATATCCATACTTTTCTTAATGCTATTGGCCTCTTTAAAAATCAATTAATATTGAGTTATTGTAACTACTAAAAATAAATATACCTCACGTCCAGTTTTTAGTTAAAGTTGATGATGTTTGTGAACATAATTATTTTAATTAAAATTATCTTAATATTTAATACAATCAATTTTCAAGATTAATTAAATAAATTATATGTATTTTAAAATCAATTTTAAATTTATTTCAAAAATCAGTTGGGCTTTAAAGCCCATTTCGCCCAAGTTGCTGGTAAGCCGAACGGACCCTAAATATGAAACAAGGACCCTAAATATGAAACAAGGGAACCCCCAACTCGTTCAAACGCCAGAATGGCATCTTATGGATGACAATGAATTTTAATGCTAACTCACAAACCATCGGAGAGATCAACTTGAAATCCTAAAATTATTTTGTTTAGATTCCACCGTTTACAAGTCTACTCAAAAGTATCAAATACATAAATTTAAAAAAAAAAAAAATCCTAAAGACTGTTATATACTAAAGCTCTTCGAAAAAATGTTGTAACTGGGTGGACCAGATCTATTCCGTCCTGGATCTATTCCATCCCCTACAATCTTCAATTCTACATCAGACCTGCATTTGTATATTCAAATATGAATCAGTTTTGGTCTATCCTGCACCAACGACATGGAGTATGAAAACAACCTTAGATGGTATAAAAGTTAGCCAGCAAGAAAGACAAAAAGAAGAGAAAGCTTTCTATCAAAAAATTCCTATTAATCTACAAGGACACTCAAAATTTACACATGACAGAGTTTTCAATTAAATAATTATTCAAGTCAAATTAAATAATTAAATAACTGAACTAACAGAGAGTTTATGACACTTCTCCTAACATTATTATCCCTTGTACAATTGGCCACAATTGAAGACATGTCATGCTTCTCAGCTATCCCACAAGTTATGCATTTGAAAAATACAACTATTACATTAAATCATTAATCTTGAATACCAAATATACATGTAAAAACACAATCACCACAAGTAACAAGTCAAATAGATCATTGAATGATTAATTAGTGGGAAAAAGAAAGCATCAAAAGAATGATATATAGGCCTTGTGTTTTGGTTCTAATATCAAAATTACTTCATAATAAAACGGTCTAGGTGTTTGTACAAGAAACTTTTCAATCACATTGTAAACAATGACTTGTACATGGGCTGCATTCAATTAATCTAACATGCTTCTTGATGCAATGAATATTTTCATTTCATACATCATACAACAGCATCTCATGTTTCAACCAATATGATGAAAGACCCAATACATAGCAGCACAAAGTTCTCTCATTTTTTTTTTTTTTTTTGGTGTTTGAGGGGGATGTAACCTTCTTTCATTCATAGAGTTGAATAAATACATAATTTCTGAGGGTTATGAACATAACCGCACAAAAGTTACTGAATATAACTAAGACTCATCCATTTCATAAGGTGATCTAAGGGAAAATAGAAAAAATAACATGATAATCAAATATCACCATCCAGTAGTACCCAAAAAATCACCAATTTCCAAATAAATTCAAAAGTATCATTGACACCGACAGAGATAGGAATAGGACCCAACAATAAGAAAATTCGCGTGATCACTTTTGCTTATGACAGATTAAAACAGTGGATTCAACGACCACAACACCAAAGTAGCGAAACCCCACATAAACCCAGCAAATACCCAAAATAATAATTTAGTTACATGCATCCAAGTAGTTGAAAATGAATTCTAATACAATCAGCTATAAAGATAATAAACCAAGCGTCTTTATACACACATACCGGCAAGTACCTTTCAATTTCCAAACAGTCTACATCGAACAACAGTACTACCAACCAAAATTGAAAATATATTATAGCCGCATATGTATATGAATTTTAAAATTGTTGTTCAATATCAAATAAAAAATTTGAAATTTCACAGAATTTTTTAAAAAAAATTTCACAAATCAAAATGCATGCAAATACCTTACAAGTACATCGTAATTAATTCAACATAATCAAATAAAACAATAAACGAAATGAAAGTACCTAAGAAGAGCCAACAATGATGTTATTGATGGGAATGAAGATCAACTTAACGAAAAATCCAACGAAACGCATCACCACGAATCCTATTGCAGTACTAAAGGCCACCTTCTTGAATTCTACACGCGAAAAAACAAACACACACAAAATCCTAATTTCGAAATCCGTAATTAACAAACCCTGATAAACAAATTCATATATATATATATATATATATAAAACCTTTGCTATCAGCTTCGTGGCAGCGCTTGACGAGACGGAGTCCGGTCCATTGCTCTTTCTCTCTATAAGCTTTGAAGATGAGAAGAGAACAGAGCCTTGATCTGATAATTTGTTCACGTCTCGTCTGTTCAGGTGATTTTAATAATCTTTTTTATTAATATTTTAACCAATAAAATACTCAGTAATATTTTATATTTTTCAGTAAATGTTAACAAGCAAGGATTTTATTTTTTTGAAAACAAAAATGGTCAAAGCAAAAGTTTGTGATGCGGGATATTTGTCATAGAACGGTAAAATTAAACTGAGGATAAAATTACCGGTGAACTTGCAAATCTTACAGCAAAAATTCATTCACCACAGGTAATTTTATGAGTTAAGGTCGGATTTAATATTTTAAACTTAAATTAATTGTGAATTACAAGTAAGTTTGGTATTAAAAAAAAATTCATAGCGTAACTGTGCGGATATCAATCAATTTTTTTTTATTTATATTTTTAATTTTAATTATTAAAAATTTTAATTATATTTTTTTAATATATAATTCTTAATTCTTAAACCTAACTTACCTCGTTTCAGAATATACATAGTCATTCTATAATGCAGGTGGCCTCATTTTGTTTTATGCGGATATACTTCGTGTAGTTAATAGAGCCAGTGAAGATATTCCATTAAATTACACGGTTTTATAATGTATTAAAAATTAACTTTATTAAGTTATACAACTTATTAATGTATTTGCATTAAAAAAAAAAAATGAGAGCACCAGTACTTAAGAATGAATATATAGAGTCTATCCTAACTTTGTTAAAGTGAGAATGTCATCAAAATATAAAAAGAATATAGATTTTAATATATTGAAAAATTATTTTTTTATTTATTAGAGTATTAAAATTTGTGTTTTTTATTTATTAATGACATTAAAGGATGCCTCTTATATATACATATATAAGCATTTAATAAGTAAAAATTTTATAACTTTCAAGATTAATATTACTGATATTTTATTTTAATTTGATTGATTTTGTTTGTTTTATTTTAATGACTTGAACCTAATGAATACTTAATAAAGTTGGATTTTTATTTATTTAATTTATTGTTAATGGTAGTTACACAAAATTAATTGTTAATATTATTGATAATGCTTTAATATTATTAAAAAATGGAGTAAGACATTGATATTAATGATGATGATTTACCTACAATAAAAATATTTGTATTAGATTAATAAATATTTTATTACATTAATAAAATCTAGAATTGAGTATTGTATGTAGATTTTTTAGATTTTATTATAAATTTATAGTTTAAATTATATAACCTAAATTTTTATGTATTATTAAAATTATTTTTTTATATTTATAATTTTAAACGAGAAATCCTATAAAAATTATTATAGATGCAGGAGGGTTTGATAATTGTTAAGACTTATACTATGCGGAGTTTTTTTAAGTTTTTAAGAAAACTTAAAAAAAACTCTTTGAGGGTCGCAGACCGATTTAATACTTTAAATTTTTTGCTTCGCAAACCCACGACAGATGATATCTATTACTATCTTTAAATAAAACCATCGTTTATTAATAGGAATAGGACACTCTCTTGAAAGACAGAACAATTAAAAGAGTTAAACTAAAAGATGGCGAAGACTAGCGAATCGAAGGCTGCCCCACCTCCACTGGAGGAGGATCGCTCATTGAAGAAGGCGCGTTTCAAAGAGCAAGGGATACATAAAGAAAATCCTCCAACTTTATCTTACAAAGAAAAGTTGATGGTTGACCGAGCAGTGGATGATCCTGGGGTGGGATCCTTGGCGGTACGGAAGATGTGATTATTAACGATGATGATGTTTCTTTGAAAAGGCTGGTTCTATGCCCTCCGTCTCCTTCTCTAAGCGGGTTAATGAGGAGTTGGGAAAATAAATACTACCTGGTTCCACTCCGCCTAGAAGAGGATTTTGAACTTGTGTTATCTGAAAGGCCATGGACGATGGAGGGAATAAAATTAGATTTTTTAAATTTTTTAATTAAAATTTTTTAGGACTGATCTCATGCAATATATAAGAATTAAGTAATTTAAAAATTCATACTTTGATGTTTTGAGAAAATGAACAATTGAGAGTTGTAGATCCGCTTCCAAACGATCTTCCAGATTATGACTCAAGTTTGATCAACACTGGATATAATATGCCAGTTTTTCTTGCTTTTGGATCCAATGATGGTGTTGTCAATTAAATGAGCTAACCCGGAGATCATTTGGGAACATACAATAGTGGCTACAATAATTAAATTTGTAATTAAACAAATATAATTAATTAATTCCAATTCTACTCCACTATAATATTGGAACTGACCTCCATAATTGTATACTCGAATATAATTCGCCCAAACTACATTGATTTCTTTATTGCACAATTCTTTATACCACATCGTTAATTTAAATTGATATCTCAACTGTCCAATTAATTTAATTACATCTTGTTTCTTGATACTTACTGGTTTTCTCTAATGATCATTTTCAACATACTTATTTATGTTGAAACACTCTGGGCAGAGAATTCTATGATCAAGTACTGAAAACTCATTAAGAGATGTGTCGTACAAATTCTATATTGTTAATCTACAATTTCAATACTTGTAATTGCTCTCACTAAGATACCGGGTAATCTAGACTACATGTGTATGTCATGCCCATTGGTAACTCAAATGAAATAACAACTACAATCATGAAATCATAACTAACTCAAGATTAAGATTACAGTAAATCAATGCTTATGAGATTTAATAAGTCTGACAGTTATTACTAGGTTAATTAAATCTCATATTAATCCAGTTCAATGTAGACAAACTACATCAATAAATTCATACATGATTAAGAAAAATCGCTTAATGAATTTATTACAGTCTATACCTAAATAAAATGCCCAACTTTATTTATCAACTGCGAACTTAATTTATTTAATCATAAGATAGCTTGTATTTATGTCTTCTGCGAATCCACATGGTGATCGCATAAATACATATAATATGATTAAATGGACTTTACTCAAAATATTAATGCAATTCAAAATATCTGAATAAATTCTTGAAATATTTTATTAATAAAAAAAACCAATATGCTTTAAAGAGCATATAATCACAACATATGAGACACTACTTAATTGTTAAGCCATGGTCACCGGATTTTGATAGTTCCACAGACACAATTAACTCTATTACTGCTTGGGTGCACCTTCTTGGTTTGGCAATTCACTACTATCACAAGAGTGATTGAGGAGGAATCTGTGGGTCAATCTTCTTGTTATGGAATTCTTTCCAACGTGATTGAGGAGGAATCTGTTCAAGAGGTAATTCCTAAAAATTCATTTACCAACTACAACACTAATAATGTCATCCCTATGCCTCATCAACGAGCACCATCTAGAACACATCTCCTAGAATCTCATAATTTGGGCCTTGATGCTACTATTCACGAAAATCATCAGTATGCTACACGTATAACCAAGCATTATGGGGATATTTACTAAACTAAGAACCAAAACCATAACCTTATGCAAACTCACGTGCTAATTCCAAGTTACATGCAACCCTGAAACCCCTAGCCAACTTCCCGTGCGCAGACCACTAAAACCCCTAGCCAACATCCCATGCAAACCACTGTCCCCACAACTTTAAACACCTTAAACCATACATCTATCATTTTTGCCAATAACAACCATCCCACCCTCGATCAAATCTTCCATTGTTGTTGACTAAATTAGATGGGAACCTCCTGGTATGAATCATAATATTGTTCCAAGCAAGCATTATGGACTAGGATGGAGAAGATAATGAGTATGTTGCTAATAGTGGGGATGCTCTTACTGATGAAACAACTATTAGAGGAAAATATTGAGGTCGATTAACTGTCTCATTAGGGGTTGTCCTCCCCCAATTCTTCATTTTATTTATTTATTTTTTAAATGATAATGCCGATTATATTTGGAATGTTCAAGGCGTGGCATCGCCGAACTTTCGTCGAGCTTTCAATACTATCTGTTAATATGGATTTCTAGTCGCTTCAACCTCGAGCAAGTTCTCTAGCTATCTCTCGAGTCTCTTTGTTCACTGAAGGGGTGATTCATTTTAGCTGTATTCACAGAAAAAATATCAGAGATCGCTGGGTGTTTTTCCGGTGAATACCCTCTGACGCTCAAGTCAGTAATTGGGCAAACACTTAGAAAATTCTCTCTTAATGAAAGAAAGAAAAAATATGAGATAGAAGTTCACTCATTTTCTTTCTTATTATTTATTCTCTTTCTTCTCTAATTCTTTTTCTGTTCTCAAAATCCAACCCCTTTTTTTTCCCTTTTCTTGAAGTATTTATTTGGTTCTTCTGTTTCTCGTCATTATTCTCGTATAGGACGGTTGCTTAATCACGGTGATGAGATTGATTGTATGTGGGAGTTATTCCCCATTTCTCGGAGAGAGTCGCTTAACCATTTCCCACTGTGGGCTTGGGCTGCAACACTTAAGTTTGACTCAAGGACTAGTTTATACCTACTCTTGGTACTGCCTATGACATGATGAGAGCTCAATTGGTTGCAGTGAACATTACTGCGCTTCCTATCTTAGCTCGAGTAGACTGCGAGCTCCTAGTCTCTGCTAGCTTGATATTGGGTAGGAGTGCCTTTATATTAGCGATTAGTGCTTTTGTCTTGGCCAGCTTGACCTCGAGCAAGTGTGCTCTTTATTTTCTAAATATCAATCCCTCAATTTCTAGTCTTGAGAGTGGCACGAGATAAGACTAGCAATTATTTGCTCGAGTAGGCTTGAGGCACCCCCATTTTTTCTCTTTTTGTCTTGCCCTTGCATGTCCCACTTCTTCAATCATTTCATATTTAATATGAGTGAATTGGGTTGCTCTAGGCCACTCATTTGAATTCGAAGAGGTGGTTGCTTGAACAGACGCGTACCCTTGTATAAGTCTGTTAGAGTGACTTTTTACCCCTTTTATAAATCCCTAAGTTTGTCTCTTTCTTATTTTCTCATCTCTTCACATTGCTCAACGTTAACTCTCGCTGTCTGTAAGAAATTCTATTTCCAGTTGTAGTTATCGCGATTAACGCCCACCGAATCATTATTAGGTATAAATCCCTTGACTTCTTCTTCTTGTCTTTGTTGTTTTTGTTTGAGGTTATTTGATTTCCATTCTTTCTATCTCTGTGAACCGCAATTAAGATTTTTGAGATCTGACAGAAGTGTGTTGTGGGAGAACCATTAGTCCTTAGGAAACTGTCTGCTATACAAAAACCCTGAAGAGTGTTATTTGAGGAATCATTTTCTTCTAGTGATTCCCAAACTGACAAAAAAAATTGTGGTAAGAAGCCCCAATCTCAATCAAACTATTAGTGTTGCCGGCGATTTGTTGAAGACGACATCCTTGAAGAATTAAGGCCAAGCAAAAGGCAAAAGGCTCGACATAGGTCAGAGGCTGAATCATTTGCCATTGACCATATGAGGTGTTAGACCTCTCAGCAGGATTTAGATAGACTTAGGGAGACTTACTGCATTCCTAATAGTGTTGACATTTGTTTTCCTAGCAAAAATAGCACTCATAACCGCCCTTCACCCTATAGTATTTTAAATAGGGTGTCAGGTTACCTTTGTAACCTTATTTTACCCGAATTCTTTCCTAATTATGTCTAGCACCAAGGCAATTAAATTCCAACGGGTGGAGGGTTTTGTTTAGTCTATTCATTTTTTGGAATTATTGTAATATAAATGAACCCGTGATGGATGAAATAAAAACTTTGTATCAGCTGAAAAGTAGTCCAAAAGATACGGGTTGTATTATTTCACATATAGTTCAAAGGACAAAAAATGGGCGAGCAACCTCTAGACGTAATTGGGAAAGAATTAGTGTAATATGGGCGAGCAACCTTTACATCAGGAGAATTTCCCTAAATTCCTTCTCGCTTTTGCACTCTAGGTTATTTCCTGCTCATTACACATTCTAGTTTGGTCCTTCTCCTCATCCCTTCTTATTATTATTTTCTGGCCACTACAGTTTCTTATAGTGTGTCGTATATGATTAGGGAGGAGCTGAAGCTATACATGGACACTGCTTTGGACAACGTTAGCTCATGTAAAGAATTACTAATGCACAGTAATCTGGTCGAGTTTGGCCTAGCGTCCGAGGAAGAAAAAATGAGCAACAGTATCCTTGTCTAATTGAAGAAGCGCTCCAGCACTATTAACAGTCTAAGCAGCTTCCCTGCTCCACCGAAGAAGCTACAGGTTGACCTTACTACTTCCCCTATCAAAATTCTTCCTCTTTCTTCAGAAGGTGGGAATATGACCAAGAAAGCTTCTTCAAAGGACTCTGCTGCTATTGTTCCTGTCAGGACCTAATCTATGCGTGTAAGTGAGCAAACTGATTTTGGTGCGCCTTATGTCAAGGAGTCTACAAAGCACACGCAGGAAGTTTTGTTACTGAGTTAGAAACCTTCAGCCTTAATGATCTGACCAACTCTTTCTAACGTTTTGTATGCCAAGCCGCTGCTGCTACTTCCACAGCTTTCAAGTTAATAGTCCTTAATTATGAGAGGAGACTTAAAGCTGAGAACCAAAACTTGAAAAAAGATCTGGAGCAGGAGAAGGAAAAATCAGCTAAGCTCCGAACTAATATCTCCATATTTGAGAATAAAACTATCATGGCTGATTCAAAGGCGTTTCAACTCTGGAAAGAGTTATCCATAGTCAGAGGTGAGCTTTTGAATGTAAGGAAAGATTTTGACGTTAAGAGATTCTTTGTTGAGAGGACTATGGAAGCTGAAACTTCGTGCCTCCAAGGTAGATTGGACTCCATAGGCAAGCATCTTGCTGATGAGTACAACAACGGGCTGACATTCTGCTATGAGTGCATAATGTCTATCTTGGGCAAAGAATACCCTGAGCTAGACATGACTAAACGCAAGGCTGGTGTAGATGCCTATATAAGCAAGTAGGATGTCAAGAGCCAACAGTTAAGTGATTTAACTCCAAATATGGAGACTGCTGCTGTGGGACTTAAAGAAGTTGCTCTCTCTGCCGAGTAGGGTCCTCAAGTTATGTTCGGTGTAGACCATTCAACTCAAATTATCGATCAAGCTACTAATCAGTCTGCCTAACCTCTTTAATTTTCATTATAACTTTTTATGCAACGGAATTGTAAATTTTGGCTCCTATCGCCTTGAATAAAAAGAAAGAAAATTTTTTAGTTTTGCTTTCTCTTACTACTTTTGATTTATTCTGTATTTCCCAAGCTCGAAAACAGCTTTCAGCAAATTTTAAGTTTTGTCCTGCTTTAAATACGCTCTTGGACGGTAACTTGTTATATTTTCTTCATTCGTTTCTAAAGACTTAGTCCACTTGAATTAACTCTTACTAACTTTGACTTCTCGTCTTGCCACGAATATGCGGCTTTTAGACTTCTGACCTTGACAACTTTTAGAGCTTAACTTGCTCGAGTTGATTCTGGCTTCGCTTGGCTATTAGTCTCACCTTAAGCAGGTTTTGAGACTTTCGGTCTTACCTTAATTTTGGTGCATACTTTACTTAAGCCAACTTAGGCTTTACTTGGCTCTTTGTCTCGCTTTGAGCAGTCTTTGAGACTTCTGGCCTTAGCTTAATTTGGAAGCTTACCTTGCTCGAGTAAACTCTGGCTTTACTTGGCTCTTTGTCTTATCTCGAGCAATTTTTGAGACCTCTGGCCTTAGCTTAGTTTAGGAGTTTACTTTGCTCGAGTAAACTCTGGCTTTACTTGGCTCTTTGTCTCACCTCAAGTGGACTTTGAGACTTCTGGCCTTAACTTAATTTAGGAGCTTACTTTACACAAGCCAACTCTGCCTTTACTTGGCTCTTTGTCTTGCCTCGAGAAAGCTTTGAGACTTCTGGCCTTAGCTTAATTTGGAAGTTTATTTTTCTCGAGCCAACCATGGCTTTGCTTGGCTTTTTGCCTCGCCTCAAGCAGGCTTTGAGAATTCTGGCCTTAGCTTAATTTGGGAGCTTACTTTGCTCGAGTCAACTCTGGCTTTACTTAGCTCTTTGTCTCGCCTTGAGCAGGCTTTGAGACTTCTGGTCCTAACAATTTTTTTGAGCTTTACTTGCTCGAATTAAATCAATTCTAAAAGTATTCATCCTTACTTTTTATTCATGAACAATATATTGCATACTCTAAATTAAAGAAAGTTGAATACGTTAACACTTTCTCAAGTATTCTATATTCCATGGTCTCTTCTCTTCCCGTCCATCGGGGTAAACTAACCTGTATGCCCCCGGACCTGCCACCTGTGAGACACTATAAAGACCTTCTCAATTTGGGCCTAGCACCACCTGATTGGGATCCTTGGTACTCTGGTTACACCCAATCCCCTACTTTAAATTGACGGATGTCCACGTTTTGGTTGTAATAGTATGCCACTTTCTATTGGCAATATGATAACTTCTTTGATGACCTTTCCCTTATTTCTTCTAACAAGTCCAGATTTCTATAAATCTGCTCGTTATTCTGCTTCTCATTGAAATGTTTTGTTTAGTGATTGCCCACCCCTATCTCTGCTGGGATCACGTCTGCATTCTCAAATGCTAAGGCAAATGGTGTTTCCCTTATGGCGGTCTTGTGCATGGTTCTATAAGCCCACAATACTCCGGCTAACTCATTAACCCACACTCCCTTCTACTTTCTTAACTTGGTTTTCAGGAGTTGTTTTATGATTTTTTTTACTGTCTCCTCTTGCCCGTTTGCATGCGGATGTGATGGTGAGCAAAATTTCAACTATATTCTCATATTCGCACAGAAGTCTCTGCACTTGTTGTTGTCAAACTACTTTCCATTATCCGTAATCAGAGCATGAAAAATTTTTTATCTGCATATCACATTTCTCCAGATAAAATCAGTTATTTTTCTCTCTTTTATTTTACTCAAAGCTTCCACCTCAACCTACCTCGTAAAATAATTAATCGCGACCACTGCATGTATTGCGGATACTCATCCTTTCGGTAGAGGTCTGATCAGATCAATTCTCTATTGAGCGAATGGCCATGGCGAGTTCATCACTGTAAGGTTCTCTGGTGGTTGTGCTAAGAAATTGGCGAAGTCTTGATAACTCTTGCAACTCCTGGTTTTTTTTTGTGCATTCTAGGCCAGAAATACCTTTGCCTCAGGGCTTTAAAAGCTAAAAACCTTACACCATAGTATTTTCCATAAATCCCCTAGTATATTTCTCTGAGCACGTAGTCTGCTTCTTCCTCATTTAAGTAGCGTAACAACAGTAAGGTGTATCTGCGTCAGTATAGTGCCCCGTTAATCAACGTGTATCTTGCTGCTTGACATTTCAACTTTCTTGCTTACTTCTTGTCAACAGGCATTATCCCTTCCCTAATGTAGGAGACAATCGGGTCTATCTAAGTGCCACTCGATGATACTCATTACCTCTGCTTCTTATTCAATGTTCGAGCTGGTTTTGATTTCCACAGGAATCGATTAGTGCCACTCGGGCTTGTCCATGATTTATCTAAGTAGCTGGTTTGTCAATACCACTATTCAGTGCGCTTGAAAATAAAGCCTCAACTTTCAAGCAACTGTTACCAAGGCGAGTGCCCATTTCTCTACCTGCGAACATTGGGTCTCCGCTTCCAGCAGGGTTTTGTTTGTATAATACACCGAGCATTAAACCCCCGATTCTTCTCTTACTAAGTTCGAGATCGTAGCCTACTGTGATACGGCCAAATACAAGTACATGACTTCTTCTGTTCGCAGCGTTGACAACAGCGGGACCTTTAATAGATAATTTTTCAATTGCTGAAACCCTGCCTCACATTCTGGTGTCCATTTTGTCTTCCTCCCGTTTTTATCTATTGGAAAAAAACATGACACTTTTCTGTTGCCCAGGAGATGAACCTATTCAAGGCCGCTAGTTTACTAGTAAGACTATGTATTTCCTTTAGAGTACATGGGGGACTTCATTTCTACTACTGCCTTTATTTTCTCAAGGTTGGCCTTAAGTCCTCTTTGACTGACTATAAAGTCCAAAAACTTTCCAGGGCCTACTTTAAAAACACACTTCTCTGGATTGAGATTCATTCGATATTCCCTCAAAAGCATGAAAGTCTCTTCCAGATACTTGACATGCTTGTCTGCATTTTTGGACTTCATGATCATGTCGTCCACATAAACCTCCATTATACGTCCAATCAGGGGTTTAAAAATTTTATTCACTAACCTCTGATACATCACTCCTGCGTTCTTTAATCCGAAAGGCATGACCTTGTAGCAGAATAGGCTTTGATTGGTGATAAAGGCTATGCTTTCTTCATCTTGCCCAAACATGGGGATTTTGTTGTAATTAGAAAATGTATCCATGAAGCTGAGCAAGCCGTGTCTGACCGTGGGGTCAACCAACTGATCTATTTTTTGTAGTGAGAAGCTATCTTTAGGGTAAGCTCTATTCAAGTCTGTAAAATCCACTTGCCATTTGCCTTCTTAACCAAGACCAAAATTAAAATCTACTCGGGGTAATTGACTTCCCTTATGAATCATCGCTAACTTATGGCATGCCACCCTCAAATCAATCCCTGGTATGTCATCGTGGGACTAGGCGAACACATCTGCATGTGCTTGTAAAGCACTCAATCAAACTCCTCATCACTTCCATTATACTTCGATCTTAACTTTCTTCTCCTGGTCATCTGGCCTTATTAAAACCCCCTTCAACTCCTCAATAGGCTCCTGTCTTCCCTTTTTAGAATCCCTCCTAACATTCAATGACGTCACCTGCATTGCTTATTTAGCCGTTGTTGCATAGTAGGCTCTCGCGACTCTCTAATCTCCCTTTACAACCCCCGCCACGTCATTCATTAGGTAATCGACTGACTGATTCTCATGAATGGCCTCCCCAATATCATTTGGTAAGGGCTGACTTCGCCCACTACCATGAAGTCAAGAATCATATTCTTTCCAAAAGGTCTCGAGCCTATGGTTACCGGCAGATTCATGATCCCCAAGGGAGTCAACCTTCCTTCACCAAACCCCTCTTACATCTGTTATCCCTATCTCGTGCAGGGTGGACTTTAAGAGTATGTCCACCAAGCTTCCTGAATCCACCAAAATCTTGTTTAGTTCTCTATTTGCAACATTTGCCTTTATGACTAGGGCATCTTCATGGGGATGTAGAACCTCTACCTTAACTTTCTCCGTCCATATGATCGGCACTTGCCTGGTCTTTACCCTTTTTGCTGCCGGTATGCTGAGTAAAATCTCACGATTAGCATATGTATATCTGCTATAGTTTTTTCTGGCTCTGTTGAATCTCCTGCCATCATTGGCCCCCATGCTATCACTTTCATAATTGGCCATTATCGATCCGTATCACCAATCTAGTCGTCTTCAGCATGTTGCTCATCTACCATCAACTGTCCACCATCGATGAACTCATCCAGGTACCGATTTCTCACCAAATCCTTTACCTGCTTCTTTAAATTACAGCACTAAGATGTTGAATGACCATGATCATTGTGGAATTTGCAGAATCTGCTTTCTATTAGCTAGTTTGAACATAGGTATAGGAGAACATAGCAGATCTCAATCTTCCACGACATAAAACATCTCTTCTAGTAATACTTTTAGAGGAGTATAGTGCCTATAGGTAGGACTCTGGTCGATCATCTGCATGGTCTGATCCCTAAGAAAGTTACTTGTAGAAGGCGGTGGTGGACGAACAACTCTGTCATGGCTCTGTGTGTGACGCTGAGTTGATGGTAACTCCATTGATCTCTGCTCGGTGATCTGCAGAACTGAACGCGACCATGATTTTTTGTTCAATTGGGCTTAGGCTTAGGGATAGGTCCGTCCATATTCGAAGTAAAATAGAGCAGCTAAAAATAAGAAGCAAATGTTTCCGTTACGCACCTTTTCTCTTTATTTATTTTAGTCGAGATCAGGTTGGTGTTCCATTAACTATCCTAAGAGTGTAGTGTAGTGGTTGGGCCTATCCATAGATGAAGGAGTTAGTAGCAGAAAAGTAATTCAGCAATGAAACTTTCATGGCGTAGATTGACTGTTCACGAATTTGTCTTGAAGAGCGAGATCGTTATTGCATAGATAAGGTGCCTGTCTTGACGTGGTAAAGAGCATCTCACTTTCCTGCCCCTCTAGAAGTTAATAACCCTTAGGCTGGCTCAACTAACCCTCCTCCTTTCTAGGCTCTTCTCTCTTTACGCCTCATTCCATCAATCTACTTGCTTATCAACTTCGCCTCTTTCTCCTCTTCAATTATATTATCCCTCTTTACCTAATCATACGCATCAGAATATGAGAGAATCTAGGAATTACGCAGATTGTACCACGGCCTTCCCATTTTCACCCCTTCTTTCAACTCTCTTAATGCCTGGGGGTGATTAAATGCCTCGAGATTAAGGACCACTCGGTAATACCTTTTGACAAACTCCCGAAGGGACTTTCCTTCTCCTTGTTTGATCTATATCAGCTCCATCATATCGTCTTCAGGAGCTATTGCCCTACGAAATTACTTTGCAAATTCTGTACACATTTGCTTGAAGCTTTGGATGCTTCCTCATGACAGCTTGCGATACCACTCTCGTGCTCACCCCTCCAAGGTAAACGGGAAAGCTTTGCATCTCTATATTGTCATCAGGCCTTGTAACCTGGTTATGTCATTGAAGAGTTCAATGTACACCAACAGATCACTCTTCCCTAAAAATTTTAAGTGGGAAAAGTGAAAATCCCTAGGGTTTGTGACACTTATGATGTCCACTGAAAGTGAGGACTCATTGTCTAGCATGATCCTCTGACTCGGGGCTTTCTCATACTTCCAGATGTCGTCAATGACCTGGGCCAACTTGCGGACCTCTCCCTCTAATTCTTCTGCACATGAGGGATTCTGTGTTGCAACTTGCACACGTTCTTGCTCTGTGTCCCACAGATAATGTCTTAACTCTCTCTCCTTCAGGCTTACATCCACTCTTCCAACCGCGCTCTACACCCTCTGCCCTTAGGCTCTAATTCTCATATCGTGCCCAATGAGGGCGGCCCTATGACTGGACTAAGGAATGTCAGAGTTCGCTCTCCTATGTTCGTCCCTGAGCTCCTGAAGGATTAACGTCAACGTCTCCATCTGCTTCTCCATCCGGTCCATCGTATCTTGCACTGCTCTATCCTGAGCTTTGTTGGCCGCCTCCTTTAAAGTCATTGACTCTTCAAGTCTTGCTAGTCTCGGACTGTTCCCTCTCATTGTCATGTTGCTTCTATGGCTTGTAACAAAGCTTAGCTTTTTGTTTTTTCACTAAAAACGACGCTAAATGTTAATACGGATTTCTGGTCACTTCAACTTCGAACAGGTTCTCCAGCTATCTCTCAAGTCTATTTGTTCACTGAATGAGTGATTCCTTCTAGCATATGTTCACAGAAAAAATGTCAGAGATCGCCGGATGTTTTTATGAAGAAGACCATCTAACGCTTAAGTTAGTAATCAGGCAGATGTGCTCTTTATTTTCCAAACACTATCTATGATAATTATCGTCCACGAGTGTTTATTATTTTAGAGCCTAGAATGAGTAGGGTAAGAGCTGATGTCTTTATCAAGCGAAGTGCGTGTGACAAGTCCCATCGAGTTGAGGCCGTTGCGTTCACTGGTGGGATTTGGATTTTGTGTCAAAACACTCTGCACGTTGATGTTGTCATAAATCACTATCAATTTATTCATTGCAAGGTGTCCCGAGATACCAAGTTTCTGTCCTGGGTTACAGCGGTATACTAGTTCTAATCCTACTCTCAGCAGTCAGCTTTGGCCTACCCTTAACAGCATTGCACGGGTTACTGATCATCTTTGGCTGTTGGGTGGTGACTTTAACTCAATTTTATATTCGTTAGAGAAGCAAGGTGGCTCTATTTCCAGCAATGGGGTTTGCGGTTTGTTTAGTAGTTGGTTTCACTCTAATGGCATATTTGATCTTAAATTCACAGGGCTGCGTTTTACCTGGTCAAGAGGTAATCTCTTTAAGAGGCTTGATAAAGCAATTTGTAACGATACATAGTTTGAGCTTTACAGTAACTGTTCGGTTCTTCATTTGCCTAAACTTGAATCCAACCATTGACCCATTTTGGCTCGATTTAAGCAGGTGGGCAGGCAAAATAGAGGAAATATGCCTTTTTGCTTTCTTACTGCTTGGTTAACTAATAAATATTTTGGGAGTTTTGTTGACTCTAGTTGGAGCCAATATGCTTCTTACAGCACAGCTGCTGCGAATTTTACAAGTAGTGTCTCTATTTGGAATTAGCACACTTTTGGTAATATCTTCTACAAAAAGTGGGTTCTTTTAGCTCTCCTTGGGGTTTTTCAGAGAGCTGTGGAAAGACAACACAAACCACGTCTAGCCCGTCTTGAGGTCAAATTACGCGCCGAATTAGAGAATGTTCTAACTCAAAAGGAACTGCTTTGGCATTAGAAATCCAAAAAGGTTTGGATATGTATGGAGATCAAAATACAGTCTTCTTCCATCATAAAACTCTCATTCGCGTAGACGCAACATGATTAATGCTAGTTTTGATGGCAATGAAAATTGGTTGTTTGATACCGCAGCAATTAAGCCTCAAGCTATTCAGTTCTTTTCTAAGCTTTACACGGATGATCAGTCTAGAACCCGACCATACCACTTAATAGGTTGTTTTCCTTAAATTGGCGATGTCAGCCACCTGAGTTTTCTAACAGTGTTGATGATGATGAGAAAATGCGTACTATTTTCAACATGAATCCAACAAAGGCCCCGGGGGTTGATGGTTTTCTTGTAATTTTTTACCAATCCCAATAGGACACTGGGATCTTCCCTGGTTTATGAAAGAAAATTTTCAAATCGGTGTTATTCCACCTGAGATCAACAAAACATTGATTGTCCTGATCCCAGAGAATAAGAATCCAACATCTTTTAAGTTGTTTCGATCAATTATCCTTTGTACGATTGTGTATAAGACTGTTACAAAGATCATTACTAACCGGCTTCAATTTATGCTTCCTCAGCTTATTAGTCCTCAACAGACTAGCTTTGTTCCTGGGAGACACATCATTGAGAAGATTGCAGTAGCCCAGGCGGTTATCTATTCTATGAGGAGTTTAAAACTAGCCGGTGTGGACATATGGCTATAAAAGTAAACTAGGAAAAGGCTTATGATCGGCTTAGTTAGAACTTCATCCATGAAACTTTAGTGGACATTGGTTTGCCTACGGATTTTGTCCACCTCACAATGCAATACATTAGGACCTCGCGAATGAATGTCCTTTGGGAAGGTGAACTTACTGAGATTTCCTACCTTCCAGGGGTATTTGTTAGGGTGACCCTATCTCTCCGTATATCTTTGTCCTTTGTATTGAGAGTTGAGCCACGGGATTTTGCATGCTGCTTCTCTAAGGGAATGGATCTTGAAGCGTAACAACATCTCGCTCGCTCACCTATTTTTTTTAGGATGATCTATTATTACTAGCTAAAGCTTCCTCTACACACGCTACTGTCATTAATTCGGTGTTCTAGGCTTTTTGTGCTAGCTCGAGTTCTAAGGATATGTTTGAGATTGAAATTAAATAGCTGTAGCTTTAAACACTAAAATTTAAAAGTTATGTTAATATAATTTTTTTATTTATATGATAAAAATTTTATTATATTTTTAATAATTTTATCAAAATTATTATTTAAAAATTATGTTTATTATATATAATTAATTTTTATTTTATAATTATAATTTTTTTAATAATTTTTAAACTACAGTATTTCAATTCAATACATACTTCAATCCAATACATACATCCAATACATACCCTAAAGTGAGTCCTTCTAAAACTCCGATTTTCTTCTCTAAAGTATGTCTACTTCTGATGCAAAGGAAATCAATGAACAGTTGGGCTTCTCGGTCACCAAGGATCTTGGACATTACCTTGGCATGCCACTGTTGCACTCTCTAGAGTATCTAAGAAAAAATATCAAGAGATAATTGATAAGGTTGATTCTCAGCTGTCGGAGAGGACTGCCAGGCATCTATCACCGGCTGGGCGCATCAAACTAGGTTAGTCTATCCTTCAGGCAGTGCCAATTTGTGCCATGCAGACGACAAATCTTTCGAAATCAGTCAAAAATAGGATTGATCAAGTGTGTAAACGATTTATCTGGAGCGGTGCTAATGTGCAGAGAAATATGGGTGTAGTGAGTTGGGACACTGTTTGTCAGCCGAAAATCAGTGGCTGTTTGGGACACACTCGATCTGAGCTGTACTGAATTTTTCAAAATCTTATGTTATATATCTTCTAGAATTGTTGGATGAGAAGATAGAGAGAGAACGAAGTAAAATTTATTTTATTTTATTTTATTTTATTTTATTTTCAAACATACTTAAGAGCTATAATTGGAGTAGAAATTAACACAATACAAATTTGATATTAAAAGGGAGAGATCTATCTACTCATCCCACAAGTCTTCAAGTGTTTTGAATGGTCCATGAGGGGTAACGAAATCATCTCTAGGCATCATTCTGTGCTGCGGGATTTGACTGATCTTGTCATGATCATCATCAGTTAGTGCCCAATCAAAGATCTCTAAGTTCTCCTTCAGTCTCTCCTTGTTGAAGCTCTTAACAGCCAATGTTGCCCCTCGCTCAATTATCCATCGAAGACAGACCTGCCAAGCTAATTACGGTTAGGGAAAATATAATTTAAGGTATTGAATTTAAGATAAATATATAAAATTTTGATAATCTTCAATTTTTTAGGTAATTTTTAGGTTGAATTAAGCTTATAGGTTATAATATTAGAGCCCACGTTACCTTACCACGCGATGAATCTTTTAAACGAAGTGTTAGTTTGTTAATCTAGAGCTATCCTTTGGACTTGGACTTACACGTGATGGGATAAACTTGCTTTTGGCTTGAGTTAGTTCTATTGCACGTGATGGGATGAGATATTGAATTAGGTCATAGACTTCTATAACAGATAGCCGAGATGAACTAACATTTTTTATTGACTTAGGCACATAGATTATTAAAACAAAAAAACTACGTAAAGGAACCTGAGCAATAGTTTTGCCATGAGCGTCGGCAATCTGCTTCAGTGCTTCATTGTTCATAACTTGGTTCGTGCCCCAGCTGGACCCGACGGCTCCCAAAGGAGAGAATGCGGTAACAATAATACCTTTGGACTTGCAAAATTCTATGAGCTTTCTCTGTTGCCAGGCAGGGTTCATCTCCACCTAACAACAACAATCATCAACTCCGAATACATCATCATTATTATCTAATATCTAATCCATAAATAAAAAAAATAATTGTAGTGATAAGTCTCACTTGATTGACCGAAGGAGGGATGGACACAGATCATCAAGCTTCAGCAGATCAGCTCCTGTTGAGTGTCAGGCTCGTGTGCTCAACCACAAAGCTTAGTAGTGATGAACAGATCTTCACGAGATGTGACAAGCCCAAGCTTAAGTGCTTCAGCTATTGCTTCTCCCAGGGCCCTCTCTGTTCCGTACAGTGAAGCCGTGTCGAAGTGTCTGTAACCGAGCTTGATCGCTTCCAGTACTGATGATTTTATGGCACTTCCATCTATGTTGTCCACCGCCGTGCCCAGCCCGATCACCGGCATCTTCCGGTGACCGGAAGAGGAGCTGAGCTTTACTTCTGGGACGTTGATGGACAAATGCATCTGCTTGGAGTTAGCAGCCATCTTGATCTTGTTTGTTTGCTATGCGGATCCGTTGTTATAATGCCTTGCAAATTCTTGTCTCGTGACGTGTGTGCATATGACATCGCTTTTGGCCTTTCGAGGCAAACAGGCGTCTTTACTTTAACGTGGCTTTGAAAGAAGCCACAAGTTCAAAGTTCTAACTTTAACCACAAATTCGCAACGAAGAGTGAAAGGAAAAGGGTCCTACTTTTCTCAGTCATTTCCACAAGTTTGTCCGAGCTTCCGTTAGACGTGAAACTGGGGCTTGTCATCCCCATACCATTATTGAGGGCACCTGTCCACTGTAAGCCCACTAAAAGTCCAGTGACTAAAACATCATGTCCTTAATGATCCAAGCCTTGTCATGTGCTCGGTCTCCCTGTGAGTGACCCAGTACGCCACCCCTACTGAGTGTCTCAGTACGCTAGCCCTCCACCCCTAGTCTTATTCTTTGTCAATAATCACTATTTATAGCAATGAAATGGTATTGATCCTCAATGATGAGAACTGATGTAGTACTAGCCATTGATACTGCATCAGAATTTATTTATTAGATTTAATTTAATACGAATTAAATGAGTTTGAGTTTGAAAAAATTGATTTGTTTAATAAATAAATAAATTTAATTCAATTCAATCTGCTAATTAAATGAATCAAGTATAGATTTGAGGATAGTGATTCATTTAATAAATTGATCATAAACAAATCCAACATGATCCATTTATTTAAAATATTTAATTAAATTATTTATTTATCCTTAAATATGTATAAAAAAATTTAAAAGTTTGAATGCTAATATAATAATTATAAATGATAATAAGACAAAATGCATAATAATATGATTAATTATGGATTCGCTATAAAGATTCGATTTAATTTGCTTATTAATTTATCTAAATGAATCGAATCAAATATTTATTTAATAAATGAAGCCAGATTCGCTAGTAATCGTCGGTCAGCCATACGGCTGTGAATTAGTTCCCGAGCCTTGTACACACTACCCGTCGCACTATAGGAACTAGCCATACCGGAATTTGTTACCTTAACCACAAGAGTGGGGAGAGGGAGGGTACCGAAGTGTCACGGGATGAGTGTTTTGCGCAGCAAACCCGTACGGCACTTAGACAACCTTAGTCGGGATGTTGCTAAGTAAGCCTTTGCGCTTCTCAATAGCTAAGCCAAGAGATTCCCGAAATGCTAAAGCGAAGAGAAAGCTAACGAGCAATGTAGCCAAATGCGGAAATTGTATTACTCGAAAGAAAGCTTACAAGAGAGCTTACAAGAGTGTTTGATGCTTGATGCTTGATGCTTTGCTTGGATGATACAAATGCCTAGAACTCACCCATATTTATAGGGAACCTTGGCTAGCTCTAGAAAATTCTAAGCCTAGAGAATTCTATACACATGTGCCAAAATCTAGAGAGTTCTAGTGTTATATACAAGTGTATGCTAGTTGCTGGAATTTTACGGAAGTTTCCGGAATCGGGCCAAGCTAGCACATCTTGGCTCTCATCCTTGGGCCATTTTTGGGCTGGAATCATGCGGCCCGTAACATCTGCCCCCACCTAAGCTCGTGGCGTCCTCGTCGCGCTCTCGTGCTTGTACCTCTGGATGTGTTCCGCGAACTGCCATAAATCATCTTTGCGTTCCCAAGTGCCTTTGCTCTCAGGGAGGTTCTTCCACTTCACCAAACACTCGTAGTACGTTGGCACGCTCCTCCTTTGAATGATGCGATCAGCAAGGATGTACTCCACATCTTTGTCGAACGCGATGACAACGGCTGTTGGGGCACGCCTTGATTCTCCTCGTGTTGGTTCTTCCACGTCTTCGTGATATGACTTGAGAAGACTTACATGAAAGACCGGATGAATCTTGAGCCTTGGTGGAAGCTCTAGTTGATACGAGACGTTGCCTGCACGTTGGACAATGCGGAAGGGTCGTTCGTATCATCTCACTAACCCCTTGTGGACTTTTCGCAATGTCTTGAATTGTTGGGGCAGGAGCTTGATCATGACTCGATCGCCTTCCTTATACTCGACGTGTCGTCTCCTTGTATCGGCCCACTTTTTCATCTTTCTCGCGGCTATGTCAAGGTAAGCTCGCGTGATGTCCGCTTCTTCGTGCCATTCGCGGGCGAGCTTGTAAGCCGCGGGGCTTTTCCCTCCGTAAGTCAAGGCTATGGCGTTGGGGGTCATGGGCTGGAATCCCATGATAGTCTTGAATGGGCTCTTGCCGGTAGCCTCGCTCCGTTGGAGATTGTAAGAAAATTGGGCGACATCAAGCAACTTCGCCCAATCCCGCTAATGAGCGTTTATGTAATTGATGCACGTTGGCAACAATCTTTCCCTTTTCTTTTGGGAAAGGACTGGTGCATCGAGAAGAGTTTTAGACGGGCGAACATGGCCTGCGTCTAGTAAACCAGCGAGCGATTTCCGCAACTCTTCGAGCTCGGGTGGCGCCATGCAGTAGGGCTCCAAGGCTGGAGGTTTCGAACATTGCTCCAACTCGATTTGGTGATCCACCTCTCGTCTAGGTAAAAGCTTCTTCGGAAGCTGAGGAGGCATCACGTCTTTGAACTCCTCGAGGACGGATTGTATGGTTGGAGGGACTTGGCTTGGAGCACTTGCGGAGTTCTCTCCCTCATTGAGCTCTCGGATGGAGACCAAGAAGCTTGGGTCCTTCTTGAATCTCTTTTGAATTGCATGGCAGAGAGTGTCTTCTCCTCGGACTTGCCCCTCTCCGTAGGAACCATGCGCTCCTTACTCCCATCGAGGATGCTTAAGGAGTTTGTGGCTGGAAGTGGGAAGGCAGGGACTTGGTCGAAGAATTCTATGCCTAGGACCATCTTGAAGTCATCCATGGGCACGATTGAGAAATTGAGCTTTCTGCTCCATGCGCCAAGTGCGACATTAACACCTTATGCGGTTCCCTCAATGGGCTTGGCTGGTGAGTTTACCGCCTTCATAGTGCCTCCTTCTCTAGTAGTTTTGAGGCCTAGGCGCTTGGCCTCATCCTCGGATACGAAGTTGTGTGTGGCTCCTGTATCCAACAATGTGCGAACGAAGTGTCCGTTTATCTTCGCGCTCACATAAATCAGCCATTTCTTGAGTGCCGTTTGTGGGCTGTCAAGTGCGCCAAGTCTTTGGATAGATCCCGTACTGGGTCGGGGTTTTTCCGGCGTTGGTGTGGAGGTGCCCTTGTGTTGGGCAGCGAGGGCATTCAGCGACTTCTTCTCCTGACAGTCGCATACCCAATGAGGGCCATTACAAATGAAGCATGGGCTTCGCGGCTTTGGTGGCTCCTTCTTGCTTTCCGATTTGCCCTGCGCGCTCTTGCCGCTTGAAGGCTTTTTCTGCCCCCAATCCTTGCGATTGTGGCCTTTGTCCTTGCGACTCTCTCCCCTACCTTTGCCTTGGCTAAACCTTTTCTCCTTAGATTGGGTGGAGTACTCGTGTAGCGACTCCGCAATGGCAATAGCGTCGTCAAGTGTTTGGACGCTACGCCTGTCGAGCTCCGTTTTGGCCCAGTCCTTGTCGGACATGTCCCTTATCTCGAGCATTAGGGTAGTGAACTCGTTGATGTAGTTACGAACGGTACCCGTTTGCTTGAGCCGACATAGGTGTGCTCTCGCCTTTTTCTCGGCGTTGCTTGGGGCAAATTGCTTTTGGAGTTCTTGCTTGAAGTCTGCCCCATGTGTTTATGGCGCAGATGCCTTTGCCCATTTCGCCATGCTTGCGACGCCACCATAGTTGTGCAGCGCCTCGTCTCGAACACCCATGGCATCGAAGTATTGATCTAGCCCAAAGAGAAAGTTGTCCACGATGGTGGCATTTCGTGTGCCATCGTAGGTGCCGCGCATCACTTGTGCTTGTAGAGGCCGGGCTAGAGGAAAGTGTGCGCTTGTGCCATGCCCAATCCGAGCGTACTTCCTCCACTTTCGCGCCGACAGCGCGCAGCTCGTCTTGCACGAAGCTGCGGAATTTCATCAACTCCTCATGAAATGCTTGAAATTCCCCTCGAAGGGTGTTGGCTTGGTCTTGGATGAGGGCCTTCGTTACCATTGTGAAGTCGGCGTATTCGCCCTCGAGACCGTCCACCCTTTCCTCCAAAATTTTGAGGGTATCATAAGCGGCGGACATTGTGGTTTCAAGCGTAGCCATGCGAGGCTCCAAAGCATCTATCGAAGCGGCCTTGGACTTGCCACGAGTCTTAGCCTGCCCGCGAGTTTCATCGCGGCCCCGGCTTAGTTGCGGGATGATCTCCACACCAATTACGCCCTCTTGTGTTACGCTTGAGGTTGGGAGGTTGGTCATTGCTGCTGGAATGCGTGTGTGCAAACCGTAGCTCTGATACCACTTGTCACGGAATGAGTGTTTTGCGCAGCAAACCCGTGCGGCACTTAGACAATCTTAGTCGGGATGTTGCTAAGTAAGCATTTGCGCTTCTCAATAGCTAAGCCAAGAGGTTCCCGAAATGCTAAAGAGAAGAGAGAGCTAACAAGCAATGTAGCCAAATGCGGAAATTATATTACTCGAAAGAAAGCTTACAAGAGAGCTTACAAGAGTTTTTGATGCTTGATGCTTTGCTTGGATGATACAAATGCCTAGAGCTCACCCATATTTATAGGGAAGCTTGGCTAGCTCTAGAGAATTCTAAGGTTAGAGAATTCTATACACATGTGCCAAAATCTAGAGAGTTCTAGTGTTATATACAAATATGTGTTAGTTGCTGGAATTTTACGAAAGTTTCCGGAATCGGGCCAAGCTAGCACATCTTGGCTCTCATCTTTGAGTCATTTTTAGGTTGAAATCATGCAGCCCGTAACAGAAGACAAAGCTAGTGACTAGAGTGAAGTCGTAATAAAGTAACCGTACTAGAAGTGCGACTAAATCACCTCTTTTTCAAAGAGAACTAATACTTGTTAGGTACCCAATTCAATTTATTTATTCATTTTACTGTCCCTACTATACTCTACAATGGGTATTATATAAGATATGATATTTTTAACATTAAATTTTAGTGACTGTTAGGATGGGACTCACTTGTAGTCTAACACTAGGCCTAATGCTTTGCTAAATGACAAAGCATCCATGACTGGCCCACTAGTTTAAAAAGTTTTACTCGTTGTAATAAAAAAAAAAAAAAAAACTTGAAATATTATGTTTATAAATTATAATAGGGTGAAATTTTGCTTTCACAAGATATCTACTATATTCACTCATCCAAGACATTTTTTTAATTTAATTTCTTGTAAAGTGAATGTGTGTCAAAGTCGAAAACCTATTATTTCTTATTAACGAAAGGCAAAACGCGAAACATGACTAGATTAGCATGCATGATACACTCTTGTAGCACAAATGCCTGTTTTGCGGTTTATTAGACAGAACAAAGATGAAAAAGAAATTTCACCATTTATGAACATGAGAAGATAAACAAGATTTAGACTGATTCATTAATTACGGTCTCTATCAACTGCTTGGTAATTGCTGAGCTATAACGCATCATTCAGTTTCTCATTTCTTTAACTTACATAATTCTTTTATTCAAAAACAGAAATTAGCTTATTAATTGAGCATAACTTCACAACACTGATATTCCTTTAAACATCATAAATAAAAATTAAAACACTAGTCATATCTCAGGTGTCACACCTTATAAATATACAGACAGCACAATGAAATTAAATCAAGTGATTTATTTTTTAATTTTTTTTTCCTGCCATTGCTATTGTCAATGTATCATTCTTGTCTTTCATGTTTCTTTGCCTTTATTCTTCTTCTTGTCACTTTATTGCATATAAGCTGCAGAGCTGATAAAACTAGCTTCAATGACAATTACTATGTTACATGGGGACATGATCATGCCTTGCTTCTAAACCAAGATAGGGAAATTCAGCTTACCTTGGACCAAAAATCTGGTTGATATATATGTGTCATTACTCTCTATAGCATATACTTAAAATTTATTATTGATTATGAACATTCAGGTCTAACAATTTTTATGTACTTCAATTCAGGAGCTGGCTTCGAGTCGAAGATGAGATACGGATCTGGGTTATTTCACATCAGAATGAAGATACCAGATAAGAATTCTACAGGAGTTCTTACAAGCTTCTATGTGAGATATTTTTGGTTTATATATGTATATGTGAATGTAACATTAATACACAGAATATTTAGTTAATTTTTTTTTTTTTTTGTTTTGCAGTTAGCTTCACGTTCGAGCCATCATGATGAGATTGATTTAGAGTTCTTGGGAAACAATGGACCACCTTATAAATTGCACACAAATTTGTACATAAATGGTCAAGCAGGTAGAGAGCAACAAATTCTTCTTTGGTTTGACCCCACAAAGGATTTCCATTCCTACAAAATTCTTTGGAATGAACATCAAATTGTGTAAGCATGTCTTATTTAACAGGCAGCTTTATTACATAACTATAAATAATTATGCCTCGTCCGATGAAATATTAAATTTGCAGGTTTTTTGTGGATAATGTTCCAATCAGAGTGCACAAGAACAACATCAAGAAAAAAGTAGGCTTCCCATCACAGCCAATGCATATTATTGCAAGTATATGGCATGCAGAAGGATGGGCATCTGATGGGAAGAAAACTGACTGGCATCAAGCACCATTCCAAGCTCGCTACCAAGACTTTCATGTTGATGGATGTGTGTTACACGATTACAATATTCGACAATGTCACTCCTCGAAATTTTGGTGGAATGCTAAGAAGTACTGGAAGATAAACCCAGATCAAGAAAGAGAATACATAAATGTCAGGAAGAAGCATTTGGTACATGACTATTGCTATGCAAAGTCCAGCTCACGCTACCCAGAATGCCACAAGTAATTAGATTGCTATTGTTTATGGAAAATTAATTATTATATTTTAGAGAATTTAGTGAATAATATTTCTTACATGCTATTAGTGTAGATTATCAGATTATCATAGTATTCAGGGCTTCAATTTTCTCTCATCATATTTTTACACAAATAAATAATCAAGAATATTTGGCGGGAAAAAGAAAAACAGATGATTCACAAATTCAGAACTGCACATTAGATATAATTAGGCAAGTCACAGCAGCTACAGTTTTTTGCTGCATGAAATCAAGTTAAAAAGTTCCAACAAGTTCCGATTAAAGTAATCACATTTAGAACTGGTTTTCCATAAACATTACAGATAAGTGCTCTCATAAATCAGATGCATGCAAAATTCCATGTAGCATCGACAGAGGTTCCAATGCCTTTCTACTGCACCATGCAGCACCATAACATCTGCATATGAGTTGTTTTTGTTTACCTGCAAAATAGAGTAGTTCATAACGACTGGGGATTAACAATTTCACAGACAGATGTACCAGCAATTTTGCTCACAATAAGCATGCTTAGGCAACACATATTACATGAATAGGTACATGTGGATGAAAAACTGGTTCCATTTCAGGACATGCTAATAATATTTATGCATTTTATTACATGTCATAAGGTTACAATCCTGATTCAATTTGAAAGTTCCCTAGGAACCCAGGAGAATCAATTAATAAAACCTTCCCATGCTCTGAACCTTATTCAATAGGCACAAAAATGGAAGAACACAGATGTTTAACAATGGCTGAAATTCAGGGAGTATACGACAGCACTGAAAACTGGGAAATTGCATATACAAGTATACATACAGAAAATGCAGATGTTTTGAGATCGAAAACCCCAGCTTTTTATTTCTTCCATGTAAAAAGGAAGAGAACACCTCATTGTTCCAGAAGCTGGGGAAGACACAGCAAACACGTGAAACTGTAATAACAAGTATGCTTACAAATTGACTACAACAGTACATTAAATGAACAATTTTGTATGGTTCTTCCTTAATGTTTATCATACAAATTCCAACTCAGCATTCAGTTAAAAGGAAGTGCCGCTTAACCCAATTTGAGGCTGTAAGGTTAAAAAAATTGCATGGTGTACCCCAATACAATGCACCTTACATCTCAAGAATTGGAAAGAGGATAAATAGTCTGGATCGACAATAAGCCAATATTCAACTTACGTATTTCAAGATCAAATTACTCATACCAAGCTTCATTGAAACTATAACTGGAAAAGAAATTTGAAGACTATATTGTCATTGACAAAAGAGATGTCGTTTCTAGTCTATCAGTTTCTATTTCTATATATGGAAAGTTAAAAAAATCATCATATAATAATTAAGAAATTGAAATAGAAAAGCAAAAAGGGAGGTTTGTGGATTTTTCAATCTTTTATAATAGGTAATCTAATATCCTTATAAATGAAGATAATCAATTCGGTCGTTGTGGTCGGACTCCATTATGGATTTATGACCACATTCTCCAGAGGACTGGCTTAAGAAGAGATTTTAAATGCAAGACTGAAAAGTCCCATTTCAAAATAAAATTTTATTCACCAAGAATGCAAACAATATTAAATTCTTTTATACATTCAACAATGTATCAAGACAATTTCAAGAAAGACAATACCATTCCAGAGAATTTCCATATTCAAGCAACTGAAATGCCTTTCTAGCAGAAACGTAAGAACTGAATCGAACACTAAATTGCCTCAGTTACATCAAATCAGTGTTTGAGCTCAGGTCAAATTCAAGTCCAGCCAAAACTACACAATCTATATTTAGCTAGTAAACAGCTCCTTCTACCAACTGAATAAGCCCCAAGGGTAGTCAAATGTCAATATATTGCATATTCCCATAAATTCTAACCGCTTAAAAGGCTTGAAGTTATAATTGCCCAATCAATTAGCAATGTTGTGGAGGTCTAAACTATGTACATGATATCAAAGGAAAACCATTCTTTGAAAAATGAAGAAGGTAATTGAGTGCCAGGGAAGAAAGAAGATTTCATTGCGAAGGAAAATCTGTTTCCAAGCAGATGATATGGCACTTTGTTAGGCTTATTGATATGGTACTTTGTTAGGGAATGAAGCCAGCTGAGCGGGCTAAAGAGCTCATGCTCAGGTTTAGCTTCAGTTATACTACAGCCAGGAAACATCAATCAAGTTCAGTTTTGAGATAGCTTTATCTAGCTGGGAACCAGTTAAGGTCAAGAATTTTAGGACGCTCAAAACAAGTAAATGACGATATGCTTCAATTTTTTGTTGGATTGTAACTACGAACTTTACAGCTTCTAATTGTTTAACAGTTAAAAAGCTGACCGAAGCAAAATATCAGATATATCGACGGAAAAGCAACAAGTAAAAGGGATATAATTATCTGTTACCATTTTTGTTGATGCCTACACAACACTGATGAATGACTGAATTTTCCAACCGGCAATGGATCACTAAATGAAAAAAATTAGGAAACTGACCAGACTATTCACCACTTAATTGATAGGTGAAAGGGGTGCATCGTTTTCATTAACATTAGCAGAATACACAAAACATGTGTATGATTTTGACCATCACTAAAATTCCTCTCAAATAAATTGTCGGTGGCACAAGCTCCCCCATCCAAAGAGGCCTCTCACAGTATAACCACTAATAGAACTTCAACAAGCTTATCTGTTTCATTGTATAGAAACTCAACAAGCTAACACCAAACCCCCCATTCTCTTTACACACTCTGATTCATCCCCTAAGATAAGAATTCCCATTTCCATAAAACAACAAAATAACCACATTTCTTTATGCAGGAATAGCCGCTCATTTTAGAGGAAGAACACAAAGGGCATACAAAATATTTCAGCCATACCAACAACAAAACATAACCGATACAAATACGCAAGCACTATTCACTTCCTGACTTCACTACCAAGTCATGCCAACATTTCAATTGTATCCTAGAACCCAAATCTAGGATGATCACAACAGTCCAAAAATAACAGAAAATTCAAATTAAACAGAAAAGTTAAGCACCTTAAAAAAAAAAAGGTCACAACTTTAAACTAGAAAAAAAAAATCAAAATAACTGTAAAACAAACAAACAAAGCAAGCACTCGTACCCTAGCCTTGACCATCAAGATTGGCAGGTCCCCCGCTCCCACCACTGCCATAAGAGCCGTCGTCTGCAGCACCCGCGGGCGTCTGCCAAACAGACTGCCAAGCCTGACTAGGCGGCTGCACGTAAACACCAGTAGGATCGACAGCCGGCCGGCCAATCATCATCCCACCGGGGCCAGCCGCCCCAGTGGGCTGCCCCATTGGGGGATAATAATACGGAACCCCACTGGCAGTGGCCCCCACCATGCCGCCCAAGCCGGCAGCCTCGTCCTTAATTTCATCCCTAGGCACAATATCGACCAAGAAGTCGAAGATGTCGGTCCTGGTAATGGCGGCCGCGATGTCGTTCTTCTGTAGCGTCCTGCGCTTGTTCTCCTCGGCGTGGAGCCACGAGCGGATCGTGAGCTCGAGGATGAACAACTCGCAGGCCTTGGCGAACAGAATCGGGGCCTCGGCGGAGATCATGCGAACGTCCTCGTCGGCCTTCATGATTTTCTTGATGCGGGCGAGCGGCAGCTGGTGGTTCTTGAAGTCGTTCACTTGTTCGATTTCTTGGCGCTGGTAGGACCAGAACATTTGGAGCTGCTGCTGCTGCTGCTGGATTAGGTGATGAAACGGCGCCGTTGCGGCAGCAGCAGCGGAGGGAGCCTGGGGTGGGTATGAGGAGGATTGGCCCTGCTGGTTGTTCTCCATTGGATTTTGATCTTTTTTTTTTTTTAAATGATTAATATGAATTATGATTGGGAATTGATGATGATGATGATGATTGTGGATTGGCTTGTTTAGATTGTTAGATTGTTTTGATGAAGAGGGATGAGTGAATTGAGGACAGATGTGGGATTGTGCTTGATCAGATGTGGCAGCATCTGTTTACTGTTTAAGGGTTTGAATTTAGATGGATGGTCGAGATATTATTTGGGAGAATTTTGATGGGGATAAGGTACGGCCGAGACGATGTTTGTGTTTCTGCGCTCTCTCTCTCTTTCTTTTATTTATTTATTTAAGGGTCTGGACCATGGATAAAAATAAAAATGATTTTTTTTTTAAATTTTGTATTGTCTCTCCATAGGATTTTGAATTGAATCAATTTGATGATAATCTTAAAAGTTTTGATAACAATTTTCAAGTATTCTTTAAAATATATATATTTAATAAGCTTTCTAAAATTTTCTTCTAAAACCATAAATATTTGAGTTGGAATTTTTTTTCTACTATCGTTTATTTTTCTTTTGACAAATAACAATGGTGCCCAAACTCCAAAGCCCAAAGGTAAACGATGGAATATGAAAGATGTGATTTTTGTGAAAACCAAGGGTCTATTTAGTATTATTTTTGAATTTATATTTTATGAGAATAAAAATAAAAAAAAATAAAAATGATATTTTACTATTGATGTATTTTGAATTTAAGTATGTGTCTGGTATCATTGTCCGAAGATTATATATATTTTTTCGTTGGTAACTAAATCTTATATGTTAAAATCCTCAAACAACCTATTATTTGCATTTTGCTCGTCGAATAAAATTATGTAAAACACAATATGTATTTGGAATTAGACGTTGTTTACGTAAACTATAATTATACATATCCCTTAAAATTGGAAATTAAACTTTTAAAACATCAAAGTATCGATCAATTGTATTACGCAATGATGAATATATAAAATTAAACAATTCTTGGGGGCCTCTAGGTGCTCAACCTGTCCTCTGTAATCATGTAAATGATATCTCTCACCTCTATATAGTATTAAATTGATATTTATATATCCAGAGTCCATAATGCAGTAATGTCCTAACATATGAAAATAATAAGACATAACTTAATTAAAAAATAAAGGTAAAAGATACTAACATATATATAATCTTCCAATATTCTTACCTTCTTCTGGATATGAAAACCCAGATTTTGAACTATTTAAGGCATCCATAAATACCTTTGAGTTATTAGCAGTATATTCCCAATCCGTATATATAAATATAAATATCATGTGAAAAGAACACACACATATAATATTTTGAGTCATCTGAGCCTTTCTATCTCAATACGATGTTAGTTTATGTATTGGTGACCACGCAGTAATATGAGTTCTATTAATTGCACCAATAAACTTTTATAAAAATATGTAACAATTATTAATTTATTAACTAAATATTAACGTCAAATAAACATTAAAATAACATGTATTAATTTTTTTACCTTAAAATATGAAAAAAAAACTGAATTATTTCTAATCTCTGGTGGCGTCTCCCCTTAAAGTTTTTCTTTTATAATGTATTTTGTTAAACAACAAAATGCTTTTAACACATGTTTAAAGTGTGTAAACACATTATCAACTGAACATTGAAAACGCTCAGATACAACCCGTACAGCAGTACCATGAAATAATATATATAAGCACATTACTACAGCCTCATTGATACAAACATGTCTATCATGCTCTAATAGCTGTAAATGTTCAAGTCTATAACATAATCAAATAAAAACTTCTTTATCTATGCAAAACATATTATACATCCTGTCAAAATGACCATTAAACAACTCTTCAACAAATTCAATATCGAATAATTGTCCTATATAACATTACCTTCTAAGAGCATGTTGTTGTTTCTTATATATTTTTATAGCAATGGCAATCTCGAAAACCTCTTCTTCAATATCTATTAAACTTTCAATATCATCATTTTCATTGTTGTTGTTGTTGTTCATTTTTCTGCTCTCATTAAAAAAAAAATCACAAATTATATCTCAAGTATATTATAATCGAAACAAAAAAATAAAATAAATATTACAAATTCATAAGCCACCAAGTAATATTGTTCCAAATAAATAAATAAAATCATTACAAAGTTCAACTCATAAGAATAAAATAAAGTCCAACACATAAACTTCAACTCATAAAAAAAAATATAAGTTCAACAAATAAAAGTACTACAAAGTAAAATGAACAGGAGCATAATTCACAACTAACAACATCCAAGTTAAACATATTAGATGTTAAAGAACATACTACAAACTAGTTAACCAATATCTTTTTCTATTTTCAAGTATGAATAGAAAAACTTTTCTCCATTCAATATTGGACACTAACTTATCCATCAATTTGTTGTATGTATCTCCATCAACATCTCTCAATTTATACATAGCTTTGATATACTCTTCAATAGGCCACTTTTCAACACATTGAGAAGTTGACTCAACATTTTTATAGTTAAATATCTCTATTTTAACATTTATCATTGAACTAGTCATTTTAAAATAATTGTCAAGCTCACTTTTTTTTTTTACCACGCTCAACTGAATTGTAATTGGCTGACGAGACCTTTTTTCTGTCCTACTATCGAAAAGTGGTTTCATTGAATCGACATTATCCTCAATATCAACATAAACTCTATGACTAAGAAAATTCTCTTTCAATTCACGATCCTCATCAGAGGACAATGGAACTTGGTTAGAGGAAAAAACGTAAATGGTCAGAAGCTGTAATGGTGTTGATTATCTCTCCTAGAGTTTGGCAGTGCTCTAATCCTTTTTTATAATACATCTTTACTCCAAGCACTCTCTGTAGAAAAAAATAAGTGTATAAAATCTATAAAAAAAAAAGATATTTTATTTCCATACGAAATTATATAATATACTGCGAATATAAATTTTACCTTAATATATTCAGTCCAAATAGCTTTTGAGCTATAACCGTATTTGAAATAGGATATCAACCAAGCCTAGTATGAGCTATTACGTCTAAAAATGCTCGATGTTTTTTATGCAATCTATTAAACTTGGACTTAACTTGCCCTACCATGAATCTTTTTTGGGTTTGTTCAAACACCTCATCACTTATAGTGGTCCAAATTTTCTTAGTGAAAGTTGATGTTTGTAAATTACCCTTTTTAACAAAGTTGATGTTTATAAAATAAGTCATCAATATTTATCATATTAATCAACTATTAGTGCAACAAAAGCCAAAATACAAGATACATTCACAATCAAATGTGATAAATATTAATGGCTTATTTTTCCATAATCGGATTAGAAAGAAAATAATTTATTTAATTTGATTAATATTTGATATATTTTATTTATATTTTTTTATTAACATTCAGTTTTTAATTTATGACATGTTGCTGAAATGGCTTTCATGCTATGTTGAATTGATTAATTTCAAAAGTTTAAACTATGTATGTTTATAAGTAGTTGTTTTAATTTAATTAATATTTGATATATGTTTTTTTTTCAATTTTTTAGTAACAAGATATAGACTCACATGATATTGATGGTGATGATAAGGCTAATTGGTATAGCAAGACTGAAATTACTTTTATTTATATAGTGCATGAACATGTTAAAAATGATAATTTACAAACATCAACTTTCACTAAGAAAATTTGGATCACCATAAGTGATGAGGTGTTTGAATAAACCCAAAAAAGATTCAATGTAGGGCAATTTAAGTCTAAGTTTAATAGATTCTGCAAAAAAATATCGAGAGTTTTTAGACTTAATAGCTCATATTGGGTTTGGTTAGGATCCTATTTCAAATACAGTCATATCATCGAAAGTTGTTTAAGTTGAATATATTAAGGTAAAATCAATATTCGTAGTATGTCATATAATTTTATATGAAAATAAAATATCTTTTTTTTTTTGTTTTTATACACTTATTTTTTTCCACTAGAGTGAAGACGTATCGTAAAACAAGATTAGAGCACTACCAAACTCTAGGGGAGATAATCAACACCACTACAGCTTCTGACCACTTACGGTTTTTCCTCTAACTAAATTTCATTGTCCTCCGATGAGGATCGTGAATTGGAAGAGAATTTTTTTAGTCATGGAATTTATGTTGATATTGAGGATGATGTCGATTTAACGGAACCACTTTTCGATAGTAGGGAAAAAAAAGGTCTCTTCAGCCAATTACAAATTCAGTTGAGCGTGGCAAAAAAAATAAGAGTGAGTTTGATAGTTATTTTAAAATGGCTAGTTCAATGATGAATGCTAGAATGGAGATGTTTAAATATAAAAGTGCAGAGTCAACTTCACAATATTATTGAAGAGTGTATCGAAACTGTGGAGAAATTAAGAGATGTTGATGGAAATACATATAACAAATTGATGGATAAGTTAGTTCCCAATATTGAATGGAGGAAAGCTTTTCTATGCATGCTTGAAAATAGAAAAAGATATTAGTTAACTAGTTTGCAGTATATTCTTTAACATCTAATATGCTTAACTTGGATGTAGTTAGTTGTGAACTATGCTCCTGGTCATTTTACTTTGTAGTACTTTTATTTGTTGAACTTTAATTTTCTTTTATGAGTTGAAGTTTATGTGTTGGACTTTATTTTATTCTTATGAGTTGAACTTTGTAATGGTTTTATTTATTTATTTGGAACGATGTTACTAGATGGTGTATGAATTTGTATTTTTATATTTATTTTATTTTTTGTTTCCATTATGATATACTTGATATATAATTGTAATTTTTTTTAATGAGAGCAAAAAAATGAACAACAACAACAATGAAGATGATGATATTGAAAGTTTAATAGATATTGAAGAAGAGGTTTTAGAGGTTGCCAATGCTATAAAAATATATGAGAAACAATAACGTGCTCTTAGAAGGTAATGTTATACAGGACAATTGTTCGGTATTGAATTTGTTCAAGAGTTGTTAAATGGTCATCCTGACAAGATGTATAATATGTTTCGCATACATAAAGACGTTTTCATTCGATTATGTTATAGACTTGAACATTTACAGTTGTTAGAGCATGGTAGACATGTTTGTCTCAAGGAGGTTGTGACGATATGCTTATATATATTGTCTCATGATGCTGTTGTGTGGGTTTTATCTGAGCGTTTTTAGCGTTCAGTTGATAATGTGTTTACACACTCTAAACGTGTATTAAAAGCAATTCGTCGCTTAACAAAACACATTGTAAAAGCAAAATCTTGATGGGAAACACCACCAAAGATTAGAAATAATCTAATTTTTTTTTTCCATATTTTGAGATAAGAAATTTAATACATGTTACTTTAATGTTTATGAGACATTAATATTTGGTTAATAAATTAATAATTGTTACATATTTTTATAGAAGTGTATTAGTGCAATCGATAGAACTCATATTGTTGCGTGGTCACCAGCACATAAACAAACACCGTATCGCGATAGAAAGGCTCAGGTTTCTTAAGAGTATTGGAAGATTATATATATGTCAGTATCTTTTACCTTTATTTTTTTAATTAAGTTATATCTTGTTCTTTTCATGTTTTAGGACATTACTACGCTGTAGACTCTAGATACATAAATATAAAATTAACACCATATAGAGGTGAGAGGTATCATTTACGTGATTATAGAGGACCCTCCAGAAATTGTTTAATTATAGACATTCATCACTGTGTAATGTAATTGAGCGATGTTTTGATGTTTTAAAGCGCAATTTTCAATTTTAAGGCATATGCATAATTATAGTTTTCGTAAACAATGTCTAATTCTAATTGCATATTGTGTTTTACATAATTTTATTCAACTAGAAAATACAAATGATAGGTTATTTGGTGATTTTGATATACAAGATTTGGTTACCAACGAAGAAAGAGATGCTAGTAAGTCATTTACTAATATTGATTTATCTTCAATAAGTGTCGCAGAAATAAATGCTACAAGAGATAGAATTGCAGCTTCTATGTGGCACGATTATACACGTAATGCATAATGTCTACTATGTAATTTTTTATAATTATTTTGTTTAAATCATATGTGTTGTAATATATTTTAATTATAGTGTAAAAGTAGTGACAATGTAAAACTTTTTTTTTATTAATGCTAATATTAAAACTTTATCATCATGTAATTTTTTATAATTATTTTGTTTATATTATTATGGTATATTTGTGTATGTATTAGATAAAGAGTTATTTTTTAATTATAAGTATGACTTTAATGTTTAGTAAAATTTTTTTTTGAAAATAGTACTATTGAACGCATATTCTCTATTTTTATTATTTTCAACTACGTTTACCAAACGCAAATTACTGTTTTCAATTTTAAAATACAGGATACAGAAAATGATATCAAACACATACTTAAATTCAAAATAGAGTAACTGTAAAATATTATTTTCATTTTCATTTTTGTTCTCAAAAAATATAAATTCAGAAACAATACCGAACATGTCCTAATATATAGGAAACATATTTAACATGTTTTCACTTGAATAGTTATAAAAGTGAATTCAGATTTTTTGTTTTGTAATTTATTTTTTAGATACAGTCCACCAAACATGTATTATGACTGTATTTTAAAAACAAAAATGAAAACAAAAGCCTAAAAATGATAACGAAAACGGGCCAAAGAGACTGGAAGTTCTCATTAAAAAACAATTTATTATTTGTTTAATTAATTTTGAATATTATTTTTATCTTTTAAATATGCACAAATTTTTAATTCCAAAATGCATCTATTTACAACTAAATTTGAAGGCGAATCCAAAATCCACTAAAAACATTTCCAAATTTATTTATTTATTTATTTTTTAACAATTAAAAATTTTTTAAGATGCACTTGAAGGCAATATGAGAAAAGAAAGAAAAATGGAAATTTGCCAAAAGTAAGAGTCTAAAGAGATACTTTGCTATAAGAAAGACAATAAAGACTTTAGATGTAATATTTGTTGCAAAAATCAATTGAAAACAATGAATGTGTAGCTTTTGGGCAGATAAATGTATCAAGCTGCAAAAGTATAAGTTGCTCAAAAGGTGGCTATGAATTTCCATTATCCAAACTGTGTTTCAAGTTTCAACTACAAAATAAGAGCAATTTCTGTGTTTGACAAAAGAGAAGATACCTATGGTTATTGTAAAATTTTCTCCCAGCATCCACGCTGTCACAAAATAACTGCAACGAGTGTTTTATTATACTCAGGTCAAGCCAATATAATTCAGAATTCTGAGTAAGTATTTCCTATGTATCCGGTACCGGTACATTTCCCGTTTCCTTTACCGTCTCCGCTTATACACCACCATCTTTTCTTCCCTTGCCTCCTTATTCTGGCACATCATAGCTTGCTTCCCAACCATTTTACGAACATCCTCTGAAACACCTTTTTCTTTGATGATTTTGCCGCTCTTCACTAGCTGTTTCTCAGTATTTTGTTCACCACCCACCGGATATACTTTAGTTTTTTCTTCAGTCTCCATTTCCTCCAGCTGAGCTTCTGTTAGAACTTGGAGAAGTTCCAAAGGCATAGATGCAGGATCAAGTTCCAAACAACCCTTAGGTGAGTTATGACCTTCTTGACCAGTGAGCAAGTAAGAAGGGACTCGGTGAGAGAAACGGAATATCTCTTCTCTTGGAATTGTTCTCCTTTTACTTTGCTCTAAATGTTGGCGAAACACTGTCTTGAAACCAGGAACTTTCAAGAGAGGCATGACACTGATACCTGTCTTCTCATCGTAATCTTCAAGGACTTCTACCATGTCATATTTGTGTATAACTTCATCGGGAGTATGCACATTCCAATCAGCACGCCAGTTCCTATAAAGAGCCCAAACTTCTTCCTTTCTAGGATAAATATGAATGGCCCCTTTTGTGCCTTTGGCCCACCTAACCTTGTGTGAGAAAGAATTAAGAGTCTCATAAACTTCATACTTGCCTCGCCAGAAATCCCCGCTAGTCTTGGGAAAGCCAGAAACAACCCAATTTAGTGGGGCGAGTTCATTGTTGCTTTTTGAATTGAGCCAGCTGATCCGCATTTTGAATGGTTTCAATGAGATCACACGTTGAATCATAGCATAATATCGTGGCATCCCATCATCCTCATCATAAGCAGCCCAAACCTGGTTTTCACTAAATGACATTTCAGTTCGATCCTGGTCAAAATCATGAAAATCTGGATCCGGAACAATCATTGATGTAGGATCAGCATCCTTGTTATCAGGTTCAACATCAGAAGCCGGGGAAGACTTTTCGATCTGAACACCAGTCTTCGTATTTACAAACTCCGCACATTCATTTGCATCACCTTTCTCACCATTCACAAAATCTTTTTGCCTTTCTTCCTTCTTACCTTTTATCTCTGTGCTAAAAGATTCATGTGATGTCTTAGGAACAGCATTCTGGCACCATTCATCAAGCTTCCAGCAAATCTCTTTCTTAGCCTTAATCATCAACATATTCCGAAGTCGTAGCAGTGACAGCTCCTTCCTACAGCCAGGTATTTGGTTTCCAGCAATTTTTACCCTCCCTGTTTCAGAACTACCATTCTCAAATCCAGACATCCAAACTCCTCTATTTCCGGTGAAAATTTGATTTGCCATCTTTCTTTCATTGCTATTCACCATTTTTTTAACCTTGCGTCCTTTTTTCTTCAGTCCATCTACTTTTGTCACAGAGCTGGCACCTACACTAGAGGACCCTGAAGAAAATCCATAACCACTTTTCTTAGAATTGAGAGTTTTTGTTTGAATAGCATCCTCTTTCAAAAACAATGCTGCCTCCTCATGACCTCTCTTTAGTTTCACACAGGATGGCTGAACCCTAAGTGCAGCTTGAGCAGCTGAGGAAGATGGCTTTACTGAACGTTGGCCACTGCCAGATTTGGAGAATGGATCTGATCTCACACTCATAGCTGTAGACGAAGTGTACGAGTTTCCTATCACAGTATTCTGACCAGAATTCTGCTGTTGCATGCAGCTAGCCCATTGATTGGAGGAACAATTAGCATTTAAAGGAGGGGGTGCCGTCTCAACAGCCAAAAAGAGTTGACGGCATTGAGGGCAAATGAGATTGTTGTTGAGATAAGTTCTAAGGTACTCAAAATGCATTTTACAGGCACTGCAGGTAGTCCAAAAGGTATCTGGTTTGGGTGGAAAATGAGGAGGGGCACATGTGGAAAAGGTAGAATTCTTCCGATACCTTGCATCCAAATTATTACTCTTCGAGAAATAATGGAAACTTTTGTCACTAGTAGTAGGAATAATAGGTGAAAATTTCACATTTGGACTTTTCCCATACCTACCATTTCGCTTTTGGTCATAAGTAAGTCTCTTACTTTTATCTGACAATAAATTCCAGGCTTCTGATAAAATTTGGAAAGCTGCTTCTGCACCTGCCGATTTATTTTTATCAGGATGAATAATTATAGCAAGTTTTCTGTAATGATTCTGGATTGTCTCATCATCAGCCAATGGTTCCACACCAAGGACTTTGTACCAATCAACCACGCCATTAACTCGTTTCCCAGCAGAAATATGCACATCAAGTGTCACCAACAATTGGGGAAGTCCATCAAGCTCAGGATACAACTTCTGGGCCTTCAATGCAAATTTTTTTGCCCCGTCAACATCCTTCTCTGCAAACTTCTTTTCTGCAAGCTCTTTGGCCCTGGCGGCCTCATCTTTGTTACATTCCATTTCACTTTTGATTCTTTTGTAGTTTCTTCTGTTTAAGCGAGGATTTCAACTAGAAGCAGTCAGATTAAATCCAAATCCCGATATTCTCGCACTCTAGTTAAGAAGCTGCATCAACTATTCAAGCCCTAATATAACAAAACAATAAATGCATATAAGTAAACATCTCTAGCAAAAAAGGAATGAAGATGCCAAATTTATGCCGAATATTGCGGCCATGATTATTCATAAACAACAGCAGATATCCATAATTTCTCTTATTAAATACTACCATCAAAGAAGCAATATTAAATGCTTCTTGAGATCCATCAACTCAATCATCTGGGGAACAAAAAAGCAGGAAAACAGTAAAGAAATTCAATGAACTCGGGAGTAACAAACTTTCAAAATAAGCATAACAGACTTGATAACATATGAAGATACAAAAATTATCCCGAATATTACGGTCATGATTATTCATAAACAACTACAGACATCCATAATTTTCCTTAATAACAACAATGACCAAAGAAGCACTATTAAATGCTTCTTGAGATCCATCAATTTAATATTTTGTAGCATCTCTTAAATCCAAGAACCTACTAAACAATAAAATGAAATAGACGCGGGAAAATATTTTTGAAATTCAACAAACTCTAGTAACGAACTTCCAAAATAAGCATAACAGGCTTGATCCACATAAAACTATTAAACAACACAATAAAAACTCCATCAGCATTGTTCATCCATAACCAACAACAACAATTATGAAACCAATCAATGGTAGGTGATAAAACAAAGATCCCAATAGCTGGTTTGTTTAGTAAGAAAACATAAACAACAGCATGAAATTTCTAGAATCTAATTAAATGTTGTTAAGGCATATGACTGGCAAACACAATTCAATATTTCTTCACTTTTTCCTTGATTTCTCAGCAAACAAACAAACAAACATAATTCTCTTTTATCATTCAAATTTTAATCAGGGTCACCATACACTTTGAAAATAAATAAATAAATAATAGCCTCCATTCAAAATTGAAGAAAACAAATAGAAAACAAGAATAGAGCAAATACCCACTTTTCATATTAACTTGAATTTTTAAAAAATGAGAAATATTTATATATTTTTAAAAGAACCCAGCATTCTTAACATGCAATGTGATATAAAACAAGGTACAAGAATTACATATAGTTTTTCAATAATTTTGATCAAAACCCTAAAAGGGTCTAACAATAGCCAACAATCGAATAAAGTGGCGATAATATATATGTAAACAAAAATAATAATAAAAGAAAAAAATGATAAGAGACGAATTAAGTTACCAATTTCAGTAATTGATTCGAAAGAGACGCCATTGAAGAATTCCCACTTGAATTTGATTTTTCCTTTTTTTTCTCTTTTTTGTTCGTTAGTTTTATTTTTATTTTTTAACCACTGAGAACCAAATAAAACTCCAGAAATTAAAAAAAAAAAGAATATTAAAAACCCAGGTATCATACAATAGAAAATGTATTTGTGGGTATATTTATAATATCGATTAAATATAAATGGTAATGTGGATATTTATATATACATAAATATATATATAAATTTGTGTATACATATATTTCTTTTTACACAACAATTTTGCTTATATGATAAAACACTAACCTTGGTTAATTTTTAACTCTAGTTCATGGAAATTGAAAACTTGGCAGGTTGTATAAATATGGGAAAAATTAAATTTTGGTAATTTCCAATGTACCAACTTCTAATAATTTTTCTTCTTGCACATTTCTTTGTTTATTTATATTTAAAATGTTAAAATTTATATCTATGATTGAATACGACAGCTGGCATTAGTAAAATATTTATACCAAACACGGGCTTTTACAAAAAAAAAAAAAAAAATGACCGTAGCATGGATTTGTCAAAATATTTCAATTTTTCCATAAATGGGAGGGGCAGTAAATATATTGACATAGCAAACTGTGACACAAAAATGGCAGCCTAGTAAGCATATTAAAGATGATGCCAACTTCTTCCTTTCATCCAACAATGAATCTACAATTAGTTGTCAAATAGAGAATTTTGCTTAATGCATGCCTTAGCTCTTCCATTTACCATATATATACCATGTAAAATTGGACTTGTTTAAACATGTTACTGGGCAGAGCTTAAATCCACACAATAAAACACTTCCCATATGGTTTTGGATTCTCAAGATTTTGCTTACCAATTCTATTCTTAAGCAGTATCAGCAAATGGATCTCATTACCATACGTGTCTAGCTTCAGATACATAATGTCAAATCTGTAAAGCACATAACAAGTTTAGGTGACCATCCAGGTTTCTACATTTTCATGGGAATGAGACTCAAGTTGCTCCATTATCAGTAGTTGCAATCAAAGAGAATTGCTTAATTCATTCTGTTAAACCGCTACAATGAGTTTCGGCAAGAGCATTTTAAACGAACCTGCAGACTCAACGCCAAGCACTGGTAGATCAATGTCAATTCTTCTAATTTGTGCATCGAAACAAGTTCTAGAAAGGAAATATAAACCAGGAAGATAAATATGAATTAAATGTGATCATGATATACATTGTGAACAAAACAGAAGAAGCATGATCCTGCTTCAGATGAAAAAAGCCTGCAGGTCTGCAAGAAATCATAACTGGTTTAAGAGTCAAATGAAAAGAATTAAAAGCTCTAGACAAGAAATAACTTCAATCCAAATTTGAAGCAGACGTCCTTACACGGCCTGTTTCATTAAATATGCAATGTAATCAAGAACTGCCTTCGACTGTTGGTTCTGAAGGATTATTAGCAGCAAAAATGCTTGCAGCCCAAGACACGTTCAATAAAACTCTTCGCACCTGCATATCTAAGGAAAACAATCATCCGTGGCTTCTCTTATGACTCCCATAGAGTTGAGCATAAACACTCTTAGTCCTGTGAACGACAATCAAACTCAACACCATTGCTATGATGCAAAGTCCTGCCATTATCCCACAAGTGATAGAGTAGCATATGGAACCCATACAAGTGGGGGTTTCCTGATCCTGAAAAGAAACCGGAAGCATATTTCCAGTATATTGCCCAAGAAGGCTGGCTTGTTTCTCTGCATAGTAGTCATATATACCACTGGCAATGACACCAGAGAATATTAGAGAACCAGCAGGACTTGCCAGTGCCAGAAAATTATATAAGGCACCAAAACTCTTCAACCCAAATAGCTCTGAGGCTGCGGCTGGCACAATTGCCCAGTGAGCACCGTAACTGAGTCCTACCAGCACTGTTGTGACATATATTTCACCAGGCCATCCAATGGCATAGTAGAGCAGTGCAAAAGCCATTACAACCTGCGCTACAGCCATGGCTACTGGTCTTGGGTAGGCAAATTTTCTGAGTTTCAAGGGAGAAAAATAAAACTAAGATCAGGTCAAAATTTCTTGTTAGCTTAAGTAAAATCACTAAAAATTATTCACTGCTATAAAAGAAAATAGTTTGCACCTTACAATGGCCTCTGAAAAGTAGCCACCTCCAACTCGACCAAGAAAGTTCCAAATGCTGATCATGGATACATATATATTTGTATCAGCATATCCAAGAGATTGACAAATCTGTCCCAGATTGTCAATAACAGTCAAACCACATCCTGAAGCCAGTACAAGGGAGAAGAACAGAAGCAAAAAGTCGGCCTTCATCAGTGCCTGAAGTAAAGTGAAATCCTCTCCTCTACGTGGACCTTTTCTCCCCTTGACCCTCACTGCCCCTTCTGCAGCTGCTTGGAACAGTTTAGCTTGCAAATGAGCAATTCGCTTTTGTCTTTCTGAAGCTGGAAGCAAGTCTACTTCTGGAGGCTTCTCATCTTCAACCTCACTTAGAATGACCTCTTCTCCATCCCCCTCAGATTTACTTGCTTCTCCTTTACTTGTCTCAGCAAGAAGAGTCTCCTCTACTGGAGGTGGTGGTTCCGTGAAGAAAACCAATATAATAGGAATTGTTAATGGAAGCAATATGATAATGATCAAAACCACTGCTAATAATGTGAGCACGTTTTGATTTACAACTACTAGATCCTCAAGCAGCAAGACGGCCAACATATAAGATGCCAGAACAAGGCAAACAGTGTATGTGAATAAGAAGCTTGAATTATCAGACGGTCTCACTTGTCTATGTCCTCCTATAGGTCTAACAATGAACATAAAAGCAATTACAACAATTGAAGGTCCAACTGCGACTAAGAAAATCAGTGATGCTTCATTAGGAGCATTGATCATGATATAAATTTGAGTCAAAATAGCACCACTCAACCCGGCAAATCCTTTCAGTATTCCCACAACAGGACCCCTGCTTTTCGGGAAGTTCTGCACGCATGAAACCAGAGCTGCTGTGTTGAAGTATGTCTCACCATTTGTTCCAACAAATATAGCAATGCAAAGCTGCAAAAATAATAATAATAACAATTTTTAAAAGAATCATCATAATCCTGCATGAAATGGTTGACAAAAACCGCAAAGCTCCTCCTAATACAAGTATTTGAGCATATGGTCATCCGGCCAAATATTCACAAGCTTTAGGTACTGAAATGACATTTCAGTAGCTAAAAACAAAACAAAGAAATTAGACAATGATATAATGGAATGGATAATTCATATGCTTCTTCTTCTTCAATAATTAATTGCTCCACTCATTGATCTGAATTAGAGATTAGCAATAACCCCTGAAGCATGATGGTTCATTAATAAAATACGTTCATCAATAAGTTTCTGCCACTACCTATCAATAAAATATGTTTATCAGCCACAAGAAAGGTTTTAGAAAAAACTTCTCAAATTCCAAAAGAAAAATCAAATTTCTCTCTGAGCCCAAATGAAAAATATCAGAATTCTCAATCTTCTCTCAATACATGATACTGAAACTTGCATAACACAACACAAAGAAAGACAAATAGGGTTTAAAATTAGAGACAAGACAAGGAAAGCACTCACCACCCAAAGGGGCAAAGAAGGCAATCTATTGGTGACAATAAGCCAAACCAAGCCATACCCAGCAAAATTCTGAAGCACACCAATAAGATTAATAGACCAAACGGGCAAAATTTCAACCAAAGTACCAGGAACAAAGCCAATACTGTCACCCAAATCCTTGGCCACACCCAAAAGAGAAACCTGTCTCTGATTGTAACCCATATGGGTTTTGATCACAGGTGATATGCTTCCAAACAAGTAGCCAATCCCAGCACAAGACTGAATCCACATTGAACAAACAAATACGAGCCATCTGTTGTTCACAAAGGACTTGAGTCTCTCAGGTACACGTACCATGCTTGTACTATCAAAACGCCGAAAACTAAAAACGGTCTCTTAATTCTTGAGGAATGAATAATGAAGATTGAGTGTGAAGCACCTTTGTGTTACTGCTACAAATTAAAAATATGATTTGTTTGTTGAATTGTTTTTTTGCTCCTGTTGGTCTTTTTTAATTTAATACAAAGAAAAGCCAAAAGGTGTCACAATCAAAGCGCGGTAAAACTAAAATGCTGGCCAAAAGTCGTTATTACTGAAATGAAAGAGTGTGGGTTCTGGAACTGGAAAGGTAATGTGGAAGTGAATCATTCTGAAAATTTTGATTAAGTGGATAAGCAGCATGCATTGCGTTGTGTCATTTTCTTCTTTTTGAGATGGTATTGAATATTTGGGAAATATTGCTACGTTAATAACGTAATAATATTGGGAAATTAAGATTTATAAATATAAAAATAACAATATGATTTTAAATTGAGAGTTTGTGATAAATAACTTCTTTAACTGGCATATTGAATTGAGCTATATTTAGACTTCAACTCTGGTGTATTGATATAGATTCTGACGCGTGTGTTGAGTTGTATTTATAATATTAACTATTAAGTAATGTAAAAAAAATAAAAATAAATAGAATTGAGAATTTGTAATAAATAAATAAATGAAGTTGAATGTTGTATTAGTATATGTATTGTGCTAAGTGCTAGTAATTTATTATTTAAAAAAATAATGTTATATTTATTTAGTTAAAATATTTAGTCTGTATCACAATTAATGGGTTATTAATAAAAATTTATTATTTAAATTAAAAATAATAAAACTTATATATTATCTATAACTTAAATCAGTCAAATAATAACACATTATTCACCATATTAATTAAAATATAAATTAAATATCTTAATTAAATAATTATAACATTATTACAATGATATTCTGAAAGTATATTCATTAATTATCAAATGGTTCCAAAACGTCAATTGAATCAACCTCGGGTCTTTATTTTTACCCTTTTCAATTTGTGGTCATTAGATATGAACCCGGTCCTATCAACCGATTTTCTAATTTGTGGCACTGATCAGAGATAAAGATTACATTGATAAGAGCTAAGAATCCCAGATATGATCACCTTTTTGAAAAACAGGTCCACATGTAGAAGTAGTAGGAAAATTTATCTATTTGATTTTTTAATATAAAAAAATCTGAATCTAATTTTTTTTTACAATAATAATTATTTATAAATTTTTTAATCAAAATACCCCTAAATCTAAAACCACAACTCTCCCAACAATAACCAAATATTTGCACTCACCACCATTTTACCCATCACTCAATCCACATTCATCAAACATAAATTCAAGCATTGAACACAAATTAAATAATAACAAATTAAGTTTAATATTATTTTTATTATTTTTTTATTTTTTGGTGGATTTCATATAAAAGAATACTTTTGTTCATTTCGTTATAATGATGGTACATTAAATGGTTAATATGAGTTTATAGAATTATAAATTAGTAAAATTTCGATAAAATTTGACAAAAATATATTTTGAACGATGTTGAAGATTTAGAATCCAGACGATAAGTAGTGTTGCCCAAGCCTAGGATGACTTGTCACCCAGGCAACAGACTTGTGTTGCCCAGCCAATAGGATATTGCATGTTGGGCGATTAGTGCTCAGGTCACCCAATATAAATGCGCATATAATTTAGATGACTTTTTGTTACTTGAATGACAATGTTGTCATATGGATCACCCAAATTTATTAGTAATTAATTATTTAATTAATATAATAATATCATTATTTAGAGTAATATTAATAAAGTATTAATATTCTTTTGTATCAAGTTAATAGAGTTAGTTGTTGCCCAATTTGCTAAGGAAGAATGTTACTTGGGCTACATCACCTGTCGCTCGATTTTGCTAATAGTTGTCAATTGCATGATTTCAATGATGAATAAATAACTATCAAAAAAATCAAGCCCCAACATATGTCACCTGATTAAAATGGGAAATGACATGTGTGGCAATAGGTTTGTTGCTCAGGCGGTATCGATTTTTGCCCAATTTTGTCGAGTTGTTAATTGCATGATTTCGATGATGAAGAAACAACTCTTGAAAAAACCAAGCAATAACCTATGTTGCCCGCACAAGATGGACAACGATATCAGTGTTGAAAGGTCTATTGTTCGGGCAATAGTTGCTGTCACCTGATTTTGCTGAGTTTTTTCAATTGCATGATGATTTTGGAGATTGCATGCTGTTGATTGGCTGATGTTGTCGCCCAATTGTCGCCCGCACTCGGTTGGGCGACAGAACCATATATTGGCTACATAACTCGCATTGCCCAACAAAACTGCTACGAGTGTTTGGGCATTTTTCTGGGTGAAATTTTGGGCAATATAGGTAGCCACCCACTTTCTCAATTGGTGGGTACACCAAACTTTTTTCTAGCCTCAAAATAATATTAAGGATATATTTGAGATTGAGGTACTGTACCTTAAAATGTACAACTGTTGTGGATAAACTGTAATTATAAAATAAAAGTTAATAATATATTGTAAATATAATTTTTAAATAATAATTTTGACAAAATTATTAAAAACATAATAGATTTTATATTATACAAGTGAAAAATCATATTAACATAACTTCTGAGTTACAACAGTTAGTATTTAGTAAACACTTTAATGCTGTAACTTAAAAGCTACATTGCCCAACCTCAATCCCAAGCATACCTTAAGTTTAGATAAAAAATTTATTAGAGGCATTTAAACAAACACTTGGTATGGTGTTTATTATAAATCATAATCTTAAAAAAAGTTATAACACTTTCATGTCAAATACCTATTCTAATGCTTAACTATCATCAATGATCAATCACAAAGTAATTTAAACAAAATTTAATCTAAATTAATGAAAAATTGAGGCGATAGAACAATAACTAAGCCGAAAGTTAAGTAATTCAAACTATAATTCACACAAAGTCATTGCCGGAAGTAAGGAAAATCGCCGCCAACATTGAAGCAATTCATCGAAATTCAAGAAATGCTAGAACTAAAAGAATGTCCATGGCGTAGTTGAACGATAGGCAATATTATTATTTATTTAGTTTTAGGGATATTTTGGATTAAAAAATTTGTAAATAATTTTTATTGTAAAAAAAAATTAGAGTGGGATTTTTTTTAATATTAAAAGTTGAAAAATAATCATAGTGAGCAAATTTACCAAGATTTTTCTTTATAACGAATAAATTGCAGGCACATGCAGTAATATCAAAGCCCCAACAATTATCAATTGAAAACGTTTTCAATGTTCTGGCATCAAATCTACAGGCCACAGCAACCGCCGCTACTTTGATATTTTCAGAGATGGGGCACTCGTTTCTAAAAGTATTTATAAATTTCTTTTAATATTTGATAATGTTTTTATACAATAATACTAACTTTTACAGCTATAAATAAACCATCAGAGTTTTTTTTTAAATATTAATTACACATCATATTATTAATTATACATAAAATATCTATAATATTTATCTAGACAAACAACTCTCACAAATGCTAAAAAATATTGAAGAGATGTAATTGCTCATTCACTTATATTTTTTAATATTTGTTTAGACAAATAAATCTCATAAATAATAAAAGATATTGAAGGGTGTAATTACTTCATTTACATTTTATAGGAGATAAGACTACAAATTATATACAACCACTTGTTGATGCGATTTTTCCGCGTCACTCAACGATCGCTCGAACCTTCAAACAAGTGCCTCCAAACAGCTCGAGCGGGACTGTTCGAACCTTCCGCTATGGATTCAAACGAGTGCCTCGATCCTTTTGCTCGCGATAAGCTCGATCTCGAGCAGGATTGCCTCCTTCGTCCTGTTCAGCTGTCTTCTTCAGAACGGAGATCTCCTGGTCCCGTACTCACGTAAAACAGGGTCGGGGTCGCCGGCGATGTTCGGCGAAACCCTCCGACGCTCAAGTCGATGTCGGGTTGTTCTTTTGGTATCTCCCTTAGTGAAGGAGACCGGAAAGATGAAAGGGTATTATTTCGCCCCTTTTGGATAAGTATGGTGTTTTTCGGAAAGTTCGGATAAGAGAAATTAGAAAAGAACTCATGATCAACTTACTGGATTCTTTCTCGAATCGATTTTCCAACCTCTTTTGTGAATCAAAGTTGCCAACCCTTTTCTCAATTAGTTTTTCCAACCCTTTGTGAATTAGAAATGCCAACCCTTATAACGTTCCCTTCGCTTCCTTTTATACTCCATTTTTCCCGCTCTTTCCATTTCCAGTCAGTCCACTCTCACGTTAGTGGTATCTGGTCCCTCCGACAGTAGGGATTGGCGGAATATTCCCTAGGGATGAGCGTATCGTCCCTTAACCCGATTACGTGGCGGATCACCATGTCGAGCGTATGCGCTAGAAATGATGATACCTTGAGGCACGCTGCAGCCATCGGCAATGATATCACCACCATACCATGTGGGGCCCCGGTCAGACATTAAAAGGTGTGCCAGGATTCTGAGAAAACGGGTCGGGTTGCCCTGGACCGGGTCTTACATTCCCTTCGTTCCATGACTGGTGCAACCTAGTTGTGCTCGGGGACCTACATTCTATGAAAGCGGAAAGGTGTGCTCGGTTTCGACCTTGACCAGCTTTGACCGAAACTGGTGACCTCGAGCATGCGAGGAGTGTTCGGGGCTCGAGCGGCTCTGAATTCCTCGACCTTGACCAGCTTTGACCTGGGACGACCTCGAGCTAGGCTGTCCTCGGGGTGTTTTACTTGAGCTGGAAGGGCTTCGAGGGGCCTGTACGATATTACCCAAACACCACTTATATTTTTTAATATTTATCAGATAAACAACTCTCGTAAATACTAAAGGATACTGAAAAGATATAATTATTCCATTTACATTTCATATGAGAGAAGACTGTAAATTATATACAAATTATTTATAAAGATATATTTTGAATCTCAACCGTATCTAAGACTTAAACATTAGAATTAAAAATATCAAGTTAAATTATGTGTAAACAACACTTTGACACAAACCTGTAGTATTAATGATCAAAGGTGAAGCATCAATACATCTCATTACCCAAATTTTCTTTATAACACCCTTTCAATTGTCATGGTCACTTCCAGTTTTTTTAACATTTTGCCAAGACACAGATGAGTGTTATAATAATTTGTTTGCGGCGTTTGTTGAATTTCTTCTTTCTTTTCCTCTAATGCGAGGCATATTCGCCATGGATTTTATAAGATTATGAAAACAGCAATGAAGTTCCATGTGATGAGAATTATCCTTAGTATTATGGTGTGTTTATTTCTTGAATTAAAAAATTAGAATTTAAAATCAGAATCATTGATAGTGTTTTACATCACAAAATAGAATCGGAAATCAAAATCAGAATTATAAAATCCACTCTAAGTTGAGAATGCGAAATGAGAGATGGATTCTCGTGATGGCTTGGAATGAGTCTTCCATTTATAAGAATGACCTTCATCCACACCTCCAAACCCCAAATTTAAAATAACTATTTTTTCATTAGTTATAATATAATTAATTAATTAACTAATTATTATAATTAATTAATTAGTAAATTATTATAATAATTATGATTAAATAATAAATTGATATATTATTAAAAATTAATTAAATATTTACAATTAATTAACATATTAATATAATATTAATAATAATATTTTTGAATAAATAATTACTATAATTAAAATATAAAATAATAATTACTACAATAATTTATTAAATACTTTTTAATAATTTGTTATGATCTAACTCATTCCGATTCTAATTCTAAAATAAAGTAAACACATTAATGGCAATACAACTCATTCTTATTCTAATCCATACAGTTCAAGTAAACAACTTATTCTGATTCATATTCCTCATTCTCATTACAGCCTATTCTCATTCATGTTCATTTCGATTCTAATTTAGTAAACACATCATTAATTTCTCCTACAATTTCCAAATGTTATCCATGATAAAAGGTATCACTACAAGTGACGAGATTAAGGCTCTCAGCAAAGAACAAGATATTCTAATTACATGCGGAAACCTTTAATTTTCTAATCAATCAAAGTGAGTTCATTGTAATTAAAATCCAAATGCTTGCCATCAACAAGTCAGCACATGCCTAAAAATATAAATACTCAAAAAGGACAAAAATTTTACTGACTAAAACATGAATCCAGTGGCAAGGAGTTTGAGTTGAGAGCGATGAACTACACTGAAATGAAGCTGAAATAAAAAAATACACTTGTAGTAATTAAACACTAATAGTATGTATAATACGATTCCACTATCATTCAGCAACATACAACTTGCTCATGATTCACCCACCAAGAACTCCAGTGAAATGCCAAAAACCTAAAGATCTGTGCTTTACTTCCACATTCATCATTCATACCAATACGAAATAATTCAATGAGAGCAATGTTCATCTCACAACTTGCAATACCAAAGTTGGAAACAGTTGTGCAAGATTCATGATTCTGATTATTATTGCATCCAATATATTCCCTCTTAGAGCTCTAACAAGAATCCTAGGGCTTTATGCCCTGGCGCTAATAATTTCTGCCAAGAGTGTGCCATAACAACTACATGTACCACATGATTGCTATGCTTTATCACAGCTTTTCATTCTTTTTCATTTCTTTACATTACTAAGATCTCATTTATTATATAACATGGCCGACAAAGAGCCTTTATGTAGATTATGACAAAAAAAAAAAAAAAAGGAAAATTCGGCCAACACAATGTTTCTTATTTTTGGTTATCAGAACAAGTCAATTACTAACAAGTCGGTTACTAATTTAGCGACTTTGATTAACTTCGAAAGTCCTCTAATTAAACAGGCTGTCGGAATTAACATGTTAGTGGTATTTGTATTCTTCCACGCAGAGGCACATAAGACAGAGTAATCTAGTGAAGTTTCCCCCAGAAATAATCAAGGCAATAAGAGCAACAACAAAATTGAATTAAAATGAATTCACACATATGTAGTTATTGCATTTCTCCCCTATCATGTTCGTGGGCATTAGACAGTAAATTTTAACGGCATCAACTATAATACTTGATGGCTAGATACAGATTAGTAAATGTACTGAAGCTACTGACATCGTAGTTGCAAAGATATGAGATAAATCTATTCCATGGAATCAAAACTTGGAGCATACCAGCCTAATTCATCCATAATTTGCTTCATTCTTTCTTCCTGTCCCTTCGAGTCCCCTAAAGCTGTTGTGAAGGGATATAAATAAGTTACTTTTTTAGCCACTGACCTATAAGCAACCACATCCCCTTTAACCAAAAACTCCAGCACGTCACGGCCAAACCCTCCATCAACCTCAGCTTGTAAATACTGGCCTGGATTTGTACAAACATGCTAGTTTTAATGTGTGACAAAATGTGTGAAAGTTTCAAAGTAAATATTTAATAGTTAAATTGAGCCAAATTACCAAATGGGGTATCTTCAACTACACCAATCTTGACATTTTTCTGTGTTTTCAGGATGGCTTCCTGCAATTTCTGTAACAAAAGAAAGAACCAAGCTATCAAATGGCGGAAAACTGTTATTAATAAAACACAAACACAAACAAGGGATCGGGATTCTCCCCTGATCTTAGTTTATCTAGTAGTTAAATCTCAACCTTTCACTATCATTAATGGAAATGTGGCACGCGACCAAAGTTCACGAGAGCTCAGATGATAAGATTGAGGATCATAATTCACAAGTACAGTCGTGTCATTCAAACCTGAATTGCATTCTCGGTGGTAGATTCGGGAATCCTCCAAGGGAATGCAAAAGATGACGATTTGGGGTTAGTGGAGACACACCCTGGATTTGTTGAAGGGCAAGGCCTAATTTTCCTGTAAGAAGAAATGAAAACAGTTAAAACATAAATATAATGGGCATGTTATATATAATGTTGATGTTACATGGCAAATTGGGGCAAAATGGAAAATATACCCATCTTGTTGTAGTCCTAATTGTAAGTTCTTGGACTGAGAAAATGGGGTGGCAGGAGAAAGCAAAGGAGACTGAGAGTTGATGGAAGGAATGGCTAAACAAGGCAATGGAGGGTTGAATGTTACAGTGAGAGCCAAGGAAAGCAAATGGGATAAAATTATGGGCTTTTTGTAAAGAGCCTGTGAAGTGGATACTGCAGGGTCTGGGTGGTGGCCATGGCAAAGTGATGAGGTTTTGGTGAAGATTGTTGAAGATTTTATGAGTGAGAAATCAGGAGGTGGGAAAAGGTGACCAATCAAACCCATGTTTGTTAAAATTTTGTTATCCTCTTTACCTTTTCTGTTTGTTGATAGTTATGCCTCGGCTCCTCACTCTGGGATGAAGAGGTGGGACGCACCGTTTCTTTCCTTTTATCTCTTGAAGAGGATGCAAATAGGGAAAATATATAACAACAACCACAATAATTTTGTAATTTTTTAAAATAACCCTTTAAATCTATTTCTTTCAAAATCAGCCAAAATATATCAAAATCACTAAAACACCCTTCCTATGAATATATCTCTAGGGTCCAGAAAACTCAAAAAAATACAAAATGGATAAACATATTGTAGAAATTAAAAAATTAAATAAACAAATGATAATACATATTCAAACAATAATAGAAGAAATTAAGCTGCTAAAAATTGAAGTTTTTGAAATAAAAACTAAGTTAGAAAAGAAAACAACAATTTTAGAAGCACAAAAAGAATTAAAAGAGTCAATCAGACATAAAGATAAAATACAATTTGGAGAAGTAGTCAAAGGATCATTTGATGAAAGAATAAGAACTACTGCTATGCCAGAAATATTAAGAAGAGAAGAAGAATATCAAAGACAATTACAAGAAATAATAAAACGATCAAAAGAAATCACACCAAAAAATAAAGAAAAAATTGATATAAAACAAAAAGGAATAAAAATTGATGAACCTAAAGAATCAAGTTCAAGCAATGAATAATGAATAATATAGAAGAACAATTTGATAAATTATCATTAGAAGATTTAGACTTAGAAACACTAGGATTTGATGTAAATATGAATGTTGGAGCACCACCAACTGAACCAAGTATAAAACCCGAAAATTCTCATATATTAGTTACTGATAAAGGTGTAAGAGCACATAGCCAAGCATTAGTATCTAAAAAACCTTATTATAAAATGTATCCAGGAGAATATATACCTGAATATAAAACTGAAAATGAACTCATTAAACCTATGGGAAGTAAATTAGATATAGACTGCAGAAAAGACCCAAGTAAAACATTAACAAGTTGGTCAAATGATATAAAAATAATATTTATATTTAATAAACAAAATAATGATTGGGATGCACAAAATACAGAAGAAAAATTTGATCTACGGATAGAATTATTAATAATGAGTTTTACTGGAAATGTACAAAATTGGTGGGATGGAATAACCGAGGAAACAAAAACCTTAATAAGATTATTAACTAAACAAGAATTTAGAAAAGGAATTAGTGAAGGATTAGATAAATTTACAAATTATATAAGAGATGAATTCTTAGGAGAAAATTAGGAAGACCTTAAACAACAAGAAATACAAAAAGAAAAACTTTTAGCAAGACAACATTTAATGAATCTTCAAATATGCAATTTATGTAATATAAAAAATTATACATGTGAATTTCAGAAATATTACTATAAACAATTTTACAGTAATGATGATCAAACAATTTATTATGATATGTACATAAATAAATTACCATCACCATGGAATACTTATTTTATTAAAGAATGGAATGCATATAGATCAACAGAAACAGGAAAATTAATACCAAATACGTTAGGATCTAGAGTAGAATTTGTCATAAGAAAATTAAAAGAGATATGTATAGAAAGACAATTATATAAAAAAGTAAAAAATGCCATGATGATTTGTTGTGATCAGGTAGATGCACCAAATCAATGGGGGTGTAAGTCATATTATAAAAAACATAGAAAACGTAAATAAGGATATAAAGGTAAATACAAAAATAAAAGGAGATATAAAAAACACTACAGAAAATATTGAAAAAATAAAAAATTTAAAAGAAAACCTTATAGGAGATATTATAAAAGAAAATATAATGAAAAAATTAAAAAAGACCATAAAAAGTGTAAATGCTGGAATTATGGACAAAAGGGATATATAAGCGCTGAATGTAAATAGAAAAAAGTCAGAATAGCAGAAATAAAATATCAAAAAATAAAACCAGATCTAGAATTAGTATCTGATAATGAAAACATAAATTGTTATAATATTGAAATATATGAAAGTTATAGTGATATAGAATCTATTAGTATAAGTTCTTTAGAAAATTCAGAATCAGATGAGTCAGAATCAGAATTCTGAAATAAAAAATATAGAAGATATAGAAATAGAGAACGAAATAGAACAGCAAGAAAATAAAGATGGATATCAATTAATTGTACAACTAAATCATAAAAGATTAAAAGAAATTTCAAGAATATCATTAAATTTAAGAAATCCAGATAATACAATCTTAAAAAATATACAACAATTCTTTAAAAGAAAAAATATAATTATTCATGAATACCAAGAACAGGAAAAAGCTATAGATATAACACAAAGTAGAAGAAATATTAAATTAAACCTATTAAATTCAAGAGGCATAGAAGCCACTTTAAATAAAATCAAAAGTACTAGAATTAAAGATAAAATACAATATGTATATTTAGCTGGAATACAAATATTAGTAAAATCTTTATTTAGAGAAGGAATAAATTCACCTATAATACGTAGTTTACATGATCAGAGATTTATAGACCCTGAATTAGCACATTTAGGAACTATAGAAAGAAATTTATGTTATAAAAAATTCTTATTTACATGTTACCCTAGATATTGTGTTTATATAAAAGATAAAAATATAAATGATACTCTAAGTTTACATTTTGAATTAAAGAAAAAAGATATAATGAAACCTGGAAATAAAATTATAACATTTTATTATTCTGCCTTATATTCTTTCTGTAATAGTAATTACGAAGAAATATATAGTAATAAACCATATATAGAAATAGGCAAAGAATTCCAAGATTTAGGACAAAGTATAGAACCAATATTACAAATCCCTAATTTACCTACAACCTATAATCTAGATATAAAAGATGATAAACCTGAATTAGAAGAATATATTAAGAACCAAATGATACCGATTCAATTTGGTAATAAACAACTTCTTAAAGGAATCAAACTTAAAGAAAAACAACCCAAGTATAATTCATATAAAGAAATATTAATACCCGATAATACATCTGATGGAAGCTTAGTAATAATGGGAAAATATTTTAATGGAATAGAATTTATAGAAGGTCCAAAAATATTAATAGATATAGGTTCAAGTCATAATCATTTGAATATATTAAAAAATAAAGGATTAACAGAACATACCACAACAGGTGAATATAAATATAAAGACTTCAATAGAAATTTAAGAATATGTACAAAAGAAGTAACTGTACCAACATATTTAGGTAGATTATTATTTAGAATACCATGTTTTATAGACTCAGGATTTGCTCAAAATGAAATATATGATATAATATTAGGAATGAGTTTCTTAAAACACATAAATTATAATATTACTTCTGAAGGAATGTGTATAAAAATGGATAGTGAAACAATAGAATTTTGCCCAAAAATAGCAATGTGGCAAAATGGATAAATGAATACTATAAAATTTCCTTTAGGAACTTACATAGAATTAACATTCCCTGAAACTAATATCACTACATGTGCAATAATAGACACAGGAAGTGAAATTACACTAGGCAAATCATTTTTACTAAAAGAATGGAATAAGTTCTCAGGATCAGGAATAAAACTTATAGGAATAACCAATACACAAGCACCTTTATTATATTATACATCACAAGTTCCAATTATTCTTGGAAATAAAATTATCTTATTAAAACATATTATTCAATATAATGCCTTAAAACAAGATTTACTCTTAGGTAATGATTTCCTTAGTCAATTCCAAAGTTATCAACAGACCTTATATAATATAAACCTTAAGACACCATGTGGCCATATACTTAGACTGCCTCGTATCTTTAAACCATACAGAGTTGCCGCTGAACGTGGTGATTATACTTATAAGATCTTTTTTGATAAACAACAATTACACAATAATTTGATATCAATAGATGAAATTAAGAAACAATTACAAAAAGTATATCATGAAAACCCTTTAACTTTATGGAACCCTAAAAATCTAAGAGCTAAAATAGAATTAATAGAACCCGTAACCATTAGAGTAAGACCTATGGTATATACCCAAGAAGATATAACAGAATTTAAAATACAATTAAAAGAATTATTAAATTTAAATTTAATAAGACAAAGCTTTAGTCCTCATTCTAGTCCAGCCTTTATGGTAATGAAACATAGTGAACAAGTCAGAGGAAAAGCTAGAATGGTTATAAATTATAAAGAATTAAATAAATATACTAAATTTGATGGATATTTCTTACCAAAGAAAGAAGTATTAATAAATTTAGTAAAAGGAAATACATATTATTTTAAATTTGATTGTAAATCAGGATTTTGGCAAATAAAAATGGAAGAAGACAGTATAAAATATACAGCCTTTAGTACACCTCAAGGCCATTATGAATGGTTAGTAATGCCATTTGGATTAAAAAATGTACCACAAATATATCAAAGAAGAATGGATGATCTATTAAGAAATAAAACATATTTAATAGTCTATGTAGATGATATTTTGATAAGTTCTAAAACATATAGAGAACATATTGAACATTTAAAAGATTTTGCATAAACATGTAAAGAAAAAGGAATAGTATTAAGTGAGAAAAAAGCAAAATATGTCAAAATGAAATAGAATTCTTAAGAATGATACTTAATAATACAGGTATAAAATTACAATCTCATATAAGTGAAAAAATAAAATAATTTCCTGATAAATTAGAAAATAAAAAACAAATACAAAAATTTTTAGGATGTTTAAATTATGCAGAAGGATTTATAGATAATTTAGCTAAGAAAAGAAATCCTTTACAAAAATTATTAAAGAAAAATAATCTCCAAGGTTGGAAAGAAGAACATACACAAGCAGTTAAACGGTTAAAAGAAGATTGTAAAAATTCACCTAAACTAAGACTACCAGAACCAACAGATAATCTAATTTTACAAACAGATGCCAGTGATTTATACTGGGCAGCAATACTAAAAACTGATTTAAATGAAATATGTAGATACACAAGTGGAACACTAAATTCAGCAGAACAAAATTATACAACCCATGAAAAAGAATTATTAGCAATATTAAAAGGAATTAAAAAATTTTCATTATTTTTAATTGCTAAAGAATTTACTGTAGAAACTGATAATACTCAGGTTAAATCATTAATATTTAATAAATTACCAAATGAACCTCAGTATAGAAGAATTCATAGATGGCAAGTATTTTTATCTTTATATAGTTTTAAAGTCAATTATATCAAAGGATCTGACAATTATCTTGTAGATTTTTTATCCAGGAACATAGAATTTGCTGAAGAATCATAAACAATGGAGGAAGAAATCTCCAAAATAAATTCTGAAATAAATCGGCTGAAAGCTGATGCTACTGAAGCCCTAGATGCCATAGATTGTCTAAGGGAAATATTTGAAACACATAATGATGGAGTAGATAGACTGATTTCTTCTTGGAACAGTTTGATCAGTAGACTCCAAATAAATCCAATAAATGCTGGAAGCAGCAGTGGACCCATTCCACAGGATCCTATTAGTGATCCAATAAATTAGGATTCTCTCAGGGATCCAATAAATCAGGACTCTATCAGAGGCCCAATAAAACAGGATCCACTCAGCGATCCAATAAATTCAGATCCAATCAGTGATCCAATAGTTCAGAAGAATAAAACCATAACCATCTGTGCAACAGGTGAAGACAATAAACGGACTGTCAACATAAATCTCTTTGTTTCAGAGGATGATAATCTCCCTTTAAATCCAAAAAAAAGAAGATTATAAACAGGTAACCACCTGGATATACTCCATTTGTTTATACAAAAACATCATCCATAAATCACCAGGGAAAAATGTCTATCCTAGAATGATAGCAATAAAAGATGCAGATCCAGTCATTGTCGGAAAGATAGCAAGGTATGGATTTCTTGATATAATATACCCTGACATAAACTTAAAGGAGCTAGCCAGTTTTTATGAACTCCTTATAAAAGAAGTCTCTAAGTTTGCCAAAAAGAGACAAATATATCTTAAATTTTATACCATAAGCCCTGAATACACCAATAACATAGAATATCAGGCCTTTTACATGATTACAGTAGGCCATGTAACCAAAAATTTTCAGCTTAAAGTGGGAACAGACTATACAACAGCCCCACAATTTAATAAATCTTGGATAAGAACCAGAAGAGCTCGAGGAATAAAGGCCATCTGGAGCATAGCCAAAGATCTGTACAATAGAAAATACAGAACAATAATAAAATTCAATAATTACATCTTGCTGACAACAGAAGGTGGAGAATCACCATCTGAGATACTTCTAGACTTCATACATGAGATAACAACAATGAGATTTCCATCAAGCCCAGCTACTTTACAACAAGCATGCAGATTGATGGAGATAAAGTAAGAAAAAGAAGTTTTGTCGTTTGTGTTGGCAGTAATAAATAATGTAATCTTTACTTTATATATTTGTCATTTTGTAATTATGCAACAAAAACTTTTTGACTTTGTAAGGCCACCACATAAAGTTGTCGGCCATAATAAATATTGGTTGTATCTATCTTTTCTCCTACCATACACCTGTGAAGGAGAAAGATAAGAAGTCATTTCTTTTCCCTCAACCATACACCTGCAAGGGGAAAAAGATAAACATCAATAATGTACTCTCTATATAAAGAGTAATAAACTAAATCAAGGCAGAATCATCGAAACCATCAGTTGATAGCCTTGTATTCAGAAAAACTATTCTCTACAATCTCTCAGCATAATATCAATGCAAAAATAAATCTTTTTCTCCAAACTCAACCCAGAATAAAATAAGCATCCAAATAAACCAAATAACCCCATAAGGAAAGGAAGAGGAAACCTATATCTAATATTGGATATAAGGAAATTCCAAAACACTAAAGGACACAGTGAAGCCTTAAGAAGACTGTCCAGTTATCCCGTGTTAGCCAGAGGAGAAGGCGTGTTGATGGAGTGAAGGACGAGGTCATTTAGGCAGAAGGTTACTCCGCTAGTGTATAGGAAACTCCTTTTATACAATAAAGGATAGAGGTAATAATTCTGAATTCTTATTTTTTTGGTGGTAAATGTTTATAAAGATGTTAATGTTTAAAGGGAAGAGAAGGAGAAGTTGGACATATTGCAATAATATGGAAGAATATCATGAAACCTTATTAAAAGAATTTGGAATAACTAAAATAACTCGGATAAATGAAAAAAAATAAAAATTTCATATAATCATAATACCATAGTAGTACAAGTTAATTGTGGAACATAGGAATATGAAGCATACATGTTTTCTAAAAAAAATTTAATATCAAAAGAGGCTTTACTAGCTGTAAAAAATATAAGACTACCAAATGAATTAGAAAGAAAGATAATAAATCAGATTGAAATGGATAATTTGCAAGAAAAAATATATATGTTTCAAATAGATCAAGAAATTTTTATAATAGAAACTCAAATAGAACGAGAGAATGAAGACCAATGGGGAATAAATCTCCATGACTTCTTTTATTGTTAAAATAAACTATCTTACCATCAATAAGATTTGAATCATTTAGGTATCTTGTATAAAATGTTTATATTACTTGTCATTAAATATATTGTATAATATGTTGATTTATTTCTTATTGTAATATACACTCTTGTATAAATTATGAACCTAATGTTTAAATAATAATAAAGAATTACCTTTCATTATCTCCAAAAGTTACGTTTATATTTTGATATACTTTTATATACTTTTATTGACTAGATTTTTCTGATTAACTAGATTAGTCTTCGGACCCCCCAAACAAAATGGTATCAGAGCCAATAATATCAATAAAATTATAAGAAAAATAAGAATTTGAGAAATCAAAATGGAACCAATAACTAACATTGTAGATGCAATGTATACTTTAAAAATAGAAGATAAATATGAAATAAGAAAATTGGTAAAAGAAATAAAAGAAAGTAAGAATAATATAAGAAATATTGAATTGGAATTAATGTAAGAACAAAGAGAAAGATTTAATATAAATACTAAAGATGATGAAATAATATTAAATAAACGAATGAAATTTATAGATGAATTCATTAAATTCTTAATATATTTAAGAATTAGAATCAAGAAATAACAAGTTTAGAACAAGTAAAAAGAATTTTAATAAATATCAGACAAGAAAATTATGAAGAATTAGAATTTATAGATTTTTATGATTTAGAACAAAAAATATATTTTTATAAAGAAATAATAAAAATCTTAGAACGAATAGGACGTAGATGTAGAAATGATGGAAGAATAATTAATGCATAAAATTATAAAACTCCAAGGACTTAAAAACAAATTACCATAATCATAAAAGACAAAATAATTGGTATTTTTTGAAATTAATATAAATACAGCATGGGTTTTTAGTCCATACAGCAAATATTTGGCTAAAAATGATAAAGAAAAATTAGAAAGGTTAAAAACAAAAATGAACAAACTAAAAGGGCTAATATTAAAAATTTTCCATGCAAATATTAGAGATAAATGTAGTTTATATTAAATATACATCTCAAATTATATTTCAAAAATGTATAATCTCAATTGATGCATGCAGCATGTAATGTCATTCATCAGGTGATCAATATATTTAATAATTTTTAAGTAAATTTATTATCACATCAGCAACTTTATTAATGTCATAACGAAAATAAAATTTAAAATATCTAGTACTACTATATTATATCATCAAAATGAAACTAAAAATGATTTTGTTTTATTTATAAACATTTAAAAACTAGGGGCAGTTTCTTTTTTAAATCATTTCCCACTAGTTGAAAAATTCAATTTTTTTGCTTGAAAGTTGAAATATCTCTTTCTTATGATTGCTTTTAGGCATTGGTTTCAGGTAAATGTTTGTGCATGTACATTTTGTAAAATTTTAATGAAAGAATATGAGATTTTTGTAATTTTATCATCCACACTACTGACAATTAAAATTGAATACAGAGGTTAGCTAATGCTCATGAAGTAAATTTGACTGAAAGTCTATGCATCAAATTCTTAAATTATTATTAAATTGCAAAATGTAGACTGAATTTATGCATCAAATTCTCATTTAAGCAACTAACCAAATACAATTATATACCATAATGGATTGTCTACATCTTTTCACACTTAATCAGAAAGAACTTACAAAATCTCTAATAGCAAATGTGACTATAAAATTCAGAATCGGTGACATCCTAATGAATTCTATAAACCTCAAATAAGATAGTATATTGATCATCATTTTCAGAGTTAGCTCAGCCACCCGTTGCAACTCGGATGTTGTTAGAATTGGTGCCCATAATAGGTTGGATTGATGTTGAATACTGGAAAATGCATATTAATAAATGATAAAATCGTCATTTTATATTTCAAGTCTCACTAATATCCCTACTTTTATGTATTTAAAACCTTAAACTTTAATTATGTGTATTTTGTTATAGTTTGGGTATTTTATATATTTTAGAAGCATTTCAATTATTTAACAATTAATAAGAAATCAGACAGTAGAACAGACAACATTTCAGAGTTCAAGATGGTTAAAAGCCTTAATAATGGTATAAAGGATAAAATAACAATTTTGGTTGGTGATACCGACATTGCGAACGGACTTAAAAACCCTGAAAACCTAAGAAACGATAGAAACCAGGGTCTGATTGCGTAAAACAAAATTTATAAAGGTCTGAATCTAGTGTGGAAGGATGTATGCTAATTTGATGGAGCCTAACTGAATTTGCATTGATCAATGATGTGGTAGCATGCTATTCGACTGTCCTCTACACTTACTGTAGACTTGCATACATTGAAATAATGTTTGTTGACTAAGGACGTAGCGATATACTATTGGACTGAAAAATGTGTGTACGGTAGAAACAATGCATTTTGACTTTGCTTTGACTGGTGACATGCGTCATATTACATGATGCAAAAACACCCGTTCGGTACGTATACATACACTGAATCATAGCTTGTACACATGCTCCATCTAATTAGGTAGTGTCACGTGGTGCAATCCTGTGTATCCGAATTGTTTTAATCGGATGGTCATGTTTTACCTAATGTATCTATAAATAAGAGGTTCCCGCGTAATTTAATAGCTTTGAATCTAAATTTCACCTCTGTTTTGTCTAATTCTCATTCTAGCTCGTATTTCTACATATTTCAATATAAAATTACCATTTTATCCCTAATTCAATATGAGTAGCTAATTTAATTTATAACTTGAATTGAAAGTAAAGCCTTAACACATTTTATGGGCTTAATTTGGTAAATTGATTGTCTCCCTCTCTTATTTAGATGGTTGTTTTGAATCATCATCAATAAATAATGTATCTTATCTAATGTATGCATTGGTTATATCAACTCTTAGTGGAGGATCATTACTGTTTGGGACGATGAGCACTTTACACCATATTTATTAGATTCCCCTCTAGTATATGTGAGTCATCTTGACTTAGTGCATATAAATTATTTAGTGGAATGTCTTGCTCCGTTGTCGACAGAATGATTGTTATCATCTGGCACAACATGTACTTGGCACCACACTTAACAGAGGGTTTTACTGCTAGTACAATAAATGCTTGATACCATATTTATTAAAGTGAGTCTTATGAGAGTGGAAATGCTCCCTCATAACTTAATCGGCACTAAAAATAAACGTTAAGCCTATGGTGCAGTGTTGAATGTGAATCTAGAGACTGAAGTACTTCCTTTACATTATTTCACATTCTTAATTTCTTTCTACCATTTATTTTAATCTTAGGATAAATTAAATCACCTTCCATCCAATTCAAGTACTAAATTGGAAAATTAATAATTAAAATATAACTCATCGTGGGATCGACACTCGTCACAATTAATCTATACTTTAATAGATTTGTGCGCTTGCGATTTCAATGAAATTTGAATAACAAGTTTCTTATACTGTTGCCACAGAAGTAAGTCATTTTTATTTTGTAGAGTTAATTCTTTTAGTAAATATTGTGTAAATATCTTTGTGTGTAGCTTTGGAGTGTGTTTTTGTACTGTTATTTAACAATGAACTAAGGTGAGTATCATAACTTCCCATTTCTTTTTATTTTCATTAGTTTTATTTTAAATTTTTATGTGTTCTTTTTATACATGGTCGAAGGTCACAATCACATGATCTAGGACTCATAGGCCTTGACACATAGACATAATGCATCAAAGGTTAAAATTGAGGATAAATTAAAATGAATTTAGGATGAAACCAACCAACCATAAGCATCACAAGAAAGGGCATTTAAAGATTATCTCAGTCTATTAGCTAAATTGAGCATTTCTTGCATAAGATACCTAAATATAGCTGCTAGGATTTTTAAGTTAAAACTCAGTGTACTAAATTGCCTCCCATCATTCTGTGGCCTAGAAATGATTGTCATGTGATTGCCAAATTTTTAAATATGAAAAATTTTTAAATGAGGATGTTAAACTTAGATTGTTACCATTTTCTTTAAACAATAGAGCTCGTTCTTAGTTCAATACATTGTCTGCTAATAGTATTATATCATGGGAACAAATGATAACTAAGGTTTTAAATAAACACTTTTCAGTAGATAAACTAATATTATTTGCAAGGAAATCTCAGAGTTTACTCAAAAAGAAGACAAGTAATTTTTTAAGTATAAGAGCGATCCAACAGGCTACTCTTAAGACATCTACACGATGGGTACAGGAAATGGCACTGGAAAGACTATTGCCACATGTGTAGGACTGACTAATGGCAACAAGTGAAGGTGAGCTAATATCTAAAAGGACTTAAGAAATTTGGGACTTCTTTCAATGACAAGTAGATAATTCCCAACAGCGAAGCAATCACTGAAGAATGTGAAAAAAACCAAGGGAGTAAATCAGGTCCACGTTAGTGAAATGAGATAAAAAATTAAAGAAGTCAAAGCAACAGTTGAATGATTTTCTCGCTAAATCACATCATTAACAACTGCCAAATCGACAGAGCCACATGCCTACAATTAATTTGACCATGATTCACACCTAGCCAATGCCATAAATGTAATGAGAAGCAGTCGAACTACAACTCTTACTCCAATACTTATAATCCTAAATAGACTTTTCATGGTCTTATGAATTCTAACAAAATGGACCAGCAGCCCTAGTTCCACTAATACAACCACCTCATCAAGCTCCTCAAGTCTTTCAGCTACCATTCAGACAGTATAGTCATAATTAGAATTACGTACAACCCAGACCATAAAGAAAGCACCTAAAATTTCAAAAATTTGACTCACTCTATAATATAACAACAAAATTGTACTATTGACGAGTTGCGGAATGAGATGAGAGTTGGCATTAATTCACAAGTCGAATCGATCTTAAACCTTGAAAAGATGATGGGTTAGCTTACTTGTTCAGCTAAAACCTTGGTGATGAATGTTGAGAAATGTAAATTCCCAAGTGAGCAAGTGTTCAATTTTAAGGAAGTACATAAAGTTAGTACTAGTTGACCCTAGCAGCATAAAAAAGTCAATACCAGTATGGCCTTGCAAAAAAAGTAAAAAACTCAACAATAAAATAGAAATGCCACTGAAAAATTTGACTCAAGTTGTATTTTAGACTCTAAGAATTTCTCACCAAAGTTAGAAAAAAAAAGTAGTCCATGAGAATACGTCCCTAAAGCTATATTATCTCAGAGGTTAACTAAAGCAAAAAAAGAAATTTCCACATATGAGATTATAAAGATCTTTAAACAAGTACGTATTTGCATTCCTTTGCTTAACACTATAAATTAAGTGCTCTCTTATGCCAAGGTTCTTGAGGACTTTTACATTAAAAGAGAAGCATTCACGTTTAAAATAAGGCTCTTCTAATAAAAAAAAATATTAATTCTATATTCCAACACAAAATTCCTCTAAAATATAAAGATCTAAGCTCCCATCATTATCTCCTATAGTCTAGGAAACTACATATTTGAGAATGCTTTGTTGAAATTATAAGCTAGTGTAAATATTTTGACTTATTCAGTATTTATGAAACTTAGATTGGGAGAATTACACCCAACTCAAGTTGTGTTGCAGCTTCCAAATTGATTTATGAAAATACCTCTTGGTATTATGAAGGATGTGTTTATCTAGGTAAACAAGTTTAATTTTTCTGTTGAAATTATTATGATTAACACTCAACTAGTGCAGGATTCAAAGAAGCACATCCCCTTAATTTTGGGCCAACCTTTTTTTAGCAACTATCCTCGCCCACATTCAATATAGGACTGAAAATATATAGTTTTCCTTTGACAACATAGTTATGGAGTTGAATATATTTGACATTGCCAAACAACCTCACGATAGAAATGATTAAATCATTCTTGTGGATTTAATTCATGAATTAGTTGATTATAATTTTCTTTTTAACCTTAGTGAGGATCCTTTACAAACATGTTTAACTCACTTTAATTTAGTTTTAATATTAACTGATCAGTTGACAAAGTCAATGCCTTAGTTGATTCATCATCATCTATGGTCACCAATAAATAAAAGTAAAAAATAGAGTAATTAGCACTATCGGGGAAGAAACTCAAGTATTATTGGAATCACCACCAAAGCTTGAGCTCAAACCATTACCTGAAATTTTGGTATATACATTCTTGGGAGAATAAAAAACACTTTACTAGTAATCATCTCATTCTCCCTTGATGGCAAATAAAATAGTAAGTTGTTAGGTATTTTAAAATAGCACAAAGAAGTATTAGGATGGACTATAGTCGATATAAAAGGTATAAACCCACTAAATTGTATGCATTGCATTTATCTTGAGCAAAATGTCAACCCCACTAAGGAAATGCAACGTACCCTAACATGAAAGAGGTCGTTAAAACTAAAGTTCTTAAACTATTAGATGCATCATTTACCTTATCTCTAATAGTTTATGGGTCAGTCATGCATAAATTATCCCTAAAAAATCAAGAGTAATATTAGATACCCACGCCGATAATGAATTAATACCCACTAAAGTGACTATAGGGTGGCATATATGCATTGACTATAACAAGTTAAACTCTGTCAAATGAAAAAACCATTTTCCTTTACCACTTGTCAATCAAATTCTTGATAAGTTAGCGAGTCATGAATTCTATTGCTTTTTAAATGGTCACTCGTGATATAACTAGATTTGCAAAGCACCAAAGAACTATAACAAAATACTATTTGGATTATGCAATGCATATGCCACATTTTAATTTTCATGTTAAGCATATTTTTTAATATGGATAAACATTTTCTAAATTCTTTATGGATGATTTTTTTGATTTTGTGATTCATTTGATTAGTATTTGCATCATTTAACGCTGGTTTTATAGAGATGTATAGAAAAGAATTTTATCTTGAACTAGGAGAACCACCATTTTCTAATAAAATAAGGTATTGTTCTAGGTTCCATCATTTTGAACAATGGTATTGAAGTTGAAAAGCCAAGGTGGATCTCATTTATAATATTCTTCTACTGAAATCAGTCAAAGAAGTAAGATATTTCATTAGGCATGCTAATTTTTAAAAACGTTTCATTAAAGATTTTAGCAAAATTGCTAGATTCTTATGTAATTTACTTACTAAAGATGTACCTTTTATCTTTGATGATTCATGTCTTGAAAAACTAAAACAATCATTGACTTTATCGCCCATTATTCAGCCCCAACTAACATTTTCCTTTTAATCTCATGTGTGATGCATCTAATTATGCAATAAGAGCAGTATTAGGAAAAATAGTATGACATTGAATGATGCACAGTTAAATTATGCAATCAATGAAAAAGATATGCTAGTAGTAATAGATCTTATCTCATACGATGTAAAATAATTGTATTTACAGATCATGCAGCTTTTAAATATCTTCTTCCAAAAAATAATGCTAAAGGTAGATTAATTTGATGGTTATTACCTTTTTAGGAATTCAACCTTGAGTTTAAGGATAAAAAGGGCATAGAAAATGTAGTTATTGATCATCTATTTCACCTTAGTTTTGACGTAATTCTAGAATCATTACCATTGAATGAATCATTCCTGGATGAATAACTTATGAGTGTGGAAGTACAATAATAGTGCATTCATATAGTTAACTATCTTGTTACAAGGCAACTTCTAAAGCATTGGACTAAAAATGACAAGACTAATTTTGTTTCTGAAAATAAAGAATTTTTTTAGAATTATCCTTATCTATTCAAGTATTAGGTAGATCAAGTTATCAAATGATGCATCTTAGAGGGTGGACAAGCTTGTAGAGGCTATTTTACTACCAAGAAAATGGTTGCTAAAGTTTTACAATATGGTTTTATTGGTTAAATTTATTTTGAGATGCTTACATTTTTTGTTCTTCATATAATAGGTGCCAGTATATGAGAAATATTGTATAAAGGAACATAATATCATTAAATTATATTCTAGTGGTCAAGATTTTTTATGTTTGGGGTATCGATTTTATGAGACTTTTCCTTCTTCTTGTGATAGTTAATACATATTAGTTGCCATCGATTATGTATCAAAGTGGGTAAAAGCAATTCTATGTATAACCAATATAGCAAGTGGTGATAGGATTTTGAAAACTAACTTTGTTTCATGCTTTGGATTCCCTCGGATGATAATCAGTGATAGTGGTACACATTTTTGCAATAAACCATTCAATGCTCTTTTGAAAAAATACTCCATCACACATAAAGTGGCGACCCTATATCTCCATAAATCAGAGGATACGTTGAGATTTTAATCAGAAAATAAAGCACATAATAAAAAAGACGGTAAGACTAGATAGAAACGACTGGTTATTGATAATGCACTATAGGCATATCAAGCTACTTTCAAGACATTTATTGGGATGTCTCTCTATAGGTTAGTATATGGAAAAGATTGTCACCTACCTATAGAACTTGAGCGTCATGCATGTTGGGCCATCAAGAAATTCAACATTGATATGTAACAGGCTGGTTCAGAAAGGAGATTACAACTGGCAGAACTTAAAGAATTTCATAACGATGCATATGAAAATGCCAAGTATTACAATGATAGAAAGTTTTTTTTATTTAATTCTTGTCTATATCTATTCCTCGGTAAATTATGCTCACGATGGTCTAGTCCTTTTTTTATTGAACTATTTGTCCACATGAGGCTATTGAAAATGAGCATCCAAATAGTGGTGTCATATTTGAAGGTATTGATCAAAGATTAAAAATATTTATGGAATATCAACCACATAAAGAAAACGCTAAAATAAATTTAAGTGGTCCACCAAATTTTGATTAAGATTGTTTTTTTGTTTTTACCGAGTGGCTTAACTTTTTTTGTTTTGTATTATTGTTACTTTAGCATTTGAAATTATTTGATTATCTCTTTTTATGTCTCGAATGATGCGCACAGCTTTTAAGCATCATGATGTTTCTCACTTAAATGTGTTTGTGTTACAAGTATATTCCTCTTTATAGTTTTAATACATACATCATGAGTGCTTTAATGAAACAGATCATCTTCAACCATCTTGGAGAACTTCTACGTGTAAAATCTCATATAAGAGGCCTAATAAAAATTTGTAAATCACATCCTGTTTGGAATCTATGACCACCAGTATTAGTATTCTATGTTGAGGATCTAGAAAAACATATTAGAGAAATAAAGGGTGGTATATATGACATACAATTGGATTTTGAGGTTGATTCAATAAAAAGACAATAGTAAATTAAGTGTTTGATTATACTCTTATACATTTTTTTTTATAATGTGTGTTTTTATTTTGTTTTGTTCACTTTCACGTTTGATTTGATTTTTCAGAATTGATTCATTTTTTTAGTTTACTGTTGTTTTGTTCCCTAGTTAAGTGGCTAATAACAGAACTCTATGACTATTAAAGTCAATTCCTTTTGTTTCCCACAATAACTAACAATTTTAGGCTAAAGCATTAATAGAAACACAATTCTTGAAAAGTTTTACAAGTGATTTCCCTCATTCCTCTATATTACTCTCTTCATAATCTATAAAACTCAGTCCGAACACTTACAACTACTTATGAGAAATAATATCATTATTGACATCCGTCGGCTAATTAAAGCCAAAGTACAATTGGTAGATGATTTACCTTCCAAATTTGCTACATACATACCTAGTTATAAGAAAGGAAACTATTAAAAAAAAAAAAAAAGAAGAGACTGAAGGCTTCAAGTTTATTATCATAAGTGTGCTCGAACAAAATATAATAATTGTCCTTGTACATCTTTGGGAATGATGTCCAAAACCAGGAAAGAAAAGATCTAATTTATTAGGGATAGAATGAATAAAGAGCCATCGTTTTATCTTTTAAAACACATCTTAGTAGATACATACAGAATGCAATTGCCTAATTATGGCCATTATTCTAGAAAGAACCTGTAAATGACCTTGTTTGCTAGTATAATAAAATTATATGTGATGCCTATCTTCGACCCATAAAGGGCGTTCAAGCCCTTTCTAGATATAAAACTAGAGGAATATATAAGCTACAGTCGTAACTATCAGTAAATATCCATTTATTTTAATGTTCTTTTATCTTTTGCATTGTTACTTTTAGTGAAGTGATTTTATATTTAATCATTATTTCTTTTACTATTTATCTCTAACGTCTAAGCTATGAGCTTTATGCATCATTTGACAAATACATTGTTGTGCAAATTTTATTGAACTCGTAAGCACACGAATCTATTATAGTATAGATTAATGATGACGAGTGTCGATCCCACGAGTAGGTAGATTTCGATTGTATAGAGTTGTTATTATTATTATTATTATTATTATGGGCTTGTAAGGAAAGTTTTAGTTTATTTTATCTCAAAATTTAAATTAAAATGACATGAATAAATTGAGAATTAATCAATGCAATAAAGTACTTGGGTCTTAGGATTCACACTCAAAATTTTACCATGGGCTTAATATTCCTTTTTAGTTCCAATTAATTTATAAGGGGGTATTTCTACTTTTCATAAGTCTAACTCTAATAAATATGGTGTCAAGTGCTCATTGTGCTAGGAAAAATAATCTTATGTTAAATGTGATATCAAGAATACATTGTGCCCAGTAATAATAATTCAACTGTCGACAAGTGGTAAGACTGTCCATTAATTAACCTAGATAAATTTTTTTGTCAATACTTAGTTAAGACCTACCACAGAAATTAGAGGAAGGTTTTTCCCTAATAAATCTATTATAAAGTACTCACCGTACCAAATAGTAATAATTTTACACTAGGGAGCCGATATACGAGTGTAAAATCTAGATAATATTATTACTATCTGTCAATGATAAGTAAAAATAATTTAAATAAATTAGAGAAAGTAAAAAGAAACATATTAAATTAAGCTCATGGATCATGTTGAGTCTTCACCTTTAACTCAAGCTTGTAATTAAACTAGCTACTCATATTATAACTAAGGCTAAAATGAAAATTTTATTAAAATACATAAAAAATACAAGATAAAGAAGAACTTACAAAAAATAGAATTCAGAAATGGATTCAGGGGTGTCAAATTATGGGTGTAGCCCCCTATTTATATATACAACAAGTTAAATTATAGCCATCGAATGAAAAATATTCAGATGCTCAGGATTACGCCACATAGCACTCTCAGATTGGATGGAATACGTCACCCGGGACTACCATTCCATGTATATGCATATATAATACACGTGTTTTTCAGTTCACTAATATGCTGCCATGTCATTGGTCAATGCAAAAGACAACATGTATGATTTAGTGCATTGTATATATTGTAAGCTCATTTTTTAGTCCAATAGGCTTCTGCCACATCATCCTTCAATGCCACATCAATAGTTAATGATACATCAGCAGTCAATGCCACATAAGTGGGACTCACCATAATCTTAAAATTATAATTTTTTTTCTTTATGTCATTTCTAAAGTTTTCAGCTATTCTGAGTTCAAAAATATTGTTCGTTTTGCAGTCTTACTTCTCATATATTATAAAATTATCAAAATATCCCTAAAATACATAAAGTACTCAAAATGCACACAAACATATATAATCAAAGTTCAAGGGACTAAAAATTCATAGAAGTGGAGATGTTAGTGAGACTTGAAGTGTAAAATAATGATTTTACCCTTTATAAATATACACTATCTAGCAATCAACATACATCACCCAATATATATACTTGTATTATTGTGTCTGTCACCAAGATCTTTAAATAGGAAATTTTTTTCTTTGAGCACTCATAACTTATTTTTGAAAATTGTCTCAATGGCAGCAACTTCGAATAGACAATTCAAGAACTTTTATGTGCTTTTTCGGTTCCACTATAGAAAATATAAATAGATCGTTAAGGTAACTATAGATCTTGACCAAGTTCTAATAGAGAGAAAAACATACTTGTTATATGGAAGAGGTGACCAAGTTAACTTGTCTCAAATGCTGCTTATACTAGAGGAAACCAAGTGCTAGACATCATCCTAAAAGCCCCAAAACCTCTGGAATGCCAGATTGGCTCGCCAACTCAAAATAAGTTAATAGTCTCAAGTATGTAAGAGAGAATATTTGAAATGCAAAATGATGCTGACGCTTTCATTTTCTTATCATGAGATGTTGCAACTCTAGAGACACTAATTATATTTGTATCTTGAGCCCATTTGAACATTTATAAAAACTTATCGGTTTGTTAAATATTCATAACTTTTATGATGTCCTGATAGTATTTCTTAGCCATACAATTAAGAATCATTTTCTTCTATTATATTTAAAAAGCTTTTTATTTGTGCTTCTACTACTAATGTGTTATATGATCTTTTACAAACTTATAGACTAGAGTCAGATCCTAAGACCTTTACATTGAATTAGTCGACTAATGATGGCAAAAGCAGCAATAGTAAAAAGTACAAATTATGTTAAACTCTCCTTTTGTAAATATTTTCTTATATTTAATGTTACAGCATTCAAATGATGTCTTTTCACCTTACTTTTTCCCTTTAAGATATTGAAGATAATGTCTCGTTCTGATAGGGAGAAGGAATATTTGACAGTGTTGGAATAACTGTAGTTGTGAAGTTGTATTTTTGCTAATCTTTTCTAAATTTTTTAGTCAAAGATAGTTGAATACAAAGTTTAATTACTCTAGAAACACATCTTTTCAATCATGGTGATGTTTTTTACTAATTTTTTTAAAAGAATAACTTAGGACAAGTTTGAAGATGATCGAATATGGAGTTTAGTTACTCTAAAAATGCACATACTTATCTTGGAATTTTTTTACTTATAAATAATAAAAAAATTCAAGTTTTCTTATTCTTTGTCATCTTTTTTTAAGATTCTACAGTCATTTTAGGTGTGATCTATCCAACTTCTATTTTTATTACATATGTTTTCTCTATCTTTTTTCCCTTTTTTGCACGCATAGCTTTAGATTGTGAAATATTAAAGGCTATGTTTAGAATAGGTTTAGAGGTGAGGTGTCTTAATTCTTTCAACATTTGATAACATGATAAGTTTTAAATTTTGGTATTTGTATTATCTTTATATTTGAGTTATATCACGCCATGTTTGCCATTTTGCATGTTGATATTGGTGACAAGTATGAATTGAGAGATTTGACTAGTGAAATTGATTGAATTATTTAAAATAATGTACATGTCATAATAAATTTTAAGTGAGTTTTTGAACATGTTATTTTTCATGGAGAACAACCATTTTTCATAGTTTAGCAGTTTATTATTTTATATAAATTTCTATACTTTTTTTAGCCAACCATTAAGAAAAAAAGAGAAAATCTTTTTATTTGTTGTTACATTTAAAGTCTATTGAATTAGTAAATATGAAAGACTCTTTAGAGCTCTCAAAGATGACAGAAAGATCATATTTAATCCATTTGAGCCTTTTATAGTCATCCATAATGTGAAGTACCATAACTAACCTTTTTGAGCCTACAAACACACCCTTTTTTCTTCGTTAATTTGTCATCCTATCTCACTCTAATTTGGAGTATTACCCTATGTTTTATGTTTTCTATCTCCCATTCTTAGTTGAAAAAAAAGTATGAATGATTAAGTTATTCATAAATGTTGTGCAACAAAAAGATAAAATTAAATAAATAAATAAAAACATGCGGAAGATTGAAAAAGAAAGTAATGTGAAAAGTTACTTGCAATTTTTAAAAGATATATATTTTTCTTAAGCATATGATTTGCTTTTTCTATTATCCCTTCTCTATTAGGCATGTTTTTGGCCTACGTTATGTCCCAGAACTCCTTCTTGATTTTAGAGAGATATAAATTGATGATATGGACTAAAAGATGTGGTGATATATAAAAATAAATAAAATAATATTATTAGTTTGATTAGCGATTCGTTTAACTTGAGATTATATTCTTTTCTAAGCTATGAACATTATTTTTTTTTATCTTGGTGAGAGTGTGTGGTATTGATTTTCTATTTTTTTCTTTCAATTTATCATTCCTTAAAGTGAATGTTTTGATTGAGTTTATTTTCTTTTGCGTGTCATTCTTACCAATGAGATTTCGGAGTTTGACATGTTACTCTTGAAAATGACTTAATTAATATAGTTTCATTAATTGATCATTTTGCATGAGCTTAATTGACTGATTTGTGTGAATTGTTGATGCAATAGTGATATTTTGAGGTTGAAGATAATGCTTTTATTTTTATTTGATTATTGTCATTAATTTGATTAAAGAAGTAAAAGCAATTATTTTTTTTTAGAAAAAAATTCAATTCGAGTTTGAATTTTATTAGATATTATCATTTAATTTTCTAGGTACTATTAATAAACTGAATGGGGTTGTGTTAAGTACTGGAAAGTGTATATTTATAAATGGTAAAATCATTATTTTGCACTCTAACTCTCATTAACATATTTACTTTTATGTATTTAAGTCATTAAAACTTTGATTGTGTGTATTTTGTTATAATTTGAGTATTTTATATATTCAGGGTTTCGTCATTTCACAATTATCAAGGAAACAAAAACACTGGAATAGACAACATTCTTGAGATCAGGATAGCTAAATGGTATAAAGGATAAAATTATAATTTTGATAATGTATAGGGCTTTAGATAGCAGCACTGACATCATGAACAAACTCATAAGCCTTAAAACCCTAAGGAACGACAAAAACCATGGTCAAAATAGACTCCGATTGTAAAACAAGATTTACAGAGGTTCGAATCTAGTGTGGTAGGATGTATGCTAATTTAGTAGAGCCTAACTGACTTTGCATTGACCAATGACATAGCAGTATCCTATTCTATAGCCCTGCACATGTATTATAGACCTGCACACAATGAAACAATGATTGTTTACTTTGTCTTGACTGATCACTTATAAGTGCATATTTTATATATATACATTCATGTGGAGAACTTGGTATAAAGAGTATATTGTAATTAATTAAGAAAGCAAATATTTTGGCATGGCATTAAAATGACAATTGCATGTGCATGGTAATAATGGAAATCTTAATATGGATTAGCGTGAGAAACAATTGTCATATTACTATGTTTCTGGCTTTCCTTAAAGCAGCAGCTATCTTAATGGCAATCGTGCATGGCTTTAAATTGGAAGCAAATTAATTGCCTTAAAATGAGAATTCAAATCCTTTAAGGATTCGACCAAACATTATATAAGGCCAAACTTTGGCTTTTAAAGAAGAACACAGATGAGGCAGCAAAGAAGAAGAAGAAGAAGAAATCGAGAGAAAAAAGGGAATCCGGAAGGAATTAGAGCAGCCACCGCTTGGATTGATCTTTATGACTAGTTTTATCTATTCTTTTATTCCCATTTCAATTATGTTAGGCTACATTTTCTATTTAGTTGAGGGTGAATTCAAAACCCCAGACATGTTATATAATTAATTTTTAATTTCTATCATTCAATTTATTTAATTGAAATTATTTATGTTCTTCTATAATTAATAGATGAATAGTAATTATAACTAGATATGATTACACTTTAGTATCCAGATATTATAAATTACTTGTTTACCAGGACTCTACCTAAGAAGTTAACTCGTGCACAAAAGGCTAAAATCAAAAGTGAAACGAAGTGCTATGCATGGGATGAGCCATACATGTGGAAATATTATTCTGATCAAATGATTAGAAGGTGTGCATCCGAAATCAAATTTACTTCTATTCTCACCTTCTGTCATACTTTAACTTCTGAGGGACATTTTGGATTAAAGAGAATAGTCTTTAAGGTACTTGCGAGCGATTTTTATTAGTTATCATTGTTTAAGGATGCATATCTCTTTTGCAAATCCTGTGATCTTTGTCAGGGAATAGGTAATTTGGGACCTAAAAATCAAATACCAAAGTCTCTCATTCTTGTAGTTGAGATTTTTAATGTTTGGGATTGATTTTATGGAACCATTTCCTTCATTTTTTAGTAACCTTTATATTATTCTTGCTATTAATTATGTTTTAAAATAATTGACAGCAAAAGCTACCAGAACTGATGATTTTAAGGTTGTTGTAGATTTTATAAAGTGTACATTCTTTACAAGGTTTGGAACACCGAATGCCATAATCAAAAACAAAGGCAAACTTTTGTAATAGATTAGTAGTAGCCCTCTTTCGAAGGTATAACATCACTCATAAGATCTCTACTTCCTACCATCCACAAACCAGTGGGTAAGTTAAGGTGTCTAATCGAGAAGTGAAATCAATCCTTAAAAAAACGGTTAATACAAATAGAAAAGATTGGAGTTTACGACTCAATGATGTACTTTGGGCTTATAGAACTACATACAAGATGCCCATTAGTATGTCACCGTATAAGTTGGTATATGATAAGCTTTGTCATCTTCTAAGGGAACTTGAATATAAAGCATGGTAGGCTATGAAACAATGTAACATGGACTTGGATGTCGTCGGCCAATGTCGAAAGCTCCAATTGTAAGAATTAGAGGAAAATTGGAATGATGCTTATGAGATTTCACAAATCTACAAGTAAAAGACTAAGGCTTTTTGTGATAAGCAAATTTTGATAAAGGACTTTAAAGTTGAGCAAAAAGTTCAGCTATTTCATTTTTACCTTAAGTTGTTTTTAGGTAAGTTACATTCTAGATGAGTTGGGCCTTTTATTGTTACTAATATTTTTCCTCATGGTGCAGTTAAAATTAAAATAGTAAAGACAAATAAAGGATTTAAGGTGACCATAGGTTGAAGCCTTACTATGAGAAATTTCATATGCTTAAAGTAGAGGAGGTTCTACTCTATAAACCCACATACGTTGTCAAGTGAATCATAAGAATCATGTTAAGCTGAGGACAACAAACCAAGCACTTTTTAGGAGGCAACTTAAAGGCAGGATAATAGATTTTAAGAGCACGTTATAATAGATTTGACCTTTCTACCTCTCATTCTCATTTACTTTATCAATTTTATGTTTAATTTAGATTACTTCTGTTTATGAGTTTCATCTTATTTCCCAATGATTAATTCTTTCTCTTATTAGCTCAAGCTTACATTGAGGACAATTTAAGTGTAGGGGTTTAGATTTCAAACTTTTTTTTTCTTGCATGTGTTCTGTTTTCTATTTAAAATTTATTCTAAAAAAAAAAGAAAAAGGCAATGATAAGAACTTGATTGACAATGAATATAGGTTTTAGAAATTGTTAAATATTGTCATCATTTATACTTAAACACCATAAGCACTAATATCAATTCTTTCATAATTTTGACTTGAAATTGGGATTGATACAGCCTTAGTTGAGAATTTTAGATTGATTAAATGATTGTTTGTCTTGATTATTATCTCCACAATACAGTTTAGTATACACAAGCACCATAATCAAAAATAGCTACTTATAACCCTTAAGAGTAAAGTTATCATTTAGTAATTTGGGCCTATGTACCACCAGTATATAGAATATAATCTACCATAAGAAGAAGACTACCTTAAGGGGTAAAGTAAAAGCTCTTGACTATGGATATTTATAAAAAAAAAAAATAATCAAGTGCATGTGTTAAAAATAAAAATCAAAAGAAAATGCACATAAATGCCCTTGGAATAAAAAAAAATGGAGATCAAGATTATAAGATTAGTTTAACCTGCTCTTTTATTTGTTCAAGGTAAAGGCTATTGATATTAAAGATTTTAGGAATAAATTTTGATTGAGTTGATTCACACACACGTTACAAGAATCAAAAGAAAGATGAAATTGATTATTGAATTAAAGTTAGAAATTCAAAATATTTGAAATTTTCTTTGAGTTATATAACTTACGTAATCCTTGAGGCTAGTATTATTTATTTTTTTCAAGAGCTTTTGATTTATTTCATCAAAATGAAAAAAAAAATGATATTTATGGGTATCATTAATGAAGCCCTCACGAGACTATAACTCATTCGCTAGGTCCACTTAAGAGTTTAAAAGCTTGTTGCATACGCTAACTGCCATCGTGATTTCCTACGAAAGTGGACTAGTTTAAATTATCTTTTTGTATTGACTTCTCGTTTTAGGTTTGCATTAGGACAAGCAAAGGTTAAGTGTGAGGGAATTTGATAAGTGCATATTTTATATATATATTACTATTAATTGCTCCATCTTTTTTTTTTAGTCTTAAATATTCTAATTATTTTAGTTAATTTTTATTTTGTTATTTTATTAAAATATATTTTAATATGCTAATTTTTATCTTAATTTTTTATATTTTATTATTTTAAGTATACTATGAGACTAAAGAGAAATTAAATCATAATATTCATGAAGAAATCTGCTCAAAATAATCATAAGGGAAAAAAATAAAGAGATTTAACTAAAAATATTAAGAAAGATTTGATTTAATTAATTATTATGCATGCATTCATGTGGAGAACGTGGTATAAAGTGTATATTGTGATTAATTAAGGAAGTAAATATTTTGGCATGGTATTAAAATGGCACTTACATGTGCATGGCAATAATGGAAATCTTAATATGCATTCACGTGAGAAATAATTGCCATATTAGCATGCACATGGCTTTCTTTAAAGGAGTGGCTAGCTTAATGGCAATCGTGCATGGCCTTAAATTAGAAACAAATTAATTGCCTTGAAGTGGGAATTCAAATCCTTTAAGGATTCGGCCAAGATTTATCTAAGGCCAACCTTTGGTTTTTTTAAGAAGAACACAGACGAGGCAGCAAAGAAGAAGAAATCGAGAGAAGAAAAGAGAGCCAGAAGGAATTGGAGCAGCCACTGCTTGGATTAATCTCCATGATTGGTTTTATCTACTCTTTTATTTCCAATTCAATTATGTTAAGCTAAATTTTTTATTTGGTTGAGGGTAAATTCAAAACTCCAAACATGTTATATAATTAATTTTTAATTTATATCATTTATTTTATTTTATTGAGACTGTTTATATTCATCTATAATTAATGCTTATGATTTTATTCTTGACATATTTGAGTGGCTAATTAGATAGGACTTAAATGAATTCTACTGCTAAATTAAAATACTTAATTCGTAATTGTCTTGATATTTTAATCATTAGTAGCAAATTGAAATCAGTGATTTTAATTAGACAACATAACATAGGTTAAATAAACCTAGCTTGTGTGTTTATTGCCTTGATCAATTTAATATTTTTCTCTAGTTAATGCTTCAATTATCTTAAATTTAAAAAACTTGTTTTAAATTATTTAATGGTTAGAGATTAGGTGAAGAGTTTGTTTTGCCTAATGACAAATTAAGAAAAAATAGAGATTAACAGAGCTTATTGTTGTCTACGGTTGATAGTTTCAATGGAAATTGATGATAGAATTAATATATATTATGTGCATATTTGGTGGTAGCGAATCGTCCTTTGACCAAAGTTTTCATTATTATCATTTCTTTCTCACTTAATCAAGGTTTCTATTAAATTATTATTTTCATAGTTTTTGTTTCTTTATTTCGTGTCATTTAGTTAAAAATTCATAAAACTCTCTTTTATTTATAGTTAGTATTTTCTTTAGTTAGATTAATTTATATTTTTAATAATAATAATAATAAGGTTTTAAATTTAGTGTACTCTAACGACACTACCAATCACATGGCGGCATACTATTGGACTAAAAAATATGTGTACAGTACATGTACATGCACTGAAACAATGCATTTTGACTGGTAACATGGTGGCATATTAATGAACAAAAAGAATGCTCGTACGATACATGCATATACACTAAATCACAATCTGTATAAATGCTCCATCCAAATGGAGAGTGTCATGTAATGCAATCCTATACATTCAAATTGTTTTAATTGGATAGCTGTGATTTACCCATTGTATGTATAAGAAAGGGTCTCCCCCTAATGTAACAGATTTGAATCTAAATTTCATCTTCATGTTGTCTAATTCCCACTCTATTTTGTATTTCTACATGTTTTATTTTATCTCCCTATCTGATTTATGTGGTTGTCTTTACTCATCATCAATAGATAATATATCTTGTCTACTATATGCACTAGTTATACTGACTCCTAATGAAAGATCATTATTGTTTGATACGATGAGCACTTTACACCATATTTATTATAAAGAAACTCTCATCTAGCATATGTGGGTCGTATTGATTCAAAGTTGACAAAGAATAAATCTAAGTTATTTAGTAGATAATCTTGCCACGTTGTCGACAGAAAGATTGTTATCATCTAGTATAACGTGTATTTGACATCATATATAATAGAGAATTGTTGCCTCTCGACACAATGAGTGTTTGATACCATATTTATTAAAGTGAGATTTATAAGAAGTAGAAATCCCTCCTCATAACGTAATTGGCACTAAAAATAAACATTAAGCCCATAGTATAGTGTTGAGTATGAATTCAGAGACTCAAGTACTTCTTTCGCATTATTTCATTCTTAATTTATCCCGCCATTTTATTTTAATATTAGGATAAAATAAATCACCTTCCATCTAATTCAAATACTATATTAGAAAATTAACCTTACACAATTAAAATCTACCTCGTAGGATTGATACTCATCATCATTAATCTACACTATAATAGATTCGTGCGCTTGTGAGTTCAGTAAAATATGCATAAAAACTAGTCTAATATAAAAAAACATCTAAAAGCTTCTTTTAGTTAAGAGTTTCATATGACTATTATAAGTTTAATTGGACTCTAAGAGCTATGAAGTCTTTTGGTTGACTTCAATCACTCTTTATTAGTTTATTGTATCTAAAATAATGAAGTATGATAGATGTGAAAGACATAAAAATATGTAGAACATATTAAAAATATGGAGAGTGAAAATGAGATAAAACGCAATGGGCTCTTAAATTTTGATGTGGAAATTTTCTTTTATTATGATTATTCTCTGACCATTAGCATACAATGGCATGAGATTTTTTCATGAGAATATCCTCTGTCCCTAATCAACTTGCATTGACATAATCTCATTATAATTTGCTTTCGCATTTAAGAATAAAAAAGTACACTTTTAGATCTTCTATTAATTACAAATTGAATATGCACGAAAATTAACAGATGTTAGATGGTTGAAGCAACTTTCCTCATATTTCATCATGCTTCAGTATTTAATTTATATAATAAATACCAATATTTCATGCATTTGTCATACTATAATGATATTTTTATGATACACAATATATATCACTTATTCATGACATATTTGTAACTTATAAACAATTGACATAAATGGATAATAGATAAATGTCATGCTTGAATATTTTAAATTTTTAAGAATTCAAAACGGCATGTCGTTTGCACAACATGGTAGATATCATAGCTTAAAACAATGTTGTTTTAACATTGTTTTAAGTTCTTGATTTACTCATTTTTAAATAGTCTATGATAACGTAAATTACAATAACACCACTATAAAACAATATAGTTTTTTTTCACATCCGACATCATGTACAAAGCATGATGGATATCTGTCATGATTTATAATGATGTCATTATATTTTATTGATTGATTTATTTTTAAATATTCTAAATAAAATTGAAGTACAAAAATATTATTTTTACAACAGCTTAGTTTTTTTACGCGATTTGAGATCACTTGCTCACCATGATAATCATTTGTCATGAATATAAAGGACAAAAATGAAAATTAAATAGAAGTAACCAAGGCAAAAACAACAAAAAAAAGGTCTTCTCCCACGTCACTACATAAATACTCACTTTCTCTCTTTTTCTTATACTCTTTCTCCTTTCTGACTTTTCACTTCCTTGCTTTTTCACTCTTTCTCTTTAATCAAGTTTATATATTTACTTTCTCTCCCTCTCAATACTCAACACTTTCGCGTTCATTCACCCTTCAACCTACTCAAACCTCATTCTCATATTTTTCAAAGGAAAAAAAATAAAAATAAATATGTTCTCTCAATACGGTGACGACTTGTTCGCTACCCACAAAATCATCTTCTTTGGCTCCCAATGTACTTTGTTCATGTAGATATATAAAGTATCACATTGATTTTAACATAGGAGCTTTATTTCTTCTTTTAAATTTTAGTTTTGTTATTTGTTATAAAAACATGTGATTTTATTTTTTTATTAGTTTGCACTATAGATGGATTGTAATATATGTTATGAGAGTTGCTTTTTACAAATTATAAAGTATAAATGGTAATATATTCATGTTTATGTCATATTAATTAGTTTTTTAAAACCCAATATATATATATATATAGAAATTTATTTATTTAAAACTTATTTTGGTGAGCATTGAATATATATATATAAGTTTTAAATAAATAAATTTCAATTTCCACTAAAATAAATTTCAACCCATTATAATAATTCAAAATGAATTTCAATAATTTTTTAAAATTAAGTATTTAACTATATATAAGTTTTAATTATATATTTATTTACATATGTCCTTCTATGATGACAGATATCAATTATGCTTTAAAAGAGCTTACAATACATTTTAATTGTGTATATTAATTTTTCATCTAAATATTTTTAATAGAATCATGATGGATACGTCAAGCAATATATATTTCTTCATACTGAAATCAAGGACAGTCGCTCAACCGTAGGGATGACAAATTGTAGCTATGCTTTTTCAAACCCAAGCCCATATCAGGAGATGTACAAGAGCGGGGGTTATTGTGGGCCTAGGCCAAGCCTGAGCTTTCATATATTTTTTTAATTTTTTTAAATGGTTGTAAACTTATAACGAGTTAATAATCAACAATTTGTTATAATCAATAATGAATTAAACAAATAAGTACTTCAAAATAAAATAATTAAAATTCTAGCCAAGCAACCCAAGAGGGGGGTGAGTTGGATATTTAAAAAAATTTTCAATAACAACACTATAATTTAACTCCAAAAATTAAGTAGTAACTCAAGCTTAATATTTTTACATTGTTTTACAATCCGCATAAATCCATACTTCCAAGCAAACTAAGCTTAAGAATTCCACTATCCAATCCTTACAACTCAAGGCTTCAAAATGTTTACAATTGAGTTTCAAGTTATCGATAAAACTTTACAGTTCAAGATGATCTCACACCTCTTTTCCCAATTGTTTCCCACACTTACAATTACTTAGTTTTATGTTGCAATGAAGATTACAAGGATTACACTCCTCACAAGAGCATATAAGCAAATGATAGCCCAAATATGAATAAACAAATGAAAGCTTAAGATGGTTTGTATAAACAAGTTTAAGCTTGACTTACAAAACTTATTTGAAATGAGTTTGACTTACCTTTTTTATAATTTAAACACAAAAACTAGTCATTATTCAATTTTTGAACATTATCAGATTGCTGTTAATTTTGAAACGAATCACCGTTTGACTGCTGTAGCAAGTTACCATTAGAAAACAATTTAAAATGTTTGCAGAAGTTGGATCACCATTTGAAGTTATTGATTTACTGTTTCAATTTAAAAAACTCACCCAATCATAATCGATTTACCACTAGAGTTAAACGGTTAGCCAATATTATTCTAAAATTATAAATTAATACCAAAACTTTGTAAAATTATATTGTAGCCCAAAATGTTATAAATCTTTTCAGATAGGTCCAATTTTAGAATTTCAAACAATACTTGTTGATTTCAAAATTTTCAAAATATTTTAAATTTAGTCCATAAACTTGTAAACAACTAATTTCATAAAATTATTTTTTCTTTAACTTTAAAACCTTTATATTATGAAACTACAAATTTATTTAAAAAATAATTTAAGCTTTTAAATATTTAATCATACTAGCTTTAAAATAAATATTACAAGAGAAATCACCTAAGCTAGTACCCTTAATGCTTTTTCTTGACATAACGAGCTTTATATCTTTGTCCATTGTTAGTGCCTTGAATTTAATCTTCATGAATTATTTTGATCCTTCAAAAGCTAGTGATATTTTAAAATATGTATTTATCATTTTACCCTTGACACGTGGTTTGTTATCATCTGAATCAAAGTTTATATAACCATTTATGCCAATAATAATAGATAAAGAAAATGGAACAAATAAAAACATACATATTTAATTTTTTTAGTACTAGATTCTCTAATTCAATTACGTTTAAGAGAGAGTTTAGTATTATAATTTTAGATTTTTTAAGTCATCATTTATTCATGAATTAAGGATTTAATTTTTTAATTTCTATTATTTTTTAAATTTAAATTTATTTTATTAATTTATAAATTGATTAAAAAAATCTAAAATCAGCAAGTGTTGCATGAATGAACAATAAACAACAAACTCAAAAAGTAGTTTGGTAGAAATTTGGATCAAAAGCTATAGCCATTTCACCTTTCGTTCATAGGACCTGTTCGGTATTGTTTTTGAATTAGTGTTTTCTTAAAATAAAAATGAGAATGAAAATAATGTTTTACATTTGCTATATTTTGAATTTAAATTTGCGTCTAATATCATTTTATGTGTCATGTATTTTAGAATACAAAACAGTAATACGTGTTCGGTAAACACAACTGAGAAGAATAAATACAAAAAATATATATTCAATAGTACCATTTTCAAAAAATAATTCTTACTAAATATTTAAGTCACACTTATCGTGAAAAAGTAATTATTTAACTAATACATGCACAAATATACCACAAATAATTTAAATAAAATATTTATAAAAAATTACATGATAATAAAGTTTTAATATTAGCATTAATAAAAAAAAATTACATTTTCATTATTTTTACACTATAATTGAGATATATATCAATAAAAAAAAATTTTACATTACCCGATATTAAATCATTTCCAGATTTTGTTATAAGCTTATTTTATACAGAATTTCATATTATTGTTATAAGCCTTGGGCTCTAAGAGTTATGAAGTCTTTTATTTGACTTCAATCATTCTTATTAGCCTCTATATAAAGACACCTATCATATACAAGTATGTGAGAGAGAAAATACATAGAATGTATTAGAAAATAGAGAATAAAAATGAGAGAGAAAATGCAGTGTGCTCTTGCAATGTGATTTGAAAGGATCTTCTTTAATTATTATTATTCTCTGACTATAAGCATACAGTGGCGTAAGGATTTTCCTAGAGATATTCTTCTGTCTCTAGAGTAATACATCCTCGTTGTGATCCACTTCTGCATTCAGAAATCAAAAGGTATGCTTTTGGATTTCTCACTAATTATATATCGAAATATACATGAAAATCAATATTGGTATAAGAACATGTGTAAGTTATGTTCTGTTTTGATGTATTTGCATGAGACATGCAACGTTCTTTGATAATTTATATGTTTTTGCCACTTTAATGGTATGTAATATATCACTTACTGTTAGGCCTTGATTTTTTGTTTAAAATCACATGAATACATGTAGACTAAACCTGGAATTTTATATGAATTTATATGACCTAAGTTATGAGAAAATAGAAACCCTAATTCATGAACCTATAGGTTTATTTTACTTCTAACTTTTGATATAATGATTTCTTCTATGTAAATTTGATATCATTAGAAATATAATTCAAAAGGTTTTCTAACAATATATCATATGCATGATTCCTAGTTATAGAGAGAGAGAGAACGAGCCAATCGAATTTCTGGTTTGAAATACAAAAATTTAGATAATGTAAAAGATAATGAACAGTGATGGATTTGTGACATCACTCTCTATGGTGGGACGTGAATCACACCCACATTGTATTAGAAAACTAATTTCATATTCAAATTCAGCGCACAATTTGGAATCAGAAAATGGTCGTTTTGTCACTTAAAAATGGTTGGAATTGAGCGAGTGAATTAAACTTTCTGTTTATGAGAGTGGGTAAAGTGAAAAGTGGAACAAGTTGGCTCAGACCAATGAGCTGGCATGCAAACATGAGCCATTTAAGCTGTCTTACTAGTTTATCAACATGCCAAGGCTTGGTAATGCTTGACCCACTTCGCCTCCAAAGAGAAAGATACACGCACCATCTTCCCGACCTCTGTTTTAATTGTCATTTGCGGCAGCTGACTCAAAATTTTACCCTCTTTTAATTTGTGATTCAAAAATAATTTTTTATTTATATTAAAGATTTATTTTGAATTAAATCCTTGTGAATAATTTTTAATTAAAATAAATAAATTAAAAGAGGGAAAAAATATTTTTTAAATATTTTGAGATGAGCTTGACAATGTTGTGCTTCTATGAGAGGCATTTTAACACATCGCTATAAGTACTCTCCTAATGATACATACGATAATGCTACATATCCTAAATTTTTATCCCAAATAACTATCTTAAATGATGTGGTGTCCATCAATTGGTTGGTAAGATAATATAATTAATTCACTTTGATTCATTCAACCAATTAATGAATGTCACATCATTTATGATAATTATATGGAATATATTGCATCACTCCAATACATATTGATGAATTACCTAATATTTGTTTAAGATAATGTATATTATTTTTTGAAATTAAACATGATATAATTGTTCTGGTTAATCCATGTGATGATCATGATGAACTGATTTGTCAATTATATTCGTATGTCAGATATAATTATTTTAATGAGAGCACAATATTTTAATGAGAGCACAATACATAGTATATTAGGATTGTTAAAGCCTACCATAGTAATGTGTATGTGTGCATATCTAGGAAAATTATGTCAAAAGAATGATAAGAGTCTAAAGAAAATTGGTATTTAAGTGGGACTTTTAGACCCCACTAATTTTTTGGGAATTTTTCTAGTGCATTATTCACGTGAATAAATGCATGAAAACTGCTTCATTTCCATTATATTTATATTATCTTAGTGGGAATTCTATTATTATTAAAATTCTATGAATAAATAATAATTAAACTAAATATTTTGCACAATAAAATAAAATTATGTTAATTTAATGTTTGGAAAGGATGATGATTGGAAGCCTCGACAACATTTTGATTCTAATCCTTATATTAAATTTTCATTAATTTGATTAAATATATTAAATGTGTTTGAATTAAATAAAGAGTATGTTAGTATTGATTGTCTCTTTGATTGAATTTATATTTTGGACTGAGTTGTATACAAATTAAATAACGAAACTCTAAACAAGCGCCAATTTTGAGCTTGAGCATATAACTTCTATTTAGAAGATAATGAGCCTTTTAAAAGAGGCTTTACAAAAGTCTCACACACTCACATGTTGTTGCTAAGTAATATATATTATGTTATTATTAATAAGTCCAAGAAGTATTAGGTTGTTCATATTCAATAGTTCAAATATGGTAGAAATATTGTAATTGACAATATTAGGTCTAGGCAATGAAATGTCAAACCCCAATAGTTGGGACAATATGAGAGTTTATCTAGCATATACCCTTATGGATTTGAAGGCTAACACCAATAGGCTGCTAAAACTTCTAATCAAATGTGTATTGCTTAGATTTGGAAGATGATCAGCTAGAGGCAGCTAATGCTTCCAATTAACTCCATATTGCTAAGTCCAACTATAAAAGATGAGGGCTTAGAGGTGGCTAATGCTTCTAGCAAACTCTATATAATTGATTTCAATTCAATAAGATAAGCACTTAGAAACAGCTAATACTTCTAAAATTAACTTAGCATGAAAGAGTTTGGCTTGCCCAAGGCTTCAAGTTTTGAGCATAAGTGATGAGGTAGTCTCTCATAGTGGGAGTTAAGGGCTCGATCTTAGTCTAAATGAGCATAAGTGATGAGGTGAGCAAGCTTGGAAAACAAAAGGACAATACATGGATAGTTACTTACCATGAGTTAGAGCTATTTTGCTTATGAATGTATTGAGCAAAAATATACGAAGTAGACGTACCTTGTGAATAGAGATCATAAAAAGTTTTTGATGTTCTTCATTATAATTTTCAAGGGAAAATACGGATACATAGAAGGATATCCTTGTTGTAAAAGTCGAGAGTATTAACCACTTACAAGTAAATATTACGTGGTCCTTATTTTTCTAATGACAAATGTATATTGAAAATTCATCAAAAACTAATTCTTTATTATTGACCTTTTAAGATTAAGATATTTACTTTTAGGTGTTTATTTTGGAAAATAGGTTTTAAGAAATGTTGTTCACTATATATCATCTTACAATGATGATATACATACCAAAATTAGGCATTTTAGACTGACACATATTGCTAAGTTAGCTAGAAAAAGCACATTTAGCATACTCACCGTAATAATAAAGCATATGTATGAAACTCGTTTAATATGGAAGAATAACTTGGAAAACCTCTTGGCAAAAGAACTAAAGCCAAATGCTCATTTCAAGTAGTCCATTTTGACACTTGTGGTAAAATGAATGTAAAGGTCAAGAAATGAAGCCTATAGTGTTACATCTGTATATCTATCTATTTTGGCCTAATATGTTTGATCTTCTATAAATTAGTTGTACTAGGTTACTTTAGATTACTCTTTGATATGGTAGAGATCAAATTTAGATAAACCAAAATCTGTACATCTTTTTTTGCAATTCCAAGAACTGTATATGAGAAAAATATAGATAAATAACTAATTATTCCTAAAATTACGCTAGAAATTGATAAATATGATATTATGAGAATTAATAAAGTAATAGCGCATGAGCTTCTCTAACGTGCTATTTAAAGATACTCTATTTAACTGTAGCTTAAATACTTAATTAATTTCTCACATAATAAGTCGCTTATGCACCATTTCAAGTTATAAGTAACAACCCAAACATAACTTATCTACAATCTAGGGTCTGCAGCAAGATACATTAAACAAGCAAACAATGAATGTTTTCAATCGTAAATGAATAGTTAAGATAATGACTAGATAAAATACCACAAACATCAAAATTTTATATTCTTAAGCATTGTAGAAGTTGATAGTAGGGGTGGACATGGGCTGAGTTGAGTAATGTTTGTGAAAACCCAATTTAACCCACTATTGAATGGGTAGAGTTAAAATTAACCTAACCCAACCCGATAAACATGTCCAACCCAATCTCATTTAAACCTTAAATCATTGGGTTGGGTTTGATTGAGTTGGATTGATTTGATTGAAAATTTGAAAATCAAATCAAAATTAAAAATTAAATAACAAAAAATATATAAAACTTGAATAAAACTTATTAAAATTAAATATAAATATATTAGAATATAAAAATTTTATTCTCAGTCTAGTATTCGATAAAAAAATTTAAAAATTAAACTATCTTAAAATTCAGAAAATTTTAACAACGAGCTTCTATATTTTATTTCTAGTTTCTCACATACCTTTTTTTAATTCTAAATTATGACCTCTTAAATAATTAACTTGCATCATATCCTATAACAAAACGAAAGTGATTTATAATTATGTATTGTTAAGTGTTTATTAAAAAATAAAAAGAAATTGAAACCAATTTACTTTCAAAATTAAACTTAAAGATAATAAATTTACCAAACAATGATATGCCTATAACAAAACGAAAGTGATTTATAATTATATATTGTTAATTGTTTATTAAAAATAAAGAGAAACTGAAAATAATTTTTTTTTCAAATTAAACTTAAAAGATAATAAATTTACTAAACAATTATATGCTACCATGTTAATTAATAATCATAAACTCAGTTAGAATGTTTACCAACTCTAAAATAAATAAATATTATTATTTACATGGGTTATGCTGAGTTGAGTTAGATGGGTTTATCGTAATTAACCCAACCCAACCCAATTATTAATTGGATTCAAAAAATTAACCCATAACAACCTATTCAACCCCTTAAAATTAAATTGGGTTGGGTTGGATTTGCCTACCTCTAATTGATAAAGATGTATCCTAAATTATTATTTGGATAATCATTTTCATGATATCACTTATAAATTGAGAATTAATTATAGGTTAGATTTATTTAGAAATCTTAATCCTATTAAGAGCAAACTCTTAATAAGGTGGCTCTACTGGATAACTCTGAAATACAAGCTATGCAAAAAAAACTAAGTGAGGGTGAATTGGGTATTTAAAAACATATGCCATTAACAACACGAATCAATTTAAGCTAATTCTCTAAGCAATGATAAATATAAATTCTAACAATAAATAAAGAGATGAAGGATAGAGAGAACAAACACACAAAAGTTTTTACATGGTTCGGCCAATTATGCCTACGTCCATGTGTTCAAGCTCACTGAGCTTGAGGATTTTACTAAGCAAGCCTCTAAGGTTTCAACAATGCTTACAATTGACTTCTGAGGTGTCAATCAACATTTAAAATAAGAGATTACCCCCAATCTCTTAACCCAAGTGCATCCCCATACTTACAACCACTCAACTTGATTTTACAATATGGTTTGCAAAATGATTTCTCTCCTCTCTCACATACAATATATGTTTACAATTAAAAGCCCAAAGTGTGTTTCAATAAAATGATTATAAGTTTAAAGCTCAAAAATAATTGTATACTCAGTAGCAAGCTCAAATATATCACTTAAGATTCATGTTGTGTGAATATAATTTAGTCTTTTTTAATAGGAGCTGAAAATTAGCCGTTATAGACTTTTTGAGTCTTAATGGCTTACCGTTAACTTATTGTCGAATCACTGTTTTGACTTGAACAAGTTACTGTTAAGCTGTATTTCAAATAGTCGGTTAGTCGTTTGAAATTATTGGTTAGTCATTTTTAAGTTGTCAAATCTATCGGAATATGTTGCTCTTTGAACCCTGTCGGCGACCTACTAATTTTATTGTTGGTTAACTGTTAACTTATCGGTTAGCCATTTTCAAATTGTTAGATCACCGTCAATATTCATCAAAATGTGTTGCTCTATAGACCTTGTCTGCGACTTATTAACTTTGTTGTCGATTAGCTGTTTTGCTATATACCAAATAGTTTTACTACGTGACAACTTTTCTAAAATTTATAGTTTTGCTCCAATCCTTCTAAAATTATATTAAAGCCTAAAAACTTTTGAAAACTATATTGTGGCCTAAAAAGGGGATAAGCATTTTAAAATAAGTACATTCTAGAATTTCAAATAATACTTGTTGATTTCAAATATCTCAAACCTTTTTCAATTTATTTCATAATAATGAAAAATAACTAACTTAATAAAATCATTATTTTCTTTAAATATAAAACATTTTTATTATGAAAATAATGATTTATTTAATATGTCATGAAAGCATTTTAAATGTCTAATCATATATACATTTAATTATACTAGATTTATAAGAAATATAATAATAAAGATCATCTAAGTTAGTGAGATTGTAAAATATATGCATTTTCTATTTTATCCATGACACATAGTTTGTTATCATTAAAATCAAATACTATATGACTGTATTAGTCAACAAACTCAATTCAATGAAATAATTGAAAAAGAATCATATATTATCTTTTAAAGATTGAAAGGAATTTCTTCACAATTATTTCAAAATATAGTGATAAACTAGTATTATTTACATGGAACTCTCACTCTAAATGCTAAGGAACTATAGATAAAGGCAATGTTTAATAGATATAGTCATTAAATGACAACTATATCTAGGACATGGTTGGTCAATTGCCAAACAAACCATTGCTAACAACAAAGTTATGCATGTGTAAGACAAAAGGCACAAGTACAATTATAAGTCTTGATTTATTGTTTAAAGTTATGCCTAAGGAGTGTAAACTAAAAAGAAACTCTTGAAAGAGTGGTTTCTCTTAAATTATTATTTCTAGTCAATATTATACATGCATTATTTGTGACATTAAATAAATAAAATAAATGTGTCTCAATAGAGAATTAGAAGGAGAAATATACATTTAGAACAACTACTAGGTATAATTGCCAGAGTTTTTGAGTGTACAGTTTACTTGCTCAAAATAATTTTGCTAAAACTTTAAGAACATAGTCTGCTTGCTCTAAAAAGTCAATATATGTATATTTTCTATAAAAAAAAAACCTTTTAATAATATTATCTTAAATTTCACTAAGCTATATTTCATCACAAATCTTGGATAATTGAAGATAACCATTACATTCATACAAGCGGACGATATTTTTGGATGACTAGAAATAAAAAAGATTTTGCTAAAGCCATTGGCATTTATCATCCAATGACATATGGGTAAAGTTGCTTATGTTTTAAGAGTTTGAATCTAAATAGAATCTTTTAACATTATTTCTAACTATGTCACGAGATTTATATTTATCTTAGAAATACTTTTAAAATGATTCAAAAATGGCAAATTGGAAGCTAAATGAATACTCCTCTAAAGAATGACAAATTCTTAACCTTGATATGCCTATTGGACTTTAGAAAAGAGGAAATATATGACTAATTTTCCTTGTCTAAATGCCAATAAGAATCTTATTGTACACTCGAATGTAAACACTTGATATATGCTATGAGATTGGTAAGAGTTACCACTCTGATCCTAGAAAAAGTATTAAGTTGCTTATAGATTCTTATTGGCAATGTGAGCTATTCTCTGTATTTAAGAGGATATTTGTCCTTAAGCGCCAATAGATTTGGCGATCTAGATGAGAAAAAATTGACTTTAAGATAATTGTGAACATCTTTATACAGCATTAATGCTATTACATAGAATAGTGAGATAATAAACATGCATGGCTTTGTCCATAAAGAGAATTATATCTATAGGCATGTTTCAATGGCTGTGTAAAAAATCTTTTGTTTCATTATTTGTAATATCTCTAGATTTTCATAAGTACTAAGAGATTATGACAAAAAATGATAATCAAACAAAAAGACTTCACATATAAAAGATATATATGTATTACAAAATCCAAAACAAATAGAGACATAATAATATAACAAGATATTGTAGCTTTTATATATATATATATATATATATATATATATATATATATAAACATGGTATAAATCGCTAAAAAGATGTAACTAGAGATGGCAAAAAGGTCCGACCTTGATTTTGGTTCGTTAAGTCTGTTCGTATTTTTCGGGCTTCAACCTAAATTTAAAGGTCAAAATTCAGGTTCAGACTTATATATATCAACCCATTTAATTTTAGGTCAGGGCTTGGGCTTTATATGGCCCGGCTCGACCTGAATTAAAAAAAATAAATAAACGCATGCACGCACAAGACATGGATAGCGTACACTCAATAGTCAACAGCCACACATAAAAAATCTTAAAGTCTCAACAGTTAACACATAACTCTAACTCTCCAAGCCTCCACCAGTCCACCACCAATCCTCACTGTGTGCAGCTACTGACAGCACGAACCCGTACCACTGCCAACCTCTATGACACTGCTGCAAGCTTGAAACTCCAAGCCTCCACTAGCTCGCCACCAGCCCAGTACTAATCCTTACTGCGTGCAATTGTTGGTAATAAGAACTCACGCCATTGCCAACCTCGACAACATCGCTGCAAGCCTCCACCAGCCCACAACCAACCCACCACCAATCCTCACTGCTTGCAACCACTGGCCCGTGCCATTGCCAGCCTTTACAACAATACTGTAACTCCAAGCCTCCACGACAGCCGCACCACCGCCAGTCAAATAGCCACCCATGATAGCTGTGCCACTACCAACCAAACAGTCAACCAACCCATCACGTTATTCCATGTCACCGCCACAATAGCCGCATACGAGAGAGCTTACATTACCGGCACCATTTCTTACCTTGCTAGCTACCCATCACCACGGTAATGCCACTGAAATTTTATGTTTTATTGAGCTCTATTGGTCGTTTTGAATTTATTTTTATGATGTCTATTTGAGTTCAATCATTGTATACTTACCCTGAATTATTTCGTGCCATCCTGTGCATAATCATGTCCTTAATTATTTGTTTCTAATTATATGATATGAAATAAAAAAAATATTTTAATTAATTTAATTTATTCAGTTTAAACATAACATCAAAACTTGTTAATTCATATATGATTTTTGGTTGTTGGAGCCATTAATTTTGGGCAACTGTTTCTCAAAATGAAACACAAATATATATATATATATATATATATATATATATATATATATATTAAGTTCTAGGCAATCAAATGTAGAATTTGTAGATGAATGTGGCTCACACGTACTAGAGAAGTTTTTTTTTTCCCTTTATGTTGGATGGTGAATTGTCATTGTTAAACTAATGAACTTATTGTTTAAATTGTGTAATCGAATTATGTATTTTTATTTGTTTGTTAAACTAATGAACTCTTTGGTTAGATTGTTAAATTATATTGTGTTTTTATTTAAATTAGATATAATTTTTGTTTATGTTCAATTATCTATATAATTTATGGTAGAGATGTTGATTAGAATAATTTTTATGTTTATGTTATTTTAAAGAGGTTTTATAGTTTTTATATATTAATATATTATGAGATTTTAAAATGAAATTATTTAAATATAAAAAAAATGGTCGGGCCCGAACAATGCCCTAACTCGACCTTAACCCTAAAAGCCCAGCCCTAATTTTGAACATTCGGACTTTTACAGGGCTTAAGCCCTATGTTTGTATTGTCCGGCTTGAGCTCGGGCTTGGCTAAGCCTTGTCTTGCCCAGCTCATTGCCATCCCTAGATGTAGCTAGAGATGTTTAGTCATCACAAGCTTGATATTTTGGGGATTTGTAGAATTATTATATCAGTTTAAGAATGTCATCACTAATTATTATTATGATATCATATTGTTAACAATAAAATATTTATTCAGTATTTAAAATATAGAGCTAGCATAACTACACATATAAGATTGTGAAAAATATGTCGTCAAGTTAAGACTAGCTTTCTTACACGAGCGATCGCTTTAGTTGATAAGCAAAGCAAGTTGAGATGAAACAAGAGATTAAAAGAAAGTACTGGATATGTTCTCATAGAGTTCATATCTTGAAAATTGCACCTTGACTAGGTCAAGATGAGAACTTAAATAAACCAAATATGAGTTCATTTGGCGCCTTATAAAGATGAGCTTATTGATACTCGAATTAGATGCACGAATAGCAACTAATTTTATATCTATACAGTAAATAATTAGACATATGCTCTTTATTAAATGAGAATTCACTGTAACGTGTGATTCATACTGCACGTGCTTCTCGTGTCCAATAAAGAAAATGAGCGAAGGAAAATAAATGAATCCCCACTTCCTTATTATGTAAGTTCCTTCGAGGTATAATGAGACCTTGGCTAGTATCCTTAGTCACTGTCAACTATATTTTGAGGTAAAAGATTAATGTTTGCAACTTTCGCATGTTATCTATAGCTATGACACTATAAAACTTATGAAACATGTCTAAGAAAGCAGTTAGTCTAGAATTTTCAAATATAAGTAGATTGAAAAGATTTATTTTCTTACATCTAAATTATATATTTACTAGTCTACCAATTGTATAATCTAAATGGGATAGTTATAATTGTGAATATATAGAGTTCATAGAGTCAAGCATATCATTTATTAAGAGATTAAGTATGCTTGAACTGAAGTAATAAAAATAAAATCTAATATACATGATGAATAAATATCTAATCTCTTGTGTATGTTAAAATTGAGATTTTTTGCTATTTATGCTCTAACTAATTGTTCATGGATCACACGTTGCATTTGTCCGTATAATACTACACTCAAGCTTCAGGTCAAATCACTTTCATTACTCTGTATATGGTTTTATCCCATTATGTGCGAGTAGGAGATGTTGGAATTGGTGTCCATGATGGGCTGTACCGGTCCAATAAAAAGAAATATCTATAAGTTTCTTTTAGATAGAATTTCATATGACTGTTATAAGCCTAATTGAACTCTAAGAATTATAAAGTATTTTAGTTGACTTCAATTACTCTTATTAGCTTCTATATAAAAACATATATTGTATCTGAAATACAAATGTATAAAAGAGAAAACATGTAAAACGTATTAGAAAATACAGAGTAAAAACAAGAGAAAAAAAAAACAGTTGGGCTCTTGTAATATGATCTGAGTAGATCTTTTTTAATTATGATTATCCTCCGATCATAAGCATACAGTGGCATAAAAATTTTCCATGAGAATATCCTCTATTCTCTACAGTGATATATCCTCATTGCGATTCGCTTCTGCACTCAAAATTTAAAAGGTACACTTTTGTATTTCTTATGAATTGTATGTTGAAACATACACCAAAATCAACAGATTCATTCAAATAACTCCTATAAATTAATTGTCTAAATTAATTTTAACATGATCCTACACTATTCTTGTGGTTTGTAACACAATATGGCCATATGCACTTTCAAAGAAAAATAACCCACAACACTCATCCACATGACCACATGCTCTTAAGAAAATAAAATAGAATTATTCAAATAATATGCTGAACTTGAGATACAAATCCAATTTTCCCACTTTAAGAAATTTGAAGAAAGTAAAAAAAAATAAAAAAATCAATACCTTAATTTAGATCTATAAATAGTAGTTCAAATATGCATAAATAATGATTTCATAATATTATTTTAAGATTAAAAGAAAACAAAAATGGAGGGTAAGAAAACATAATAATACATGAAAAATAGGAAAAATTAAGAATAAAAATTATTTGGAAAGTGCTGGAATGAAGTATTTTCTGTATTGAGAGACAAGTGAAAATGATACATGAATCCAAAAAAAAATGATATGGATGAAAAAATAGTGAAAATAAAAAAAAAAATTACTTTGAAGATTTTGATAAGAGATGAGGAAGAATGAGGGATGAAAGATGCCATATGAGGAAAAATGCCTACGAGTGGGAGAACCAAATGATAAATGAAGATGAACAAGCTGGTGAGAGAAGGAAGAAAGTAGAAAGTGAAATTATTTCTTGAAAATTGTGTGCGAATTTATTTTATATAATATTTTATATTTTATTTTATAAAATATCGAAAACATATTTAATCTATGAGTAATGTTATATATCTCAAATTTTTTATTTTAAATAAATATTTTAAGTGATATTGAATTCATTAATTGGTTGGTAAAATAATATAATTAATTCATTTTAATTTTATCAATCACATTATTTAAAATAGTTACTTAAAAAAAAATTGTGATATATAATATTATTGTTAACTTATTTTCTAGATTATAACTATCATGAACTCTGTTTTATATGTTTTGCAATTCATATTTTAAAAACTACTCCCCCCAAACACTTATCACATTAGAATTTTGAAAACAATAATTAAAACATGTGTTATAAAACAACACCGGCTTTCCAAAAGTATTGAATCAAATTGTGGATTAAATGGTTTAGCTGGGCTGAAGTTGGAACATTGGCCCCAAATCCAGCTTGAAAGCAAAGTTTATATGGCACGATTATATGCAAGAGTACTGATAATTGAATTCTTTTATTTATTTCAACCATCCTCACTTTTTTATTTAATTAATTTATTTTTAAAATTATTTTTATTAAAAATTAAAAATATATTTATTTTTTTAACTCTTTCTTTTCTCTTTCATTTGCACTCTCTCTTTCAAGAATTACCATCCTCATTAAATATAAAAAATATATTTATTTTTTAATTATTTTTATTATTCTTCTTTATATTCCAAATTATCTAATGAATAAAAACCTATAACGGACCTTGCTCAAGGGGCAAAATCATCCTTTGGGATATACGACAAGTCTGCCCAGGTTCACGACAAGATGCGGCGATGTTCTTTTCCATAATTTTTTAATTTAATATGCCCCAAAAATATCAAATAAGTTGCAGATAAATTAACCCCTAACTCGTTTTAAGCATTTCTAATGTCAACAACCAAACGTATTATAAATACTAAACAAAATCTGACTCCTCACAACAAACAATATTGCATTGTGAAATTCTAGCTAATTAAACTTTTATTCAAAGCAAAAATATTGAAGCGATTAGAGAAGATTAATATGGCGGATGTTAAGGGATAACCACAGAGCTCCATGCATGGAGTCACAAGCAGGGAATCGCTCTTTGGCTTCTCAGAAGTTTTACGAGCAGTAATAATTGATACAACATGTTGATGTAGTTTTTCCCGCGTGCCTCAACAGTGCCTCGAACCTTCAAACAGTGCCTCCAAGCAGCTCGAGCGGGGCTGTCGCAACCTTCCGCTCGCGGCTCAAACGAGTGCCTCGATCCTTCTGCTCGCGATAAGCTCGATCTCGAGCAGGATTGCCTCCTTCGTCCTGTTCAGCTGTCTTCTTCAGAACGGAGATCTCCCGGTCCTGTACTCACGTGAAAGCAGGTCGGGGTCGCCAGGCGTGTTCCGGCGAAAACCCTCCGACGCTCAAGTTAGTAATCGGGTTGTTCTTTTTGGTATCTCCTTTAATGGAGGAGACAGGAAAGATGAAAGGGATATTTTTCGCCCTCCCTTTATGAATGAATATGGTGTTTTTTGAGAATCCAGATAAGAGAAATTAGAAAAGAACCTGTATCAACTTATGGATTCTTTCTGAATCAGATTTTCCAACCCTTTTCCGGATCAATTTCTTCAACCCCTTTTGCGGATTCAATTCTTCCAACCCTTGTAACGTTCCCCTTCGTTTCCTTTTATACTTCATTTTTCCCGCTCTTTCCATTTTCAGTCGTCCACTCCACGTTAGTGGTATCCGGGTCCCTCCGGCAGAGGGATTGGCGGAATATTCCCTAGGGATGAGCGGCTGTCCCCTTAACCCGATTTACGTGGTCAGATCACCATGTCGGGCAAGTGCGCTAGGAATTATGACACCTTGGAGGCATGTGCCGGCCACCGGCAACAGTATCACCACCACACCATGTGGGACCACAGTTGAGACATTAAAAGGTGTCTGGGATTACGAGAAAGCGGGTCGGGTTTTGTTCGGCTATGCTCGTGGGCGTAATCTCGGCGGCGAGGAAAGGTGTGCTTCGGGGACCCGTTCTTTGCGAGCAGGAAGGGAGTGCTCGGTTCTCGACCTTGACCAGCTTTGACCTGGGACGACCTCGAGCTAGGCTGTCCTCGGGGTGTCTTACTCGAGCTGGAAGGGCTTCGAGGGGCCTGTCCGATATTACCCAAACACCAGTCCCCCAGTTTCTAGTCTTTTGAGTGAAGCGAGATAAGGCTGAAACTCGATAATGATGGGCGATCGCGGCCTTTTACGCTTCCCCACGTTCTTCTTGCTCGAGCCTATAGTTGGCTGTGCTTGGCTCTGTCCCACCTGAGGCTTAGGCTTTGGGACCTCTGGCCTTGGTATTCTTCATGAGCTTCTTCTTCTCGGGCCTGCAATTGGTCTAGGCTTCTTCTGCCGTCACTCCTGCTCTGGCCTGCAATGGACCGAGGCGTCTTCTGCTGTTACTCCTGCTCGGGCCTGCAATTGACCCAAGTGTGGCACCGTCCCGCTAGGACTTCTGGCCGAGGAGTTCTTCTGGATCTTCTGCTCGGGCCTGCAATTGACCCAAGCTTCTTCTGATGTTACTCCTGCTCGGGCCTTTTAATTGACCCAAGCTTGGCACCGTCCCGCCTAAGACTTAGGCTTTGGGACTTCTGGCCAAGGAGCTCTTCTTGATCTTCTGCCCGGGCCTGCAATTGACCCAGGCTTGCTGATACTCTTGCTCGGGCCTACAATTGACCCAAGCATGGCACCGTCCCGCCTAAGATTTAGGCTTTGGGACTTCTGGCCAATGAGCTCTTCTTGATCTTCTGCTCGGGCCTTTTAATTGACCAGAGTTTCTTCTGATGTTACTCCTGCTCTGGTATTCAATTGACCCGAGCTTGGCACCGTCCCGCCTAATGACTTAGGCTTTGAGACTTCTGGCCAAGGAGTTCTTATTGAACTTCTGCTCGAGCCTTTTAATTGACCCGAGCTTCTTCTGATATTACTCCTGCTCTGGTCTTCAATTGACCCGAGCTTGGCACCGTCCCGCCTAATGACTTAGGCTTTGGGACTTCTGGCCAAGGAGTTCTTCTTGACTTCTCCTTCTCCTTCCAATGCTCCTCCTGCTGAAGCTGCTACTGACGTCCCTCCTACTGCTCCTCCAGCGGATGCTGGCCATCCACCTGCTGCTGCTGAAGACGCCCCTTCTGCTGAATAACTTGGACTTTTTTTTTTTACATATGTAATCATTTTAATGAAATAAAAAAGATACATGTTGAACAACTCTATTGACTGCTCGTGTGCACACATTCTTGTCTTCTATGTTGAATTGACTTTGAATATGCTTGCTGAGTAAAAAATTTTCTAAGTGTTGGACTTCCTATTTTTATTTATGCCCAAGCGTAATGCTGCTTAACCATGCATGGTAGAGTTTTGCTCTGACTTAGGCTAAAAAAGCCTTATGCCTATTTTACGGGCTCATTTGACTTGCTCGAGCCTGCATTTGGCTCTTGCTAGACAACGTCCCGCCTAGAGCTTAGGCCTAGGGTCTTTTGGACAAGGGGTTCCTCTTGAACTCCTGCTCGGGCCTGCAATTGACCCTCGCTAGGCACCGTCCCGCCTAAGAGTTAGGCTTTGGGACTTCTGACCGTAGCGTTCTACGCCAGCTGCTTCTGCTCGGGCCTTTTAATTGACCCTCGCTAGGCACCGTCCCGCCTAAGACTTAGGCTTTGGGACTTCTGGTCGTAGCGTTCTTCTTGATCTTCTGCCCGGGCCTGCAATTGACCCAGGCTTGCTGATACTCCTGCTCGGGCCTGCAATTGACCCAAGCTTCTTCTTGATATTACTCCTGCTCTGGTCTTCAATTGACCCGAGCTTGGCACCGTCCCGCCTAATGACTTAAGCTTTGGGACTTCTGGCCGAGGAGTTCTTCTTGAACTTCTGCTCGAGCCTTTTAATTGACCCGAGCTTCTTCTGATATTACTCTTGCTCTGGTCTTCCATTGACCCGAGCTTGGCACCGTCCCGCCTAATGACTTAGGCTTTGGGACTTCTGGCCAAGGAGTTCTTCTTGATCTTCTGCTCGGGCCTTTTAATTGACCGGAGTTCTTCTGATGTTACTCCTGCTCGGGCATTTTAATTGACCCAAGCTTGGCACCGTCCCGCCTAAGACTTAGGCTTTGGGACTTCTGGCCAAGGAGTTCTTCTTGAACTTCTGCTCGAGCCTTTTAATTGACCCGAGCTTCTTCTGATATTACTCCTGCTCTGGTCTTCAATTGACCCGAGCTTGGCACCATCCCGCCTAATGACTTAGGCTTTGGGACTTCTAGCCAAGGAGTTCTTCTTGCTTCTGGTCTTCATTTTGAACTTACATTATGAATGCTTTTCTTATTCTTACATACATTTATACTTTTACATATCCCATCCTGGGATGAAATCTTACATTAGCATTTTATAATACAAGGGGACTTACTGGAAATACTTTCTCAGGAGTTGTGCGTTCCACGGCCTCTTGACCTCTCGTCCGTCTGGATGAGCTATCTGGTATGTTCCTGGTCCTGCTAATTATTCAGTTTTGCAGCTTTTTCCTCTTCGATTACCATATCCAGTTTCACCTGCTCATACGCATCCGAATACGAACTGATCGAAGGACTCCGCAGGTTATACTATGGTCTCTCCGTCCGGATCCCATCTTTTAATCCTCTCAGAGCTTGGGGATGGTTGAACGCACCAAGATCTAGGACCGATCTATGGTATCTTTTGATAAACTCCCGGAGGGACTCTCCTTCCTTCTGCTTCACTTCTAACAGCTCCATCATGTCATCCTCAGGGGTCACTGCGCCCCGGAATTGCTCTGCGAACTCCCTACACATCTGTTCAAAGCTCAAGATGCTTCCCCGTGGGAGTTTGCGGTACCAGTCTCTCGCTCTTCCCTCCAGGGTAAGTGGGAAGGTTCGGCACCTCTGAGCTGCTGACAATCCTTGCACCCCCGTCATGTCGTTGAACCGTTCTATGTGCACTAATGGATCACTTTTTCCCGAAAATTTCAGATCCGGGAAGTGGAAGTCACGTGGGATCGTGACACCTATGATCTCCATGGAGAGTGGAGATTCGTTGTCCGAGATTATTCGCCGACTTGGACTCTTTCCGTTCCCGAAGATCTTCCACAACTTGTGCCAACTGCGCACCTCTCCCTCCAACTCCTCCGCACGAGAGGTTGAGGTCGTATCCTGCAAATGTTGACGAGACCCCTTTCCTCCATGTTTGTTTCTTCTCTCACTGCAACATTTGGTGCCCTAGGTCTTTGGGCTTCATCTCCGCATTTTCCCGAACATGAGCATTCCTCATCTGGACTCGGGACATCATTACATGCTTTTCTCTGTCCCTCCACGAGTTCTTGTAACAGGAGGTCGAGTATCCATCTGTTTTCCATCCGATCCATTCTTTCCTAGATCTCCTCATTGCAGGCCTCATTGGCCACTTCTCTCAAAGTTAATGATTCTTCCGGACTTAATCCTCTTGATTGTTTCCCTCATCGTTGTGTTGTGTCTTGAATGTATTAGGAAATCGGGCTTTTGTGCCGATCCCGCAGCAGGCGCCAAAAGATGTTGATGCGATTTTTCCGCGTGCCTCAGCGAGTGCCTCGAACCTTCAAGCAGTGCCTCCAGCGGCTCGAGCGGGGCTGTTCGAACCTTACGCTCGCGGCTCAAGCGATGCCTCGATCCTTCCGCTTGCGATAAGCTCGATCTCGAGCAGGATTGCCTCCTTCGTCTGTTCACTGTCTTCTTCGAGCGGAGATCTCCGGTCCTGTACTCACGTGAAAACGAGGTCGGGGTCGCCGAGCTTGTTCCGGCGAAAACCCTCCGACGCTCAAGTCAGTAATCGGGTTGTTCTTTTTGGTATCTCCTTTAATGGAGGAGACCGGAAAGATGAAAGGGATATTTTTCGCCCTCCCTTTATGAATGAATATGGTGTTTTTTGAGAATCCAGATAAGAGAAATTAGAAAAGAACCTGTATCAACTTACGGATTGTTTCTGAATCAGATTTTCCAACCCTTTTCCGGATCAATTTCTTCAACCCCTTTTGCGGATTCAATTCTTTCAACCCTTGTAACGTTCCCCTTCGTTTCCTTTTATACTCCATTTTTCCCGCTCTTTCCATTTCCAGGCTGTCCACTCCCACGTTAGTGGTATCTGGGTCCCTCTGACAGCCGGGATTGGCGGAATATTCCCTAGGGATGAGCAGCTATCCCCTTAACCCGACTCAAGTGGCCAGATCACCATGTCGGGCAAGTGCGCTAGGAATTATGATACCTTGGAGGCATGTGCCGGCCACCGGCAACAGTATCACCACCACACCATGTGGGACCCTGGTCAGACATTAAAAGGTGTGCCAGGATTCTGAGCAAACGGGTCGGGTCTTGTCCAGCTATGCTCGTGGACGTAATCTCGGTGAGTAGGAAAGGTGTGCTCGGGGACCCGTTCTTTGCGAGCAGGAAGGGAGTGCTCGGTTCTCGACCTTGACCAGCTTTGACCTGGGACGACCTCGAGTTAGGCTGTCCTTGAGGTGTTTTATTCGAGCTAGAAGGGTTTCGAGGGGCCTGTCCGATATTACCCAAACACCACAGCTAAATTTTCTTTGCCAGTTGATTTAACCATTTGTTCCCTGTGTTAAACAAAGAAGAATATTAAAAATAAATATTGTCCAATATTAATAATGACTTATTGTGCAATGAAGATGAGTATGATGATAAGATGTGATAGTCCTTCTTCTTATTATTCCTCTGAATACAATAACAAGTATTCCTTTTTTTTTCGAATGAGAGAGAAAATAATTAAAACAAATAATTATATTTTTAATTTTTAATAAGGATAATTTTAAAAATAGAAGAAATAAATTAAAAAATAAAGGTTACTAAGGTAAATAAAGAAATTCACATATCACCGCTCTATATAAAATTCGGTTATAATAATGAGTGTTTCAAATACATAATTTGTTTCATGTGTTTGAAGCAACTAGAAAAGAAACTTAACATGTAGTGCCAGTGGTTTAATATCATCAAATTACTTCATATTTCAATCCAAAATACATGTGACAAGTACAAGATCTTTCTAACGTTGCGTTAGAAAAAGTTTCAAAAATTTGGTGCCCCCTTTGTCTCGGGAACAAAAGGATTGAAAAAAATTAAGAAGGAAATTTCCCAACGTCACATTCTATACCTAAAGGGGAAAAAACCTCATATTCTATATACTTTCTATTACCCAAAGGTTTTGATGGTGTTTTGATAATTGTTGGAGGCAATGCTGGATAAATGATTGTTTACTGATAAAAGTGAAATGTGATCTCAAATCGGAGAGATTTGAGAGGAGAAGGAGTGCTTTAAATCGAGAATCTTAAATTAAACGAATTTAGTAACTTAATCAAATATGGTGAAGAACAAAAATTATAAAGATCGATCAATACAATCGACTGTCTGTTGAATAAATGTTAATTAAATTGATTTTCACTTGTTACAAAAAGATTAAATCTCCAACCAGGCTTATTGGCATTCCTAAATAAAAATTTTTAGTTAATTAGTAAAAAGTAAATGCCGTTTAAACAATTGTTCACTAAACTTGTTTTTCACATATTGAAATAAGAATATATCTCAAATCAAACTGATTTAAAATGTTTAGTCACATAAAGCTTCAGACATAGAAACTAAAGCTTTTGATTAACAGGGAAAGTGTAGCTCATTTGATCTTTATCAATTAGAGATGTTTATGATCATATGCTTTTTATTGTAATTCATCTATGATGAGAGTTTTTTTTTTTTTTATTATTATGTGTGAACATCCACACTTAACTAAGAACATCTTTATTGAAAAGTTATTTATTTACCATCTTAGGCAAAACTAAATGAAGGATCTATAGATCTTTCATATCATTCATTGTAAATTATGTTTTACTTAAGTTTGATTAACCGTAAATAAAAGTAAAAGATGAATGTTCTGTTTGAGATTGAGATAATATATCTTTTAAGTTATAATTATTGTATAAAAAAATTATAATTATAAAATAAAAATTAATAATATGTAGTAAATATAATTTTTAAATAATAAATTTAACAAAATTATTAAAGATATAATAGATTTTTCATTATATAAATAAAAAATAATATCAACATAATTTCTAAGCTATAAAATTAGTGTTTACTAAATATTTTAGTATTATAATTTTTAAATCAAAATTATCTAACTCTAATTTTAAATATACCTAAAATGTTGGTGAAAATTCCTTCACTCTCTATTAAATACAGAAATGAATACAAACCAACCCCATTTTAGAAATAATTAGGCATGCTTTCAGAACTTAGCCCTTCGCTAATATTAAAATTTTTATCCTAATTATACAATAAACATCATGAGAAGAAAAATATCGATATGTCCGAGTGGTCCAGGAGACGAGACTTGAAATCTGTAGGTCCGAACCCTGCTGTCGACATTTGAATTTGATTTCAAGAAGACTCCTTGATCACTCCAACCAAGAAGGACTCACTCCAGCCAAGGAGGACCAAACATGGAAGAAAGCAGCGGGGTATCAAACGCAACAACAACGACCAAAACGACACAAGAACTGGCGAAAGAGGGGCAGAAGCATCTAGAAGAAACGATTGAAGCAGCTTTTCAGATCCTCTCCTCTATGAACGACGAGCTCTGCAACCCTACCCTGTGGTCCACCACCACCTCAAACGGCGTCGTTCATGCCGACTCCACTTCCGATGCCAATAATCATCACTTGGACACCGGTGGTGGCAGCGGCAATGGCGCCCTTGACGAGGCTCGCCATCGCTACAAAACCTCTGTCGCTGCTCTCCGTGCCGTGCTCACAGCCATTCCTAATTCTCATAAGGTCAGTTTTCTCCAAAACCCTAATTTCATAACTTAATCTTTTTAAAGTTTTTATTTTTATTTTTTTTCAAGTAGAAAGTCAAATATTTTTAATTAAACTTTGGATTATATTATCATAAATATGGTATAAATGGTAAATGAATTAGGATAATGTCGATCAAGTTGTTTGCGAATTTGGATCCGGTAATGATCATGGCCTTGCGTGCGTTTATAGTAATTTGCAAAAGTTCAGCTCAACGCTGATTCCAATCCTTTGTTTAGTGTCAACTCATGTTTTATTGGTGGTGGGCTTGGCATCTTAAAATAGGCAAAATCATTTGAAATGGTTTCCTCTCCAGTGGATTCAGTGTCTGGGTCAGATGAAGTTGAAATCGATAAGTTAGAAGAGCGAGCATCTCTTCTAAGGAAGGTAATTTTCAGTAGCTTTGAGTTAATTCCAATGAATCTTGAATTTATTTAAGTTTCTATTTGTGGGTTATATTGAGTATTGCAGTTTTTTCTTTAGGAGAATGAGAATTACTGAATTGTGGGTTTTGTTTTATTTTATTTTATTTTACTTTCCTATAGGAGCTTGCAAATAAGAACAAGTATATCAAGCGTCTTGTAGATCAGCTACGGGACCTTATTACGGACATATCTACATGGCAAAGTCCTTGTTCTGTCTGAAATTCTCAGCAAAATGTTTTGTGCTGTACAATTGTGGATGATAGAAGACTTGGTCTAAATAACTGCCCAAATGAGAAAATAGAGCCTGTGAAGGATTTCGAATATCCCGATAAATTGTTGAAACAAAATTTAGTAATGAGTATCTTGATCTTATAAGATTAATGTGTGATTCTGTGAAGTGCTGTTGACAAGTAATGTGAAACTTTAGTTGTAGGTTGCTGGAAATTAAGCCTGTGTTTATGTGGAACTATTGTTTGTCACAGGGGGCTCACCATTTCATTTGAACAGTTATCTTCTTATGTAATTTCCAAAAAGGAAAGTGGCTTGTCTGGAATTGCTCTTTGTTTTGATAAGTCCAAATGCAGCTTTTGGGATTCACTCATCCTAATAAGTCATCTCTTCTAGTGTAGCCATTGCCCTGTTTTCTTTTACTTGATGATGTAAACACATTCTCCTTCCTTACTTGCAGCTTGCCAACCAGCAAGTTTTAGAATATATTTGGAATTGAGATTCTATAGCTTTTAAGTTATAATTACTGTACAAAAAAATTATAATTATAAAATAAAAATTAATAATATATAGGAAATATAATTTTTAAATAATAATTTAGACAAAATTATTAAAGATATAATAAATTTTACATCATATAAGTGAAAAATCATATTATTATAACTTTTAAGTTACAGCAGTTAGTGTTTATCAAACATTTTAATGCTAGCAATTAGTGTTTATCAAACATTTTAATGCTAGCAGTTAGTATTTATCAAACATTTTAATGCTGTAGCTTAAAAGTTATAATTGTCCAGTTTCAATCTTAAACATACCCTTAAATTCTGGAAAGCTTTTTGCGTATTAATAAATTTGCTTTTAGCTCTCAATGCGTAGGCAATGGATGATATACTTGTTTTCAGTTGCATAACATTAGTTATCAGGCAATAATATGAAACTCTATGCATGCCTACAAAACAGCTTGCAATACCACTTTATTTGGAAAATTATGTATGCTTGATCTTGCGATCAATTTCTGGGGTTGTGTAGAACACTATCAAGCGTCATGTTAATTAATCGATATAAGAAATAATATAAAGCGTTAAAATATGATACTGCACCAAATAGAGATGGTGATTTTTTATTGAGTTTGGATTTGGTAATGGATGTCCATTATTCATCCCTATTTCCACGAGTTTTCAAAATTCGTAGCGGCATTTGAATCTGGATGACAATTTTTCGAATTTAGATATGATTTATAGAATATTGCCACTGTGAAGTTGGGATTTTTGGATGGGAGTGAGTTTGAAGAGATTTGAATGGAAAATATGATTAACAATATAGAAAACAATTTTGAGCCGAGTATATCAAACGTCGATATGTCCGAGTGGTTAAGGAGACAGACTTGAAATCTGTTGGGCTTCGCCCGCGCAGGTTCGAACCCTGCTGTCGACGTTTCATCAAAAGCAAATTTTTTGTAGCAATTGTATTGTTTTGCGGTTATAAACAGTGCAAAAAGTAGAATCTTGAAGCACAAACGTTCTGTTTAGGTTGCAAGCTCAAGCACAACAAATTTACATAGATTGGCTCATCTCACAAACTTGAAACCTTCTTCGAACATCAATACCTTTCAATAACCTGCTTCTAAACAAGTAAATAAACCAATCAAGCACTCTAAAGAGAAGAAATGTGGAAAGAGCAGTTCTTGCTGCATCTGTTTGGCATTTTTAGAATGCAAAAACCAAATGCAACCAAATAGCTCTAGCAGAGTTGCGCTTCCCCTTGATTTTAATTGCATTTCAAACCTGACTTAAGAATAGAGACCTTCTAAAATAAAAGGGAGGAGGATTCTATAGGATTTTAACTAATTGTGAATTGAGGATCTAGTTGTGAGTGATGACCTCATATCTACAATGGCAGATTCATCTGCTCCCAACTTGACTGCCTCTTTGCTTGCTCTAATAAACCGCGAGACAGCTCCCCTCGCATACTCATGAGCTTCTTTTACTGTCATCTTCTTCCCCATCTCATCTGGGAAGCTGCTCAAGAAGTGGTCGCCATTGAGAACAGCTGCTAATTGAACTACCTCACCCTGAAACTCTGAGAGTCCTCCATCTTCTTTCGCTTCTGTCTTCCTCAAAGGTGCCAAATCTGGCAAGGTCTCTGCAGTAAAGACATAAGAAAAACACACTAAATGTTTGCCCCGTATCTATCAATCTTGAAAATTGCCAAAACTTATAACTGATTTTCTTTTTCGTTTTTAAGCCACCAAAGATGGTCAATATACTGATTTTTCCCCACCAAGGGTCCAAAGATTGTGTGATTTATTGCCTTCAAAAGTTGATAAATTATTAATTTTATTCCCAAATTACAGATTATTCCAAGTAGTCTATGATCACAAATCTTAGATTGGCGAAAACCAATAGCATACCTGGACAATCTGTTCTGGGAGAAGTCAATTCCCCAACAACCTCCTCAAATGTGCCGGCCCAAGCATCTCTGTGAGTCAAGAAGTTTGAAGAAAGATTGAACATTTTCTTTATAGTTGCAGGGATTGAAGAGTGCTCAAACTCAGAATTTGGAGTAGGTCCTTTTGGGCCACTCATCACTGTAATACAGCAGAGAACGCACAAATACATATCCATACAATTAGATAATGAAATTGAAAATAGATAAATACATCCATTTTAGTTTCTGTCTGGACAATTTTCAATAGTATGCACCTAAAAGATATTATACGCTAGCCAGATTATGAAATTCCTCCACCTGTAATTTCATACAAAGGCTTAAACCAACCTGTCAAAATCAATTGACCTTAAACAATATACAATACAGTATGTTTGGCATGCAGATCCAGATAAAGAAGATTGACTGATAAAATTAACAAGACCATATCCTGTATAATATGAAAAGCCTAGGCCATTTGACAAAATGAAATTAATTGTGAGATTAACTAACCTTCAGAAACCAGCATCAACTACAGCTGTCTGATTTACAAAACAGTTCTGCTACTAAACCCCAAACACTAAGCAGAAAAGGATAACAGATACAAAGTAAAGAAAATTTAAGCTTACCAGTCCCTTTCTTGATCCAAGGAGACACCATAATTGTCGGCACGCGAACACCAAGCCTATCAAACTTGAAGAAAGAAGGAGCAGGGCCAGTGTTCCCATCTGGATTGGGAACATTAACATATGGAGTCTCAACATGATCATAAAACCCACCATGCTCATCATAAGTAATGACCAAAAGAGTCTCATTCCATTGAGGACTAGCTCTCAATGTCTCATAAACCTCCTTAACAAGCTTTTGCCCGTCAGCAACATCATGAGATGGATGATCATCATTAGCAGGAAACCCTTTAAGATCGAAATAACGCGGCTCGATTACAGTCAAGCTAGGCAAGTTCCCTTTTCTAGCATCTCTCTTAAACTTCAAATCATACTGATGAAACTTAAATATGTACTTCAATTTCCTTAAATTCCTATAAAACAAAGTGGAGGGTATGGTTTGAAAGTAAATACCAAAGTCAATACCATTCTCATGCAATGAATCAAAAACCGTCTTTTGAGGGTAACCTTGAGCAAGTAGCTTCTTGACATGGCTTGTTGAGCCATGAGAAGTGGCAGAGTAAACAAAAAGCCTATTGGGTTGTGTGGGACCAGGAATTGAAGAGAACCATCTATCAAATACAGAAAATTCTCTAACAAGAGCAGCATAGACAGGGACAGCCTCAGGGCTAAAGCCTTTCATGACAGTTTCAGACAAGTTAGGAGACATTGACAGTGCCTGCTCAACAAAGCCAGACATTGAAGGGATAATGCCAGAGCCAAATACCTGTTGCTCCACTGCCTCGAAAGAATGACCCGGATCCGGATCCACAAACTCAGCATCATCAGTGAAGCAAATGGTCTGCGACTTTGGGGCCTTGGTTGAAACAGAGTTGCATTCATCTCCAGTGACTCCATTGATTCTTGGGTTGATGGCTTTCTTCATCCACCCAAGCATGTGATCAAAAGATCTGTTCTCCATCACCAACACCACTATCGACTTAATGGGTGACTGCTGCTGCTGTTGTGATTGTGCTGAAAAAACGCATGAAACTGTGACAATAATAACCAGCAACAAAATGACTGAAAATGGAACTCGTGGCTTCACTTTGGAACCTTTCATGGCTGCTTCTTCTTGCCTAGTCTGTGAAAAAGATTGGATTTTGGGCAAATGGGTACGTTCCTTTGCCTTTGTATACTGTATATACACTATGGCTTATCTGGGGTGGCCTTTTTAATTAAGCAAATTATGGCAATGAGAAATATATGGCACTGTACATAATGATTTTTGTGCGTTTTTTTTTTGATATTTTTGTGAGCAAAAACAAAAGAATGTATATCATCAGCATATGAATGAATGAATGTGAATGTGAATGTGACTGTGAGTGCAGTGAAGTAGATTTGGTAACAGACCACAGACACAAAAAAGGGAAGTCTCTGGTTTTGATTGATTTTGTGCGCTCTCTTTATTCTCCTGCTGCTCTCCTTTAGAAAGTAAAAGCAAAAGTAAATAAAAAAAGGACAAAAAAGTAAAATTTGACAGTGACTTCTGTTTCACTTTTAGCTTATGAGTAAACGTATAAATTATATTAAACGTGGTCGAATGTTCCACTTCAATCGTAAACTTCTGTTTACTGAGAAACGATTGTTTGTCGTGGGGTACCATGAAATATGATGGACTAGTGGATCACTTATTTAATGAAAATCACGTTGGTTGGAGTCCGATGAAAATTCAATTGTTAAGCTCCTGACATTATATATTTATAAAATTTGAAAAATCATATTTTCCTATTACCTAACTTTTATATTTATGCACGCGTAATTAAGCACGAATAATTAGGGATCAACTTACTATAAAGTTAGTCTTCAAAAATTTTTAGGTCAAACTAAAAATATAAGAAGTAGACCATAAATTTTAATATATTTATGAATTATAACTATTTTAAAATATATAGAATTCAGACATTAATAGGTAAAAGAATTAGAATTGGTTGCATGCATTTATTGAAATAGCCTAATTTCATTTTAGAAAAACCTGAATAGAAGTATACTATTGACGTGAGCAAAATTAAAGTAATGGTAGTATTTATATTATTCATGGTTGCAGCTAACTCTCCATAAAATATTTTTTAAATAATTTTATTTAATTAAACAACTAATTAAGTTCAAATCTTAAAAAATTAAGAACTAAAAAATTAATTTAAACTTTCTTTACCATCCTAGATAAGTTCTTGAAATACTTGCTTAAGAAAGTAGAGAAGGGAGCAAATATGTTGGAAAATTGAGAGTTTTTTTCAGTTTTTTAATTATTGAATTTATTTTGAAGGCAAGAATACAGTTTTCATTGTACTGGCAAAATAAAATTTTATTTCAAGTTGGCCATTTCTCAAATCATATCGTGTGAATAGGAGGAAAATATTGCTAATTTATATTTATGCTTACAAGCTGGCAAAGCTCTCTGTGTACTTATTAGTCTTTTCAATCGAAAATACAATCGACTTTAAGGGGCATTTTGTTTGATAACAGATTCACTTGTAACTTCGCAATGTGTAATATGAATCAAATGCCTAATTAATACTAATTAAAAGGTTTATGGAGATTTTATTGGAAAAAAATTATGAATAACGGCTGTTTGTTTCATTTTACACAATTCGTTCTCTATGTTTGAAATTTAAAATGATGAAAGCTTGTTTGATTGGTTTTTTAAAAAAATAGTTTGTATAAAAAGAAATCTAATATTTTTCACTTGCAATAAATTTTAATTGAAAAATCTTCTGAGTATTTTCTATTACTTTTAAAATTTGACACATTCTAAGCCCACCACACCTCACCTCGAAAATACTCTATAGTTCACATAGTTAACATATAATTTTGATTATAAAATAAATCAACATGCACATTTATTACGTGACTAATTTTTCCATAATCTAGACTTTTGAAGTTGAGGATGAACGTGACAATTGAAAAAGAAAAAAAGCTATTGGTATATTTTTGTTGGTATTCAAACTTATTCAATGCAATGATTGAAAAAGGACTGGAATCGAGGATCCGCTGAAAACGGAAATAATTAAAATAATTTTAATAATTTTGATGAATAATTTTAGTGTGAAATTTAAAAAGAAAAAAATCACTATGCTCTTATTTATAATAGTAGTGTTCTTGTGCGCGACGTTACTAATTTACAACTTTAACATTATTAATAAAGAATCACATAATTGTAATATGTGTTCAAATGCTCACTTCTCCTTAAATCATTTTTTTATTATTATAATATTACATCAAAATAAATTATATACGAGATACATATACTTAATAAAAACAAATATAGAAATTAAAAGGAGGATAAATTTTTTTAGTTAGAATATAGTGAATGCCTTTCTGTTTTAAGAGAAAGCATCTTATTGAGTAAGAAAACAGCATGCGAATTTCAATTATGAATTAATTATTATTACAAGGGTGGAGAAGAATATTATATTTTTAAAAGTAATGGGAATGGGAAGACGGGCAAGAGTCTGTGAAATGTGATACCCATCCAGAATTGCATAATTTAAGCCTAAACCTATGGGCATATGTATAATTTAAGATAAACCATGATGTAAGCTTATCAATCAATCGATCAATCATGATGGCCTTATGAATTTATGGAAGGGGCTACCTTACGGTTTGTTGTAATGTACGCCCCTCGCATAAATAGTGCCCCATTGAATTCATATATAGAATAGAAAAATACTGACATTTTGGTCTCTTAGATAATGTTTATATCATTTAGGTCTTTAATAAGTTTTTAATAACACATTTCATCCCTTGTGTTAAAATAGTGGTAGAAATAATGTGATATTTTCACATAAAACTTGATTATATAAGAGATCTCTAAAAATTTAAACTAGCTAAGTTACTTGTTAAAAAATCACATTTACCTTGAAATAGTATTGTAGGTGTTTGGATTTAGACAAATAAATACTATCTCGTCACAAAAAATCAGAAACACTTAAATAATTAAAGGGAGAATTAGTTATTTCCCTTCATAAATGAGCACTGTATAAATGGTAAATACATTAACTAAATGAGAAGGAGAGAGATAAATTTTTTGAAAAAGCTTAATTATGCCTTTTTTGACTGAGTTTCTTTTTATGTTTTTTATGAACCAATGTTAAGAAGAGGCATGTTTGCAACATGAAACTAACAAAAAAAAAAGTGATATATAGGTTAATTTGAAAAAATTCAAACTTATATAAATATATTTTTAGTACTTTGAGGAACTAAATACTTTGGAATACAACTAATTTGTTTATAAATAATATTCCATATATCTATTATTGAGGTTGATGTTAGTTTAGATATTAATTTACAGATAAAACTTAAAACTAAACACAACTGTTGATGCAGCTTTTCCCGCGTGCCTCAACAGTGCTTCGAACCTTCTAACAGTACCTCCAAACAGCTCGAGCAAGAATGTCTGAACCTTCTGCTCGCGGTTCTAAACAGTACCCGATCCTTCTGCTCGCGATAAGCTCGAGCAGGATTGCCTCCCTTGTCCGGTTCCGCTGTCTTCTTCAGAACAATGATTCCCCGGATCTGCACTCACAGAAAACCGAGTCAGGAGTCGCCGGGCGTTTCCCGGCGAAAACCCTCCGACGCTCAAGTCAGTAATCGGGTTTCTCTTTTTTGGTATCTCCCTTAATGAGGGAGACCGGAAAGATGAAAGGGGTATTATTTCGCCCCCCCTTTTTGGATATGTATGGTGTTTTTTAGAGAAAGTAAGATGAAAGGAATTTGAAAAGAAAGAACCTGTATCAAGTTACCGAAAATCCAACTTCTCTTTCTGTATCAAAAAATCCAACCCCTCTGCCGTTCTCCTTCGTTTCCTTTTATATTCTTCTTTTCCCGCTCTTTTCCTTTCCAGGCTGTCCACTCCCACGCTAATGGTATCTGGGTCCCTCTGACAGCCAGGTTTGGCGGAATATTCCCTAGGGATGAGCGGCTGTTCCCCTAATCCGATTCACGTGCCCAGATCACCATGTCGGGCAAGCGTGCAGGGAATGATGACACCTTGGAGGCACGTCGTGCCACCGGCAACGATGATCACCACTCCACCATGTGGGACCACGGTCGGACATCAAAAGGTGTGCGGGATTACGAGAAAACGGGTCGGGTTGCCCTGGGTCGGGTCTTGTCCAGCTGTGCTCGTGAATGTCTGCGAGCAGGAGAGATGTGCTCGGTTCTCGACCTTGACCAGCTTTGTAATGAGGGACAACCTCGAGCAGGGAATGAGCTATCGACCTTGACCAACTTTGACCTGAAGAACGACCTCGAGCAGGGAAGGAGCTCTCGACCTTGACCAACTCTGACCTGAAGGGCTGCTCGGGCTAGGTTGCCCTCGGGGAGTCTTGCTCGAGCTTGAAGGGCTTCGAGGGGGTTGTCTGATATTTACCCCATACACCTGGAGGGGCTTTGAAGGGCCTGTCTGATATTTTACCCCATACACCTGGAGGGGCTTTGAGGGGCCTGTCGATATTTTACCCAAACACCGGTCCCCGGTTCTAGTCTTTTGAGTGAAGCGAGATAAGGCTGAAACTCGATAATGATGGGTCGATCGCGACCTTTTACTCTTCCCATGCTTCCGGTTATCCGCCACTCGAATCATTTCTCATTTAAGAGGGACACGTGGGTTGATCCGACCAGCGTATTTGAAATTCGAAGGGACGCGACCTAAAGGTTGTGTCCTCGAACGCCCGCCGCCACTCGAAAGGACGCGTCTTCCTCTTTAAAATCCCCAACTTCTTCATTGTTCCTCTATTTGCTTACTTTTCGTTCGAATTCAAAATTCATCCGCTCTCCTCGCTTACGGTCTTCTTCTTTCGTCAGGCGGCTTCAGGCTACCACACTTCCTTTTGTGTCCGGTACCACTCAATTTTCCATTTCACCACTCTGTTTCTTCCTCTCGCATCTTGTTAGTCCATACTCTTTGAAAATGTCAAATCCCAGTGAACCCGTAGGATGTCACCGGAGGACTCTTCCTCTTCTAGTGAGGCACGACCTCCGAGTATAATCCCGTGAGGGATTCTAGTCCCGAGAGGAATTACCCACGGTGAGACCCAGTAGCATCGGAGGGTGAGGGCCGGCCGGAGGTCCGGCGTGGGGAATACCCCATTGACTACTTAGAATGTCTAACCACTCAATCGAATTGAGCGGACTTAGGAAACTTACCACATTCCAGATAGTGTAATTCTAAGGTTGCCGAGCGGTGAAATCCCGACCGTCCCCATGGGTTTACAACCTCTACTTGGAGTGCTTCGGATGGGGTTAGGTGCCTCTCCGACCTTATTTTGGCTGGGTTTTGTCTGGGTTTCAGTCGGCCCCAGGCAACTCGAACCCGAATGGGTGGAGAGTCCTTTCCGGGCTCTTCGTTTTGTGGAAACGCTGCGATCTGGATGAGCTCTTGGTAGGAAATCAGACACCTCTACCAGCTTAAGTGTAGCCCAAAGGATGCTTGGTTGGTATTATCTTACCTCCGACTGAAGGGTAGAAGCCCATCATCGATCTCCCTACCTCGGTGGCAGCTGGAAGAGCAAATTCTTCTTCGTTGGGGAGAGTGGGGCACGCTGCACCGTAGCGAGGAGTTCCTCCAGGTCCGCTGGCATTTCGCATTCCGGTCATTTATCCGCCTTGTGAATTTTACTTTTAGTTTCTCTACTCGCGTCTGTTTTCATTGTCTTGCTCCGGTTGTTTTTGCGGTCTCACGGGTGCTTCTTATTCGATTAACGATCGACTCGAGCACGTGTGCAGTTGCTCTTGCAAACGCGAGCTCGTGCAGGGAGCTGTTGACACCTCGGAGCTTTTTAAAATCCAATCTAGTTCCAAGTGAAGAAATGATCGGCGGGATCGCGGGAGATGTTGCACAGTGCGTGGGGACAAGCGAGGCTGCGAGCACATCAAAAGACCACGAGTCGAATCGAGTGCTCCACCTCCATCGACTCGAGCCACGCTCCTTCTTGGCTCGGCGGTCGAGCGTGCAGAGCAGGGTCCTCCTCGTAGGAGACAGAGGACTGTTGACCCAGCTCGTCCCCAAACCAGCAGCGTGCAGGAGCAGAGTTAGCCCGGCCTTTCCGAGCCTTACCAGAAGGCTTTTAATGAAGAGCTGACCGACAGGTTTCTGGATGAGATAGAATCCTGTTCTCCTCGGTGACTGTCGCAGTATCTTCCAGCGGCTCTCCTCTCGAGCATTGGTATCTGCGACCAGGCTCAATGAGATTACTTGTGAGTTCAGGGAAGAACTCCGAGCAAAGGTTCGGAGCTTGGGCGAGCTTTGAATGAGCGAAGGAGGAGAATCGAAGTCGCTGGACGAAAATATAAATTTTGCGAGAGAAAGCAGCGATGGCCGACTCGAAGGTCTCCGGGCTTGAAAGGAGTTGATCGAGGTCAAGAACGAGCTGAAGCACGCTCGGAAAGACCTGGATACTCAGAAGTCTTGTTACGAGCAGCTCATGGAGGGAGAAGCTGCTCGTCTTCAGGAGCAAATTGACACTCTGAAGGTCCAGCTTGCCACTGAGTACAACACTGGGGCAGACTCCAGCTACGACTGCCTTATGTATGCTTTTGGCAAGGCATACCCCGAAGCCGACATGTCCAAGGTTGAAGGGTATGTAGCCGAGTACATGAGCAACCCTGTAGCTACTTCATCCGAGCCCCAAGGTGTGGTCAGTGAGCCGGCTCCCTCTTCTTCCAGTGCCCCTCCTGCTGGTGACCTTCCTCCTGCTGAAGCTCCTGCTGGTGTCCTTCCTCCTGCTCCTCCTGCTGTTGGTCTTGCTGCTGCTGCTGATGTTCCTGCTGCGATCTTTGCTCTTCCCCTACTGTTCTTGAATAACTTGGACACTTTTTCTTCTTCTTCTTTTTTTTTTTTTTTTTTACATATGTAATCTTTTCACTTGAAATAAAGAGATACATGTTTTGAACAATTCTATTGACTGCTAGTGTACACACATTCCTGTCTTCTACGTTGAGTTAACTTTGAATGTGCTTGCTGAGTAAAAAAAATTTTCTAAGTATTGGACATCCTATTTTCATTTATGAATGCATGGTAGAGTTTTGCTCTGACTTAGGCTAAAAAGGCCTTATGTCAATTTTGCGAGCTCATTTGACTTGCTCGAGCCTGCATTTGGCTCTTGCTAGACAACGTACCGCCTCGAACTTAGGCCTAGGGACTTTTGGATAAGGGGTTCCTTTGAACTCCGGCTCGGGCCTGTAATTGACCCGAGCTCTTCAGATAATACTCCTGCTCTGGTTTTCAAATAACCCGAGCTTGGCACCGTCTCGCCTAATGAGTTAGGCTTTGGGACTTCTGGCCAAGGAGTTCTTCTTCTGCTCGAGCCTTTTAATTGACCCGAGGTCTTCTGATAATACTCCTGCTCTGGTTTTCAAATAACCCGAGCTTGGCACCGTCCCGCCTAATGAGTTAGGCTCTGGGACTTCATGCCGAGGAGGTCTTCTTCTCCTCGAGCCTTTTAATCGACCCGAGCTCTTCTGATAATACTCCTGCTCTGGTTTTCAAATAACCCGAGCTTGGCACCGTCCCGCCTAATGAGTTAGGCTCTGGGACTTCATGCCGAGGAGGTCTTCTTCTCCTCGAGCCTTTTAATCGACCCGAGCTCTTCTGATAATACTCCTGCTCTGGTTTTCAAATAACCCGAGCTTGGCACCGATCCGCTCTAATGAGTTAGGCTTTGGGACTTCTGGCCAAGGAGTTCTTCTTCTGCTCGAGCCTTTTAATTGACCCGAGGTCTTCTGAAAACACTCCTGCTCTGGTTTTCAAATAACCCGAGCTCGGCACCGTCCCGCCTAATGAGTTAGGCTTTGGGACTTCTGGCCGAGGAGTTCTTCTTCTGCTCGAGCCTTTTAATTGACCCGAGGTCTTCATTTTGAACTTACATTATGAATGCTATTCTTATTTTTACATACATTTGTACTTTTACATATCCCATCTTGGGATGAAATATTTACATTAGCATTTCAATACAAGAAAACCTATTGAAAATACTTCCTCAGGAGTTGTGCGTTCCATGGCCTCTTGACCTCTCGTCCATCTGGATGAGCCAGCCGGTATGCTCCGGGTCCTGCTAGTTGAGTGACTCGATAGGGACCTTCCCAGTTTGGTCCAAGTACACCTTGTCTTGGGTCTTTCGTGCTCTGGTTGACTTTCCTCAACACCCAATCACCCACTTGGAATCGGCGAATGTGTACCTTTTGGTTGTAATAACGAGCCACTCTTTGTTGATATTCTGAGATCCTGGCAGCTATCCTTTCTCTTTTTTCTTCCATCAAGTCCAGGCCTGCACACATCTGCTCGTTGTTTTGCTCCTCGTTGAAGTGCTCTGTCCGGTGTGTCCCCATTCCTATCTCAGCAGGAACCACGGCCCGTGTCCAAATGCCAAGGAGAATGGGGTCTCTCCGATGGCCGTTTGTGTGTGGTTACAGTAGGCCCATAAGACACGAGCGACTCATCCACCCAAGCCCCTTTTGCTCGCTCGACCTTGTCTTCGAAGGCGTTTTATAGTTTTATTCGCGGCCTCTACTTGCCCATTGGCTCGTGGGTGTGAGGAGAGCAAAACTTCAACTCTATCCCGAGTTACGGCGAAGTCTACGAACTTGCCATTATCAAAGCGCCTCCCATTATCGGTGACCAATGCATGAGGAATCCCATACATGCAAATCACATTCTTCCAAATGAAATCGGTGGTTTTACCTTACGTGATCTTGCTCAAGGCTCCACTTCGACCCATTTGGTGAAATAATCAATCGCGACTATGGCATGGGTGGCGGATGCTCTCCCTTCGGCGATGGCCCAATCAAATCTATTCCCATCGAGCAAATGGCCATGGCGAATTCATCGCCGTAAGGTTCTCCGGAGGCTGAGTCAGGTGGTTAGCAAAGCTCTGGCAGCTCTTGCAGCTTCTCGTCTTCTCCTGAGCATCTTGGTGCATGCGAGACCAAAAATACCCTTGCCTCAAGGCCTTGAAAGCCAAGGACCTCGAACCAGAATGATTTCCACAGACTCCCTCGTGTATCTCTCGGAGGACGTAATCAGCCTCCTCTTGGTCTAAACACCGAAGCAAGGGGAGAGTGTACCCCCGTCTATATAAGACCCCATCGATGAGAGTGTACCTGGCTGCTTTGCACCTCAATTTCCTTGCCTGTTTCTTATCAGTTGGCACTGTCCCTTCCTTGAGCTAGGAAATGATCGGCTGCATCCAGGTGTTGCTCGTTGTTAGGTTCATCACCTCGTCCTCCTGCTCGATACTCGAGCAGGTTTTGACTTCGAGAGGGATAGACTTTGGAAGCTTGGGGTCCAAGGTGGCTGCCATGCGAGCTATCATATCTGCTCGAAAATTCTTCCCCCTCGGGATCTGTTCCACCTCGACAGCTCGGAAATTCTTCATTAGCTGCCTTACCTTCTGAAGGTAGGCATCCATCTTCTCCCCCTTTGCCTGAAAGCTCTCGTCGAGGTGATTAGTTACCAACTGTGAGTCCGTTCGAAGCTTTATTTCCTCTGCTTTTACTACCGAGGCGAGCTTCAAGCCCGCTATTATAGCTTCATACTCGGCCTGATTGTTGGTGACTTCGAACTCTAATCTCACAGCGTATTGCATCTCCGCACCCTCTGGACTTTCGAGCACCACCCCTGCTCCTGCTCCCTGACTTCCACAGGATCCATCTACTGTGACTACCCATGCTTTGGTTGAAGCCTGGGAGCTTGATGAGGGTTCGCTCTCCGTCTCTTTACCCTTCGCCGTGCACTCGACCACGAAGTCGGCTAAAGACTGTGCTTTTATGGCTGCTCGTGGTTGGTAATTAAGGTCAAACTCGCTTAACTCCACTGACCATTTAACCAACCTTCCAGAGGTCTCAGGTTTGTGTAGAGTTTGCCTGAGAGGCTGGTTAGTCAGTACCACCACTGAATGTGCTTGAAAATAAGGCCTCAGCTTTCGGGCCGCCGTGACCAGGGCTAGTGCCCACTTCTCCATGGTTGGATACCGAGTTTCTGCTTCTAGCAACGCTCTGCTCGTGTAATAAACAGGGTATTGTACTCCTGATTCCTCCCTTACCAGAACTGAGCTTGTTGCCCATTGGGATACAGCCAAGTATAGAAACAGTACCTCTCCTGCTCGAGGTGTTGACAGTAACGGAGCTTTTAGCAAATACTCTTTCAGCTGCTGGAACGCCTCCTCGCATTCGGGCGTCCATTTCGTCTTCCTGCCCTTCTTCATTTCCTGGAAGAAGACTCGGCATTTATCCAGTGGCTCGAGATACTGAACACTGTTGAGGGATGCTAGCTTGCTGGTCGGACTACTGTATCTCCTTGAGGTTACTGAGGAGACCTCATTTCTATCACTGCTTCGATCTTCTCCGGATTGGCCTCGATCCCACGTGACTCACCATGAAGCCTGGAATTTTCCGAACTCACTCTAAAAGCACATTTTCGGGGTTTAACTTCATTCGGTACTTCCTTAGGAGTCGCGAAGGTCTCCTCTAGATGCTTTACATGCTCCTCCGCGTCTCTAGACTTGGTGATCATGTCATCTACATATACCTCCATAGTCAGGCCGATCAATGGCTTGAAAACCTTATTCACTAGCCTCCGATCGTTGCCCTGCATTCTTTAGGTCGAAAGGCATGACCTTATGTGATCTGACCACGATTGGTGATGAAAGCTGTACACTCCTCGTCCGATTGGTGCATGGGAATTTGGTTATATCCACGAGAATGCATCCATGAAGCTAAGCAACCCATGCCTACTAGTAGAGTCCACCAGTTGGTCTATCTTTGGTAGTGGAAAGCTATCTTTCGGGCAGGCCTTGTTCAAATCTGTGAAATCAACACACATTCTCCATTTCCCATTTGCTTTCTTCACCAGCACCACATTCGAGATCCATTCGGGGTAGGACACCTCCCGTATGAATCCCGCTTTCAGCAGCTTTTCAACCTCGCAATTGATGGCTTCGTATCTCTCCTGGTTCACGCACCTCCTCTTACGCTTTCTGAACAGCATCTCTCCGTCTTGCCGACTGTGACACGCCCACTCAGGTCGATCCGGGCATATCATCATGCGTCCATGCGAACACATCTGCGTGTGCTCGCAGGCATTCCACCAACTTTTCCTTCAACGGCTCGTTAAGGCTCGAGCCAATTCGGACTTTCTTCTCGGGGTCATCTGTTCTCACCTCGAGCTCCTCCAGCTTCTCTACTGGCTCTTGCCTTCCGTTCCTCGATTCTGCCCTCGTGTCTAGCGAGGTAATCTGCATAGTTTCTTTGGCGGCTACAGCATAGCAGCTCCTCGCCACCCTTTGGCTGCCTTTCACGACCCCTATAGCCCCATTTACTCGATACTTTAGGGCTAGGTAATGGGTGGACACCACGCATTGGCTGATCCTCATAAATGGCCTCCCAAGAATCGCCTGGTATGGGCTGGTTTCATCTACCACCACGAAATCTAGCATCATGTTCTTCTCGAAGGCTTTGAGCCCATAGTTCTTGCCAACTTGATGATTCCTAGAGGTATTAGCTTTCCTCCTCGAACCCCTTCGAGGAAGTGCTCGTATGCTCGAGGCTCGCGCTGCTATTCCTAAATCCTCGGCGTGGATTAAAAGAATATCTACAGAGCTCCCGAATCAACCGATGATTCGGTCAACTTCACTTATTCGCTACATTGGCTTTTACCACTGGGGCATCTTCGGTGGAGTCTGACACCCCTCCTCATCTTCATCCATCCACATGATTGGCACTGCAGAACCTTGGCCTTCTTGGCCGCGGAGGCGATGAACAGGACTTCTCGGTACGGCGGCATATCTGCAATAGTTTTCAGGGCCTGTTAGAACTTAGGCCATCGTTGGACCACTTGAAATTACTCTCGTGGATGGTGGTTACGTATCTATTTCGTAGGCTCGGTCACCTTCCTCGACTGTTGTTCAACTACAGGGTGCCCTCCTCTACAAACTCATCCGGTATCGATTTCTAACTAAATCTTCTACCGGTTCTTCAAATCACGACACCGTGATGTGGTGTGACCATGGTCTCCATGGAAGCAGCGAGCGCCCCTGCTCACTTTGTTGGTGGCGTGGTCATCGGCGTTGGAGGGCTCGGCGATCCACGTTCCTCGACCACTTGAAGTATCTCTTGAGAGATACCTTCAACTTCAGTATCTTGTGCATAGCGGGGCTTTGTTCCACTACTTGTATTGCCCTATCCTCGAGAAGCTTCTTGGTGGGGTGGCGATGCACGATCACCCTGTTGTGACTCACTTGAGTCTATTTGGTGGCTGGTTGCGGGGTATGGGGCCATCATGGCGCTTTGTATTCTCTGTGATCCCGGCACGGAGACACAGCGAGGTGGTTGGGGACCATCAGCGGTGGGGAACTCTACGATCACGGGTTATGCAGGGCTGCCCGGTCCCTTGCTGCCTTTGGAGCTGTGTCCCTCAGGCGGGACTCCCTTCTCCTTCCTTCTTGCTCCGGTGACTTGTGCACTCCTCGGTTTAGCGGCCTTTTCTTCTTCGATTACCATGTCCGGTTTTACTTGTTCGTGCAGCGTCCGAATACTGAGCGGATCGAAGGACTCACGAGGTTATACCATGGTCTCCCATCCGAACACCCTCTTTTAATCCCTTAGAGCTTGGGGATGGTTGAGCGCACCAAGATCTAGGACCGATCTATGGTATCTTTTGATAAACTCCGGAGGACTCTCCTTCTTCTACGCCTCGCCTCGCGACTCCATCATGTCATCCTCGGGGTCACTGCGCCCGAAATTGTTCTGCGAACTCACTGCACATCTGTTCAAAACTCGAAATGCTTCCCGGTGGAGTCTGCGGTACCATTCTCTCGCCCTTCCCTCGAGAGTGGCGGGAAGGCCACTGCACTCTGTCTTTGCTGGCGGACCTTGCACCCCTATCATGTCATTGAACCGCTCTATGTGTACTAATGGGTCACTCTTTCTCGAATATTGCGGATCCAGGAAGCGAAAGTCACGTGGGATCGTGACACCCGTAATCTCCAGGAGAGAGGAGATTCGTTGTCCGGCATTATTCACCGACTTGGACTCTTTCGGTTCCCGAAGATCTTCCACAACTTGTGCCAACTGCGTACCTCTCCCTCCAACTCCTCACTTACGAGAGGTTGGGTACATCTCCTGCAAATGTTGGCGAGACCCCTTTCCTCCATGTTTGTTTCTTCTCTCATCTGCAACATTCGGTTGCCCGAGGTCTTTGGGCTTCATCTCCGCATTTTCCCGAACATGAGTATTCCCTCATGTGGACTCGGGACATCGTTGCATGCTTTTCTCATCCTTCCACGAATTCTTGTAACGAGGAGGTCATAATTTAGATCTGTTTTCCATCAGATCCATCCTTTCACTGGATCTCCACATTACAGGCCTCATTGGCCACTTCTCTCGAGTCATCGATTCTTGGGACTTACTCCTCTTGATTGTTTCCCTCATCGTTGTGTTGTGTGTCTTCAATGTATTAGGAAATCGGGCTTTTGTGCCGATCCCACGGATGGCGCCAAAATGTTGATCGCGATTTTCCGCGTGCCTCAGCGGTGCTTGAACCTTCAACGAGTACCTCCAAGCAGCTCGAGCAAGAATGTCCGAACCTTACGCTCGCGGTTCCAAACGATGCCGATCCTTACGCTCGCGATAAGCTCGGCGGGATTGCCTCCTTGTCCGGTTCATTGTCTTCTTGAACAATGATTCCCGGATCTGCACTCATGAAACCGAAGTCGGGGTCGTAGGCGTTCCGGCAAAACCCTCCGACGCTCGAGTTAGTAATCGGGTTTCTCTTTTTGGTATCTCCTTAATGAGGAGGCCAGGAAGATGAAAGGGGTATTATTTCGCCCCCTTTTGGATATGTATGGTATTTTTAGAGAAAGTCGGATGAAAGGAATTTGAAAAGAAAGAACACGTATCAAGTTACCGAAAATCCAACTTCTCTTTACGTATCAAAAATCCAACCCTCTGCTAGTTCTCCTTCGTTTCCTTTTATATTCTTCTTTTCCCGCTCTTTTCCTTTCCAGTCTGTCCACTCCACGCTAATGGTATCCGGGTCCCTCGGCGGCCGGGTTTGGCGGAATATTCCCAGGGATGAGCGGTATGTTCCCTAATCCTATTCACGTGGCGGATCACCATGTCGGGCAAGCGTGCGAGGAATGATGACACCTTGGAGGCACGTCTCGACCACCGACAACGATATCACCACTCCACCATGTGGGACCACAGTCGAGACATCAAAGGTGTGCGGGATTACGAGAAAGCAGGTCGGGTTGCCACGGGTCGGGTCTTGTCCAGTTGTGCTCGTGAATGTCTGCGGCGGGAGAGATGTGCTTCGGTTCTCGACCTTGACCAGCTTTGTAATGAGGGACAACCTCGAGCAGGGAATGAGCTCTCGACCTTGACCAACTTTGACCTGAAGAACGACCTCGAGCAGGGAAGGAGCTCTCGACCTTGACCAACTCTGACCTGAAGGGCTGCTCGGGCTAGGTTGCCCTCGGGGAGTCTTGCTCGAGCTGGAAGGGCTTCGAGGGGGTTGTCTGATATTTACCCCATACACCTGGAGGGGCTTTGAAGGGCCTGTCTGATATTTTACCCCATACACCTAGAGGGGCTTTGAGGGGCCTGTCTGATATTTTACCCAAACAACAACTATTAACTAATTAATTAAATATTAATTTACTGAGTTTAAAGTAAACGTTAACCACAATTAATAAGATAAATACAATTTAAAATAAATAAAAATATAAAATTAACTTAACTTGGGTAATGAAATATCTCTAATAAGTAAAAGACCGATATCTAGAGCTTTGAAAGTCTAAAAATAAATTTCACATTTCCGGACGCGAAAGATTTTAAGCTCCTTCAAGTGTGATTTTATATAATTTTTTTGGAGGATCGGAGAGTCATGGCACATAATATAAATAATCTTTTGAGTGCTTCCAACTTGGAGATGGAGTGTGTGGCATGTGATGATGTTGTCGTGGCTTTATTTCCTTCTTCACGTAGGGATTAGGATTAGGGAACAGTAGCCACCCGGCTTTTAGAGCTGCTGCGCTCTAAATTAAGAGGACAGCAGTTAAAATTTTTAAAAGGAATTTTTTTTAATTATTAAATAAAAATAATTTATTTTTTATTTAAGTGTGAGTAATAATTATTGAATATTAATAAATATTTAAATTTAAATAATATTTTATATAAATTAATTTCAATAATATTAATTATAACTTCATATAATATAAATTATAATTTTAAACAATAACTCTATGTATAAAAAAAATTAAACAAATAAATCATATTACATATATATATATATACTGGTATCAGAGCTAAGGGGAGGATAGTGTTGTATAGTTTAGAGCGTCCAAGTTAGAGGTCTGTGTAAAGGTTGAACACTTGCAGGAGAGGTGAGTGTTACCTCGGGGTGTTGCAGTAGCATTTGGTCGTAAGTCCCATTGGTTGAAGGGTAGTAAAACTAATTCTTAGCTGTGGATTGTAGTCTTTCCTATCTGTCTAAAACTTAAACATAGGTTTCTAAAATGGATTCTCTACTCTGTAGAGCATCATCATTTTCTATCTCTTCCTCCGGGAGGAATAGTGATTCAAAGCATGTAGTGAATTCAGAAGAATTCATAATTGAATATTTTAATAAAGCTATTCATTGTTGGGAACTACCAAAGATTTTTAAAGAGATGATTTATAAAACTAAAAAATTTGATTTTTTAAAGAATGATTATGTCATTAAAACTGAAGAGCATGACATAACACTTTCAAAGCCATTTGAGATAATCCAATTGTTCTCAGAACAATCTTTAAAGAAGTTAAGAGAAAAGAATTTCAACTATGTCCGCATTGGTTTAATCCAAGTCGGGATAAAACCCCTAACTAAAGAATGATTTGATACTTCAATCTTGGCTGTCCTCAGAGATGAGAGATTTCTCTCCTTCGATGATTCCTTGCTCAGTAGCATTGAATCAAGTCTCTGTAAAAGGCCCATTTCATTTAGCTGTTTTCCAAATATAACAGTTTCACTTAAAGATAAAAATATTTTAAAAAGTATGATTCTTCAAATTAAAACTCATAATTATCACATGGTTGAAGGGTCAATTCCAGTTGCATTGATTTTTAAAATCTCTTATAAAGCCATGCATTCTGCATTTAACACACAACATAAATATCAGTCAAAAAGAGAAGAGACTATTCTCATGCAGACTGATCTGTCTAAAGCCAATACTGTCATTTCAAAGCTCATCCAATGGAAAAATGTCCATCTTCCAGAGGAATGGATTCTTGAAGGAGCCACTGAACCAGTGATTCCTAAACAACTTGAGCCCAATACAGAGTTGCAAAATGTGACTTAGTATTCTGATGGTAAAGTCAAATTATCCTTTAGGAGATCTATATCTTCTAGATTCTCTGATAAAGATTCAAGCACAAGTATACCCTCTATAGAAAGGAGATTTTCAAAGATACCTTCTCTGATAAATCTTCCTTTCCAACATGTAAAGAGTCAACATAAGTTTTCCACTTCGGATATACCTAGGTCATCTATTCATTCTGTTGACTATACCACTAGTGTACCACATCCCATTTACACTAGCAGGTAACAGGATGAAGATCAGGAAGAGAAAGAACCTTCTCCTCCTACTTCTCCTTTATTCTCTGCTGTTAGGGGTGGGCAAACGGTTCGGTTTTTACCGAACCGAACCGAACCGAAATATTCAATTTGGTTCGGTTCGGTTCAGTTTTAGAAGTAAAAACCGAACGGTTTGAAAAATTAAGAACCGAACGGTTTATGTTCGGTTCGGTTTAAAACCGAACCGAATTAAAAAATCGATCGGTTCGATTAAATATAATAAAACCGAAACGAACCGAACCGAACCGAATTTTTAAAACCTAAATTCTAAAATCTAAAATCTAAATTCTAAATCATTAACTTAATTTTCCGAACCGAACCGAACCGAACCAAACCGAATTTTTAAAACCGAACCGAACCGAACCGAATTATTTCGGTTCGGTTTGAATTAGTTTTAAAATCGATTCGATCGATTTGAATTCTAAGAACCAATCGGTTTCGGTTCGGTTCGGTTCGGTATCCGAACCGAACCGAACCGAAAAATGCCCACCCCTATCTGCTGTAACAGAGAATAGGATTAACGTCATTATAAAAGAGTTTGAAGTTGATAAGAATCTTCTTCATAATGATTTTTATTATGAAAATAATAAAGAGAAAAGACTTTGGTTTTTCAAAAATTTCTTAAACCAAAGAAAAGAAATTCAAAAAATTTATTATGAATTTGTGAATTTGCATAAAGTTCATATTTTCTTCTTTGATTGGTTTGAGATGTATACTTCTGAAAATCACATTAATTATCCATTTAAAGAGTCAAATCCTATTGTTACCAGAAAGAAAACTCTTGAATTGACTTTTTCTGACAGTGATAAAACTATAAAAGTAGATCATCCACCTCTTAGGAGTATAACCATTGACCATGGTGATCCTCCTATCCAAATTGAGGCTTCACCTTATAAAATTCATAAACCTAAAGATCTAGAAGTTGATTTAGATAGTATTATTCAACAGAATAATTTCTGTAATACTAATCTAAATACAATAGAAAAACAGTTGACTAGATTGAAAAATCAATTCCAAAAGTCAACTATAACTGTTTCTCTTATACCTTCTACTATTTCTTCCTCTTCAAAGCCAACAAAGTTTGATTCTGAGAAAAAGGTTAAAAAAACCTATTTTTGAGCCTTTCCAGGTTTCTAAGACTATTCAAAAGATAGTCCAATAACCTAAATCAGATTTTGCTAAAGCTATTCGTGAACAACTTGATAGGATAGAAGTTTCTTCTTCCTCAAAGAAAATCCAAATTGCTCTAAACAATGCACAATCTAGCAAGATTGGTGTACTGGATTATGATCAGTCTTCTATTGCCTCTTCTGAAATAGAAGCATTTAAAGAAGAACCCCTTCCTAAAGCAAATAAAATACATTGGGAATTAGTTATTCCCAAAGTCAAATCTCCACCAAATTTGGCTATTAATAACAGACCAAGTGCTTTAAATCAATCAGGGTTTAATGCATCTTCTGTCTATGAATGGAACATAGATGGAATGTCTGAATACAACATTCTTGGGTTGTTGCACAGATGACCATGACAGCCAATGCCTATAAAACCCAATCGGGATCTTCTGACAAAGCTATTGTAGAAATCTTGATTGCTGGGTTTACTGGTCAACTAAAAGGTTGGTGGGATCATCTTCTCACTAAACAGTAACAATCTGATATTCTAAATGCAATTCTCACAGATGGGTATGGAGCACCCATCTGTGATGAACTAAATGAGCCTATTCGAGATGTTGTAGCTACCCTAATAGTTACAATCTCCCTTCATTTTATAGGTGATATTTCTCACCTAAGAGATAAAAATGCTGAGTTATTGCATAATTTAAGATGCAAGAAACTTAGTGATTTTCAAGAATATAAGTCTACCTTCTTCACCAGACTCTTTCTGAGAGATGATGCAAATCATGTCACTTGGAAAGAAAAGTTCCTTGCAGGGTTACCAACCCTCTTGGGTGAAAAGGTTAGAAACTCCATTAAAGCCTTATATGATAACCAGATTCCTTATAACAATCTCACCTATGGTGAACTTGTCAGTTATGTAAATAAGGAAGATTTAAAGATTTGCCAAGATTTAAAACTCCAGAAAAGACTAAAATGGGAGCTTAAAAGATCAAAACAAGAATTGGGCGGCTTCTGTAAGCAGTTCAATTATGATCATTTTAAAGCTTCTACCTCTAAAAACTGTAATGGTAAGTGTTCTTCTAAACCTTACAAAAAACATTACAAGTCCAGAAGAGATAAAAAGCCTTTCAAAGACTCTAAGGAACCTTATTATAAGAAGCCCTCAAGGCCTTATAAGAAGAAAAGGTCCTCTAGGGATAAATCCAAACCCAAAGCCCCTTTCAATTGCAAAAAAGCTACTTGTTTCAAATGTAATAAAAAAGGCCATACAGCACAATATTGCCGTATGAGCAGAAAACTCCACGAGCTCGACCTCGAGGAGGAAATCTTAGCAAAGTTAGCTCCTTTGCTAATTGAATCGTCCAGCTCTGAGTCTTCTATGACAGGAAACAGTGAGCCTTTACAAATTGATGAACTAGTAGACTCTGATTCTGAATCAGAATATAGTAGCTCCACTAGTACTGATTCTTATTTAAAGAAAGTCAATGTGTTGACTAAAGAACAAGAAACTTTTCTTGAATTAGTCAAACACATCTCTGATCCTGCTCTTCAAAGAGAGTATCTGGATAAACTTTTAAAGACCTTAGAAGTAAGAAATAAAGCCGAAACTTCTAAAGCCTTTGTTCTTAAAAAGAATACATATGATCTTACTGAAATCTTGGATAAGAAGAAGACAAAGAAGTCAACTTCTAATATTCAAAATCTTCAAAAGGAGATCAATGACATTAAAGCTGAAATAAAATAGTTGAAAGAAAAACAGAAGAGTGATTCTGAAACAGTTCAACTTCTTTTACAAAGACATTTGCAGGAGGATTCTAATAAAGAACTAGAATCTGATGATGGCAATAAAAATTATCAAAGCTTAGAAAACATCGAGTCTGTTCCCGATGGTTTTCTATTTGTTTTAAAACAAATTACAACAAGAAAATATTTAATTAAAATAACTTTGATCTTTTCAAAAGACTTTGAGATTGACACCATTGCCTTCTTTGACAGTAGTGCTGATTTGAATTGTATCAGAGAAGATATTGTCCCAAAATATTTTCATAAGAAAACAAATGAGAGACTATCGGCAGCAAATAATTCAAAGTTAAAAATCAAATCCAAAGTTGATGCCTCTGTTTATAATGGTGGTTTTAAATTCAAAACTTCATTCCTGCTGACAAATGATATACATCATGTTGTCATTCTAGGAACACCATTTATAAACCTCATTACTCCTTATACTGTCAATTATGATAGTATATCATTTAAAGTCAAGAGCAAAGAACTTGTTTTCCCTTTCATTAAAAAGCCAAAGACAAGGAATTTAAACATTATTAAAGTATGTTCTGTTTATCATAACTACATTGGTACCCTCCCTAAAACAAAACAAAAGGATTTGGTTTGTTTGAAAAAGGATTTACATTTACAAAGAATTGAAAGCCAACTTCAAAACAATTTTGTAAAACAAAAGATTTCTGATTTCAAAACCCTCATTGAAAAAGAAATATGTACTGATTTACCAACTGCCTTCTGGAATAGAAAGCAACATATGGTAGATTTGCCTTATGAAACTGCTTTTGATGAGAAAAATATTCCTACTAAAGCCCGTCCAATCTAAATGAATATGGATCTGGAACAACATTGTAGAAATGAAATCAAAGATTTGGAGTCTAAAGGACTTATTGTTAAGTCCAGGTCTCTATAGTCTTGTGCTGCTTTCTATGTGAAAAAAAATTCAGAAATAGAAAGAGGCACACCGAGACTTGTTATAAATTACAAGCTTCTGAATAAAGCTTTAAAATGGATTAGGTATCTAATACCTAATAAAAAGATCTATTACAAAAGTTACATTCTACATTCATATTTTCAAAGTTTGATATGAAATCTGAATTTTGACAAATTCAGATTCACCCTAAAGACAGGTATAAAACTGCATTCACTGTTCCATTTGGACAGTATGAATAGATAGTTATGTCTTTTGGTTTAAAGAATGCCCCCTCAGAATTTCAGAGGATTATGAATGATATTTATAATCCTTACTCTGAATTCTGCATTGTTTATATTGATGATGTGTTGATCTTTTCTCACACAATTGATCAACATTTCAAACATTTAAAGACATTTTATTATGCCACTAAAAAAGCTGGACTTGCTATTTCAAGCTTCAAAGTCTCTTTGTTCCAAACTAAAGTCAGGTTCCTTGGACAATAGATATCCAAAGGAACAATTATGCCTATTGAGATGTCTCTTACATTTACAAACAAGTTTCCTGATAGGATTCTTGATAAAACCCAATTGCAAAGATTTCTCAGCAGTTTAAATTATGTCCTTGAATTTTTTCCTAACATAAATAGGATGTCTAAGCCTTTGCATGATAGACTTAAGAAAAATCCTGGTGCATGGACTGATGAGCATACTAAAGTTGTAAAAATAATAAAAAATGTTATTAAAGAAATTCCATGTTTATATCTTGCTAATCCTGCTTTACCTAAAGTTGTATAGACTGATGCATCAGACTTAGGTTATGGTGGAATTTTAAAATAAATTGAACATGATAAAGAACAAATTGTGAGATATGTTTCTGCTCACTGGAATGATTGCCAGAGAAACTATTCTACAATAAAAAAGGAAATATTATCTATTGTTTTATGCATTACAAAATTTCAAAGTGATCTTTTAAATTAAAAACTTTTACTTAGAATTGATTGCAAAGCTGCAAAACATGTTTTAGAAAAAGATGTCCAAAATATTGCATCAAAACAGATTTTTGCACGATGGCAAGCTATTTTGAGTGTTTTTTATTTTGAGATTGAATTTATTAAAGGTGATTTAAATTCTATTCCAGATTTTCTAACACAAGAATTTTTGCAGAATGGATAATGCCTCCGAGAAGAAAAGACAAGGGCAAAGCCCCTCTTAAAGAGTCTTCTAAAGATGTCACCTCGACACCCTTTAGAGAAAAGCTCATTTCTCTATGCCAATCAAGTCATGGATTGACATGGTCGAGGAGCAAAAAGCCCAATCCAAAGCCACCTCTTCTGAGGAACAGGTAAAAGAATGGATGCAATTTATTTGTAAATCTCCTGAGCTCCAGATCGCTTTACAAATTCAAGCTTTACAAAATCTTTCTTAAACTAAAGCTTTTTCTCAAGTTCCTGAGAAAGAAAAATCTATTTCTAAAGAAATTGTAAAATCTTCTTCTTCTAAAGCTGTTATTTCTCAAGAAAGTTCTTCTTCAAAGATTGTTGTTTCACAACAAAAGCTTTCTCAAAAGTCGGATTAGTTTAGTAAAGCCTTTCACCAAAACATTTTAACAATAGAAGATGGGTTTTACCATACTGATCCATTTCAAGCTCTTTTAAAGTTTTTCCCTAAAGGCTGGTTTTTCAAACCATGGGATTTAACAAAACCCCAGCCTTACTATCAAGCCATTCTTGAGTACACTGAGTCTGTCAAGTTTAAACACTTCTTTCTTAGTGAGTCTCATTCTGAGCCGGCATACTCTACTGCCACAATTTTAAAGGTTCTGAGTCCAAAGCAGTGGGGTGACTTACTCCATAATTTTAAATTTTTCCGTGTAAATTTTGAAACCTGTTTAAACCATTGCCGGTTCTTCTCATATTGGAACTACCAACAGGCTTGGTTTAATACATTCTTCCTACAAAACCCTAAAAAGACCCATTCTTGGTTATTTTTCTTCAATCCAAAAATAACCGTCCAAAGCCTTCCAAATTGGTTCCAACAATGGTGGAACTACTTTGGACCTTGTCCAAAAAATTTTAACACCCAATGCCAAAAATTGTCTGGACCTTTTTAAAAGCACATTATATTTCTTCTGAGTCTGAAAAGAGGTTTCCTCCTTTTCTCTGTTTTTGTACAAATTTCTTTCTTCCATGGGTTTGGATGTGGAACCTTCAGTACCACACTCAAGATGCCCAACCTGTTTTACAAAAAACCTTTAAAGTTAAATGGTGGTCAAAATTTGATGAGAAGACAAAACTTTCTGAGCATATCGTTCAGAATTGGCTCTTGTCAAAATGCCTCCTAAAGCCAAGTATCGAGCAGTCTAAAGCTCAAGCTACATTTCAAGCCCAAAAGTCTCGAGCTCAATATCTGCTCGCCTTGGCCAAATCCAAGGACGATTATTTTAAAATAATGCAACAGCTGCTGGAATCAAGATCTCAGCCTTCTGTTGCGAGCTCACCAGATGAATCCAGCTCGTCAGGTGATGAAGAGCCGTTTATTTCCCTTGGGGATGATAACGAGGATGACTGCTTCGGTATCCTATCTCCAGTAAAGCCCTAAAAATAAATTTTACTTTGTAATATTTGTATCATTGATGTAAAGCAAAGAAAAAAAAAGAAAGAAAGAAAAGAGAAATTTTAGCTTATTTTCCAATTTGTGTAAAATATTAATATTTTGCATGTATTTAATTTCTTTTGTAATTGTAAAAAACCCTAGTGTTAATGTTAAAGCTTGTAAAGATGTATTCAATTGTAATTACTCTTAAAGATCAAGACGCTAGCTTGCTCATGCTCAAGCCAAAGTCTGCTCGAGCTCGAAGTCCTTGCTCTTGCTCGAAGTAAAAGCTTACTCGTGCTCGAGGTTCAAAGTCTGTTAAAGCCTGCTCAAGCTCGAAGTCTCTGCTCATGCTCGAGGTTCAAAGCCTGCTCGAACTCGAAGTTCATATGTGCTCGAGTTTCCAGCAATAAACCCTTATTTGAAGCTACAGGACGTGCCACAGTGTACAGTTCACTGCTATAGGACGCGCTACAGTTTAAAATGAATAGTTAAAAAATTTTGCGTATAAATTCTAGAGGAAGACTGTAGACTCCTTAGAATTCTCTTTTACAATTTCATTCTCTCTTCTTTTCTCTCTCTCTCTCTCTCTCTCAGAAAATGAAAAGAAAACTTTGAGGAAACATTTCCTGTCTTCTGATTTTCATTTTCTTCTTCTTCTATAATTTTCTTTAAAGCTATTAAGCTTCCATTTCTAAATGTAAGCATTTAATTTGAGTTTAATATAAAGCATTTAAAGCATTTAAAGCTCTGTAATTTATTTAAAGTATTTATTTATTTTAAAGTATAGATCTAAGGGTGTATGTTTTAAATTTCAAAGTCTATGCATGTATGTTTTAAATTTCAAAGTCTATGCATGATCTGCAGACTGATCTATATCAAATCTGCCATAAAAACTGTTACTTAACCTCTGAGGCATAGAGACCAGATCTTTACCCTCAGTTGTATTTCTGTTTTCCCTCCTTCCACTCAGAGCACCAGATCTGGGATCTAGATCGTGGTACTATGTTTGAGCTTGTGTTGCCTAGGGTTGCATAGGATTCTGTTTTACAAAATTTTATTTTATTTTATTTTAAAGATTTTATTTTAAAATCAAAACGGTACATCGGCTGGACACCCGATGTGCAGGATCTAGATCTGTACTAAGTCAGATCTGATTTCAAAGTGTAGTTAACTCTACGGTCATCTGGTTTAACGACGCCACGTATCTAACAATTATATAAAGTTTTATTAAAATTGATTTTTTTTATTTTTCTGTCTACACTATCATCCTTCAGTCCTATTTTCTTACTGGTATCAGAGCCAAGAGGAGGATAGTGTTGTATAGTTTAAAGCATCTACGTTAGAGGTCTGTGTAAAGGTTGAACACTTGCAGGAGAGGTGAGTGTTATCTCTGAGTGCTGCAATAGTATTTGGTCGTAAGTCTCTATTAGTTGAAAAGCAGTAAATATATATATATATATATATATATATATACACACACACAAATCTTTAAATGCAGTTGATTTATTTCTTATTTTTTATTTCTTTTAATGTAATTATATTATTAAATTATGTGTTTATTAAAAAAATTAAAGATGTTTGTATGATAAAATAATTATATATAATTTTTTTATAATAAAATATAAATTTTAATATATTAAAAATTATATTTTTTAAATATATGTATGCGCGCGCACGAATAAGATAACGAAAGAGAATTTTGAAAGTGGGGTCCTGAGTCACCGACAACGGGGTGGCTGAGTTGATGCGTGGGGAGTTGTGATTCAAGCATTGAAAAAACATCACTCGTTGGAACATTGGACCTAGCTGCCGACTGCGGCTGAGCTGTACTCGTTCTGTATAAACTTAATCAACAATGTGGCTCTAGACTAAGGTACTGTACTGTGATAACGCGAAGTGTTTGTTCTAAATTCTAATCCGTTTAGCACTGTTTTTGCATATTGAATTAATTTCACACGTCACTTTCATGCATAAGAAGTTACTGATGTTCTTGTTCAAGTATACTTCGTCTATTAATAAAATATTAGGATTCTCTTACAATTTAATAACTCTTTTAACAAAAATATATATAGATAATTAGGAGTTAATAAATAAAAAAATTAAAAAACTAAATTATATTTATACACTATTATTAAAAAATAAAAAATACAAAATTTTTAAAACTTTAAAAGAATTCGATACAAAGCTTGTAAACATATCCTATTTAAAAAAAAAATTACCAAAAATTTAATTAGCTTTTAAAATTATAAATCAACAAGTAGTTTGGATAATTAATCAATAAAATCATTCTTATAATCATTTTTTTCACCTACCTCTTTTGATAATCAATGTCTAAATAAGTTTAATTTTATTACTTTACCCTAATAATATGTGCTATTACATATAATATTTTAGGAATTGATTTTATAACATATATAATCTAATATTTTTAAAAGAAATCTAATCATTTTTAATATCCGACATATAAATAAAATAAATTTGACATCTCGATAAATTTCACAAATATCAAAGACATTATGTTAGGTTAATTGAAAATTAATAATCACACGAATAAAGTAGTATATTATTAATACATTACATACAACATAAATTATGTATAAAATAAAAAAAATTATTGAAACTACAATGATATTTTTGATATTTTAGTATTTTTACTTTATAAGGATAAATTAGTAAAATTAAACATATATCTTTTAAGGTAACCTAGTGATAAAATATTGTTAAAATATCTAAATAAAAAATAAATTTACTTGATTAATTCTTGAAAATTCTTCTTTATTTGTTTTTTTCAAAAATAATGTAAATTTATTGTAAATTATAAAAGTGGGATGGGTTCACAAAAATTATGGGATAGAAATATTGCCACAATAAGAATTATTCTCATGATATTATTTGGAGAAATTAAGCAAATCCTCTAGATATTTTAATATATGTCTAAATCTCTTCGTAGTTATAACAGTATTAATTTTATATATTATTTGATTATATTATCCTTAATCTTGGTGATAATCATAAAATTTAAATATTTTGAGAATACAAATAAAATAAAATGACTATATATAACCTTTAGTTTAATACTGAATTGTAAATTATGGAGAAAAATTAAATGCCAAACTCAGACAATCAACATCTCACACCCCTAAATTCATGAACCAAGAGACGAAAACATAGCAGAACCAAACAAGTTTTTTAATAAAAAAGCTCTTATAATAATACTATAAATGATTATTAAAATAAAAAATTAAAAAACAAAAAAGCAAATTGACAGCCACTTTTAAATTTTATGTTTGCTTTCCATGGTGATATTTTTTGGCGTTAGGGAAAAAAAAAGGGAACGAAAAGCTCTTTTAGGACCCAAACAAATAAATGTCAATCTTTTTTAAGATTTTTTTTTTAAAATAACCAAAGGTGGCACTGGGGAAAAATGCAAGAGCCTCCGTGCAAATTGTTGGTGAAGAAGAAGACGAAAGCTTTAAGAGAGAACTGTTTGGGTAATATCGAGTAAGACACTCCGAGGACAGCCTAGCTCGAGGTCGTCCCAGGTCAAAGCTGGTCAAGGTCGAGAACCAGAGCACTCCTTCCTCGCTCGCAAAGAACGGGTCCCCAGAGCATACATTTCACCGCTCATGAGATTACGTCCACGAGCACAACTGGACAAGACCGTGCCAGGCGGCCAGGCCGTTTTCTCGGAATCTCGGCACACCTTTAATGTCCGACCGGGGTCCCACATGGTGTGGTGGTGATCTCTGTTGTCGGTGGCAGGCACATGCCTCAAGGTGTCATAATTCCTAGCGCACTTGCCGGCATGGTGATCCAGCCACGTGAATCGGGTTAAGGGACGATCAGCTCATCCCTAGGGAATATTCAGCCAATCCGTACTGTCGGAGGGACCTAGATACCACTAACGTGGGGTGGACAGACTGAAAATGGAAAGAGCGGGAAAAATGGAGTATAAAAGGAAACGAAGGGAAACGTTACAAGGGTTGGAAAATCTGATTCAGAAAAAATCCGTAAGTGGATACAGGTTCTTTTCTAATTTCTCTTATCCGAACTTTCCGAAAAACACCATACTTATCCAAAAATGGGGGCGAAATAATACCCTTTCATATTTCCGGTCTCCTTCACTAAGGAGATACCAAAAGAACAACCCGATTCATCGACTTGAGCGTCGGAGGGTTTCGCTGAACACGCCCGGCGACCCGACCTGTTCTACGTGAGTGCAGGATCGGAGATCTCCGATTCAAGAAGAGCAGTGAGCAGGACGAAAGAGGTAATCCCGCTCGAGGCCAGAGCTTATCGCGAGCGAAGGATCGAGGCATTGTTTGAGCCGCGAGCGAAGGTTCGAGCAGATCCCGCTCGAGCTGTTTGGAGGCACTGTTTGAAGGTTTGAGGCACAGTTGAGGTACGCGGGAAAAACTGCATCAACAAGAACTTTTACGGCTTTCTTCTTGTAGTAGGCATTAATTTTCTTGTTGCACTAATTATTTAATACCTGATATTATGTTAACTAATTTTTGTTTATAATTTACAATTTAATATTAAACTAATTTAGTCATTGAGGGTATATAAGTAATTTTGCTTAATTTGTATTATCAAAATATTTAAATTTTATGGTTAATATCAAGATTATGAGTAAAATAGTAAAAATAAATAAAAAAAAAAACTAACAAGTTATAATTACAAAGAAATTCTTATTTTAAAATATGCGGGAAACTTTACTTGATTTCTCCAAACAACAGGTAATCCTCAATTTTTTCTTGAATAAAATAAATATAATCGTATATTTTCAAATCCCTTTATTCAATATCGCACCGTGAGAATACCCTTTTTGGCAATAAATTAAAACGCTTTTAGTTCATAAATAATTTCTAATTTTTGAACCGCCGAAATGTGTTTGAAATTAAGAGAAATCTTTTTTGTTACCGTTAAAAGAAAATAAATTTAACAATTTCTTAAATCCCTTGCCCTGACCCCAACCAGATCAGATTAATAAAAATCAATTAAATCGCGGCTCTTCTTCGCTGTGGACGGACAAAAAAACTTATCCCACAGATTTTATTTTTTTATTAACTTTTGTGTTACAAAATTAATAAATATCCAACGTTGAACCGCAGGGCAACATAATCAACGTTTAGGATATGCTTAAGGACCTTTGGCTCAACAAAACAAGACAAAACTTCAGTTGATAAAACTTTCATGTAGGATTTTGTTTTCACTTCGCCTTACAATTTGAACCAACCGCAGGGGCCTTTAGCCCTAGCTCCTGTTTTTTGGAGAAAACACATCAATGGCTGGTCAGATGACTGCCCTGTTCCACTTAATCTACAAACATATATGCTTATGTGATACCCATGCCATTTCTATTCAACTAGCTTGATTGATAGCCGAAACTCAAAAAACTTCAAAACAAATAGTATATCAGAGCATTGTAACATTTGTTATTATACAAGACAGCTCTGAAGTTGTCGAGAACATCACAACTTCAGTGACGAAAAAATTTGAACAGAACCATATGGTCAGCGTGTATGCAACCTATGAAATAAATGAGTTTCAGTCATGTATGCAAAGATGGCCTTTCCTTTTCGTTTATTTGTTCTGTGGAAACCTATGAATGCGGACCAAAATGTGCCCCCAACCTCCCCTCAAAACCCCTATTCCAGTTTGGCATTTCAAATTTAGGAGAAACTTTAGTTGTGCTTCTCTTGACAAATCATTTATAAAACCGTGAGTGTGTAACAACAATATTACTGACCGGCTCTCTTCAAATATGCCATTATGCCTAAACCAGCAACTAGCGCAGCCCCAGCTGCAACAGCACTGTATGCGGCAGCCCAAGCATCTTGATGAGCATAATCCAGGCTTTCAGAACCAGAACCTCTTCTCCGTCCACCAGTTCCAGAATAATCTAAATGCAATCTCAATCCCTGAAAAAATTCAGTTGTGTCAGACTTCATCCAAATAAAGCATAGCACTCGTTCCCTGTAAAATTCTAATCCATTCTGGTTGGGTTTTGAAATGCTATAAAGGCTAAGGAAAAAAAATCTTTCTGTCTCAAGACTAATTTATAGTGCCACCAAACTCCCATATTCCACAGGAAGCCATTATTCAGATTCACTAAAAAATATGCTAGGTTTTCAATTGCGAAATGAGTATTAAGCACTAAGAACCAATTGACACCCACCTTCCAACCTGCTGATCTTGCATGGTCCACTGCTGCTGCAAGATCACTGTCTGATGCCAGAACAACTTTGTCATGGTCTTCATCTTCATACTACATAGTGTGAGCTAACGGTAAGCATACTATTGTGAAAAAGGCCAAATTAGGAATGCAAGAAAGAACAGACTAAAGTTGTACCAAAATTATAGGCAGGTTGTTACGGTCAATGTCATCCCCTACCCTCTGAAGGATTGCAGTTATCAACTCTGTCAAAGTACGAGTATCTGCATTCAGAATCAAAATGCACTATCTCAATCAATTCCCAATTCAGCGCACATTATTATATCAAAAGAAGAGCAATCTATTCAGAATTACATGACTCAAATTAAAGATTTCAGAAACAAGAATTTACACCTACTGAAATGCACCTTTCTTTCTACACAACTACAGTCAGTTTATTTAATGTGGATGTCTGCAAATTTTTTTTTAATTTTCTCTAAATGTGGATATCCACATGAGATAGTTCTTGTATACATATAGATAAATTCTCAGGTCCAGGTGTTCAGAATTTAAGTTTCACCCAGACCAGAGAATATTGATTGCCGATTACATCCACGGTTGACAAAATGTCTTACTATAAAAAAGGCCAGACAGCTTTGTAATCAAAGCTATCCTCCAGAAAGGCCTGCACACTTCAGACTTTTACTCAATATCTTCACTCACTCATTTCTTCTGACAAATAACATGTAATTCTTACATCAGCTCTTTCTCTCTCACCCTCGCCAGCCTCACTCTCATCGAATTTGAGAAAAGTTTTCAGCATCTTGTAAAGTTTCTTAAAAAATGATTATGAATGTTGAGTCCATAATTAGACACTCCAGTCAAGAAATAAAGAGCTATTACTATTTTAGGGATAAGATGACATGCATCAAGGATGGGGCTACAATAAAATGAGGCGATTTGGAAAAAGAAATATATGGTAACAAGTCATGCCCAGTCAGTTCATTAAGTAGTTGATAACTTGGTTGTATTATTGAGAAATTCTCTCAAAAAGGTGTAGAGATCTCCTTCATATGATATAATAGAGCTAGTGGTGATTTTCTTGTCTGTATCATAAGCACTATAGATAATTAAGATTGATCCAAATTCATGGTTTACAAAGGCTTTGGCTTGGTGCAATTCAAACAAAATTGCCGAAATGCAAGAAGATTGAAAATAAATAAATAAATGAAGAAAAGACTCTGCTGAATGACAGTTATCACACGGTTGCCTAACCCTAGTTCTTTTACTTTTATAAAAGTAATTCAATCAACCATGGATGTAATCTAATGGTCCATGTCCTCAGGTCCAGATGAAAGTTAAATTCTGGAAGACACATATATAAAATTGATTAACAATTTAACTCTATAAGTCCCATCACCCAAATTTCCACAAGTCAGTTAGCACCAGTTATAGATATTTTTTGGGGGTGCGGTGGTTCAAATCATGAATTTGAATGGGCACCACATGTCAAATGCTAGACTAGATATTCATAATTTGTGACTTCTATAAAATTCAGAAGAAGGAGCATACCACAAGTAAATCTATGCATTAGGCCCTTTTTATCTTGGACTTTGAACGTGAAAGCACTCGGTATCCCTGGTGAAGGTGAAGGATAGGAAAGATATCTTGCTGTTTCTGCTCCTTCAGAAGCATATTTCAAGGAACCTTCACTGTAAGTTTACAAATAGTAGGTAAATGATAGTCAGATAAAATACAATTATATCAACATTGAAGCATCAAGTGTAAAACCTTCGATCGTCTTCCTCGTCATCATTAGGACTCAAGGCCATGGCTGAGTCCCAAAACTTCTGCATCATTGTGCTTGCTGCCTCATTATTTGATCCAGCAGTATTTCCTACCTAGTTACCAAAGGAAATTTCAGATCATATTCTTCACCGTGAAGATCTAAGGAAGGACTCACGTAAAAAGATATATGCAATGACAATAAATTTAATATCCAGACATGTAATCTTCAAGCTATTCCAACAGGTGCTTAGTAATTCGTACACGTGATTCAAAATCAATAAAAAAAATCATTTACGAACCGAATACTACTTTTTGCAATATTTCAAACAAAGATAAGTGAAAAAGGGTTGAGATTTAATTGAATCAATTATAAACAACCAAACTATGACTGATGCTTCCTCAATAGGACTTGCACCCTTGTACTAATCCAATTAATAAAAACTGGAGATCAGTAAGTGCTCCTATATAAAGGTTACGTATCTAAAGCTGATTACTTACACCAAGTGAACACGTTAGGCTTTTTCATACAACAGATTGAAATGTAAAAAAATTGCACAGAAAATTGTGCAGCTAACATGGATATGAACTTGACTTACAGTAGCCACAGCAGCATGAGTGATATGGATTACATCAACCACAGCAACAACATCTCCATCTGCAAAATTCCATAAATATTCATCAGATTATGGTGTATTAAATATTACCTTTTGCTGTAACAAGTAATATGCATATCACCTCTATCTACTACAGGAAGGTGCAAAAATTTCCCATCATGCATGATATGCAGAGCATCCACTATTGGCGTGTCAATGGTTGCACATTCCGGATTAGGAGTCATGACCTGTACATCAAATAAATAAGACAACACTTATAAATCAAACACTTATTAATTTTATCAGGGAATAGATGTCCTCCAGAAACACCAAGATGTCCCTTGAAATAAGCGAAATGACGAGTTATAGCAGGTAAAATGGCCAACCACAAATATTGAGAGATTAGATTTTTGACATCCAAAAGAGACAAGTACCTTCTCCACAAGAGTTGAATCGGGGGGAAGGTTTTGTGATATTACCCGCATCAAGATGTCCTTCGAACTGCCAAATTAAAAGGCAAAAAGTCACAATCTCAATTAATACTTGCAATAAAAATGAAGAAGTTGAATTTTCAGATTTCAATTGTTTAGTTTAAGTGAAGTAGAATTGATCAATGATACTGACGTTAAAATGCCCCGGGGTTTGTTCTCAACTGTTACAACAGCAGAACTCAATCGAAGTTCAAGCATCTTTTTCGTTGCCATCAAAACTGTATCAGTTGGTGAAATTGTTACAACCCTGAACAATGTTAAAATGGTTAAATAAGCAACTTATCATATCTTATTTTTATTATTAAGCAAAGAGACATAAAACAGCCCATAGATATTTAAAAAGAAGATATTACCTACTTTGATTTCTCTGGAATGATTGTAGACAGCGAGGGTCTGAACATTCGCTCTCGAAGAGTTTCAATAAATGTATTGGGACCTGAATATGCCCAAAATGGCATGAAATAAGGATTACTCTTCAATTACGTGGTAGATATTGTTATAAACTGAAAAAAAAACAATGAAGGTATTCTAAGTAGTCGAACAAAAAACTCTCCACCCACCTGAGATGGATGTACCCCAATGCTTTTCAACACCTTCTACAGCAGCAGCAATAGCCTTTCCTTTTTCAGCTGCCCTTTCCATACGGGCAATAGCATCATATAAACACTTTGCTATATCAAGTAAAGCAATGACCTCTCCATTTTCCACAACAGGCAAATGTCTGAATTTTCCTGTGTAGAAAAAGATATCACGAATGAATTCAAAAGAAGAATATGAAATAATATATCAGATTTATGAGTAAATATGATTCTTAGATTTTCACCAACCTTGCACCATCTTTTGGAGGGCTTCCACAGCAAGAGTGTCAGAGAGCACAAATGTTGGGTTCCTGGTCATAACCTTGGAAACAGGTGTCTCTTCGAGATTAAGCTCACGAGCAATAACTCTTGTTGCTATGTCCTTCATCCACCAAAGTGAATGAACAAATCAATCACACAGCAGCCATTAAACTCCAGGTAAAGGGGAAACAAAAAATTCCCCTTTTCTTTGTTAATGGCAAGAGCCAAATGAGATTCATAGTCATACCTTGTCTGTAAGAATTCCACAAAGTAGTGCATTGGAGTCAGTTAGCAACAACGCATCTACTCTACGAGAAGCCATGCGACGACATGCCTCCTGAACAGTTGTGCTTTCAGGCACAGTAAGGGCCTTTGACAGTCGCAATCGCTTAACAGTGCGTTCTCCAGCCAATCCCCTGTTGCAAAAGCAAGTGGAAATGAAGAAGATACTGAGATTACAATTCCAATGCAGGAAATCGCAAATGAGTCTTCCAACTAATCACTTATTTTATCAAGTCTAGACTCAATTGGTATGTTCAAACTTTGAACATTCGTGTCATTGTCCTTCACCAATGGTCTGAAAGTTTAATCAAGTATCTCATAAAACATATGGATTTCAACATTGGAAAGCCAAAAGAAATGCCATTATCATCAAGTCTAATATTTGAAATTAGATGGAAAAAAGCCGGCAATAGCAGAACAACACTTTGTCATTTTTCCACCAAAATTTCACTGGCAAGCAAGCAAAATCTGAATTTGCAGCATAAAATGAAAGCAAAACACAACGGCATATGACTGACTAACCAATGATAAAATATGAAATATTTAAACCTTTGACTTTCTATTATATACGAAATACTTCAAACAATCATGCCTCAAAGAAACATACAAAAGCCAAAAAACTGACAGGCGACAGCGCCAAGGGAAATTATAAATTAGACGCTAAAACAGGAAGCAATGAATTAAAAACACAGCACGATAAAAGAAACGGAATATGTAGAAAAAAATAGATCATACATAGAACGGGAAACTGAAAACGATTTTCGCAAGTCTGGGCCTCCATTCTCAGCTTTCTTCTTCCCGGTCAACGACGAGCTCGTCATCGACAGGCTTTTCCTTGAAGAGCCGCCTTGACCAGCCATTCTCTCTCCTTCTCCAAAACACTATAACAGAACCGAAGCATCATTTCGAATTATATTGCTGTCATTTAAAAATTCAAAATAATAATTGAAAAAAACCAAACCTCCGTTTGATTGCTGACAAAACTCCTGAGGTCGATACCGACGTCAAAGAAATTAATCAGAAGGTAGAAGCTTCTAAATTAAGCAGTCCTGTCATGATCGAAATTAGTAAACTACCGGCGATTCTTTGGACTTTGAGAAGGTGAGTTGATTGAGATTGGTAAGGAAAAGGGAGAAAGGACAGGATGGACGAAATTTTCCGGGAAAATGGAACAAAAGCGGCCGGAGTGGTGGATTTTCCCGGGAGAATGAACCGACCGGAGAGGTAAGCGAAAAAGGAGAGCGAACGGGAACACGAAACCCTAAGAAATGGGAGGATGTGAAACGTCTTTTCCCCGATTGGAGGACGGACCAATAAGATTCTTGCACGTCAACGATTTTAACGGTTTTTCTGCCTTTTTGCCTGGGTATTTTTTGAGGCGTAAAATATTCCTTCGGATATTTAAACATTTGGAATTTCGAAATGTCAAAATAATCTTTGAAATTACACATTTAGCCTTCGGAGTGCTATCAAGTCAATTTTGATATGACTATGAGTTACATGATTCACACTATTTAGATTAATCGCGGTGTTTGGGTAATATCGGACAGGCCCCTCGAAACCCTTCCAGCTCGAGTAAGACACCCCGAGGACAACCTAGCTCGAGCAGCTCCCTAGGTCAAAGCTGGTCAAGGTCGAGAGCTAAGCACTCCTTAGCAAGCTCGAGGTCGTCCCAGGTCAAAACTAGTCAGGTCGAGGCAGAGCACTCCTTTCCTGTCTCATAAGAGCGGGTCCCGAGGCACACCTTTCCCTGTCATGAGATTACGTCCACGAGCATAGCTGGACAAGACCAGGCCAGTTTTCTCGGAATCCGAGCACACTTTTAATGTCGACTGGGGTCCCACGTGGTGTGGTGGTGATCTCATTGCTTAGGTGACCGACACATGCCTCAAGTGTCATAATTCCTAGCGCACTTGTCCGGCATGGTGATCGACCACGTAAATCGGGTTAAGGGACGGTAGCTCATCCTAGGGAATATTCCGCCGATCCGGTTGTCGGAGGGACCGGATACTGCTAGCGTGGGGTGGACGATCTGGAAATGGAAAGAGCGGGAAAAATGGAGTATAAAAGGAAGCGAAGGGAGCGTTACGAGAGGTTGGCGGTTCTAATTCGAGAAAGGGTTGGCAACTTTGATTCGAGAAAAGAGGTTGGAAATTCGATTCGAGAAAAGAATCAGTAAGCTTATCTGAGTTCTCCCTTTCTAATTTCTCTTATCTAAACTTTACGAAAAACACCATACTTATCCAAAAGGCGAGATAATACCACTTTCATCTTTCGGTCTCCTTCACTAAGGAGATACCAAAAGACAAACCCGATTCTTGACTTGGCGTCGGAGGGTTTCGTCGAACATGCCTGCGACCCCGACCGGTTTACGTGAGTGCAGGTCAGGAGATCTCAGATTCGAAGAAGATAGCGGAACAGGACGAAGGAGGTAATCCTGCTCGAGATTGATCTTATCGCGAGCAGAAGGATCGAGGTACTATTTGAAGCCGCGAACAGAAGGTTCAAACAGTCCCGCTCGAGCTGTTTGAAGGTTCGAGGCACTGTTGAGGCACGCGGGAAAAACGGCATCAACACGCGGTTTTTATTATATTTTCCGAATGATAATTTACGCACAAGGTTATTTGTAAATGTTATAAAAAATTAATGAATGTTTTCTCAAGGATCGACTGTATGAAAGTTAAAAAGGTCAGATACAGTTCTGCGCAGGGGTGGTATAGTCATTTGAACATGAAATGGAAATGAAATTGTCTTTAATGTACGACTCAAGGAAGGCCAAAGATTTTATGACAGTTGGAGGGATTGGGGGATAATTAAAAAAGATTTGGACAAAGCCGAATATCGGGCACGTGAGTCAATGCCTTCAAGGCTAATGTTTGTGAGATTCGCACGAGCGGCTGTTCCACTCGTGGCCCCACACGATAAGACCCCGCACGATAGCGGTGGAATTTGGGAAATAAATGTTGATCCGCGTAAAAAGATTCTTGTGTTACCGTGTTGGAATTTTTCGGTGGGTTCGTTGTAAGTATGTAATTAATTTTTATATTTAAGAAAATATTTTAAAATATCATGTTATAAATATATTATATTCTTATAGTTTATTTTTTTATAATAATATTCTTACAATAATTTTCTTAAAATTAACATTAAAAATGTTAAGAAATTTGTAATGATTTTTCATATCATCAAACAATACAATTCTAGATTAATATATGTATATATATAGAGAGAGAGAGAGAAAGAGGATAATAAGAAAGGAAAGTAAATCAAATACCTACAAATTAGAGATTAAATCAAATCTTACAAATTAAGATTCGACAATTATCAAGATCTTCTATCTAATGCAATAATATTTTATATTAAAATATAAGTAGGTGTTTTTTCACTCTCCCTTAACATGATAAATAGATATCGTCCATCCCTATCTTATCTACTATACTTTGAAGCACATGGTTACTCAAACCTTTGGTTAATACATCCACTAGCTAGCCACTAGTAGATACAAATAGAGTGCAAATTAGGCCATTATCCAACTTTTTCTTTATGAAATGCAGTCAATTTCAGTGTGCTTAGTACGATCATGTTGAACTAGAATGTGTGCTATATCATAACTGATTTGTTGTCACAATAAAGCTTCATAGGTGCTTCCCAATGAATTTTCAAGTCTTGTAGAACAATTTTCAGCCACAGTAGCTCACAAATCCCCATTGCCATTGCTCTAAACTCAACCTCTGCACTTGATCTAACAACTATATTCTGCTTCTTACTTCTCCAAATCACAAGGTTGCTACCAAGGAAAGTACAATAACCTAATGTTGACCTCCTATCAACAATACACCCTACATAGTTTGCATCAGTATAAGCTTCAAGAGTCAGTCATTCTCATTTCTTAAACAAAATTCCCTTCCTGTTGTTTCCTTCAAATATTGCAAGATCCTGTACACAGCTTGAAGATGAACTTCTTTGGAATTATGCATAAATTGACTTACAACATTGACTAGTGTGAGAAAGATAAATTAGTTTCTTTACAAGCCTTTAATATGTCCCTTTATCCACTGCTGCATTTTCATGAGCTTCGCCAAGTCTATGGTTTTGGTTCTATAGGGCTCTCAGCTAGCTTACACCCTATTTTTTCTATTTCCTTCAATAAATCTAGTATCTACTTTATTTGAGATATGAAGATTCATGCTTTAAGTGGGCAACTTCAATACTAGAAAATACTTCAATCTACCGAGCTTTTTTATCTCAAATTCCTTAATTAAACATTCTTTAAAGCTTCATTTCCTTCCAAATCATTTCCTATTACCACAATGTCACTATATACACCAATAATGCTGTTACTCCCCCTGAAGTTGAATGTTTGACAAACAAAGTATAGTAAGCTTGACTCTGTTTATATCCCATGGCTATCATGACCTTAGCATATCGTGTAAACCAAGCTCTAGAGGATTGTTTCTGATCATACAATGCCTTTTTAAGTCTGCACACTTTGTTTCCTTCTAAATTCAAACCAAAGCCAGGAGGAATTTTCATATAAATCTCTTCATCAAGATCACTATGTAAAAAGGTCTTCTTGACATCAAATTATTGCAGACTTTACCCAAGATTAGTAGCTAAAGATTACAATACTCTCACAATGTTCACTTTGGCAGCTAGGGCAAATGTTTCGAAATCCTCAATCCATAAGTTTGAGTATACCATTTGGCTACCAACCTAACCTTATATCTTTCAAGGGATCCATCTGACTTATATTTAATATTAAACACCCATTTGCAACCTACTGGACTCTTCTCCTTTGGTAACTCCACTAAATCTCATGTGTTATTCTTTTCAAGGGCCTCCATTTCTATTTTCATGGCATTTCTCTACTCTATATGAATTAATGCCTCACATGCTGTCTTAAGAATGATTATGGTGTTTAGATGTATGAGAAAGGTTTTGTGGTTATATGACAACTTATTATAAGACAAAGTAAGATAAATGATATAAAGGATGTTGGGTACATTTTCGAGTTCATTTTCTAATAGCAATAGGAAGATCATCATTATTATCTTTATTAGAACTAGAAATATTTTCTTAAGAATGTACAATATGATTAATTACCTCATTAACAAGGGGTTGGTTCTAATTCTTAGACTTGCATAGGTTAAACAACAGGTGCTTTTATGCTTGAATAAATAGTACTGGGCAAGTAGAACTTTGAACCTGTTTATCCAAACTAAAAAACTTAGGTTCCATAGAAACAGAACTAGAATTTGGAAGACTTTGAGAATCAGTAACTAGAGGAATTTTTATGTTTGTAGATGGGGAAGGAAAATGAGAATCAAGTTCCAGTGACAATAATAATTATTTATCCTTGTCTTCCAAAAGTAATATCTCTTTCTGAAAAAAAAGGTTGGATAAAATATCTTTCTTTTTCAACAAATGTGACATCATCTGATGTGAAAAAACTTTCTTGTCGTAGGATGAAAATATTTGTATATATTTTGGGTTGAGGAATAACTAACAAATAAACATTTAAGTGGTCGTGGATCTAATTTTCCCTCTATTATGAGATTGAATATTAATAAAAGATACACAACATAAAATTTTAAGAATAAGATGATTAGTAATGTGGAAGTCTAGAAAATGTTTTAAAAATACTTGTACAAGACTTTTTAATCCTAGAATTCTAGAAGGCAGCCTATTTATAAGATGGTTGCAGTTAGAACAACCTCTCTCTAATAGTTTTTCAAAATATTTCTCTGAAACAAACAGACCCTGGTAATGGCTAAAAGATTACCATTTGTCCTTTATGCAACCCCATTTTATTAGGGAGTAGTAATACATGATGACTTATGAATTATACCTTCCTTTTAGAAGTATGGTGATAAGGTTTAGTTGAAATAGTCCTTAGCATTATCTTATCTAAACCTTTTGATTCTAACTCTAAATTAATTTTTAACCATGTCATGAAAAATAGAAAAAATGAAACTCACATCAAATTTATTTTTTAGAAGAAATATCCATGACATACGGGTGCAATCATTAATAAATGAGACAAATCAGCAAGCTCCTAAGACATTAGGAATTGTGGAAGTGCCCAAATATTACTATGAATAAGTGCAAAAAGAATAAATGTTCTTTTATTACTAATAGGAAAAAAAGCATGTTTATAAATATCAGAATAAAGGTTTTCTACATCAATTTCTTTAAACAATAATGGAAAAATTACTTTAAGAACAATAAATAAAGGGTACCCAAGATGAAAGTAATAAAGCCAAATTTTGTCTTTATTAGAAATTGAAGACTAGAGAGAAAAGATAGGATAAATAATTTACAGTTCTAATTTGTCCACTTGATTCTTCAAGATAGGAAAGCCCATTTTTCTCTTTAGTATGTCCAATCATCTTTCCTGTAATCTAGTCTCGAAATATGCAGCATGAAGGATAAAAAATCAATTTACAATTCAAATCTTTTGTAAGTTTGTGAATTGACAAAAGGTTAGTAAACAAATTTGGAACATGGAGAACATTTTTAAGTGTGAGAGCTTGATTTATTAAAATATTTCCTTGGCCAACAACTGTTGATAGAGAACCATCAACTGTGGTTATCTTCCTATTGCTCGGACAAGGGTCATAAGAGATAAATTTGTGTGAGGAGTGTGTCATATGATCAGTGGCACTTTAGTTAACAATTTAAGACTTACAGAAAGTTGTACATGAGATATTTAGTGCATATAAAGAAGAAAACTTGCTTTTGAATCCCAAATAACAAGTACCTGTCTCTAGTAGTTTCTCCAGTATTCCTAGCAAACTCTTCAACTTCTTTATTTCGTCATTGTTGAACTTACTATGTTCATAAGAATTACCTTCGTCACCAGATTGTGTGGAGGCCATATGAGCTTGCCTTTGTCCCCTCAGTTGTACATTCTTAATAATTGATTTCTATTTGATATTAAAGGCTTTCTATGAAGTTTCCAACATCTTTCTTAGATGTGTCGAGACTTTTTACAGTAGGTACACCACAAAGATTCCTTATTTGTCACTTTGGACAAATCAGTTTGTCTAGTTTCACCAAAAGGTTAGTAATTTGGGCCAGAGTTCTTTATTACAACATTTCTTGCTATCATGGTTGAGCTCTCCACTAACCATGACTCCTCTTCTATTTTCTTCGCCCTGAATTGTAGCAATGGTCTTATCCAATGATGGTAAGTCTTCCTTCCCAAGTACTTATACTTGAACAGGATCAAACACCCTATTTAGTCCAGCTAAGAATTCATAAATCCTATCTTTTTCAACAAACTTTTTCACCAAGGCAACATCATCACTAAACTTCATTTGAAAACGTTGATAATGGTTCATCTCTTACCACAAAATTTTCAATAAATTAGCATATTCAGTAACAGACCGATCTCCTTATTTAGTTGCAAAAATCTTGGTTTTAATCTCATAAATTTGATCAGCATCACCCACCTTGGAATAGGTTTTTTCAACAACCTCTCATATTTCTTTGGCTGTGGGCAGAAATATACATGTGTCACTAATCTCTAGAACCATTGAACTCCACAGCCATGACATGACTATTAAGTCAGCTTCATCCCATGCATCAAATCTAGGATCTCTTGGTTTGGGTCCAGTACCAAGTAGGTGACTAATCTTGCCTTTTCCTTTTAGAAAGGTTCGAACAAACTCAAACTATTTTAAATAATTTTTTCTAGTCAATCTATGGGTTGTGAGAATGTTATGCAAATCTCTTGTTGATAGAGTATTTATGCTGTCTATATTTCGATTGTCACTCAATTGAATAGAGTTAGGTTCATCAACAATCTCAGATATGATTGTAATTTGAAACTAATATCAAAAAGAGGAAAAATGGTAAAAAAAGAATTCAGCAATACAAGCTAAAAAAAAAAAATCCCCTAAGGAACCTAATAAGGCTTTGATACCATGTTGAGAAATTTTCAATGATTTTTTATATTATCAAATAATACAATTCTAGGTTAATATATACATGCAGAGGACAATAGGAAAGGAAACTAAATCAAATCTTACAAATTAGGAATTAACAACTATCAAAATCTTCTAAGGCAACAATATTTATATTAGAATATAGTTAGATACTTTCCCACAAAAGGTAATATGAAAATGGACACAAATTTTAATATTTTTATTTAAATCTAGGACTAATTTATATAAAATAATTATAATAAATTTGTTGTAAGGATGGTAAACATTGCTTTAAATTAGCTGATATTAATTTATTTATAAATAATTATTAATTAGGTTGTTGCACAAGTACAAAAAATATTAGTTCTTTCCCACTAATTTTTATTGGTTTATTTGTTAATAAATAATTATTAGTAAATTTGTTGATTAAATTTTTTATAGATAATTAATTAATGTCAAGAATAATATTCGAAGGGTATTATTATATAAAACATATACATAAAAACTAAACGAGTACTTAAATCAAAATACAATAATTAAACGAGCATTTATCCGGTTTATTATACTTAACAAATAAATACAAAGGATAAATTGAAGATAGTATTGTTTTATGCTACCGTCTTAAATATTAAATAAACTGCCATCATTCAACTAATCCATTTTATGTACAAAATATCATATAAGTAGGAGTGGCAAAACAAATTCACAAATCAAATTTGTGACGAATCCTAAACAAATTGAATCAAACTTCAATGGATTTGAATTCAATTTGTTTAATTTGTTTACTATATAAATTAAATTAAATAAAAAATCAAAACAATAAATAAAGAATCGAACGGATTCACCTAAATTCATTTACCATCTGATCAATAAAACTGATTCATTACAACTAGATCCAAGCTAAATAGAAATACAATAAAATAACAAGAAGTTGAAAAAACTCAAAGGCGTATGGAAGGATGAAATTGGCAGTCAAAATAGTGACAGGGGTAGCTATTAGAGACCTTGTCACTGCCGTAACCAAGAGAAGTGAAGCTTGCCTGAAGTTTTGGGTAAGAGCATTGATCTAATTTTTTGGGAGTGTTTGGTTCAAGTCTTCAAATTCAAGTGAAAGGGACAGAAACGGAGGAAGGAAAATGAAGAGTGGAGCTAGGGTCAGTTGGTGAGTGATGATGCCTTACTTTCATTTTCTTTTTTGGCTTATTATCATTTCATAATTACAATCCTATCATTATACCTTGCAAATGTTGAAACAATTTTTTTTTTGAAATTTAATGATAAGGAAGTAATTTTATTAAAAAGGCATTTTTTTTTCATTTATAATCCATGTAATAAACAAATTCTAAAATAATAAGTGACTTTAAATTTAGAATCGATTTGTTTTTTTAACGAATCAAATCAAATTCACATATTTATTAAACGAGTCAACTTCTTTCAAACTAAACACATTTAATTCGACTTGAAATCAAATCTAATTAACGAATCTTAACTCAGGTTGCCGCCCCTATATACAGATCATAATATATAGTCTGTGTAATTTTATTCATTCATGCCACCAATCTCAAGCTCTGTACCCTCAGATTAAAAAAATTGAATTGAGTTTTTACTTATTTTATGAGAATTTCAAGTTTGGCTGTCTCTCATATTTAAAATAAACAATTTTTGTTAGTTTATAAGAATTTTAAGTTTGGATCTCTCATTTTTTTAGATAATTTTATTTATTTCCCACAAATTTTATAAGCTGATTATAACCCCATTTTTGCTCTTCAATTGTATAATTTTATATTATAACTTTTTTAATTAATAGTTTTTCCATTACTATCAGGTTGAACTAAAATTTTTATTTTGCTTACTGCTATTTTACTTGGGAACATGTTGTTGCCATAAGGCTTTATAATTATATATGCACCGAGTCAAAGCACATGATTTAATAATGAATTGAACATTAATTATATTAAATTATATAATTTAATAGTGTGTCTACATAATAATTTTATTAAATTATATAATTTAATAGGGTGGCTGTATGAAAATAAATAAGGATGCTGTACCTGAGAGTTTCTAATATATTATGTTCGTAGTAAATTTTGAATAAGAAATGCTTAGGATATGACACGTGTGCAAATATTCCTTATGACCCTAGAGCCCTTAAAAAGATAAAAGAATGAACTGCGAAAGACAAGCACATAACGTGAAGGTCTCAAAAAATGAGCTTCAGCCACCCAAACCGCTTGAAAATTACAGAGGATGTGTTCTGCGATACGCCAAAATCGCCACATATCAGCTTAGGAACTCAATGGAGCTTTACCAATAAGGCCATAACACATCATCATAGCTTGGTACTACCAAGATTATCTCCAAAATATCTTACCGTAGGTCATATGAATTAGATATCATAAATAGTGACTGACACTGATATATACTCTATTATCAATGAAATCAAATACTTTAATGACTAGTGTTAAAAACTATATGTTTATTACGGTGTAAAAATATTATTTTGTGTTTTTATTATAATTTATATTTATATTTATATAATATATTATATTATGAATTATTAATTATATTTTTAAATATTTAATTTTATGTATTTATTAGGTAAAATAATATTTTCACTTAATTTAAGACCGTTTGAAACTCAACTTAAAATATGAAAAAAAAAAAAGGTTGAAATCAAGTGTGCTAAGGTGCAACATATTACTGTTCAAGTCATTAACTTTCACAGTTGATCAATCGCAGATTAGATGCTAAAATGAGCTTACGATAGATATGCACACACTGAATCCATGACCTAATTTTGACCAAATTGCATCTGTTCACAATTCAATGGTCCCGATTGTGCCACAAGGCAAAACTTAGGTTATCATCATTTAAGATCTGCAGCTTTTGTAATTGGATCGGTCTGATCCACCCATTAATTCGTCAAATCTCAACCGTTCTTTGACTGAATCGAACACTTCACATGATGCCACGTGTCTTGATCTACTGGCTGTATGGAGTTTATGACAAGCCGTAAAACACTAGATCATAAATGAATTTTTCTATAAATAGGGTCTCAAATTATGTATTCAAAACACCTTTTCTCTACATCTTTCTTTACTTCTTTTTCTCCAAATTATTCTCCTCTGCTCTTTGTCTTAATTTAGTTATGTTTTAATATTTTGCAAATCTATTTATTTCTTTCAAAATTTCTTCTTCCTCCTTTATTCTCATTTTTTTTGTGTAATATATTTTAGAAGTTTAATAAATAAATATATATATATATAGCTAAATTTCTAAACTAAGGTGAAATGTGAAGCTTAAACAATTTATTATGGAATTAATGTACTCTCAAATAAGTTAGACTATTTTAATTTTAATTACATGTTTATAATATATATTATTCCATTAGTTATTTTCATTTCGTATTAATATGTAAATCTAGATCGACTTTGGATTTATATGATATTTAGATATAATGTTGATACACCAATACGGCTGTGGCACATTATATATTTTATCCCTATATTTATCTATAATTAATTAGTTAATAATTAAGTCATATAATAATTAAATTAGTAAAATTAATATAAAATTTAAATAAAAAAGAGTATTATGACCATAATTTAAATACAAAGAGTGGATCTCGTAATTTTAATACTTTCTAAATTATTAATTGTTTTGTACAATTAATTTTTATTTAATAATTAACTACTAGATTTATAAATTCTTTGTGTTCGACCTTAGACTCACTGAATTATATTATAACTAGACATAATTAGTCACTTACGAGTCGTGTTACTTCTTAACCTAATTGACTTCTTAACCTAATTGGCTTATTTAAAATGAGTAAATTAGGGCTAATGACACACTGTCAACAAGGACAATTCCTCACAGGACAATTGTTCAACGGTAAAATACGTAAGAGCCTCAATAAGAAAGGTCAAATTATTTCTAAATCCTTATCTGAAGAGAAAAACAACCAATGAAGGTCCGTCGCATGTCTAAAATGACACAAAGACACCCTTATGAACACTCTACTTTATAAGATTAAGTTAGTTTCACAAAGGAGATAATTTTTTCACTCACGCAAACACTTAAATCTTCTCTTATTCAAAGGTTTTCCTGAAATTTCTCATCTCCTTAAACCTCTAGCTGGCTTGACAATCGGAATGTGATTGTTGGTTACTGCATGCGTTACCTCTAATAAGTATTTCTTTGATTTTATGTTGATCTCAATCATCATTGTCTTCAGAAAATTGTTTGCAGACAACTCAGTCTCCATCATAACAAAAACTCTCTCTTAAAGTGAACTCTCGTAATATTTTTGAACTAAACCAAAATCAAACCAAAATTATATATATATATATATATATATATATATATATTTGTAAAAATGATGATGTATATTCAAATATAAAAAAAACATATATTTTAATACATTGGAGATTATATTTATTTATCCGTTAATGACATTTTTATTTTATTAAAATGATAAAATCCTCATTAGAGAATAATAATAATAATAATAATATAATAATAATAATAGTTATATATATATATATATGTCAAATTGGGATTTTACTACACTTGATACGGACAAAAGAATATATAATTAAAATTCTTGACGTGATACGGATGCATTTCGCTAGAGGAAAGAAATTAAAAGGACCTTTGCGTGAGAATTTTGTTCTAGCTTGCAATTATCTTATATCTAATAAATGCAGAGACGTTTAGTTTTCTAGTACTTGATGCGTTATCTTCTCCGAAAGAAAAGAATACATACACATAAGTACCAAGTTAGCTCAATACATAAAAAAACCTATTGCTAAATTATCCACGATTAGAAACAAAATTAGTGTTTGCTACTACAATTTTATTCCTAAAACTTGCCGATGGCGGGTCCCATACAGGCCAATGCCGAGTATAATAAGAGCTCCTATAATCATTGTTGATTGAACTCTGCTCATAAGATCGAAGATAGCGAGATAAATATACCAAAAAATTTAAAAAATTAAAGAAAAAAAAGGAACAGTAAATTAAATTGGCAATGAAGGATTGGGCGCCGATTGTAATTGGGATGCTGCTATTTATACTGCTCTCGCCGGGCCTCTTGTTCCAGTTCCCCGGCAACCACCGCCACTTTGAATTCGGCACCTTCGCGACCAACAGCAAGGCCGTACTCGTCCACACTCTCATCTTCTTCGGCATCTACACCATCCTCATTTTGGCCGTTGGCATCCACATCTATATGGGTTAATTACAATTTTTTGGGTGATTGATCTTTAATTTTATTTTATTGAGGTGACTGTTGATCATTGTTGATTCTTTCACTTTAATATGTGACTTCGATTTTCCAATGTAACCTTACAACGTTTGTGTTCAGTGCTAAACGACTCAAGCAGTCAAAGGGAAATGAGTTGACGGAGAAATTGCGTTTCTGTTAATTTTAAAGGATTAATATATAATTGGTAGATATATAAAATTTAATTATATAATTTGTATATGTATTAATTAATTATAAATTTTTAATAAATTTTATAATGCTTTTGCAATAATAAGATATGCTTATCTTTTAAAGCTTATTGCCACGCATATACTATTTAATTACAAGTTTGAGTCAGGGATTGTTTGCCTAAAAGAGTTTAACTGAGAGATTTTTAAAGTAATTTATTTGATTGGTTATTTGAATTTGAATTTTAAGATATGTAAATGACTCAAAATATAGATGAATAATATTTACATATTTTAAATTTTTTATTCTAAATAATTATTATAAAAATATAATATTTATTAATTAGTTATAAAATTAAAATAAATAAATTAATTATTTAATTAATTAATTAATTAATAACGTATTATTTAAAATAATTGTTTAAGATAAAAAATTTAAAATATATAATATTATTAAAATAAATTTGACCTCTGCCAACCTTTTGTCTCTCTGAAAAGAAAATAGTATACATAAATATCATATTAATACAAAATCTTAATCGTGAAAGGAAAGTAATTTATGACCATACGACTCGATCTACTAATATTGATTTTGGTAATCGCATTTAAAAGAAAAATAAAAAATGAAGCTTGAAATTTTAGAGACCAGAACCAGAAGCTCCAACTCGAGTGGGCCAGGCCCACAATGAAACCATCTCACTATGAAACCGACATCAATGCCTAGTGCCTAAAATAGATGAAAATGATGCTTGCAAAAAATTGAAGGAATTGTGAAATTTGTGTTAGCAAGAGAAACAAAAAAAATTGCAAAGCACTCTTTGTATTTTTGGGTAAAAAATTCGAGTGATTTTTTTAGATTTTTTTTCAAAATTTAAGCCGGTGGCAGCACCCGCAGTGCAATAAATATTTGGTTTAGGAGGATCAGTGTGAATTTGGACATTAAATCGATTTTTGATTGAATTAGACATACGTCAGGGGAGGATAGTGAAAATTAACCCAATATAGCAGGTGTCAGTCGCATCACTCATAAATTTGCACACCAATCACACATCCCAAGTAAATCAGAGCCATTGGAGATGGCGACACGTTTCACTATGTAGCAGTTCCCAGTCACCGAGTCACGAGAAGCATCATTATTAAATTGGGAGCACATCGTACATTTGCATTCATCTTCCACCGTCGCTATTCATCCACACATACCCCACCAACTTTCCCAGGTTCTTTAATCTTTACCCAGAAAACTTTTCAGCCTTTTGAAGCACACCCCGTTTCAGTCTCATATTTGGGAAAAGTAAAAGTTAACAATGGCGGACTGGGGACCCGTGGTGATAGCGACGGTTCTGTTCGTGCTGTTAACACCGGGGCTGTTGTTTCAGATTCCAGGCAGAAACAGAGTTGTTGAGTTTGGTAACATGCAGACAAGCGGTGCTTCCATTCTTGTCCACTCTGTCGTCTACTTTGGCCTCATCACCATTTTCCTTATTGCCATTACTGTCCACATCTATACTGGCTGATTAATTTTACCCAGTTTCTTCAGTTTCATGTTGTTTTTATCTATTTATTTTTTAACTTTTTTTTTTGCCCTTTCTCATTGTACTTTAATTTCGTGTGGTGATTATGAACTGATGATGTTTCTGCCTTGATCTCTTCCTCTACCAGATCGGGATTTTGGCAACCAATATGGGTTACTTTAAAATGAAAAATGTTAGATTGATTATTATTCCTCTACCCAGTTTGATTGATCTTCTTTTATCTCGACAAATTATTATTATCTTTATGTAATATGAGAGTTACAATAATTCATCGCCGAAATTTAGGGTAAGATTGAGGTGGTATAATTTTTATGTTTAAGTAAAAATTTATAATTATAAAATAAAAATGAATAATATTATAAAATATAATTTTTAAATAATAATTTTAATAAAATTATTAAAAAAATAATAAGTTTTATATTCAAAAAATTATATTAATATAATTTTTAAATTATAATAATTAATGTTTATTAAATATTTCAGTTGTCATGTTTAAAAGTTACGGTTATACTTCACTTACTCGAGTTCCTGTATCAGTTCTGGGATTTTTTGGTTCGATGGGGTATGATGCAGAAGCTTGAAAATTAAATAGGCAATAACATAAAATCAGAAGAGTTAAAGAGGTCCAAAGATGAGGACTATAATAAATAAATCATAACCTTATATGGGTCATAACGTAAATTTTATAAATTATATAGCTCTTAAAGTAAATAATACATAACATTTCATATCAACTCCTTATTTTTTTCTTGGGCCCTTTCTTTTTAAGCTCAGAATTTATAGATTGTACTTATTTCCCAAGCCCTCAAGCTCCATTTGAATCCCGATCGTAAAAATGTGCATTAGAGACAAACTTTCCTATTGTTTGTGAGGTCGAGATTTCCGAGCAGACAAATTGGACTGGACTACAAATATATAAAATTAAAATCCTAAAATTGTATAATATATCTATAGAATGGTAACAATTTTTTTTTTCTTTTAAAAGAGCGGAGCTAGAGTGCCAAATTGGATTATCACCCTCTCAATATAGGGGTATACTGGTACCCCCTCCTTCTCTATTTAAATTAATAGATACACACATAATTGTTTGAATAATTAATTCTATTTAAATTAATAGATTCACACACCATTGTTTGAATAATTGATACGATTAATGAATGAGTCAAATTTGTATTTCGAGCATGACATACGAGTTTGGCACTATACTGATTTGTCATATGAATTACTGGAACACGTTTGAGGCCTGAGGGAGTTGGCATAACATTTTAGCATGGAGCATGGCCAATGAGCCCAAAAAGCAAAAATGTCCAAAATATGCCCAACCCACAGCTGTTTACTGTTTTGGTAATGGCCGAAAGAAACAGTGTAATTTGGTTGATGTGCCCGGCACAGAAAATAAAGTGGCTTACAACTACAAATCCGTTAATACTCTCTCGTTTTTAATATACGCTTTCAACCGTAATGAATATTTGATAAATTATTAACTTAATTTAAATAATAAGATAAGATATGTATGTATATTTATTGAATAAAAAATCCTTTAGTCTCATATATATATATATATATAGAGGATTGTTTTGGTTCAAGTTAGAAAAATTATTAAATCATACGACTTAATAGTATAATATCATTATTTTATAAAATTATATAATTTAATAATTTTCTCTGATTTTAACCATTTTAAGATCTTGAATTAGAACAATTATATATATATATATATATATATATATATATAGTGTGTGTGTGTGTGAGAAATTATCAATTTGTCATCTAATTTTTATTGACATCTTAATTCACCACCCAAAAATTTTGATAATGCCTCAAACTCATTTAACTTTTTAATTTTTATAATTTTACTACAAAATCATTAAAAGAAATATTTAGTAACTGTTAATTAAAAACTTTAAGAAAATTCAGGCTAAAGAATGGTCCAACCCAGTCCATCATTATCTCTAATTTTCTTAATTGAGTTCTTTTCTAAAATGTGGATCTAAATTTGTTTTCTTTTCTTTGTATTTAAATTGAACTCAATTTTATTCTTAATTTTTTTAATAAGTCATAAATACATACATGTATTCATAAGTATGTACATTCTTACATATATACAGACTCCGTAGATCATTTTCAAAAATATTCTTTGGAGTATGAAAATTCATTTTATATATTTTTTTTCTTTATCTCTCTCATTCTTTTTCATTTTTTTTGTTCATTCTACCTCTAAAAGGTGGTTGAGAAAGCTCTGTATCCGATGGAGATATTCGCTACTAATATATTAACACACAACTTTCCTATTTATTTCTAAGAGTTCATTTAAGATTAATTTTGAAAGACTCAAAAGTGATTTTAAAAAATTAAATGTTAAGTTTGGAATTTGGTAAATTATTTTAGAAATTACTTTTAGCAAAATCACATGAGTAGATTTTGAAAAGAATAGAAAAGTAGCCTTTTAAAATCTGTTTTGAAGAATTACTTTTATAATTAATACAATTTCATATATATTTTATATATTATAAAAATTCAAAATTATATTTATTAATTATGAAATAAAATCATCAATTTTAAAGATATTATTATTATTATTATTACCAATTATATTGAGATAACAAAATAAAAAAATAAAATTAATAATATAAATATGTATATTAGTTATCAATTAATATATGTACATGATAAAAAATATTTTATGTACATGCTTAAAAAAAAATTACTCAACATTACCTACAATTTAGTTCTTTATATTTTTACAGTAGTTTAAAAGTAAGATTTAACATATACATACAAATATTTTTAAAACTTAAAGCACTTTTAAAAATAAATTTCACTAAACTGTTAACTGGTTTTCTTTATAGTAGATATACCTACAGTAGATATACCTACAGCACAACCAATAATCATTATTTTAAAAATTACATTACTACCAAATTGGCCAAAAGTTTTTAAAAGGATGAAATTATTTGCACTTTAAAATTATTTTGAACTCTCTATTAGTATCTAAATTCACCTAATAAATTTAAAAAAATTAAAATTTATTTTGTACACTCTTTAAAATACCAAAAAAAAAAACCTTATTTAAACCAATTAAATTAATTATTTTATTTATTCAAAATACCAATAAAAATATTTAGCACACCCATATAAAAATTTTAAGAAATTTAGCATATACTCACAACATTGAAATCAATTTAAGTTGTAAATAAATTATTTATCACAATTTTAATAAATAATTATTGTTTATTAAAAAATGTGTTTCATATTAAGGAAATGGCACTCATACCTTGAAGATTTACTTAAATGGCTACATAGAGATCCTTAATTTTATAAATAGTCACATTTGACTATTATATCCTTGATTACAACAACGTAATAATTTACTTTAAATAAATTTTTATAATATGTATAAATTAAACTTAAAATAATATAATTCACTATATTATTTTCGCTCCTAAAAGCAAATTTGTGCAATCAAGTAACAAGAAGATGTTCAATATGGTTTGTGGTGCAATTGAGAAAGAAGAAGAAGTTTGGGGTTTAAGATATGTTTAATTTTTAAGTTTTTTGAAACTCAAAAGTTAAAAAGATAGCCATTTTAACAGCTTTTTATTTGAAAAAAAAAAAAATTCAAAACAGTCATGCTTACCTTTAGTAAATCTTTTAAAATATTGATATGCTTCTTGTTCATACATAAATTAATATTGTTTAAAATGTTAGAAATAAAGATTTAGGATTTAAGGAAAAAAAATTATATGTTAAATAATGGGTGTTTGAAATGATTCACAAATTCTCAAAAATTATAAAATTATTATTAATTTACTACTTTATTTCTTTACTGTAGTAATAGTTAAAGCTTACACTAGTTTTACTTTTTTTTTAATATTTTTTTTTATTAAATCAACTTTATTTTTTTTTTTTTTACTTTTCATTATAACAATGTCAATTCTTACTTGTTACTATCATTAAGTTTGTGCTTTTGAGATTTGATAAAAAAATTTCTAATAAATTTAAAATGATACATAACATTTATTTTTAATTCTTACATAATGGGTATTATTCCTTTCAATTTTTTATATTACAATAGGGCTTAATTTGTTAATTTTTAAATAATTTCATTTGTTATATGCAATATTTACTTCACGTATCACAATAAATTTTTGATAAGCCAAGAAGATGAAAGGAAAGAGAATCATGTCAAATAAATAATTGATTAAATTATATTTTTATTAATAAAAATTTTAATTAAAAAAAGAATACAATAAAAAATTTAGTTGGTTTAAATAATTCAACTATTTTATTAAAATTAGAGTGTTTAAAATATCTTTTAAATTACAAATAGTCCCATTCATTTAGTAGCTTGCCCCTCAACTAATTTATAAATAGTAATGGATTGAATGTGATTTAGTCGATCAAACCGTCTATAATGAATTTCTTTATATTGCCATCTTTTCTGATAAATGATCTTTATTTATGTTGGAAAGAAAAAAAAAAGGCAATAAATATTTTCTTTTTCACAATGATATTGAAACAAACGGATGCTCGAAAAGGATAGAAATGGAGTGTGGACAGGTGGGACCACAAGTCAATGTTCATAATCTCTAATTTGCTCGATGGATGCAAGAATTGCCCCCACTCATTATGTCGCTAAAAGCCATAAAGGTGACAATACTACTCACTATTCATTTGTCTAAGAGTTGAAATTTCAACATGATCATTTGTACAGTAGTTGCTTGTTCATCCTTGGACCCAGACAGGGTACATACTTCATTCACAAAATATTGTTCAATTTCGTTCTTTTAAGACCGGTCATTGATTTAACTGATAAAATTTCTTGATTCTTGAACACATTAAAAAATTTTAGGGTTTAAAATCTTGCTCATATATTAGGATTAAAGTTCTAATTTAAGTCATGAGTGAGAACCCTAATTTTGAAGAATGCTTTAAACTAACCCATAAAATATCAATCTTTATCTCCATTATTTCTTGAACTCGTGTTACTGCAGGCGTAAAGTGCATTTACAGTCAGACAGACTACGTACGCTAATACGGGGACATAATCTCATTTAATATCCCACACTCAGGCAACATTTTACAATTTCACTGTGATGAAAACTTTAGGAATTGAAGAAGTGACCACTGCTAGAGAACCCAAGATAAGATTAGTTGAAGACGGTCAAAAACAGATTAGAAGTTCAATGTTGAACGTTTTCATGGTAGGAGCCACCCACGGTGGGGGAACAAATCAACAAACAGCGTCTCCGATCGTGACTTTGCATTATCTGTGGAGCAGGCCGGGCCATATATGGTTTGGCACCTGTCACCAAATTGTCTCAAAAGCCGAACATAGGATCAATTTTTGTTCAAAAAGAATATGATGAAGATTCACAAACTTTTGATTTTTGTAGTCCTTAATTACCCTAACATCCTATTCAATCAATCAATTTTAGGGGACACCTGTCGATCTCCGCTTGGAAGATATCAGAACAATTCTGTAGACTTGTACGCCACTTGTCAATCGCAGGTAAATGTATAGGAAATTTCCCACTAAGTATGTACTATTTGTTTGGGTAATATCGGACGAGTACTCAATGGCCAGAATTTCAAGTAAAGACAGCCAGATGACCTAGCTCGAGCGGTCATACGGTCAAGGTGGTCAAGGTCGAGGAATCGAGGCTGCTCGAGCCCGGCGCTTCGCTCATGAGCTCGAGCCCGGCGCTTCGCTCATAAGCTCGAGGTCGTCCCTCGGGTCAAAGATGGTCAAGGTCGATGGCTAAGCACTCCTTCGCCTGCTCGAGGTCGTCCCTCGGTCGAAGATGGTCAAGGTCGAGGCCAAGACACTCCCTTCACCTTTCATGAAGAGCGGGTCCCAGAGCACACCTCTCACCTTCGCTGAGATTACGATCCACGAGCATGAGTTGGACAAGACCAGGCCAGTCTCCTCCGAATCCGGCACACCTTTTAATGTCGACCGGGGTCCCACGTGGTGTGGTGGTGATCTCTTGTTGCGATTGGTAGGCATATGCCTCAAGGTGTCATAATTCCTAGCGCACTTGCAGGCATGGTGATCAGCCGCGTGAATCGGGTTAAGGGACGGTAGCTCATCCACAGGGAATATTCAGCTAATCCAGTTGTCGGAGGGACCCGGATACCACTAGCGTGGGAGTGGACGACTGGAAATGGAAAGAGCGGGAAAAATGGAGTATAAAAGGAAGCGAAGGGAGCGTTACAAGGTTGGCATTTACAATTCTCGAGGGTTGGATTTTACGATTCACGAGGTTCTTCACTATTCTTACTTCTCTCGACTTTGATTTTACGGAAAAACCATACTCTATCCAAAAGGCGAAATAATACCACTTTCATCTTTCGGTCTCCCTCAGCTAAGGAGATACCAAAAGACAAACCCGAATCTTGACTTGGCGTCGGAGGTTTTCGTAGGAACACGCCGGCGACCACGACCTGTTTTACGTGAGTGCAGGGCCAGGAGATCTCAGATTACGAAGAAGACAGCGGAGCAGGACGAAGGAGGCAATCCTGCTCGAGATCGAGCTTATCGCGAGCGGAAGGATCGAGACCTTTGTTTGAATCCATGACGGAAGGTTCGAGACAGTTCTGCTCGAGCTGTTTGGAGACCTTGTTTGAAGGTTCGAGAGCCTTGTTGAGGCACGCGGGAAAAGCTGCATCAACATCTTTTGGCGCCGTACTGTGGGGATCGGCACAAAAGCTGATTTCTAATACATTAAAGACCACAGCATAGCGATGAGGGAAGCGGTAGAGAGGAGTAAGTCGGAAGAATCGATAACTTTGAGAGAAGTGGCCAATGAGGCCCGAGCAGGGAGATCAGGGAAAGAATGGATCGGATGGAAAAGCGGATCGAAACTCGACCTCCACTGTTACAAGAATTCGGGGAGGGACGGAGAAAAGCATGTAATGATGTCCGGAGTCAGTAGAGGAATGCTCATGTTCGGGAAAATCGCGGAGATGAAGCCCAGACCTGGGGCACCAAGCGTTGCGGTGAGAGAAGAAACAAACATGGACGAAGGGGTCTCGTCGGCATTTGCGGGATCTGACCTGACCTCTCGTGCGGAGGAGTTGGAGGGAGAGGTCTGTGAGTTAGCCTGAGTTGTGGAAGATCTTGGGAGAGCGGAAAGAGTCAGGTGGCGAATAATCTTTGGACAACGAATCTCCACTCTCGCGGAGATCATGGGTGTCACGATCCACGTGACTTCCGCTTCCGGATCTGAAATTTTCGGGAAAAAGTGATCCGTTAGTGCACATAGAACGGTTCAGCGACATGGCGAAGTGCAGGGCTGTCGGCTGACCGAGAGGTCGCGGGGCCTTCCAGCTCGCTCTTGAGGGAAGGCGAGAGAATGGTCGCATGAACTCCACGGGAAGCATCTTGAGCTTTGAGCAGGATGTGCGGGAGTTCGCGAGAACAATTCAGGAGGCGGTGACCCACGAGGATGACATGATGGGTTGTCGGAAGTGAGGCGGAAAGAAGGAGAGTCCTCGGGAGTTTATCAAAGATACCGTAGATCGGTCCTAGATCTTGGTGCGTTCAACCATCCCAAGCTCGAGGAGGATTGAAGGATGGGATCAGGATGGGGAGACCGTGGTATAACCTGCAGAGTCCTTCGATCCGATTCGTATTCGGATGCGTATGAGCGAGTAAAGGCTGGATATGGTAATCGAAGAAGAAAAAGCATGGCGAGAAGTGAGCGGGTTGGTGGAAGCGAAGGAAGGAGAGAGGGCCTGCAGGGGACACGAGCTCCAGGCGGCGAGGCCAGGGCTGCCTGTCTGACCCATATCGGAGAGTTCCCATGCGCGGATGGTCCCGAGCCACCTCGCGGGTCTCAGGTAGGGATCGCGAGAGAATCTGCAGGCGTCATGATGGCCACGCACCCGTGACCGGTAGCCAGCGGACTCAGGCATGAACCACGATCGAGCGGAGCCAGTCCATTGCCACCCTCATGAGAAGCTTCCGAGGGATAGGGCAATCTGAGTGGTGGAGCAGAGCCACACTTACAGAGCGGTATCTGAGGTTGAAGGTATCTCTCGAAGAGATACTTGAGTGGTTGAAGCGAGGCTGCTTGAGCTACCAGCCTAGATGGCCAAGTCGGTGGCAAGCGGGATAAGAGGCGATTCTGCGTTTCCATAGTAACCACGGCCACTCCAGCCTGCAATCTGGTGATTTGAAAAACCGGTGGAGGATACGGTTAGGAGCCGGTACTTGGATGAGTTTGTTGAAGGGGACACCGGTGGTTGAGCGGCGACTGAGGAAGATGGTAGGACTTACGAAATAGACCACGGAACCACCGATCCACGAGGTAATCTCGGGAGGGCCATGATGGCAGGAAGTTCAAATAGGGCCGGAAAAACTCTGCTTAGATATCTGCAGTGGCCGAGAAGTCTGATTCATTGCTCCGGTTGCCAGAAGGCCGAGGTTTGGCGGTGCCAATCATGTGGACGGATGGAGGCGAGGAGGGGTCTTGTGCCCTCACGAGGATGCCACAGTGGTAAAAGCCGGCATGTGAATAAGGAAGTTGATCAGAATCTTGGTTGACTCAGGGAGCTCGGTGGATATTCTCTTGAATCCACACTCGAGGATTTAGGAATAACGGAGGCGAGCCTCGGCGAGCGAGCACTTCGCTTGAAAGGATTCGGGAGGAAGCTAATACCTCTAGGAATCATCAAGCTGGCGTGACCATGGGCTCAAGCCTTTCGAGAAGAACATGATCTTTGGATTTCGTGGTGGTAGATGAAGCCGGCCCGTGCAGGTGATTCTAGGAAGGCAGTTCATGAGGATCGACCAATCGTGCTATCCACCCATTATTTAGCCACTAAGTGTCGAGTAAATGGAATTGTTGGGGTTCGTGAAAGGCGATAAAGGGTGGCGAAGAGGCTGCTGTCAGTAGTGCCAAGGAAACCATCGCGGATAACCTCGCTCGACTCGGGGGAATCGAGGAATGGGCGAGGAGCATCTGGCCAGCTCATCAGACAGACGAGAGATCGAGGCAGTGGAGCGCATGACTCACGAGGAAGTATTTCCAGTGGAGTCTCTTTGTATTGTAAAATGCTAATGTAAGATTTCGTCCCGGGATGGGATATGTAAAAGTATAAATGTATGTAAGAATAAGAAAAGCATTTATAATGTAAGTTCAAAATGAAGACCAGAGCGGATGAACTCCTCGGCCGAAGTCCCAAAGCCTAAATCATTAGGCGGGACGGTTGCAAGCTCGGGTCGATTGAAGACCGAGGCGGGAGTAATATCAAAGAAGCTCCTTGGCGAAGTCCCAAGCCTAAGTCTTAGGCGGGATGGTGCCACGCTTGGGTCAGTGCAGGCCGGCGGGAGTATAATAAGAAGGCGTTTGGGTCGATTAAAGGCCGGCGGGAGAAGTTTAAGAAGAGCTCCTTGGCGAAGTCCCAAAGCCTAAGTCTTAGGCGGGACGGTGCCACGCTTGGGTCAGTGCGAGGCCGGCGGAGTACAACAAGAAGGCGTTTGGGTCGATTGCGAGGCCCGGCGGGAGTAGAGATTCAGAAGGCGTTTGGGTCGATTAAAAGGCCGGCGAGGAGAAGTTTAAGAAGAGCTCCTTGGCGGAAGTCCCAAGCCTAAGTCTTAGGTCGGGACGATGCTGCACTTGGGTCGATTGCGAGGCCGGCGGGAGTAACATCGAGGCAGCTTGGTCAATTGCGGGCCCGGCGGAAGATCCGAAGAATAAGCTCCTTGGCCGAAGTCCCAAGCTTAAGTCTTAGGCGGGACGATTGCCGCTTAGGTCAGTGCGAGGCCCGAGCAAGAGTATAATAAGATGGCGTTTGGGTCGATTAAAAGGCCGGCGGGAGAAGTTTAAGAAGAGCTCCTTGGCGGAAGTCCCAAGCCTAAGTCTTAGGCGGGACGGTGCCAGCTTGGGTCAGTGCAGGCCCGGCGGGAGCAACATCGGAAGGCGCTTGGGTCGATTGCGGGCCCGGCGGAAGATCCGAAGAACTCCTTGGCGGAAGTCCCAAGCCTAAGTCTTGGGCGGGACGGTGCCATGCTTAGGTCAGTGCGAGGCCGGCGGGAGTATAATAAGAAGGCGTTTGGGTCGATTAAAAGGCCGGCGAGGAGAAGTTCAAGAAGAGCTCCTTGGCCACGAGTCCCAAGCCTAAGTCTTAGGCGGGACGGTGCCATGCTTGGGTCAGTGCGAGGCCCGGCGGGAGTATATCACCGGAAGGCGCTTGGGTCAATTGCGGGCCGAGCAGGAGTAGAGACTCGAAGGCGTTTGGGTCGATTAAAAGGCCGGCGGGACAAGTTTAAGAAGAGCTCCTTGGCGGAAGTTCCAAGCCTAAGTCTTGGGAGGGACGGTTGCCACGCTTGGGTCAGTGCGAGGCCGGCGGGAGTATAACAAGAAGGCGTTTGGGTCGATTGCGGGCCGGCGGGAGTAGAGAAGCAAGAAGGCGTTTGGGTCAATTGCGAGGCCGGCGGGAGTAGAGATTCAGAAGGCGTTACGGTCAATTAAAAGGCCGGCGGGAGAAGTTTAAGAAGAGCTCCTTGGCGGAAGTCCCAAAGCCTAAGTCTTAGGCGGGACGGTGCCACGCTTGGGTCAGTGCGAGGCCGGCGGGAGTAACATCGAAGGCGCTTGGGTCGATTGCGGGCCGAGCAAAAGATCCCGAAGAACTCCTTGGCGGAAGTCCCAAAGTCTAAGTCTTAGGTGGGACGGTGCCACGCTTGGGTCAATTGCGGGCCGGCGGGAGTAACTATCGAAGGCAGCTTGGTCGATTGCGGGCCCGGCGGAAGATCCGAAGAACTCCTCGGCGGAAGTCCCAGTGGGACGGTGTCAAACTTAGGTCAATTGCGGACCCGAGCGAAGTTCAGAAGAAATCCTTGGCAATCTAAGGCGAGGTCCCAAGCCTAAGTGGGAGACAAGCAGTGAAACATGGGGAAGCGTAAAAGGCAGCGAGTTCGGCCCATCATTCTCGAGTTTCAGTCTTATCTCGCTTCACTCAAAGACTAGAAGCGGGGGCTGGTGTTTGGGTAATATCGGACGAGGCCCTCGAAGCCCTTCCAGCTCGAGTAAGACACCCGAGGACGACTAGCTCGGCGGTCCTTACGGTCAAGGCTGGTCAAGGTCGAGGAATTGAGGCTGCTCGAGGCCCGGCGCTTCGCCCATGGCTCGAGGTCGTCCCTCGGGTCAAAGATGGTCAAGGTCGATGGCTAAGCACTCCTTCGCCTGCTCGAGGTCGTCCCTCGGGTCAAAGATGGTCAAGGTCGAGGCGAGGCACTCCCTTCGCCTTCATGAAGAGCGGGTCCCAGAGCACACCTCTCCTGCTCGCAGAGATTACGATCCACGAGCATAGGCTGGACAAGACCCGAGCCGTCTCCTCCGAGATCCCGGCACACCTTTTAATGTCGACCGGGGTCCCACATGGTGTGGTGGTGATCTTATTGCAGTGGTGGACACATGCCTCCAGGTGTCATAATTCCTAGCGCACTTGCAGGCATGGTGATCGGCCACGTGAATCGGGTTAAGGGGACAGTAGCTCATCCACAGGGAATATTCCGCTAATCCGGTCGTCGGAGGGACCCAGATACCACTAACGTGGGAGTGGACAGCCTGGAAATGGAAAGAGCGGGAAAAATAGAGTATAAAAGGAAACGAAGGGGAACGTTACAGAGGTTGGCATTTCTAATTCTCAAGGGTTGGATTTTCTGATTCACAGGTTCTTCCTATTCTTACTTCTCTCACTTTGATTTTCTGGAAAAACCATATCTATCCAAAAAGGAGGGGCGAAATAATACCCCTTTCATCTTTCCGGTCTCCCTCACTAAGGGAGATACCAAAAAGACAAACCCGAATACTGACTTGAGCGTCGGAGGGTTTTCGCCGGAACACGCCCGGCGACCCCTGACCCTGTTTTCTGTGAGTACAGGACCGGGAGATCACCGTTCTGAAGAAGACAGCGGAACAGGACGAAGGAGGCAATCCTGCTCGAGATCGAGCTTATCGCGAGCAGAAGGATCGAGGCACTGTTTGAATCCGCGAGCAGAAGGTTCAGACAGTCCTGCTCGAGCTGTTTGGAGGCACTGTTTGAAGGTTCGAGGCACTGTTGAGGCACGCGGGAAAAACTGCATCAACACTATTGACTGTGGTTTCTCATACAATCTTATTTCGCGTGTTTGTTGTAATATCGTATTATCCTCAACTAGGGCAAATTTTTATTCTGCTTCAACTCTATCAATACCTTACACCTATGTTTTTGTTGTACTTTCTCAAGTTTGTAGTAGTTATATGTACTAAATTATGGGTTATTTTTCTTCTGTCTTCAAACATTATACGTAACAAAAAAGTTGGGAACATGATAAATTAAACACTATATAGAAATATAACAAAAAAACTTCAAAAAACTGTAATAAAAACTTGGTGGGAAGTATTAGTGAACTGGAATGTAGTCTTACTCTCTTAAAATAATCTAATTGGTTAAGTATTTTTCAGTTGTAGCTAGATTTTTTTTTAATGATAGCTACATTTTTACAATAAAATAAAACCACTGCTAAAAAAATATTGGGTAATATTAAAAAAAGAAGATATTCGGCCTTAAAAAAAGAAAGAAAGAAAGAAAAGATATTTCATTAAAGATAGAAAGACTTTGTTTCCCCTTATCTTTTTACATCACCTTTTTGGTACTAAACATAGAAAAGTTTATTGTACATGCAAAATATCACATTGTTTTTTGCTTGAATTTTTTTTTTCTTTTGCAAGTCTCGATGTCATATGAGAATTTTATTAACAAAATTGAAAATAGACATCAATGGCTTGACACAAGACATTGATAATAAATGATTTGTCAACTCGATAGTTTCACTTTTTAAACCCACTTAGGAATTCATTTTATTTATTTTTTTAATGTGATTGGGAATGCATTTGAAAAGTTAAAAGTTGCATAATTAATAATTCAGACAAAATAATGTATTTTAAAAAATATTTATTCCACAAATTTAGTTAGGCAAGAAATTAATTTTTTTTCAAAAAAAAAAAGGTGATCCACCAAGATAATTACGGACACTAACAGAATTAATATTTCTCCTTTAACATAGTACGCTAATAAGAAGAGTACAATTATACACTGTCAATCATAGGACCTAATCCTAATGTGAACACACACACGCACATTATATATGTTTTCCCACTCAAATTTATGTCTTGTGTTACCGAGTTTGTAACTTTTTAATGGATTGTGGACGTCTAGATGACATTAGATTTTAATTAGGTGATTCCTTTTGATATTGCAAAAAGTTAAGTGTTGGACAAAGTAAAACGTGTGTTCACAGATTAAGTTTATGCATGTTTATTATGGCCATTTTCAAAATGTCACCATCCTTTAATTTAACATCTTCGTCATCATGCTCTCAGAGGTATGGCTTGGTGGTGTTTTAGCAAGCCATCTCTGTTAGAATCTTGAGAAAGTACGGAGATAATAAAAAATCAATTTTAGCTTTGGGCATCCTATATTTAATAAATTAAATCAAACATAAAAAAAGTCTTCTTTATCCGATTATATTATATTTAGAAGTCAATGGGCATAAGTTAACAAATTTACCACGCATTTACAAAATTCTATCGGCATAACTCAAACTTAAAAGACATACTGATCAAAAATTGAGGATTACCTCAAATTTGTATACTTAGTCCATGATTTTGTCTACTAATATGGGATATTTTTCTTAATTTTTACATCATTAAAGTCCTTATTAACAAAAATAAAAAGGATATATATGATAAAAAATGTAACAATATTTTAGTACCAAATCTGGATGTAACATTGTAAAATTTTGTACTTATAATTATTAAACATATTTAACAACTCTTTATTTGAGTTGGTCAGTCATCTCTTTACCTCAATTTTTATGTCAAGCAAAAATAACACGAGCAAAAGTTCGATTCAATTCTAAATATAATTGAACTGTCAATTTTTTAAGAAATAATAATTCTAACCGAACCAAATTGAATTGGTTCAAAATTTTCAGTTTTAAATCGTAATTTCCTTTATTTTTCTAATTTTTTCAATTTTTTTATTTTGTTCATATAAACCGATCGATTCTTTTAAATTTTAAAAATGTTAGTTAAATTTTTTTTTCGAGGCAAACGGTTTTTTTAACCATCCCTAAGTAGAAGATTTGAGTTTTTCATGTGATTTTTGAGGGTTTATTTATTTACTAAACACAAAAATTAAAGTTGTAAACTGAGCGTGTAATAAAAATGGTAACGCTATATATGTTGTTCCAAACCGTTTGAACAAATATTGTATGTAATAACGATTGGGGGTCAGTCAGCGTAATAATAATGAAAGGAGCAGGATTGGTGGTTTTGGAGAAAGATGGGGCTATCCTTTTATCATATCCTCTTCCCCCACACACCCCCACCCACCAACTAAAAAATAGAAATGGATCGTGAGCTCATATTTGCTTGCATGGGCTTGTTTGCACATATATCCGGTTTTTAGATACTTTTTCAAAAGCAAGAAAGAAAGCAGGAAAGCAATATTTTATTTATAAATCCAAGAGTCTCTTTAACTTTTTATTGTATTTTTGTTTAGAAATGGGGAGAGGGAAGGTGGAGCTGAAGAGAATAGAAAACACAACAAACAGGCAAGTGACTTTCTCAAAGAGGAAAAATGGGATTTTAAAGAAGGCCTTTGAGCTTTCTGTTCTATGTGATGCTGAGATTGCCATAGTCATCTTCTCTCCCTCTGGAAAGGCTTATCATTATGCTAGTGATCATCATACGTCAGTTACCCTTTATCTTACTTAATTAATTGATCTTGATATATATATATATATATATATATATATATATGTATTATATTAATTATTATTTGGACATGTAAATTAATGTTTGTGTTTCTTGTTGAAGCATGGACAAAATCATTGCGAGGTATCGCAGAGAAGTAGGGCGGCTTAATTCAGCTGACCAACGCTCAAGATTGGTGCAGGTATATTATCAATAGTAAAAACCTTTGAATTAACCAAAACAAAACAGAGAGAGCTGTTGATGAAAGAAAAGAACAAGTGAATAACTTAACCCTTTTTCAAAATAAATAGACCATGATGCTGGCTACAGCTTATATTTTAATTTGTTTTCTAAAGCTTCCAGTTTTATTCAACTGAAAACGAACTTGAATTTCTGATTTCGGAAAGCAAAAATTTTTATTGTTGCTTTTTCATAAATCTCTCATTGGTCTCTCTCATCTCAGTGCTGTCACCTTGATTTCACACACACACACACACACATACGTATATGTATATGTAAGCTTGTTCAATTTATCTTCTTTTTCTTTGATTTTGCCGTTTCACAGGATTTTAATTTCTAAGTGAATGACTCCTCTCTCTGTTTTGCTACTGTTTCTCTCTGCTAGTTGCAAAAATATGATTACATTTTGTATATAGATCCATGATGGGAGTCAATTAATTACCCAGTAATTTTGTATTTTAAAAACTTATCTAAAACTTCTTTGTTAATTGTACATCTGATTCCACTAAAATCTACTTAATTATTCTCTATTTTCATTTTCGTATGTCAGATTTGTTTAAGTTTTAAGTTATATAAAATAAAAATACAATTTTATCCTTAAAAAGTTAAATCCTATATTTACAAAAATAAAGAGACATGAATACCTGAAAGTATAATGAATTGGATCATTAGCCCAATCCTAATATTTTATTCTAAAATTTCATCTCTAGTGATGGTATCTTTCAAAACATTATTATATGAACTAGACAGATTAGTCCTAACAAAGAAAAATATGCACTCTCATGACAATGAGGCTTTATACAGCTGATGTTGAGAGCGTTGACTTGTATTGATGACTTAGTGGCTGTTAACTACTTAATTGGTTAAGTTTGACTAACTAGTGTATAAGATTTATTTCAGTTAATTACCAAGCCTCCTCTCTAAAATATTGGAGTTAAAATTTATTTCGTGGCTCTTAACTATTCTCTACGTTCATCTCTATATTATCATTGGACTGCTAATTTTCCTGAGCTCGAGGTTTTTCACATGTTTCTATGTTTCTTATTTGTAATGATCTGATGGATTGCATCCTAAAAAACCTTTAGCTCTCTACATATTGAAGGTAAAAACTCGAATTAATATGCACATGCATTGAAGTCCCATGGTTAATTATGTAGAAAGGTAACGATCGAGGTACAGATCATTAGCTGATGTTTCATTCAATAGTTAAATGAATGCATGGTTTAAAGACTGATGAAATCTTTGTTTCAGTGATAAGGCTAGCATCTGTTTTATATGTGTTTGTATTGTATAAAGGTTTACAAGAGGTGAAATCTCTTGAATTAAAATAAGAGGTCAGATATTCGAATTCCGATCATATACTTGGAGACTCGAGAGGGGCTTTAAAACTCTAGTGGTAGATAATTACTCATGCTTAATTCGTACTCTGATAAATAAATATTTAATTGCTTGTACTTTTTTTCGTCGTTTGCAGTTGTGGAAAAGTGAAATTGAAAAGCTAGAAAGATCAGTGGAGACCATGGAGGCAAGGCTTAGGTATGCTAATTCCACACGCATCCTGACTGTATATATTTATTCTCAAATAAAGGCATTCTCATTTGATTAAAGTAAAAATATTAATAAGATATTAAAACAAATATAAATTTTAATATATTAAAAATTATATTTTTTATATTTTAATGACATTTTTATTTTTAAAAAATAATATATAAAAAAAAGATATCCTTATCAGAAAATAATATATACATATGAAAAGTAAATAGACAACACTGTTATAGAAACCCCTTCGAAGTGAGAATACACACTTTATAAGTTGCGGATGCTCGTTGGCGAGAACCAATATATATATATATATATATATATTCATTTCTTGATTGCCTGTATTAGTATTAATTCTTTTTGGTTTTTGTTACAGGCACTTAGCTGGAGAAGATATATCTTCACTGGGTGTAAAAGACCTAAAAATCCTAGAGCGACAATTAAAGATTGGAGTTGAACGCATTCGCTCTAAAAAGGTATATATCTATTGTGTACGTATATATATATTCTTCAAATATTATTATGAATTGTAAACACAAAATTATATTAATTAATTTTTTTTAACTTTATACATTAATATTGGCTCTGTCTTTTGTTAACATTGAATAATATTTGCTTATCTTTGAGTATGATGACTTGGTATTTTATACTATCAGAGGCGGTTGCTTGCTGAAAGAGTCAATGAGCTCAAAACAAGGGTAAGATATGACATACGTAACCAAAATTTAGCTAGCTAGCTTCATTTGATAAATGCATTATTATTATTATTTTTTTTAATGTGAGGCTATTGCTCAAGAGTACAACTCATAAAATATAAGATTTTTAATTAATATTTATAAATCAAATTATTGTTGGGATTAATATACATTAATTTTTATGAAGTGTTATGAAGTGTTGTCTAGATTTAACCCTTATTAATATTCGAATGACACCAACTCTACTCACATTTAATTTTTATGAAGTGTTATGAAGTGTTGTCTAGATTTTAACCCTTACTAATATTCGAATGACACCAACTCCACTCACATTTAACGAGGGAGAAGATTACCTTTACTTAGTTGTAATATAACTAAGGAAGGACTAAATCCCCTTATAATGCTTTTGTAGGGTGTCGAACAACTACTCTCCCTTGTGAAAGAGCAATTGCTCTAACCACTAGGCCATAGGCTAAGTGGCTGATAAATGCATTATTACTTAATTAATTACAATTTGCTCAAAAATTTGAAAGCTAATTGAAATAGATTATATGTTTCTTCTTTATATGCAGCAACGAGAGCTACAAGAGGAGAACTCTCGTCTTCAGAAGATAGTAAGACTTTAAATTCTATCACCATATATATATATATATATAGTTTATTAGAGTGAGATTAAAATTCGAGACTGATCTATGGTGTTGTAAGTTAGTTAACAACATTGTAAAATTAATTTACAACATTGTAAATTCGTTTCGAACTTTAATCCTGGATTGAAATTTTTTCTATATATATATATATATATACACACACCTTGAATATCATAGTTCGAATGCATCTAATTAATTTTCTCTTTTAATTATTATTTTATTTTATGTACTTTTAGATTAAGGTGTATGATGAAATGACAAAAGCTGAAGAATAATGCTTGTGGTGCATTCCAACAAATTAATAAAGGTAAAATTGCTTTCGTTAAGCCTTGTTACGATAATTTCTAATTTGCTCGTTATAAATTATTAAAATTATTACAAATTTACAATTTGTATATGATATGATACATGAAATATATCTTAAGAGAAATGGATTAACCCAAAAGCTTACGATGATTGGTAAAGACTCAATAATAGTATTTAAGACAAATCTTAACAATCGAAATGTAGACTGTGGCTTGAGACAAAAGCTCGGAGATGTGCCAAAAGATAAGACCCGAAAAGTTGGAAGAAATAATTGAAAGAGTTTAATTGCGTGTAGAGGGAATTGATATTTTGACTCTAATGTCATATTAATTAGAGAATCGATTCACCCAGAAACTTAAACTAGTAGGTAAGAGGTCAAGAATACTATTTAAGATGAGTCTTAGCAATTTCAACCCTCTAAACTCTTACCTTCCTCTGAGGATATGTTCTTACTCTTATACGTTCAATGATTTTGAATATTGCAGGCTGCTTTATGATTCAGAAGTTGGTTAATAATCAAATAATTGTCGTCCACCAGCTATATACAGTAGCTTTGATGATCAGTTACTTGAACTATGATGATGATGATGAGCGATTTAATTATTTGCTTAATTAATATTTTCTAGCTTCGGCTTATTTACCTCAGCTTTGGGAACTTCATAAAATATTCAGCATAATGTTGTGTAATTATAAATCAGCTTTCAACACCTTAATTTGGGAGCAGTGAGTGATTCCTATACTTTGAAAAGCATAGACAAGAACATTTATCTTGATTACTATATAGTTAACTGTGTTGAGTTCTGAATCCTTGTAAGGAATGAATTTGGATATTATTTTAATAATTTTATGTCACGCGTGCATTTATTGCAATGAGGATATGATTTAATTACTTATATTAGCAGTGAATGAATTTAAACTCAGGTGGGCAGCCAAAAATATTAGTTGAATACTCGAGGCAAGCTCGTAGGGGGAACCACTCCTCTTGACTTAGAGCACAGTAACTGAAAATATAGATAGTATATGCATAGAGAAATTTGTGAAATGAATCACACCCAAAAAAAACTGAAGAGAAGTTGTACTGAAATTTGTTTTCGTTATTTCAATAGAACTTCATACTTGTATAACCAGTGAATACATGCACAGTATGTTATGTTATTGAAGTTCTAAAAGAAGAATTCAATTCAGTCACCTCTTTCAAGCCTAAAACGTTCTTGGACATATGAGATATAGCTAGTAGCTCTTGAATCGATGCTTAATTCATCATATGAAGCAGCTGAAGAGGATTGGATTTGGCTGGGCATAATAACATTTCTGCTACTATATTTCACATGAGGTGACGATGGCTTGGCTGCTGCTTGATACAACGTCGCCTTGTTCAATTTGCCGTTGATAAACCCTTTGCGTTCTTCGAGCTGTGACTCCATTTAACTCAATTGGATTTCTGTATGTCTTCAATTCAAAGTGAGTTCTCTTTATATAGTAATTTTCTCAACGACCCTTTTGGTCCAACATTAATATGGGATAAGATAAAATATTTGCACGGGGCTAGCGGTCGTGCAAATAAATATCTTGAAAGATATTTTCATTCTGTATTTGAGCGAAACATACAATACCAAAAGTAATATTCCATGTCCGTAGTCGTTGCTGTGAGAGTTCTTAAACTAGTTTATAATTAATTTATATGCTCTACAAGGTACATTAATTTATTTCTTTATGATAAATATATTTTTTAATCAATAAAATATTTGAGATATTTTTTAAATATTTTAATTGCATAAATATTTTCAATAAGACCTATTTAATTATATTTTATGTATTTATATGATCATCATATGGATTCACAAAAAACATAAGTACAAGTTATCTTATGATTAAATAAATTGAGTTCATAGTTGATAAATAGAGATGGACGCTCTATTTATATTTAGACTGTAGTAAATTCATTGAATGATTTATCTTAATCATATATGAATTTACTGATGTAGTTTGACTATATTGAACTGGATCACATATGAGATTTAATTAATGTTGGAATAATAGTAAGACTTATTAAATTTGATAGGCATTAATTTTATTGGAATCTCAATCTTGAGTTAATTATAGTTTTATGTTTATAATTGTTATTCCATTTGAGTTACCAATAGGCGCGACATGCATTTGTAGTCAAGATTATCCGGCATGCCGGTGGGAACAATTATGAGCAGTGAGATTATAGCTTAACAATATAAAATTTGTATCACACATCTTTTAATGGGTTTTCGGTACTTGATCATAGAATACTCTAGTTAGAGTATGTCAAAATAATTAGTATGTTTGTACAACACATCTCTTAATGGGTTTTCAGTACTTGATTATAGAATGCTCTAGCTAGAGTATGTCAACATAATTGGTATGTTTAAAATGATCATTAGAGAAAGTCAGTAAGTGTCAAAGAACAATATATAATTAAATTGATTGGACAGTTGAGATATCAATTTAATTAGCGATGTGGTACAAAGAATTGTTCAGTAAATAAATCAATATGGCATGCGTTGAATTATTATTCGAGAACACTATCTTAGATATCATACAATTATGGAGGTCAATTCTAATATTTTAGTGGAGTAGATTTGAAATTAAATAATTGGGTTAGCTTAGTTATAGTCTTAATTATTATAGCCATTATTGATGTACCCATATGGTCCTTGGGTTAGCTCATTTAATTAACTGCACCACTATTAGATTAATAAGCAAGATAACTAGTTATTTAGGTTAAAAACCTAAATATATTATTTGGCGGGAGGCTCCATTTAATATACTTATGTATAAGGGGCCTTGTGTTTTTTTGTAAGGCGGTCCCCTATAATTATAACAAGTGTAACGCCAAAATCTTTTGACTTTTTATCTTATTTTAATTTAAATCAATTATTTTGATTTAATAGAATTAAAAAAAAGGACATAGATAAGGAGCTTAGGGTTTTCACTAATATAATATAAAAGGATTTGTTTCTCTATAAAAGAAATAAGAGAAGCCGTCATATACAGATTAAGAAAAGAGAATTTTTATTTTTGACTTTTAGAGAAAAATATTTTTTTGCTAGTTGCTTTCTGTGATGATAAAGGCACCCATATTTTAAGTGAAGATAAAACTTGAGTCATAACCTAAAAGTTCATTATTGACAGATCATGATCTAGCAGGAGAGGTAGTGATATATCGTGACTGAGGAGTCTTAAATACTGCAACGAAAAAGTAAAAGTAAGATTTCTATATTATAGTAATTATATATATTGTACGAGAAAGCGATCCTATTATTTTTGTTAAAAAATAATTTTAAACCAACAATTAGCATTTGAGTGATCTCATATTAATATATAGAATTACCTATGAAATCAATCTCTTGTATTATATCTACCTATGAAATAATCTCTTGTATTATATGTATTAGATGAGTGACACTAATTTTATATATTTCATTATGTAATGAATATATTTAATGAGCATATTAATGGTTGTCTCAATTCATGGTTAGATTTTTCTTTGTATTAATTTTTTAGATTTGTAAAAAGAGAGATGGTTAATTCTCACCATGTTTCTCTCTTGATTATTTATTTCATTGCTCTTAGAATTTTTTTTTAAAGCCATTAACGGTATAAGAATATGAATTCTTGTAAATATTATTTTCTTATAAAATAATATAAAAATCATGAAAAGAAAAAAAAAAGGGTTTTGCGGCAAGAAGCAGCAAAACTATCGACCATAAAATCGTGCTTCTGGAATTGGCAGCGAAAAAAATAGTGTCCTTGTTGATTTTTTTATTAACACCCTATAGTTTAGTAATTTCTATCTTTTGGCATAATATTAAAGATTTTTATATTTAGGTCCAATAGAATGTAATACATTCTGTACGTGGCGGGTGGAAAGAAAAAAAGGGAATTAGGGTTTGAGTTTATATCTTATGGCACCCTATATTTTATTATTTTACAATTCAGTTAAAATATTTAGACTTTTTGTAAAAAAATTCAAATTTATTTATATTGGATCCAAGCCTAATTTTAGTTGTCGATTGGATAATATAAATAGAAATTTGATAAGCCCAATAATAATTATTTGTCCAAATATTAGTCCCAAACTCATTTCAAGTTTTTAAAATTATGTCATATAAATGAAAATTTTGGTAGATCAATAATTAAATTTATTTAGCTCAAGAATTTTTGAAGATAAATTTGAACTGATTTTATTAATTTAATTGCGTTTGGACTTTATAAAAAAAATTATTTTAAAAATAAGACCCAATAGAATTTTATTTAATAGATGCTCAAATTTAAATTTAAAACATTGAATCAAGGATAAATTTAAAAGACCAAAAGTCTCTAGGCCAATAGTATAGACAAGAACAAACACAAGAAAGGAAAATAAAAGGATAAACATTGACTTGAAGCCCAATAGATATTAAGCTTCTAGATTAAGTCAATTTTTTTTTTCTTTTTTTTCTTAGAAAAACTATGAAATGAGATTGTTTAATTGCATTTAATTTTTCTGCTATGTTTGGATGATAATGTGCTATGACAGCATGTTATATAGAATAGGTAGTGTCACTCTATGCATAATAATACATGATATTTATAAATTATATGTATATACTTGCATATTTTTAATAATATTAGATTTCATATAGATAATATTATTTTAGGAAGCATGTAATTAAGAATATCAGATATAATCAATGTATTGTTTAAAAAGGAAAAACCAACTTTAAAATATTGAGTGGGAGAGGAAAAATTTAAGATATATTTTCCTCAGGTTCCATTGTTAGTTCAATAATAAAATTATATATATACTTCGACGTTATGATACAATGATGCTCCTTACAGAAGGTATATATATTAGATATTTTATTTGATGAATTTCATTAAAAATAATATTGAAATATTTTTCAATCTATTGATTACCCTAATGGTAGTTGCATGATTTGAATAATACGTTGATTAAAACAATTGTTAACACTCAATAAACATTGTTAGTAACCTTCCCAACGAAGCTCTGTTAACAAGTTTTGTCCCTAAAAGTTAACAATAATTATTTATCATATTTAGACATGAAAATAAATAATCTAATAGTTAATTGGGTCTTGTAAGTAAAGGCATAACGTTCCCAACAGATAGTCTGCAAAAGCAGTACTAGATTATCATTAAAATAAAATAAAATGCATTTATATTTTTTGCATTTTAGATTTTTTATTGTGAATATTACTTGTTTCAATGTATTTATATAAGTATGTTTTATTTTTTAGAAAATGTCTTCTTTAAGCTCACTCACTACTATTCTGAGTCAAAACAAACTCATTGGCGAGAACTCTATATATTAGAAACAAAATCTATTTATAGTCTTGATTGCTGAAAATTATACATATGTCTTAACCCAGCCATGCCCTCCTGAACCAGTAGATAACGCTAATAGAAATCAGAGGAGGCTTTATGAAAAATGACAAAAAGCAAATGAAATGGTAAAATGCTACATATTAGCCTCGATTTCTAATATTCTGCAGACCAAACATCAAAATATGGAGACAACCACTAAAATTATGCAAAGTCTTCAACAGATGATTGGGCTGAAAGGTATTATGAACTCCAAGATGGGAAAGGGCACAAAAGTTCGTGATTATGTCTTGAAAATAATTGACTATTTAAATGAGGTTGAGATTCAGGATGCACAAATCGATAATAACTTAAAAATTGACATAGTGTTATAATCTCTACATGAAACATTCAAGGAGTTTAAGGTTAATTATAAAATGAATAAAAGAAACATGACCTTAACAGAATTAATGAGTGAATTTCATTCAGCTGAAGACATTTATCTTGCTGAAAAATCTTAAGGAAGTATTAATCTTACTGAAAAAGGTATTTCTTTTAAGCTTAAGCCAAAAGGCAAAGATAAAAAAGAAGAAAACTGAGAATAAGAAACCTACTAAGAAAGATGGCAAGCCAAAAGCCAAGTGCTTTAAGTGTGAACAAAAAGGTCATTAGAAAAAAGATTACCTTAAGATTGTGAAATAAGGTATAGGAAATCTTTTAATCAGAGAGGCTTGTTTTGTTCAAAATCGTATTGCCACTTAGGTCTTGGATTCTGGAGAAAATAATCATATTTATAATTCACTTTTTTGGTTCCAGAAAACTAAGAAACTGAGTGAAAGAAGCGTCAAGCTGCAGTTAGGGACGAGCCAGTTCGTGTTAGTAGAGAAGACTGGATCTGTTTTATTATCTTTAATAATGAGACTTTAGTTTTAAATAATTATCTTTATGTTCCGGACATTAAGATGAATTTAATTTCAGTAGTTTGTTTATCAAAACAAGGGTATACTGTAAACTTTAGTTCTTCCGTTTTTATTTTTAAAAATAATAGACTAATATGTTTTAGTACATTGAAAGATAATTTATATCATTTAAATCCTTTGATCCATTCTATACATGACATAGCGATGGAAAATAATGACCATATGTATTTATCTAAGAAAAGAAAGATTTCTTCCAACTAATGTCACCTTTGACATTTGAGTTTTGGTCATTTAAACATGTAGGATACAGAGAATAATTAAATATGAGCTTATAGGTCTATTGAAAAAATGATAAGTCTATTAAAAAAATGAATCATTTCCACTCTGTGAATCTTATTTAGACGAAAAAGGAATATGTATACTACTTGAAATGGTATATATAGATGCATGTGGTTATGAGTATTTCATCACTTTCACTAATGATTATTAAAGATACGGTTATGTTTATCTAATGCATGATAAGTTTAAAACTCTTGAAAAATTTAAAGAGTATAGAGCTAAGAGAGAAGAGCAATTATATAAGAACATAAAGAAATTTTGATCTGATTGAGGTGGTAAATATCTCCCAGGAGAGTTCAAAGAATATTTGGTTGAAAATGAGATTATATCTCAATTGACAGCTCCAGGAACACCACAACAAAATGATGTAGCTGAAAGAAGAAATATAACTCTTTTAGATATGGTGAGATATATGTTTAGTTATTCTACATTGCCTATCTCATTTTGGGGACTAGTACTATAAACTACAGTATACCTATTAAACTTAGTTCCATTTAAGTTAGTGCCAAAAACTCCAATAGAATTATAGTTAGGTCAAAAACTAAGTTTAAAATATATCCATATTTGGGGTTCACCAGCACATGTGCTAAAACCAAAGGCTGACGAAATATATTCTCATTCTGAGGTTTGTATGTTTGTTGGGTATCCCAAATGAATAAAGGGAAGTCTATTTTATAGTTATTAGGACAGAAAAGTGATTGTGAGTATATATTTCACTTTTTTTGAGAAGATTATATGAATAACTTCAAACTTAAGAGGAAGACAATACTGAAGAGTTATTAGGAGATCATGTTGATACTTAGGTTTCAGTACCTGTTATTCAACAGGGAGAAAAGCGACAACATGAAGATCATAACACTATTCTTGAACGACAACCACCTATAGAATCTTATTGTAGTGGGAGAGTAATTAGATTATCAGCATGGTATATGTTACTAAGAGAAACTTATACAGTTATCTCAAATGGACAAGTACAAGATTCCACTAGCTACAATAAAGCTCTATTAGATGGAGATGTTGAACTATGGAAAATGCTATGGGCCAATAAATAGAATTTATGTATTATAATAAAGTTTGGAAACTTGTAAAGGTACTAAATAATGTAAAACCTATAGGGTGTAAGTGGATCTACAAGAGAAAAAGAGGAGTAGATGGAAAGATATAAGCATTTAAACCAAGATTAGTAGCCAAAGGGTATACTCAGAAAGAAGGGATCGATTATAACAAAACCTCTTTACAAGTTGTTATGCTTAAATCCATCAGAATTCTACTTTTCATTGTTGTAGTGTTGGATTATGAAATTTGGTAAATAAATGTCAAGACTGTGTTTCTTAATGGATATCTTGAAGAAAACATCTATATGCAGCAACTAGATGGGTTCATTAAAAATGGCCAAGAACACATGGTATGTAGATTGCAAAAATCCATTTATAGATTAAAACAAGCATATTGGTCATAGAACATCAGATTTGATCAAACAGTTAAAACATTTAGATTCATATAAAATATTGATAAAACATGTGTGTATAAGAAAATTTAGAGAAAAACTATAGTTTTTCTAGTTATTTATGTAAATGACATTCTATTAATTGGAAACGATATAAGAGTATTGTCATCGATAAAGAATTAGTTGGATAAACAATTAGATATGAAAGACTTAGGAGAGACTGGTTATATTCTTAGTATCAAATTACTTCAAGACCGAAAGAATAAAACTTTAACCTTATCCTAAATTGCTTATATTGATAAGATACTAGCTAGATTTAGCATGAAAATTTTCAATATTGGTTTGTTACTATTCAGATATAGAATTATACTCTCTAAGGATCAGCCGCCTAAGACACCTGAGAAAAGAGAAAAAATGACGCTAGTTTCTTATGTAAAAGCTGTGGGAAGCCTCATGTATGATGTGTTATGTACTAGACCAGACATCTGTTTTGCAATAGGGATGGTCAATAGATATAAATCTAATCCAGGTCCTAAACACTAGATTGCAGTGAAGTATATAATTAAATATCTGAAAAGAACTAAAAATTATATGCTTGTGTATTCTTGTGATGATCTCATTCCAGTAGATAAAATTGATTCTAACTTCATGTCAGATAAATATTTCAGAAAATCAACTTCTAATTATGTGTTTACATTGGAAAGTGGAGCTGTGAGTTAGAGGAGTGTGAAACAAAGTTGTATTGCAGACTCCAGAAAAGAAGTTATATCGTAGACTCCACAACAGAGCATGAATATGTGGCTGCATCTGAAGCTGCTAAAGAAGTTGTTTAGCTCCGTAAGTTCCTACAAGATCTTAAGGTGGTACCTGCAGCAAGTGCACTTTTTAAGTTATTTTGTGATAATAGTGGTATAGTGGCTTAGTCTAAAGAACCAAGAAACCATAAGAAGTAAAAACATATAAAAAGGAAATACTAACTCATAAGAGAAATAATGCAGAGAAGTGATATAGAGGTTGCCCAGATTGCCTCAGAACAAATGGCAGATCTTTTTACAAAGGCCATACCTTAACTTACACTTAGAATGTATGGGCATGCGTGAGTTGTCATATATGCTTTGAGAGATAGTAGGAGATTGTTAGGATTATATGCCCTTTAAAGTATATAATTTATTTATTTATGATAAATACATTTTCTGATTAATAAAAATGCTTGAGACATTTTTCAGACATCTTAATTGTATAAATATTTTGAACAAGGTCCATTTAATCATATTTTATGTATTTATGTAATCATCGTATGGATTCACAAAAGATATAAATACAAGTTATCTTATAATTAAATAAATTGAGTTCGCAGTTGATAAATAGAGTTGGACGTTATGTTTATATTTAGACTGTAGTAAATTCATTGCATGATTTATCTTAATTATGTATGAATTTACTGATGTAATTTGACTATATTGAACTAAATCATATATGAGATTTAAGTAACCTTAGAATAATTATCAGACTTATTAAATCTCATAGGTATTGATTTTATTGGAATCTCAACCTTGAGTTAATTATAGTTTCATGTTTATGATTGTTATTCCATTTAAGTTACTAATAGGTGCAACATATATTTATAGTCAAGATTATCCGGTATCTTGGTGGGAGCAATTATAAGCAGTGAGATTATAGATTAACAATATAGAATTTGTGCAACATATCTCTTGAAGGGTTTTTGGGGTTGATCATAGAATTCTCTGGCTAGAGTGTGTCAACATAATTAGTATGTTGAAAATGATCATTAGAGAAAGCCAGTAAGTGTTAAGGAACAAAATGTAATTAAATTCATTAGACAGTTGAGATATCAATTTAATTTGTGATGTAGTATAAAGAATTGTTCAGTAAAGAAATCAATGTGGCATGAGTCGAATTATTATTCGAGAATGCTATCCTAAATAGCATACAATTATAGAGGTCAATTTTAATATTTTAGTGGAGTAGATTTAGAATTAAATAATCGGGCTACTTTTAGTTACAGGCCTAATTATTGTAGCCATTATTTTATGTACTCATATGATCCTCGGATTAGTTCATTTAATTGACTATACCACTAATAGATTAATAAGAAAAATAATTAGCTATTTGGATTAAAAGCCTAAATATATTATTTAGTAGGAAGTTTCATTTAATATATTTGTGTATAAGGGCATTATATGATTTTTACAAGGTAGTCTTCTATAACTATAATAAGCGTCAAAAGCTTTTGGGATTTTATTTTATTTTAATTTAAATAAATTATTTTGATTTAATAGAATTAAGAAAATGAGATAAATAAAAAGCCTAGGGTTTCCACCAATATAATATAAAATAATTTTTTTTTTACAAAAGAAATAAGAGAAGCCGTAGTATACAGATAAAGAAAAAAGAATTTTTCTCTCTGACTTTGAGAGAAAATATTTTCTTACTAGTTGCTTTTAGTGGTGATAAAGGCGCTCACACGTTAAGTGCAAATAAAACTTGAGTTATAACCTAGAAGATTATTAGTGACAGATCATGATTTACTAGGAGAGGTGGTAATAGATCGTGACTTGCGAATCTTAATTACTACAATGAAAAAGTAAATGTACAATTTATAGATCATAGTAATTCTATATATTATATAAGAAATCGATTATATTATTTCCGCTAAAAAATGATTTTAAACCAACACTTTTAATATTTTTTGGTTTTCTTAATTATTTTTATTGGACTTTAATTTCATCTTAAAATGCGTTTATTAAGCGAGATGAACCTAATGGCTTCTAATTCCATTAGATATGTTACATGCTTTGGACACAATCCGTCATATAATTCTTAATTTTTCAACCAAAAAATGCATATTTTATATTAAGAGAACCCATGCATTTTTTACAAACTAGCTAGTCCACAAATTTCGCTCGACTAGTAATTAATGTTTTCATATGTCTTCCCATTCATTTATTTAGAGTGCCTTTAAAGGATATGAAAGATATGATGCTTCAAAATCCAAAGGAGAAAACAGATAAAAAGTAACTGTGAACATCTGCAATGTAAAATGCTTACCAAAATACAAGAGATATGCCTTAATGAAGGTTAAGTATATTCTTGATTAGTTAAGTTATGGATAAAACAATCACCAGAAACTGGGATGATCGAAGTCAGCAGAGGGATGCACGATCTTATCCATTTGATTGATACTTTGTCATATAAAAGAAAATAGGCTTAATAATTGATTTAGTCATTGGCTTTGGATTTATATTTTAGATGCCTTCTCTTAAAATTAAAGCATTTGCTTTCCGGCTTTGAATTTATATTTTAGATGCCTTCTCTAAAATTAAAGCATTTGCTTTCCGGCTTTGGATTTATATTTTAGATGCCTTCTCTAAAATTAAAGCATTTGCTTTCCTTTATACCCCTAATAATAAATTAAAGCATTTATATGTACGCTTGCTTTATAGACAAATAACTGATGAAACTAGTAAGTGTAAATTCAATGCTGAATAGGGCAGTCAAGTTAATTTTATTAAACTAAACTAAGAAGCATAAACATTTGAAAATTTGAAAAAGAAAAATAGAAATTTAGTTAGCAGAAAAATATACTACTTCCTATTATTTTTAAAAAAAATCTATAAGATTTACATTTGCCATATAACAAGTACTGTGTTAAAGAATATTCTTCAATAATTTAATTCATATATAGACTTTTATTACAATCATGATATACAACAAATCGACATCAACTAATTGAAAAGTATGTATCAGACACTGCATTTTCAGTAGTGGGCATAAAAGATAGAGTCTCTATTGCGCTTTATATATTCTTGAAAACGGGAGGCAATAGGGCTAGGTACGTAGGTAGGTAGAAGATATTATAAGCAGTGTGTGAGGAAATTTTTAATTTTATTAAAAATCTTACAAGTAAAAATATCAAATAAATAATAAATAAAAAATAGATAGAGAATAAAATCAATTACATAATACACGAATTTATGTGAAAAACTTCAATAACAGAGAAAAATCATGATTACTAAAGACGATGAGAGAAAAATTTTTTATATAAAAAATTAGTATAATCACTCTAATATTTTTCCATACACCCAAAACTAGGGTTAGCAAAAGTCTGGGTTGGGTTCGGGTACCTAGGTATTATCATACATGGACTCGGACCTGGCCCGGACTTTTAAAATCCCGGATATGTTAAATCTGGATCTGGTGTTTTTGGACTTTTTAAGCCCCGAATTATATATATATATATATATATATAATTTAAATTTTTATATTTATGAATATATTTTTATTTATTTTATACTTTTTAAATTTATTTTAATAAAATAAAACATGAAATATGAACTTTAAATATTTAAATTTTTAAATATATTGAATAAATGTATAAAAAATGTAATTATTTAAAATAAAATATTTTTTTTATAAAACCTGGGTTCTAGATTTTTCAAGTGATACCCCGATTCAGCTCGAAGTCCGAGCTACGTAATACTCAGGTCTGGGCCGAATCCGAGGCCGGGCGGGTTGGCCACCCCTACCTAAAAACATAATACACCCAATCTCTTTTAATAGATCAACTGATAAGTGCATATTTTCTCTATATTTCATTATTAATTTCTCCATCTTTTTTTTTTTTACTTTTAGTATTAAATATTATAATTATTTTAGTTAATTTTTAATTTCGTTATTTTATTAAATTATATTTTATTATGTTAATTTTTATATTTTATTATTTTATGTATATTATGGAATTAAAGAGAAATTAAATCAGAATATTCGAGAAGAAATCTACTCGAAATAATTAGAAGGAGAAAAAAATAAAGAAATTTAATTGAAACAAATCAAGAAAGATTTGATTTAATTAATTATCATGCATGCATTCACGTGGAGAGCTTGATATAAAGAGTGCATTGTGATTAATTAAGGAAGCAAATATTTTGATATGGCATTAACTTGGAAATTGCATTTGCATGACATTATATATTATGAAAAGTAATTTTGAAAGAAAGGAAATAACCACATTTAATTAAAATGCACATGCATGGCAATTGTGTGAATGGTCTTAAAATACCCACATTCATGTGTTTATTATATAGATCAACATAATATCTTTCTTTACTTAATGCTTCCATTATCTTAAATTTAAAGAGTTTTTATTTTTTTAATTATTTAATGGTTAGAGATTAGGTGAAGAGCTTGTTTTTCCTAATAACACACTAAGGGAAGATAGATATTAACAGAGCTTATTGTTGTCTATAGTTGATAGTTTCAATGAAAATTAATGATGTAATAGATATATATATATATATATTTCTTTACAAAATTGTGCTCAATTTCATATGTGGCAATTCCGCTAAGATCTCTTCGTTAGTTGGGGGAAGAATCTGCACGAATCAGATTTTTTGAGGAACATAACGAGAGAGAATTGGATTTAGTTAGACAATGTGTGGTTGGTAAACAAGGATTGATTTTTTACCAAGGTACGGAATGTATCGTCAAATATTCAATATGATTCCACAAGATCTAGTTTCATATGGAAGGAGAAGGATCTTCTTCGACGGATACCTCTTGTTTCTGTTTAGTCCCCCCCCCCCTTTGGAAAGTTTTTTCTATTTCTACATCTCCTTCTTCCGTTTCTGAGGTTTCTTTCACTTTCAGTTTCTTAGTAAAAATGGGTGAGGGTATTCTGCCTAAATAGTAGATACATGTATATATATATAAGGATCAGGGGATCTACCGTAGGAGAAAGGAGGTGCTGCAAGGGTGTAGTTGGCATAAGAAGCCACGTCCAGGGGATGCACTTCATCTTTGTGAAGAGTGCTCATAAGGGAGTTGAAGCATCGATTTTCAACTAGTCTTGGGGAAGACCTCGTCCGGCTCAAAGGGTTTGGTGGCGGCAAAGGAACATTTGACCAAAGTTTTCATTATTATTATTTTTTTCTCATTTAATTAGAATTTTTACTAAATTATTATTTTCATAGTCTTATTTTATTTAAAATTTATTTAGAATTGATAATAAACTCCATTTATTTATAATTGGTATTTTCTTTAGTAAGATGATGATGATGATTATTATTATAGGTCATTGTTTTAGAATTGATAATAAATAAAACCAGCGTAGTCTCTGTGGTATCGATCCTTACTCACTCTATACTAGTTATTTATATTCATAGTAAGATTTTAAATTTAGTGTAGCCTAACACATTACCAAATTTTTGGTGCCGTTGCCGGGGACTAGCTACTAGTTCATTTATTATCACTCTATTTATTTTATTTATTATTTATTATTTATTCTCTTTATTTATTTATTTACTTCATTTTATTTTAATTAGTTTATATTATGTTTTGTATTCAGACTTTCATGAGTATAAAGGACATTTGATTTAAACTCGAATAGCTTAGATCAACCTCATCACATCCGGAATTCTATTTCGTCATCCACATTCCACTCCAAAAAATAAAGCCAAGTAGTCTAATTTAGACTAACAACACTATGCATTTAAAATTTGAATCCTTAGGTAAACTTCAAACTCAAATCTGGGATAATTTATTTTCTGCCTACTTTTCATGGTCTTGCATAAAAGGATCCCAATAAGCACCTGAAGGAGTTCTATGTGGCGTGCTCTACAATAAAACCAACCGGAGTCTCTGAAGAGCAAGTTAAGGCAATGGCTTTTCATTCTCTTTAGCGGATTCAGCTAAGGAATGACCTTACTATCTTCCTTCTGGTACTATCACTACATGAAATGAGATACATCGGCTATTTTGGAAGAAATACTTCCAAGCATCAAAAGACTGTAACATTTGAAAGGAAATTTGTAGAATCTGGCAATACAATAGAGAGTCATTCTACGACTAGTGGGAATGATTCAAAAAGCTTTATGCTAGCTAACCCCACCATCAAATCAGTGATCAGCTCTTTATTCAATATTTTTACGAGGGTTTAATGTATACGAAAAGGAGTATGATTGATGTTGCTAGTAGAGGAGCACTCATAGATAAGGCACCAGAAGTAGCCTGGTATCTCATTATTAACATGGCTGCTAATTCCCAATAATTTAACACTAAAAGGATCTATTGCCACCATATAAGTGAGTCAATGAGGTAAGTACTTCTTCCCTAGAACAACAAGTTTCAAATCTTACTTCTTTGATGCAACAATTGGCCCCCCTAGAGTAATAGATGAGACTGTGTGCCATATGTTTTATGATTGGGCATGTGACTGATATGTACCCTACTCTCCAAGATGATTCACATGAGCAAGCAATACAGTTGGTGGTTTCCTAGGCCAATCAAGACAAATGTATGACCATAATGTAATTTTTTTCCATAAAGGGTGGAAGGATTATCTTGATCTCAAGTATGGAAACCAATAACAAGGTGTTTCTAAGCGAGTCCAATAACCTTACCAAGTTTAGACACTCTTGTCTCCTCGGAATCAAGGTACATCTCTGGAAGATCCAATAAAATTTCTTCCTACTAACTCTATGTAGTTCTAGTAGACTACCTAGACACAACTCCAACATTTAGAGAATCAAATTAGCCAATTGACCACATCTATAAGTACAGCAAAAGCTAGAATTTTAGGTAAGCTGCATTCTCAACCTGAAATTAATCTTAAGGAGAATAATAGTGCTATGTCTTTGAGAAGTGGAAAGCAATTGGAACCATTATTAGCCTAACCATTAAAAATGTCCACAATATCATCGCACCCTGTGACTAATCCCTCTTCTAAGGCTCCTCATTTAATAAGGGAAGATAATACTCACTCTGCATTACTAGTCGAACCATCTCACCAAGTAAGTAGCCTCTTCACCGTTAGTTAAAAACTTTATCAATCGGCCACTATTTTCTAGTATGTTTAAACAATCCAAAAAAGAGGTAGAACAAAAGGAGATCCTTGAGACCTTTAAAGTAATATTTCTCTACTTGATGTTATTAAACATGTGCTACATTATGCAAAATTTTTAAAAGAATTATGTACCAACAAACAAAAACTAAACGGTAGTGAAAATGTGCATGTGAGGGAGAATATTTCTACTATACTTCAAAGAAAACTCCCTCCTAAATATAAGGATCAAGTACTCTTACTATACTATGCACTATCAAAAATACCAGGTTTGAAAGATGCACGCTAGATTTAGGAGCATCAAATAATGTTATGCCATATTCAATTTATAACTTTTTGAATTTAGGTATATTAGAAGAAACTGGCATAATTATTTCATTAGCTGATAGATCTAATGTTTACCCAAAAGGGGGTTATGGAAGATGTTCTTGTGTAGGTCAATGAATTGGTCTTCTTAATCGATTTCTATATTCTTGAAATAAAGGATGAGTCATTACTTAATCCCACATCCATTTTGCTAGAACGACCATTTTTTAAGACGGCTCGAAGCAAGATTGATGTTCACGGTTAGAGCCTCACAATGAAATTCGATGGTGAAGTGATGCATTTGAATATCTTTAAGGCAATGAGGTATCCTAGTGGTTTACATTCTATTTTTTTCATAGATGATATTAAAACTTTGGTACATAAATACTTTCAGCTATTTATAAAGATAGTTTCGAATTTGCCATAAGTAAAAATCTTAAGAATGAGGGTTCTAAGGAACAAGTAATTTGATGGAGTTGAATGACGAAATAGAGATGGCTGTGGCAATTTTAGATGGGACAGTTTCATTATGCACCAACAAGTATGATGCTTTTTTACCTTAAGTTGCCTTTATCAAACGAGAAACTTTTACCTTCGGTTGTGTAGGCACCTACCTTAGAACTTAAACCACTCTTAGAGCACTTTTAATTTTTTTTTTTTGGGTGAGAATGAAACACTCCCTGTCATCATTGCTAACGCTCTCACTCCAATTCAACAATAAAAGCTGATTAGGGTGCTTTAAGATCATAAGACAAGGATTAGTTGGACCATCGTCGACATCAAAGATATTAGTCCTTTTATGTGTATGCATTAAATTTTTCTAAAGGAATGATCCGCACCCATAAAAGATGAACAACATCGCCTTAATCCACCGATGATGGAAGTCGTAAAAAAGAGATACTTAAGCTTCTTGATGTAGTGATTATTTATCTTTTTTCTAATAGTAAATGGGTAAGTCTTGTACAGGTAGTTCTTAAAAAGTCGGGCATTATTATGGTTAAGAATAAAGAAAAAAAACTTGTGCTGACTACTGTTCAAACTGGATGGAGGGTTTGTATTAACTACCGTAAACTAAATACGGCCACTCGCAATGATCAATTTTCTTTACCATTTATTTATTAAATGCTTGAACGATTAAGTGTTCACTCTCATTACTGTTTTCTTGATGGTTACTTAGGTTATAATCAGATCATTATTACTTTAAAAGTCTAAGAAAAAATGACTTTTACTTATCCCTTTGGCACATTTGCTTGCTGGCACATGCTGTTTGGCCTCTGTAATGTTCCTGCCATATTTCAAAGATGTATTATAAGTATCTTTTCTGATTATGTGGAGAAAAGTATTGAGGTATTTATGAATGACTTTATAGTTTATGGTGATTCTTTTAATCAATGTCTACATAACCTTACTCTTGTACTTAAACAATGCATTGACACTAATCTTATGCTTAATTGAGAAAATTTTTATTTTATGGTTAATCCAGCTATTGTGTTAGGACATGTTATTTCTAAAAGGGGGATTGAAGTTGATAAATCTAAGATATATCTTATTCGATCCTTACCACCTCCCACTAGTGTGAGGGATGTTCGTTTCTTCAAAAGCAATAAGGAACCGGGTTGCCCCCTACAACCCTTACCAGAGAGCTCCCCTGCCGCGGATGATTCCCGTGCCACTCCGCAGGTCTCCAGGCCGGGATCACAGGGAATACAGATGTCGCGACGACCACCCATCCCACAACCAACCACTAAGCAGACCTGCGATGAACCACAACAGAGCAGATCGTCCATTACCACCCCCACCAAGAAGCTTCCCAAGAGATCGGGCAATACAAGTGGTGGAGCAAAGCCCTGCTTACGAGCAATACACAAGGTTGAAGATATCTCTCGAAGAGATACTTCAAGTGGCAGAGGGGCGAGGATTGCTGAGCCCCCCAACGCCGATGGCCAAGTCGGCTGGCAAACAAGACAAGGGACGGTTCTGCCGCTTCCATGGTGACCACGGCCACTCCACATCACAGTGTCGTGATTTGAAGAACCAGGTGGAGGATCTGGTTAGGAATCGGTATTTGGACGAGTTTATTGAAGGAGGACATCCGGTGGTTGAGCAGCAACCTAAGGAAGAGGATCGAACTTATGAAATAGACTTGGAACCACCGGCTACAAGGGTGATCTCAGGAGGGCCCACGATGGAAGGAAATTCGAACAGGGCCCGAAAGAACTATTGCAGATATGCCGCTGCCGGCCAAGAGGTCCTGTTCACTGCCCCCGCTGCCAAAAAAGCCAAGGTTTGGCAGGTGCCCATTATGTGGACGGAGGAAGACGAGGAGAGGGTGCTATACCCCCATGAGGATGTCTTGGTTGTGAAAACGAACATCGCTAATAAGGAAGTTGACCGAATACTAGTTAACTCTGAAAAATCGGTGGATATTCTCTTCAAGTCCACACTCGAGGATTTGGGAATAGCATGTGCGAGCCTCGAGCAGACGAGCACTTCCTTGAAAGGATTCGGGGGAGGGAAGCTGATACCTCTGGGAATCATCAAACTGGCTGTGACCATGGGCTCGAGGCCTTTTAAAAAGAACATGATGTTAGACTTTGTAGTTGTAGATGAAGCCAGCCCATACCAAGCAATACTGGGGAGGCCGTTCATGAGGATCAGCCAGTCCGTACTATCCACCCACTACTTGGCCCTAAAGTATCGAGTTAATGGGGCTGTGGGGGTCGTAAAAGGCAGCCAGAGGGTAGCAAAGAGCTACTACGCTGTGGCAGCCAAAAAAACCATGCAGATAACCTCACTGGACTCGAGGGGGGAGTCAAGAAGTGGAAGACAGGAGCTGGCTGAGGAACTGGAGAAGGTTGAGGAGACGACCCCGAGAAGAAAATCCGGATCGGCTCGGGCATTAGCGAGTAGTTAAAAGAAAAGCTGGTGGAGTGTTTGCGAGCACACGCGGATGTATTCGCATGGACGCATGAGGATATGCCTGGGATTGACCAGAGGTGGCGTGTCACAGGCTGGCAATACGGAAAGATGCTAAGCTAGTGAGGCAGAAGAGGAGATGCGTCAACCAAGAGAGATATGAGGCCATCAACTGCGAGGTGGAGAAGCTGCTGAAAGCAGGATTCATAAGGGAGGTCTCCTACCCCGAATGGATTTCGAACGTAGTGCTGGTAAAGAAGGCAAGTGAGAAATGGAGAATGTGCGTGGACTTCACAGATGTGAACAAAGCTTGCCCTAAAGATAGCTTCCCGTTGCCAAAGATAGACCAACTGGTGGACTCCACGGCGGGGCACGAGCTGCTTAGTTTTATGGATGTATTTTCAGGTTATAACCAAATTCCCATGCACCGATCAGACGAGGAGTGCACAGCCTTCATCACCAATCAGGGACTATACTGCTACAAGGTCATGCCCAGAGGCTAGTGAACAAGGTCTTCAAGCCATTGATTGGTTGAATGATGGAGGTGTACGTGGACGACATGATCACCAAGTCGAAAGATGCGGAGGAGCATGTAAGGCATTTAGAGAAGACCTTTGCACTCTTAAGAAAGTATCGGATGAAGCTAAACCCAGAGAAGTGTGCCTTTGGAGTTGGTTATGGAAAATTCTTAGGCTTCATGGTCAGTCACAGAGGGATCGAGGCCAATCTGGAAAAGATAAAAGTAGTGGTGGAAATGAAGTCCCCCCGTAGCCTCAAGGAGATACAAAGTCTTACCGGTAAATTGGCATCTCTCAACAGGTTCGTATCTCGAGCCACGGATAAATGCCGAGTCTTCTTCCGGGAAATGAAGAAAGGCAGGAAGACAAAGTGGATGCCAGAATGCGAAGCGGCGTTCCAACAGTTGAAAGAATACTTGCGGAAAGCTCCATTATTGTCTATACCTCGAACAGGGGAGGTATTGTTTCTGTACTTAGCTGTGTCCCAATGGGCAACGAGTTTGGTTCTGGTAAGGGAGGAATCAGGGGTGCAGTACCCCGTTTATTACACAAGCAGAGCTTTGCTGGAAGTTGAAACTCGATATCCGCCGATGGAGAAATGGGCACTGGCCCTGGTAACAGTAGCAATGACCGAAGTCGAGGCCTTATTTTCAGGCGCATTCGGTAACGGTTTTAACAAACTAGTAGCTCAGGCAAACTCTGCACAAGCCAGAGACCTCCGGAAGGTTGGTGAAATGGTCGGTGGAGCTCAGTGAATTCGACATCGACTTCCGACCCCGAACGACCATAAAAGCTCGATCCTTAGTCGATTTCGGTGGTCGAGTGTACAAAAGAAATAGAGATGGAGAGCGAGCATCCACTGGACTCCTCGGCCTCAACTAGTGCACGGACGATCCACGGTCGATGGGTCATGCGGGGACGAGGAGCGGGAGTAGAATTGTGCTTCTAGTCCCGAAGGGGTAGAGATGCAGTATGCTGTGAAGCTGGAGTTTGAAGTCATCAACAATCAGGCTGAGTATGAGGATGTAATTGCTGGATTGAAGCTCACCTTAGTAGTAAAGGCAAAAGAAGTGAAGCTTGAGACAGACTCACAACTGGTGGCAAACCATCTCAGCGAAGCTTCCAAGCGAAGGCGAGAAGATGGAGGCTTACCTCGGAAGGTAAGGCAGCTGATTGATAACTTTCGAGCAGTCGAGGTGGAGCAGATCTTGAGGGGGAAGAATTTTTGAGCCGATATGATAGCTCGGATGGCCGCTACCTTCGACCCCAAAATACCAAGGTCCATCCCATTAGAAGTTAAGACTTGTTCGAGCCTCGAGCAGGAAGACGAGGTACTGGGTTTATCGTCGAGCAGCAGCTGGATGGAACCAATTATTTCTTACCTCAAGGAAGGGATGGTGCCTGCAGATAAGAAGTAAGCAAGGAAGTTGAAGCGTAAAGCGGTCAGGTAAACTCTCATCGACGGGGTCTTGTATAGACGAGGATACACTCTCCCTTTGCTGCGGTGTGTAGACCAGGAGGAAGCTGATTATGTCTTCTGAGAGATACACGAAGGAATTTGCGGGAATCATTCTGACGCAAGGTCCTTGGCTTTCGAGGCCTTGAGGCAAGGATACTTTTGGCCCCGCATGCATCAAGATCCTCAAGAGAAGACCAGAAGCTGCAAGAGCTGCCAAAGTTTTGCCAATTACCTGACTCAGCCTCCAGAAAACCTTACAGTGATGAACTCACCATGGCCGTTTGCTCAATGGGGAATTGACTTGATCGGGCCACTGCCAAAGGGGAGAGCATCTTCAACACATGCCGTGGTGGCAATTGATTACTTCACCAAATGGGTAGAAGTGGGAGCCCTGAGTAGTATCACAGAGAGTAAGACTACTGACTTTATTTGGAAAAATATGATTTGCAGATATGGGATTCCCCATGCATTGGTCACTAACAACGGGAGGCAGTTTGACAACAACAAGTTCAGGGACTTCTGCCAAAACCTGGGGATAGAGTTGAAGTTTTGTTCTCCCTCACACCCGCAGGCCAATGGACAAGTGGAGGCCGCGAACAAGACTATAAAACGTCTCCTGAAGACCAGAGACTTGGGGAGCAGAAGGGAGCCTGGGTGGACGAGCTGCCCGGCGTCTTGTGGGCTTATAGAACCACACACAAGACAGCCACAGGAGAAACCCCATTCTCCTTGGCGTTTGGGCATGAGGCAGTTGTTCCTGCTGAAGTAGGAATGAGGAAGCACCGAACTGAGCACTTCAACGAGGAGCAAAAACAACGAGCAGATGTGTGTAGGCTTGGACTTGCTGGAGGAGAAGAGGGAAAGGGTCGTTGCTAGGATCGCAGAATACTAGCAAAAAGTGGCTCGCTATTACAACCAGAATGTGCATCTCCGCCGGTTCCAAGTGGGGGATTGGGTACTCAGAAAAGTCAATTAGAACACAAAGGACCACAGACAAGGTGTGTTAGGGCCGAATTACGAAGGTCCTTAACGAGTCACTCAAATAGCCGGACCAGGAGCATACCGGCCAACCCACCCGGATGGACGAGAAGTCAAGAGGCCATGGAACGCACAACTCTTGGTGAAATACTTCCAGTAAGTTTCCTTGTGTTGTAAGCATTAATGTCAAATTCCTTCCCAAAATGGGGATCTGTAAAAACTTGAATGTGTGTAAAAGTAAGAGAAACATTTGTAATATTAATTCAAGCTGAAGCCAAGAAGCTCGCAAAAAAAAACGCTAAGGCCGAAGTCCTAAAGCCTAGCTTTAGGCGGGACGGTGCCAAGCCTGGCTAATTGCAGGCCCGAGCAGAAGAAGCTCATGAAGACAACGCTAAGGCCAGAAGTCCCAAAGCCTAGCTTTAGGCGGGACGGTGCCAAGCGTGGCCAATTATAGGCCCGAGCAGAAGAAGCTCATGAAGACAACGCTAAGGCCAGAAGTCTGAAAGCCTAGCTTTAAGTGGGACGGTGCCAAGCGAGAGCCAATTGTAGGCTCGAGCAAGAGAAGCTCACAAAGAAGAACGCTAAGGTGGCTAGAAGTCCCAAATCCTAGCTTTAGGCGGGACGGTGCCAAGCGTGGCCAATTACAGGCCCGAGCAGAAGAAGCTCATGAAGACAACGTTAAGGCCAGAAGTCCCAAAGCCTAAATTTAGGTAGGACGGTGCCAAGCAAGAGCCAATTGCAGGCTCGAGCAAGAGAAGCTCGCAAATAAGAACGCTAAGGCTAGAAGTCCCAAAGCCTAGCTTTAGGCGGGACGGTGCCAAGCGTGGCCAATTGTAGGCCCGAGCAGAAGAAGCTCATGAAGACAACGCTAAGGCCAGAAGTCCCAAAGCCTAGCTTTAAGTGGGACGGTGCCAAGTGAGAGCCAATTGCAGGCTCGAGCAAGAGAAGCTCGTAAAGAAGAATGCTAAGGCGGCTAGAAGTCCCAAGTCCTAGCTTTAGGCGGGACGGTGCCAAGCGTGGCCAATTGTAGGCCCAAGCAGAAGAAGCTCATGAAGACAACGCTAAGGCCAGAAGTCCCAAAGCCTAGCTTTAGGCGGGACGGTGCCAAGCGAGAGCCAATTACAGGCTCGAGCAAGAGAAGCTCCAAAAAAGAACGGTAAGGCGAAAAGTCCCAAAGCCTAGCTTTAGGCGGGACGGTGCTGAGCGTGGCCAATTGAAGGTCCGAGCATGTTAAAATCGCGAAGAAAATGCGAACGCTAGAAGTCCCAGAGCCTAGCTTAAGGCGGGACAATGCCAAGCGTGATCCAACCGCTGGCTCGAGCAAGAAAAGCTCGAGGAGAAAACGCAAAAGTTAAAAATAAGGCAATATCAGGCTCGAGCCGAATGGGCCCATAAAATGAACAACTACCGAGTACAAGCCAAACATCGGCTCGATTGGACCGAGCTCATAAGATAAACAGAAAGTTGTCAGCTTAACTCAAGGCAAGGCTTTGCCACACATAAGTCAAAAGATGATACGAGCATAAATAACTTGGGGAAGAAAAATAAAGGCCCAACAGTTGGCAAGTGCATGAAGTCAACCTCGCACATAAATATAAAACGCAATTCTATGCATACGGGAACAGAAACAAGTTACTCAATCTTTACTTTTTATTCATTCATTGAAAAGATTACAAAAGATTACCCAATTTTTCACTTGGCTAGCAGGGGCATCAACAACAGCAACGGGAGGGGCACCATCAGCAGCAGCAGGAGGAGCATCTTCAGCAGCAGCAGGAGAAGTATCATCAGCACCAGCAGGAGGACCATCAGCAGCAGGGGGAGGAACAACTTCTCTGGGTTCAGTGGGGGCCTCGGATAGGGAAGCTTCCGACACTTGGACTGGGATGCCATGGATGCACATGTACTCAGCAACAACCTCGGGGTGTTTCCTGCCCAAGGAAAAGACGAGGCAGTTGTAGCTGAAAGCCACTCCTTCATTGTACTCGGTCGCAAGCTTAGTTTCCAGAAAATCCACCTTTCCTTGGAGGCGAGAAGTTTCCCCCTCCATGGTCTTCTCAAAGGAGAATCTCTGGGTATCCAAGTCCTTCCGAGCCTCGAGTAACTCCTCCCGGACAATGGACAGCTCCCTCTTGAACTGGGTAGCCCTAGAGTCCGACATCGCTGCATTCTCTGCGAAGGTGGAGTTCTCATATTGAAGCTTCATGTTCTCCTCTTTCAACTGCTCAAGACTCTGCTTCAAGCTCTGAATCTCTGCTCTAACTGCTTCTGAGAATCTTCAGTCTTGGTCTTAAATCTGGTGACGATGGCTGCAGACTGAGAAGAGGCGGTGGAGAGCGCCGACCGACTCATCGAGCATCATAAGACTCCAACCCATCCAGGAACTTATCGTTCATCTGCCCGGTAAAATCCTGAACATAAGGTTCTGCACGGCTGGATCGACCCAGCTCCTTCACGTTTTCGGGTCGAGGCCGTGCCGAGGCCGCAGTCCTCGGACGCCTGTGAGAAGGACCTTCCTCTGCTCGCTCTATCTCCCAAGCCGGAGGGAAAGCTCGAATCGGTGGAGGCGGAGCATCTGTATCGGCTCGGGGCCTCTTCGAGCTACTCGCACTTCCGGAGGTCACTGCACGCCTCTGCATCATGTCAAGCACCCCCCTCATCCCTTCCTCTGACACTAGGCCGAACTCAACAAAATTTTGGGTTGTTAACAGCTCCCTACACGAGCTCGCGTTATCAAGTGCTGTGCTGACGTGCACTCAGAGCTCTTCCCCAATCCTTAAAGAGGCACCCCAGGATACTGCAGGAACAACCAGAGCAAAATGGTGAGAACAAACACGAGCAGAATGAACTAAATAAAAATTCGATGGACGGACAAACGACCTGGAGTGCAGAAATACCGTGGAATTGGAGGGATCCCCTCGGAGAGAAGTGCAGAATGTCCCTATTCTCCCCCAACAAAGAAGAATTTACTCTTCCAGTTGCCACCAGAAGTAGGGAGATCAGTTATGGGCTTTTTACCCTTTAGACCGGAGGTGAGGTAATACCACCCAGCATCTTTTGGGCTGCATTTCAGCTGGTAAATGTGCTTTATCTCCTCTACCGAGGGTTCACCTAAGTTACACCACTTCCACAAAAAAAAAAGGCCGGAAAGGACCCTCCACCCATTCGGGTTCAGCTGCCCCGGGGCCAGCCGGAATCTGGACAAAACCCGGGCAAAATAAAGTCTGGAGAGGTAGCCTGATCCCCCATTTGAAGCACTCCAAGTGGAAGGTAGTATACCCTAGAGGAGGACGGCTGGGAATGTCACCCTTATCCGGCACCCGCAAATCCACATTGTCGGGTATATGGTAGATGTGCCTAAGCCTATTCAAGTCCAAGTGTGTGGTTTCACACCTCATGAGATCAATAGGGTACCCCCTACCCTCTGACCTTTGGCTGACCCTCTCCCCCTGATGCGGCCAGGTCTCTGCCATAGGTAACGCCCCCTCCGAACTAGAATCTATCGTCGGGACTATACTAAGGGGTTCTACTTCACTAGAAGAGGAAGATTTCTTAGGTGACATCCTACGGGGTTGTTTGGGGTTTGACATCGTTTCCTAGAGTTACAATCTACCCGAACAAAATTAGAAACCCAGATGAAGGAAGAACAGAATGGAAATAAGAAGAAAAGAGAGAGGTTTATACTTGAGTGAAGAGAAAGGCTTATATGCTCGGAAATCGCTCTGACACAGAAGAGGAAGACGAAGAAGCACTTGCAAGCAGGTTAATTCTTGGGTTTGCATAAAAATGAGCAATAGGAAGCACAGTGGAGAAATTGAGGGTTTTTAAAAGGGGAGACGCGTCTATTCAGCTAACGGCACGCATCTCGAGGGACGCAACCGTTCGAGTAACGCCTCTTCAAGTTTTGAATGCACGGCCAGGATCCATCCACGCGTCCCTCATTTAATGTGAAATGATGGAAGCGAAGAACAGCTGGAAGACATGGGGAAATGGAAAAGTCCGGGAAGCCGGCCCATTACTAAAAGTTTCCAGTCTTATCTCGTTTCACTCCAAAGACTAGAAACTGGGGGACTGGTGTTTGGGTAATATCGAGCAGCCCTCCTCGAGTCCAGCCAGGCGTGAGTAAAAGACCTCGAGGTCAACCCATCTCGAGCCCAGGCTAAGTCTTCTGCTCGAGGTCTTCATAACCCCTTCAAAGCTGGTCAAGGTCGAAGAGTAAAAGGTCGTCAAATCTCGAGCTCCCTCTCCTGCTCGAGGTCTATAAATTCCCAACCACGACCCAGCAACACCAGTGACAGCGCGGAGAGAAGATAAGATCCGAGCACTGCTGACCTGGAATAGTCAAATCCCCCCCTTCTGATGATTCAGCGTGCCGATCGTGTCTGGCCGACGCCCCACGCGGTATGGCATGACCCCCGTTACCGATGGTCGGCACACGCCCCCACAGTGTCATCATTTCACGCAAGCATACCCGACACTATGATCAGGCCGTGTGAGCCATGCCAACCAGACAGTCACGCATTCCCAAGGAATATCACGCTAATCCCGGCTGTCAGAGGGACCCAGACACCATCGACGTGAGAACGTATGATCTCGGAGAGAAAGGGCGGGAAAAAGGGAGAATAAAAGGAAACGGACGGGTAAGTTACGGGGGTTCCAAAAAAAAAATTCACAGAGGTTCTTCTTCTTCTTGTTTCTCTCCACTTTGATTTTTTGGAATTTCATTGTTCAGAAGGGAAGGCAAAAATACCCCTTTCCATTCTTCCGGTCTCTCTAATTAAGAGGAATACAAAAAGAACAACCCGATTACTGACTTAAGCGTCGGAGGATTTTCACCGGAACAACACCCGGCGACCCCTGACCTCTGTTTCCTGTGAGTACAGGTCCGGGAGACTTCCGTTCTGGTAAAGACAGAGGAATTAAGATAGGAAGCAGTCCTGCTCGAGCTTGAGTTAACCGCGAGCAGAAGGTTTTCGACACTATTTAAAGGGACGCGGGAAAACAGCATCAACAGACTGGATCATTTTCACTAATGAAATGAATGCAGAGCCCGCTGGCATGGAGCGGTATGCAGGAACCACTTAATCGAGAGGGTTTGATGATCAGGTTAGGCTGTGGGTGTGTGTGCAGCTATGGCTAAGTTTTAGTTGAGGCTAATTTTAAATTGAAATTTATTTTGTAAATTTCGATTAGGGATCACGTTTGGATTTTGGAATTTGGATATGTTTGGTCTTTTTTTCTTTTTTTTGCATCAAAACAGATCTATTTCCAAGATTTAAACTATTCAAATTTTAAGGTTAACCCGAACCGAACAGAAAATGAATAAAAATTAGTGTTTATTGGGTTTGGATCAACCCGAATCGAATGCCCACCCTTATGTGGCACCACTACTAAGGTGGGGTTTCAGTTGGATAATTTATATTGACAGAGTATAAAACTTGGGGAATAAATATATGATGCATTTATCACACTATATTGTACTATAGTGTATTGTATTAATTAATGTAGGGTATATTGTATTAGTATTGTATGATATTAATGTTGTAAAGTGTTAGGTGTTATATTGTACAATATTATATATAATAATATTTTATATTATTATTTACATTAAATTAGTTTTTATAATAATAAATATCTTAAATTAGTTTTTTTTAATTATAAATATCTTTAAAGTTTTATTATTTAAATTTATAAATAAAAATAAAATTATTCTTCGCCGACCACCATGAATTGATGCCAATGTTCATATTCCAATATCTTTTATGTTAGTTTTTGTTCCATTAGAATCTTCATCACTCGATCTATGCAATGGTACATGTACCATCAGCTATAGAATTTCCTATCGTTGTAAATATATGGTCAAAGTTTTAGGAAACAAAATTTTGTCTGTAAATCTTGTTGATGCTATTTTCTGCTCGCTTCTAAGTAGTGAGCTGCCTTCTGGTCGCTGGTTGCTCGAGCAGGATTTTTGGTTAATTCCCGAGTTGTTTTGTCCACTGAAACGGTGGTGTCCTCCAGCCTGTATCGACAGAAAAAATATTAGGAGTCACCAGGTGTTTTTCCAGCGAAAATCCTTCGACACTCAAGTCAAAAAAAATATTAGGAGTCACCGGATGTTTTTCAAATTGATTCTTTATGAACTCCCTATTAATCAAAGAGAAAAATGGAAAAACCGGAAGGTTTAAAGAGTTAGGAGATAAGTAGAGAAGTCAGAACCCGAATTCAGAAATTGGAATTCGAGCCCCTTCACTTTGCCCTTTGTCTGATATTTATCCTTTTATTTTTCTCACCCCCTTTGCTTGGGCACCATCCCTTGCATTAATTGCGCCTGCGTCTTTCCTGACAGTCATGGGTTGCTGCGGCACAACCTGGGGGTATGGGATGTCAGAGCTATGGGTTCCCGTAATCAAATGATGATGCCGTGTAGGTTTGTGCAAAATGATGACACTATAGAGGCGTGCGCCATTCATCGGTAATAGTGAAGAGATCTTACGACGTGGGGGTGCCTGTCAGTTATCGATCGTCGTGACAGGTTTCCAAGGGATGGGGCTACCTTACTTAGGTTTGCTCTGCTCGAGCTCTAGTCTTTCCTCGTTTATGGTGCTGTCCATAACGAGATTAGGGCTTGCTCGGTAGTCGAGGGCCTTTGTGACTTCACCCGAGCAGGATGAGAATATCAGGGCCCGACCAGCTTTAACACCGAGCAGGGGTGTCTTCGTGCTAGCGATCAGGTCTTCTGTGCTGGCTGGATTATCCTCGAGCAGGCCTGCTCGGCAGTGCTCAAACACCAGTCCCCCAGTTTCTAGTCTTGTGAGTGAAATAAGATAAGATTGGAAACTACTTGTTCGAGCGGGTTCCCTCCCTTTTTTTACTTTCTCACGCTGAGCTGTCTGTTGTCGTGACTTACTTTCCCCTTTATAAACCCCTAATTTCACTGCCGTACACTTTTTATTCCCACTCTTTGCTTAGAACTGAAAATCATCGTCCACCAGTGAAATCCATCTTCTTCATTGCCGTCGTCGCTATCTACCTTCTTCATATCACAGGTATAAATTCTCTGAGTTCTTTCCTCGTTCTCGTCTTTTTTATTTTTTGGGTTTTGTTTCCCACTTGGTAGATTGTGTCTCTAGGAAAAAATTTTAGCCACTCAGCAACCACGCCGGATGTCCCCTAAAGAATCATCTTCTTCTAGTGACTTCGAGACCAGTAGGGGGTTCCGGCGAGGGACCCAAGTCTTGAAGTGGTCGAGACTGTAGGGGAAACTCGACCACAACAGAGGCAAAGGGCCTGCCAAAGATTGGAGGCTGAGTCGTTTGCTACTGACAATATGAGGTGTGAAACCTCACACAAGGATTTAGATCGGCTTAGGGCCATGTACCACATCCCTGCCAGTGTTGACCTGCTTCTCCCTGGCAAAAGTAACACCCCTAGCCGCCCTCCTCGAGGGTATGTCACCCTCTACCTAGAGTGTTTTAGGTGGGGCGTTAGGCTGCCTTGACAGCCCTATTTTGTCCGAGTCCGCACTGGGGCAGCTGAACCCAAACGGATCTTATTGGGGATATACGTCCTATGGAGGTGGTGTAACTTGGGCGAGCCGATGGTAGATAAGATTAAGCGTTTCTACCAGCCAAAGAGCAGCCCGAAGGACGTTGGTTGGTACTACTTCACTTCCAGCTTGAAGGGCAAGAAACAAATCACCGACCTCCCTACCTCCGGTGGCAACTGGAAGAGTAAATTCTTCTTTGCCGGAGGGAATTAATAGCGAGCAGCCTTTGCCACCGAGGAGGTTCCTCAAATTTCTTCTCGCTTTTGTAGTCTAAGTTGTCTGTTGGTCATCACATCTTCTGCTTACTCTCTCTCATTGTTCTTTTTAGCTTTTTGCAGTCTCTTGGAGTGTATCCTACTGGGTCGGGGAGGAGCTGAGACGCACATCAACACTGCCTTCGACAACGCGAGCTCATGCAGAGAGTTGCTGACTCACCAAAACTTTATTAAGTTCGTTCTAGCTTCTAAGGAAGAAATAAGCGACATCCTTTCTCGATTGAAGAAGCGCTCGAGCACGGTCGACAGACCCACCGCCTCGCCTGTCAGGGCTGTTCCTCCTGTTCAGTATAGTGAACGAGCAGTCGAAGGAGCCTTTTCGAGGGTCCCTGGAGCTGTCGTCCCTGCTAGATCCAGATCAGGATGCTCTCGAGAGCAGTGGTCCGACTTTACTAAACTCTATGTCAGAGATTTTGCCAAGCGGGAGAGAGCTTCGTGGAAGAGCTAGAGTCCTCCAACATTGGCGAGCTGACTAATATCTTCTAGCGGCTCTCGTGCCAGGCTACTGCTACCTCTACTGCCTTCAAGGCCAAGGCTGTGAATCTCGAGAGGCAGATTATGGTTGATTACTAGAGCTTGAGGTAGACGCTCGAGCAGAGAGAGGAAGAAACAGCAAAGCTTCATTCTGACATCTCTACCTTCGAGGAGAAGGCTGTCATGGCTGAGTCTAAGGCTTCTCAGCTCAAAAGGGAGCTGTCCATGGTCTGGGATGAGCTTGTTAATGCCCGTAAAGACCTCAATGTGCAAATATTTACTTTCGAGAGGACCATGAAGGCAGAGACTTCTCGCCTTCAGCTTAAGATGGACTCCTTGGGGAATCAGCTCATGGAGGAGTACAACAAAGGGCTGACATTCTGCTACGAATGTATCATGTCCATCTTGGGTAAGGCCATAGAGAGACCTTTTTAACTGACAAACTCTTCCAGCAGGTTCTTTTTCTTCGAAACCAGGTGGCATATCCATATAAACTTCCTCTTCCAATTCTCCATTCAAGAAAGCATTCTTGATATCAAGTTGGTTAAGAGACCAATCTTAATTAGCAGCAAGAGAGAGAAGAATCCTAACAGTATTAAGCTTTGCCACTGGGGCAAAAGTCTCTAGGTAGTCCACCCCATAGGTTTGTGTGAAACCCTTCACCACAAGTCTTGCTTTATACCGTCCACACTTCCATCAGCCTTTACATTTAATTGTAAATACCCATTTGCATCCCACGTCCTCTTGTCTTTAGGTCTTGGTACAAGATCCCATGTGTTATTCTTTATTAAGGTCTGTCATTTCTTATTGGATGACTTTCTTCCACTCATTTGACTTAAGAGCTTCATGGATGTTTCTTGGAATAGTGGTATTAGATATATTGGCTACAAAGCTCTTATACTTCTTTGACAGATTTGCATATGACAGGAACTTATAGATAGGGTGCTTGGTGCAATTTCTCACTCCTTTCCTTATCGCAATAGGCAAATCTGTGGACTTCTGAATTTCCTTCTCAGTATGCTCAGTAGGTGAGTTTTGATCCTCCCTTAGTTCAGATCTCGGTTCTGCTTGGTCTATAAGTGACTGTACCTCTTGAGTTTTATTATTTCTTCGTGAATAGACACGAAACTCGCCTATTGGTTCCTCCAAATGTGAATTTGCTTCTCCCTCTTCATTCATTGGTGATGCTATTGGTTGAGGTAGGTTATGATGAAGTTCTGGAATGAGTGAGGAGGTATTTTGTAGATCTGAAATAGGTATAGAATCATTTTTCAGATTTGGTTTTAGGCTGGAATTACTGGACAGATTAAGTTTTAAGCTAAAATTACTGGGCATATTGGGTTCTAGATTGGAATTATGGGGTAGATTAGGTTCTAAAATGTCAAGAAGATTGGGTTCTAGACTGGAATTATGGGGTAGATTAGGTTCTAAGATGTCAAGAAGACTCCAAGAGTTATCTTCTCTCAAATTTCCCCCTGAAGAGAATTATTCGGGTAGAAAGGTTGATTTTCAAAGAATTTAACATCCATAGTGACAAATAATTTCTTTGTTTGAGGATTATAGCACTTGTACCCTTTCTTGGTTGGAGAATATCCTAGAAACAAACATTTGATGGCTCTAGGAGATAACTTCGTTCTTTGGTGACTCAGAAGATATACAAAGGCTGTACAGCCAAAGGTTTTGAGTGCAAGATTAGAGGTAATAAGGTGATTTTGTGGGTAACTTTTAAGAAAAACAGAAATAGGTGTCTTGAATCTAAGAACTTGGGAGGGCATACGATTTATGAGATAAGTTGCTGTAAGAATGGCTTCCCCCCAATATATATTTGGTACATTGGTTGTGAACATAATGGCCCTAGCAACTTTTAAAAGGTGTATGTTTTTTCTTTCTGCAATCCCATTTTGTTGTGGTGTTCCTGTACAAGAACATTGGTGGACAATTCCTTGTTGTGACAGGTAACTTCCTAAAATAGAATTGAAATATTCGGTTCCATTATTTGTGCGAAGTACACGAATGTCAGTTTGAAACTGAGTTTTTACCATAACATGGAACTGTTTAAAGGTTTGTTCAGCATCAGATTTTTCCTTTAAAAGATATACCCAAGTTGTCCTAAAGTGATCATCTATGAATGTAATGAACCATTTGGTTTTTGACAGATTGTTAACCCTTAAGGGACCCCAAATATCACTATGAATCAGAGAGAAAGGTTGGGATGGTTTATAAGGATGAGCAAGAAATGGAACACGTGTTTGTTTAGCCATTTAACAAAAATCACAATGTAATAAACTCAAATCTTTATTTTTGAATAAGGAAGGACATAAGGTTTTTAGATATGGAAAGCTAGGATGGCCTAACCTATAATGCCACAATTTTATTTCAGGAGAAACAAATTCACATTGAGAGACTTGAGCTTGTCCTTTCACGGGCCCTTTATTTTCAAGATAGTACAACCCCTCACATTCCTTCGCATTCCCAATCATCCTCCCCAAGATTGGATTCTGAAATAAACATTTAGAACCACGGAATTTAGCTACACAGTTTGTGTCCTTGATAAGTTTACTAACTGAAAGAAGATTGCACTTAAGATTTGAGACATGTAAAATTGAAAAAAGAGTGAGACAATCTGATAGTTTTATTGTTCCTTTTCCAGCAACAATGAATAATGATCCATCAGCAATCCTCACTTTATAGTTACTCGGACATGGAGTGTAACTAGAAAAAATTGAGAAAACCTCATCATATGGTCCGAGGCCCTCGAATCAACAATCCAATGACTCGCTTGAGGGATTGGATGTTAAAGGTCGATGGATTACCTGTTTGGGCTACATTACGGTGTAGGAGGACATGGCATTCCCTTTGTTTGTTGATTTTGTATGAAGAGCTGCTGCAAGATCTCAAATTGATCTTTTGTAAGGAAAACCGATTAGTTTTCTCCGTCACCATTCCCTTTGCTTCGTTGGCGTTTGGTTTCCAATCTCATCGGCTTTCCATGAAGCTTCCAACGATGAGTCTTGGGTATGTCCTTTATTATGACAATAATCATAATAGGGACATACTCCATGTTTTTGTCCCTTTTTGTCGCTTGGTTGATCTATCTTTCTGGTCACCAACGCTGATCTCTCTGTTTCGGCACTGATCTCTCTATGTTTTTGTCCCATCATGACTCTCTTTCGACTTTCTTCACGCCGCACCTCAAAAAAAGCTTCTCGGATGTATGGCAAAGGATTCTTTCCTAGTATTCTGCCACGAACTTCATCAAGTTCTTTGTTGAGTCCAAAAAGGAAATTAAAGAGGCGTTCTTTATCTAACATCCTCTTATAGTTAATGGCATCTTCGGAACAATGTCATTGGGATTCATAGTAGAGGTCAAGTTCCTGCCATATATTGTGCAAAGAACTGAAATTTTGAGTCACCGATAGACTCCCTTACTTTTGGTCACGCAACTGTGACTTGATTTCAAAGAGTTGAGCTGCATTCCCAAGGTCAGAAAAGGTTTCTGTTACAGCTTCCCAAAGCTCCTTAGCGATTGGTAAGAAGAGATAAGTCCTACCAATCTCCACGTCCATCGAGTTGATCAACTATGCTTGCACTATAGAATTTTCAGCATCCCACTTCAGATAATGAGGATCTGAGACATCTGGAGCTTTAGTTTCCCCTGTAATATACCCTAATCGGCCTTTTCCATGAAGAAATAGGGTGACGGATTGAGACCATTGCAAAAAATTTCTGCCATTTAACTTGTGCAGAGTTATTTGCAAAGATGGGTTTTCAGTACCTAGGGAGACTGAGGAGATGAACCTGTTGAGGGATGCCAGCTTACCCATAAGGCTCTGTATCTCCTTGAGAGTACGCGGGGACTTTATGTCTATCACCGCTCTTATTTTCTCTGGGTTGGCCTCAATTCCCCCACTACTGACCATGAAACCTAAGAATTTTGCAGAACCCACTCTAAAGGCACACTTCTTAGGGTTAAGCTTTATCTGGTACTCCCTCAAGAGCACGAAGGTCTCTTCTAAATGCTTGACATGTTCTTCGGCATCCCTGGACTTAGTGATCATGTCGTCCACATAAACTTCCACCGTGTGGCCGATTAGAGGCTTGAAAATCTTGTTCACTAGTCTGTGGTATATTGCTCCCACGTTCTTCAGGCCGAAGGGCATGACCTTGTAGCAAAACAGACCCTGGTTGGTAATGAAGACAGTGCACTCCTCGTTCGGCCCATACATGGGGATTTAGTTGTAACCTGAAAATGCATCTATGAAGCTGAGTAGACCATGTCCTACTGTTAAGTCAACCAACTGGTCTATTTTGGCAATGGGAAGCTGTCCTTTGGACGGGCTTTGTTCAAATCTGTGAAGTCTACACACATCCTCCATTTCCTACTTACCTTCTTCACCAGTACCACGTTCGAGATCCATTCAGGTTAATTGACTTCCCTTATGAATACTCCCTTCAATAGCTTCTCTACCTCGCTATTCATGACCTCATACATCTCCTGGTTGTGGCATGCCACCTTCGAATCAATCCTAGACATATCTTCATGCGTCCAGGCGAACACATCCGAATGTGTTCGCAAGAACTCAACCAAGCATCTTATCAACTGCTCGCTAATACCCGAGCCAATCCTAACCTTCTTCTCCTGGTCATCTGGCCTTATCAAAACTTCCTCCAATTCTTTCGTGGGCTCTTGTCTCCCTTTCTTCGACTCACCCCTCGCATCCAACCACGTCACTTGCATTGCTTTCTTTGCCACTGTGGCATAGCAGCTTCTCGCGACTCTTTGGTCGCCCTTAACCACCCCTACCGCTCCGTTAAAGCAGTATTTCAGTGCCAAGTAATGGGTGGACATCATCGATTGGCTGATCCTTATGAAAGGCCTTCCAAATATTGCCTCGTCCACAACCACGAAGTTCAGCATCATATTCTTCTCAAAGGGCTTCGAGCCCAGGGTTACCGATAGATTCACAATCCCTAGAGGGTTAGCCTTCCCCCACCGAATCCTTTCAGAGATGTGCTAATGTGCTCGAGCCTCGCATCTGTTATTCCCATCTCTTCGAGGGTGGATTTGAAGAGAATATCCACTGAGCTTCCCGAGTCCACCAAAATTCGGTTGAGCTCCATGTTCGCAATATTTGCCTTTATAACCAAGGCATCTTCTTGGGAGTATTGGAGCCCCCCCTCATCCTCTTCCGTCCACATGATCGAAACTTGTCTAACTCTGGCTTTCTTTGCGGTGGGCATAGTGAGCATAACCTCTCGACTAGCAGAGGCATATCTGCTGTAATTTTTCCTGACTCTAAAATTCCTTACCATTGTCGGCCCTTCTGTTATCACCCTCACAGCACGTGGCTCGCGGCCTAGATCATAGGCCTGACCATCCTCACAATATTGCCGCTCGACTACTGGGTGCCCTTCTTCAATGAATTCGTCTAAGTAATGATTTCTCACCAAATCCTCCACCAGGTTTCTTAGGTCGCAGCACTGAGATGTTGAGTGGCCATGGTCGTTGTGGAATCGGCAGAACCTGCTCCTGTCCCGCCTATTTGCTGACTTAGACATAAGTGTCGGGGAGCACAGCAGACATCGTTCCTCTACAACATGGAACAACTTCTCCAGTGACACTTTCAATGAGGTGTATTGTTCTGTAGGTGAGGCTTTCCTCAATCATCTGCACCGCCTTATCTCAGGGAAAGTTTCCCGAGTGTGGAGGCAATGGGCGGTCGGCTCTGTTGTTACTCTGTATGGGCCGATTCACGGGGGGATTACGAGCGGGTTTCCGCTGTATTACTGGTAAACCTTGCGATCCCTGCATAGGGACCTGTGAAGTGGAGCGGGAGTCACTCGTGGTTGGGGGGCCCTCTGGTATGGGTTGTAGAGGGCAACATTGTCCCTTGTTCCTCTATAAGTTGACGGTCCCCGAGCAGGCCCTCCTTTCTCCTTGCGTTTCGCTCCACTGCTCTGTTCACTCCTTAGCTTTGCAGCTTTTTACTCATCGATGACGATGTCCATCTTCACCTGCTCGTAGGCATCGGAGTATGAGCGGATCGTGAGACTCCGCAAGTTGTACCAAGGTCTCCCCATCTTCACCCTCTCCTTCAACCCCCTCAACGCCTGGGGTTGATTGAATGCCCCAAGATCCAAGACTGCCCGATTGTGCCTCTTAATGAACTCTCGGAGGGACTCCCCCTCCTTCTGCTTGATCTCCACCAACTCTATCATATCATCCTTGGGGGCTACCCCCCCCCGAAATTACTCCGCAAACTCCGTGTACATTAAAGTTATGAATGCTCTCCCGGGGTAACTTGCTGTACCATTCTCTCTCTCTCCCCTCTAAAGTAAGCGGGAAGGCTCTATACATTTGGGCTACTGTCAAGCCCTGCACTCCGGTCATGTCATTGAAACGTTTTATGTGCACTAGCGGGTCACTCTTCCCCGAAAACTTCAATTCGGGGAAGCAAAAATCCCTGAGGATCGCGACGCCCATAATTTCCACTGAAAGTGGGGACTCGTTGTCTAATATGATCCTCTAACTTTGGGCTTTCCCGCTTCCCTAAAGGTCTTCAACGACTTGTGCCAGCCTGCGCACCTCCCCTTCTAACTCCTCCGCACGGGAAGTAGGTGCCGTGTCTGGTAAGTGCTATGGGGACTCTCTCTCCTCCAGGTTCGTCTCCTCCCTTCCGACAACATTTTGTACCTTCTGCCTCTAGGCTTCATCTCCTACATTCCCCTCAGTGGGAGCGTTCCCGCGGCTGGATTCAAGAACGTCATTACTTGCTTTCCTCTGTCCGTCCCTGAGCTCCTGTAGGATGTACGTCAATGTCTCCATCTGCTTTTCCATCCAGTCCATCCTTTCTTGTATTTCTCTATCCTAAGCCTCATTGGCCACCTTCCTCATGATCACCGATTCGTCGGGGCTTACTCATCTTCTGCTATTTCCTCTCATTGTCATATTACTTTTTTTAATGTACTGGGAATTTAGGTTTTTTGAACTGATTCTCACAGACGGCGCCAAAATGTTGATGCTATTTTTTGCTCGCTTCCAAGTAGTGCTGCTGCCTTCTGATCGCTGGTTGCTCGAGTAGGATATCTGGTTAATTCCCATGTTGTTTTATCAACTGAAGCGGTGGTGTCCTCCGGCCTGTATCCATAGAAAAAATATCAAGGATAGCCGGGTGTTTTTCCAGCGAAAATCCTCCGACGCTCAAGTCAGTAATCAAGATGATTCTTTATGAACTCTCTATCAATCTAAGAGAAAACTGGAAAAACTGGAAGGTTTAAAGAGTTAAGGGATAAGTAGAGAAGTCAGAACCCGAATTCAGAAATTGGAATTCGAGCCCCTTTACCTTGCCTTTTTTCTGATATTTATCCTTTTGTTTTTCCCGCCCCCTTTTGTTTAGGCACCATCCCTTGCATTAATTGTGCTTGCGTCTTTTCTGACAACTATGGGTTGCTGCGGCACAACCTGAGGGTATGAGATGTCAGACGGCCATGGGTTCCTGTGATCAAATGATGATGCCGTGTAGGTTTGTGCAAAATGATGACACTGTGGAGGCGTGTGCCGGTCATAGGTAATAGTGACGAGATCTTACGATGTGGGAGTGCCTGTCAGTTATCGATCGTCGTGACAGGTTGCCGAGGGATGGGGCTGCCATCCTTTATTTGGCGTAACTACTTGAGCCGGATGAGAGGAAACACTCATGTCCGATTTAGATTTTAAGGGAATAGTCCAAGCTACGAACCGGGCATAAAAGGAGGTCTGACAAGCAGCTAAAAGATTTGTCTAAGCTTTCTTTTTGTCCAAGTTTTCTTTTTTCTTTATGAGTTCTGGGAATATCCCTATTCATAGGTCTGAGATCCACATCTATGAATTGAAAGGTCCGAATGATCAACTCTGCAATCAGTTGTTAGAATCAATAGGTCTTCAAATCGTTCATTTGAAAAAATTGAAAGAAGAAGGTTTGTCCCTTCAATCCACTTTTCAAGCCAAGCAAGTTCTTGAAAATACCCCAGAAAAAAGAAAAGACCGCTGAAAAACAGCAGAACTAAGGGTTGCTTTTTTCTGCCGAGAAGGATAAGAACACTTAACTTCGACCAACTTTGACACCAAGCAAGGGTGTCTTCGTGCTAGCGATCAGGTCTTCTGGTCTGGCTGGATTGTCCTCGAGCGGGCCTGGTCGGTAGTCCCCAAACAAATCTATAGTGAATGACAACTCTAATTGCCAGTGAAACATACACCATTGTGTAGCTTAGATGATGAGAATTATGGTACAAAGTTCAACATCAATGGATACCAAAATTATAATGTCCACAATGAATTGTGATGGTTAGTGGTGGCTAATATTTCAGTCAGTCAACTTTATATTTTATTAACTAATTATAAATAATTCATTAGGTTTTAATTGCTTATTTAATTTTTTTTATTTTTAAGCAACATAATATGAATCCAAGTGGGTCACAAGTTTAAATAATGAGGCAAAACTTGCAGGATTTCTCTATAATGCTATATGTATTTTTGCAGCATTAATAGTGAAATTATTGTAAACCCTTAGATTTAAGTGTTTTAATCTCAATCATTGATTTAATATAATAGATAATTAAATAATAAATTAAAAGATAGCAGGTAACTTATAGGTTGCTGGCAAATATTAATTTTTTAAACTTCAAATTAATATTAATTTAAAAAAAGTCACGCCCTTTATTGATAAGCATCTTCACTCTTTGAATTTATTTTATCCATTTGAGAGATTTTGGAGAAAAGAAAGATGAATCAAGCGTCGGTAATGAATCGTAATACTTTGCTTGAGTTACTTGAAATCTTGTAACTCATGGACACGTGTGTAGAAATGGAAATTATGATGAAGCTCATGATTTGGAAGCATATGTAGTTAAGCAGACAACCCAATCTCTTCTTTCTCAACTTCTTTAAAGACATTGCTCTAATATCTGATCTGGTTACCAAAATGTCTTTGAATCATTTGATACTTACGTTGCATTTTTTTTTTTTAGAATAAAACTACATTAATAATTGCGCAACCTCATGCAAGTTTTTGAACCTTTTGCTAGTTGCTGCTGAGAAAGGAACTTGCTGATCTACAGATGATCAAATTGAGGGAGGCATTGAGGTGTGAGGTAAAGAAAAGGAGAATGAAATTAAAGGCTGAGATGACTTAGAACTTACCGAGCTAGAGATGATCAAATTGAGGGAAGCAATAAGGTGTGAAACGGAGAAAAGGAGAACCCAATCAAGGGATGAGATGATTCAGATGATGATGTAGACTCAATTGCAAATCGCGTCGTTTGTTGAGGAGATGAATTCGAGTCGAAAGAGAAAGCAAGCTGAAGAAGTTGTATAACGAATTGCTCATAGGTAAAATTCCTAATATTTTTTAGTGCTGACTTAACTGAGTCTTAGTTTCAATTGGTTCACTAAGTTAAGTGATTTTGTCTTCTATCTGTCGCAAGGAAAGAGAATTGCTTTGTTTTTCTTTCTTTTTTTTTTATAAGGAAAGTAAGTGTTTTATTAATTCACATCAATGAAAACATAAATAAAGGTCATTATATTTAAAATCAGACTTATTTTATCTGATGCATCTTAGATAGCTTTTTCTTTGTAAAACTTTGTTAAGATTTCTAAAGTCTTTTAAATAAGAAAAATAACAACAAACCACCATAGATTTGAGTGGAAGAACAAACCACCATATATTTAAAAATCTAAGTGGAAGAAAAGAAACTTCCAAAGATCTGAGGATCTGAGTGGAGAAGATCTTTAGATTCGATTGGAAGAATAAACCACCACATATTTAAAAATCTGAGTGGAAGAAAATAAAGGGAATAAAATTAGGTTTTTAAATTTTTCAATCAAACCCTTTTATGACCGATCTCATATAACAGATAAGAATTAAGTAATCTAGAAATTCATACCTTGATGTTTTGAGAAGATGAACAATTGAGAGTTGCAGATCCGTTTCTAAACGATCTTCCAGGCTATGACTCAAGTTTGATCACCACTGGACTTGTGGGCATCTGTTTCACGACTCCCCAATTGTAACTGACACCTCTTAGATGTCTTTTTTATTTTTCTTAAAATCCCTGGGATTCTCTTCAATCTATATTTAAGAGAATAATGCTCCTTTTATAATATCTTATGAAAAACCCTAGTATGTTAGGATTAGAATTTCTATTTAAAATAAAATTCCTCTTTTAACTATTTCTCCACTTACGTAAAAGTGGAAGGAATTCGTAACTAACTAGAAGACCACCTTGTAAAATATTACAAGCCCCTATTTACACTTGAATATAACATACTAAGCCTTAACAAATATTATAATTATGATTTTCATCTAATATGCCAGTTTTTCTTACTTTTGAATCCAGTGATGGTGTTGTCAATTAAATGAGCTAACCCGAGGATCATTTGGGAACATACAATAGTTGCTACAATAATTAAATTTGTAATTAAATAAATATAATTATTTAATTCCAATTCTACTTCACCATAAGATTAGAACTGACCTTCATAATTGTATGCTCGAATATAATTCACCCAAGCCACATTGATTTCTTTACTGCACAATCTTTTATACCACATCGTTAATTTAAATTGATATCTCAACTGTCCAATCAATTTAATTACATCTTGTTCCTTGATACTTACTGGTTTTCTCTAATGATCATTTTCAACATACTTATTTATGTTGAGACACTCTGGCCAGAGAATTCTATGATCAAGTACTGAAAACCCATCAAGAGATGTGTCGTACAAATTCTATATTGTTAATCTACAATTTTAATACTTGTAATTGCTCTCACCAAGATACTGGGTAATCTTGACTACATGTGTATGTCATGCCCATTGGTAACTCAAATGAAATAATAACTACAATCATAAAATCATAACTAACTCAAGATTAAGATTACAGTAAATCAATGCCTATGAGATTTAATAAGTCTGACAGCTATTACTAGGTTAATTAAATCTCATATGTGATCCAGTTCAATATAGACATACTACATCAATAAATTCGTACATGATTAAGACAAATCACTTAATAAATTTATTACAGTCTATACCTAAATAAAGTGCCCAACTTTATTTATCAACTGCAAACTTAATTTATTTAATTATAAGATAACTTGTATTTATGTCTTCTGCGAATCCATATGGTGATCGCATAAATACATATAATATAATTAAATGGACTTTACTCAAAATGTTAATGTAATTCAAAATATCTGAATAAATACTTGAAATATTTTATTAATCAAAAAATCAATATACTTTAAAGAGCACATAATCCTAACAGAAAAAACCACCACAAATATGAGGATATGAGTGAAGAAGATAAGCAAAGAAAACTAAAAGGATATAAAATAATAATAATTTTGTCGAAAAACCACCCATGGAGCTGATTTTCTAGCGAAAGAAAATTGAAAATGCTTTTCGATGTTAAGAGAAGATGAGAGAGAAACAATGATTTTAATTTCAGTGACCTGTTGCTTCTTCTTTGCTGCTCAGTTCTAATATACCTTTATCCTTTTAAGTTCACTCTATAAATTTTATCTCATCTCTATTTTTTCTTTTTAAATTTAGTATAACATTTTCAATTAGTTTGTTAAATGATTATAATATTTTTAAAATAATTATATTTTTATTAATAAAAATAATCTATACCATTAATTAGATCTAACAATATATATTTCTTTCACTGTTAATATCGTAAAAAATTCACGGCATCATAAAGAAGCCCAAACTTGCATTAAGTCTTTAGTTAATGCCGACTAATGAATCCCATTTAAATTGCCAAACATTAATTTTTTTTCAATTATTTTATCCACCATGCACTGCCATGTAATGATGCACGGCAAACATGCCCATAAAATTTGTTGCCGGTAATGTCCATAAAATTGCTGGAGAGGGTGTAATTAGAAGATTTAATTGAGCCCAAAAGTTAAAAATTGAAGATCAAAAAGCCCATTACGCTTTTTCTCTCTCTCAATTCCACTCTCGCGACCTCATACCTCTGAACGCGTCTCTCTCGATCGAACTTTCACTGGAAAAACAAACAAGTAGGAAAAGAAAAAAAAAAGAAAAGAAAAAGAAATGGCAGCTCTAGCACGGATCACGAGGCGAGCATTAACCACGAAGTTTTCCCATGGACACGTCATCCACCGAGCATTGTCCGCATCAGCTGCGGCAACAGCGACGGCAACAACAACAAGAGCGGCAGACGCCAAATCCATAACGCCGTCAGAGGATCGAGTTAAGTGGGACTACAGAGGACAGAGGCAGATAATACCGTTGGGCCAGTGGGTTCCGAAGGTGGCGGTCGATGCCTACGTGGCTCCCAACGTCGTCCTGGCCGGCCAGGTCACTGTCTGCGACGGAGCCTCCATCTGGCCCGGCTCTGTCCTACGTGGCGATCTTAATAAGATTACCGTCGGTTTCTGCTCCAATGTGCAAGAGCGATGCGTACTTCACGCCGCTTGGAATTCTCCTACTGGTTAGGGTTTTTAATTAACTTTTTTGCCCCTTTTTATGTTTAATTTTTCTTTTTGAATTATTAGAATATGAGAGACGCTTGCTTACTATTACTAATGAAAATGGATTGGGCAATAAACTGTGGCATAGGCTAAGTGGTGGAGTTAAAAGAAACTGCTTCATTTGAATTTGACAGCTCAAATTGGTAGTCGCCGAGTCATATATCGGCTTTTAGGATTTTATTTCTCCAGCTTTCCGGGTCATAATACTAGGGCCGGTGAGATTACCAGAATGGATTTTCAATGCAATGTCATAGGCTTAAACTGCAATATCATACTTGTAACATTGAATGTTAACTTTGGTAGTGTTGCATTCACATTTTAACTTGTAAGCTTGAAGTTTAATGATACAGAAATGGAATTTTGCTTTTCAGGATTGTGGTAATTCATTGTTTATCTTTCTTGAATGCTCTTTTTGGTCAAGCTCAAGTGCATTGCGAAGCTGCTAGTTTATGAAGAGGAGGGTTAAGTGTTGGATCATTGGAGGCCCTGTTTTAGCTGGAAAGGGACTTGTTAATGGCATTTTTTTCTACAAACAAGTCTCTTGTTTGAGATAACGTTTCATGTTATTGAGAGACTACTTTCAATCCAATTGGATTGATTTCCTTAGCTTTTATTGAATAGTTTTTTAATACCAAGAACAAAGCCTTTCTTAGAAAAATTGTGCATTGAAATTTATGTCACTAATTAACATAATAAGACTACAATAAAGTTGCCCTCACAGCCATTATAAATTTTAGAGTTTTTGAATCATAGAGTAGCTGGATACTTGGAGATAGCAGTATGGATTAGCATATAATGCCATTAGTGTTTAAATGACTTGGAGAAAGATTTCTACTGAGTTGTAGTGATTGCCCTCCATTCACCAAAAGATTTCTGCTAAGTTTTAACTGCAAGTATTGCTTATTTATTCATCTAAATTCTATATGCGTAGTAAAAATTACCTCTAACTTGTATGAAAGTCAAATGAATATGCTTCTTCTGTCTTTGTCCAGTAATTGTACCTGATCCTCTGTTTACTTCCTGTTATGCTAGTCCATCTCTTTCACTGTGCTATGTTTCCACTCTCTGTACATCTTCCTTGGACTTGGATCTTGACCTCAATGATTGAAACAGGCCTAGAGTTAGTTAATGATGCAAATTTAAGCACTGATTTAATCATGGCCTTCATCCCATTTGAATAGTTGAACTGTATTGCAAAATTTAGATGACACAAGCTCTGATGTGAAATTTTAAATGTAATTTCTCAAATATTGAGATTTCTCACTGTTTTTCATTTTCTTTTTGTAAGATATGTCCTGGCCTTTTTCATTTATTTGAACTTGTATTATTTTTTTTTTTTCTACTGGACTTGGTCGGATAGCACATGATTGTCTACTTACCATTTCAGTAGATCAGCTGGGCTGATAGGACATTTACTATTTTAGTAGATCAGCTGAGTTGATAGGACATATACTACTGAATTTAATTTTAGCACTGTTTGGAGAGTTAATTAATGAAGTAGAGAGATTTTTGAACTTTGGGACCTGCATTGATGTGATTATTTGCCAATCTTTGCCTGACTTCAGCACATTTTTACAATGTTAGAATCTTGTGGAGGGCTGGCTTTTTTTTAATATGTAATGAGTAATATCACACATGTTTTCAGTTTTGTGGCTTTTGTTTCTCTGCTGAATGATCTGCATATGTCTTGTCCAAGAAGCAATAGCTTGCATGTAAACTTCCATAAAATTGATAACAGTTGGGTTCATCATCTAGACTACCGTTCCCAAGGGTTATGCTCGCCATTTTTCTTTCATTGTTGTTCCTCTCACTTTAAAATTGTGGGCTTATGTGGTATGTTAAAAGAATAACATATTCAATAATAGGTGATGATATGAATCCGGTAGAACATACCAGTAGGTGAATTGTATGTGCTAAATTTTTCACGTCATCAATTTAGGTGAAATTTTTTATGCATTAAATTTGTCACATTAAAAATTCTGTGGGAATGAAAATGTATTTTCTTGTTGGAGGTCTATTAAAATATTGAGTTCATCCCTTCCGCAACTTTTTTCTTGTTTCAGGGCTGCCGGCAGAAACATCCATTGAGAGATTTGTCACAATTGGTGCGTACTGTTCGTTGCGCTCATGCGCAATTGAGCCAGAGTGCATTATTGGGCAGCATTCAATCCTTATGGAAGGTTCTATGGTTGAGACACATGCTATCCTTGAAGCTGGGTCTATTCTTCCGCCGGGGAGGAGAATTCCAACCGGTGAGCTTTGGGCAGGAAATCCAGCAAGGTTTGTCAGGACTTTGACCCATGAAGAAACCTTGGAAATCCCAAAACTTGCTGTTGCAATTAACGATCTGAGCAAAAGCCATTTCTCAGAGTTCCTCCCTTACTCAACAGTATATTTGGAAGTTGAGAAGTTCAAAAAGTCCTTGGGGATTACTATCTAATGATCTCCAGCGTCCACTTTTTCATGTATCAATTGTAGCTTTCCATGCATGAAAATAAGCAGCTTCAGAACATATAAAGCAAGTTTTTCATTCCTTGTCACTGAATTTGATTTTGCTGGCTGTTGAATGAACTGAATGAGAGTTTTAAATCTCATGGGATATACTTGTAGATTGATTGAAGTAACTTATGAACAATTTCTGTTGGTATGATATGCACAGTATCTGTAACTGTACTTGCCTTTGCTCGTGGTCAAATGATATTGAGCTTGGGAATGTTGATTATGCTGCCTCAGTGCAATTTTTTATATCTGCCCAACGCTATGTTCGAAGTCTCGGGCACTCAATGTGGTGTAAATAAATAGGGTAATTATTTACTAATCATTCGTTTTTTCGCACGTTTTAAAAAATACATAAATATTTTTTTGGTTGAGTTCTACTTAAAATTTATAAAATTATCATTATTCTACAGTTGTCTAAGTTTTGTGAGAGAAAATAAAAAAATAATTATTTTACCTTTTTAATGTAAAATTATTATTTGATCTTGGCTAAACGAAAATAATTAAATAATCAAAATTGAACTAAGTTTGGGATTAGGTTAAAATAATTAAAATAATTTAAAAAATTAAAATAATCAAAATTGGATTGAATTTGGGATTAAGTTTGGGTTTTAATTCTTTTTAATTATTTTTTGTTTTAATTTGTGATCTTTTGTTTCATTTATTTAATTTGATTATTTTGTTTCATTTTTTATTTAATGTCTAAATTGTAAAAAATACAAGTTTTATCATTTAACTAGGTTGAAATAGAAATTGTACATTAAGGGGTAAAATAGTTATTTTTTTATTTTCTCTCACAAAATTTAAACGGCAGTATAATAGTAATAATTTTATAAACTTTAGGTGAAACTCAATTTAAAAAAAAAAGATTTGTGTATTTTTAAAATTGTACAAGAAAGAGATGATCGATGGCTAATTTCCCAAATAAAAATAGAGTAAGGTACTATTACTAAGCGCATCCAAAACTTGTTTTTTCTAATTTAGAATAATTTCATTGTGACATTTAAGATTTTTATTTATCTTACTGTCTCCTCCTATGTTTAAAACACATACCCCATTAATATTTGGGTGACATATATCTGAGATTATCTACTTCTACACCAATTAGAATGGAAAAAAAAAAAAGTCTTAACATTAAATAGGACTCAATATATGCTCTCAAGTCTCAACAACCTTAAGCATATTATCACTTTAAAAGATTGTTGTTATGAGCTAAGTTAGGACTCAAATTAAGATTCTCAAAAACATCAGCAAATTTCTTTTCATTTTTAATTTAAATTATCTATTGAAAACTAATTACATGAGGAAAAATATGAGTGCAAACTCTTAAATAAATTTATTTAAAAAAATAAATATACTAATATAATTTAGTATTAACTAATCTTAGTCCACGTAATTTATTTTATTATTTTATATTTTTATCCACCCATATTAATTTGTACAAGATTTTATATCCAAGTCATCACTCCAAACTGCATATAGCAAATCAAATGGGCCTAACATGTCTTAATGTCATAGGTGATCTCATTTATTACCATATGCATGCACACACAACAACAAGTCAACCCCTGATGTAACTACTGCACTTTTAAAGCTATGAGCTTTATTGAATTATATTTGATGTAATTTATTTTTCACATAAAAATGTATAAAAGTTTATAACAAAATAATGTATCCCGCATATTTTTATGTGGGAATTAAGTTATATAAAATATAATTTATATATATTTTCATGTAAAATATAAGTTATTTTAATTAGACCCTTAAACATACATGTAAAACCCACTTTTAAGTTTTACCTAATCATCCTGACAATTGCCACCGCCCCCAAAATTTTCTTCTTATGGGTAAAAAAACAAAAAAAAAATAATAATAATAATTGGCCACCGCCTTCAATCATCGTTACACCATTGTCGCTGGCCTTACCTGTCTCATCCTCAATCCGCCGAAATTAAGATGATTTTCCGCACGTTCCCTTTTCTTCCTCTAGAAACTTGAGTACATTATTAAAGCTTGTAGAAAATAGAAATATATTTAAATATAAATTTCAGGATGAAGCTCATTATTATTTTTTGAGATTAGGCTCAATTTTTTTAAAGACATTTTTTTTGAGAATTTTTTTAAGAAAATCTCTAAAAATGTCCAGTCACGATATTTGAACTAAATTCTAAATGTTACTATAAATTCAAATCAAGGCACTTAAATATTCATAATATTTTTTTTGTTATAAAAAAATATAAAAATAATTTTCTTATAAATTTTTTAATGTTATTTACTCTCAATTCTAAAACTTTAATTTGTCATGTACGATAAATATATATATTATATTATAATGTTATGTATTGCACGATATTATTATTTATTACATGTTAATATCTTGTACTGTACAAATATTATAACATCATATATCATATAAAATTATCTTATATTACACTATATTATAATGTAAATATAAGTATTCTAATATTTTTAATGTGATTAAGAGTCTAATAAAAATAAAAATTGATCAAAGGATCAAGACCCATAACAAAAATAAATGGGATCATTGACTTCATAATTTTACTCTTTTTTTTTTTTTGGGCTTTATTGATGGTTATCATGGTTTTATTTATTTACGAGAGCTTTATTTTTATATGATTTGATAACATTACCGATTACAGTATCTATCATGATTTTGTAAGGGCTGGGCTTCATTAAAGAAAATCGTTTATCTTGTTCCTTGGAATTGAGTGGAGCCAAACCAAATTGAACCTGTTTGTTTGTTTGTTTGTTTTTTTTTTTTTGTTTTTTTTTTTTCTGTTTTAACTGATCCTTTGTTTTACTTAAACTTTTACTCTGATTATCAATCAAACATATATAGATTGTTATGAGTTGTCTGGAATTTATTTTTGTCAATTTATACTATAAATTGTGTTATATTGTATGGTATTATTCTTTTGTTGCAGAATATTATTACACACCGTATTGTCAAGGAGCTAGGGATTAAGATTCTTCTCTAGAAACTAGAATAAAAACTTGGACTCCCGTGAGTTATTCAAGATTCTCCGAACTCGTATTGAGATGTTGAAGTTGCTTGTTCGGATATATATTGATTTTTGCTGCTTCGTTGCCGGATTGAGTTGTAAGTACCACCAATTTATCCAAGAATTATGCAATTGAATGTGCACTTGAACCTCAACACATTTCTTAAACTCGGACCATTTTTCCTTATTTTCATGTGGTAGTTAGATTTGGCCACCTCTGGGAAAGGAGGACTCGGGGCTTTCTTGGGCACACGTGTCATTTGTGGAGTTTATGGAAGTACTGATGCTCACGTTCAGGGAGGAATGGTTGGAGAAATATCTTCTATGGCACCTGACTTAGTTCAAGCCTGTAAATGTGGTTGGCAGAGAATGGTTTTTCTACAGGAGAACGAGACTTAAGTGCTTGGAAGAACTGCATATTGATTCTTTTGATTTAAGTATTCGAAAGACTGCATATTGATCCTCGCTACTAGGTATCTGGATGAGCAATTGTCCAATGCTGATAGGTTTAACTGCTGAGAGTGCTTAGGACATAGAATAAGGGTGTTAGAAATTTCTCGTAAATGCTTTAATCATGTAAATAATTTTTGTTATTATTTAATTGTAACATTAATGATATGAAAAGTTCAATGTTTTAATGATGGCCTACTCGGCAAAGGACCTGTTTTGATTGGGAATGCTGGTGAGAACGTCAAAATCAGATTTTTTTGCATCCAGGTCCGTGTCGGGTTTAACCCAGCAAAATTTGAGTTTCTGAATTTTGGAATAAAATATAAATACATTTCCAAATCCCATACTCTGAAATATTTATAAACAATACAAATTTCCAAGCAATAAATAACACATCCATATATATAAATCGATAAAAAAAAAACATAATAAAAATACACTTCTTGGACCCCATGTTCTAAAACATTCATCAATCATAAAGAATAAATTTCTAAACCAAATGGCAGAAACTCACAATTCGCGCAGGCAGTTGATGATGATTATTGATCAAAACAGCATGACAGACTCACAGGCTAGTCGCGATCGACTTTGTCGTAGCAGTGGTGTTAATGAGCCGCGATAGACTTTGCCGTATTTTGTCATGGCTAAAAACGACAGCCGATGATGAATAGATGAGTTGCGACCGTGCAATGGTGGTGAAGCTAAAGCACGGTGACGGGAAACTTAGTATCTGGTCTGGTCTGGTCTGGTCTTAGTGGTCTGGTAATGGTTGTTTGGCTTTGGCACTTTGGCTGCGGCAGCTGCGAAAAGGGGGTAGAATTAAGGGTTTTTTCTTTTATGTTTAATATTTATATTAATTATTAAATATAATTAAAAAAATTATAAAAATAAAATATCCGGATCCGGATTCTAGATGTACGGATTAACCCAGACCCAGATGTATCTGAGTCATAAAAATTTATTTCAGATACCAAATATTTTTACACTCTATAGTACAAGTTTAACCTGGCCCTGATTATCCGAGTTCAAACACGAAATGAGATGGTAACAGCCAGGGAGCAGGAGTCGCTCCTTAGCATAAGCGCTTGACTTCTTTAAGAAAGAAGCATATATTGTTGACAATCAAAGCCTTTTTTTTCTTCCTCTGAGGATATTATTATTTTACACATCATTTTATCATTAAAGGTTTTTTACAATTTTTTATTTATTTTATGTTTCAGTTTTCAAAATATTACCATTGAACAGTTAAATTTTTTTATAGGATTTATAATAAGAGTCTATTTAACTGTGTAAGTGAACTTAATCTTCTAATTTAAAAAAAATATAAAACTGATTATATATAAATAAATAATATTTTTGTAATTGATTATTTTATATATTTAAACTAATTAATTGATAAAATTAAAAATATTATACATTATAAAATTCTTAAAATGTTGAATATATTGAAATTTCGAAATTACTATTGTGATATCAGCAATTTATTAACATAATTAATGATTTAGTGGTAAAATTATAAAAATTGAAATATCAAGTGATAAAAATGTTGAAGATCCAAAAAAATCACTATTTCTTAAGAATTGAATTCAGTAAGACTGAGCATTTCAGTTATTATTATTATTATTTCAAATTTAAGAATAGTGAAATTATTTCCCAATGAATGTGCAAGTAACTTTCATGAGTTTTTGATAATATCAAGAACTATTTTAAATTTTAATTTTATATCAACTAATTGTTATCCCGTTCAATTTAAAAATTTTAAGATAAAAGATTATATATATATGGTGGACGAATGACGAAACTGATCCGACTCAATTCAATTTGAAAAATTGAAATTCGAATTGAATTCGAATAGAGACTCAAACTCAATACACTATTAGAAAAATAAGATATCATGATAGAATTTTATGATAAATAGTTAAAAATTAGTCATTTATCATAAGACTATGATAAACATGGGACAGAGTTTTTATTTATTATAAAAACAAGGTAGATTTGTGTTAATTTATTTATCTATCACATCTATATGATAGCATATTAGTATTTAATGAAACGGTGAGTTTTGAATGGAACAATTTATGCAAGGAACGACACCGTATCTTGAAACAAAAAATTAAAAAAAATCTTAAGTGGTTGACTCTTCTTTGACTTCAAGTGGCAAACCGTAATTTCAAAACCACACGCAAAATCAAAATCAGACTGCGGAAAAACTATTTGGTCCTCTGCTACGACAACAAAGTGCTACTTTTGTCTTCATCTTCGTCCTCACTCTTCGATCTGTTAGTACTGCGTCTTCGAGCTACTGCTGTCGATCTTCTTCAAATTCGAGCTGTTGCTGCCAAATCACACACCACTAATCCCAAACCACGCCATTAATTTAGATTAAAGAAGCAAATGAGAAGAAAAATGATAGGTGTCTCGAAAACGAGCTTCTTTCTTTCTTCTTACGACTAAATCCACAGATCTCTGGCTGTAAAAACCTCATTTTCTTGAGATAAAAATCAAAGTGAAAATCTTGTTTTATGAGGTGGGGTTTTTTGTTTTTCTTTTTGTGTTTTTCTTATAAAAATTAGTGCTCGTCTCCTAAAATCCTTCATTTTTGAAGCTGTAGATTGTGTTTCTTTCAGTGGTCTTACTATTTCTTATGAAAATTAATGCACATTTAGGAAAAATTTTGACTCTTTGAAAGTTTCTAGCTAAGCTTGGTGGGTATTAGTTAATAAGAGTAGAGATGATTCAGTTGTTGTTCTTGGTTCTTTTCGCTGAGGGCGCTTTGGCTTTTCTTCTATTAGTAAAGATTGGGCCGCTAAGGGAACTTGTGATTAAGAGTTTGGATCAGCTGAAAATGGGGAAGGGTCTAGGTACTGTCAAAACTATTGTTGGCACAATGTTTCTTATTCTCTTATCAAGTTTTATGAGCATTGTCAAGATCCAAAACAAAAGTGCAAAGCTTGGTACCGTGTCTCCTAAGGATCAGGTTCTATAGAGGACAGACTTGCTTGAGGCTTCGCTCATTGGTATATTGATACTCTTTTCTATTGGTGATTTTTGTTTATTGTTTTTTTTTTATCTTGTAGTCTACAAGATTTAGTAGTTGTTCATCATTAGAATTCTCTTTGTGCTACCTAGAGATATAATTTCATATTGGGTTAGGTGGATTATAAGGAAACTACGATGGGTTAATTTAAACTAATGTTATGGAGATTGCGTTTGAAATGTTAGATTTAATTAACAAATGTTGGGATCACAATAGGATATTGAATACATAAGTTTTTCGCTTTATTCAATAGCAAGGTTTCAGATCTGTGTAAAAGATATATTAGCTTTAGAAGCCAATATCCCCTTGATTTTTGTTGGATAGTGTACACTACCTTTCTTTATTTTGTTTTTTTATAAGTGAGTGAGTGGTGGGCACGTAAAAAACTGAAAAAAAGATAGGTATACTACAATAGAGATCATTGAAAACCTTTGTGAGAATGCTTTTGTTTTGTGTTTGTTAAAGTTTATTCTTTTAAAGGAAGAAAGGGAAATCTGAATAAGAGAATGCATCCAGGTAATTAATGAAAACATCATAATAAACTCATTAAAGAAGTCAATAACATGCTAAATTCAAAGAGATTCCTATTCTTTCATTTACCTTCTAAGTATTGGTTCTTGGCATTCTTATGATAGATAAAATGTTCTGATCTTGTAATTCTCCTTGGTTTGTCCCACATTGTTTTTTGCTAGCATCTTGGTCTATAAATATTGTAGTTACGGTTCTTGACATTGTTGCTGGAATGAAAGATCAAGTTCAGTATGTTCATTCTGATATGTGTGTTTCATGGTGCCTAATTGCTAAGATTACTGGAATTTCTCTAAACATAAGACACGCTTCTGCGACTGCTGATATTGTCTTCAAGTTGAAGGTCAAGAAAGTGGGGAAATTGTGAACACACATATGTGCATGTGACTCAGAAAGGCTATTGGCAGGTTGATTGTACAAGATTTCGATCTTTGCTTGCCTTCATAAACTATATTATTGTTTGTTTCTCAAATTTAGTTACCTATTTCATTTGCTTGTAGTTTAAAATGGATGATGTCCTGAGCAATGGTGAAACAACTGGTGATTGGTCTAAAGGGTGACAGAGAGAGAGAATTAAATTTTAAAAATGGAGATGAGTTTCCTAAGTATGTAAAGCTGAAGTTGCCGAACACTTCTAGTTCCTGGTTTAATGCAAGTATGAATCTCAATGAATGTTAAAAAATGGGCTCGAAAAATTGGTTTTGCACAGCCTATGCAAATTCAGATGTCCTGGGAGGAGGAAGTGGCTGCTTCCTCTCGTTTGGTGACCTCATGGATATAACTTAATACAATGATGTTGAGCAAGATCTTTATATCAGGATTGCATCAGAACCAGGTATATTCTGATTTATTTTTGTATGATTAGAGAAAGAAATGCTTAAAACCCATTAGTGATGAATCATATTAACTTTTACTTTAAATATTTCAGGTCTTTCTGTACGAAGTAGCAAGTAGGAATCATAATTGCTTCCATACTATAGACAACAATGTTCATAGTGGCATTGCTCTTGTGTATCTGGAGAAAGAAACTCAAAAAGCAAGGTAAGGACTTTGAGGGTCTACTTATGCAAAATCTAAAGTCTAAAATTTGGTAATATTGTTCATTTTTTTTATAATTAATTTATGATTTATCTAGGTGTAGACCTTCTTTGAATAGACTAAGAAAATATCCTCAGTCAGAACAGAAGAGAAGTTCCTATTTCCAAATTTCCTATTCCCATTTTCCGATAAGACCGTTCCCCCCTCCGTGGTACCCTTGCCGGATCGGGTACCACTCCGGCCCCGCTTCGCTTATTTTCTCCCAAGGTGTAAGAAATTAAGTAAGTGAGCACAGAAACACTTAACTTGAAGATTACCTCTTACACAGATATAATGCGAATGAATAAAAAAGAAATTCAAAGAATTTCAATTACACATATTGATGATACAGAAAATGTGCAAGATTATATATACAGTTTGCATTAATATTAATGGAAAAAAGATTGAAAAAGATCATAAGTAACCATATCACACAAGTTGAGATTGTGTGGATATTATATCTTCAAAATGCACACCTACTAGCTCTGGTGAGCTCCGGAGAATTTAAACTCATTATCTGAAGCCTTCTGCTAATATCATTCATTTGTAATATTTGCAAATAAAATTCATTATTTCTGAATAGTAATTAAATAAGTTCATTGTCCATGATGGAATTCTACTATAATTTCAAGATTAACAAAGATGAATCATATGAATAATTATAATAATGGAGGAAAAGAAGATATGGAATTATGGGAATTTGATTTTGCCTATAGCAAAGGCCCCAGGTAACTTCTTAAGTTACAATAAACTGGGAGAAGTGGATTTGGGCCAGTGTACAAGGTAATATTGTGGCATTCTGTTGATATTAAATCAGGTTTTCTTTTTATACAAACTAATATTAAGAGATCTATTATAGGGTACATGGGTAGAGGGGCAGGAACTCACAGTTAAAAGGCTGTAAAAATGTTCTGGACAAGGAACGAAGTTACATTGATTTTTGTTCTGCAAGTGAAATTCTTTATCATTCTTGATTATTGAACTATGTGTTGACTCCATTTCATGGGTTATGGATTTGATTAATAGTAAGTGGCCAATATGTTAATCTATATTTTTCTTATTACTCATCTTAATGTAATTTGTTTTTCAGATGATGTTGGTTGCTTTTGAGAATTTACCATCAGTGTTTCTTTTTATGGATTAATTGTTTTTCTAGTGATGGGTTGGTGATTGGATACTGTAAAAGATTTATGAGATATCGATATGGATTTGATTCACTATTTGTATCAATAATGCTATTTGTTGGAAGTTTCAAGTGATTGAAATTTGATTAACCATGTGTTTCAAAGATGCTGTTTGTTGGAAGTTTCAAGTGATTAAAATTTGTAGCGAATGACATTATTTGGTATTTGATAGTTTTTATGAATTTGATTGTAATTTTTATTTCAATTAATTCAAGTTTTAAAATGTGAGTTTTGTTATTTCTATTTCAAAACTCTTCAGAATTAAAAATAATAATATTATTTTTTTTAAACCTTAAATCTCATGAATCATTCATGTAGGACAGATTTTGAAGAAACCCACTAAATTCAAAACAATTTAAATTATCCGCTAAAATTTTCAATTAATTATGAAAGCCTTGCAAAATGACATCGCTTGGTTCGTGACATGTGTGATAGACATACATGGTTATAGGAATATGTGATGGATAAAATATTACTGTAGATTTGTTTCAGGGTTACAATGATACATAGAAATTCCGTCATAAGAGGGGTTGGATGATATATATTCTCATGACGCATAAAAATTCTGTCATAAGAGGGGTTGAATGATATATATTCTTTATCATGCTTATTTTTCCAGTGATGGGTTAGATTTTAATTAACCTGATTGGATCCAATCAAAAAAATCTGAAGAAATTAAAGCACACACAAACACAATTTTTCAATCTGAGCAGATTACAGGGCACATTTCTCTCAACTCGATTAACTCAAAACCCAATCGGATTGATTCAAACTCAAATTTGTCCATCTTTACTTTAAATAAATTCATCTTAGCTTTTAACATTACTTTAGGCATAATATTCAGTGATTTATTTTAACTCTAAATTGATATGAATTAATACCAAATTTGCTTTAAGTGATACAAAATTTGATCATCAACATGGCGGACAAAGAGACAATAATACAAACCGCCGGACAAGTAGTTTGAGAGGAGATTTGGACGAGGCGAGGTGACAAATAGAGAAAACAAGTATTGGAGAGCAAAACATCATAAATAAATTTAAATCCATAAATTGTGTATTAAAAGTATAAAAATTTTGATTTATTTCCATGAAAATTGCAAATCAAATTTCTGTTCTATGCCAGAAATGTCATCTTGTACATGTAACAAAACACAAAAAAATTGATTTACAATGTTGTGTATTAAAAACTTATGCCATATTCAATTTTAAGAATGGATTTCATTAATAAATGGCTGAAGAATTCATAAAGTTCTCACTTTTTTTTTCTTGATAAAATAAAAACTCAGCCTTCTTGATAAAATTAGCAAAGATATATGTAAAATCAACAATGCAATGAATTAATGATAGATGTCTTCCTCACATGTCTATAACATGATATTCAATAATTGAGTCCCAATTAAATATGCATTTTATCAATTATTTCTTATTTCTATTTCTATTGTTAAAAAATATTCAAAATTATTCACTTAAATATTATATTTGTCTTTATATTTATCCTTTCTCTAATTTATATTTATCATTTCAATAATACATTTTATCGCTTGTGCTTTCTGAAGCACTTTGTTTATCGTCAAATATTTCGTTTGTCTATTCTTTTATACTTTATTTCTACTTTATTTTTACGACAAAATTATTTTTTGCTAATATTAGTCTGAAAAATAATTTAAAATCTTAATTATAGATATTCAAAATTAAAAAAGGTACTAACAACTAATTTAAAATGCTTAAATGTGTTACGTTTGGGGACAGTTATATAATTTAGCCATTCGAAGGGATATAGAGACAAAGAGCCAAGTTTCTTCTTCTCATACGGAGGGTCAAATCGGACTTCAAATTTGTTAATAGATTAATTATGTTGTACATGGTGAGCAAATTGGGATTGGGACCATAAATTAGGTATTAGTGAATCTATGGTTTCTTGGTGTCTTTAGTGCAAAGAATAGTTGACGAATCATTAGGGCATAATCTCGCCACCTAAAATATCTAACAACTAGTGATAATTATATCATTTTAAATACTATATGTTCCTAAATTAATTTCTTGTCAATCAAATTTTTAATTAATTAGATAATTGTAATGCTTTTAATCACTTTTCAACAAACCCTCTTTGGCACGGTACCACCACTATCATATATGACCTAAGATTTTATTAATGGAATTTTGAGCAAGCGGTAGCCAATAATTGATCATTAACAACATTACTCATATAGATATTATTATCATTTAATTTATTATTGTTTTTGATATTATTAAGAAAGTAACACACAGTTCATGCGTTGCCAGTTCAGATTCGAGGCCCTAATTCCAGCTAGTAATGTGATATAATATACTCCGTAATGCAAATAAAAATTCAAGAAAAGGTGTAAAAAAAATATAATTAATAATAATTATTTAAACAAGTTGTTTAAAAGTATGCAAATTATTCTTCGGTCAAGAGATAGAATGTTATAGTATCTCTATTTATAATTATAACGAGAACAAGTGAAATGGGCCTCAACTATAATACATCAAGATAGGTCATGACAAAATTTTAATGCACTTATTGTAATGATAATTTTTTTTTAAAAAAAATATTAATAGTATCTTTCTTCCAAATAAAATAAAAAATAAAAAAGATTTTTAGTGCTTTGTTTTGGCTTCCGCATTGTAGTTGGCTTGTTGCCAAATCATTAATAAATATATGACTACGACAAGACTATCTCAACGAAAATAGACATTGGTATAATCTCATAAATTGGAAAATTACTAGGAAGCATATATACAAACGAAAATGGAAAATCAAGAAATGGAAGGAACCTTCCCTTTTTATTTTTTATTTTTTTTCTTCCTTTTGTTGTTGTGATAATGTCATTAACCACTAAGAGGATAGTGGTAAATATTTAATGGAAAATTTTATACAACTCTTTACTCTTCTAAACAACGCAAGATTTTGACATCTCAACTGTTTATAATTTCTTTCTAATACATCTTTGTTTGTTCAACTCTCTCTTCTTTCTCTTAAACACTAACCGATGAAACCCTAATGTTGGTGGCGAGCAGATACAATATTTTTGAACTTGTCATCGGCCCGCCGATCTCTGTGTATGCATAACAGAAACAAATTGAATATCTTGTTGTTATGCGGTAAGTGTTGAAATTTAAAACGGAGATGTTGGAACGGCTCAATCAAATCAAATCTCCTATGAAATTAATTGGGTTCTTTAATTTGATTGAGCCGTGCCAATATCTAGTCTCGTATTCTTTTGCTTCATCACCTTTTCTCCAGTTTCGAGTTGATAGAACAAAGCATTGTTCAGGTGGGTTTCTTTTTATCTTTTTAATTCCTTCTTCTTCTTCTTCTTATAGAGTTAATTGTTATATGTATGAATTCATGTTAGCTAGGTTTCTCGTTTTATTTTATATCTATATAAAATCTTTTTATGTGGAATGGTTTAATGCGTCAAAAGTTGCATATTATTTTGTCAAAGCAAAGATAGAAGGTTTCACTATTTAAAGAATTGAGGAACCTTTTTCTTCATGAGGAAGATTCTTGAAAATCCTCCAATGTTCTCAATTCATTCCCATGCAGATAGTTACGTACTCTTTTCACTAGACCTAGGCCTTAGTCATTGCATTGAAATTTGAAAAATATAGGATTAGACATCATCAATAGCAAATGGAAAATTGAACCAATATGATCAATTTCCAAAGGATATGGTTGTGCCTTTGTTAATTTTAGAAAAGAAAATATGATTGTACTTGTGTTCATCCTCTGCCGAATGCCAATAAAATTATGCTATCTTCAATTGGAGGATGTAAGAAGTAAAGTTGACACATTCCAATATAATATATTAAGGTGTAGAAGAGATAAGAGTAATATCAAAGATCTTAACAATTGAGTCTTAACTGATATGATATTTATCTACTTAATAATAAATTGTTAATTTTATCAATTATGAAATTATTTTTTCATTAGATTAATAACACATAATAGTTGATATTTTCACTGAACTTTTACTTAAAATCTATTCACACATACTTCAATTACTGTTGGATCTAGCTAGCTCAAACTCAATTAAACAAATAAATTTGTATTTAGGGGAGACTGGACTACCAATTGTCTAGGAATGATTTTGTGGGAGATATGATGTGGTTTTTATGATCTGGTGGTGAGTTAAGGTAAGATAGAAAAAGTTATTTCACATTAGAGAATGAATGAAATAGTGTGTATAAGTAACTTATAAAATAGAGACAACAGAGGTTAGAGATGGGGCCGATGATCACATTTCGATGCGTAAGTCATGTTCCTTGGGAATTTAATGGAGATTTAGGGTTTAAGAACTGGAACCTCAATAATGGTGAATATTAAGAGGTTAAAGATGAAGTTAGAGAGAGAAATTGGGTCGAGAGAGGTCTTAGATCCCTTTAAAATTGAATCTGTTGAGCTTAAATAGGAGTTTGCCTGCAGGTCCTTTTCATCATTTTGGCCACCTTGACGGATTAGGTATGGATATCATAATCATTTCTCTTGAATGACAGTAGTTGGCGACTGTCAGCAAGCTTGGAGGCTAAACTGCAAGTGGCTCTTGTTATTTAGACCCCTTGCCCATGTGGTGCCTGTTGGTTGGAAAGCTTGGTTAACTTGGTTAGCTCAGTGAGGCGGCGGGACTTGTCTCTATTTGATTGCTTAACGATTTTAAATCTATTCTGTAATTGGCTCCTTAATTTTGGCCTAAAGGAAAAAGAACATTCTCTTACCGATGCTGAGATTTTGAAGACTCTCATGAGCACTCAAACATCCCAGCGTGTTTCTATTTTTGTCCTCTGAGAAAAGCCAATTCTACCAAGTTCATGTTCGTCTCTAATTGGCACATGTAAGGTAACCAGGATAGCTCAGCTCCCCTTTAACATTCCTCTTTCTTCCTATGCCACATATCATTTTTCTATTCGCTTTATATTTTCCTCCAAACAAAGTCCCCCAGTTTCTTTGTCGTGAAAGTATTGAGGAATAATAAACGCTAATAGTAGTGCAGCAGTGACATGCGACAATATCCAATTACTCTTATCTGCACTGTCATTAGGCCCTTATGGTGATCCAGCTGTACATTTCAAAGTTGAGGGTGGTATGTCACCTTCTTAATTGGCTGGTGGCACTTCTTTTGAGTTATTGAAGATTGAGGGGTTGAAGATTGAGGGGGACCCAGCTTGGGCTTCCTAATTCTTTAAAGTCAAAGGAACTTCCAATATGCGTCCAACAAAGAGAAGGAAACTATTCTTGCGATTGCTGTAGGTGATATACTTTTTTTGGGTGCAATTGACTAGGCTGAGCATCTGACTGGTCACTTCTTTCGAGTTTGTGAAAGTGTTTCTCCAAAAAGATGAATAAATCACTAAGAATCAAATATAAATAGTCACTACAGTGAGGAAATTCCAATCCACGCACTCATTAGAGTAATCATCCATATTTCAAATAATAAAAAAAGGAGTTCAACTATCCTGATTCAATAAATGACATATGCCGATAAAGAATACTCTTATGATAGAGGAGTTCTCGATCTACATAATAATAAAGTATAATCAATTATTCGAATAACAAAGCATAAGATTTGAGCTGCCGTTATTGGTATATAGTATGGATGTAAAACTAATTCTTTATGGAGAGGAATTCTCAATCGATTTAAATATACAGAAACCGCATAGAGGTAACTAAGTTATCTCAGTCTCCCTTAGCATAATATTAACTGACGATGATGATCCATTGTGCGGACATCTTTTATGGCAATTTATTCAGGATCTTTCTTAGCCCATTTTTAATGGTGATTAATTTAAGAAAGCAAATCCAGCAAATATGGCCAATAAATTCATCACAGGTAGTGCTTTACAAAGCACATTGGAGTCATCTGAAACTCTTCAAGGGTACTCTTAACCCAAATATTCAGACAATGGGTAAGGTTTTTATATTCCTGGGATCAGGATCCATTGTATTATCATACGTAAGAACATAGACCGATTGCTTGGTTCGATCCAGTGCAGTGCAGAAAGAAGCGAGTGAGCGACGATCCAATATCGGACCAGTCGAATATGTGTCCCTCAATCCCGGGATTGGTTCTATTATAGTCTTAATCTTTATACCAATTTCCCCTTGTCGAGTCTGGAATTGAGGGACTTTTAGGACTTGTTCGGTATTATTTTTGAATTGATATCTTCTGAAAACAAAAAATGAGAATGAAAATAGTGTTTTACGGTTATTATATTTCAAATTTAAATAATGAAAATGGTATTTTGTAGTTATTGTATTTCAAATTTAAATATGAGTCTAATATTAGTTTTTGTATCGTGTATTTTAAAATTAAAAATAGTAATATATGTTTGGTAAACACAATTCAACAAAATAAAAATAGTAATATATGTTTGGTAAACACAATTAAAAATAGTAATATATGTTTGGTAAACACAATTCAAAAAAATAAAAATAATTAATATATATTTGGTAATATCATTTTTTAAAACGGTTTTTATTAAATTTTTAAGACATCATTATAGTTAAAAGTAATTATTTAATTAATAAATAAACAAATATACCATAAATAATTTAATATTAACATTAAAAAAATTTTACTAAACAAATTATTCAACAATTAATATTTAATTAACACAAATATTAACATTGCAATAAATAAAACATATATTTAATAAAATATAGCTATCAATTTAATTGATAAAAAAATTATCAAATTCCAAGATGGACACTCGAGATCTAGAAGGAAGTAAAGAATTTATGAAGGTCCAAATACCCAATACTGTTTCTCCTTTAAGTCCAATAGCAAAGCAACAAGTCCAGCAACAACAATTGATATAGTATTCCTGAAATTGAGTCACTGTTACTAGAGACATGTCAAACGTCTTTCTTATTAAATTTTCTAACTCTTCAACTTAATCGTTTCTGTCCAATTGTCTTCAGTCGTTGAAAAAATATTTCATTCAAGTACAAATATTTTCAATTCTACTACTTGTAAGCAGTGCTAATTTTTAATTCTATTACCACAAATAATTTATCCAGTAATTAAATTGAAGAAAAGAACAAGTTCAATTAAAAAAGAAAAAGGAAACAAGATCATGTATAACCTGGTAATAGAGAGAGAAGACGAAGTTGAGAGTTAGAGAAGATTTTATGGGGAGGGAGAGAGAAGAAAGAGTAGAGGAAACAAGATCATTATTTTTAAAATTATTTTATGGTTTGTTTTAAAGAGTGGAGGAAACGTGCATAAAATCTTTATTTTTTTTATTACTGTCAGCTGAACTTCATTTTTTGTGTTTTATAATTTGTTTTGAAGAGTCACCTTACCCAATGTTTACTACCCTTATATTCCAAAAACAAAAATGAAAATAGGCACCACAAAATAATACCGAACATGCCATTTATTCTATTATTTTAGTTGATCTAACTTGTGGAGTTGACTTTTGTGAGTTCTTAACTAACCAACTCTCGTGGCTAGCTTGTGTATTTCTTAGCTAATTAACTCTTATAGTCACTTATATATATGTTCTTTGCTAGCCAACTCGAGGCCAACCCATGTACATTCTTAGCTATCCAACTCTTGTGGTCAACTTATATAGATTTCTAGCTAGCCAACTATCGTGGCTAACTTTGATTGAGTGCAAGGGCAATTCTAGTTTGAAGTGTGGCAGGCACACCTTATTGAATTTATCTTGCGAAGGAGCTTTGCCAAAGCACTACAAGAAAATATATTTTTAAAAATTATTGAATAAAGTCAGAACAAGTGGAATACCATTACAAATATATTTATTCAACGACTGAAGGCAATTGTTGATTGTTGATAATACCTAGGGTAGAAATACTTTTTTTTTTTCAAATGGCTGTTGTAAATATATTTTTTTCGAGTAAAATTAACTATTGAAAAATGATAAATACATATCATAAATAATATGGACACACAACTAATGAATAAGTTTTATCATTACTTTGAGCCATCAAAAGTACTAAAAATATTATTTTCAATTGACTTTAGCGGTAGCTTTTGTAATAGCAATTTCAACTAAATATAGTCATTGAAAATATACTAATTTTGAGGGGCAAAAACAGTCAAAAAAGCTAAACTATAGTTGGAACAATATATATGATAATTGATTTTGCAATTGAAAATACTGGATATTAGTTGAAATAAGTAATATTTGTAATAGGATTGCTGCATTATAAATAATGTATTCATAGTAAAAAAAGTATGACATATTTTTGTTGGAAATTCTCTACTTTTAATAGAGATAGACAATTAAAAGTAATATACGTTGTTGGAATTTATTTTATTAATTACCATTGGCAATTGGAACAACAATTATTTCAATTGTCTAATAAAATTATTAAGAACATATGACTATTAAAAATAGATTTTATTCGACCAATATTATTATAAAATGAATGAATTTTCTTAAACAATTCAATTGAAATGGTCACCATTCATATTGTCCAAAAACATTTCATAACTAAAAAAGCATTATTATATTATTTTCTTATCTCTAGCTTCACTTTACAACCTTCTCATTCAGAGAAACAACTTTTGATTAAACTCAAACTTTGAAACACACTAATGATTTTCCTTTTAGCATTATCTTATGGCCATCAAATGGAATATATATCTCTAAAAATATACTTATCAAAACAAATAAAATTATAAAAATTCAAAATCAACAATCAATTGGTATATAAGGCCACTAAATAAAACATGATTATAGAGGCCTAAAATTTGTCACACACGCCCACAAACATAACAATATCGAATGATTTAGTAAGCCAAGACCCATCATCATGTTCTAATAAAAAAATGTGAATTATTATTATTACTATTATGGGGGTTAGATATAGTGTATTTATGATCATTTGAAACAACAAAACGCTACTTCTTGGCCTAATGTGATGGCAAATATGATCCAAACCATAACTTCTCAGAAATTGTGGAATCTTTCTACCTTTTCAATAAAGTTAAGAAATTCCCTATAAAGTTATGATATAAATTAATCACTTAGATAAGACTTAGAGCTTGTGTGAGTGATTTTTGATGTGACAGTATAATTGCAAAATCACGGGAAATTCTTAGCAAAAACCAATTGAAAACCTAGAACATCCCAGCAAGTTTAAGAAAAAAAAAAAAAGAATAAGAATTGGAAGACATTAATGGAAACTTTATTTGTGAGATTTGCATAGAACTGACAACAGAAAACGATAGATTCAAGAATAAAATTTTGTGTATACAACACACCTTTTTTGTCAAGACAGCATAGCCAAATAAATTAAAGGCAAGGCTCAAATAAAAGACAATAACACAAACAAAATTGAATGCAAAATGTAAAAGAAGATAAATTTTAATCTAAATTATATATGTGTGTGTGTGTATATATAGTAGATAAATCATTAAGCAAGAGCAAGAATACACAATACCTGCCATTTATCACTCAACCATTTCTCCACTATTTGATACCATATAAATTTCTCGACATTTGATTGGCAATTAGAATAATGCTCGGATCTTTTTTAAATTTTTTGAAGACTTCATCTCTAATACTCTTCTTATAATCTCTGAATCTTTCTTTAATTTGAGAAGAGAATGCAGCTTTCAACTCCTCTTTGGGATCATTAAATGTGAACTTACTTTTAAATCGATTAAACAAGTGATTAAGTTCTATTTGCGGGTACTTGGAATATATTATCCAAAGTTCATTAATTTGTTGTTTAAAAAGAGCGCCTACTGTATGTACAACACAAGGAGTAATAAGCCTGATGTAACATTTTGAAAATTAAATAAATTTAAGTACTTTGATTACATACATGTGATGAAATAAACAAAAAAATTATATTTTCTATTAATTTATATAATTAATCAACTTGCAGCATTGTAAGTATCTTATTTTATTTAAAAACCACTTAGTACATGCACCAAACAACACACGCCGCAGACTCCCTTCTCTCCACACCAAATTCAGTAAAATAACGCAGCTCCTCTGTCTCATCAATCTGCTCTGCGTCTCCAAACTTATCGCTTCATTCTCCGTTCTCCGTCACTCACGAATCCATTATCTGTTCTGTCTTTGCTCCCTCACTCTCCCACACTCTCTCGGCTGGATTTGGTGTTTCTCGTGGCCTCTCTCTCACCCAAATCCGTGGTTGCTGCTCTCTCAACAAAGTGATTTCAATTTATTGCTTTAATTTTCTGAATGGTTGCCAAGGGTTTTAAATTCCACAATGTCTGTAACTAAAGCTGAACTCTGTTGAATTGGGATATTGTTTAGAAAAGAGAGAAATAGTGTTGCATAAAACACATGTTCAAATTGTTCCAGTTGGGCAGCTTACAATGCTCGAATTGTTCTGCTCTGTTTCCTAAAATTATTTTGCCCATTATTGGAATAGAATTATAAAAAAAATTTACAGCCCATGGACGTTGACAAAACAATGCTATAGTTGTCACTTAATCATTTGTTTTTATATTTTATGTGGTATTTAAATTTATAGCACATTTTCTTTTATAATTTATGTTTTTTTCCAGTTGGTTAGTATGAAATATATTCATTTTGTAGGGATAAGGAATATGGAAAAAAAAAAAAACATTGAAGTTGAAGAGTTGGAGAAAATTAAGGAGGACGATTTAGAGGGTGATGAGCCTATAATTGGGATGTCTTTTGATAGTAAGACTAAAATGTTGAATTATTATAGAGAATATAATAAAAAAAGGGATTTTCAATTATGCGAAGAAATAGTAATAAGGGCAGTGATGGAAGAAATTTTTTGTAAGTTATGCTTGCGGGTAAAGTGATGCAACAAGAAGCAAATCTACTAATTTGCTTAGGCCCCAACCTAATGCAAAAAAAAAAAAAAAAAGAAAGTTGCAATGGTAAAATGGGAGGAGGTTTAGAAGAAGATAGAAAGTGGAGGATTTGAGTTTTAAATCTTAAACACAATTATATATTGTTGACCCCAATCAAATTTAAGTTTTTTCAATGCAATCGAGCCTCAGTTTATATGCCAAAAAGAAGCTTGATGTCAATGATAGAGCAAGAATTAAATTGTCTCAAAATTATCAATCACTTTTTATTGAGGCTGGTGGCTATGAAAATATGACATTCACATAAAGAGATTGTAGAAATCATGTCTAGAAAGAAAAAGGACTACAACTTAGGGATGGAGATGCTACTGTTTTTGAAACTATTTTATAAAAGTGTAATTAGAAGGCAATAGGTTCTTCTTTAATATACAAATGGATGGTGAGGGTCGATTCAAAAATTTATTTTGGGCTGAGCCAAGGAATAGAGAAACCTACAAAGAGTTTAGAGATGTTACATTTGACACCACTTATCTCATAAATAAGTATGACATGCCATTCGCTTTATTTGTAGAGTAAATCATCCTGGTCATTCTATTTTGTTTGGATGTGGATTGATTTTGAACGAGGACATTGAAACATTCACATGGTTTTTTCGAACGTGGCTATTATGCATGTCTAACTCTGCTCTTATTGGAATCATTACAGGCTAAGATAGGGCAATGAAAATTACAATTGCGTATATTTTTCCTAATACTCAACATCGGTGGTGTTTATGACATACTTAAAAAGATTCTAGATAAGTTAGGAAGCTATAAGCAATATTGTGACATTAGCAATGTGCTTCATTATGTTGTTTACGATTCGTAGAGTCCTAGAAAATTCAAGGAAACCTGGCATCGTATAATTTGGTTGGTAATAAATGACTACAAGGCTTATACAATGACAAACATCATTAGGTACCATATTCTCTGAAGAATAATTTTGAAACAAGAATATCAACCACTCAATATAATGAGAGCATGAATGTATTTTTCTTTTTATAGAAATGAATAATGATTTCCCAACACTCTTAAAACATTTTCTTTTAAAAAAGGATGCAATTTCACATTCTTAGTAAAAGCAAGTTTTTCATAAGGAGTTAAACTTTTGATAAACGGTGTTTTGCTTAAAAAAAAGGGCAAATTGGATTCATAAAATATTATTACTGGAATCAAATGATTTCTTTTTTCCTTAAAGACAATCGTTAAACAAAATTTAGAAAATGTGTTTATTAGAGCTAACCGGCTTCCTCCTTAAAGATAATAGGCAAACTAGATTAAGAAAATGTGCTCATTGAAGCTAATCAGCATCCTGCTTAAATAAATGACAAATTGGTTATATGAAATGTGCTCTTTGGAATCAAACGGTAAATTGGTTATGTGAGTAAGCTCTCTGAAATCAAACGGCATATCGGTTATCCATAAATTGCAAACCAATTATCTATAAATGACAAGCCGGTTATTCAAAAAGTCAAATGGAGGTTATAATAGTAACCTTAAATGACAAATCAATTATGATAAATGACAAGTTAGTTATGTGCAAAAAATCAAATGATGGCTATAACGGTAACCTTAAACGGTCGGCTAGTTATGTTCAAAAAGTCAATAACGGCTAGTTTTCAGCTCTAAGTATAAAAAAGTTCAATTAAATTCAAATAAGAAAAAATTCAACATTTATCATTGAGCTTGCTAATGAGTGTAAAATCTCTCTTGAGCTTTAAGTTTATCATTGCTTTCATTAAATCACACTTTGGGTTTTAAACTTTATCTATTATTTGTTTGAATTTATTTTATAGTTACATTAATTTTTGTTCAAGTATTGGACAATTTTTTAAAAACACAATTCACCCCTCCTCTTGGGTTGTATAGCTAGTATTTCATTAACACAACTCAAAAGTATTTTATAACTCTAAATTATAAAAGTATCTTGTTATAATATATCTCGGTAATTTCAAGTCAATCTACAAAGAAAATATTTAATTTGTTTATTTTAATTTATCTAAGAAAAATAAAATAAAATTAAAAATATGAAACTTAATTTGAGTAAAACTATAGAATTAAATTAGTTAGATTATAGATCCACTCTTAGTAGTAAATATAATTTAATAATTTTTTTTGTTAAATTTCTTTATTACCCAAAAGATTAATTGTATAAATTATTATTATTATTTATTAATTTTATTATGAATAAAGTACTTAATGTGCTAAAATTTAACTTGTCTATAATAAGTTTAAATACATTTTGCCATACTTTTAGTAAAATATTAAAAATTTATTGTGCCAAACTCCCTTATTTATTTATAACAAATCAAAATTTTGAAATATAAAATATGGATAATATTAATTAGAAAATAACTTAATTTATATAATTAAAAATATAATTTATTTAAATCATATTTTCATACTAAGAGCTTCACCTTTCCCTAACTTATTATTATTTAGCCTAGCATAATTGAAATAAAAATAATAATTATTATTAAATTATAGATAAAAATAGAAATAACTAAAATGACTAAATATTACAAAAAGATATGAGAAAAGAAATTAGGAAGAAAGAAGTGAAGAAAGAGGTGTGGAGAGTGTTCATCCCATTTTTAACTATTTATACTAATTTATGATTAATCCATACTACACATATAAACAAAGTCAATTAAATCATGACCTTACATTTGTTCCATTAATCAAACATAAATCTAACCCAATTTATTCAAGCATATCCACTCACAATTCCATATCTAATATGGTAGAAACTTTTAATTTTACAACTACAGTATTTAACATGATAAAAACTTATAATTTTACAACAAAAGTCATGGATCCTTTTTAATAATGACTTAATTTTTCAGACCACTGGTATCCATTCGTTAATTTGTTAAGAGCATCGAATTTTTTGAAATTATTATTTTTACTTAATAGATACACAAAAATACAAAAAATCAAATATTAAAAACATAATTAGAATTTCACAATATATTACATTATTACACATATAAATTATAATAAAAATACAAAATAACATTTTTATTCCTTAGAAACATACAATTTTTAATATTAATCACACATTCCAACTAGTTTATTGCTAGCCCCTAACAATAAAAGTACTATATTAAATTAAGATTTACAAACACGTGCAAATAAATAGTTGTTCATCTAGCCTCTAAACTACCAAATAAATAAATTCTCTTAAAATTAATTTATTTTAACTTTTTTTCATTCACTCATTATCTAGGATATCACCAAACCTTCTTTTGTGCTTAAGAAATTAATACAATGTTATGGGGCTTCATTAAAAGAGATTAATAATTTTATTCCAGTGATTTATCAAAGATAATATTTTATTAGGTCATAGATTATTCACACAATTTAAAATATTATATCTTCAATCCATGTAATGAGCTTTAGGTCAATGACTTCCGGACCACTTGGCCTTAGGGCACTACATTTTGAAATACCTTTATAGACTTAATTACTCGATTTTTCACATAAATAAGCAAATACTATATCTGCAACTCATGTAGCTAGCTTTAGACCAATGACTTCTAAACCTGTTTGCCTTAGGGTACTAAGTGTTAAAACATCTATACTTAATTACTCAGGTTTTAGATATAGCAAAATTAAACACATTTATTTTTTTTTTCATTTTTTTTTTGTTATTTTTTAGAATATATACACTTTCCACTACCTTGAATATTTTCTCCGATAAATCAAGAGAACAAAATATTGTAAAAAAAATTAATTTACAACCCACTAACATGTGTCATAGTGTGTGTGTGTGTGAAGAATGATTTAATAATACATGTATAAATAAATAAATGACAAAAAAAGATTTAATTACCAAAGGAGAACTCACAAATTTGAATAATTCAAAGAAAAAGAAACAAAAACAACTTACTATAAAGTTCAAAATCAAAATATAATATAAACTAGACTATTAAGGTACATCTCAAAAGTAGTAATTCTTTACACAACCATCCTAGATAATAAAATAAATTAGTTTTTTGAGATTTTTTTGGAAAAAAAATAAGCAAACACATATATTTACAATTTACATAAACTATCTCCTGTTGGGATTATATGCTCTTTAAAGCATATTGATTTTTCTGATTAATAAAATATTTCAAATATTTATTCAGATATTTTGAATTGCATTAATATTTTGAGCAAAGTCCATTTAATCATATTATATGTATTTATGCGATCACCATGTGGATTCGCAGAAGACATAAATACAAGTTATCTTATGATTAAATAAGTTAAGTTCGCAGTTGATAAATAAAGTTGGGCACTTTATTTAGGTATAGACTGTAATAAATTCATTGAGTGATTTGTCTTAATCATGTATGAATTTATTGATGTAGTTTGTCTACATTGAACTGGATCACATATGAGATTTAATTAACCTAGTAATAACTGTCAGACTTATTAAATCTCATAGGCATTGATTTACTGTAATCTTAATCTTGAGTTAGTTATGATTTCATGATTGTTGTTGTTATTTCATTTGAGTTACCAATAGGCATGACATACACATGTAGTCTAGATTACCCGGTATCTTGGTGGGAGCAATTACAAGTATTGAAATTGTAGATTAACAATATAGAATTTGTACGACACATCTCTTGATGGGTTTTCAGTACTTGATCATAGAATTCTGCGGCGGAGTGTCTCAACATAAATAAGTATGTTGAAAATGATCATTAGAGAAAATCAGTAAGTATCAAGGAAAAAGATGTAATTAAATTGATTGGACAGTTGATATATCAATTTAAATTAACGATGTGGTACAAAGGATTGTGCAGTAAAGAAATCAATGTGGCTTAGGCGAATTATATTCGAGCATACAATTATGGAGGTCGGTTCAATCTTATAGTGAAGTAGAATTGGAATTAAATAATTATATTTGTTTAATTACAAATTTAATTATTGTAGCCACTATTGTATGTTCCCAAATGATCCCAGGTTAGCTCATTTAATTGACAACACCATCATCTGGACCCAAAAGCAAGAAAAACTGGCATATTAGATGAAAATTATAATTATAATATTTGTTAAGGCCTAGTATATTATATTAAAGTGTAAATGGGGCTTGTAATGTTTTACAAGGTGGTCTCCTAGTTTGTTACACATTCCTTCCACTTTTAGGTAAGTGGAGAGATAGTTAAAAGAGGAATTCTATTTTAAATAGAAATCCTAATCCTAACATACTAGGGTTTTTCATAAGATATTATAAAAGGTGCTTTATACTCTTAAATTGAAAAAGAAAAAGAGAAGAACCCCAGGGATTCTAAAAAAAATAAAAAAGGCATCTAAGAGGAGCCGGTTGCAATTGGGAGTGGTGAAGCAGACGCCCACACGTCCGATGTTGATCAAACTTGCAATTGGGAGTGGTGAAACAGACGCCCACACGTCCAGTGTTGATCAAACTTGAGTCATAGCCTGGAAGATCGTTTGGAGGCAGATCTACAACTCTCAATTGTTCATCTTCTCAAAATATCAAGGTATGAATTTCTACATTACTTAATTCTTATATGTTGTATGAGATCGGTCCTAAAAAGGTTTTAATTGAAAATTGAAAAACCTAGTTTATTTTCCCTTCAATTGGTATCAGAGACATCTCATAATAATATATAAGAATTATGTAAGAAATCTATCTTGTTTATTATGCATTAGAGTGGCACAATTTATTTAGATATATATTATTTGTTAATATATAAATAAAGCATGCTTGGATTGTCTCAATTCATGGTTAGAGATTTGTTTGTATTTTTTTAGATTTGTAACAAAAGGGATGGTCTATTATCACCATGTTTCCCTTTTGATTTAATTTTATGTTTCAAAATTATTTTGTAAAGTATTAGATTGGAATTTGTAAAATTTAAAAAAAAAAAAAGGGAGGATTTTCCGGAGCAGACAGCCAGCGGAAAGCAGCATGCAACACGCAGCCAGCGCCACGGAAGGCATCGCGACAGCCACGCAGCCAGTAGCGGAAGACGGCCGCAGCGTGCCGAGACCGCGCGTTAGGCAGCCGATGCTGCCTTCGCGTGCATGCTCTCGCAGCAGGACGCAGCGTAGCGGTAGCTCCCGGGCGCTGCTGTCGCACGCGGCCAGCGCAGTGCGAGTAAAGCAAATCGCGGCTCACGTGGCAGCGAGGCCGCGCTGCAGGCGGAAGGCGGCAACGGCGAGACGGTTTTCGTGGCCGTCGGAGCGTTTCTCGGCATGACAGTGGAGGGTGCCCACGGAAAGGAACGAGCAGAGCTCAGCGGTTTCTTTGCTGATGGCGGTGGAAAGAAAGCGGAAAGAAAAATGCAGATTAGGGTTTTGAGTGGCAAATATCGCTTGAATCCCTTTAGTTCTGTATAATTTCGCTTGGATAAAAATTAGTTTAACTATTATGCATTTAAGTCCAGAAACGGTTTTTGGGCTTGGTAAATCCTAGTTTTAAGTCCAATAAAAATTTGGGCTTAATGGATTAAAATGCATGGATATAGTTCAACAAATTAAATTTATTTTTGGTCCAAAAGTTTTATTTAAAATTTTATTTTATTTTCTTTAAAATTAAAAATTTGGACCAATAATAAATTTAAAGCTCATATTAGCCAAGGCCATCACCAAAGATAATCTAAAGAAGATATTGACATGAAGCCCAATGAAGATTAGGCTTAGGGTTAATATTTTTTATTAGGAAAACCATGAATTGAGATTATTTAATTTTTCTATATGTTGTGTTTTTGATGTGAACATACCGTGATAACATGTCATATAGAATAGGTAGTGCCACTCTATGCATAATAATATATGTCATTCATATAACATGAATTCATGCATATTGTTTGAGATTTGCAAATGCTTAATAATATAATATAATTTATCACTTAGATAATATTATAGGAAGCATGCAATTAACATTATATGTATGATTTAAAAAGAAAAACCAAACTTTAAAATATTGAGTGGGAGAGGGAAAATTCAAGATAATTTTCCCACGGGCTCCATTGTTAGTTCAATAATAAAATTATATATATACCTCGACTTCATGATACGGTGATGCTCCATACGGAGGTATATATATTAGACATTTATTTGATGAACTTCTTTAAAGATAAAATCGAAATATTTTTCAATCATTGATCACCTCAACGGTGGCTACATGATATGAGAAATACGTAGATTGAAACAATGGTTATACACTCAACAAAATTTGTTATTAACCTTCCCAACGAAGCTCTGTTAACAAAATTTTGGCCTTAAAAGATAAGCGATAGTTATTTATCATATTACGACATGAAAGTAAATAATCTAATGGTTAATTGGAGTGCAGTAAGTGGCGGCATGACTTCCCAACGGATAGCTTGCTAAAGCGGTACTGGATTATCGTTACAATAAAATAAAATGCATTTATGGTTTTTTTGCATTTTAGAATTTTATTGTGAATGTTATATCAATATATTTATGCATGTATGTTTTATTTTTTAGAAAATGTCTTCAATCAACCCACTGTTAATCATCACGGTTAAAAATGAACTCACTTGGTGACAATTACTTAGATTGGAAGCATAATCTATTTAATATTCTCACTTGCTAAAGACTACAAATATGTTCTGACCCAGCAATGCCCTCCAGTACCAACGTTATACGATTATAGAAATCAGAAGGAGTCTTATGAGAAATGGTGCTAGGCTAACAAAATGGCTAAGCGCTATATATTGGCTTCGATTTCTATGGAGCTACGAGAACAAACTTGAACATGGAAACAGACCACTGAAATATTGGCTAGTCTCCATGAGATGTTTGGGCAGAATACTGATTTTGCCAGAGAAGCAGCGTTAAAACGTGTCACTGACACCAAGATGGTAGAGGGTACAAGAGTATCATGTCCTCAACATGATGGACTATTTGAATGAAGTTGAGATTCATGGTGTTGAGATTGATGATAAAACAAAGATCAACATGGTGATTGAATCTTTACCTGATACATTCAGAGATTTAAGGTCAGCTATATCTTAAGCAATAGAAATATGACCTTAGTTCAATTGATGTACGAACTACATGCTATAGAAGAATATTATCATAGCAAAGCACTTCCTAAACAAGAATTCTCTTTAAAGCCTAAGTCGAAAGACAAGGGTAGGCAAAAGAGAATTGACATAAGGAATCTGTCTACCAGAAAAGATGGCAAGTCGAAAGACAAGTGCTTCAAGTGTGGACAGAAGGGTCATCGGAAGAAAGATTATCCTAAGATTATTAAAATCAGGTATAGGAAATCTTTAAGCTTCCTAATTAGTTCGAGTTTCTATAGTGAATTACGAGATAACTAATTTTTATTTGTAAATTCATTTATTTGGTTTTCGGAAACCAAGAGATTAAATGAAGAAAGCTTTAAGCGATGATGAAAAAGATACTAGTTTATATAAGTTTGAGAGGAATAGATCAATTTTATGAGACTTTAAGTTTTGATATTTGTCTTTGTATTCCAAACATTAGAGAATTTAATTTTGGTGGCTTGTTTTTAATAAGCGAAGCACCGTTGTTATTTTTGATCCTATGTTAATAACTCTTTTTTTACAAAGACAATTAATATCATATAAGTTTATTGATCCGTTCAAAGCAAGATATAATGATAAAAAGTATATTATTTATCCCGAGAAAAGAAATGTTTTCTAAAACCAATGGCACCTCTAATATTTATACTTAAGTCATATAAACTATAATAAGATTTCATGAGAATGATTAATAATAGGTCCTTCACGACCTATTTGAGGATTGATCATTGATACTCTATAAATCTTATTTAGAAGAGTAATATGACAAGGTAGCTCATTTTGAGCTAAAAGAAAGTGTAATATTGTATGCATGAAATTAGTACATACAAATGTATGTGGACTAATTAGTTTACATGTAAGAAGAGGTTATGAGTATTTTATCAATCTAATTGATAAATATTCAGATCATTTATGTTTGTCTAAATGTGTCATGATTCCATGGCTTTTGAAAATTCAAAAGAGTACATGGATAAGACAAAGAAGCAATCAGACAAGAACATAAAAGAACTTTGATCTAATCAAAGTAAAGAATATCTCTCTAGAGAATTCAAAGTCCATTTGGTTGTAAAATGACATAATAGTGTCATTATATAGACAAACAAAATTCTTTTGGATAAAATAAGATGTATACTTAGCGATTTATCATTTACCTTTTTTATTCTAGATACCAGTATTTAAAAACTGCATAGATTATTGAACTTAGTTTTATCTATATAAGTGCCTAATTCTCCATAGAATTATGGATATGTCACGAACTTAAATTGTGACGCATCTATAATTGGAGATTTACTAGTATTTATACTAAAATTATAGGCAGAAAAGATGAATTCATGTTCAAAAGTATGCATGTTTTAGGTATTCTAAAGGAATAAAGGAAAGTCTAATTTATAGACCTCAAGATAGGAATGTATTTGTAAACTACGCTATACTTTCCTTGAGGAAGACTATATAAATGACTTGTAACCTATGAGGTAAAACTAGAGAAATCATAAGTAAGGAGATCATATTGATGTTCAGTTTTCTATTTATAGAAATAAGCAAGAATGATTAACAAAAGGATTATCCTTGAACAAATTATTACTTTTAGAACCTCATCGTAGTGGGAGGGTAACTAGATTACCAAACAAGATACATATTATTGAGAGAAACCTATACGGCTGTCTCATATGAACATGTATAAAATCCCACTAGATACAATGAAGCTCTAATAGATAGTGATGTTGAACATTAGAAAAGGGCTATGAATCAAGAAATGGAATATATGTATTCCAATAAAATCCAGAAACTTGTAGAGACACCAAATGAGGTAAAACCCATTGGATGCAAGTGGATCTATAAGAGGAAAATAAGAGTAAACAGAAGATAGAAGTATTTAAAGCAAGATTAGTAGCCAAATGGTTCACTCAAAAAGAGGGAATCGATTATGAAGAAACGTTTTCTCTGGTTGCTATGCTTAAAACTATCAGAATTCTGCTCTCTATTGCTGCAGTGCTAAATTATGAAATTTAGCAAAAGGATGTCAAGACTGCCTTTCTTAATAGGCATCTTGAAGAAGACATCTTTATGCAGCAACCAGATGGATTCATACAAAAAGGCCAAGAACACTTGGTATGCAAGTTGCAAAGATCCATCTATGGATTAAAGCAAGCATCCCAGTCATGGAACATCAGATTTGATCAAGCGATAAAATCGTTTGGATTCATTCAGAATATTGATGAACCATGTGTGTACAAGAGAATTCAGGGAAAAACTGTAGCCTTCCTAAATCTTTATGTAGATGATATTCTCCTTATCGGAAATGATGTAGGAGTAATGACTACTATAAAAGAGTTTGCTAGCAAAACAATTTGATATGAAAGATCTGGGAGAAGCTAGTTATATTCTTGGTATCAAGTTGCTACGAGACCGGAAGAATAAAAACAATAGCTTTATCTCAAGTGGTCTATATCGATAAGATATTGGCTAGATTTAGCATGGTAAATTCCAAGATTGGTTTGTTACCATTCAGACATGGAATTATATCCTCTAAGGTTAATTACCTAAAATTTACGAGGAGATAGAGAACATGAGACGAGTTCCTTACGCGAAGGCGTGGAAAGTCTCATGTATGCAATGCTTTGCACTAGACCCGGACACATGTTTTGCGATTAGGATGGTTAGCGAGATATCAACCTAATCCCGGACCTAAACATCTGGACTCTTGTCAAGCACATAATGAAGTATCCGAAAAGAACTAAGGATTATATGCTTGTGTATCCGGATGATGAACTTACTCCGATGGGTTATCTTGATTACGATTTTATGTCGGATAGGGATTCTAGAAAGTCTACTTCTGACTATGTGTTTACATTAGGAAGTGGAGCTATTAGTTGGAAGAGTGTGAAATAATCCTGTATCGCAGACTCCACAACAAAAGCTTAATATGTGGCTGCATCTAAGAGTCTGCAAAGAAGCGGTATGGCTCATGAAGTTCCTTCGAGATCTTGAGGTGGTATCTGCTGCAAGTGCACCACTTAAATTATTTTTCGATAATAATGGTGCAGTGGCTCAATCCAAAGAACTAAGAAACCACAAGAAACAAAAACACATTAAGAGGAAGTATTATCTCATATGGATATAGTGTAGAAATGTTATAACCTACACTTAGAGTCCTACAAGCATGTGCAATTTGCCAGATATGCTTTGAGAGCTAGTGGGAGATTGTTGGGATTATATGCTCTTTAAAGCATATTGATTTTTCTGATTAATAAAATATTTCAAATATTTATTCAGATATTTTGAATTGCATTAATATTTTGAGCAAAGTCCATTTAATCATATTATATGTATTTATGCGATCACCATGTGGATTCGCAGAAGACATAAATACAAGTTATCTTATGATTAAATAAGTTAAGTTCGCAGTTGATAAATAAAGTTGGGCACTTTATTTAGGTATAGACTGTAATAAATTCATTGAGTGATTTGTCTTAATCATGTATGAATTTATTGATGTAGTTTGTCTACATTGAACTGGATCACATATGAGATTTAATTAACCTAGTAATAACTGTCAGACTTATTAAATCTCATAGGCATTGATTTACTGTAATCTTAATCTTGAGTTAGTTATGATTTCATGATTGTTGTTGTTATTTCATTTGAGTTACCAATGGGCATGACATACACATGTAGTCTAGATTACCCGGTATCTTGGTGGGAGCAATTACAAGTATTGAAATTGTAGATTAACAATATAGAATTTGTACGACACATCTCTTGATGGGTTTTCAGCACTTGATCATAGAATTCTCTGGCCAGAGTGTCTCAACATAAATAAGTATGTTGAAAATGATCATTAAAGAAAATCAGTAAGTATCAAGGAAAAAGATGTAATTAAATTGATTGGACAGTTGATATATCAATTTAAATTAACGATGTGGTACAAAGGATTGTGCAGTAAAGAAATCAATGTGGCTTGGGCGAATTATATTCGAGCATACAATTATGGAGGTCAGTTCCAATCTTATAGTGGAGTAGAATTGGAATTAAATAATTATATTTGTTTAATTACAAATTTAATTATTGTAGCCACTATTGTATGTTCCCAAATGATCCCGGGTTAGCTCATTTAATTGACAACACCATCACTGGACCCAAAAGCAAGAAAAACTGGCATATTAGATGAAAATTATAATTATAATATTTGTTAAGGCCTAGTATATTATATTAAAGTGTAAATGGGGGCTTGTAATGTTTTACAAGGTGGTCTCCTAGTTTGTTACACATTCCTTCCACTTTTAGGTAAGTGGAGAGATAGTTAAAAGAGGAATTCTATTTTAAATAGAAATCCTAATCCTAACATACTAGGGTTTTTCATAAGATATTATAAAAGGGGCTTTATACTCTTAAATTGAAAAAGAAAAAGAGAAGAACCCCAGGGATTCTAAAAAAAATAAAAAAGGCATCTAAGAGGAGCCAGTTGCAATTGGGAGTGGTGAAACAGACGCCCACACGTCCAGTGTTGATCAAACTTGCAATTGGGAGTGGTGAAACAGACGCCCACACGTCCAGTGTTGATCAAACTTGAGTCATAGCCTGGAAGATCGTTTGGAGGCAGATCTACAACTCTCAATTGTTCATCTTCTCAAAAATCAAGGTATGAATTTCTACATTACTTAATTCTTATATGTTGTATGAGATCGGTCCTAAAAAGGTTTTAATTGAAAATTGAAAAACCTAGTTTATTTTCCCTTCATCTCCAACCTCCAACCTAATTTAAATATTATTCTTAACATTCTATAATTTAAAGATGTGCATGCAAAAATACGAAAAAGATAGGGAAATAGTTACTAAAGCTTAAAAGAAGATGACAAAGAAAAACAAAACATTAATTTTTTTTTTTTATAACTATAGGACTAATAAGATGCGTTTTTAGAGCTACTACACTCCATTTCGACTCAAAATTTATCCAAAGTTAGTTTTTACAACATAAATTAGTAAAACTATCACCAGAATTGACACATTCCACAACTATCAACTATTTTCTCCTCCCAACTTGAATGAGACATTGTCATCAATGTCTTAAAGTAAAGAGGTAAAGTTTAGAAGACATTACATGAGCACTGTAATAAGAAATATTTACAAACAAAGAGTTAAATCTAATTTTTAATTTTAACTACTGTTTCTATTACCATCATCGGTCGACCAATCTAATGCCAATATCTTGGAATCTGTCTCTAGTCTGTTAGCTTGTAAAAGATCAAGTAACTCATTAGTAGTAGAAACACAAATAAAAAGTTTTTTTTTTTTTTATAGTGGGTGAAATAAAATAATTATTAATTATATTATTAAAAAATGTTAGCAAGCCATCATAAAATTTATTAACATTTACCAAACCGATGGGCTTTTTATGAATATTCAAATGGGCCCAATATGTAAATGTAATCAGTGCCTTTAGAGTTACAAGATCTTCTGAAAAAAAAAAAAATGAAAGCATCTATATAATTTAACATGTCTGATAATCTTTCTTGTATACATGAGACGATTAGTTCCTCTCCAGTTAGTGGGTCAAGTAGGCATCTAGAGGTTTTAGAACTTTTGAGATGATACCTAGCACTTGGTTTCCTTTAATGAAAACAATTTACGTCCAGTAACGACTTGAACATGCTTTATAGGTTGAGAATAGGCTTTTCATCCAATTTTCTCATAAACTGAGAAACGTGATTTTTTTGAGTTAGATTTCCAAGATTAAACTGTGCACTTTCTTTTTAGAATAGTGTCCAATACTAGTAAATTGGATGTTGTACATATCCGCTTCAATACGTCTCAAGAGATCGTAAGATATTATCTAACGATTCTTTACTCATGCCATTTTTAATGAATTTAATTTTATCTTCACGAGCATCAGAAACTATTCTTAAATATTTACAATGCGGGTTCTTGTAATCACGTCTTACACAGTTGTGACATTCAAAGCCAAGTGGTTCAGTTCTTTTCTTTTTAGCGTATTTACTTTTACCAAAAACACACATGTAAGATATAAATGGATAAAAAAAATTCACTTGCTAATCAGAACTTCTTTAATTATCCAATGAACGTCAGAAGGAATGCCATGAATTATTAACAAACACAGTCGTTCACTATGAGTACGAGTTTTGAAAATTTTTCTAAGGGCATTCTGAAGGAGAGAAGGAAAATGCTCATGCAGTTTTTGTTATATTTCTTCCATCATTGATTTTTGGGTTTCAATAATTATGAGAGAATGAAAATACCGAGTTAAAAGTCACGGAGTACCGTTATCCGTTATTTATATGGGAAAGTAAATCAAAATAACAAAAATAAAGAGAATTAAATCTGTAAAATTACAACAAACGTGAAAGCGAACAAAACAACAAAAAGAAAACACACAAAATAATAATAATAAAAAATAAAACTTACATATGCCCACTTATTACATTAAACTCAAGTTCTAATTCGGTGTGGTAAATACCAACCTTTATTTCCGAAAGTTATCTTTCAAGATCTTCAACATATGACACAAACTCTGCTGGTCATTTTCTCGAATTGGATGTGATTTAGAATTTTTTATTAAATCTACTAAGTGAAATTTCATATATAAAAGAGTTCGAAGATACTTCAAGAAGACCTTTTTAATTGAAATATTCATAACATAAAATAAAAATGATACAAGAAAACATAATATTCAAACAAACACATTTAAACAAAAAATTTTATAATGTTCAATAGATGTGCTGTGTAAATTAATTAAAACTAAAAAAAATAATGATAATAATAATCAAATACTCAAACGACAAAATAACAATAAAAAAAAAATAGTCACACATTAAAGATTTAATTAAGATTTGGTGGGTTACTTAAATTAATGTCGGTGTCTTTTTTATATGGTTGGTATTCCAAATATGGTTTTAATATTTGACCATTAACTTTAAATATGACACTATTATTTGAATTTTCGATTTCTACAGTCTCATATAGATATACACATTTTACAAAAAATGAGTCACTCTATCTTGACTTTAACTTTCCTAAAAATAAATGAAGACAAAAATTATAAAGCAAATTTTTTGATTAATTTCAAATGTTTTCCAAAAAAAATTTTTATCATGAAAAGCTTTGGTTCTTTCCTTTATAATTCTTGAATTTTCATACACTTCATTATGTAATTCCTCAAATTCATTCAATTGCAATTTACGTAATTTATAAGTATCATCAAGGTTTGAATTACAAGTTTTAACAGTCCAAAATGTTTTATACTCAAGTTCAATAGAATAAGTGATAATGTTTTCCATAAATTAGACGATAAGGAAACATTCCTAAGGACATCTTAAAATGTAGTGCGGTAGGCCCAAAGTGCATCAATAAGTTTAAGAGACCAATATTTTCGATTTGATTTAACTGTCTTTTTTTAAAAAAATTTTATCTCCTTATTTGCTAATTCAACTTGACCATTTGTTTGAAAATAATAAGGGGTAGCAACTTTATGTGTAATTATATATATATATATATATATTATTAAAGACTCAAAAGGGTTATTACAACAATATTTATCACTATCACTTATAAAGACTCAAGGAATTCTAAACTAACTTAAAAGATTTTTTTTTCTAAAATTTAATCACAGTTTTGTGATTATTGTATTGACAAGGAATTGCTTCAATCCATTTTGAAATATAATCAACAATAACCAAAATATATACAAATCCAAATGATAATGGAAAATGGTCCATCAAATCAATTCCCCAATAGTCAAGTATTTTTATCTTAAGTATGAGATTTAAAAGTATCTATTTCTTTTAGTAATTGATCCTATGTCAGTTTTTATATGTGTCTTTGAATATGGTGGGCTAATAAAATTCATATTACAAAATTTTAGTAATAGTTTTTCTTAAAGAAAAATGTCCACCATATGCTTTAGAATGGTAAAATTTATTGATATTACTTATCTCATTGTTGAGAATATATCGTCGAAAAATTTGATTAAGGTAATAGTTGAATAAGTAAAGATCATCCTAATAAAATTTCTTTACCTTAACTAAAAATTTCTTCTTATCTTGAGTGTTCCATTGCAAAGACATTCCACCTATAACATGAAAATTAACAATGTTAACATATCAGACATTAAATTAACAGAAAATAAAAATTTATCTTAAAAAGAATCATGGATAGGTGTTATATCAATGTAAATTTTAGATGTGAGTCGTAATAAATGAACAACAATGATATTTTCGTCATCCTTTTTGTCTTTAACAGTGAGGTCAAATTCTTGGAGTAACAGAATCAGTCTTAGTTTGCCATCCTGTTTAGTCATCAAATATCTTACAGCAATGTGGTCAGTAAAAATAATAGATTTAGAATCAATCAAATATAAATAAAATTTGAAATACCACAACAAGTAATCCTTTTGCAGTTATAAAATAATTCATTTGAGCACTATCCAAAATTTTACTTGCGTAATAAATTACAAAAGACTTACGATTCATTCTTTGTCTTAAAATAACACCAATAATAAAAGCACTTGCATCACACATTAATTCAAAATGTAAAGAGCAATCAGGAGATTGCATAATAGGCACAAATATTACAAAACAAATTATTTTTTTTAAAAGATTTTTGGCAATTATTAATCCATTCAAATGGTATACATTTTAATAAGATGTTACAAAGTGGATTAGATATAGCACAGAAGTTTAGCCACCAGGCCTTAGCCTGGTGGTGAGGGCAGCAGTTCGAGCCCCCACAATTACATTGTGGGGGTAAAATTCTTCCTCATACTCTGAGTGAAGGTCAGTCTGATTCCTCGCCCCTGCCGTGAGGACAGACATCCCTCGAATATTTGTGAGGGCTTAAATCTGGGCAGTGCTCCATACGAATTAATGTATATTAATCCCAGGCATAGTCTTATTTGTAAATATCAGTATAGTCTCATAATATATGAGTTGTAATCTTGAGCAATAGTCTCATGTTTAAAAAAAAAAAAAAAGATATAGCACAGAAGTTTTTTATAAATCTCCTATAAAATCCTACATATCCTAAAAAGAATCACACATCTCTAACTATTTTTAGTTGTGACAATTTAGATATAACTTTAATTTTTGCTTTGTAAACTTCAATTCCTTTAACAGATACAACATGACTCAAAACAACTCCAAAAATAACCCTGTAATGGCATTTTTCTTAATTCAACACAAGTTCTTTTTGAACAAATCTTTTTAAAACTTTGTTTAAATTATCAAGGAATCATCAAAAGAATTTCCAAATACAGCTAAATCATTCATAAAGACCTCTAAATAATGTTTAATCACATCACAAAAAATACTTAATATACATCTTTGAAATGATGCAAGGGTATTACAAAATCCAAAAAGCATCATTTTAAATGCAAATGTTTCAAAAGGGCTATAAATATAGTCTTTTCTTAATCCTTAAATACTATAGGGATTTGATAATAACTTGAATAACCATCTAAAAAGCCGTAGCAAGAATGTCCAGCTGATCTTTCTAAGATTTGTTCACGAAATGACAATGAAAAATAATACTTTTTAGTAGCTTCATTTAATTTATTATAATTAATTCACATGCATCGACTAGATATAATTCATATTGGAATTAACTCGTCTTTTTCTATATCCTAAAGCTTGTTGGTTGCTGCTGTAGAGGCTTGTAGTTCCCCATAAACGGCCAATTGTTTGGACCAAATTTTTTCTTAAAAATGATTCACATTTAGTTTGGATACTTCAGTGATTGTCACTGGATCTACTTTAAACTCTATTAAACAAATTGATTTGTATTTAAAGAGATATTAGACTAACAAAGGTCTAGGAATGATCTGTAAGGAGACTTGTGGTAGTGAGTTAAAGTGAGGCAAATATTAGAAAATGAATGAAACAATGTTTAGATATCAAAATCATAAAGTAACCTACAAAATAACGACAATAAAGGTCAGCAGTGAAGTCTTACGACTATACTCCAATACTTAAGTTAGGTTTATTTGTAATTTAATGGAGATTTAGAGTTCAAGATAACATTAAAGAGGGAGAGAAAGAAAGTGGAGTCAAGAGCAAGTCTTAGATCTCCTTAAAATTAAGCCTGTTGAGCTTAAATAGAAGTGTGGATGAGGGTCCTTTTCGTCATTCCGACCACGCAAATTTCTATAGCTTCTTCCCTCCTTGGTTAGGGATATGTTTGTCATATCTCTTGAATGATAGTTGCTCGCGATTCTGAACAAGTTTGGGGCTAAGCCTTTTTAGATCTATTCTGAACACGATTCTGATTAAGTTTGCTCGCGATTCTGCAAGTCGTGTTTGTTATTTGTGCCCTTGTCCACATGGCGCCTATTAGTTGGATAGCTTTCAGTGAAGTGATTTTAGGAGATCTGACATGTCTCTATTTGATTGCTTAGCCTTTTTAGATCTATTCTGTAATTGGCTCCTTATTTTTAGCCTAAAGAAAAAAGAACATTCTCTTGCTGACATTTTGGAGAATCAAGGTAGCACTCAAACTTCCCAGTGCCGGCGCGTGTCTAGGATTGCAATAGATATTGTCAAATAATCACATATAATTTATGTATTTAATTAATGACTGATGAATTATATTTAGTAATAATTCATAGTCTTTAATTCAATAGAACATCTCAAATTTAGTATACAATGTGACAATTTAAAAAAAAATAGGATGCTAAATTATCAAATAAGTCATTATTTACTAAAACAGATTATTTCACAATCCACCATAATTTCAAACATGCACCTCAAATGCCCGCTTGGGGTACACTCGGAGTTGCCCACGACCAAAATTCTCTTCCAAATTCCTTTTGAATAAAATACACAAGTGATTGGTAGTCATTACATAAAACTATAAAAACAATAAATAAGTACTTTTAGAACATAGCATATAACATAATGCTAACTCTCCACCCCAGCACCTTCAGTTGTGCTCATTTAAAGTCACGGGTTACACTTATTAAATCTATTAAAATTAAAGATTTGTTAAAAAAACAATTGAAGAAAAAAAAAACTTGGGCGCGGATTGAAATCTTGAGATATGCTTGAAGATGCATTATAATCTGACTCCTTCCTGGTCATTCTTTAAATATACTTCAACTCAGTTGGGTATATAGAAAGAAACAGATGCCAATTATCTTGTAAGTTGAATTATTAAACTGGATTAGTCAGAAAAGCAGCTTATCCAAAATAAAACAAGTCACAATGTCTTGTCTTCTAAATTTTATCATATATGAACAAGCCAAACTAGCAGGTTTTTCAGATTTCTTCATTAACGCAGATTCATGCATTTCTTGCTTCACATATATTGATCTTCTTGGATAACTCCCACTGTCTAAAACAAATCACTCCGAAGGTGCTGCCGAGTATGACATCACCAAATAAGCTGTGCTGTAGACATGCAGACAACAATGTTCAGGACGACTTTCTTCTTGACTTTCTTGTTCAGTCATGCTTAAATTACCACGACCAATTTCCCCACCACAAAATATTCCTGCCAATGGAGCACTGGGAAAGTTCTCCAAGAATGGGGAACTATCGGCATTCAGACCTCCAAAGAATGAGTTTCCACGGCCACAACAGGAGAAAACAAAACCTCCAAGGACTTCCTTTCTATCAATATTTTTAGCTACATCCATTGTGCCAAGGAAACCTTTGCCACTTGAGATTAGCTTCAAATTTCTGAGATTTTCAGATGCAGTATGACAAGCGGCTAGTGCAGCATTGTGATCCGGCTGGTAAAATTGGAAATAGTCACCACTTTTGATGCCAACACCGTCAACATAAAGGTATTCCTGATCTCCCCTGAGAAAAACAAAACATTTCAGTTGTTAGTTATAGATCAACTACATTGTCACATATGCCATTTCTGTGTAAATGTAAGGTTCCATTATATGTTAGAGCAATTGAATGAAGGGACTTGCATCGATATCAAAGCCATTAAATTTAATTCATAAAAGAAGGAAGTCCCAATTCCACATAGATTCATATGAGCTTCTGTTGTCCTCTGCAGCATATCTGCTCAATTACAAAACAGTAAGCTCAAAAATTACTTTTGTCGAGTATAACTCTAGTTTGAAATTCCAATTAGGAGATTGGGCACTGGAAAAGATGGGGGCAGGAATGTGAAGAAATAAGAGCTATATCAAATACAGAAGGAACATCAGAAAATAATTGAAACCAAATAGAGATAAGAGGAGTACAATATCCTACCCTCTAATTCCATGGAAAGCCAACGTTGTTATAGGTCTTGACTTTTCAGACCCAATGGAGCATTTTCTTCGTTTTGTGACACCAACGTACAGTTCTAGTTGTGGAAAACGATTTTCCAGCTATAATTCAGATAAAAGCATCAGCACAATTTATGTACAATAAAATAGATAAGAAAATGCTCTTCATACATTTATGTGCCTTCATGTGGGATGCTATCACATTTTCATTTAAACTGTGAAGTAGCTCAATACTACAAGAAGAAACCAAGATAAAGGATTTTGAAGACAAAGGACATTAAAACCAACAGTATGGAAGGAATAATAAGCCTTCTTTCTCATGTTCCCAATATCAGTAGAAACCTTTTAGCTGTTTCTCAATGACTCCATACCATGAAACTTGCAACCCTGAAAAAATATAGTTGCGTAGTGTGAACCCACCTCAAACATCAAAGGGCATACCCGCTTTCAATTTGCAAGGAAAAATAGACATTTCCCAACCTGATGTTGCTTGATCATTTTTGAATTCTTAAACTAGAAGCTTATATAAGAATTGATGATAGTTATGAACATATTCTCAGTGAGGATTTTGAAAAGAAAATCCTCCAAATTCAACAAGAATGCATTGTCAGCAAATTTTGAATTTTTATCTATTTTCAAATCAAACTCTACTTTCTGAATGGATTATATAATTCAGCTATGCAATAAACAAAATAATTGCATCTCTGTGGCATATTATGCGATCCAGCTGCACATAAATACAATCCTGCACAGTGGAGCAGAAAACTGATTTCAACAATAATCTGTAGTTTTGAAAACAATACCACATCCAGCCTTTCTTCTATTCATAACTCAACTATCTAAGAGACATAATAATCATATAATCAGCAATCCAACTGCAGACAGCTAGAATAGTTGTGCACCAGTCATACATACAGAAGATCTCACATTTACATCATATGGCAAACAATTTGGATAGGTAGTTATGCAACCAACATCACAGCCAGACAGAATAAATTACTGGAAAAATGGGGGTTAGGGAGTTCCAGTTTTATTCTTGTACAACAGAAAAGCAAGAATACATAATCAGACCCCACCACTGCCATGCATAACGAAACTAGTTATATCACCACCAAAACCAATGCTTATTTCCAAATATAGAGGGAAAATAATTCCATCAACATTACAAAAAAGCCACAAGCTTAAGAATATAAGCATACCTGATGAATATGATGTAAAATCTGTTGACCATCTAGTATCTCATGCTGACCTTCTCTTCTGGCAGTGAGCCACGTAGAACCCTCAGCATGGTTTGCTCTAACAGAAACTGCCTTGTGCCTGGGACCTATTGCTGAAACACCTTCTGACATTGCAAGATGAAATTGGATTTCACCTGTACCTGCTTAATTGAATCAAATCAATGACAGTTCACGGCATACAGTAATGTTATACATAACAGAAATGAATACGCAAAATAGAAACAAAAATGTGATGCACAGAACAAAGACATTAAGCACAAGCGGTAGATAATAAATGAAAAAACTGATCAAAATTTCAAAATGGGACAGATAACAAGGCATAGCAGCTTAATGATGGCAAAAGCCTAGAACAGGGATGGAAAAATAATTTGGATTCTCATATGCATTAATGTCATTCTAAGAACCATATTTTTGAACCACTAAAATAAGAACTTTCAATCTCTCTACAAGGAAAGCAATCTGATCAATCCCATTAAGAATCTGATCAATCTCTCTACAAAAAAACTCGGGTCAATTTCAATTAGACATAAAGAGTGCTAAAGACTTAGAAAGGGAATTTCATTTCCTAATTTTCAAAGGGACTTCATAAGTTTTAGATCCAGTATGAGCCTGTAAAATGAACCATTGAAATAAGAATTCCTTACTCATGGGAATTAATTTGTACGTTTACCCTATACACTACACAACTTGCAATACGTTGCTTTGTACCCATGTAAATAACAAAAATAACTTAGAGATAGATTTATCATATTACCAAATAAATTTAAATTTAAATTGTCATCAATGCACTTTTGCAATCAAATTCAAGCAAAACTAAGGAACAAAAAGGAACAGAAAGGAACAAAGAATCCTTAATGTAGGGAAGAAAACCTATACTTAATAATTGATGACATGGAGTTCTTTCCTTGCTTTATTTTGTCTTTAAATTGAGATATAATTACATTTTGAATAAAAGTTCTGGGTTGTGAAAGCTTTGTCTACCAAAAAATTGTGAAGAAACAAGTCAAAGTGTGAGTGACTGTATCACATTTTAATTGGGAACAAATGAGAATGGCCAAATTTAGGGGTGGGCAAAAATCAGTCCAGAACCAAAAATTGATCAGCTCTTGGGCTTCTGAACAAAACTTTACAAATGACCCAAGATGAACCGAACAGGTTCGTTTCGTTTTTTAGTTCCTAATTCAGTTTATGAGCCCAAATGAGCCTATTGTCAGTTTTTTCTCTGATTTTATAGCGAACCAAATCAATCAATCAGTTCCTATAAAACAAAACCAAAGGAAACCAAACTATGTAAAGTGGACCAAATTGAACCAATCAATTCGTTTATCTGGTTTGCTTTTTGCCCTTTTTTTTTTTGCCCACCACTGTTGAATTTACCTTTTCTTTGGAAAAGGGTGTTAAAAATTACTCTAAAATGGTAAGCATAAATAACAGAGGGCATTTCAATAAAATTAACAAATAGTAAGGGTATGTTTGAAGAAATCTTTTGTTTTAACAACTTCAAAGTCCAGAAGGGGCATTTACTCCCTTTTTGTATGCTGCCTCCCGTTCCTGAGTTGGAACAAGGTCTATTAGAGTAGGAAGAGATGTGGGAAAGGGCAAACAAATAAGACAAACAAAGAAGTATTTAAAAGACTGATTCTAAGAAGAACGAGTAACACAAAAATCCAGTAAGAGTGATAAAGTGATGAAGTGGGAATCTTTTTTAATTGGGGAAACAAAAATTATTAAGCAAAGAGGATTAAAAACAAGCTGTCAGAGAAATGAAAGCAAGACTCCTACAAATTCACAAAGAAGAAAAAATGGTCAAAAAAATTAAAAAAAAAAAGTCAGAAATTCAACAATTCAAATAGCTTCTGATGCAGTTACTGGAAGGCCATAAATCAGCTGTTTAATTGGCCTCTTCATAGCTACAGTAAATTCTTATGTGAACAAACTCGTTTATCTGCCATCGCAGAAGTGCAATGTATATGCTTGAGATGACGTGAGGTTCAGGTTAAAAGTTATCAAGGCATGATAATAACTACCACTGATTGTTCTCTTTTTTAAGAAGACAAATTTGCGTAAAAAAAAAGAAAAATAAATAATAAATAAATCATGTATTCTAGCCATTTAAATTGTTATTTAGTTTCAGAGACATAACAGAATAAAGTAATCAACAATAAACAAAAAAATAAATACCATGAGGTTTGTCTTTATCAGTTGCAAATACAAGAGCAACAGCATCGGAAATGAATGCTGGGTTTCCACAGACATTTCTCAAATCATCACTACTCCTGTACCCAAACCGGCTTCTTTCATCACCTACAAAGACAGTCTTCATAGACATGGCAAAATCTGCAATACAGGATGCTATCAACTACAATTGAACATAAACAAGCTTGCAAAAAAACAAGCCACATGATCTGACGTCTGCATATGTGTTCCAAATTTACATCCACAGAAATGGGAAAATATAAGGGCAAATAAAATATCTATTTAAGTTTTCCTATTTTGATGTCATAACACAGACCTATACTTCAAACACTTCCACTTGAGAAACAATAAATTAATTATTAGAAAATGGCATGTTTATGTTTGAACTTAAAGCAGGACGAAATGCAGAGAATAATGAAAAAGAAATACTAAATGTAAAAATAGTTTTCTAATTTTGATTTCAAGAAGAATGAATTCTTAAATCAACTAGACAATGATAGAATGAAGCACAGATGATCTCTTGGCTCTCAAAGATTAAAAAGTTGGCATAAATCCTTTATCTCCCACCTTACATAACCACACTAAAACAATTGAATTCTTTTCCTTCCTTGTTTTAGACTAAAACAATTGAATTCTTTTCCTTGTTTTAGATCTTTTCCTTGCAGAGAAAAGTAGCTAAATGCATTAAATAGATGAAAATTTATATTCAGAAAATACTAACCCAATTTTTCAATGATAGGTTTCTGGTCCATATCTTCTTTCTGTAGCATCAGCAACTTACATATTAGCAGTGGAAACAAAATTTTTATCCTAACTAGAAGTAGAAAAATAGAAGAGTAAATGGCAGAATATTAGCTTACACCAAACATTATAATCCCAACCGGTGATGCGCAACCTGAAACAGAGGTTGTGTAATTCTGGATATCCATCACAAATTGATCAACCATTGGCACTGGAGGTGCCAGGTACACATCAACATATGTATCATCAACTGGAACCTGTACAATCTGATATAACTTCAGTGAGCCCATTTGATCATGTAAATAGTAAATATCATGTAATATACCAAACATTACAAATTTCAGATTCATATATAATGACACATTTCTCCGTTCTATATATCCAATTTGACAATAAGAAAAGCAGTCATCGAATTTCTAAAAACAAATATAACTCGTGGCTTTTGCTAGGTGTCACTGCATTAGTTACACAAAATCTACGTAACTACGAGTTAACCTTGATGTTGCACAGTTAGCAGTTTCACTTTGAATTTTCTCCTTTGACATTACGAGCTGAGGCCAGAATGAATCATTGGCCCCATGGGCCTACATGAAAAGGAAAAATAATAATAATAACTACATGGTTTTGCTTACGGCTTCCACGTGTCATATCTAGGCATTTATCTGTTCTGATTCCAAAGGATCAGGCTTTCGAGTAAATAATTGAAATTGTCTTCTAACTGTAAACCAATATAACAATGAGTTAATGCTTCTAAGAAAAACTTTAATTCACAAATTTCTTTTAATTACATTAATAGAAAAAATGATGACCACCAAACTATTCTTTTAACAGAAGTTCTCTAGTATAATGACCAAATAAGTTTGTGTTGTGTAACCCCAATTAGGTCCAAACGGCTCCCGCCAACCCGTACCTCTTTCTGTCTTAGTAACGGAATGGCATCAACTTTTAATCCAGGCAAACAGCCAACTGTCAATACAATGCCCGACTTCCGACCACATGTACATATGCTACGATTGACACCAATATCCTCATGATCCTGAAACTTGACCTACATTTTTCCACAACTAACAAAATAAATCATCACTTTCAATTCACTTGCCTCAAAAAACAAAAAAACCAAAACAACAAAGAAACAATTCAAACCTCTCTAAACTCATCAGTAAGAGCATCTCTTCCCATTACTCCATGAACAAAGGATAAAATAATTGGAGTTCGTGAACCCAAATTTTTTACTAACTGCATTTTCTCACACATTAATTTAACCCGAAAAGAAACAAAAAAGTGAGAAGAAAAACAATAAAACAATAAAACAATAAAATGCAGTGAGAAGTGATATACCAACTCGAGTGTCCTTCTCATGTTAAAGCCTTTGCCAACATTTGCGATGGCAAAATGCGGTCGTATGGGCTCCGAGAGAACCTTATCGAGAACCTCTTGTAAAGCAATCTACATATCAAATTATATAACAAAAAAGAAAAAGAAAAATCAAAGATTCATCTGGAAAAGCACTCAAAATTCAATAATTTGAGTTCAAACTTACGGGGGCAGAACCGTTGAAGGAACAAGCAGAGGCGATTCTGGGGCGAGAGAGAATGGAGTTGCAAACGCAGTTCCAAGATTTGTTAACGCAAGCTGCCGATGCAAAGGATTTTGCTGGAAGCCGACTAAGAATGTTATGAAGAACATCTTCACAATCAGCTAAGCTGCTGATTTCAATTGTAGTATTCTTCTTCTTCTTCTTCGACGATGATGGTTTCTCGGTATCCATTGCTGTGAATCAAAATGAATTATTTCAGTGAAATCTTTTATCACCGAATAAATGTGGCCCTTTTAAGGGCTGCTGCGTTAGGCTGCAGCGTGACGACCGATGACCCGAGACGTGTAGCAGCACTGCGCTGGGTTTTTGACAAGTGGCGGGGCAGTCGGTCCGCCACGTAGTTTAGCCCCTTCGTAAATTGATTTACTTCAATTTATCCTCAAATTATTGAAAACATCCAAATAGGAGTTAAAAGATTAAAATCTAAAATAAATAGGGTCGTTGATGAATTTCTTCATCAATTTTCTTTTTTCCCCAAGTGGGTTGATATTTACGATAAGGTTAATTCCGTTTTACCCCTCCATAAATTTTATTATCTTTAAATCACCTTGTTAATTTAAAAAATCTCATTTTATTTCTATTTTTATTAAAAAAAATAAAATTCCATCAACTCATTCTCATTTTTCCTTATTTTTAAAAACAATAAAGGTAATATAAAATTTATAAAAATAAAAGGTGACTTGAAGACAATTCATGAAGAAAATAATCTAAAATTTATTATTTTTGATATATGATTTTAAAATTACATATAATAATGTTAAATTAGCAGAAATTTTTCTTTCAAATCCATACGAAAGACCATCAACTTTAAAATGAGGTGATGGGTAGATGCAAACCATTACGATAAATAGTGGTTAACAATGACGTTTTATGCTTGATGAAACATGCACTTAATCAATTATTGTCTAAAGACCAATGGTTCTTTCTTAATTTAGTTCGTCAACAATTCTTTCTTAATTAAAAGGAATCGACAAAGAAAAAAAACCCTAACAATTTGAAAGAGATATAAGACTCTTGTATATTAACAAAATCTTTTTAGTTTGGATTTAAAAAGGGGTAATTTAGGATTAGGGGTGGGCTTTTCGGGTTTCTTAGTTCAGTTTTTGCAGATTTCATTTTAGATTACAATTCATTCGATTTTGAGAATTCAACTCAAATAAATTAATTCAATTTTATTCGATTTGGTTTGGTTCGGCTCAGCTTGAGTTCGAGTTCAAATTTGGTTTGGGTTCATGTTATAATTTCAAGTTTGAAATTTGAGGGAAATTGGATTTTTTTTATTAGATTTTTTTTTCATTTTTTATTTAAAAGTAATTTGATCGAATTTGATATTCGGTTCGATTTTAATTTGAATTAAATCCAAACCCTATTAATTTTCAAATTTCAACCTAACAGATTTTTAAGGTCAAACCAAACTGGTAGTGCCATTATTTAACTTAGGTTATGTTCTTTAATTAAAATCATTGATTTTAATTTGCTACTAATAATTAAAATATCAAGTTAATTGTGGATAAAAAATTTAATTTAGCGATAAAATTTATTCAAGTTCTATATAATTGACCACTTAAATAAGATAAAAGTAAAATCACAAATATCAATTATAGAAGATCATAAACAATCTAAATTAAATAAATTGAATGATAGAAATTAAATATTAATTATATATCATGTTTGGGTTTTGAATTCACTCTCAATCAAGTAAAAAATTTAGTCTAATATAATTAAATTGAGAATAAAAGAGTTGATAAAATCAGCCGTAAAGATTAATCCAAAACTAGCTCTGCTTCTATCTATATTCGGCACTGCTGTTTCTTTTCTTTTCTCTCAGCCTCTGTAAATTTTGCGGCTACACACTCTATTGAATTCGATCTCTAGCCTTCGAGTTTATGTTGCTCTTTCTGGCTATCCCATTCAAAACCCAAAGGTTGGCTTTTTTATAACACTTGGCCGAATTCAATTTGGATTCCAATTCCAATCTAAAGCAATTAATTCCATAATAGCCATGCACCTATCGACTTTAGTTTAGGCAAGATTCACGTGCATGCTCAATTAAGTATGGCAATTCTTTTCTAATTTGCATTCACGTGATGGCTTAATTGGAAAGAAATTAATAATGGCCAATTTAATTAGTTTTTATAATCGGCCTGTCAAGCATAAATCCAGTAACTTCAATTCTTTCCTATCTTAATTACTTTAAATAGATTTTTTTTAAATGTTTTGATTTAATTTTCTTTTAATCTCATAATATAAGTAAAAATAATAAAATATAAAAATTAAGGTAAAATTAACATAATAAAATATAATTTAATAAAATAACTAAATTAAAAGAATATTTAAAGAAAAAAAAAGATAGAGTAATTAAAAATAAAATATAAAGAAAATATATACTTATCACGAACCGAAGGGAACAATCACCCCAATTTAATATAGTGGAATTTTCACTCTTTACTGTTTCTGTAACTACGACAACATATCAACATTCCTATTTGTATAAAAACTTGAAAGGAATGCACAGGTCCTCTTGTGTACAATGACTTATATACCATGTGGAAGTTCATAATGTAATCATGTAACTTATACTCAACTTTGATTGATCACGTACCATATAAAAAGTACATGACTCGAACTCATACTTAAAACTTGAATCTCATAAACTTAACTAATACTCTAACTATAAAGCTGATGGACGTAACTTATAGTAAAAATTTAAAGCACATGACTTAGATAGTATAGTATAGGCTACATGTGCTGTCATGAATAGGTTCCACTTGTGCACAATGGCTCTTATAGAAGTATACTAAGAGCATAATCAAAATAGCTCTTCAAATAAAATTTTATTTCTTATTTCAAAATTTAGAGCATTACCAAAAGACTTATAATTTAACTCTTTAAATATTTATTTGCTTACTTATGTGGTAAATACAAAAGTGAAAAAAAAAATCATTTTCCAAAAGACTGTTTAAATAAAACTAAGTATATATTCTTTTAATCAAACATTTTTTCTTCAAAAGTAATAACAATTATAATACTTCCCTCTCTTCATGAATTATGAGATAAAAAATAATATATCACTAAATTAAAGACTCCAAAAAACTCTCCAAATTATATTTTTCAAACGAGCTAGTATTTCTCTCTTTTCAATATTAAAGAGAAAAAAATGATATCTCATTTGAAAAATCTTATTTGGAGAGCTTTTTGAAATTATTTTTGTTGATATAACTATTTAAATGAGTAGCAAAATCTCAATCGAAAAGTCTTTTAGTGATGTTTGCACATTACCATTAAAAACCTTCAAAAACATTTCAATTAGAATTATTTGAGTAAGATATACTTCTCACTCTTTAATATTGCTAACTGAGTTTCTCTCTCTTCAAATAATATTTTGTTATTTTTATTAGAGAGAAAATAACCTAAAAGCCTATAATTACTATTTCTTTTTCTTCAAGAAAAAATAACAGCTATTTAATAGTAATTTTTTTCACCCTATTAAATATCATGAAACTCATGCATATCTCACTGCATATTATTTTCTTCGAATTGTTGCATGTTTTCAAGTAATTTTATAACTAACATTATATGTTTAACTTACTAATTACTAGTTGACTAATTAAACATAACGGGAAAAAACATATTAAGAATTATTAAAAGATAAACATATTTAAAACATAATAATAATAATAACGATATTTAAAATCAACAAAAAATTACTTAGAAATAAAATTTTGATTAAAATAATTCGAGTGTTAAAATGAAGGGTAATTAAATTTGTTGAGAAAAAAAATAGAGAGTAATTAAATTAGGTAGAAAGAAAGATTTGAATAAAATATTAGAGAAAATGAGACACTTAAGGTTTAGGAAAATAGTCATGTATATTAGAGAAAATGACACAAAGACATTTATTTTTACTATAATACCCTTTGTAGATAACTACTAAAAAATTGAATTCAATTTTTTTTAATAATACAAAAATAATTTGAGTAGTTTAATTTATATAGTACAATAATAATATTAGAATATTTTTAATATATAAAATAATTTTAAAAATTTAAATTACCATATTTAATTTTAATAATATATTTTTATTTATTATAAATAATTTAGTAAATATTTGGGGTAAATAGTTTTTACAATTAATAAAATATATCTCAAGCATTAATAATATTAAAATTATTTTATAAAAATATTGAAAATAATTTAAATTTTTAAATATTTATTTTAATATTATGTTTCTATTTATTACAAAATTTTGAATTAATTTAATATTTATATCATAAATTATTTTAATATTATATTTCTATTTATATAATACGAGTCAATTTTTTAAGTTAATAGAGTTAAAGAGTATTGCATTCAAAAGAAAGTCTTTGTCTCCCTTATTAAAACCTTGTAGGTTTACATGATTATTTCTCTAAATCTTGAGGTGTAAGTATTATTTTCCAAAATATTATTGACTTATTTCTATTTAAATAGTTTTTTAGAAGAAAGTTTCCACTCTTCTATTTACCACATAGGAAAATAAATATAAACTTAAAGGATAAAATTTAAAAAGTCTTTTAGTGATGCTATGATCTTAATTCTTACTAAAAAAATTAACCCATGAATTGATGGTTACTTTAAATTTCAAACATATGTAAAATTCAAAATATATTCTCAACCAACTAGAGATAATAATGAATTATTTAGTACTAAAAACTTTCTATAAAATATTCCATTATTATCTCACATTGGTTGGGATGATAATGGATTGTTCAGCAATAAAAACTTTCCATTAAAAATTCTATTATTTTTTTCAACTAATTATAGATCACTAATCATGCTTAACATTCATTGCATATATTAAAAAAATTAGATAATTAATAATTAACATTTAATTATAGTTGAAATATTGTTTATTAAATTACTTTTAAGCAAGGTCATTTAATTTATTTTAACATATAATAAGAATTATTGCAATAATTTATTTATATTTTGAAACATAGGTTAATAAATTATTACAACTAATATAGCTCCATAGTTTTGTGTCAATATCTATTTTCATCTTTTGTTATCTTATTAATTTTTCATTTAAATTTAAAATCTATGTTAAAGATGTTCTATCAATCAATTTAGGCTACACCGCTAGAAAGTAAATAAAAAATCTAGTTATTACATAATAGGTATGATCTATATGGTCATATAATATTTGATTTTGTTGATAATAAGCTACGTATTATGGGTAAAATAAAAAATATACGTATTTTACAATTTCACTAGCTTATATGATCTTTATTATTATATTTATTGCAAAGCTAATAGATTAAATGTATGCATTATTAGATATTTAAAAGTTCAATTTATTTTTCACGACATTTTAAATAAATCATTATTTTTATAATATAAATGTTTTATATTTCAAGATTATGAACTTATTTAAAAATGTTTATAACATTTTGGATTACAACATAGTTTCTAAAAGTTTTGGGCTTTATACAGTTTTGTAAGGATTTTAGCAAAACTATAAGTTTAAGAAAGCTGTCACTGTAGCGAAATTATTTGGCACTGTAGTAAAACGGCTAACCGACAACAAAGTTAGCAAGTCGCCGACAGTGTCTAGAGAGCAAAATATTTTGATGAAAATTAATAGTGATTCAATAACTTTAAAACGGCTAATCAATAAGTTAACGGCTAGTCGACAACAGTATTAGCAAGTAACTGCTAGAGTCCAAAGAGTAAAATATTCTAATAAAAAATTACTAATGATCCGACAACAAGTTAACAGTGAACCATTAACACTTAAAAAGTTTATAACGACTAGTTTTCAAATCCTATTATAAAAATGCTCAATTCGATTCAAACAATATGAATCTCAAGAGTTATATTTGAAAATGCTACAGAGTATACAAATTTTCTTGAGCTTTAAACTTATAATCATTTTATTAAAATACACTTTGGGTTTTAATTGTAAACATATATTGTGTGTGTGAGACAAATCGTTTTGTAAACCATATTGTAAAATCAAGTTGAATGGTTGTAAGTGTTGGAATACACTTGGGTTAGGATATTGGAGATAATCTTTTATTGTAAAGATGGATTGACATCTTAGAAGTCAATTATAAGCGTTGTTGAAACTTTGGAGGCTTGTTTAGTGAAATCCTCAAGCCTATTAAGCTTAGAGACGCGGACATAGGCACAGTTGGCCGAATCACATAACAACCCTTGTGCTTGTTCTCTCTATTCCTCATTTCTTTATTTATTTATTGTCTAAATTTATATTTATCATTCTTTAGGTAATTAGCTTGAATTGTTTTGTGTTTTAATAGCATAAGTTTTCAAATGCTCAATTCACCCTCCTTTTTGGGTTGTTTAGCTAGTATTTAAAGGTATTATATATAATTGTTTAATTGTAACAAACTTTAAATTTGTATTAATATTGAAGGAAAGTAAAAAGGATTCAAGAGCCTACCGTTCTTCACAAATCAAGTAGTAGAATGATCGAATGTTGGATCATGTCAATGGCCGATAGAAAATCATAGGTGGAATCCTCCTCTTAATCATAGTATAAATCCTTTTCAATGAGTTGTTCAATTTTTAAGAAGAACAAAAGAAGTAAAAATGGTATTTTTTTGTGCTCGATAGGAAGGCATTTAAGCAAAGGTTGAGAAGTTGATTCAAAATTGTCTTTAACAGTTTTGACAAACTCTTTACTGTTCTTAGCCAACAGTATATTGTCCAAATACAATGACAATATAAAAAATTATCTTCAAACCTCTTAATGTACACACAATGGTCTTTCTCAACCATTCTGAAGCCATAAGAAACTACAGCTTGATGAAATTTAAGATTCCATTGACTAAAGGATAGTTTAAGGTTATAGATAGATCTTTCAAGCTTGTATACCTTGCGCTCTTGGCTTTTAACAACAAGTGGTTGTTGAATGTAATTTTTTTCTCTAATTCTCTATTGAGAAATGCATTTTTTATATCAATTTGATGTAACTCAAGGTCTAGATATACAACTATAACTAAGATCAACCATATAAAAGCAAACCTTACTACAAGAGAAAAGATCTCTTCATTGTCTACACCCCACTTTTGGGTATAGCCTTTAGCGACTAATTTTGCTTTATATCTCTCGATTGTCCCATCTGCTTTACACTTTATTTTCAATAACTCTACAGTTAGGTGGAAGATTAACCAAGTTCCAGACTTGATTGACTTTTATAGACTCCATTGCTTTCATCCACAAATCCCTAGCAGATGATGTGAGAGCTTTAATAAAAGTATTTGGCTTCTCACCATTGCATGAAGTAATCATAAAAGCTTATCCTTCAATCTCAAAATGACGACGAGGAATTAGCTACAACTACTTTTCCAAGATGATTATTTAGTTGGAATCAAAGTACCTGGTGTTTCACTCCCACTTAAAATGGAAATCCTCGAATGGCTTGTACTAGGACTAGCACCAATAATAAAAGTGATGACCTCATTTGTATATTCCAATTAATAGAATTGAAAATCATTATCAAATTCTCCAATGCTAAGAAATTTACTTTCTAGAAAATTGACATCCTATGATTTCAGTTCAGTCATAGCTTTATGTGCATGTTCATCAATGAACATATATTCTTTGGAGTGTTCTGATTATTTAATAAAAATAAATCTTTTACCCATAATATTAATTTCCTAAACTTATGAGTAGGGTTATGAATATAAGCTGTAAACCCCCACAGTCGCAGATGAGATATATTAGATTTCCTCCCCATTTATAATTCATATAAAGTAGAACTAATTGATTTCGAAAGAACTTGATTAAGTACATAGACAACAATTAACATCGCATCTCCCCAATAGAATATTTGAAGATTTAATTGCACCATCATTGACTTAACCATTTCTAACAAAGTTATATTCCTTCTTTATGCTATATCATTTTGTTGCAAAATTCCATGAATACTTAGGTATCTATCTGTTCCTTTCTCATTACACAGTTCATTGAACTGTTCTTAAATGTATTCACATCCTAGGTAAGTCTAGTTGATTCTTTACCATGTTTTAAATATAATCTAAAGCAATCCAATGCTTCTTATTTATGAGACATCAAATAAATATGATCAAAATGTGAATAATCATCAATGAATATGATAAAACTGCAATGGTTTTTTTACTCTAATTTCATTCTTAAATAGTTTTCTAATATTTTTTCAGCTAGAAAATTTTTACATATTGGCAATTCAACTTTGGTGAGTAGGCCCGACATACCCTTTCTCGCAAGTCTATGCATTCTTTATTGCCATATGTGACTTAATCTAGCATGTCAAGTAATTACATCTATCTCTTTCTCATTATTACTAGAAGAAGTAACATACGAAAAATAACTACTATTATAACTTGAACCATCAAGCATCGTCTCTAATATAATAAAACCATTAACCAAATGCCTAGTTCTAATAAGGATTGAATTTAAGAAAATCTCCAAACAAGCACCATAAAAGTTTAAATTATATCATAACTTAAGAAGAATAGGAACAAAATCCAAGTTTCATCGAATCTTAAGTGCATATAGAACATCGTGTAATAAAAAGAATACGTCCACTATGCAAAGTTAGTTTGCAGGTGCTTATTTCTTTTGCTTCAAATCTAGAGTTGTTGCCTATGTATATCCATCTAATCCCATGATTGATTAAACGATACTCTATAAATGTACCTTGATCACGAGCTATATAGTTTGTTGCTCCTAAGTCTACAGTCTATATAGGATGAGATTCATTTAGGAGTACAAAACTCATAATTAAAGCATAATTCCACAAAGTGGAGTTAGGTTAAAGCACTCACTAGTGAAATGACCTAGCTTGCTATAATTATAACATCTCACCTTGGATTTATCATTTTTCTTACCAGTACACTTACCCCTTATGCGCTTCTTAGCATTTGGCTGTTCTTATCAAGATCAGATCCCTTACCTTTCTGGTTATGCATTACGTGAGCTTGACTTAGCCATATAAACACGATCAGAAAGCTTAACTGCCTCTAGGCACTTTGCTTTCAGTTCTAGGTGATACGTAATATCATTGAAAGTTTTGATATTCTCATTATGAGTCATATTCACCTTTATGTGTTCCCAGATATCATGTAGAGATCTTATCACTACCTAGACTTCTTATTCATCAATGAGAGCATGTTAGCAGACTTAGGTTCAACAACTATCTTTGAGATCTCCCTCATATGCTGCCTTATAGTATGACTCTGGACCTTCTGGTAAGAATCGAGCATGATTGTAAGCTTTTTCAGCTTAGTGGTCAAGGTACCACCAAACTTTGTTTGAGAGAGCCATATCTCTTGAGTAGCCTTATACTTCTCAAACTCACACATGAGGTCGTCTTGCATGTTGCTTAAGAAAGTTATGTGAGCATTACTATTCTTCTTTTTCCAGGCCTGATAAGCCTTAAAATCCATCCTATGTTAAGTAATATTGCCTCGCTCAAGCTCAGCTACGGTGTTGTTAAGAGCTTCTAAAGTCTCTTGCTTTTCAATAATGTACTGAATCTAACAGTGCCAAATATCATAATTTTTACCATTCAGCTTCGTACCCTTGTTCAACTCAACCACTATGTTCTTAGATGCAGATGTCATCTCAACTTTCATTTAACACAAAAATAATTTAAATATAATAAATAAAGGTATAATCAATAATTACACACCAATATTTAATTTTGCTGTAAACATAAACCAAAAACAGGTGATAAAGTAATATCAGGAATAGAATTTCTTTTATCATATTCATCATTAATTCAATTTTAATGCACAAAATTATCAGTTTTACTTATGAATTCATTAAATTAAATTTGATTAGAATTTCACTCAATAGAATGATTTATAAGATACCATAAAAGAGTATATAAAGTTGAGCAACAACTAATGTTGATGTTCATTAATAAAGTCATAGCATCATATTGTTCAACCAATAAAATGAAAACCAACATCAAAACAATAAAAGTCAACGAACAAAAGAAATAACCAAATATAGTCAAGTTAATACATAGAATCTTTCTATATGTTCTTAAAATATTATTTGTTACTCGTAACTTTTTCATCCAACTTATATTTAAGTATATATAAATATAAAAACAATTATTCTTTCTTGATGATCCTATTTATGATTTTCTCATACCATAACTTCTGTCCTTTACTAAGGCGACTAGCTTGTCTTCCATTCCAAATGTTCGTGTGAATGCTAAGTACTGAGGTTTGCCTTATATTTGAAGTAAGATGGCGCTCCTCTATCAGCTCAATTTAACATCTCAGCATACAATATTTATTGCTCAGGAGATTCTAAATCTCCTTTAACATACGAGCTTTAAAGACAAGCGTATTATCATCATTAAGTAAGAAATTTATAAGGACCTATTGATAATAGTCCTAGTTTGCATACTTAGTGTATACTTTAGCCACCTAAAGACCTTATATATATCTTTTATATTCATATACATAGAACGGTTAAGGTCCATCTTATAATTCTCGATTTTGTTCATAAGTTCTTCGTAAGATAAGTTAAAATTAATCTTAATTAAATAAAGGGTCCAAGCTTTATGTGTCATTAACCCGTCTTCCTTAGTCCACAATTTTCTAACGAGAGGCTTCTATGACAAAGAACATAATGTTCATATAAGTGATTGTTAACAAATGACTAAACACGAGATACAATGTAATTTCAGCCAATTTTCATGAAAAAAAAAAATTTCGAGCTCCATTAGAGTGAAATATTTATTAACATATAATACTTATCCATGAGACTATATATATTTGATCCAAATTTTCATTTCAAAAAAACTAAGAGATAATTAGAAATGTTGATTTTATATATTTTTTTAAAAAAAAAGAAATTAAATTTCGAATCAAACGGCCCCCAAATTGGAGTCTCTATAGTAAGATACACAAAAACTACTAATATGGACACATCCCCACGTGCACAGGCAGGCACATGAGCTTCAATTCATGCGCCCTATAGTGCTGCACGTTGGAGCGTAGGGTTCACGCACCGCCTTGTACGACTCCGATGATGTTGGATCTGGCACCGTCTAACTCAATTTTTCATCTTAAATCCAACGCTGCCCTCAGATTTTCAAACGGCAATCAGAATAAGCCAAACTCATCACAAAACCAATTCTGGCATTATTCATCATTTTCTATAAAAATTAGGGTTTTGATTGTTTGCCCTAAATCCAACCAGATTCTTGATTTGGCCATAAATATCTCATTTTAAGTCTATTTTTAACAAATCACATATCGTTAGAAAGTTAGAAAGCTTTCAATGTCAAGTAGAGATCTTTATCGTTAGAAACCTTACGAGATCTTTCTAATGATATATTAGGCAAAATGTCAAGTTGCCTAAATTAAAAGTTATAAGCAATTGAAGTTTCGAATTTCATGATTTCTTAAGGATTATGCAATCTAAACTCTAGGGTTTCATGATTTGATGATATATTCGAGTAATTAATGTTTTTTCTAGACCATAAATAATCAATAGTTTAAATATAGGCACAAATATTAGTGATTAATTTTTTGGCCGCCGACATGACCCCACTGGTCGCTGGTGGTGGTGGCCAACCATTGCCGGTCCTTCCCCTTCCAGCCGGCACCCTCCACCAACAACCCCAAAACCAGTTGCCATTTTCATCACGTTCTACCCAACCCTCACGGGTTTTGGAAAATTGCAACACTCATAGCGCCGCCAGTGTTTTGGCCGCCGCTGCAACCTCTTTGTTGGCTTAACCCCACCCCATGCAGCCTTTCACAAATCCCCAACACCCTCCGAACAATAATCCGAGCTGCCTCCTTAGCGTCCTCCTTTTTCAAACAACCAAACCATCGCCGCTGCCTCCTTAGCCGACGCTGACACTACCCTTAGGCCGCTACCATCATCCCCGACCCAGCCACCCCATCATTGACGTCACAACTGCCGCCAGAAAACAGCCAAGCTTTACGTTTTTTGGCTCCAAACAGGCCTGTCGTCGCTGCCGCATCTTTGGCCGTTGATGGCGTGTCTTACCCACCTCTCTCATGAGCCTCATCTACCCAAACTGCCGCTGTCCTCACTACAGCAGCAACTTTTTTCCTCCCAAAACCCTTGGTTGTCTCTTTCATTACCAACAGCCACTGCTTCTATTTACGCTGCAGTGGCCAGCATTTCTCAGCTACTGGGTATCTCGTCCAACAACCATGACCCCTCTCACGGCCCTCATCTTCACCAACCCGAGGCCATTCGTAATCCTCTAATTAATCCAAGTAACCATACTTTATCTCTCTCTTGGCCGCTCCCAGCGGCGTTGCCAATTTACCGGCCACTTCTCAACAACCATATCTGACCATTTCTTATTCTATAGGCCCAACGTCCACTTATCATCACGACACAACCCATATTGCCCAAACCCGTATGCAGCAGCCATCCCTTGCTCACGCAGAGCCTTTGCATGAGGTTACCGTTCATGCCGCCCTTTTGATCGTGGGAATTTGCCCTCCAATAATCACCAACAGCCCTCTAGCCATATCCCTCCAAGCCCACAAATTTCCTATACCTCACAACCCTCACGTCCCACCACCCGTGGCTCAAACTACGATGATTTGGCTGGAGGTCATTCTTTGGCTCAAAACCGTAACTCTAATAGTGGGCCCATGGCCTCATATGTCTCCACCGTGAATCCTACCACCATCTTGAATCCTAATGTTCCATCTGGACCTCAAAAATCATTTTTAGATGCTGTTATAGGTTCTGCCATGGTCCCAGTTCGGGTTAAGCCAGTTTTATTGCATCCAGGTGAGCCTGCAGTTTTGTTTTCTATTGAGGAAGTGAAAGTTATGGCTAAACCATTCAAAAACTGGCTCTAGTTGGTAAGTTTTCTTTCAGCCAGCCCTCCATGGTTCTCATACGGAAGCTTTTTGTTTCGTTCAGGTTGAAAGGAAGTACCCAAGTATCTCAGCTTAATAATAGACATGTGCTTATTAAGCTTTCTATGGAGGAAGATTATTCTCACATTTGGGTGCATCATACTTAGTATATTAATGGGCAGGGTATGCAGATTTTAAGTGGAGTACGGACTTTCGCTGTTCGGCCGGCAGAGTCTCATATTGTTCCTGTTAGGGTATCTTTATCTTATCTTCTTGTTCACTTTATTCACTGCAAGTCTACTCTTTTTTCTATTGATGCTGCTATTGGTACTCCATTATGTGTTGATCATGTCACAGCCTCAGTTAATAGGCCTTCTATAGCTCGTGTATTGGTTGAGTATGATGTTTCGTAACCTCTATTGCCACGAATTTAGATTGGTGAGAGGAACTCTCGTTTTTGGCAAGACGTTAGTTTCGAGAAGGTTTCTGCTTATTGTGCTTCATGTAAGCATCTTGGGTATTTTTTTTTATGCTTTCCATGTTACTAATCCAGGGCTTCGTAGACCTCAACAGGCTACGGGTCCTGCCCGGCGTTCAGTTCCCGATAAGAGAATAAAAAAACCTATGGATCCTACGAATTTGCAGCCTAGGATGGTTCATAGTACCTAATATGTTATGATTGTTAATAATCGACTTACAAGGCTTGTTCTTTTTTGTGTGGCTCCACAATATATTTTTAGTGTGGTAATTCAGCTTTCAAGATGTGTTAGTGTTAAGGGTGTTTCTTCGAATGTTCAAGACCATATTTCTAGTAAGCGGTTGGATGAGACTGATTTGACTAGCCAGGTTTGGCCTGTTGTGGATAGTTCTCCTGTTTTGGTGATTTTGTTCCTTCTCAAGTGCTTATGGCTAAACCATTCAAAAACTGGCTCTAGTTGGTAAGTTTTCTTTCAGCCAGCCCTCCATGGTTCTCATACGGAAGCTTTTTGTTTCGTTCAGGTTGAAAGGGAGTTCCCAAGTATCTCAGCTTAATAATAGACATGTGCTTATTAAGCTTTCTATGGAGGAAGATTATTTTCACATTTGGGTGCATCATACTTAGTATATTAATGGGCAGGGTATGCGGATTTTAAGTGGAGTACGAACTTTCGCTGTTTGGCTAGCAGAGTCTCATATTATTCCTGTTAGGGTATCTTTATCTTATCTTCCTGTTCACTTTATTCACTGTAAGTCTACTATTTTTTTCTATTGATGCTGCTATTGGTACTCCATTATGTGTTGATCATGTCACGACCTCAGTTAATAGGCCTTCTATAGCTCTTGTATTGGTTGAGTATGATGTTTCGTAACCTCTATTGCCACGAATTTAGATTGGTGAGAGGAACTCTCGTTTTTAGCAAGATGTTAGTTTCGAGAAGGTTTCTGCTTATTGTGCTTCATGTAAGCATCTTGGGCATTTTTTTTATGCTTATCATGTTACTAATCCAGGGCTTCGTAGACCTCAACAGGCTACGGGTCCTGCCCGGCGTTCAGTTCCCGATAAGAGAATAAAAAAACCTATGGATCCTACGAATTTGCAGCCTAGGATGGTTCATAGTACCTAATATGTTATGATTGTTAATAATCGACCTACAAGGCTTGTTCTTTTTTGTGTGGCTCCACAATATATTTTTAGTGTGGTAATTCAGCTTTCAAGATGTGTTAGTGTTAAGGGTGTTTCTTCGAATGTTCAAGACCATATTTCTAGTAAGCGGTTGGATGAGACTGATTTGGCTGGCCAGGTTTGGCCTGTTGTGGATAGTTCTCCTGTTTTGGTGATTTTGTTCCTTCTCAAGTGCTTATGGCTAAACCATTCAAAAACTGGCTCTAGTTGGTAAGTTTTCTTTCAGCCAGCCCTCAATGGTTCTCATACGGAAGCTTTTTGTTTCGTTCAGGTTGAAAAGGAGTTCCCAAGTATCTCAGCTTAATAATAGACATGTGCTTATTAAGCTTTCTATGGAGGAAGATTATTCTCACATTTGGGTGCATCATACTTAGTATATTAATGGGCAAGGTATGCGGATTTTAAGTGGAGTACGGACTTTCGCTGTTTGGCTAGCAGAGTCTCATATTATTCCTGTTAGGGTATCTTTATCTTATCTTTCTGTTCACTTTATTCACTGTAAGTCTACTATTTTTTCTATTGATGCTGCTATTGGTACTCCATTATGTGTTGATCATGTCACGGCCTCAGTTAATAGGCCTTCTATAGCTCTTGTATTGGTTGAGTATGATGTTTCGTAACCTTTATTGCCACGAATTTAGATTGGTGAGAGGAACTCTCGTTTCTGGCAAGATGTTATTTTGGAGAAGGTTTCTGCTTATTGTGCTTCATGTAAGCATCTTGGGCATTTTTTTTTTATGCTTGTCATGTTACTAATCCAGGGCTCATAGTACCTAATATGTTATGATTGTTAATAATCGACCCACAAGGCTTGTTCTTTTTGGTCCTGCTCCACAATATATTTTTAGTGTGGTAATTCAGCTTTCAAGATGTGTTAGTGTTAAGGGTGTTTCTTCGAATGTTCAAGACCATATTTCTGGTAAGCGGTTGGATGAGACTGATTTGGCTGGCCAGGTTTGGCCTGTTGTGGATAGTTCTCCCGTTTTGGTGATTTTGTTCCTTCTCAAGTGCTTATTGATGATACTTTGTGTATGCAGATGGGTTCTACTGCCCACAGTATTGAGGGGTCTGGGGATAATGAGGGTATATATGTAATTATCGTAAGGAGGTTCATACTCCTTTGCCGTTAGATCCTGTGATTGATAGTTTTGATGGTCAGTGAGTTACTAGCTCTTCTAAGGATTTTTCTCTAATTATATGTTGGAAGTATCTTAATACTCGTCGACGGATATAAGGCTCTTCCTCCACCTCCCGATGATTAATATGCTGATGTAAGATTTTAATTTAGGTATTTTAAGATTCTATAATTTTATTTTTCATTTTAATTATAGTTAATTAAAGAACAATATTTTAGTTTTTTATTTCTATTCCAATTGTGATTTAATTTTTCTTTTTAAGTTAATTTAGGAAAGTAGATTTACTCTATTATAAATAAAATGGTCTTGTAATTATTTTTATAATTCAATTCAATTATTCAGTAAAATAACTTTTTTATAATTCCTCTAAAATTATTTATCAAAAATCTCTCATGTTGAGTCGTTTGGATTAGAGCGTCATCTAATCTAGCTTTATACATTATTAAAAATCTCATTGAGTCGTTTGGATTAGAATGGATCTAATCACGCTTCGATTAGAGCGTAAGCTGATCGCGTTGGCTTGGTTCAATTCTAGAGTGATATCTAGTTTTCTTATCCTTCTACTTCTGCTTTCGTTATGCTGCTCTATCAGTTAGTATCAAATCCAGGTTCGGTGCAAATTGCATAGCTTTCCTGGATAACTACAACCACCACCATCAATTCTATCATTAAAAAAAAAAAAGGCCAAACTTGAAACCCTAGCCACCGCCACCATATACCATTATAGCCACCACAATCCGGCCACCATACCACTAGCCGTTGCCTTCATTTAATGCGATAGCCACTGCTGATCAAGCCTCAACCATCGCCACCTGTAATCGCCACCTAGACAGCCATGAAACAGCTCAAACCGCAAGCTCTCCTCCCTCTCAATCTGTTGTCTTCAACCATCTTCATCGTCAGTCACCACCACCATAAGATTCTTTAACCTTCATCGACCAAAACCCGACCACTAATCACCACCATCTTATTCCTCACCATTAAATCTTTCATATCCAACTAACCCCACACAAAATTAAGGCCACACCAAACCCGAGAATTGAGCATTATTTATGATTTTGTCATTGCATGAAAATTTGGTAATAAATGACAAATTACCATCCATAACCAATAAATTCTCACATGCCAAACTTATCTACATACAGTTGTTCTGAATACGATGATCAAGGGATGCAGGCAATGTTTGTGGAGACTATCAGATAAATAATTAGATAAGCATTCTTGCAAGCGTTTGAGAAAGTTTGGAACCCAAGATTGGCAGCGATAGAACAAGCAATCGTAGATCTTATACTTTCTGTGAAAAATATTATCAAGAGGGAACGGAAGCTGAGAGTTCATTGCAAGAAAATAGTTCGAAAAGACTAGCTTGAGGTGTCAGAAGAAAAGGTATAATTTGTTATGGATTTAAAGTTTCAATCTGATAATTTGTGTAAGAATGCACATGATGTTTCCTTAAAGAATAAGAAAAGTGTTGAAGATAATAAACAAAATAAATTTGAAGAAGTTGAAATGATTGAAATGGTTCTACCTATTCATATTGAAGACAAAAGGATTATGCTTGAAGAAGATTTGCTTGAAAAGTAAAATTTATTGGAGAGCACATTGAGTGATAATTAGGGAAATGGAAGACTTATTTGATTATTGTTCATTCTTAGAAGTTTTCATCCCTTAGAATAATGTATAAGAAAATGAAATTATTGAAGTATGGATTCTTTAAAGTTTCAAGAAAGATTGATGAGAAAGATAACAAATTTGAATTACAAGATAATTTGCTCCTACACTACAAGTTTCATCCTTCAGACTATATCCAAACTCGAGGACTAGTTTCTTTTAAGAAGGGTAGTATGATATGAGACGTTAATTTAGTTATTTTAAGATTCTAGAATTTTATTTTTCATTTTAATTAGAGTTAATTAAGGAATAATAGCTTAGTCTTTTATTTCTATTCTAATTGAGAGCTTTTCAATAGAAGCTTGTTCATTTGAAGCTTTTCTTGAAATCTTGGAATAAAGATGTTTTCGATAATGTTGACCGGGTTAAGGAGACTGAGGAAGAGGTAGCTCAGAAAGAGAGACAATAGCTCAGATATTTTCGGGCCTTGGTTTATAGTGCTGGTTAACAAATTCAGCCATGGATTTTTTCAGTCTCAAGGAGGTCTTCAATAGGGTGATCCTCTTTCCCCATGTCTTTGTATTATTGTTGTTGAGTTTCTTTCTCGAGGTTTAGATTATTTATATTTTTAGTTTCCCTCCTTACGGTATAGTTCTGCAGCGCCTGTTCAAGTCTCCCATTTAAGATTTACAAATGATATTATTATTTTTACTAATGGGAGTTGTTCCAGCTTTACAAGGCTTGTGGTATTTTCTTATCATTATGAGGTAATTTCAAGGCAATTGATTAGTCAGGAAAGAGCAGTTTTTATGTTGGGCGTTTAGCTTCTGCTTCGCACTGGGCTATTATCCGTTTTGTCATATATTTTCAGTAGCGCCAATTTCCTTATATCTATCTTGAGTGCCCGATTTATAGGGGGCCTTAAAATTGCTTATTTCGATGACCTGATTCAGAAGATCAAGGATAGGACGTCTAGATAGGCTAATAGGTTACTATTTTTTTTTATGGGAAGCCGATTCTTATTATTTTTTTGTCATCTATGTAGTTGCACCTACTTCATGTTCTTCAACCTCTTGTGGTTGTTTTCCAGCACTTAGAGAGATTGTTCAATATATTCTTATGGGGTGATTATAAGATTAGGAGGCAGATTCATTAGTTCCAATGGTCGTTGGATTTTTATCCTATTGAGCAGGAGGGCTTAGGCATCTGGTCCTTCGATGATTTGGTTGAGTCTTTCGACCTTAAGCATTAGTGGTGGTTTAGGGAGTAGTACTTTTATAGGCTTCTTACATGAAGTCTAAGTATTATTGGGTTGCTCATCTAAGTCTGGTTAATTTTCGTTATCTTGCTTCCCCTCTTTGGCTTAGGCTTTGCTCTATTCGTTATATTGTAGAGCCTCGTATCTATTAGTTAGTTGGCGCTAAGATGTGTAGTTTTTAGGATGTGTAGTTTTTTGTATGACTACAAGCTAGGTTCTTGTCCTTCATTCTTTTATAAACTTTGGGCTGCTTTTTTTGTGCCAGTTTCCTTTTATTGGCAAGGTATTATATGAGATAGGGGTAAGCTTTAGGCTGTGTTGCCATCATCAATTGTTAAGTAGATTCTTTTGCCTAATATTTGTAGTGAGGAGCTAGATTTGATATGATGAGATTATACTCCAAATAGGACTTTTCATTTGCGATCGGCTTGGGAGATGGTGCGTTGCTCTAAGCTGAAGGATGTGGTTTTTTTGGTTATTTAGCAGCGCCATATTCCATCATGTTTTTCTTTTTTTCCTTTAGAGGTTATTGCATGCTTTCTTGGCTACTGATGATGCGTTATGCTTGGAGGTTCCTTTATGGTTTCCAAGTGTTTTTGTAGCCAGGCTATTAAAACTTCTTAGCATTTGTATATTGACTACCCCTTGATTAGCCAAATTTGGGATTATTTGTAGTATAGTTTGTGTTGCAACGGGTTATCTTTTTATCCTTTCATGCCTTTCTTCTCCATTAGTAGCGGTATGCTCTTTCTCAGACTCATTTTCGAGTTCTTTTACCTTTTTTCATTTTATGGTAGGTTTAGATGCATCGAAACATTTCCTATTTTGATTCACAACTTTTTTTACTGTTGCAATTATCTTCCAGATGGTGTCAAACCTTATGCTTGCCAGCGCTACTTTTGGTTTTCAACCATCCCAATCGCGGGGAGTGACAGGTTCTCAGCTTGCAGAGAGTTTAAAACATTGTTGCTTCACCTAAGAGGCCTATCAAACTTGTTTCTTGGATGCGACACCTCCTGGTGTTATGAAACTGACTGTAGTTGTGGTAGTTTTGTTAAGGTACACCAAATTTAAAACATTATTACTCATATAAATAACTAGTATAGATAGATTGATCCCACAAAGACTACGATAGTTTTATCTATTATCAATTTTAAAATAAAGACTTAAAATAATAATAATAATAATAATACTAATAATAATAATAAGATAAAATAATCTAACTGAAGAAAATATCAACTATAAATAAATGGGCCTTCTATGAATTTTCAATTAAATGACATGAAATAAAGAACCTAAGAATATGAAAATAAAAATTTAATAGAAATTCTAATTAAATGAAAAATAATAATTATAATAAAAACTTTGGTCAAATGATCATTCACCACCATTAAACATGTATATAATATATATCAATTCTATTATCAATTTCTATTGAAACTATCAACTGTAGACTACAATAAGCTCCGCATCTTTCTTTAACGTGTTTTGTATGCAAAACAAGCTCTTCACCTGATCTCTAACCATTAAATAATTAAAAATAAGCTCTTTAAATTTAAGATAATGGAAGAATTAAGTAAAGAAAAATATTATGTTGATCTATATAATAAACACACAAGTTCGGATTATTTAACCTAGGTTATGTTTTCTAATTGAAATCACTGATTCTAATTTTCCATTAATGATTAAAATATCAAGACAATTACGGATTAAGTATTTTAATCTAGAAATAGAATTTATTTAAATTCTATCTAATTGGTCACTCAAATAGATCAAGAATAAAATAAAAAAATTAATTATAGAAAAAGATAAACAATCTCAATTAAATAAATTGAATGATATAAATTAAATATTAATTATATAATATGTATAAGGTTTCGAATTCACCTTCAACTAAATAGAAAATTTAGCCTAACGTAATTAAATTGGGAATAAAAGAGTTAATAAAACCAGTCATGAAGATTAATTCAAGCGATTGACTCTGCTGATTTCATCTTGCTCTTTTTATTTCTCTCGAATTCTTCTTCTTGTAACTGCGTCGACTGTGTTCTTTCTTGCTCTTGGCTGCCCCCTAGATGTTCTCTTCATCAAAAGCCAAAGATTGGCCATGCAATTAACTTGCTTCCAATTTAAGACCATGCACATGAACATTGTCATACACAATTGCCATTTTAATTGCCATGCATAATTGAATTTGGCCATTTCTTTTTTATCCAATTTACTTTCCTTATTATAATGTCATGCATGTGCAATATTCAATTTAATACCATCCCAAAATATTTTATTCCTTAATTAATCATAATATCCTCTTTACACTAAGCTCTGCATGTATGATAATTAATTAAATCAAATCTTAATTAATTTGTTTCAATTAAGTTTCTTTATTTCTTTTCTTCCTAAATATTCTGATTTAATTCTTCTTTAATCCCAGAATATATATAAAATAACAAAATATAAAAATCAAGATAAAAATTATCATATACAATATAATTTAATAAAGCAACTAAAATAAAAATTAATTAAAATAATTATGATATTTAGGACTAAAAGCAAGAAAAGATAGAATAATTAATAATAAAATATAAAGAAAATATGCACTTATCAAGATGGTTGCTCTAGAGGTAACCCTTGGATGTTGGCTTGGAGGTGTTTTTCGTGATGATGGGGGTGCCGATGGCTGATTTTGGTTCTTCTCTTGGGCATCACACGATTATTTATGTTGAGCTTTTGGCAGTTTATGAGGGGTTGGAGCTTGTTGCTTAGCTTAGTTATTATGTACTTGAGGTCGAGTTTGATTTAACTACGGCAACTTTTTGGATTCTTTCTAATGACCCTATTTGTTGGGATTGCTCATTCTTTGCACAGAATTCGTGCTTTGACCTCTTCTCCTACCATTTTAGTTACACATGTTCTCTGCAAGACTACTTCTGCTGCTAATTTCTTGGCCAATTGGCCTTGAACTCATCGAGTTAGTCAATGTTTCTTAAATGTTCGGGATTTTCCAGGTATTTTTCATTTAGATGCATAGACAATATCAGGCATTAGGCTGTTATTCATTATTTGTTTATTTTATGTTCATTCATGTTTTATTTGCTTATTATGTACTTTTGTTCTCGATAAGGTTTCGGTTCATATCCCTCTTCTTATGTATTTTATTTTATTTTCTGATATATATTACAGGTAAGGGTCTCACCTAACCACCTACTTTATTAGTGTTTTTTTTTTAAAAAAAAAAATTAGGCCATTTCTATTTCTATCAATTCCAAAATTTATATAATAATGCAATTTCATAACATAAAACCAATAGTCAATAGATCACACATTCCATAAAATATCAATTACCATATAAAATTCATACATTTTATGAAACAAACTTAACTATATGCACAAATCCAATATAAATCAGGCTCTGATACCAATAAATGAAAGTAAAAAAGAATTCATGAACCTACTTTCTTCACAAATCAAGCAACGGAATGATTGAATCACGTTAATTGCCAGATGGAGATCACAGGTGGAAATCCTCGTCTTCATCACAGTATAAATGACTTTTCAATTGTTTTATTTTTAAGAAGAACAGAATAAGTAAAAAAAAAGTATTTTCTGAGTTCGATATGGAGGAATTTAAGCAAAGGCTAGGACGTTGATTCAAAATCAACTTTATTCAAAAAAAAAAAAAAACTCCCAAAACTATCATATGTGGGTTGGGTCGGGTTAGCCCGTCATGGGCGAAGGGGTGTTCGTGGATCAGATTCTATGGATTAGACATCAATCCATATTCGATCTATGACTTTACAAATTATAAATTTTCAATCCAATCAAATCCACGGATTGGTGAAATTCAAGCAAAATCCAATTCTTATGTTTGCGGATCAAATGCAGATTTGACTCTATATATATTCAATTCACTATTTTGCACATTAAAATTTTTAATTTTGTCCAATTAACAAATTAATTAAATAACGAATCTAATATAAAAATAATTTTACTATCAATCAAATTCAAAATTGAATAAGATTTTAATAAATTAATTTTTAAAGAAAGTAGAATAATGCATTCAAAGTTTTTAAATATAACACACTGAAAAGAAAAAAAAATATCATTTATTTAAATCAATATATGAAAATTAATTAATATTATAAATTTAAATCTATACAAAAGTTGAAACTGGATAACATGTACGATCTATCAAAATGTCTACCTCTAAATTGTATATCATATTTTAACTTGAACCAAATAGACATAATTGAAATAGGTAACAAATAAAAATATTCTATTTAATAAAAAATAATTAATAAATATTTATTATTACTTATTATCCATTCAAATACTATCACTCTATCAAATATATTCTTGTTAGCTCCCAAAATTTTTGCACGTATAAGATAAAAGAAAATTATCAATATTTAAAAATAGAATAATAATATAAAGTCAAATAATAATTAACAAATATAATTAAAGTTAAGTTGATACATTTACATGTCTCAATATATAAAATTTCATCTATTACTTCATTAAAGATTATCAAAGTTAAACATAACTAATTTTATGCGCAAATTAGCATCTTCATCATCCTTGTGGATAGTGAGTACTTATGTGCATAAAAAATGTGACCACTAATACTAAATGTTTAGCTTAGGTTTTTTATTATTGTTTAGGAAGCTATATTTGTTTATTTAATTATTTAATATTTTATATTATTATCTAATAAGATATAATATGGTATTAATGTAACTACATTTTAACTTATTTAGTCATTAGTAACTAGTAATGCTAAATTTACAAGTTCTATTTTTTAATTAAATCAATATTTTTTTTTCAGATTCAGGGATTTTTGTGGATTTATAGAAGTTAATCTATATCCAGTCCACCAACTGAGGATTTCTAAATTTTCAATCCCATACAATCCACCAGTCTATGAATCAGATTTTTGTGGATCAAATTTTTATGGTATTAGATCAGATTTTAATACCCGTAATGAGCGACCCATCTATCCAACAAATAGAACAAGAAGTTTTTCTTTGCAATTAATTAAATCATATGCTAATAATTTTTCAATATCTATCAGTATGAAATAACTAACTTTGGATAAATAAATTGATTGATTGATTTTTTTAAAAAAAATTGAATATCTTGTATTTTCTTTATTAACTGTTGATCCACTTAATTACTATAATGCCATTTAGTTAAAGTTTTTAGTGCAAGTGATATGTTTACCCTAACCCACGTTCTCCATTTTCTCTAAAAAATCTATTAATTAGCCATTAAATCCTCTCCATTAATAGAATAAATAAAAGCCATCGAGATTAAGCACAATTGATGAATTCATCCCTCTTCTTTTGTATTATCCATCTCTCCAAAACTTCAACTCTATTTAAGGGAAGATGTTTTTAGATATTTATTATTTTTTTCTATCATTGTTAATTTCTTAAGTTTGACATCAATTATTGTTGGCCTCACTCTTACAAGGTTGGTTTGAAGCATTTTCTGCTAAGTTGTTTAGTGAGAATTATTTGATTAATTATGGCTTGTAGATAAGAATTAGTATTATTTTTTCTTTGTTCATGTTTTTAATTTATTAGATTTTAATTCAGAATTTATTTTATAACAAGTGAATGGGACAATAATTAAGATAGTTCATTTTCTTGTTTAGTAGATAGATTTTTTATACTTTAATTTACTTGTATCTTAATTTTTTTTTATATTGTTATTTAGGGAATCAAGAGCCTAGGAACTAGGAAGTGTTAGGAAATTAACCTTCCTCTAAGATTACTCCAAGCAATTTGTCAAGTAACAAGTTAATAAAAATATCGAATGAAAAACATTATCAATCTCATAACATAAGATTTACTTAGAAAACTCTTAATTTTGATAAAAAAAATATGGTCGTTATTAATAGACAGCCAAAAAAAAATATTTACTATATGAAAAACTATTACAACTACGCTTTAAGGAATAATTCTCTTACCCAAATTCTAAATACACCCATTTTCATACTAAACTCTAAAAAACTTTATAGTTTAGGCTCTTAGCCTTAAACTCACTCTTTTTTCTCTCACAAGAAAATTGGATTTCTCAATTGAGATTTTATAGGATGATTCAAAATGAATTAGTTGGCTTGTATTTATAAGCAAGCTTTACCATATGAACTCATTTCATAAGTCTAAAAACGAGGCTAGAAAAATTCTTGGAAATCAACAAACAAATATTCTTCAATTTGAAAAACAAAAGTCAATAATTGTGGTTTTAATTCTTGTGACTTTCCATTTTGCAATTACAGCATATAGATGCAGCAGCTATTTAGCTACACATCTTTAGCATTCTCTTACTTGGAGATTTGATTGAGAATCAATCAATATCCACACCATTTTTTCTGCTTTGGCAGTTATAATTCTCAACATAGAGAATTATTGTACTATATCATAAAGAGTGTTCTCACTTAGAATTAATTACCAATTCTAAGAATTTTGCATCGCCTAATGTTAAAATAACCCCCTGAAATTTATGGTGCAACTTCTATGTTGGCTTTTCTAGAAGTTCTTTAGTCATCGACATAAGTTCCACCACATACCTTACATCAATGTCAACTATGCTTTGTATGTAAAACTTATAGACCCACTAAGAGTAACATATCCTCTTTCATGCACTAGTGGCATATCATGAGAATGTCATCATCATCTATTTTATGAAGAACATCGTCTCCTATGATGATGAGAGACTTACCACTAGCAATGACATCAGTATCTGATCTGAAGCCACTTGTCAACCTTGCTCTATTTCTTTTAAGACAATTTCTTTTTAGGTGCGTTGATTGTCCACACCCTCAGCAGACTCATTTCTTTTTAGAGTTATCTTTCTTTCAATTTCCCATAATTACTAAAATTGAGACATCTGTAGTTTCAGTACTTTCATCATTCAGTATTCTTTCTTCTAAGATTAAAGTACTAGTAACTTCTTCAAGATCCATCTTCTCCTTCCCACATATTAAACTAGGTAATAGGTGTTTGTAGGAAGTTGAAAGTGACCACAACAACCTAAGCGCCTTATTCTCATCATCAAGTTTCACTCCGATGGCTTCTAGTTTTGTCATAATACTGTTGAGAATAATGAAGTGATAAAAAATTTTTGTACATTTAGCCTTTCGTAGTTTGTGAAATTACTCCTTTAGGTACAACCGATTTGAGATGTTTTTAATCTGATACAAATTTTCTAACCTCCCCCAAAGTTCTTTTGCTGTAGGAATATTTCTAACATTTGCAAGAACATTTTTTGTTAGACATAGTCGTATAGCACTTGAAGCTTTATCATATAATTCTTCTCAATCTTCATCGCTTATACTAGCTTTTCTAGACTTATACTAGCTTTTCTAGAGTCACTACTACAAGCAGGAGATTGCTTCCCCTTCAATGTCTTCTGTAAACTAGATTGAATCAATACATTATTGACTTGAATTTGCGATAAGTCAAAATTGATTTTCCAATCAAATTTTTCTATTTCAATTTTCACCGGGCTTGAAAATTTTGATCCTAACATATTACTCTATAGATTATTCTTTTCTCTTACAGTACTGTATACATAAACAGTATAATATATGTGAACAATATAATATACATGAACAGTACCGTACACTCCTAAGTACGAATTGTTAAGAAATTGAGTGTTTTTTTTCAATATTACTCCAAGTAATTTATCAAGCAAAAAATTAATAAAGAAATTAAATTAAAAAAATCAATCTCACAACATAATATTTACATGAAAAACTTCAAATATGGATAAAAACCAGGGTCGTTGTCAATTGACAACTAGAGAAAAATATTCACTATATATAAAATTTTTACAACTACATTCTTAGCGATAATTCTCTCACCTAAAATCTAAATACACTCAATTTCTCACTATACTCTAAAGAGCTTTACATTTTAAGCTCTTTAATCTTTAAACTCACTCTTTTTTCTCTCACAAGAAAATTAGATTTCTTAATTGAGAGTTTCTAAGATGATTTGGAATGATTTAGCTAGTTTGTATTTATAGGCAAACTTTACCATATGAACTCATTTCATAAGTCTAAGAAAGTGGCTGGAGAAATTCTTGGAAATTGGCAAACAAATCTTCTTTAATTTGAAAAACAAAAGTCCACAATTCTGGCTTCAATTCTTACTGCTTTCCATTTTCCTATTGCGGCTTTTATATGCGGCAGCTATTAGCTACCCATCTTTGGCAAGAAGAAAAAAATTATGATATTTAACTTTTACAAGGATTCAGTTGCTCAATCCACATTGGTTCTATCTTTTATCAACACCAAAATGTCATTGTAGTAATGCCGTGTAGCTTTTCGTGTATTATATTTTATTTAAGTATTTTTCAATGAATTAGTGATTAATCCACGTTGATTTTATCTAGCAACACTGAGTCATTGTATTTTGTTTAAGCTACATATGTATTTTTTGAAATTATTTATAAAAGATATTTTTCATTGATTCATTGATTACTAAATTATTGTAATAGCATCGTGTTAGCTTTCGGTGCATTATTTGTATTTTATTTAAGGTGCACATATATTTGTTGAAATTATTTATAAAATAATATTTGTCCCATTGATTCATTGATTTTTTTTTGTCCCAGAGGCAATCAATAAAATCAATTTCAATTATATATTTTTCTATTGATTTATTAAATTTTTTTTCCTAGAGGCAATTAATAAAATGATCATTTTAACTATGAAATAGCATAAAATGATTTTCAACAATCGTCTTCTTGGAAATACTAAAATTCAATTAGAAATATAATTTATTCGGGATTTGGTATGATACTTATGAGATCGGTGATATCTACGAGATTGATATTCAAATCTTTCATATTATAACGTATTGATTTAACCCCATCTGCGGGACCACCACCCCATAGCATGTTGCCGCCAAAAACAGAACCCTGTATTTCTTCTAGAGAATCTCCTAATTGTTCCAAAGCAACAAGAAAGAGATTCTTTAACCAGAAAGAATTCAGTTCCCTCTTTTGCAATCAGTTTCGCTACAGCACCCGCTGCTCTAGCTAATTGTCCACCCTTTCCAAGTGTGATTTCTATGTTATGTATGGCCGTCCATTCCCATTCTTATTCGATCACGACGGGAGGGCAAATCAAAATAGAAAAACTCACAACTCCTATTGGGTTTAGGGATAATCAGACTCGAATTGATGACTTCCACTACGTCAAGGTGACACTCTACCGCTGAGTTATATCTCTTCCCTAACTAACATAACATATTTTCAAGTTCATAATCAATTAGAACTAATATGTTTTCTACTATAATTTATTTATTTTTTCAACTGTGTTTGCCCCTAAAAAATAGTATATTTTTAATAAGTTGAAATTGATATTGCAAATGCAATCACTAGAGAAAATAAAAAATACTATATTTTTACGGCTTAAAGTGGTCATAAATATAAGTCATTTGTCGCATGTCCATATTAATTTTCAATCTACATTTATGTATTTATGATGGCCAATTTCTGTTAAAATAGGCATATCTACTACAGCTGATTGGAAAAAGTATATTCTTAACGTGGGTATTAGCGACTACCAAGACTGCCTTACCCCTTGGATAAACATATTTTCAACAGCATGATACTTATTTCAACTGTATTTAGTAGTCATAAGAAAAATATTTTTCTTATAATGATGCCAAACAAGACTTAAATTAATGTGAGTCATAATCCTCTTGTCTATCTTAACTTTCACGTATACAAAACAGACAGTGGTGGACCAATATTTTGGTTAGCCTACTGGACAAGGATCCTCTTGTGTTTTTTTTTGCCCTTTCATTGAGTTTTGAGTTTTTATGTTTAACATTCAAGTCCCTTTTTTTTTACTTTATTTATAATTAAGTTAATTTTTTAAAATTAAATTTAAAAACAAGAAGAAATTAAGAGTGAAAAAAACAAATAGACGATCATAATCTGTAATCCTAGGCACTACCATCCATTTTTATCACTTATTTCATTTTAATTTTGCAGCCTCTACCGCACGGAATAGCTGTTTCTGTGAGGATAGTATCGTGGCTGCTTCTCTCTTTTACTTGGCTGCAGATAATTTTCATAATTCCGCTGTCATCAATCATCAGATGTAACATATCAATAATTCTACTCTTCTAAGTGATATTTCAAGAAATTTAATATTAAGTGATGTGTTATTTATTTTTCAACTGATAAAATTAATTATATAACTTTTATAATTACTTATTTAATTATTCCCCATTTCAATGAAGAAATGCCACGAGGAGATGAAATATTTGACAACTTTGTAAACAATAAAAAATGAAAAGTAATATCTGTCGATAAAATGATATAATTGGAAGGAAGAATGACACTTTTGTAAATTAATTATGTCCTAAGAGTAGGTACATGTAACATATCCCGCAATGTTTTTATTATCAAATTCAAATTTTTTAATTAATATTTAGCTCAATTATATATCTTTATGATCATATTTCTCCCAAAAATTATTTAATTGGAAGGGATAATCACACTTTAGTAACTTAATTATGTCCAAAGACTAGGTAAATGTCTAGAATATACTCGTGTTAAAATGGTAAGACATAGTAATTAGATGACAATTTCGCAATCACCCAAAAAAGAGAGAGACAAATCAATTTCTAAGGCCTGTATGAATTTAGGATTAGTTTGATAATACTCTAACTTTTAAAATAATAATTATTAATTGTACTGTATAAATAATTAACTCTGAAGATAATTAATTAAATATTTGGTAATATTTATTTTTAAAGTGCTCTGCTTTTTAACAACACTCGTATGTATTTAGTAAATTTCACTATTATACTACTGTAAGAATGTAAATGATTATGTTTAAATATAATGTTAAATAAAATTTATTTACATATTTATAAACATGTATATAAAATATTTTTTATTATACATATTTAATAATTGATAACCAAAATAAATATTTTATATTATTAATTTTATTTTTTTTTTGTTATCTCAATATAATTTATAATAATAATAATAATATCTTCAAATTTAATAATTTTATTTCTTAATTAATAAGGATAATTTTATATTTTGGTAATAGCTACTCATGAGAATTAGCTTCAAATGAATAATCATTCCATATATATTAGCCAACTTTAATTGTACTCTTACACTCATTTATATGAAGCATATTTATGAATTGTAATGCTATACATTTTCTGTTGGAAATATAACCAATTATAAAAAAAAAAAAAAAAAAAAATACAGCATGTTGAATTAAATGAACATCATTAATGACGTTATATGAGAATCTAAAATTTTATCTGATGGATTTATACATTAGGCCAATTATCTATATATGTCACAGCCGTAACAGCGTATGAAATCCATTGGTTGTCGAAGAAAACATATACTCTTCATTATCATTATTTTACATAATTTAGTATTTATCTTTTCTTCTTATTCTAATAAAGTTGCAAAAATTTATAAATGATTCAGCGTAGCCACCATGTACCACGCTCAGTTCTCGAGCTGAAACAACAGAACTTGAAGAAAAGCACTTCTTCTCCAAGCCCGGTGACCATCCTAGACGACTGTGCAATCGAATCATGAGCAAACTGGACACGTGGCATAGTTGTAGCTTATCCACGTGTCCAGACACTCAACATGAAAGTGATGATGGCATCTTAATTCTCTTATCTCTTCTCCTTCTTCAATATTGCTAAGACATACAGCACATTCCGCAGCTTCAGCTCTGGAACCCAACTCGAATCTTTCTTCCACCCCTACGGTCACGAGTTGTTCACTAGCATTTATGCGATGGCCGAAGAAGGAGAAGTGAATCAAGAAATTGCATGCCCATTTCAAATGTCTAAGAATCCGTAGCATGCAACTCAACATGTTCGAATTTTGGTTAAAGAATGAAACTTTGAAAGTACTAATAATAATAATGATGATAGGATAGTTGATCAGTTTGAAATTTTTTTAGATCAGTTTGAATTTTTTTAATGTGCAGCAAAACGGTAGGTATTTATAGACTTAATTGACATAGACTGTTATGTGATTTCACTACAATATCTTTCTAGCCCAGTCAAAAAATGAAAATCTTCGTAGGTATGATAATATTTCCCCATAGTACCCTTGACGTAGAATGAATCCGTACGTAATTACTGCAACTTTGCAAGTTAGGTAATAGATAGCTAATTTTGGCTATTAGACATTAATTATTAGATATGCTTTGTATAATGACTGTACTCTGGGTTTTAGTTTTTCATTTATTTTATGCAATTTTTTTTATTTTAAAAATTATATAAATCAAACGATATAAAATTAGTTAATTTTAGTTTTTAACACTATACAATTTGATTTACTGATATATGAAGGGATATAAGTTAGATAATTTTGGTTTTTTAGAATGATACAGTTCAACTAATTATATGTAATTGGAAAGTAAAAGAAAGTCTCAAGCACTTGGATTCAGGTTCCCAAATTCACGGTTCACTGGGGACAATTGCACTGCCACAATGTAGCTGCTCCAACCTTAATAATTTTATGAATTTTTTTAAAATATACAATATGTTATCCCAAATGCACCCTTAATGTGGGAGCTCAAGACCCCTTGGACTAGGAGCCCACAGAGTTATTTTTTGTAACTTTGTTTATATTAACACACAAGAAAGATAAATTTATCCTTAATAACAATGGTTAATTTTTCATTGTACATGCATTGAGGCACTTTTTATGTTAAGAACTTATCTTAGTCATTTATAAATTTTTTAATTCCATCACTTATTTACTACCTTCAGTACATTAACATATTAAATTTACTATATATTACTGCTTTATTAAAAAAAATAAAAATTATAAACATCATGTGTTGAGAATAATTTATGAATATTTACGAAAGTAAGAATGCCATATATGGATTTGTATATGATTGAGGTTGAACAACTGTAACTTAAAAATTATAGTACTAAAGTATAACACTAGCTATTGTAGTTTGAAATTAAGTTAATTTAATTTTACATATGTATGATGAAAAATATATTATTTTTTTATTAATTTTATCAAAATTATTATTAAAAAATATATTTACTACATACTATTAACTTTCATTTTATAATTATAGTTTTTTCACAACATCTATAGTTTAAAAATTATAGTATCTCAATACCAAGCACACCTTACTTTTATCGATAATTAAGAACTTTGATATTAATGGATGGTAGATAAGGATTTACACTTAAAAGGTGAAAGTGATTGAGGATTATCTATAGAAGAGAAGGAAAAAAAGGAAAAGTAATAAATTTACCATTATCATTTTTTTAACGAAATTCGACTTTTGCAAATACTAATATTTTTATTTATGGGTCATTTTATAATGTTGTGATTAAAGTTATAGTATTAATACCGTAATTAAATATAGATTATATAAATAAAAAATAAAACTTATAAATTAACATTAACTGTAAAATTAAACATAAGACTTGTAAATGAAAGGTAAATAATTGCACTTAATTAGCTTATGAATAAATATATATTATTATAGAAAGTAAGAAAACAAAGTATATAACTGCCTTAGAATAAATATAAGGGAAAAATCAATTTTCTTGATATATTTTCTAAAAAAATACCAAAAAATAGTAAAAACTTCTGGGAATGGTACCTCACTATTTCAGATGGCTCGTTGGGAATCCAAACAAGATTCTGATAGAGACAAACTAGGTTATTTTCATATAAATACCCTGATTTTCTCAAAAATGTTCCATTTTTTACCTAAAACCCAACGCTATAACACACAAATTTTGGCCTTCTCTTAAGCGGCTTCTGAATTTTCACCCGATTCCTTGCAAGGTTGTGGCACATAGGTCTGTATTAGGTACACAATGCCACAGGAACAAGGCGGGTTCGGTTTCGATCATTCGTTTGATTTTTACTTTATTTTTTCAAAAAAAAGAAAAATTAATTTCCTTGTATTTTTTTTCAAAAAATAGTAGAACCTTCGGGAACGGTGCCCCACTACTTCAGACGGCTCGTTATAAATCCAAATAAGGCTCTACAAAGACAAACCCTGTTACTTTCGCAGAAATACCCTACTTTTCCTAAAAATGTCTGATTTTTTGTCCAAAACTCAAGACTATAGCACACAGGTTTTAGTCTTCCCTTGGGCGACTTCCGAATTTTCACCCAATTTCTTGCAAAACCATGCCATACAGGTCTATACTAGGTACACGATACCACGGGAACTAGAGGTGGTCGGTTTCGATTATTCGTTTGATTTTTACATGATTGTTTCTAAAAAATAAAGGAAAAATCAATTTTCTTGGTATTTTTTACAAAAATAGTAGAACCTTCCGGGAATGGTGTTCTACTATTTCGGACGGCTCGTTATGAATCCAAATAAGGCTCTGGCAAAGACAAACCATGTTACTTTCTCAGAAATACCTTAGTTTTCCTAAAAATGTCATATTTCTTGTCCAAAACTCAAGGCTATAGCACACAGGTTTTGGTCTTCTCTTTGGCGGCTTCTGAATTTTCAACAAATTTCTTGCAAGGCCATGCCACACAAGTCCGTACTAGGTGCACGATGCCACGGGAACAAGTGGGGACCTGTTTCGATCATTCATTTGATTTTTACTTATTTTTTTCTAAAAAATAAGGGAAAAATCAATTTTCTTAGTTTTTTTTCCAAAAAATAGTAGAGCCCTTTAGGAATGGTGCCCCACTGCTTCAGACGGCTTGTTACAAATCCAAACAAGGTACTGGCAGAGACAAACCGGGTTAATTTCACTTAAATACTCTATTATTCCCAAAAATGTCTTATTTTTTGCCCAAAACTTAGGGCTATAGCACACGGGTTTTGGCCTTCTCTTGGGTGGCTTCTGAATTTTCACCCGATTTCTTGTAAGGCCATGCCACACATGTTTGTACTGTGTACACGATGCCGCGAAAACAAGCAGGGGTTTGTTTCGATCATTCGTTTGATTTTTACTTGATTTTTTCTAAAAAATGAGGGAAAAATTAATTTTCTTGATATTTTTTAAAAAATCACCAAAAATAGTAGAACCTTCCGAAAATGGTGCCCCACTGCTTCAGAAGGCTCTTTACGAATCCAAACAAGGCTCTGGCAGAGACAAACTGGAGTTACTGTCGCAGAAACACCCTAGTTTTCTCAAAAACATCCCATTTTTGACCCAAAACCCAAAGGTATAGCATACGGGTTTTGGCTTTCTCTTGGGCAGTGTCTGAATTTTCATCTAATTTCTTGCAAGACCATGTCACACATATCCTTTTGGGTACATGATGCCACGGGAACAAGCGGGGGTCTGTTTTCATCATTCGTTTTATTTTTACTTGATTTTTTTCTAAAAAATAAAAGAAAAATAAATTTTCTTAGTATTTTTTAAAAAAATAATAGAACCTTCAGACGGCTTGTTATGAATCCAAACAAGGCTCTGTCAGAGACAAACTAGATTACTTTTATAGAAATACCCTAATTTTCCCAAAAAGTCTCATTTTTTGTCAAAAACCCAAGGGTATAGCACACAAGTTTTGACCTTCTCTTGGGTTCTGATATCACACATTCCATAAAAAATCAATTAGCATATAAAACTCATACATTTTATCGAATAAACTTAACTATATGCACAAATCCAACATAAATTAGGCTCTGATACTAATAAAGGAAAGTAAAAAAGGATTCAAGAGCCTACTTTCTTCACAAATCAAGCAACAAAATGATCAATTGTTGAATCATGTTAATCGCCAGATGGAGATCACAGGTGGAAATCCTCCTCTTGATCACAATATAAATGGCTTTTCAATTGTTCAATTTTTAAGAAGAACAGAATAATTAAAAACAATGTTTTCTGAGTTCGATATGGAGGAATTTAAGCAAAGGCTAGGAAGTTGATTCAAAATCAACTTTATTCTAAAAAAAAAAACACTCCCAAAACTATCATATGTGGGTTGGGTCGGGTTGGCCCATCATGCGCGAAGGGGTGTTCGTGGATCAGATTCTACGGATTATACATCAATCCATATTCGATCTATGATTTTACAGATTATAAATTTTCAATCCAATCAAATCCACGGATTGGTGAAATTCAATCAAAATTCAATTCTTATGTTCATGGATCAAATGCAGATTTGACTCGATCTATATTCAATCCACTATTTTATGGATTAAAAATTTTTAATTTTGTCCAATTCACAAATTAATTAATTAAAGAATCTAATATAAAATAATTTTACTACCAATCAAATTCAAAATTGAATAAGATTTTAATAAATTAATTTTTAAAGAAAGTAGAATAATGCATTCAAAGTTTTTAAATATAACACACTGAAAAGAAAAAAATCTCATTTGTTTGAATCAATATATGAAAATTAATTAAAATTATAAATTTAAATTTATACAAAGTTGAAACTGGAGAACTTGGATGATCTATCAAAAAGTCTACATCTAAATTGTATATCGTATTTTAACCTGAACCAAATAGACATAATTGAAATAAGTAATAAATAAAAATGTTCTATTTAACAAAAGTAATTAATAAATATTTATTATCACTTATTGTCCATGCAAATACTATCACTCTTTATCAAATATATTCTTGTTAGCTCCCAAAAGTTTTGAACGTGTAAGATAAAAGAAAAAAATCAATATTTAAAAATAAAATATTAATATAAAATTAATTAATAATCAATAAATAGAATTAAAGTTAATTTGTTATATTTTTACCTGCTCATTATGTAAAATTTCATCTATTACTTTATTAAAGATTATCGAAGTTAAACATAATGAATTTTATGTGCAAATTAGCATCTCCACCATCCTTGTGAATAGTGAGCACTTATATGCGTAAAAAACGTGACCACCGATATTAAATATTTGGCTTAGGTTTTTTATTATTGTTTAGGAAGTTATATTTTTTATTTAATTATTTAATACTTTATATTATTATCTAATAAGATGTAATATGGTATTAATGTAACTACATTTTAACTTATTTAGTTATTAGTAACTAGTAATGCTAAATTTACAAGTTTTATTTTTTAATTAAATAATTTTTTTTTGCGGATTCACTAATTTTTGTTGATTTACAGGATTTAATCCATGTCCATTCCACCGATTGTGGATTTCTAAATATTCAATTCAATACAATCCACCAATCTATGAATTAGATTTTTGCGAATCGAATTTTTACGGATTAAAAGGATTGAGCAGATTAGATCGGATTCTAATACCCCTAATGAGCGACCCATCTATCCAACAAATATAACAAGAAGTTTTGCTTTGTAATTAATCAAATCATATGCTAATAATTTTTCAATATCTATCAGTATGAAATAACTAACTTGGGATAAATAAATTGATTGATTGATTTTTATTTTTAAATTTGAATATCTTGTATTTTCTCTAGTAACTGTTGATCCACTTAATTACTATAATGCCACTTAGCTAAAATTTTTAGTGTAAATGATATGTTTACCCTAACCCACGTTCTTCATTTTCTTTAACAAATCTCTCAATTAGCCACTACATCCTCTCTATTAATAGAATAAATAAAAGCCATCAAGATTAAGCACAATGGATGAACTCATCCCTCTTCTTTTGTATTATCCATCTCTCCAAAGATTCAACTCTATTTAAGGGGAGATGTTTTTAGATTTTTTTTTTTCTATCATCGTTAATTTCTTAAGTTTGACATCAATTATTGTTGGCCTCACTCTTACAAGGTTGGTTTAAAGCATTTTCTGTTATGTTGTTTAGTGAGAATTATTTGATTAACTATGGCTTGTAGGTAAGAATTAGTATTATTTTTTCTTTGTTCATGTTTTTAATTTATTAGACTTCAATTCAGAATTTATTTTATAACAAGTGAATGAGACAATAATTAAGATAGATTCATTTTCTTGTTCAGTTGATAGATTCTTTATACTTTAATTTTCTTGTATCTTAATTTTTTTATATTGTTATGTAGGGAATCAAGAGCCTAGGAACTAGGAAGTGTTAGGAAATTGACATTCCTCTAAGATATGCTCCAAGCAATTTTTCAAGTAATAAATTAATAAAAAAAATTAAATGAAAAACATTGTCAATCCGATAACATAATATTTACGTGGAAAACCCTCAATCTGGATAAAAACTATGGTCGTTGTCAACAGACAGCCAAAGAAAAATATTTATTATGTAAAAAATTATTACAACTATGCTCCAAAGAATAATTCTCTTACCCAAATTCTAAATACATACATTTTCTAACTAAACTCTAACGAACTTTACAGTTTAAGCTCTTAGCCTTAAACTCACTCTTTTTTCTCTCACAAGAAAATTGGATTTCTCAATTGAGATTTTATGAGATGATTCAAAATGAATTAGTTGGCTTGTATTTATAGGCAAGCTTTACCATATGAACTCATTTCATAAGTCTAAATACAAGGGTAGAAAAATTCTTGGAAATCAACAAACAAATATTCTTCAATTTGAAAAACAAAAGTCAATAATTGTGGTTTCAATTCTTGCGATTTTCCATTTTCCAATTATGGCTTCTAGATGCAGCAGCTATTTAGCTACACATCTTTAACATTCTCTCACTTGAAGATTTGAATGAGAATCAATCAATATCCACACCATCTTTTCTGCTTTGCCAGTTATAATTCTCAACATAGATAATTATTATACTATACCATAAAGAGTGTTCTCACTTAGAATTGATTACCAATTCTAAGAATTTTACATCGACTCATGTTGAAATAACCCCCTGAAATTTATAGTGCAACTTCTATGTTGGCTTTCAAGGAAGTTCGTTAGCCATCGACATAAGTTCCACCACATACCTTACATCAATGTCAACTATGGTTTGTATGCAAAACCTATGGACCCACTTACAGTAACACATCCCCTTTCATGCACTAACGACATATCATAAGGATATCATCATCATCTATTTTACAAAGGGCATCGTCTCCCATGATGATGAGAGACTTACCACTAGCAATGACATCAGTATCTGATCTGAAGCCACTTGTCAACTTTGCTCCATTTCTTTTAAGACAATTTCTTTTTAGGTGCGTTGATTGTCCACACTCCCAATAGACTCGTTTCTTTTTAGAGTTATCTTTCTTCCAAATTCCCATAACTACTAAAATTAAGACATCTGTAGTTTCAATACTTTCACCACTCAGTCTTCTTTCTTCTAAGATTAAAGTACTAATAACTTTCAATTTCCCACAACTACTAAAATTAAGACATCTGTAGTTTCAATACTTTCACCACTCAGTCTTTTTTCTTCTAAGATTAAAGTACTAATAACTTCTTCAAGATCCATCTTCTCCTTCCCACAGATTAAACTAAGTAATAGATGTTTGTAAGAAGTTGAAAGTGACCACAATAGCCTAAACGTCTTGTTCTCATCATCAATTTTAACTCGAATGGCTTCTAGTTTTGTCACAATACTGTTGAGAATACTAAAGTGATCAAAAATTTTTGTACATTTAGCCATTCATAGTGTGTGAAATTACTCCTTTAGGTACAACCGATTTGAGATACTTTTAATCTGATACAAATTTTCTAGTCTCTCCAAATGTTCTTTTGCCGTAGGAATATTTCTAACATTTGCAAGAACATTTTTGTTATACAAATCTTCTCAATCTTTATCGTTTATACTAGCTTTTCTAGAGTCACTACTACAAGCAGGAGATTGCTTCCCCTTCAATGTCTTCTGTAAACTAGATTAAATCAATACATTATTGACTTGAATTTGCCACAAGTCAAAATTGATTTTCCAATCAAATTTTTCTATTTCAATTTTCTTTGGGATTGAAAATTTTAATCCTAACATATTGCTCTACAGATTATTCTTTTCTCTTACAATACTATATACATAAATAATATAATATATGTGAACAATATAATATATGTGAACAGTCCCGTATACCCTTAAGTACGAACTGTTAGGAAATTGAGTTTTTTTCAAGATTACTCCAAGTAATTTATCAAGCAACAAATTAATAAAGAAATTAAATTAAAAAAAATTAATCTCACAATATAATATTTACATGGAAAACTTTAAATCTGCATAAAAACCACAGTCGTTGTCAATAGAAAACTAGAGAAAAATATTTATTACATATAAAATTTTTAAAACTACACTCTCAGGAATAATTCTCTCACTCAAATTCTAAATACACTCAATTTCTCACTAAACTCTAAAGAGCTTTACATTTTCTCATTCTTTTTTCTCTCACAAGAAAATTAGATTCCTTAATTGAATTTTCTAAGATGATTTGGAATGATTTAGGTAGTTTGTATTTATAGGCAAACTTCACCATATGAACTCATTTCATAAGTCTAAGAAAGAGGCTGGAGAAATTCTTGGAAATCGGCAAACAAATCTTCTTCAATTTGAAAAACAAAAGTCCACGATTCTGGCTTCAATTCTTACTGCTTTCCATTTTCCAATTGCGGCTTTTAGATGCAGTAGCTATTTACCTACCCATCTTTGACAAGAAGAAACAATTATGATATTCAACTTTTACAAGGATTCAATTGCTCAATCCATATTGGTTCTATCTTTTATCAACACCAAAATATCATTGTAGTAATGCAATGTAACTTTTTGTGTATTATATTTTATTTAAGCATTTGTCAAGGAATTAGTGATTAATCCACGTTGATTTTATCTAGCAACATTGAGTCATTGTATTTTGTTTAAGCTACACATGTATTTGTTGAAATTATTTATAAAAGAATATTTTTCATCGATTCATTGATTACTAAGTTATTGTGGTAGCATCATGTTAGCTTTTGGTGCATTATTTGTACTTTATTTAAGGTGCACATATATTTGTTGAAATTATTTATAAAATAATATTTGTACATTGATTCATTGATTTTTTTTGTCTCAGAGGCAATTAATAAAATCAATTTCAATCATATATTTGTCTATTGATTTATTAAATTTTTTTTTCCTAGAGGCAATTAATAAAATGATCATTTTAACTATAAAATAGCATAAAATGAATTTCAACAATCGTCTTCTTGGAAATACTAAAATTCAATTAAAAATATAATTTATTCCAACTAACATAACATATTTTCAAGTTCATAATCAATTAGAACTAATATTTTTTCTACTTTAATTTATTTATTTTTTCAACTGTGTTTGCCCCTAAAAAATAATATATTTTTAATAAGTTGAAATTGATATTGCAAATGCAATCACTAGAGAAAATAAAAAATACTCTATTTTTACGAGTTAAAGTGGTCATAAATATAAGTCATTTGTTACATGTCCATATTAATTTTCAATCTCCATTTATGTTTTATGATGGTCAATTTCAGTTGAAATAGGCATATCTACGATAACTGATTGGAAAAAGTATATTTTTAACCTGGTATTAGTGACTAGCAGGACTGCCTTGCCCTTTGGATAAAAATATTTTCAACAGCATGACACTTATTTCAACTGTATTTAGTAATCATAAGAAAAATATTTTTTTTATAGTGATGCCGAACAGGACTTAAATTAATGTGAGTCATAATCCTCTTATCTATCTTAACTTTCACGTATACAAAACAGACATTGGTGGATCAAGATTTTGGTTAGCCTAGTGGACAAGGATCCTCTTGTTTTTTTTTTTTTTTTTTGCCCTTTCATTGAGTTTTGAGTTTTTATGTTTAACATTCAAGTCAGTTTTCTTCTAATTTATTTATAATTAAGTTAATTTTTTAAAATTAAATTTAAAAACAAGAAGAAATTAAGAGTGAAAAAGCAAATAGACGATCATAATCTAGTAATCCTAGGCACTACCATCCATTTTTATCACTTATTTCATTTTAATTTTGCAGCCTCTACCGCACGGAATAACTGTTTCTGTGAGGATAGTATCGTGGCTGCTTCTCTTTTTTACTTGGCTGCAGATAATTTTCATAATTCCGCTGTCATCAATCATCAGATGTAACATATCAATAATTCTACTCTTCTAAATGATATTTCAAGAAATTTAATATTAAGTGATGTGTTATTTATTTTTCAAATGATAAAATTAATTATATAACTTTTATAATTACTTATTTAATTATTCCCCATTTCAATGAAGAAATGCCACGCGGAGATGAAATCTTTTACAACTTTGGAAACAATAAAAATGGAAAGTAATATCTGTCAATAAAATGATATAATTGGAAGGAAGAATGACACTTTTGTAAATTAATTATGTCCTAAGAGTAGGGACATGTAACATATCCCGCAATGTTTTTATTATCAAATTTAAATTTTTTAATTAATATTTAGCTCAATTATATATCTTTATGATCATATTTCTCCCAAAAATTATTTAATTGGAAGGGATAATCACACTTTAGTAACTTAATTATGTCCAAAAACTAGGTAAATGTCTAGAACATACTCGTGTTAAAATGGTAAGATATAGTAATTAGATGACAATTTCGCAATCACCCAAAAAAGAGAGAGACAAATCAATTTCTAAGGCCTGTATGAATTTAGAATTAGTTTGATAATACTCTAACTTTTAAAATAATAATTATTAATTGTACTGTATAAATAATTAACTCTGAAGATAATTAATTAAATATTTGGTAATATTTATTTTTAAAGTGCTCTGCTTTTTAACAACACTCGTATGTATTTAGTAAATTTCACTATTATACTACTGTAAGAATGTAAATGATTATGTTTAAATATAATGTTAAATAAAATTTATTTACATATTTATAAACATGTATATAAAATATTTTTTATTATACATATTTAATAATTGATAACCAAAATAAATATTTTATATTATTAATTTTATTTTTATTTTGTTATCTCAATATAATTTATAATAATAATAATAATATCTTCAAATTTAATAATTTTATTTCTTAATTAATAAGGATAATTTTATATTTTGGTAATAGCTACTCATGAGAATTAGCTTCAAATGAATAATCATTCCATATATATTAGCCAACTTTAATTGTACTCTTACACTCATTTATATGAAGCATATTTATGAATTGTAATGCTATACATTTTCTGTTGGATATATCACCAATGATGATAAAAAAAAAAAAAAAAAATACAGCATGTTGAATTAAATGAACATCATTAATGACGTTATATGAGAATCTAAAATTTTATCTGATGGATTTATACATTAGGCCAATTATCTATATATGTCACAGCCGTAACAGCGTATGAAATCCATTGGTTGTCGAAGAAAACATATACTCTTCATTATCATTATTTTACATAATTTAGTATTTATCTTTTCTTCTTATTCTAATAAAGTTGCAAAAATTTATAAATGATTCAGCGTAGCCACCATGTACCACGCTCAGTTCTCGAGCTGAAACAACAGAACTTGAAGAAAAGCACTTCTTCTCCAAGCCCGGTGACCATCCTAGACGACTGTGCAATCGAATCATGGCAAACTGGACACGTGGCATAGTTGTAGCTTATCCACGTGTCCAGACACTCAACATGAAAGTGATGATGGCATCTTAATTCTCTTATCTCTTCTCCTTCTTCAATATTGCTAAGACATACAGCACATTCCGCAGCTTCAGCTCTGGAACCCAACTCGAATCTTTCTTCCACCCCTACGGTCACGAGTTGTTCACTAGCATTTATGCGATGGCCGAAGAAGGAGAAGTGAATCAAGAAATTGCATGCCCATTTCAAATGTCTAAGAATCCGTAGCATGCAACTCAACATGTTCGAATTTTGGTTAAAGAATGAAACTTTGAAAGTACTAATAATAATAATGATGATAGGATAGTTGATCAGTTTGAAATTTTTTTAGATCAGTTTGAATTTTTTTAATGTGCAGCAAAACGGTAGGTATTTATAGACTTAATTGACATAGACTGTTATGTGATTTCACTACAATATCTTTCTAGCCCAGTCAAAAAATGAAAATCTTCGTAGGTATGATAATATTTCCCCATAGTACCCTTGACGTAGAATGAATCCGTACGTAATTACTGCAACTTTGCAAGTTAGGTAATAGATAGCTAATTTTGGCTATTAGACATTAATTATTAGATATGCTTTGTATAATGACTGTACTCTGGGTTTTAGTTAATTTTAGATTTTAACACGACACAATTTGATTTACTGATATATGAAGGGATATATAAGTTAGATAATTTTGGTTTTTTAACATGATATAATTCAACTAATTATATGTAATTGGAAAGTAAAAGAAAGTCTCAGCACTTGGATTCAGGTTCCCAAATTCACGGTGCATTTGAGACAACTGCACTGCCACAATGTAGCTGCTTCAACCTCAATAATTTTATGAATTTTTATAAAATATACAACACGTTGTCCCAAATGCACCCTTAATGTGGGAGCTCAAGACACTAGGAGCCCACGGACTTATTTTTTGTAACTTTGTTTAAATTAACACACAAGAAAGATAAATTTATCCCTAATAACAATGGTTAATTTTTCATTGTACTTAAAAATTATAGTACTAAAGTATAATATTAGTTGTTGTAGATTGAAATTAAGTTAATTTAATTTTATACATGTATAATGAAAAATATATTATTTCTTTATTAATTTTGTCAAAATTATTATTAAAAAATATATTTACTACATACTATTAACTTTCATTTTATAATTATATTTTTTTCACAGCATCTATAGTTTAAAAATTATAATACCTTAATACCAAGCATGACCTTACTTTTGTGGATAATTAAGAACTTTGATATTAATAGATGGTAGATAAGGATTTACACTTAAAAGGTAAAAGTGATTGAGGATTATCTCTAGAAGAGAAGGATAAAAAAGGAAAAGTAATAAATTTACCATTATCATTTTTTTAACGAAGTTCAACTTTTGCAAATACTGATATTTTTATTTATGGGTCATTTTATAATATTATAATTAAAGTTATAGCACCAATACCTCAATTAAATATAATTATATAAATGAAATATAAAACTTATAAATTAACATTAATTGTAAAATAAAACATAAATTTTAGAAATTAAATATAAGACTTGTAAATGAAAGGTAAAACGAATAAATTAATATAAAACTGGTAAATTGATGTATTATTAGTAAATAAGACAAAGACTTGCGAATATGACATAAAACTCATCAATCAACATTAAATACGAAATAAAAGATAAATTTTAGAAATTAAATGTAAGATTTGTAAATGAAAGATAAAATAAGTAAATTAATATAAAACTAATAAATTAATGTATTACTAGTAAACAAAACAAAAAATTGTAAATATAACTTAAAACTAGTAAATCAACATTAAATGCAAAATAAAATATAAATTTTGAAAGTGAAATATAAAACTTGTAAATGGAAGATAAAATAAGTAAATTAATGTATTATTTGTAAACAAAATAAAAACTTACAAATATAATATAAAACTATTAGATCAACACTAACTATAAAATAAAATATAAATTTTAAAAATGGAATAAAAGGCTTGTAAAAAGAAGGTAAAATAAAAAAAATGACTATAAAATTGGTAAATTGATGTATTGCTAGTAAATAAAATGAAAATTTATAAATATAATATAAAGTGAAAATTTACAAATATAATATAAAATAAAATAATCAACATTAAGTACAAAATAAAACATAAATTTTGTAGATTATACCTAAAACTTATGAATAAAAGGTAAATAAGTAAATTAATATAAGGGTAACTTAAAAAAAAGTTCACAATTATAAAATAAAAACTTATTTTAATATTTATTACCTAATATATTTATTGATTTTTTATTAAAATTAAATAATGCCAGCTCTGCATTTATGTAATACATGTGATGTTTTATTAAAAATAAAATTTATTCTTAAAATCATATTTAAAAAAAAAATTGATATCTTTCATAGTTATTGTAAAATTAAGTTATTTTGCATCTTTCTACACTTTCACAACAATAACTATAAATGGTCTCTAAGTATAAGAGAAAAGTTTTAAACTATATGAAGTATGCATAATGTGTTTAATCATATAAGAATATTTTTTTATATTTTTTCGTGCTTTGTTCACATCAAGATAAATAATTGCGCATAATTAACTTATGTAATAAATATATATTATTATAGAAAATAAGAAAATAAAGTATATAACTGTCTTAGAATAAATATAAAATTTATGATTATACCAATTTAATAAAAATTATTTCACTTTTTTTAGTATAATTTTTTTAATTAGTGCTTAATTTTTTTAATTGTTTAATTAAAGAAAATATTTTTCATTAAAATTATGTATAAATAATGTTAATTTTTTAAATAATTAATAATCTTGTATGAATTTACTAGTTTTACTTTACATTTACTAATTATATGTATAATTTATAATATTTATGTCATTATGGTATTAATGCCATAATTTTCATTACAGCATTATAGAATTTTTCTTTTATTTATATAATTTCAAATGAATATAATAGTTTCCATTTATTTTCTTCTTTATTACACCATGCGTACTAACAAGAAAGAAAAAACAACTAAGGTGTAAAGCATAAAATAAAATAAAAATGAATTAAGGAAAAAAGGGATTTGAGAAAAAGCAAAAAAGGTAAAGGATCAGAAAAATAGAAAATTAACATGAGCGGGTCAAACAAAAAAATTTGTTTTCATTTTATTTTGGCATATCACTTTGTTAATTTTATAAAGTCAAATCTAACATACATTCCTAATTAAAAATAAAATAAATCTAACATATGCTCCTTTTACATTTATATGAAATTAACAAAGTAAACTAAAGCTTCCTTTTACATTTATATGAAATTAACAAGGTAAACTAAAGTTAGATTTAACTTTTATGAAATTAACATAGTGATATGTGAAAATAAAATAGAAATCTATATGCCTGTAAAACTTAGATTTTTTAAGGCTTGAAAAATTTCCTAATTTAATTGTAACAAAAACAATAATTTCATGGAATAGGTATGCTAATTGTGGTTGTTAAAAATAATATGTACTTCATGATCAATTATACAATGGTCCTTAATAGTATATAAAATAATGAGTATTTTGATATGCGATATTAAATTTTATTAAACATGAGTGCTTAAATATTTAATAGGTTTCAAGCAATCTCACCCTTGAGTTAATTGATGCAATTTATAACATTCACTTAAATATACACTTCAAGAAAAATACTATTTTATTACAAAAAATTTTAGTAGCTAAAAAAATAGAATAGTCACTATATATTTTCTATGATGAAAAGTAAGTAAAGAATAATACTACACATTCTAATTTTTTTTATCCTAAATAATCATTCCAAATAATATGTCATTCATTAATTAGCTAGTAAGATAATATAATTAATTCACTTTAATATTACCAGCCAATAGATGAATCCCGCATCATTTGGAATAGTTATTTAAGATAAAAAATTTGAGATATGTAGCATTATTAAAAAATAAATTGTCATAAGTTAGACATAGAAAAACCGTTTTAAAAAGTTCTAGCAACCAAAATTATTTTTGTCATGTTAAAATATGTTTTATGACAAATTATTATCTTAAAATTAAGTTAAAATTTTTACAAATTGTATTCAAAATAGTCAAATTATCGATAAAAAAAATACAATCAATGACATTTCATATTTTTCACAATAGGTGATTTATAGTGACTATAATATTTGTCTCAAGTGAATGTAAATATAGTCACAATAATTAGTAAAATTCATCAATTTAGAAGTTTAAAGATACAATTAGCAACACTATCTTTTTGTTGTTGAAGTTTACACATCACGACATTACATAATCGTCTCAAGTAGTTTCATTTGTGATAAACTAATTGTCACATAAATTGATATTTAGTGACTAAAAAGTTTGGATTTAAAAAATATTATTTCATGACGATTACTTCCGTTTCAAATGACAAACAATATAGTCTCACATCTTTTCAAGCCACGATATATTTTATTATTTGATGACAATTTATATCGTATCCAAAAAGTTAAAGTGACTACAGAGAGTCCTGAGGTAACAATTACATTTCCTCAGTTGGTTATGAAACTCAATTTTATGATTCAACTGATTTACTCTTTTTTCTGTTACGTCCCTTTTCTCTAGCAATAGCTACCCATTTCCAGAAGGAATTGCCATTAGACTTTCGAGTGATCGTACCATAGTTTATAGAGAAATATTTTTGATTCATGGAAGAACTGGGCTTATCTATGCGCCGTTTAGTATAGCTCTAAGTAGCCGTTAAAAGAAAAAAATTTCATGATGCCACATCGTAGTCTCACATAAATTGATACATAGTGACAAAAAAAAATTGATACAAAAAATGTTATTCCATGACATAATATTACTCTAGTTTCAAATGAGAAGCAATATTATCTCACTTTATTTTTAAGCATAATGTACCTTGGACATTCAGACGAAAAATTAAACTTGCTACCGTCAGCATATTCAATCTCCACCTGAAACAAAAGACCAAGTAGAATATATATTGTTATAATTGCTAGCAAGGTGAAGAGTCTCTTGGTTGTTACTGCAGGACTTAATAAACGAAAAGAATAAACTTTTAAATCTCAATGGTGTTTGTAATTTTTAAATTTTTATAAAATTTAAAAAGTCTAATTTTCATGAGAGGTTGGCTTTACCTGTTGTATTGCAAGCTTAATAAATGCAAGAGCATCAGGAAACCACTATTCCCTTAGAAAGACAATCTACGAACAGTCAAAACCAAAAATTGAAATCTTTCGGCGAATAGCTTTGTTGTGGTTCTGCTTTTTCTTCTTCAATTATTCTGCAATGTGAAAACTCGTGATTTACTAATATTTTCATTTATTGTTGCATATCACCTACAAGAGTCCCAAGCAGAATTAGGTAGACTAGAACAACTTTATAACACCCAAACATGCCCCAACCAAAATATCAAAAGTGAAAGGTGAAGACAAATTAATAAACTTGTACCATTCATCTTAAATCATGTCAAAATAAGGGTCAAGTCCAAAAAACGAAAGAGGTGTCAATTACCAAGTTCTATAAATTGAGGCTCAGCCTTTGCCTGAGCCTTGAGTGATTTGGCAACATCCGTCTAGGTAATATACAACTGAATTAATTGTTTTAGAAGATATTATACCTGACATTAGCCATTGACAAACCAAAATTTAGAAACAAAGTCGGGCCAACAACATTTTTCTAAAGATATAAGTTTTTAAGGTACATATATGAACTCCTTTAACCCAAACAAAAACGAAAAAAAATAGTGTATCTAAATTCAATATAACTAGCTTAATTACCTTAGCTTACCATTTTCTTCAATCTCAAGAAATAAATAAGCATACCAACACTCAATTCTAGGCTTAGACAACTACCCCTCCTCCAAAAGTAGGAAGTAAACAAAATCTTATTTATTCATCCTCTCTTTAACTTCAATAGTAATCTTCCTTGGGGCTTGAGATGAAATTGATGAATAACTACAACCAAACGAGCACCTTACTAATCATGATAGAACCTGTTTGATTCAGAATGCCAATAGAAAGCTAATGTATACAAGGTTCCACAATCTTCTGAGATTGATCATATTTTAGGCATGAATGTATGGTATATTCACCACCACAAAGTCATGTAAATCTTGCAATTCTAATTATTCTAATTATTTTAGCAAGTAAAACCTTTTGTCAAGTATCCACATGAACAAAGCCATAGATTTATATCAGGCATTTACCAAGTAGGCAATTAAAGATTACAGAGAAGAGGTAGAAATGGAAAACAAACTTAGAAAAGTTTGTTCCGTTTCACTTGGATGCAGGAACTCCTTGTTTTTCTTTTTGTCGGTTCCCTTCGAAATTTTATCGAACACTTTATATGCATAAAAATAAACAAATAACATAACAAATAAAGAATTTGATAATGTAAATTACAAACCCCAAGAGAAGAAGTGAGAGCAAGTGATTAGGTAACAGTTTTTCCAGCATAATCTTTGAAAAGTTATTAAAAAAAAAAAAGGAAAATTATGAATAAAAAATTAAAATATATATTAGAAAACTAGAATATCAAACCAAAAGGAGAAGAACCATATAATAAACATAATAGAAAATAGTTCATACCTCTTTCAATTTCAGATTTACTTAGCATTTCAGGACAACATAGGACTAAATAGTAAATCCCGAATGCCAATATATCAGTTTAAGCTTCCTTCTTCGTGAGGGAGACTCTCTCTCGCTGCTTTGGGTTCAATCATTGAACTTGCGGCGCACTTTTTGAGTTTGGTAGCTTAGATGGTTATTACTTGGATTAGAAGTGTTTTTGCGGTTTTAATTTTGGTTACAACAAAGACGGCTCTGCTAATGCTTTGTAATTTGTATTGACCAAAACCGCACAGTTTCATGGGATCATTGTGTAATTTTGACTAATCATATTTAAAAAATAAATACATGAGTTAAAAGTACAATTTTTTAGGGTCCTTCCATCCTTGTTGGGTCCAAATATTACATTTTAATTTAAATGTTTAGAATACAAAATTAAAATTTATAATACAGACTTTTTTAAGTTTGTAATATGAGATCTAACCATTTTATTTTAAGTGTTAATATGAGATCTAACCATACAAACTACCTTAAACAGTTAATAAACCTGTTACAATTATTGTTAAATAATTTATTTTTTTCTCTTTAATTCAAATATTTTGTACATTGATTAAATCTAATGGTACACAATTAAAATACTATTGATGCTGTAAAAAAATTACAGCATCACAGAGGGACCCATGAAATTATTAAACCATTCGCTACATAAATTTTTAACTAAATCCCTTATTATTTCTCTTTTTTTTTTTGTGCTAATTTTAAGTGCATCTTTGTAATTTACACGTGAAGAGTGCTGATCGAGAAATTTAAAAAAGCTCTCGAAGACTATATCTACCCCTATCCCTTATGATGCAAATGATTTGTTAATTAGTTATTTCTTTTATCTTGTATCAGTACGTTTACAATAATGATCAACTGTAGTGAAATTGAAAATGTATTTTAATAAAAGAAGAAATTAACCTATTATGAGTATGTAATGTGCTTTTTGTGAGTGTATCTAATGTTGATTTGTGGAATACATATCATTGAATCAATTTACGAGAGAACAATCCAATAATGATCAAGCGATCATAATTACTATGCTCGTACCATTTGTAATATTTAAATTTTAAGTCTAATTTTTTTAGAGTTAAGCTATTTACATCCTTAAAAAGACACATTGAACCCTCATATTTTATTGAAATCTTATATTACTAAACTTTCTAAATTAATTTAAGCATAAACGTCAATTTGCCCCAAAGAATCTTCAATTTATCCCCACAAAATTAACGCGAAAACATCAATTTACCCCCACTTACTACAAAGAAAGTAAATAAAAAATTTATATGCATACCGCCATTTACACTCATATTTTGAATAAAAATTAAGGTAAATTGAGGTATTCATGCTTTTGGAGGGTAAATTGAAGATTGTCATAGGAAGGAGATGAATTGAATTTTACCCTAACTAATATGATAAAATTTTTTATATTATTTTTTGACACTTATTCGTCTCATCTACTAGATATATGATCATCTTTATACAATTAGATGAATAATTTGGTGATGCTTTAAGAGGCATCCAAAATGAAATTTATTTTAAAGAAATGGACAATTCGTTGCTAGTTACAATTATTGGGCAACACAATTTAAGTCACACTACAACAATAATCAGATGGTAGCCAAAGCAAACAAGCCACCACACAAGCTCTGGGTAAGAAACTTGTTCCCGAGGCAAGCAGGCAGCTCAGCCTCGCAACAACTAGATCAAAAGCACAACCTACTTCCTTAAAAGATGAAAAATGTATCGTTAATAGCTGATCAAGTGGTAGTAGGGGCCGAAAGCACTGGAAACATTTGGTTGAAGATTTGCGAGATTAACTCAATACCAAGAGATCTTTTCACAGTGGAAATGATTCCTCCATAAGTTAGAGGATACCTTAACAAATATTTGATAGGATTTCTTTTCTGGAAGAATGAGTGTGAAAACTCTCTATGAAAGATAGCTCCATCATTAGGTATCAAGCGTCAATCATTTATCAATCACCGTTTACAATGGATATTCGCAAGCAGCTCTCTCATCGACTTCAACTTGTCTAAAATTTCATAATAAAGGAGTACCTCCGAGCCCACTGAGCTTGTTGAGTTGTATTGGAATTAGGTACTCATAAAAGGAGTTGAGGAGAATGCTATATGCCGTGTGTTTAAACACACTCTCATGGGCCCAATAAAGTCTTGATTTCAGTCTTTAAAGTTAGGGAGCATAACTAGCATTGATCAACTACTCTTTGAGTTCAATCATAAGTTCTACTATGCTTCTTATTAGGAGAGGTCCTCATCCAACCTAGCTTTCATCAAGTAGGGGGTATAGAGTCACTAGCCTCTTTTGTCAATTGTTTTCATCAAGAAGTCTTCCGCACTAAATCTTTGGGCAGAGAAGCTGTGGAGGTCCTTTCAAAAAATTAAGCCATTGACATATAGAGAGGTAGGTCAAGAGCCTTGAAGCAAATTGAATATGAATAAAAATGTCAGCTCAAGCTCTAGGAGGAAAAGCTCGATACAAGAAAGAACAAGGATTACCCGAAAAGTCCAGAGGCACACTTTAATCCAGAGGGTATGATCGAGGATTCCACTATGAGCACATGCCTAGAATCCCCACACCACCTTAGATAAATTAAAGTGGGAGAGAAGAGCCACCATAGAAGTTGCGATATGACTCTTACTACCTTTTGAACTAGTCTTCAGAGAAGATTTTCTACTACATCTGCGACAGTAGCCTCTTAAGTCTGCCCCGATCAATAAACAAATACCCAATATGAAGAAGAGTTTTAAGTATTGTGAGTTCCACGAAGACTTAGGTCACAGTACTACTGAGTGTTTTTAATTGCAAGGAAAAATAGAGATGTTGATATTCAATTGGTATTTGAAGGAGTTCGTTACTGGAATGAAAGAGGCAAAAAGTACATGGTAAAAGCAAAGGATAACAAACCTCGGGAAGCAAAATTTGAAGAAGGTGAGCCCTACAGTTCTAATAAGGGTACCTATGCGGGTATGATAGCCGCTCTTGCTAGAAGATCCAAAAAATCAATCAAAGCCTATTGGAGGAATATTACTTTTGGTGATGAGGTGAACATGGCTAACTAGAGCTTACCTCTGGTAAATTTACATCCAGTCCCAATCATATTCACCAAGTAAGATGTTGAAAATGTGCTCTTTCCATATAATGACACCTTCGTAATTACCTTAAAGCTCCGAGAAAATAGAGTAGCATGAACCTTGGTCGATATTAAAAGCTTGGTTGATATCATTTCGAGGATGCGCTGGATGAGCTCACTATTGAGTCCATTAAGGTAACCCCTAATAACACTCATTTGGTTGGTTTTGCTGGTGAAATTGTTATACCAAATGAGATAGTTACTCTGCCTATTTTAATGGGCAAATCTCAAAATAATAGTCCACTTAGTCAATTTTTCTGGTAGTAGATAACCCAAGATCTTATAATATTATTTTGGGTTGATCATTTATGGCAACCACCAGGGCAGTTATTTCTATGCATTACCTTGTTATAAAAATACCCACTCTAAAATATATGATCACCAGCAAGGGAAATCAACAAATTGCCTGCCAGTGCTATACCACAGCATCAAAGTTTAGCTACAAGATAACCTCGAATGAGCAAATTGCCAATTTTCTCGCTAAGAAGTACCTGATCGATGTTAACTTGGCTGGCTCCTAGAATGACCAAACGTGTTATTATAAGAAGAAAGAGGAACAACATGAAAAAAGCTATGAAGATGGTAACAGAAGAAAACTCGAAAAAGGACACCTCTATAGGGGTGGACTCCATTGTTCTCTAGAAAACTCTAGAAGTATCCCCAGAATTAATTGAAATACCACTAGACCACGAATCTCTAAGAAAGATAATAGGGGTACGCTAGTAGAAAACCTTCTAACAATTCCTACAAAAGAGGATGACCTCGTAAAGGTTGTTAAGTTTGGTTCCTATTTTACAAAAGAGACCAATGAATAGCTGGTCACCTTCCTGCGATAGCTTAATGATATGTTCGTCTAGTAACATGAGGATGTACTACGTATATACATGGAAGTATCTTATCATAAATACAATGTTTATCCATAATATAAGCTTTTCAAACAGAAGAGAAAGGCTTTAACTAAGTGACATATGAGGTTATTGAGACAGAGGTAGGTCGTTTGTTAGAGGCAGAATTCATAAAGGAAGCCATCTATTGAAATTGGGTTTCAAATATTATCCTGGTTAAGAAATCTAGTGAGAAATGGTGTATGTGCATTGATTTTACAGACTTAAATAAAGTATGCCTGAAGGATAGCTTCTCTCTCCATATGGTAGATCAGCTGGTTAATGCCACCTCTAATTATGAGATACTGGGCTTCATGGATGTTTTCTCTGTCAGGATGCATGATTCAGATTAAGAGAAAACTACATTGATCACAAATTGGGGGCTTACTGCTAAGAATTATGCTCTTTGTGTTAAAGAATGTAAGGGTAGCCTACTAACGTTTGGTAAACAAGATCTTCAAGAATCAAATAGGTATGACTATAAAAGTCTATATTGATAATATGATAACAACGTCTGTGCAATCTACTGACCACGCTGAACATCTCCAAGAGACTTTTAAGCTCATTTGAAAATATCATATGCGGATAAACTCGAAAAAATACGCATTTAGAGTAATGTAAGAAAAGGTCCTCAGGTTTATATTATAGCAGAGGGGTATCGAAGTTAAGGTTTATAGTGCAACAAAGGGGTGTCGAAACTAAACCCGACAAGATTAGAGCAGTTCTGAAAATAAAATCTCCACGAATAATGAAATAGGTGTAAAGCTTAGCTGACAGAGTAGCAACATTGAGCTATTTCATCTCCAAAGCTACCAACTACTATAAAACCTTCTTTAAATCCCTAAAGTTTGGGAAAAACCGTAGTGGAACCTAGAATATAAGGAAGCTTTTTAATAGTTGGAGGAATGCCTAGGTTACTTACCGATACTCACCAAGCTAAAAGCAGAAGATGCCCTTCACCTGAACTTAACTATTTTTTAACATACTAATATACCAGTTCTGGTTAAGAAGAAGGAGGAGGACAAAGTACAAAGACTTTCTATTATACTAGTAATTCTACAGTGGACGCAGAAAAGAGTTATTCTCCTTAAAAAAAACTTGTGTTGGCTTTGGTGATCTCCACAAAAAAGCTCATGCCCTATTCTAAGCTCATACTATAGTAATGGTCATCAATTTACTATAGAAAAAATGTTCTCCAAAAACTCGACATATAGGGAAAGCTTATGAAATGTTCTCTTGAACTATGCGACTTTGATATCGTTCACCATCTTTGCTCAGTTATCAAGGTACAAGCAATGGCTGACTTCTAAGCAGAATTTGCTAGTGAATTGAGGGGAGGAGGAATCCTAAAGGAGCTGAGTGAAGAGGTAACCTCCATATAACCTAAGAGAACTGGGATGTCTAAGTATATGGACCTTCAAATTAGTATAGGAGTGAAAGTTTGATCATCGTGAGCCTATGTGGGGTCAAGTTTCAATAAGCTTTGAAGTAACCTCCAATAACGAGGTCAAGTACGAGGCAATAATTGCTCCATTAAGGATGTAGATTGCTTTTGGAGCTAGAAAGCTCATCATCAAAAGAAATTCTCAGTTGGTAGTAAATCATATTGGCTCAAAATACCAAACCAAAGAAGAAAACATGAAAGCTTATTTAAAGAAAATTAGAGAATTAATGGCAGAATTCAAGGAAGTGAAGGTGGAGTAAGTCCCAAGCACCAAGAACAATGAGGCTAACAACTTGGACAAAATGGCCTCATTGCGAATAGCTCAACTATCAGAACAGATATTGGTGGAGTGTATTCTTTTGACATGCACTGCTCTTATTGAGACAAAAAAGATCCTAGATAATGCCCATAAATAAGTTTCTAAAAAGTGGAGAACTCCCAAACGACAAAGATGCAGCCAGAAGATTGAAATACAGTTTTTATTTTGCTTTTTTTCCCCAATCAAAGGATATAAACAATTTTCTGCACATGTGAAATTATTATTTTACCTCTATGATGTCAGCAAGTTATAACAGTGAGCAACGGAAGTTGATGGTGTAAGAAAATATAACTTTAAGTGGAATTTAGCAAAAAAACAAATTATATATTTTTGAAAAAGCAGGAAAAAACAGGTAGTCGGTGGATAACTGCCTAAGAAAAAATGATAGATAAATTGTAGGCTCTTGAAACTTTCTTCGAGATAGAGAACGAGATGCTTTTGAATTATAATTTCGAGGATATTTATAGAGAAATTTTCAATTAGCTATAATTAACAAAATCAATAAACTGAAAGCCTATTTAATTAAAGCCATTAATGAACTGCACTAAAGTTATGTTACATCCAGTGTTCCACAACACTTCTTCTTGGATGTCCACCAATCTAAAATGATCATAAGATGGCACTACATTTGGTTTTTAATCCAGCGGGAAAACATAGTCAAAGGAAAAAAGAATATCATGCACACATTTCCAGTTTTTATATAAGTTCTTCTCTTAGATAATTAAGCTCCCCTTACTAAAATCTCCCCTTCAAAAAATACAAATATCAATGTGATAATCTGCTGAGCTGACACATGCCAATGCTATAGACTAATTTCTCAAATGTTGAATGGGCAAAGCTTTGGTAAAATGATCTGCAAAATTATCAGTAGAGCACATCTATTTGACATCAATTTTCTTGCTCTACTGAAGCGCATGAATGTAGATGAACTATGGTAAGACGTGTTTGGTTCTATCTATATTGATGTATCCTCCACGAATTTCCTCTAACATATGTAATACAAGCTACATTTTCTACAAATATTACAGTTAGAATGTGTATAACAAAAGTCAGACTGCATGTGTACATTCCTTGCTTGCTTCATATAGTGCAAGAATCTTTGAGTGATAAGAGGAGGTAGCAATAAAATTTTTCTTCATAGATCATCATAAAATTGATGTATTATTATATGTAAAAGTATATGTTATTTGTGAACGAGCTTTATGAGGATCAGAAAGGGAACCTACATCTGCATAACCAACAACACCTGATTTTTGTGTAAGCTCATTTGAATAAAACAATCCCAAGTCTGGTGTTCCATAAATATAATAGAAAAAATGTTTAATATCATTCCAGTATTGTTAAATTAGTACAGAGCTAAATCTTGTCAATATAAGTTCACTGAGAGTGTTTAGTGCACTAAGTTAAATGCATTAACGTACCTATAACGTTTAGATACGATACTTCTAGATTAAGTAAAACTTCATTATATTCTCTAGGGCAAAATTGATTCTTTTTAGGATCATGGGATTGGCCACCATACGAATTTTTAATAGATGAGCATTATCTATATTAAAAGACTTTAAGATTTTCTCAATATAGGCTAACTAATGGATAAGTATGCTATTAGTTTTATGCTTCATCTACACGTCAAGAAATTATTTTTTTCCCTATATTGTTCATTTTGAATTCCTTCTTCAAATATTTAGTACTTTTTAAAAGCTCTTCAAGAATTTCAATTAAATTCATGTCATTGACATATATTGCTACAATAGCAAATCTAGATTTGGATTTGCTAATGAATATACATAGGAAAATAAGATCATTTATGTATTTTCACTGTTGTAGCTTAATTGAATACAAACCATGATTGATAAGCATATAATGTTTACATATTTTACCCTTAATTTAATATTTATTAGTTACTTTTAGTTTTTATTTTTAATTAATAATTTATTTAATTGATCAAGCAAATAATTGAGAATTATGAATAAAAAGTGCATAAAATATAACAATTTAGGTAAGTATTGAAGAATTAACAGAAGTTGTGGCTTAGCTAGAGTGTACAGCACATGAAGCTAAGATTAATTTACATTTAGAAGGAATCTCAAGTCCACAACTGGAAAGCACATGCATAGTTATCAAAAGCTGGAAGCAAATTAATGCCAGGGCCGACTCAACCATATTTGGAGCCTTAGGCAATTAGGTCACTTTAAAATTTGAGGCAAAAAATATATATTAGTTATATTTTAAAATTTTTTAATTTAAAATCAATTCTTCCAACATTCTAAAATGTAAAATTATTAAATAAAACTTTTTGTTCTACTATTGCTAATATATGGACTTTTAGTTCATTTTTACTATTCTTTTTTTAGTTATAACATTTTCACTTATGAATTCTTCACTCAAAATTACATCTTTTTTACTACTTTTTTATATTTAACTAATTTTTTTTCTTCTATTTTTTAAAGAAGTTTTTATGCAATTTTATTTCAAATTTGAAAAAAAAAGCACACAAAAAAAATAATAATAATTGATGAACAAAAGAATATTTTAAAAAGAAATAAGAACAAGTGAATAACACAACAAGAAACAAGAAAAGTGAATAACACAACAAATTAAGAGAATAAAAACAATTTAGAATTTGAGATAAAATCATAAACTAACTTTATCTATAATTGTCTGAGGATTTGATCAATGACCAATAACCATAGAGAATAGAGAAAACTATTATCTTTTTATTTTCTTCAGAGGAAAGTAGAGGATGCACGTTTGTTTGTTTGTGTTTTTTTTTTTCCTCTCTGAAGCGCCAAAAGCATATCCTGTCTTGGTTGTTTGAGGAAAAAAATTAATGGATAAGTAACAAAAAGTGGGGCTTTTATAAAAGTTCAAAAGAATATATAAGTTTTTAATTATAACATATTAATTCTAACAATAAAATAGAGATTTTGTTGAATTGAAACTATTAATTTAACGGTTTTGTAGGAATTAAAAATATTAAGTGTTAAATTAAATAGATTTTATAAGAATTTGATAGTTTATTTAGAAAAAGATAATGAAAAAATAAAAATAAATTAAAAGAATAATAATAACTTTAGAATTTACATTTTCCTTTTATCAACAAAACAATAGTCTAAAATAAATAAGAGGCCTTTATATATAGTGGGTCCCTAACATAATAGTATTGGCTTAGTCTGGTGCTACAATTATATCTAGTGTTCAACTACCTTCTCAATTTTGCTTCTATTACCCTGCTCTATTAGTTGGTATTAGAGGAGTTATGTGCGAATTGCACAATTTTCCTAGCTAGTCACATCCATCGCAACCAAATCGATCTTAAAAAAAAAAATCATATATCCCAAATTACTAGCCACTGCCACCCACTACCACTACTATAACAATCTGTCTACCACACCACCAACCGCTACAACCATCAGACTCACCGTCTACAGTCGATGAAACCCTGACCCACCGTTAATCACTGCCTATAACAGTCCTAAAACACCCAAAATCAATGACTCTACCACTAAAGCCACCATCAACGTCGAGGCCTCACTGTCGATCAAACCCATCATAAAACCAACCTTTAGCCGCACATCCAATCCTACACACCACTAGGTTTGATTAACTACTGAATCTCATCCATAAAAAGGTAACCAAGCACCACTTCATGTCAATTTTTCTATCAAAACACAAGAAACAAAATCCCCGATCACCATCGTGTTCCTCACCACTATATCTTTTAGATCTTACCATCATCATTCATTTCAAAATCATCAGCTGCCAGCCATAGAAACTCCAATTCAAAGTTAATACTGTTAAAAAAAATTACATTACTTATCAAGATTTGTTCGATGATCTTTCCATTGATGTTAAGGCTATATTTTATTAGATATTTGCAATTTAAGATTTTATCATTGTGAATATTCTTTTAAAAAAAAACATGTCAACTATGTCTCATAAAAATTTACTAGATATGCCTTATATTGGCGAAGAAGTTTAATGGCAAAACAAGTTCACCAAGGAAAAGATAAGATTCGCACTTGGTATGATATAAAGAGGAAGATTCAAGGCCATTATATACCTTGGGATTAGGCTGCAGTGATACTTAAAAGTTTGAGAATTGTCAACAAGGAACAAAATATAGCCTATCTTTTATACTTCAAGCTTATTTTTGTCATGTGAAATTTTCTGAAAACGATGCTCTATTAGTTTTAACTTTTATGGGAGGATTACGCGATGAGATCAAAGAACGAATTACTTTGCAATCTATGATTAATCGTGAACTTTGGGATGTCATGAAAATAACTTTACTAGTTGAAATGCATATCCAAAGCGAAAGAAGTCAAGCATTGAAAAAGTTAAGTCGACCACACTCACGACACCAATTTGAGATCCCTAGTTATATCACAAGTTAGCAACCTAATATCCCATATCAGTATCCTAAACTAGAAGATGTCCAAATGAAAAAAGTTTATGCTTCTCCAAACGTTGAAGAAGTGCCTAATGTTGCAGAAGAAAAGGTATAATTTATTATCAATTTAAAGTTTCAATCTAACAATTTGTGTAAGAATATAAATGATGTTTTCTTAGAAGACAAGACAAGAGTTAAAGAAGCTGAGATAATCAATATGGTTTTACCTATTTACAATGAAGATAAGAATATTGTGCTTGAAGAAGATTTGATATAAAAGGTAGAATTTATTGGAGATTGCACTAAATGACAATTGGGGGATGACAAGAGTTATTTGATTGTTGTTTATTCTTAGAAGTCTTCATCACCTTGAAGAATGTATAAACAAAGAAAATTGATGAAATATAGATTTTTTAAAGTTTCAAGAAAGATTGATGATAAAAAAAGACAACAAGTTCAAATTACAAGATATTTTCTCTTACTTTACAAGTTTCATCATTTAAATTGTATCTAAACACGAATAAGAGTTTCTTTTAAGAGAGGAAAACTAACGTAGGATGTTATTTTAGAATTTTCTATTTTAATTAGAGTAAATTATGTGTGTATTTTAGTTTTTTATTTATATTATAATTATAATTTAGTTTCTCTTTTTAAATTAACTTTGAAAAGTAGGTTTGCCCTATTTATAAATAGGGAGGTCTTACTCTTGTTTTCATAGCTTCAATTATTCAACAGAACCTTTCTTTTTCTTTAAGATTATCTATCAAAATTTCTCTCTTATAAAGTCATTTAGATTAGAGTGTTATCTAATCTCGTTTAACGCGTTATTAAAATCTCATTGAGTCATTTAAATTAGAACGAGATCTAATTACACTTTAATTAGAGCATAACCTCCAGTGCTAGAATGATATTTTGTGTTTAACTACCTTATCAATTCCGCTTCTATTACTCCGCACTATCATGATCGATTTATCATTATTAATATTTCAATAGCTTGCTCTCTTGGAGATTGATTCAACGATATATGTGCAATATGTTAAGATACAACATTGTCCACCGCGTATGGAAGTCGAAGAGTCACAGAGCACAAACCACATGCAGCCACATGAGTCGTGTACCAAGATGGAAAATATCAATACACCAACTCAATCTTACTCTACCATGGCAAGTAACAAACCATTGGAAACAAATATGGCAATCTGTATTGCTCTTGCCAAAGGTTTGCAACTGAATCATATCACAATCCCGTGACATAGGAGCTCACCAAAGAAAGATAGCCAACGGCTAGTCAATGGCTTAGTTTAGAAGGAATGTCATTATTTCTTTTATATTTCTTCCATATATATTTCCTTTCCTCTTGTATAAATACATGATCTTGTTCTATAAGAAACGCATGTAAAAAGGATTATTTTTTATCCATTTCAATATACTATCAAAGTTTAACATGGTATCGAGCTTATGGCTTCTTCATCCTACACCCAAACCGAGGCCAAACTCTCCTCGCAAACTATCCACCAAGTGTGCCAATCTAATCTCTATCAAACTTTCCAAGCAACAACTATCTCTTATGGAGGTCCCAAGTCCTTCCCTTGATCGAGTAGCCTAGGACTCAGCAATCATATCTCCGATGAAGCACCACCCCAAACAATTTCCGATGAACTGGAAAGTCTATCACTAATCCCGAATCTTCGGTTTGGGTACATAATGATGGGTTGCTTCTCACCGGTTACGTGGAATGATGATGGAAGACGTCCTTACATCGATAATTGGGGACAGACAAGAAAAGAAGTTTGGCTTTCCATTGAGGAACACATGCTTCCGGCTACCAAGGAGCAAGAGTCTTGGCTTAAAGACGATCTTTTATCCTTAAAGAAAGGCTCCATGAAGCTTGATGACTTCTTAAAAAAATTCAGAGGATTGTGTGACAATCTAGCTGCCATTGGAAAGCCCTTGACAGACGATGACAAAGTTTTTCAATTGGCACGAGCATTAGGACCCAAGTATGCCGACTTCAAAACAGCTATGCTAACCAAGCCACCTTATCCAAGTCTGAAATTATTCCTGTCAACTTTGCAAAATCATGAGCGATCGTGATCGCTCTAAAAATGATGAGAAGAAGTGGATCCCCACCAAGCTTTCTTTGGCCAACGTGGACGTGGGAAAAGTTTTCAAGCACAAGGACAAGGACGCGGCTTTAATAACAACTATCGTGGAAGAGGAAATTATCCCTCTAACAATGGGCACAACAACATGAATCAATCACCCTCAAACAATTCTTTGTCACAGCCAAGGTCCAATAATAATGGCCCAAATCCGCCACCTGCCCCGAAACACTACAACACAGAACATATTAATCAGCGAAAACACAATTCCAAATCAGGTATAGTATGTCAAATTTGTGGCAAAACTAACCACAGTGCTGCAGTTTGTAGACACAGGTATGACTACTTCACTCCTGAAGAGGAAGCACCACAAGCCTTCGCTGCCATGAATCTGCATGATGAGAATGATCCACAATTTTATGCTGATTCAGGTGCTACTGCCCACATGGTAAATAATACTGGTAAGTTAAAGAAATTCATACCTTACGAAGGTTCTGATAAGATTTTTGTAGGGAATGGCCAAGGCTTACATATTTCTCATATTGGTGATACTACACATGGGAAACTGAACTTAAAAAATATTTTGGTTGTTCCCAAACTTAAAAGGAACCTCTTGTCAGTAAGCAAACTTGTGGATGATATAAATTGTTCTGTGGAATTTAACTCTTTTGGCTTTGTTGTCAAGAACAAGAAGAACCAGGTACTAGCTCAGGGAACCAGGCACGGGGACTTATACACGCTCACCGAAGGAGGAAATTTAGCCCTTCGGACAATAAGAAGAACCTCGAAAACCAAGACTTGTGGCATAAGAGACTTGGCCATCCAAGTCCTAAAATATTGCAAGTCTTATGCACTAATGGGTTTATTAGTATCACCGATGAGACTAAGAACCCTAGTGTTTGTGTTTCATGCCAATTAGGCAAAAACTGTAAACTTCCATTTAATTTATCTAATAAAATCTCTGATTTTCCTCTTGATAAAATTCATTGTGATTTATGGGGCCTCGCTCCAATTGTTTCTAATCAAGGTTTTCGTTATTATGCATTATTTGTGGATGATTGTACACTATATTGTTGGTTGTTTCCTTTAAAATCAAAATCTGACTTTTTTGAATGTTTTCTTAAATTCCAAAAGCAGGTGGAAACTCAAATGGAACGAAAGATCAAAATCTTTCAAAGCGATGGAGGAGGAGAATTTAGCTCCATTATTTTTGAACAACACCTTCAACACTCGGAATCATTAAACGGACTTCATGCCCTTATACTCCTCAACAAAATGGAGTTGCCGAAAGGAAACATGTACATATAATGGAGACTCGCTCTTACTATGTTATTTGAATCTTTATTACCATTGAAATATTGGGTGGAAGTCTGTCTTAATGACCGCTTACCTCATTAATAAATTGCCACAAACGATTATTAAGATGCACACACCTCATGAGTTGCTTTTCAAAGAAACTCCCGACTATAATGAAATTAAAATCTTTGGTTGCCGTTGTTTTCCTCTCTAAGGGATTACAATAAAACAAAGTTTGATAAAAAGACTCTTCCTTGCATTTTTGTCGGTTATAGCCCCACTCATAAGGGGTACCGCTGTCTTTGTCCACAAAACAATCGAATTTATATTTCTCGTCATGTAATCTTTGATGAATTATGCTTCCTTTATCAAAATCTAAAAGGTTCTTCTCTTGTGCAGGATACATGCAAGCATTTCTACTACTCCGGATGTGTCACAATGGCTCTCAACAGCTTCCACAAAGGCGTTCGATAACACTTCTCTTGGGCAAACCGAGTTATTATCCCAAACTACACTACCGCACCTCCAAATACCAATGAACCATTGTCTCCAACTCCAAGCCTTTCAAATAAAGCCGTGATAATTGAAGACCATTATGAACCATCCACCTCTTTACCCAACAATTTAGTTACAAATTCACCTTAACGAGTCCTTCCTCCAATAGCTTGCACACTACTACCGCTGATAATACACATACAATCACAACCTCACAACAAACTTTAGACAAGTGGCAATCGTGAGCCATGTGCCTTAAACGATCTCTCGGGAAAGTTGTTTGTTGAACTAAACATCTCTCCGTCAAAACCATAGAACCTCTAAATACCCACCCTATGTTAACACGCAACAAACTTAAGCAAAATCCTACTTTAGCCCCTGCAAACGGATCATGCAATCAGTAATCAAACCAAAAACATTAAAATCGCTCTCAAACATCCTTTATGGCTACAAGCCATGGTCGAAGAACTTGCTGCTCTCCATCAAAATCAGACATGGACTTTAGTTCCTCGACCTCATAACGCTAATGTCATTGGTTCAAAGTGGGTTTATAAAACCAAGTATCGAGAAGATGGTACAATGAGATCGGTTAAAAGCTCGTTTAGTCGCGAAAGGATACACCCAAGTTCCCGGCATTGATTTCAACGAGACGTTCAGCCTCGTCATTAAGCCAACAACTATACTGGCTTGTCTTAGCACTCGCAGTCGGTTCTAAATGGCTTATCAAACAGTTGGATGTTCGAAATGCCTTCCTTCATGGTCACTTAAAAGAACCGCCTACATGGAGCAGACCGCCGGCTTTACTGGATCAGACTCTACCCAACTATGTTTGCTTACTTCACAAGTCCTTATATGGACTCAAACAAGCCCCACGTGCATGGTTTGAGTGTTTATCATCAGCACTTTGGGAGCTTGGCTTTATAAGTAGTAAAGTCGATAATTCCTTTTCATTTTCATACTAATAATATTCCGATTTTGCTTTTGGTATATGTTGATGATGTAATTGTTACAGGAAATAATCCCGCAAGAATTCAATCCATCATCAACCATCTCAAGACTCGGTTTGCATTAAAAGACTTAGGCTTATTGAGTTACTTTTGGGAATTGAAATTTGGCGCTTTCGATAGGCATTTTTTGTCACAAGCCAAATATACTCGTGACTTATTAACCAAAGCCGCTCTACTTGATTGTACTCCTAATCGGACCCCTATGGCTATCAAAATCCAACCATGTGATGATGATCAACAACTCATTCATGCCCCTTACTACTGTACCCTTGCTCGGTAGCCTACAATATCTCACAATCACCGGATCGGATATCACTCATGCTCGTCAATAAAGTTTGTCAACACTTCCAGAGCCCTACTAAACAAGATCTCAAAGCTATTACACGAATCCTACGCTATCTCAAAGGCACTCTTAATTTTGGACTTCGATTCCTTGAACAAAGTTCTAATCATTTATATGCCTTTTCGGACTCGATTAAGTTGGTTGTCTTGAAACACGACTTGAGCACGACAGGCTTTTGTGTTTACCTTGGGGCCAACTTAATCTCATGGTGCAGCAAGAAAAAAACACCGTGGCACGCTCCACTCGCTGAGCGTAATATCGGGCTTTGTCTTCCACTACAATCGAACTAACTTGGATTCTTTCTTTATTGCAGGACATTGGCGTCTCAACTTCACATGTTCCTCACCTCCTTTGCGATAACCAAAGCGCTATCTACATGACCCGCAATCCAGCTTTTCATGCTCGCAGCAGAACATATCGAAATCGACGTCCACTTTGTTCGAGAAAAGTCTCTCAAGGACTCCTTAAAGCCAAGCATGTTCCCTCATTGCAACAAACCGCAGATATCCTTACCAAACCTCCGGGTAAAGATCTTTTCTTCCTCTTTCGCCACAAGCTCGGCTGCTCACTCTATGACCCGACCGATCTTGAGGGGGTCATAAGATACAACATTGTCCACCGCGTATGGAAGTCGAAGAGTCACAGAGCACAAACCACATGCAACCACATGAGTCGTGTACCAAGATGGAAAATATCAATACACCAACTCAATCTTACTCTACCATGGCAAGTAACAAACCATTGGAAACAAATATGGCAATCTGTATTGCTCTTGCCAAAGGTTTGCAACTGAATCATATCACAATCCCGTGACATAGGAGCTCACCAAAGAAAGATAGCCAACGGCTAGTCAATGGCTTAGTTTAGAAGGAATGTCATTATTTCTTTTATATTTCTTCCATTTATATTTCCTTTCCTCTTGTATAAATACATGATCTTGTTCTATAAGAAACGCATGTAAAAAGGATTATTTTTTATCCATTTCAATATACTATCAAAGTTTAACACAATAAAGTAGCACTAAATACATACATAAAATCACATGACATAACATTATGTGCTCATAATGTATTAATTTCTTCGTTTATTAAAACTCTATTTCAATTTCACTATAATTGATTATTATTACAAAAGCACTTATACAAAATAAAAGGAATAACTTATTAACAAAATCATTTGCATCCTCCCTGAGGGCGGGGTAGAGATAGTCCTCGAGAGTTTTCTTAAACTTCTTGATCAAACACTTTTTACTTGTAAGCCCTGCGCAATATGGAAAATGAAGCATTTGGAAGCACGCTTTTAGTATTTGCCACTACAAGCAAAGCCAAGATGATGAAACTAAGACTCTTCGACATTTTCCAGTTTCTTAAGTGAATTATAAACAATTTAATTAGAATTAAAAGAGAGGTACCAGAATGAGAAAGGTATGAGCTTCATGACCTCAATGGAATTGAAAGATTCCATAAATGAGGATTAAATAATGGGCAATTATTCACCAACCAACGTTTTTTTTCGTGCTTTCTCACAAATACAGATAACTTTTTTCTTTGCAGAATTCCACTTAAAGCTGACATTGTCTTTTGCTTGTCCACTTCCGTCTTCACGCTATTATAATCTTGCTAACATCATAAGGGAAAAACTGTGATTTAACTTTAGCAGCAAAAAACGACCTCATTTAAATGGTTGCAAAACCATGAGATCTTTCCTAATGTAGAGCTCTCTTTGTCTACTCTCTTCATGAAACCTCACTCTTGTTCCCCCCTCCGGTTGCCTTAATCTCGCAATTATAGAGCCCAAATGCTTGACTTCAAGCCCAATTTGAAACCCAAGGAATTTTCTTTATTTCTTTCTTTGACAAGGCTTTATTTGATTTTTCTTTTTCAGTTTTTGAGCATACGAAAATTTTTTATTTCTGTGCTGATGAACTTATGGTGGGATTTGTCTAATTTATTATTTACTTTATAGTTTGTTGATTTGTTGATCTTTGAGATTGATCTGTATTAGGAATTTACGATTTTGTTTTTGTTTTTTCATTAAAAAAATTGAGATTTAATACGAGTAATGTTGTTTGGTTAATTGGAAATCTGAATGAATTAAGCTTACATTTCAGATCGAGGTGTTGTTTGAGATATAGTCAGTATAGTAGTTGGTTAATACTAACAGTAAGTAAATGTGAATTTTTCCCATAGCCTTATCTTCTCACTTTTCAAAATTAAAAAAAGGCATAACAGATACAAACGTATTGATAGAGTTTGTTGAATTTCAAAAATAGGCTAACGATAGTTAATATTAAATCTGATTTTTTTGGGGGTATTTATTTAGGGCAAAACAATAATTTTATGATTGGGAGCAAAAATGTCATTTTATCAATATTTTGTTAATTCTCTTAACTGGATGAAGATAGAAGTGGACAAGTACAAAATAAGAAGTCAACTTCAGGTGGAATTCTGCAAAGAACAAAATTATATGTGTATTTGGGAAAAAGCCTAAAAAAATTCATGGTTGGTTAATAATTACCTTAAAGAAATTACACTGTGTTTACTTGCATTAACTATTTATTTTAACATCTTGTTGCATTATGGAGGTTATTTCAGCATATTTTTATTTAATTTTATCATTTTTGTGTTATTTTTTTAGTTTGTATTAGATTTTTTTCTTTATTTCAATGGTCGACCTATTTTTTAATATATATAAAGATGTTTCTATGAGCCACATCCTCCAATGAAATTAACCACGTCCTATATTTTAAGCAAACTATTGACACAATACAATGCTAGATATTTGCATGGATATACAGTAAACCTCTATAAGTTAATAACATCGGAATCATGCAACATTTATTAATTTAAAGAGATATTAATTTAATTAATCAATAAATTAATAATCTATTAATTTATAGAGTCCATATACAATTTAGTAAACATATATTTAATCAACTAGAAAATTCATTATATTTTACCAATCTAATCAATCAAAATAAATTAATCCACTAAATATAAATTAAAGTTAACAAAAAATTCAAAATTCTTGCAATTTAGAGTTTAACAAGCATTAAGTAAAATTAGAAAGATCCATGTATATTTAGATTTTTTTAAAAAAAAAGAAGTAATAATAGAGTCATATTTTATTTAATAACATGTCATAACAATTATATTTGTAAGCTTAGTAAATTATTAATTTATAATATGAATGCGACCATAGAATTATAAAACCTAGTCTCTTATATAATTTAATGATTAATTAATATCAATATCTCTTTAAATTAATAGATGTTATATGATTCCAATATCATTAATTTATCGAAGTTTTACTGTATATCCATGCAAATATCTAGCATTGTATTGTGTCAATAGCTTGCTTAAAATATAGGATGTGGTTAATTTCATTAGAGAACGTGACTCATAGAAACATCTTTATATATTAAAAATAAAAATAGTTTGACCATTGATATAAAGAGAAAAAAAATATAACAATAAACTAAAGAAAATAACAAACACTAAAAATGATAAAATTAATTAAATATATGTTGAAATTACCTTCATAATGTACAAGATATTAAAATCAATTGTTAATCCAAACAAATGCAGTGAATTTATTTAATCCCCATTTATGGAATCTTTAAATTCTATTAAAATCGCTACAGCTCATTTCTCATTCATTCATATAAATACAGGCTCATTCTTTTTTAATTCTTGCACATCTCTTTTAATTCTAATTAAGTTATTTGCAATTCACTTAAGAAATTGAAAAATGGCGAAGAGTCTTAGTTTCATCATCTTGGTTTTGCTTGTAGTGGCAAACACTGAAAGCATGCTTATTTCAGCCAATCGTATAGCCCAAGGATCTAACCCAGATACTTCATTTTCTATTAATCCTGCAGCATCACCTGACATTATCGATTGTTCAGGGCTTACACATGAAGAGTGTTTGATCGAGAAGTTTAATAAAGCTCTCGAAGACTATATCTACCCTTTGAATAAATAGAAGCTTAATGCTTATTGAGACAAAAATCAAAGGTTTCTGAATAATACGAATTTTATTGAAAAAAAAAACTAAATGAATAAAACTGGGTTTTGAGGCCTTTTTTATAACAAACTTAAATATCGCAGATTTACCAAAATACGCAAATCCGAAATAAAATCTTATAATAAAATTTTTCTATCTGAAATAAGAAAGAAAAAAACGAAAACTAAATCCGAATTGTAGAAAAAAAATAAAAATCTTAGAAGAAACAGGAAAAAATCTTAAAATCTAAAAATGACTATGAAAGAAAAGGAATTTCCAGGTGGAGCACAGAATAAAATGGTTTTGGTAGTTTTGGGATTTGTTCGTCTCGTCACAAGCTTCGAAACAATATATTATACGCTGAAAACAGACATATATAACCAAAGTTATGTTATTTAGAAGCTATACTGCTCGCAATACATAATATCCTGCATTACCCTTGACCCCCGGGATGCAAATGATGTTGTTAATAAATTATTTCTTAATATTTTATGGATTCTTTTGCAATAATGATTAATTGTAATGAAATTAAAACTATGTTTTAATAAAAGAAGAAATTAATCTATTATGAGTACGTAATGTTATGTCATGTATTTTTTGTGTGCATATCTAGTGATGCTTTGTTGTATACATACTGTTGAATCAATCTTCGAGAGAGCAATTTGTTGAAATACTAATAATGATCAAGCAATCATGATTACTATGTTAGTACCATTTGTAATATTTAAATTTTAAGTCTATTTCCGTTTAAAGTGAGGCTATTTGCATATTAAAAAAAAAATCTTTGAACCTTTATATTTTATCTAAATCTGATATTGCTAAATTTTATGAATTAATTTAAGGATAAACTTTAATTAATTCCTAAAATATTTGAAAACGTCAGTTTATCCTCATTTACTACTAAGAAAGCAAATAAAAAATTCATCATTGTGCTCCCATTTATGCTCATCTTCTAAACAAAAATTAAGTTAAACTGAGATTTTCATCCTTTTGGAAGGTAAACTAAAGATTGTTATTGGAATGGGATGAATTGAAGTTTTCCCCGATTAATATAACAAAATTTTCCATATTATTTTTTGACACATGCCTCATCTACTAAATATACGATCTTTATATAATCAGATGAATATTTTGGTGATGTTGTAAGAGGCCCATTTGCAAATTGCATCCAAAATAAAAAATAAATAAATAAATGGAAAATAATTTGTTGGGTAGTTACAATTCTTAGGCAGCACAACACAAGTCACACTATCACATTAATCAGGTTTTTTATTTCGTTACTTAAAAATAAAAATATTGGCCTTTTAGTTTCTTCTATTTTGTGCTATTTTATTTTTAAAAAGGTTTTTGGAAATTAAAAAATGGTTCAAATAAGTATTCTTTTATTTATTTGAGATGGTTAAATTGGCTTAATTTAATATGTGTTTTTGTAATGGAAATTTAGATGTTTCTTTATTTTTGTTATTTAGTTGTTAGAAGGCAAGAAGTAAGATTCCATCTGAATGGTGGCTAGAGTAGAATTACTGGAGGAATTTTTTAGAAGAATCAAACAACCAGAGAAAACTTTTGCTGCAAGAAAGTAATAAGCAGAAACAGTGGTGTGCTCCTCCCTCTGGTTGGTTAAAAGTTAATGTGGATGGCACTATTGATGCTGCCACAACGGTAGCAAGATTGGGAGCTGTCGTTAGAGACTTACGTGGGAATTTTGTAATTGCTATTGTTAAAACGATTAAGATTATATTTGGTATTGAGCTACCGTAATTTTTAAATTATAATTATTATGAGAAAAATATTGAAACTATAAAATAAAAGATAAAAGTATATATAAATATAATTTTTAATTAATAATTTTGACAAAATTATTAAAAGTATAATAAATTTTTTATTATTTAAGTGAAAAATTATATCAACATAATTTTTAAACTACAGTAATTAGTGTTTATTAAATATTTTAATGTTGTAACTTAAAACATACAGCTATCCAATCTTAATTTCAAACATACGATAAATTATATGGCAATGTAGTCATGGCTGAAGATGCAGCAGTAGAATGGGAAATACACAATTTTTTCTTTTCTTTTCTTATAATTTTTTAAAGTGTAACAACTAATTATTCTGGTTTTTACAAAGAAAAGCAAGCAGATGCTGTATTTCTTCGTATATTTTAATTGCCAAGCAAATGACATTATTTGTTGGACATGGTGTTAAACCGTTAACAGGATCGAATCTAACAAATTTCAATGAATCAAAAGGAAAAAAAATATTTGGAGTACAATCAATCACAAGAAACTAAGGGCCTGTTTATTATATTATAATTGAGCAGCTGTAATTCAAAATTATAATTCTAAAGTATTTGACAAACACTTGTAGTAGTTTGAAAGTAAAATTAAATTAATTTTATATCACATTTGTATGATTAAACTTATTATATAATTACAATTTTTATTAAAAGTGTTTTTAAAAAATCATATTTGTCCAACACTATCAATTTTTATTTCACAACTATAACTTTTTATTTTATAGCAAATATGGCCTAAGTTATCATAACACCTTAATCACAAACATACTTTAAGAATTGCATAATTGAAGCAGAACAGAAAAGTGGTAAGGTTCGGCCAATTTTGCATCCTTCCGCACCTTAAAACTTCATTAAGATCGCCTGAAATAGTAGAAAAGTGGACAAGGAAGTTACAGCTCTCACAACAAGAAACAAAATCTCCATGGAATTTCCTCGAATAAAGCACTCAGTTAAGAGGAAAAAAAACACATTGAAGTTGCTGGTTTGATCAGCCTTAAAAACCCGAGACAGAAAGGCTGTGTTTTGGGGACAGTTATAGTTCTATAATTTACACCCCAGAGAAGTGGTAGTGGTGACACTACTTCCCCGTGCCAAAGTTGACCGACGCTGGCTCCATACGTAGGGAACAAGGGATTGGGGGAAGTGCAGAAGTGAAGTTCCATGCTTAACACTTTTCAATTTCCCCCTTAACACTTTTATTTTTAAAGCATTTTTTCTACCCAATCAAAAGATTATAATAGCTGTTATTTATCAGCATGCTTCAGAGTTTTTTCAATTAGCTTCTGAGCTTTCCTGTGCCTTTTTTCTTCTAGCCTCATGCTCTGTGTCTTTTCAGTCTTATGATACAGATTCTTTAGCCTCGTAATTCTCATTTTAGACCTCAGAATTTTCGCTAACCTCTGCAGACCAATCATCATCACCTTGGCATGAACCCTGCAAACAAAGATCAGAAATGTAAGTGTTTGATTTCAACATTAATTCTTCGATACATAACTAATACAAATATACACTTGTGATACAAGACTCAAATTGAAAGTGTCTTCTGTTGCTTATTTAATTATTTAAGGAAGAATGGCACTTTGGTCGTTTTTCAAGGTTATTTGTACTGTTTAGATTTTTAATAAAAATTTTACAAACATTTTCTGATGGTGATACTGGGCAAAAAAATTAAAGAAATTTTAATTAGATTGAAATTTATAACATTTAAAAATATTTTAATTTAATTTTTTATTTAGAGTATTATTATTTAAACATAACTTATTTAAGTTGTATTATTAGTTAGATTTGTAGTAGAATAAGTGTTTTAATCAAATTAAAATAAGTAATAATTAATATAAATAAATATTTTTATAACTTTTATACGAATGTCTTAATTCTTTGTTATTAATTTTTTTATATAAAATATTAATTTAAATTTTATTCTTATTAATTTTTAATATCATGTGAAATCAATAAATTCTAACACCTTAAATTCACATATATTCTTAAAATTGTCGTGAATTAGTATGATATTCTTAAAAATTAATAAAATATTAAAAATATCACCCTCTATCCATTTACATTTAGTGTCGATTTCACTGCAGACATTCTTTGTAAAACCACGCTGCATCAGTTTGGTTAACCTAATATTACCAATCTACCCCATCCACCATCAAATCTTCTCTTTTTCTCTTTTTTTTTTTTTTTTTTTTTTTTCCATTTCAATTTTAAAAAAAAAACAACAATATAAAAAATCTAAATTTTGAAACCCTAGCAGCCACAACCCCATCGTCACCCTCCACAAACCGGGAACCGCCGACACCAGCGTTGCAATCAGCCGATTCACTATATTCTGGTGTCCAAATCCCAACCGCCACAACCGGATTCGCGTCGCCAGACCACCACGTGAAGCCACAAAACCCTTGAGCTCCGCCACTCCAATCACCGCCAATCGCACTGTTTTCGCCATCATCTCCACCATTACAAACTACCATCAAACTCAGACAGCTCCGATCGTCAAATATCACATAATAGCGCCGTCGTTTCAGTGGCCCACTGTAGCCATCGCAGCTGCGTAACCATAAATCCGCGTCCTCAACTACCAAGCCACCGTCGCCTCCATCACCATCGAGTTCCTTGCCACCACCTTTATCTAACCCAGCGGTCGCCGGCCGATACTACCTTGGCCGACAGCCAACATTTTGACAGAATTCCAGATTTGCCCCTCTTTGGTTTGTTGGTGAGTATGGGTTTTTGAAAATTACGATCTTACCCTTTTATTATTACAGATTTTTGATCTGTTTCCAGAAAGAACCAAAAAGAGAAAAAGAAGTGAGTAAAGAAAAAATTGAGAAAACAATTGCAACAGAAAAAAAAAAGTCACGAAACAATTGAGATTTTTGAAGAGATCTCTCTGACGTATGTAAATTATATCTCAGATCATAATGGTTACTACTTTTACATATAACATGTTCAAGTAAATTACATATTATGTGACGTAATTGCCTTTTGAAGATGTTTGTTTAGCTGTTCAGGCCGAAGTCGAAGAATCTGTTGAGGATATTGGTTGGCCATTTATATATACGTTGACTCCTTAACATCAGACTATTGAATTCAATCAACCTCTGATTTTTTATGAGTAAATTTTTGGCGACGAGAACCATGATATTTTTCAACCAGTGGACAATTTTGAGGAAAATTCATTTAACCTCAATATTAGCTCCCAAGATCTATGTGGTCAGTCTAATAAAGACATGTTGTGACAATCTAATTTATTGAAGAAGTCCGTTTATTTTATTTAGTTTAAGTCAAGTCAAGTCAAGAGTTGTCAATAAAATAATTATTTTATTAATTATCTTATTTATTTATTTTTAATTTTATTCATATCAGTTGAAATATATATATATATATAAACATCATTTGTCATTGAACAAGTTTATTTACTCACTATAAGTAATGGAGGCGCTAAGTGTACTTGTGTTTTTTACTTCCATTAAAGAAACAACTGCCATTAAGGAAACAACTGAGTATGTAACACATATTTAGAGGGATTATTGCTCGAATACTTTATCTTCCGTTGTTAGATAAATTGGATGGATATCATTAAAATTAGAAAATTCAAGGTTATTCATCTAAGTTTTTGTATTAAGTATCACAACTTCTTCTACCCATCCTGTGTATTGTCCACTTCATTCCATGTTGAAATAGAAATTCATTTTATTAATAGACAAAATTTTACAAAATAAAAATTCATTTATAGGAGAATAAATATTTCTTTTTTTTCGATAAGAATTTTACAAAATATGAGAGCTGCTTGTTACGGGCCGCATGATTCCAGCCCAAAATGGCCCAAGAGAATGAGCCAAGATGCTACTTGACCAATTCTAGAACATTCCAAGTAAATTCAAAGAATCTAGCACACTTGTATAAACTTTCCTAGATTTTGACACATGTACGATCTAGATTTAGACACATGTACATAGAATTCTCTAGAACTAGCCAAGCTTTCCTATAAATAGAGGTGAGCTCTAGGTATTTGTATCATCCAAGCATCAAGCATCAAACACTTGTAAGCTCTCTTGTAAGCTTTCTTTCGAGTAATATAATTTCTTCATTTGGCTACATTGCTCGCTAGCTCTTCCTTCTCTTTAGCATTTCGGGAACCTCTTGGCTTAGCTATCGAGAAGCGTAAATGCTTACTTAGCAACATTCCGACCAAGGTTGTCTAAGTGCCGCACGGGTTTGCTGCGCAAAACACCCATCCCGTGACATGCTGCTATTTTGAATTGAAAGGGTATGTATATAGCAAAGCGATACTCTGGGATCTCACAAAAAAGGATGATTTCTTTCAATTAACTATTCATCTATTGTATTTTCATGTAAATAGGGTATTTTAAAGATTAATCTTAAGGTAAATAAAGATTATCTTGAGATTCGCAGTGTAAGAAATTGAAAAAATTCTAATTAGATTGAAATTTATAATATTTAGGAATATTTTAATTAATTTGTATTCTAGTTTAATTTAATTTTTTAGTTAGAGTTTTATTATTTAAATATATCTTATTTAAGTTGTATTACTAATTTAGGTATGAATATTAGTCAAATAAGTTTTCTAGTTAAATTAAGATAAGTCGTATCTAATATAAATAAGTGTCTTTAATAACTTTTAAAAGTATAGTTTAATTGTTTGTTATTGATTATTTCTTGGAATAAATTTTTAGTTCTATTCTTGTTATTTTTTGGTATTATGTGGAGTCAAAAAGTTCTAACACTCTAAATTCACGAGTATTCTTAAAATCAACATGGATTTAGTTTATTTATTTATTCTAGTATTGTTAAGAATCAACGTAATATTAAAAATATTTCCATCTGTCCATCACTCTATATTTTTTATTCTTCTGCTGGTTAGTTTCATTGCAAATCAACCTCGCAGCATCAGATCAGATTACAAGTTAAGATTGAGTTCAAATGACATTTTTTTCAATTTGATCAACTATCAAGTTGATTTGAACTCAATTTTACCCACCTTTGAGATCAGTTTGATTTGAACTCGATTTTCCCACCCTTGATTTGATCAACTATCAGGTTTATCAGAACTCGATTTTATCCACCCTTAATTTGATATGACCTTTTTCCCAATTTGATCAACTATCAAGTTGATCCGAACTCAATTTTATCCACCCCCAGACAAAAGGATGCAAATTAGCAAGATTAGACTTCTAGAAGCTAATGACATCTCATCTTTAGGATGAATGAAGAAATGTCTCATAAATTATCGAAGAACTATTTAATTGGAGAATCATTATTTTTTAAAAAAATTGTAGACCAAGGACATCGTGAAGAAATATGGTGGAGGGAGATAGGGTAAATGATTATGTTCTTTTCCTTAATTTTTTCACATATTTTAAATGGTACCTCAAAATTGTTTCAAAAAATATTTTAACCAAACAAATATTCTTAAAAATTTCTTGTAACCTAAAAATAGTATAATTGAATTCAAAATCAAAACAGACCTGCCCAGTAAATGAAGGGGTAAAATTAGGTTTTTTAAATTTTCAATTAAAATTTTTTTAGACCGATCTCATATAACATATAAGAATTAAGTAATCTACAAATTCTTTCCTTCGATGATCTGAGAAAACGAACAATTGAGAGTTGTAGATCTGTCTCCAAACGATCTTTCAAGCTACGACTCAAGATCAATCAACACTGGACGTGTGGGTATCTGTTTCACCACTCACAATTGCAACTGACGTCTCTTAGATGTCTTCTGTATTTTTTTCATAAATCCTGTAATTCTATTCTCTCATATTTTAAGAGAAAAATATCATTTTTATAATATCCTATGAAAAAACCCTAATATGTTAGTATTAGGATTCCTAATTTAATTTAAAATAGCATTCCTCTTTTAATTTAAATATTTAAATTAAATATTATCTTTCCACTTACGTAAAAGTGGAGAGAATGTGTAACTAACTAGAAAATCAGCTTGTAAAATATCACAAGCCCCCTTTTACACTTGAATATAACATACTAGGCCTTAACAAATATTATAATTATGATTTTCACTTAATACGTTAATTTTCTTACTTTTGGTTCCAGTGATGGTGTTATCAATTAAATGAGCTAACTCGGAAATCATTTGGGAACATACAATAGTGGCTACAGTAATTAAATTTGTAATTAAATAAATATAATTATTTAATTCTAATTCTACTCCACTATGAGATTGGAACTGACCTCCATAATTATATGTTCGAATAATAATTCGCCCAAGCCACATTGATTTCTTTACTACGCAATCCTTTGTACCACATCGTTAATTTAAATTGATATCTCAATTGTCCAATCAATTTAATTACATCTTGTTCTTTGATACTTACTAGTTTTCTCTAACGATCATTTTCAACATACTTATTTATGTTGACGCACTCTGCCTAGAGAATTCTATGATTAAGTACAGAAAACCCATCAAGAGATGTGTCGTTCAAATTCTGTATTGTTAATCTATAATTTCAATACTTGTAATTGCTGCAACCAAGATATCGGATAATCTTGACTACATGTGTATGTCGTGCCCATTGGTAACTCAAATGAAATAACAAATACAATCATGAAATTATATCTAACTCAAGATTAAGATTATAGTAAATCAATGCCTATGAGATTTAATAAGTATGACAGTTATTTTTAAATTGATTAGATCTCATATATGATCCAGTTCAATATAGTCATACTACATTAATAAATTCATACATGATTAAGACAAATCACTCAATGAATTTATTACAGTCTATACCTAAATAAAGTGTCCAACTTTATTTATCAACTGCAAACTTAATTTATTTAATCATAAGATAACTTGTATTTATGTCTTCTGCAAATCCACATGGTGATCGCATAAATACATATAATATGATTAAATAGACTTTACTGAAAATATTAATGCAAATAAAGACACATGAATAAAATACTTCATTTATTTTATTAATTAGAAATATATTTATTACAATAAATATATAAATATGCTTTAAAAAGCATATTTTTCCAACAGTCTCCCGCTAACTCTCAAAGCATATTGGGCATCTCGCGCATGCCCATGGACTCTAAGTACAAGTCAAAAAGTTTCCCAGGGATGGCCTTAGTAAAAGGATCTGCCAAGTTTTGCTGTGACGCAATCTGAGTAACTTCTACATCACCTCTATGTACTATATCCCTTATGAGATATATTTCCTTTCAATGTGTTTTTGTTTCTTATGATTCCTTGGTTCTTTTGATTGAGTCACTGCACTACTATTATCATAAAAAAAAATTTAAGTTGTGCATTTATAGCAGATACCACCTCAAGATCTTGAAGGAATTTACGGAGTCATACCGCTTCTTTTGCAGCCTCAGATGCAGCCACATATTCAGCTTCTGTTGTGCAGTCTGCGATACAGGATTGTTTCACACTCCTCCAACTAATAGTTCTACTTCCTAATGTAAACACATAGGTAGAAGTAGATTTTTTAGAATCCTTATCTAACATAAAGTCAGAATCAGTATAACCCACTAGAGTAAGTTCATCACCAGAATACACAAGCATATAATCCTTAGTTCTTTTCATATACTTCATTATGTACTTGACAGCAGTCCAGTGTTCAGGTCCAGGATTAGATTGATATCTTCTAACCATCCCAATCGCAAAACATATGTCTAGTCTAGTGCAAAGCATGGCATACATCATACTTCCCACAACTTTCACGTAGGGAACTCATCTCATTTTCTCTGTCTCCTCAGATGTTTTAGGTGATTGATCCTTAGATAATAGAATTCCATGCCTGAATAGTAACAAATCAGTCTTGAAATTTACCATGCTAAATCTAGTCAATATCTTATCGATATATACCACTTGAGATAAAGCTATTGTTTTCTTCTTCCGATCTCGTAGTAACTTGATACCAAGAATATAAATAGCTTCTCACATATCTTTCATATTAAATTGTTTCGCTAGCCAATTATTAGTAGTCAATACTCCTATATCGTTTCCAATAAGGAGAATATAATCTACATAAAGAATTAGGAAAGTTACAGATTTTTTCTAAATTTTCTTGTACACACTTGGTTCATCAATATTCTGAATGAATCCAAATGATTTTATCGCTTGATCAAATCTGATGTTCCATGACCGGGATGCTTGCTTCAATCCATAGATGGATCTCTGCAACTTGCATACCAAGTGTTCTTGGCCTTTTTGTATGAATCCATCTAGTTGCTGAATAAAGATGTCTTTTTCAATATGCCCATTGAGAAAGGCAGCCTTGACATCCATTTACCAAATTTCATAATCTATCACTGCAGCAATAGAGAGCAAAATTCTGATGTATTTAAGCATAACAACCAGAGAAAATGTTTCCTCATAATCGATTCACTCTTTTTTAGTGAACCCTTTGGTTATTAATCTTACTTTAAATGTTTCTACCCTTTCATCTACCCTTCTTTTTTTTTTTTTTGTAGATCTACTTGCATCCAATAGGTTTTACCCTATTTGGTACCTCTACAAGTTCCCAGACTTTATTGGAATACATAAATTCCATTTCTTAATTCATAGCCCTTTTCCAATGTTCAACATCACTATCTATTAGAGCTTCATTGTAACTAATGGGATCTTGTACATGTTCATCTGAGATAACCGTATAGGTTTCTCCCAATAACATATATTTTATTGGTAACCTAATTACTCTCCCACTGCGACGAGGTTCTAAAAATAATGGTTGTTCAGAGATAATCCTTTATTGATCTGATTGCTGCTCTTCATTCAATTCTAAACCAGGTGTTGAAAGCTGAGTATCAATTTGATCACTTGATAGTTCTTCAAGTATTACCTTACTATTAAGTCTAAAGTTCTTCATATAATCTTCCTCGAGGGAAGTAAAATGTGTGCTCACAATTACCTTCCTATCTTGAGAACTATAAAATAAACCTCCCCTTGTTCTTTTGGGATACCACACAAACATGCAAACCTCAGAATGTGAATCCATCTTATCTGCCTTTAGTTTCAGCACATATGCTGGTGATCCCCAAATACGGACATGGGGTAAACTTGGTTTTCGACTTGACCATAATTCTATTAGAGTTTTAGGCATTGACTTAAATGGAACTAAGTTTAAAAGGTAAACTGCAGTTTCTAGTGCTAGTCCCCAAAAAGAAATAGGTAATGACGAATAACTTAGCATAGATCTCACCATATCTAAAAGAGTTCTATTTCTCCTTTCAGCTACCCCATTTTGCTGTGGTGTTCCTGGGGCAGTCAATTGAGATATAATCCCATTTTCAACTTGATACTCTTTGAAATCTCCAGAGAGATATTCACCACCTCGATCAGATCGAAATTTCTTTATGTTCTTATCTAACTACTTTTCTGTCTCAGCCTTGTACTCTTTGAATTTCTTAAGAGCTTCAGACTTGAGATGCATCAGATAAACATAGCCGTATCTAGAGTAATCATCAGTGAAAGTGATGAAATATTCATAGCCTCCTCGGGCTTGTACATTGATTGGTCCACATACATCTGTTTGTACCAATTTAATTGGTACCGTTGCACACACTCCTTTGGCAAAGAATGGCATTTTGGTCATTTTTCCTTCTCAACAGGATTCATAGAATGGCAATGATTCATTTTCTAATGAACCCAGAAGCCCATCTTTGATCATTCTCTGTATCCTATTTTGGTTTATATGACCTAAGCGTAAATGCCAAAGGTAGCACTGGTTAGAAGAAAATTTTATTTTCTTAGATAATTTGCATGCTTATTATTATCAACTACTGTGTCATGCATAGAAATGATCATATGACTCAAATGATATAAATTATCTTCCAATGTACCAGAACAAATAAGTCTATTATTGTAAAAAATAGAAACTAGTGATCTAAAATTTACAGTATACCCTTATTTTGACAAACAAGCTACTAAAATTAAATTCCTCCTAATGTCTAGAACATATGGACAATTATTCAAACTAAAGTCTTATTATTAAAAGATAATAAAATAGATCCAGTCTTCTCTGCTGACAAAAAATGTCTTGTCCCAAGCTGCAACTTCATGCTCCCTTCACTTAGTTTCTTGGTTTCCTGAAACTAAAAAACTGAATTACAAATATGATTAGTTGCTCCTGAATCCAACACTCATCTTTCAACTGGATTCTGAACTAAACAGGTCTTAATAACAAAAAGATTTCTCATGCTTGATTTCACAATCTTTGGGCAATATTTTTTTCAGTGACTGTTCTATCCACACTTGAAACACTTGCCTTTAGGCTTGCCATCTTGCTTTGTAGACAATCTCTTTTTCCCAGGTTTCTTCTTCTTACCTTTGCCTTTTGGCTTAGGCCCAGATGAATAATTATTTTCAGTAATACTTATACTTCCTAGAGATTTTTCAACACGATAGATCTCTTCAGTATAATGGAGTTCGTTCATCAATTCTGTTAAGGTCATGTTTCTTTTGTTCATGTTATAATTGACCTTAAATTCTTTGAATGTATCTGGTAGAGATTCTAACACCATATCAATTTTTGAATTATCATCTATTTGTGCGCCCTGAATCTCAGCCTCATTCAAATAGTCCATCATCTTGAGGACATGATCATGAACTCTTGTACTCTTCTTCATTTTGCTATTCATAACACCCTTTAATACTGCTTGTCTTGCAGAGCAAGTACTCTACCCAAAAATCTCTTGGAGACTATCCATTATTTCAGTAGTGGTTTCTAAATTCTGGTGTTTGGTCTGCAGAATATTAGAAATTGAGGCTAAAATGTAGCGTTTAGCCATTTCATTGGCCTTTTGCTATTTCTCATAAAGGCTCTTCTCATTTCTATGAGCATTTTCTGGTGGTACTGGGTGGCATGCTTGGGTTAAGACATATTTACAATTTTCAGCAGTCAAAACAATATATAAATTTCTTTTTCAATTTATATAATTCTCGCTAGTGAGTTTGTTTTGATTCAAAATAATAGTAAGTGAGCTTAAGGAAGACATTTCTGGAAAAAATAAAACATCCATGCATTAATATTTTGAAATAACATTCACAATAAAAATTTAAAATGCAAAAAACCATAAATGTATTTTATTTTATTGTAACGATAATCTAGTACCGCTTTAACAAACTTTCCATTGGGGAAGTCATGCTGCCACTTACTAGACCCAATTAGCCATTAGATTATTTACTTTCATGTCGTAACATGATAAATAACTATCGTTATCTTTTAGGGCCAAAAATTTTTTAACAGACCTTCGTTGGGAAAGTTAATAACAAATTTTGTTGAGTGTATAACCATTATTTCAATCTACGCATTTCTCATATCATGCAGCCACCGTTAGGGTGATCAACAGATTGAAAAATATTTCGATTTTATCTTTAAAGAAGTTCATCAAATAAAATGTCTAATATATATACCCTCCGTAGGGAGCATCACCGTATCATAAAGTCGAGGTATATATATAATTTTATTATTGAACTAACAATGGAGCCTATGGAAAAATTATTTTGAATCTTCTCTCTCCCACTCAATATTTTAAAATTAGTTTTTTCTTTTAAAACATACATATATTGTTAATTGCATGGTTCCTATAATATTATCTAAGTGATATCTTATATTATCAAGCATTTACAAATTTCAAACAATATACATGAATTCATGTTATATGAATAACATATATCATTATGCATAGAGTGGCACTACTTATTCTATATGACATGTTATTATGGCATGTTAACATCCAAAACATAACATATAGAAAATTAAATAATCTCAATTTATGGTTTTCCTAAAATAAAATAAATTAACCTTAAGCCTAATCTTCATTGGGCTTATTGTCAATATTTTCTTCTATTGGATTATCTTTGTTGATGGATTTGGCTAATATAGGCTTTAAATTTATTATTTGTCAAAATTTTTAATTTTAAAGATAATAAAATAATTTTAAGTAAAAATAAACTTAATTTGTTAAACTATATCTATGCAGTTTAATCCGTTAAGCCTAAATATTATTGGACTAAAACTAGGATTTATGAGGCCCAAAACCATTTCTGGACTAAAATGCATAATATTATACCAATTTTATCCAAACGAAAAATATTATAAAAATTAAGGGTCTAAGTGATAATTACCACTCAAAAACCATAATTTCATATTTTCTTCTCCAGTCATCATCACCAAAACGCAGCAGCTGCCGTTCACCTTTTCTCCGGTGAGCACTCACCGCTATCAAGCCAGAAACATGCCACATGCCAACGCCAAACATCGACCGTCTCGCTATCGCTACTCGCCGCTCCAATGCGCTCCGCGCGAGCACTGCTACTGCCGCTGACGTCTGCCGCTTCGATCAGTACTATCACAGGATGGGTGTTTTACGCAGCAAACCCGTGCGGCACTTAGACAACCTTGGTCGGGATGTTGTTAAGTAAGCCTTTGCGCTTCTCAATAGCTAAGCCAAGAGGTTCCCGAAATGCTAAAGAGAAGGAAGAGCTAGCGAGCAATGTAGCCAAATGCGAAAATTGTATTACTCGAAAGAAAGCTTACAAGAGAGCTTACAAGTGTTTGATGCTTTGCTTGGATGATACAAATGCCTAGAGCTCACCTCTATTTATAGGAAAGCTTGGCTAGTCCTAGAGAATTCTAGAGAATTCTATGTACATGTGTCAAAATCTAGATCGTACATGTGTCAAAATCTAGGAAAGTCTATACAAGTGTGCTAGTTGCTGGAATTTTGTAGAATGTTCTAGAATTGGGCCAAGCTAGCACATCTTGGCTCATTCTCTTGGGCTATTTTGGGCTGGAATCATGCGGCCCGTAACATCCTCCCCCACTTAAGCTCGCGGTGTCCTCGTCGCGCTCTCGTGCTTGTATCTTTGGATGTGTTCCGCGAACTGCCACAATTCATCTTCTCGTTCCCAAGTGGCTTCGCTCTCGGGGAGGTCCTTCCACTTCACCAAGTACTCATAGTATGGGGGCACGCCCCTCCTTTGAATGATGCGATCAGCAAGGATGTAGTCCACATCTTTGTCAAACGCGGTGACAACGGCGGTTGGGGCACGCCTTGATTCTCCGCGTGTTGGTTCTTCCACGTCTTCGTGATATGGCTTGAGAAGACTCACATGGAAGACCAGATGAATCTTGAGCCTTGGTGGAAGCTCTAAGTGATACGAGACGTTGCCCACACGTCGTACAATGCGAAAGGGTCCTTCGTAGCGTCTCACTAACCCCTTGTGAACTTTGCAAAGTGTCTTGAACTGTTGGGGCAGGAGCTTGATCATGACTCGATCTCCTTCCTTGTATTCAACGTGTCGTCTTCTTGTATCGGCCCACTTCTTCATTTTCCTCGCGGCCTTGTCGAGGTATGCTCGCGTGATGTCCGCTTCTTCATGCCATTCGCGGGCGAGCTTGTGTGCCGCGGGGCTTTTCCCTCCGTACGTTGAGGCTATGGCATTGGGGGTCATGGGCTGGAATCCCATGATGATCTCGAATGGGCTCTTGTCGGTACCCTCGCTCCGCTGGAGATTGTATGAAAATTGGGCGACATCAAGCAACTTCGCCTAATCTCGCTGATGAGCGCTCACATACTGCCTCAAATACATCTCAAGGAGGTCGTTGATGCGCTCGGTCTGGCCATCCGTCTGCGGATGAAAACTTGTTGAGAACTTGAGGTCGGTCCCCAACATCTTGAAGAGCTCCGTCCAAAATTTTCCAGTGAAGCGTGGGTCTCGATCGCTCACGATGCTTCTTGGAACACCCCAATGCTTCACAATGTGTTTGATGAAGAGACGGGCTGCTTCATCCACCTTGCAATCTGCGGGTGCGGCAATGAATGTTGCATACTTGCTGTAGCGGTCTACCACGACCATGATGCTGTCGCAACCTTCAGATTTTGGTAAGGCCGTTATGAAATCCATCGAGACACTCTCCCACGGCCTTGATGCTAGGGGCAGGGGCTGCAACAATCCTGCCGGCAATTGATGATCAATTTTGTCTTGTTGGCACACAAGACAAGTATGCACATATGCCTCGATGTCGTCCCGCATACTTGGCCAAAAATACGAGGCATGGATGAGTGCGGTGGTGCGCTCAATTCCAGGGTGACCAGCCCACTTGGAGTCGTGGCACTCCTTGATTACTTCTCTGCGTAAGTTTCCCCACCTAGGCACGAACAGCCGATCTTCCTTGGTGAGGAGGATGCCCTCTTCTTGCCAAAAACACCTTGTCTTCCCTTGAAGCACTTTCTCCAGCAAGTCCTTCGCCAATGGGTCTTGTTGGAGGCCTTCTTTGATGCGTGAGACAAGGTCGGACTTTGGTTGGCTCGCGCTTAGAGTGGCCAATTCCGCCTTGCGGCTAAGTGCATCCGCAACGACGTTGGCTTTGCCTGGCTCGTATTCGAGCCTATAGTCGAATTCCGCGAGAAAATCTTACCACCGGGCTTGCTTGGGGCTCAACTTCTTTTGCGTTTGAAAGTAGCTTGTCGCCACATTGTCTGTCATGATTGTGAAGTGCGAGCCAAGCAAGTAATGTTGCCACACTCTTAAGAAATTGATTATGGCTGTCATCTCTTTCTCTTGCACCATGTAGCGGCGTTCCGTATCATTTAACTTTCTGCTCTCAAACGCTATCGGGTGGCCTTCTTGCATAAGGACTCCGCCAATGGCGAAGTCGGAGGCATCCGTTTGAACTTCGAAGGGCTTGGTATGGTCTGGAAGAACTACGACGGGTTCCTCCGAAATTGCTTGCTTCAAACCTTCGAATGCTTGTTGGCAATCCTCGGACCAATGCCATGTCCGATTTTTCTTGAGCAAGTCCGTCAAGGGTGCCGCCTTGGCTGAGTAGCCTTGAATGAAACAGCGGTAGTAATTCACCAAGCCAAGGAATGATCGTAGCTCGGGTACTTTAGTGGGAGGCTCCCAATCGAGTATGGTCTTCACCTTCGAGTTCTCCATCATTAGCTTGCCGGCTGAAATCTTGTGCCCGAGGAACTCTACCTCATCTTGCGCGAATGAGCACTTCTCCAACTTGAGGTAGAGCTCGTTCTCCCGAAGTACTTGGAACACTTGCTGCAAATGTTTGGCATGCTCCTCAAGTGTGGTGCTGTACACCACTATGTCGTCCAAGTACACGACCACGAAGCGGTCGAGGAATGGTTGAAGCACCTTGTTCATGAGTGTGCAGAATGTAGCCGATGCATTTGTTAGTCCAAAAGGCATAACTAGGAACTCGAAAGATCCGTACCTTGTGACGCATGCTGTCTTTGGCTCATCTCCTTCTGTAATGCGCACTTGGTAGTACCCGGACCGCAAGTCAAGTTTGGTGAAGTACCTTGCACTGCCAAGCTGGTCGAATAGATCCACTATCAAGGGTATTGGGTACTTGTTCTTGATAGTGATCTTATTAAGCGCTCTATAATCGATGCACATCCACAGCGATCCATCCTTCTTCTTCTGGAAAAGGACCGGTGCACCGAATGGGGCTTTGGATGGGCGAACATAGCCTGCATCCAGTAAATCCGCGAGCTGCCTTCGTAATTCTTTGAGCTCGGGAGGCACCATGCAGTAGGGCACCAAGGCTGGAGGCTTTGCACCTTGCTCCAACTCTATTTGGTGATCCACCTCTCGTCTAGGTGGAAGCTTCTTCGAAAGCTGAGGAGGCATCACGTCCTTGAACTCCTCGAGGACGGATTGTACCATAGGAGGAACTTGGGCTAGAGCACTTGCTGGATTTTCCCCCTCGTTGAGCTCCCGGATGGAAACCAAGAAGCTTGGGTCCTTCTTGAAACTCTTTTTGAATTGCATGGCGGAGAGTGTCTTCTCCTCGGACTTTCCTCGCTCCGTAGGAACCATGCATGCCTTACTCCCATCGAGGATGCTGAGGGAGTTCGTGGCTGGAAGAGGGAAGGCATGGACTTGGTCAAAGAATTCCATGCCAAGGACCATCTTGAAGCCATTCATCGGCACTATAGAGAAATTGAGCTTTCCGCTCCATGTGCCAAGTGCAACATTAACTCCTTGTGCGGTGCCCGCAATGGGCTTGGCGGGTGAGTTCACCGCCTTCATGGTGCCTCCTACTCTTGTAGTCTTAAGGCCTAGGCGCTTGGCCTCATCCTCGGATACGAAGTTGTGTGTAGCTCCCATATCCAGTAATGCACGAACGGTGTGGCCGTTTATCCTCGCGCTAACATACATCAGCCCTTTCTTGAGTGCCGTTTGTGGGCTGTCGAGTGTGCCAAGTCTTTGGATAGAACCCATGCTGGGTCGGGGTTCATCCGGTATTGGTGTGGAGGTGCCCTTGATTTGGGCGGCGAGGGCATTCAACTACTTCTTCTCCGGACAGTCGCGAACCCAATGAGGCCCGTTGCAAATGAAGCATGGGCTGCGGGGCTTCGGAGCTTCCTTCTTGCCTTCCGATTTTGCTTGCCCGTTCTTGCCGCTTAAAGGTTTTTCCTGCCCCCAATCCTTGCGATTGTGCCCCTTGTCCTTGCGACTCTCTCCCACCTTTGCCTTGGTTAGGCCTTTTCTCCTTAGATTGGGTGGAGTACTCATGCAATGACTCACGGTGGCACATAGCATCGTCAAGTGTTTCGACGCCATGCCGGTCAAGTTCGCTTTGGCCCAATCCTTGAGGCCATCTTGAAAGTAAAGAGTGAGTCCTTGCTCGGACATGTCGCCGATCTCTAGCATTAGGGTAGTGAACTCGCTGATGTAGTCGTGAACGCCACCCGCTTGCTCGAGGCGATGAAGCGCGTTCTCGCCTCTTTTCGGCATTGCTTGGGGCAAATTGCTTTGAGTTCTTGCTCGAAGTCCGCTCATGTGTTGATGGCGCAGATGCCTTTGCCCATTTCACCATGCTTCCGACGCCACCATAGTTGTGCAGCGCCTCGTAGGAATGTTGGTGCAGTCCCCACTTTTGATGCCTCATCTCTCACACCCATGGCATCGAAGTATTGATCTAGCCCGAATAGGAAGTTGTCTACGATGGTTGCATTTCGTGTGCCATCGTATGTGTCCGGCTTTGGCACGTCAATGCGCCGTGCATCACTCGTGCTTGTAGAAGCTGGATTAGCGGAGAGTGTGCGCTTATGCCATGCCCAATCTGAGCGGACTTCCTCTACTTTCGTACGGACAGCACGCAGCTCGTCTTGCACGAAGCTGCGGAGTTTCAGCAATTCTTCGTGGAATGCCTGAAATTCCCCTCGGAGGGTGTTGGCTTGCTCTTGCATGAGGGCTTTCGTTGCTACTGTGAAGTCGGCGTATTCGCCCTCGAGGCCGTCAACCCTTTCCTCCAATGTTTCGAGGGAGTCCTGAGCGACGGACATTGTGCTTTCAAGCGTAGCCAATCGTGGCTCCAAAGCATCGACAGATACGGCCTTCGACTTGCCACGAGTCTTGGCCTGCCCGCGTGTTTCGTCGCAGCCCCAGCTTGGTTCCGGGATAATCTCCACACCATGAGCACCCTCTTGTGTAACGCTTGAGGTTGGTAGGTTGGCCATTGCTGCTGGAATGCGTGTGTGCAAACCTTGGGCTCTGATACCACTTGTCACGGGATAGGTGTTTTGCGCAGCAAACCCGTGCGGCACTTAGACAACCTTGGTCGGGATGTTGCTAAATAAGCCTTTTCGCTTCTCAATAGCTAAGCCAAGAGGTTCCCGAAATGCTAAAGAGAAGGAAGAGCTAGCGAGCAATGTAGCCAAATGCGGAAATTGTATTACTCGAAAGAAAGCTTACAAGAGAGCTTACAAGTGTTTGATGCTTTGCTTGGATGATACAAATGCCTAGAGCTCACCTCTATTTATAGGAAAGCTTGGCTAGTCCTAGAGAATTCTATGTACATGTGTCAAAATCTAGATCGTACATGTGTCAAAATCTAGGAAAGTCTATACAAGTGTGCTAGTTGCTGAAATTTTGTAGAATGTTCTAGAATTGGGCCAAGCTAGCACATCTTGGCTCATTCTCTTGGGCCATTTTGGGCTGGAATCATGCGGTCCGTAACAATACGCTACCTACTATGCGTCGCTGCTGTCTGCTATCGCTCCAGCCATGGCTATCTACCACTGCTGCGTTCGTTGCAGGTTCGTTGCAGTCATTTTTGTCTGCATGCTTGCTGCGATGAGTCTTGCTAGCAAGACATGCTACACTACCTCGCAACAAGTGTTGTTTGATACTTGCTTCTTGTTCGGGAAATTTCTGTCTATATCTCTTGATATTCTTCAGATATTTTTGTTACAGATTCCTAACGCCAATGGCTTATAAAAATTCTAAAACAAAAAATTAAAACCAAAAGGGAAACATAGTGATAATAGACCACCCCTTTAGTTACAAATCCAAAACAAAAATACAAACAAACTTCTAACCATAAATTGAGACAATTCAAGCATACTTTATTCATATATTTATCCAAGCATGCTTAATTCATATATTAATAAATAATATATATCTAAATAAATTGTGCCACTCTAATATATAATAAACAAGATAGTTTTCTTACAAAATCCTTATATATTATTATGAAATGTCTCTGATACCAATTGAAAGGATAAAATCAGGTTTTTCAAATTTTCAATTAAAACCTTTTTGGACCGATCTCATACAACATATAAGAATGAAGTAACCTACAAATTCGTACCTTTGATGATCTGAGAAGACAAACAATTGAGAGTTGTAAATCCGTCTCCAAACGATCTTTTAGGCTATGACTCAAGATCGATCAATACTGGACGTGTGGGCGTCTGTTTCAGCACTCCCAATTGCAACTGACCAGAGAATTATATGATCAAGTACTGAAAACTCATCAAGAGATGTGTCGTACAAATTTTGTATTGTTAATCTATAATTTCAATACTTGTAATTGCTGCAACCAATATATCGGATAATCTTGACTACATGTGTATATCGTGCCCATTGGTAACTCAAATGAAATAACAACTACAATCATGAAAGTATAGCTAACTCAAGATTAAGATTACATTAAATCAATGCCTATGAAATTTAATAAGTCTGACAATTATTGCTAGGTTGATTAAATCTCATATGTGATCCTGTTCAATGTAGTCATACTACATTAATAAATTCATACATGATTATGACAAATGACTCAATGAATTTATTACAGTCTATACCTAAATAAAGTGCCCAACTTTATTTATCAACTGCGAACTTAATTTATTTAATTATAAGATAACTTATATTTATGTTTTTTGCGAATCCATATGGTAATCGCATAAATACATATAATATGATTAAATAGACTTTACTCAAAATATTAATGTAATAAATATACATGAATAAAATATCTCATTTATTTTGTTAATCAAAAATATATTTATTACAATAAATATATAAATATGCTTTAAAGAGCATATTTTTCCAATAGGAACATGATTAATGAAGAACAAAGATCATTAAAGCATACTGCAAAATAACGATGGATCTTATAATAGTTTATTATGATAGTAAGATGAACCTTATAATTGTTTATTCATCTTAGTGATTAATTCGGAGGCCAATTGAAAATTTTCTCAGAAATAACTTCAATTGATACTCTGAAATTTGTTATATTCATTTTTGTCCACATGATGCCCTATTCTCAACATTTATCTTTTAAAGATAAGATTGTCTAAGTCTTGATCGGTAAAATTACCGTACATAATTTTCTCCAACATCTCAAATCATAATTTAAAATAAACTTCAACAAAGATTTTTAAAATAAACTGCAACAAAGATGGAATGAAAACAGAGAGAAATAGAAAATGAAAACAAATAATTATCGAAGAACTTTAGTTCTAGTTATTAATTTCTTCTATTCATGCCTGTGTTTCAGGGTGAAATTCGTATGATTGTCTCTCACAAACTATATACTTTTAACTAGATAGAAAATTATGTATGATTAATTAAACCAGTGCATTAACTTTCCAAGAGAAAATTATTAAAAACAAAACATAAATTTCCCAAATTATGAACTAATAACCGGAGTTTCATATATGGATCCAAACCAAGTTTCATTTGATATTACAATGTAAATCAAACAGCTAATGCAATGAAGGTGGTGTTGTGTATGACATGACTAAATAAATGGTGCTGTAATGATGCAAAAGGCATCGACCAGAGGTTGTGCAATCTTCTTCTTCTTGACTAATTAATCTTGTTAAGCCACGGCCACGTCCAATTTCTCCATAACAGAACATTCCTGCTAGGGGAGTTTCAGGAAAGTTACTGCAGAATGGATAGCTTTCAAAGTAAACATCATCATCATCGGAGAGTGACACACTACGAGAAAAGCAAGAGAAGATTAAGCCTCCGAACACTTCCTTGGTAGCATTAGCAACATTACTGCCAATTTTGCCACAACGAGTTGATGCATTCAGAAGTTTGAGGCCATCTAAGACATCGATGCTAGATGATGATGCAGTATCGGAATCAGAGTGGTAGAATATAAAAGAATCGCCGGGTTTGATGCCAACTCCGTTCACAATAAAGAATTGATCCTCTCCTCTGTTCAAAACCACAGCCAAAGGACAGGTGCAAAAGTTTTACAAACACTACACCGTGCATTCCTTTTGAAAAATATAGAGGTCACTTGTCTTACCCCAAAACTTCATACAACGACATACACGATCTTGATCCAAACTGCAGTGACCCTCTTTGATGCGTGACCCCAATGTATAAATAAGGATATTTATCATCAATCTGCAAAAGAGCACCTCTAAATTCAAGCATAAACAAAATAGATAGGATGAGGGGTAAGATCTTGCTGTCATAAGACCAAATTGAACCAAATTGAAAACGGGTAGCTTTCGGAACTGATGTACATGTTCTTTAATGTCTTCTAAAATTTCTTCGCCATGTAGAAGTCCATTGTATCCTTCCATTCTGGCAGTCAACAGTGAACAATATGCATTATGCTCTTTTACTGAAACAGCCTTGAGTTGAGGACCAAATGGTAATACACCAGTTGACATTGTAACGTCGAATTGAATTTCTCCTGGAACTGTTTCTCAACAAGCCGTAGTAAACAAGGTTATTAAACAGTAACTAAATATTCTGTAGAAGTGATGAAGAAAAATTTGTACTATGTCAATAACACAATTGATTTAATAAAATGATTGAAGTACCATTTGAATTGTCACTATCCCTTGAAAATACTAGAGCAACAGCATCAAAGAAGTACAAAGCCCCATTGTAGCTCTGAGAATTTTCCCCAGTTTTAAACAAAAAGCAGCTAGTTGCATCACCCACAATAACTGTTTCCTCAGGTAAGCCATAATCTAACAAATTTCAAGAAGTCACAAGCCATATTGTGATATTAAAACATCAACCTTAACTAACAATTAATTGATATAAAAAATTGTTTATATGAACAGAGAGCACAATAATACTCACCCATCTCCGCAAGAATTGGTTTGATATCAATATTTTGATCCTATAACATAATCATAAGATACATCATAAGAATGGATGTTCTTTAAATGAAAACAATGAAAATCTGGTTTACAACTAATTACTTACTCCAAACAAAATGATCCCATTAGGGGATGACCACCCTGAAACGGAGGCTGAGTAGTGCCTAATATCCATCAGAAACTTATCAACCATGGTAAATTCAGGTTCCTGAAATGAAAACCCCAAAAGAAACAAAAAGATGTCACACAAATCATTTTTGTACCTTGCATATACAATCTATGCGAAATGCGATAGGGACTTATTACCTCCTTTGATCGTAGTAGTGGGATGGTCTCAACTTTAAGTCCAGGTATATATCCAACAATCAAGACGATTCCGCAACAATGATCAAAATCATTAAGGAGATTATCTTCAAGTAATGTCCATTTTACCTAAATGACATTTTCATTAGAAAAAAGTAACCACTAATTTGCTACATCAATTTAACCAATGATTCAAAGACATAAATGAATTTTATAGATTGATGGTGCATACAAACCTCACAGATTTCATCCAAATGAGCATCTAATCCGATAATCCCAGTAACAACATTAGTAATGACTGGGGTCCTAGAGCCTAACCTTGCTGTTATCTGTATTTGTAATTAAAGAAATTAATTAACCAAAAAACAAAAGAACTTTATGTAAAGATGAACAAAAGATTGAGCAAAAATTGAATGCATACAAGTTGGTGAGTGGCTGCCAATTTAGACTGCATGCCAACAGAGGCAATTGCAAAGTGTGGACGAATTGGCTCTGAAAGAACCTTATCAAGAACCTCTGCTACAGCAACCTATTATATAAATATGTATATATACAATCATAACATGAACAAAAATAAGTTCTCAAGAAAAATGGAGAAAAGAAAGCAAAATACAAAACTTACATGAAGTGAAGGGGAGAGAGATAGAGCAGATGCAAGCTTAGGCTTTGAGAGAATCTGATTACAAACTTTGTTCCAAGATTTGTTAACACATGCAGCTGATGCAAATGATAATGCTGGTAACCTTGAAAGTATGTGTTGAAGAAGATCTTCATTCCCCAAAGCAGCTAAACCACCCACCATTATTTTGTTTTCCACTCGTTTATTTTTTATCCCTTTGGCATGAAAATGGGAGTGACCATGATGCTGTTTTATAGCAATTTTAGTATGAGATGGAGGAGTTATTGTTCTTTTTGCATAGTCCTAAAGAGGTTACTTCAGCCATTAAGGCCATTAATGGAGTAGTGGATTCTTTTCCTTATTTTTAATAATGTGTATCTGGATTTGGATTCTTGAATTCATTGGCTCTTGGTGTTTTCTCAAGCCAACTATTGTATATTTATATCATTGTTGTTTTCTCTTTGATTGTGCACCAGCTCAGCACCCATATTTAGTGATATGCCATTTTCTTATGTACATGGACATTTTTAAGCTAAGAGAAAGATTTATTTCTGTTCTTAAGTAATTAATGGTGTATTTGGTATTGTTTTTCAAATAGAGTTTTTGAATTTTATTTAGAAAATAAAAAGGATTAGTTTTTGGTTAAAACGGAAATGCTTTTGGTAGTTTGTCTTGAAAAAGAATAAAATGTGCTTGATTGTTTGTTTGGAAAATAAAAATAGTGAAAATATGTTTGATATAATTTTTATGAAAATTGTTTTGGAATAGTAACATTACATGTATAACATTTTTAATTTATCGTTTTGCTATTTTAGATATTTTTATAAAAATTAAATAAACAAGTAAAATAATGTAAAAATAAATATTAATATAAAATTATAAGTAGTATTTTTTATATTATTACAAAGTTTATTAAATAAAATACTATATAATAATTTAAAAAATATCCATAATAATTTCATAAAAATAATTATAATTTTATTTTAAAATATTTTTAAATTAAAATTATTACAGAAACATAATAAAATATATCGTATATTTATCATGTATGTTTCATGTTTGTAATTAATATATTTTCGAGCTCATAACTTTTTTAATGATAAAAGTCACAACGGTGTGGTCCCCGTTCATTTAATTTAGTAGGTTAGAAAACAAAATTCACATAACGCAAACATTGTGTTTTCTGCATTTTTTAAGAAAAGTTAAAGAATTAAAATATTTCATTCTATACAGTTTCCCATTATAGGGTGGTAAAACAGTATGGTCGCATTATCTACAGTTGTTAATGTTCAATGATGATGTTAAAAATGAGATTGGAAACAAAACGACAATGTCGGTTGTTGTGTGAATAAATCATTGTCTCATCCTCTAACAAAAAATGACTTATCGGTCAAACCGTTGTTAATTTTCTGACTTATGGTGTATTTGGCATTGAGCCTAGACAGTTGTAGTTTTTAGACTATAAAACTAAAGTATTTGATAAATATTAACTACTATAATTTAAAAGTTGTGTTAATATAATTTTTCACTTGTATGATGAAAAATTTATTATTTTTTTAATAATTTTATTAAAATTATTATTTAAAAATTATATTTTTATATATTATTAACTTTTATTTTATAATTACGACTTTTTTTCACAACATCTATAGTTTTTAAGTTAGAACACCTCAATCTCAAGCATACCCTTAGTAACTTGTATCCCACATGTTATTAGCTGCATTATGGCGGCTATCAAAGCATGAGAGAGTAACTTATCGAATGTGATGTGATTATTCAACTTAATATTTGATTTATCTAATGGGATGTGATTATTCGTCATAATATAATCAAATTAATGAAATATAAGCTAAGCAACTTAAAAGGGAGGATGAATTGGGGTTTTAAGACTTAAGCTTAAGCAAACTACACGATAATTAATTCTAATACCTTAATGGAATTAAGAACAATAAATTTAACAATGCTCAAAATAAAACAATAAGGGAAGAGAAAATAAATACAAAGATTTCTACGTGGTTCGGCAATCCTCGTCTACGTCCACGCTTCCAAGCACATCGAACTTGAGGATTTCACTATCCAAGCCTCTCAAGGTTTCAAGTTCTTACAATTGACTTCCAACACTTACAATCATTCAACTATAATTTTACAATAAGAATTACAAAAGATTTCCTTAAACACACAATATGTATTTATAATTGAAAGCCCAAAGTATGTTTCAATAAAATGATTACAAGTTTAAAACTCAAGAATAATTGTATATTCAATAGCTAGCTCAAATATAACTCTTTATATTCTTTTTTGCTTGAATTTAATTGAGTTGTTATAAACTTTTTGAGTGTTAACGATTCGCCGTTAACTTGTTGTCGAATCACCATTTGACTTGCAAATAGTCGGTTCGCTGTGAAATATTGTTGGTTAGCCGTTTTCGTATTATCGGATCGCCGTTAATTTTCAACAAAATATGTTGCTCTTTGAACACTGTCAAATCGCCGTTAATTTGTTGTCGGTTAGCCGTTATACTATAGTGCTAATTAGTTTCGCTACAGTATAACGTTCTTAAAAATACAGTTTTAACATAAACTTTAAAAAATTATAATATAGCCTAAAACTTTATGAAATCATTCTAAAAGGTCTATTTTCAGGGTTTTAAAGTTTTTAAAACTTTTTCAATTTAATGCATAAACTTGAAAACAACTAACTTAATAAAATTATGATTTTATTTAAATATAAAACCTTTATTAATTATTTATTTTAAAAAGTCATGAAAAATATCTTGAGCTTTTAAATGCCTATATATATATATATATATATATATAATCATACTAAGTTTATAATAAATATAACATTAAAAATCATCTAAGCTAGAGAGATTGTAAAATATATGCATTTTTTATTTCACCCATTACACGTAATTTGTTATCATCAAAATCAAAATATCGTATAACCTTATAGGTCAACAGTTAAATGGTTAAAATCATAGGTGATGTAACATAATTAAATTAGATGATTTATTCACACGTGATCTGATCTTTAAGATATGATTGGCCGATTAAGATTATGAATAGGGCAGCCCCTTCACTTGTATTGATTATATGAATTATTTGAATTCATTTCTCGGAGATAACATCATCCAAGCTGCCTTATTCACTTTATATTATTTGCATGCTATCTATTTATTTAGTTGTCTTATGAATTCATCCTTAAATTCGAAACATTTTTTAAGTTATCAAAATTCTTGGGTATACGTCAACAAGTTGAGAAATCCAAAATTTCTCAAGTTTAAAAATTAGAACTCCAAACATAGCTATAAAATAATAATACCACAAATCTTGCAAAGAAAATGCTATGATGCCTATTAATTTAATTATAATTCAGCATATAAAAACTAAGTTTGTTGAAGAAGTATTAAAAGTGTTGCGTGAAAGAGTGTTAAATTGAATTGCTTCTAATGGAAAATGAAGCGTTTTTTTTTTCACTTTACTCCAAAAAATTATATAATCATGAAATCCTCACAATTTTGTTATTTTTTATCATATAAACACATAATTGGCACCAACACAGGTAGGGACACCTAATGCTGAAAGAGGAGATTTGATCAAACGAAGATCTCCTTTCTGAAAAAACTCTTCATAGTGTTTATCATAAGTATTTACAGTTCAACTTGTAAATTAAACTCTCAATATCTCATGTTACATTATATGCAAAAGCTACCTTCTGACGAGACATTTTCATAAAACTATAAATCAAAATCATATGGAGTTTTTCAAATCAAGAAATTTATTTCAGGTTGGTAGGCTTGATGAAAGGCAAACTTTAACAACAAACCAACATATCCTTAGTCTCGAGAATAAGTTCATTCCCGCAGGATTTTCAAGAAGAGAATCCAGAATTATTATACGGAAAGATAAAAACCTCAGTGACTTACTACTCCCACTGAAAGGGAATTGTTTGAGGGGTATCATTGGCCGCGGACCCATTGTATCCCAGATGAAACACTCCTGGGCAATGAATATTATCATCCTGATCACTGGATACTAGAACAGATTCCATGGGTTCTACATTGGGATTTCGCAGGCTTGTGCCTAAGGAACGCACCAGCGGCATTGAACTAGGCGGCATCATTTGGCTCAAACTGATACCAGATGTCTGTGTTGTTGCTGATGACAGAAGAGAGAGAGCACAATCTGAGTCTTGAGTGGTTAACCTGTCACGGAATACACTGTGGCTTTGCCCACTTCGGTCAGACAAACTGGCAGTCCCAAGAAGCGGCTGGCTGACAGAAGCTTCAGAAGATGCTTGACTGTTAAGAGTGGGGTTATCACCTTGCAGGAATGTGAATTGCTTCCCTGCTTTGTAGCTGCTTGAAGGGGATCCAAGATATAGGTTCCGTTCGTCAGGCAAGTTTAGACGATGATGCTGGTTGTAGCACCTTGCATCTGCTTCAGTATTGACAACTCGAGCCCAGGTGGGGTTCACCACAGTTGCAGACGGATACATATGTGAACTAGAGAAAGGTAGTAATGAGGCACCTGAAAAGAAAAATGACAAACACCTGTAATTTGGAAGGAACAAACTATTATTATTGTAGATTAGTACTTTTATCAAGTCTCTCCAAAAAAATTCGGAGGAACACACTAACTGGAGGCCCAATTAAGTCATCACATGAAGCTGGAAAAAATGGAAGTAAACAGCTCTGGCCTTGGGGTATAAATTACTTAGCCACAATGTGCATTTTCAGTCCAAATTTGAAGATAAAATTTGATTTAAAATAATTTAATCCCTGAAATTCATACAGGTTTCCAGACCGTTGGATTCATAAACATCAAGAGTATTTCAGTTGAAGTTATTTCTAAGTGAAGAAGCATTCCCATTTTAGACTGGTTTTTAAGGGGCCACCAGGGAGACATTGAGCGAATCACCCAAGCTAAATGACAACCAAATCTATGTATTTCAATTATCAAAAATGTTGTCTGAGTAGAAAAGAAAAGAGAAAATAGAAGTTACTAGACTTCTCAAAATGGCTTTTGATGATTAATAGATTATCATCTCTATAATGATCAACCACTCAGCTGCATAGCTCTTCATTCTCAAGAGATGTGGAAAATCACAACTAGTCAAGTTGGTCAATGTGTGAGTTGAAGTGTCAAATGTGCATTCCAGCTTCAGAGCTGAAATTGCATCTACACAAAACATTTGATTGAAGCTTACCTTGGTAATTGGACAAAAAGGTTCCAGTACGTGACAGGGGATCTGGCTGAGGTTTCCTTCGTCTTCTGTTGTGCCCATCAAGACGTTTCCTGCAGCTTCTCTTCCCTTCATCAAACTCCTCCAGGCAATGAAATCTAGCAAAAATGTGACAAATGGATGAGTAATTTGTGGATTGCTTGACAATGAAATAGTTAAATGGTCAAAGCCATTATGTTTGAATGAAAGAACAATTTTCAGAAACAATTAAAGGGTCAGACTGTATGGTCGTCATCATAGTATTTCTGAAGAACTAAAGTTTCCACTACCTCAAGTCATTTCCCGTTTCTGCCCCTTCATTTTACTTGCATTGTTATTACCTTTTCATAAATAAGTAAAAGATATTGCAAATTAAATATAAATAGCCTCAAGAGTTCAAGAATATGAGTACACGCAGAGTAAAGATTGCAAAGTATATGAGAGGGCCTCTTAACTTCTTGAGCTCAACTTTTAAGAAGAGGGACACCAAAACACAATTAGCAGAGAACCTAGCTTAGACCACCATTTCCAGAATCCTTTAGGTACCTAAATTCATATAAAAAAGACTTCGATTTCTATACCGCTACAAGAATTAGACTAGAGGCAGCACTATTTCTTCAATCTTTGCATTGTATGCATAACATCACATCACAGTTCTTTATGAACCCATTAGACAAAAAGCATGAGATACCTATATCAGGAGCCCAGTATAAAGGCCATTAGTCAAATATTTATAACAGCAACAAAATTCCAAATATACCGAAAGAGTTCAAACACATAAATCAGCCATAATCCTTAATAGTCAACAAAATATATATATATACAAGCAAAACAAAAACAAAAACATATATGATGGGACGTATTATAGAGATATAGTCAAAATCACCAAATCACTATGCATTTCCAATTTAGCACTCAGGTAAATTTAGCATGCAACGCAACAAAATTAAACCTGCTGCATTGCTGACAGAACCGTTGCTTCTGCCCACAAATCAAAACCTGAGGTGTCTTCGAGTGGAGCTCACACACCTTATGGCGCCTATGGTAATCCCTACAATTACTAAGGTCCGAGTCACACCCATCAACAAGACATGACGCAGTCTGGCTTCCATTGTTGGCTGCTCTGGCCCTCTTGGATGACCCTGAAGGTGAAGGAGACTCCATTTTTGAGGCACCAGGCTCCTTACACTTATTCAATGAATCTTCAGCCGAATTAGTAACCTGACCAAGCTTCAAATCAACTGAGAAATTCCCTTTTGTCCTGCTAATTGACCCATCAACTGCTTTAGGAATAGCTTCTTGCTCAAATTCAGTAAAATCCCAAGTTGGTTTCAAGCTCCAGTCCATAAACTCCAGCAATTCAAGAGTTGGACTTATTCTTTAATTAATTCCCGCAACACCTTGTCAAACACAGCCAAAGCCAATCATGCTTCTCATTCACTGTTTATACCATCATCAAATTAATATCTATTTTACAATCACACACACGTAAACAAATAGAAACAGTGTACCAACATAAATTGTCAAAGCTATAATGTAAAGGGGTTATCTTTTATAACACAATGTAAATTCATTTTTCCTTATTAACTAAGAGATACTGGAAAAACAAAGAAGCAAGAAACCCACATCAACAAAGTCCTTTTTATTTTGATTTCTTTTATTTTTTATATTTAATAGTTAAAAAAACTGCAAAAACAATAAAGTTGCAGAGCTAGTTCCAAAAAGATTGGAAGAAGCTACAAAATAAGAAGAGAGAGTACTAACATGAAATAAAGAAACATAAAAAAGATATGGGAGGGGGTACTTACAGACAGGTTCAGCATATGGAGACTGGTTTTTCTTTGCAGCCATTTATTCACTGACATTGATTCCATCAGTAACCAATCAAGTGGCTAAGTCAAGACTCAAAGATAAAAATAAAATAAAATTTTTTTAAGAAATCATATTAACTTGAATGTAAAAAGGCCCAGAAGATGGTTGGTGAAAGAGAAGAAGTGCTCTCTTATGAAGTTTACTTAGTTTTTTAATAAGATGAACTTCATTATTTTATTGTTTAAATTTTCTTTTTCCATTCTTGGGGTTGGGTTGAAATAAATAAAGTGAAGAAAAGGAAGATTATTCATTATAGTATGGCAGTTAGTATAGAGACAGGCTGTTTGTTCCTTTCAACTTTTATAATAAGCTAAGGGTAAAAAGAAGTACAAGGATGGATGATGATGCTATTGCTGAATCGCTTTTGACAAAGCATGTGCCATTGTGTTTCACATTCCTTAGCATGTCTTTCCTTTAGGTTTCTTATGTTTGGAAAAGCATATCCCACGCTCTGTTCACGGAGAGTGATAAACAAACATCAATTTTTCTTGCAGCTAAATGTGAAAGCCTATTTTGTTTCTAGCAAATTGCAATCAAAGCTTGAGGCTGGGTGGGAGTGTGTGTGTCATCAAACATTTACTCTCCGTACGGGCGTTTATAATTTAATCTTACGTGCTCAATCTATTTGATCCATCAAAATTCAATCCGGAGTTACTGGAGTGAATATGAATTCACTTTTATAAATTTATAAAAATCTATAAATTCATAAAAAAATAATAAATATTTATTTAATTAAAAAATATAAATATAATATTATTATTTATTAAAATAAATAAGATAACATATAATTATATTAGTGTCATATTAAATCGTATTTGATAATAATATGAAATAAAAAATTAAATAATTAAATAAACAAATATAGTTTCCTAAACAATTAATTTTAGTTAATTTCTATATATTGATCTGAATAAATGAGGTTTTTTTTTAAGTATGTTATATTTTGAAATTTTGAATGTATTATTCTAGCTTTATTTAAATAATTAATTTATTTAAATTTTTATCAATTTTGAACTTGATCGGTAATAAAATTATTTTTACATTATATTTTTTTATTTAATTAGTTCGTGTATTAGATAAAATTAAATATTTTTAATCTATAAACTAATCCGTAATATGGTGAATTATATATAGATTAGGTCAAATTTACATCCGATCCACATATATATAGATTAGATTTGAATTAAATTTCACTAATCTATAAATTGAATTAGATTGAAAATTTATAATCTATAAAATTATAAATCGAATATGAATTGATATCCAAACTACAAAATCTGATCTGCGAATATCTCTACTCTCTTACACATATAAATTGAGCTAGATTTTGTAAACATACTATTGGGAGCATGATTTTGAGTTGGTCACAATAGATTTTTAAAATATACTATAAATATATATACTTAAATTCTCAATAGATTTCTTGTTGTATAATTTTAAAATAAAAAATATATTACAATCTATTAAGTATTTTAATTCAATCAGACTCGGTTGTCTCACATTGATAATAAAGTTGCAAATGACTTTTTACAATTATGGCATGGGGCACCAAATATGGTAGGCTCAACGGTCACATATTTATAGACCATTGAAATCTAGACACCTAGTAGTCATTTACTAGTGTCATGACTTGCATATTTAACTCAAGTGATAATAAGTTTATATATATGTATGTATAGATGATTAATTACAAAGTTCCAGCTTGCTATCTTAGGCCAAACCCACCTAGATTTGATTGGGATAGCAATCTATTGCTCCATTGATTCTCTCCTATTTTGGTCAAAATTTTTAAAGAGCATACTTTACACGTGTGATTGCATATGAAACAAATGAAAAAAAAAAAAAAAAAACTCAATCTTGGCATGATTTATCCAATTCCCCAACAAAAAATGAGGTGGTCCATTATAATAATACCATGTTAAAATTTCATGCATGACTCATGCCACTAATATATTATCCTAATCATCATAAAAATTATTATATTACCTTACATATTTCTTAAAAAAATAACAACAATATTAGAGAAACATTGATGCTTAATTTTTTTTTCATTTAAGAAAAAGAAGTTAGAATTACTGTTCCCATTATTATTATTAATATATTATAATCTATTATTATTTTAATTAGTGATCTACTAAGATTTAAAATGGATATAATAATAATGTAATTGAAATAAGTTTAGATTTATAAAACAATAGCATAGTTTAAAATTCCCTTTTAATGTCACTTAGGCTTTCTCTTAATGGTAGGCTGATGGCCTCTACTTTGTTGAGTGTATAAGTTTGAATCTTCATACAATTCAATTTTTTTTTTCAACAAATGAGTGAGATTATATTTTTGAGATAATTTTAATAGATTTAAAAAATATATGAATTTAATTAAAACCATGCTCATTCAGTTTTGTCTATAAATTGGCGCGTGGGAACTGAGGCGCATGCAATTGGGAACAAGTCATTAAGTAATAGTCTCTTCGAAGTTTGGGAAGCCGGGTATGATTTTCAAAATTGTGTTGAGCACAGTTAGCAATGAACCGCAAGTAATTTAAGAGGGGTTTTAGGGGTAAAATGGTCATGCTACAGGATTGAGAGACAAGAGCTTTTAAATCAGCAACCACCAAAGGCAGCGTGGCAGCTGTAATTGGTATTGTGGGTATGGCCCACAAAACTCACAGCAATCTGCATGAGAAGTGAAATCATTCATATATTTTGCCAGGTGTTACTCAATGACCGCGTGTCCTCTTCATGGCCAGTCAGATGTTGTTTAAAATTGGTGATCTCACTGAAACGCTAAACCAAGATCTGTCGGCGCTCTTTTGATGGCTCGTGCTTTAAAATTTTTAACAGTTTTGCCTCTGATTCTCTTCATTAAAGACTGTTACAAACTTACAACTATAAATACGTATCACCTAAAATGGGGACGAAAGTTTCGGTTTCGTTTTAGATTTTATGAATCTCGGTTCCGGCTGTAGTCTATCAATTTTGGGAATTCAACATAAATGAGTTTAAAAATTAGTTCAGTTAGTCTAGGGCTTAAATTCACAATATGATTAAAATTAAGATTGAATAATTATAATTTTTAAGTTATAATATTAAAATGTATAATAAATGTTAATTGTTGTAATTTAAAAATTATGTTAATATAATTTTTTTACTTATATAATAAAAAAATTATTATATTTTTAATAATTTTATTAAAATTATTATTTAAAAATTATATTTATTATTAATTTTTATTTAATAATTATAATTTTTTGTACAGTAACTATAATTTTTAAATTATAACATCTCAATTTCAAACATACTCTTAACTTAATTTAGATTCACATTTTAATTTTAGGTAAAAATGCAGTTTGAGTTGATATTTGAGGGAAATTATTTTTTAAATTAAATTTAGATATTTTTTTATACATATTTAAATACAATCCAATCGAGTTGTTGCACATGTTTGGTTCCATTTTAACTTCATCAATTCCTAACTTTCAACCCAATTGATCAAACCAATCCAAATCAAAAGTTGAAACAAATCTCAAATTCGATTTCGTTTGATTATTTAATCCGAATGCTCACCCTAATTTAAAATTTAGTTGGAAATTTAAATACATGTTTTTTTAATAGTCAGTCAAGAGGTCTATTGAGTATTAAATTAAAAGATATATTCTTGCAAATACATGGATAGATATGTTACTGACTCAAAAATCTACTTAAAATTTATAGGTTAGTTGAATATTACTCTTAATTAATTAAATTTACCAAAAGCTGAAAATTGTGAAAAATAATGTATTTAAAGAATTTTTACATAGTTTGAAAAACTTTATCAACATCAATGGGTCATGCCCAACACTTCATTAACTCCAGAAAAAAAAAAAAAAAAGAACATATTCGAGTAACTTGAGACTCTCTTTCAGATATAGTCGCCATCTTAATATATGAATTTAGCTGAACTTGCTGAGAAAGGACCACTCGTGTTCAACATCCGCCACTTCCATCAAATCCCTTTAATATAGCAAGTAACCCCTTTAATTCAGTTCATATTCAATTTTTATTTTATTCAGTTCGAATTCAGTTCTTTTAAAAAATAACCGCTTTTAATCGGTTCTGTTCAACATCCGCCACTTCCATCAAATCCCTTTAATATAGCAAGTAACCACTTCTTCCGAAGTGATGAGTCATCAAAGAATATATGTTCCATAGACTAAGATAAAGTTGGCATAAGATTAAAACTTTTGCGTTCAAAGCCAGGAGATTTCTCCAACTTTTGATTGCATGTTGCTGCTTTGCTTCTAAGCCTGTATTCTTCTTTCCCTTTATATACGGAATGAGTTGCACGCCAAAACCCAAGTAAACGAGTGGTCTGGTTTAGAGCAGGGATGACGTGTAGTTTTGGTGACGTGGACCCATGGCGGTGGCCTGCACCACTCATGGCGCGCAGCATTGTCATCATTGTCAGTGCTAGTGACAATTTGCTGGAAAAATAGATGTTGGGTTTACGTGCACCCGTATATCGTATTATATTTATATTATAATATAATATAATATTATATTTATATTATATTATTTTAATATTAATATATTATATTATATAATATTAATAATATAATATAATATTTAATATTATACTATATTATATTATATTAATTTTTTTATTAATTTTAATTATATATTATATTGTATTAATATTTTATATTATTATTAATTTTAAATTAATATTATTCAAATAAGAGTGGGTTTAAAAACTGTAGACTAAGAAAAATCAAACCGAACATGTGGTTTGGTTAAGTTACGAACCGCTTTTAATTCTTAAAGATAGCCGAATTATTAATTGTGCATAAAAAACCAAAATTTCGGTTCAGTTTTCGGTTCACACAGCTGAACCAAAAAATGGGTAACTTTTTATAGTTTGATTAAATATTATGTGTTGTATTTTAATTGGGTAAGTCAAAATGGTTACAGTAAATTAAATTAAGCTTTTAAAAATATTATTAAAATAAAACTTAATTAAAATGTGAACAAAATGATTATAAGTTTAAAGTTTAAGAACAATTGTATACTTAGTAGCAAATTAAAATATAACTCATGAGATTCTTATTATTTGAATTTAATTTATTCTTTTTATAATAGGAGTTGAAAATCAATTGTTATAAAATTTTTGAGTCTTAACGACTCGCTGTTAACTTATTGTCGAATCGTTGTTTTGACTTGAACAAATTACTATTAGACTGTAATTCAAATAGTTGGTTCGTCGTTTAATTTTTGTTAGCTAGACGTTTTTTCTGTTGTCGGATCGCCGTTAATTTTCAATAAAATAATTTACTCTCTAGACATTGTCGGAGAGCCGTTATGCTACAATATCAAACAGTTTTGCTACAGTAATAAATAGTTTCTCTACAATACAATGTTCTTAAAAATACATTTTTTATCCAAATTTTTAGAAATTGTAATATAGTCTAAAATTTTATAAAATCATTCAAAAATGTCAATTTTTAGGATTTCAAAGTTTTCAAAACTTTTTCAATTTAATTCATAAACTTGAAAATAACTAACTTAATAAAATTATTATTTTCTTTAAATATAAAATATCTATATTATAAAAATAATTATTTATTTTAAGATATATATATATATATATGTATGTATGTATATACATATATACTAACTTTATAATAAATATAACATTAAAGATCATTTAAGCAAGTGAGATTGTAAAATATATATATTTTCTATTTTACTCATGACAAGTAGTTTGTTATCATCAAAATTAAAATATCATATGACCGTATAGGTCAACACATGCTTGGTTAAGAATTAAGTGGAAATGCATGCTTATATTAATTTTATTTTTTAATGAAAATTATCTAATCAGAAAAATTATTAATTATTTAAAACAAAATCTACATCCAGTGACAATATAAGCATAATTTTTTTTTAATATTCAATATTAATTTACAAATCAATAATTAATATTCAATATTAATTCATTGTTTCTGTATTTTTTTAATCATTATGTGGTCTAATTCTGTAATTTATTTTATGTTTTGAAAGCATAAAATTTTATGTTCTGTGCCTGAGATAGTTTTTAATTTACAAATAGGGTTGTTAATTATATTTATAAATTGTTGTGATTTTGTTTTGACGTTATGATGATTGGTGTTTTTGTAGGATGAAAGGTAATAATGATGAAGTATAAAAGGTTGATGAAGAAATTAGTAATGAAGTGCAGGAAGCAAGTAGCGAAGAAGAAGAGATTAGTGGGAGTCAAAAAGGAGAAATGCCATTGAGATCAATAGGCCCCAAATCGAAAAAACTGAACCGTTCATTTCAGTTTATATTCAAATTTTATTTTATTCAGTTCGAATTTAGTTCTTTGTTCTGTTTAATTTCAGTCTTAAATTATTTATATTTAAATATTTATTATTAGTTGTATTAAATTATAAATTTATTAATAAATTATAATATAAAAATAAAAAAATTATATAATATTATAATATATTAAAAAAATTATATTTATTTATTATTATTATAAAGCAAAAGAAAAAAATAAAAAAGCAAGTTATTCATATTTAAATAATAATTTGTATTTATTATTATTTATATTAACTTATTAAATATTAATCAATTGTATATATTAATATTTATAATAAAATTAAATAATACATTATTTAGTTATATTTTTAATATAATAAAAAAATTAAAATATAAATAAAAATTTATAATTAATAATTATAATAAAAAATTATTATTATATTATATTAAAAATTAATATTTATTTTTTTATTATTACTTAAAAAAGTAAAAGAAAGAAAAAAAGAAAAAAGAAAAGAGGAGCTAATGCGGCAGCAGCCTCATTAGCAAGCCCATTATCCATGTTTATTTTCTCCCAAACATGAGAATGTGATTATGAGAATGTAAATAATATTTTAATACCCCATAATCTCATGTACCAAACGCACTCTTAAAGCATAATTTTATGTAAGTAGATCAGAGGTGATTTCTATATTCTTTTGAAAGTATATCTAAATGATATATTTTATATTTAAAATGATATTAGGGTAAATAAAAAATTAACGCTTAAAATATACTCATTGACTGTATTGAATAAGAGCAGGAGTTACAAAGATTATAACAACTAGTTGAATTCAAAATTAATTGCTTAATCAATTCCAAAATTTATTATTTGTAACTGCTAATTAAATTTATAATTTATTATGAGATTGTAATGGTAAATTAAATTCAAATTTTAATATGTGATTTAATCCAAAATTTAATATGTGATTAATGGGCTTGTGATTGCTCTTTATATTTAATTTAAGAATAAAATCAAATTTTTAATAGGCAGCAATTACGCTTTTAATTAGCTATTAAGTTTAGGGGTTACAAGTGCATTTAATAAGAAATTAAATGCAGCGGTTACATAATTTATATTGTCAAATTTTTAGATGAAAACGCCCCTGACATAATTTTATAAATTGGCATTCTTCTTCATTTTAGAGAATAGACAAGGAGAGATATACTAAATGTCTATAAAGAAGTAATAGATGGAAGAATTGAACTAGTTTATATTCACTTCCTCTTTTGTCGTACATCTGTTTTGATAGATTTCAGACGTAACAGAAGTTCGATGTAGAATAACCTGACAGTGCACTAGAGCTATTCATCACCGTTTGTATCCTGGGAAACAGACGTTGTTCAAATCCTAAAGCATCCAATAATAAGAGGCGAATCTATTTTAAGGAAACTGTAATATCACGTAGGCCTTGGTTTGTATTGTATTCATAAGTTATAAGAATTTCTTGTTATTCATTTTTGTTATTATAAACTTGTGATAAGTGTGTAAGTGATTTATTAGTAAGCTTGAGTATATTAAAACAGGTTATAATGTCACAAAGGTTATATGTTACTTAAGAAGTCTAAGATTAAGTAGAATTGTTTGTGACTTCTTCAGTCTTTCCTAATAAACTAAAGGTGTATTTTTTCATACAATATAGATTATCTTATATAATTGTTGTTATCTCATTGTTATAATTATTATTTCAACTATAATATATATTATTTTGTAAAGCCCTAATTTGTAATTTGTAATTTCAAAATCTACTCCTCTTAAATTACGTATTCATATATATTTTTCTATTACACAATTGGCGATAGTGGCTCTAAGTTTTGGTAATAGAGATTATTTTAGTAGTGAAGATAGAGAAGATGCTATGTGATTCAGTAAATTAACAAGCTTTGTGTTTTTTTTTTATTTTGTTTTATTTGATATTTTTCAAATATTATAAAATAATAAAAATTTCAGAAAAAAAATAAAAATAATATTATGAGATGTTGTTTCTGTTATGTTGGTGTCACTTTAGTAGCTCTTTTATTATTTCTAAATGAAACACACACACACATATATATATATATTACCGCAAGAAAATAACTATGATTTACTAAAAAAAAGGAAAAAAGAAAGAAAAAAAGGAATAAATGTAAGCTAAAAAACGAGAAATTTCCATAGAGAAGAGAAGAGAATCTTTGCAAAAATTAAAACAACCAATACAAAAGCTAATAAGAAACAATCCACATTTATTTTTCATAATTTTCTCATAAGCTGACTTAATTCCTCCTCCTCTACTCTCCCAAATCATTTTGCCAATTTTCTCAAATTTTTTCTCTCTTCAAAAACAAATCAAACAGCTATAATCAACAATCAAACCGAAAGCTAATCATGAGGCAGCTGCAACGATGATGGCGGCTGAGCAGCTTTGAGGTGACAGTTGGATGTTGTAGCGGGAAAGACGTGATGCAACGGTTTGGCCGAAATCCAATTGGCGGAATGGTGACCTTTGGCCTTTGGGATGAGACAATGAGTTACGTAACTTGTGGCTGCTTAGGTTTGAGATTATATTATGTATAATATGATCCGATCAAATAATTTCTATTCGATTCAATTATAGTAGCAATCTGAATCTAATTCTAATGTATTTGATTGGATCGGATTAGATCAATTCGAATCCGATTTAATGCCCACCTCTAGGTCCGCATTATCTAAACCTAGTAGAAGAATTTAGAAGTTATAGAAATTTAACGAGTTTAAAAAGTAGATAAATACTAACAATAATATATTAATAACAGATAAAGCTTAATTTAAGAAAAAGATAAATATTAACATCAGATAAAATTTTAAATTAAGTGATAAAAATAATTAGAACGAGAAGTTATTGATGATTTAAAAAGTCTAAATTGTATTATAAATAGAAAACTCTTGTTGCATAGAGCTACACAAGCAAATAGTTTAAAAAAAGAAAAATAACTCTATTATAATTTTTATTCTATACTGAAATTAATATTTATATATTGGTGAATATATGCTAAGTGTTGAACTACACAATTTCTTTTTTCCTCATTTATTATAACGGTTATTTATTTAATTATTTAGTTGATTAAAAATTAACGTCAATATATATATATATATATATATATATATATATATATATTTTAATGAAGAGATCTTTACTTTATTAAAGTTATGTTATTAAAAGATAAAAAATTATATATTTTAATATATTAATAAATAAAAAAATATTTTAATATACTAACAGATAAAAAAATAATTTTTAATATATCAAAAACTATATTTTATTAAAGTGAGAATATTTTTATTAAAAAAAAATTCGATATAATAATATATATATATATATATATATATATATTTTTACATAAAAAGTAGAATATTGGAAGTCAGCTACTAAGTCGCAACTTATTGCGTCACCGTGTTAGTACTTTCAATAACGCGTAATGGATACTCGATACTGTTAATTTCACATTATAAAGTTAACCCAGGGACATTTGATCTTATCATAAATAACGTATGTCCCTTTAATTCCACCTAATGTGTTTTAAATGTTTTGTGTGGTGCCCCTTGCACTTTTCCAAGTCGTTTTGCTTTGTCTTTTGACTTTCCCAATTCTACTTTTCTTACATACTAAGCAAAGTTACAAGTACTAGAAATATTAGCTTTTTTCCTTCATGTCATTTTGATAAAAATCTAACTCTATAAGTGGATCGTATTGGGATGCTGAGATGATTAACAAGTTGATCAAGAATGAAGACCTTCAAAGTCAAGATCCTGGTGAGGTCACCATTCAACTTCGTAGTTGTGTTAGATTTTCAATTCAATGTATAATCCATTGAACATTTACACCGACCATTACATGTGTGTATATGGTTAAAATCTATAATTCATTACAAATAATAATGAGATCATAAATTAATCAAATAGTACCTCGAGATGTGATAGTGTAATATATTACAAGACTCGGATTCATAACTTTCTTTTACATAATTTTTTCCAGTGTTAATGTACAACAACATGTAACCATGTAATTTTTTAAGCTTCATGTTTTGCAAGAAAATTAAATTAACATTTAAAAGTTATATTTTCTCCGGTAAAAATTATTGTAGGCCTAAAGGCTATATCGGGGATTATTGAAGAAGCAAAAACACAACGAATATTTTCAAGGACTCAATTATTAGTACCATTGTTACGCAGGCATGTTACCACCTGACCCCTTGCCCTTTAAATTTTTACTTTGTATGCGTAGGTTACTATCTTAGCTAACTTTTATATTTATACTAAAATTGATTACCTTAGTTCATGGTTTTTTTTTTTTTGATTCTAGATAATGTATTTATAATACAACTCAAAAACTCGCAGATAATTAGGAGAAAAAATTATATTTCGGAGTTGTTTGTTTTTCTTGAGTTAATGACTTAATTAACTTAATTTTTGTTCAAAAGTGGTTAAGTTTTTTTTTTAACTTAATAAAATTTTTCAATAATTAAGTGATTAAGTTATAAGTCAGTTTTTTAAAAACTTTTGTTTAATCTAAAACGTCAGAATGATATCGTTAAAAGATGTTATCCAAAACATTACTATTTAATTAATTAAAGTTTGTACTTAAATAAAATTTAATAATTTGTATTATTATCTATAACTTATGATAATAAAGTGATTGGCTATTATTATTTTTAACTTTTAATTTTATTCAAATTAGTATTATTATCTTTATAATTTTTTATGAATATTTTTCATGCAAAAACATCATAAATTATAATAAAATTGATTAACACATACTAATTTAGAATACTAAAGGGTTACACTCAATTGAACATTATTAATCTTATGATAATATATTATCTTATTTATATTTTTTGATATGTATAAATTTGTTTAACATTTATAATTGATAAGGGCACAAATATAAAAATAGAAGTTTTTAGATTATTTAAGTTAAAAAAATAACACAATACTTATTTTTAGTTATTCAAATTCACATTCAACTCTATTTAAAATTCATACAAATTCAGGTATATTTAAATTTTAAATTAAAAACAAACGTCACCTTAACCCACATTTTCAGATGGTCATAAAGACAGGCCGGACCGGGAGCTTTAAGTTGGTGAGCCCTGGACCCGAACGAAAAATTTTAAATTTCTTTTGAGTGTACTGTATGAAAATACTGAATACACCCATATGCAATTTAAAAAAATTTTAAAAAATGGGAAAATTAATAGAATTGTATGAATTGTAAACGAAAGTAACGAAGACCCTTGACCGTAACGAAATCTGAAAAGTCGAAACGCAACGCCAACTCCTTCTCTGTTACCAAGCCAAAGAGAAGCAGCTGCTGTGCTCCGACCGGCCGCAACCCTGTCAGCTGCAGCCGCAAAATTGATAAAGCAAGTCTCCTACATCTATCCATCTTTTTGATGACATTATACTAGACGCCAGGTTTTGCCTTTTTGTTGTGATTTTACTTCTATTTTTCTTTATTTTCTGAGTTGAAACTGTGAATTTCTCTCATGCTTTTAAGAATTGTTTCAGTTTGCGATATGTTTGGGAAGAATAGTTACTGAATTTGAAAGAAGTTTTGATTATAACTGATAATAATGCATGGTTTTGTTGAATTTCCTGTTGTTACAAGCTAACCTATCTCATTGGCTTTATACAAATACTTTTAGTTTTTGATTCATGAAGAGATTTGATCGATTTAATAAGAATGAAGAATTTAATCCATTGGTGTGGGTGCCAGTTTGTTCAGATGGTAAAATAAAAGAAAGGTCTAGGATTGGAACCTCGGTCACATGTGTGGGAAGGAATTAGGTTGCCATTAGGTTGTAACTAAAATTAAAAAAATTAAAAAAAATAATCAATTTTTTTAGTTTTTTATTTCGTCCCAGTTTTATAAATAAAGTTTATCTATAAATAAAGGGTATGGGCATTTGCACTTTAATAGATACTGCCAACACCCTACTACTCTTTACACAATTGCACCTATTAAGTTAATTTTATAAATAAAGTTTTACTTTGCATACTCACATAAATGCCAAAATAACCCTCAATAAACTCTTTTCTTTATTAGTTTAATTTTTCCTTAGGCTGTAGAATTTATTCATCACAAAGGGATGTAATACTTATTTTCATAGTATCTATAACAGAACCAACTGGATCATGTGGATTTGCATACAAAGCCTTAGGATTGCTATTATTTTATTTGTATGCAGTATACAAACATTGGCATTATTCTTCAACAACAGCTTGCTGCAATTCCCATTTTGTTTATCTCTTGTTTTTTAGCACCAGAGCTTGTTACTCATAATTTACTTAAATTTAAATTGTAGATATTTTAGTTACAAAAAAATTTAACAAACAAATAGATTTTTAAAGTAAATTATCGAATGCAAATAGTCCCACCCCTTTTTTTATACATTTAAAAAGGGGGCCTGAAATAAAACTCCGGGCCCAGGCTAGGGCCAATTTGAGTCCATGTATTGTAATCAAGTATGTTCACGTTTCAGCCTTGACTTTAAGTAGAGAACTTTGAATTTGAAGTTTTCTAGGGTTTTCATTCCCAAACAAACACAAATGTATTTATTTGTTTCTTCAGGCTGAACAATTTAAAATTAGAAATGGATGGAGAAGAATTGACAGAGCAGGAGACCGCACTGTATGATCGCCAAATTAGGGTATGGGGGGCTGATGCTCAACGAAGGTACTTTTATTTGTTTTATTACTTTATTTAATAATTGTGGTTATCAGTTATTTATTATTTGGTTATTTGGTTATCAATTATTTATTTTTTCTCGACTTGGTTAAATTTCAGTCTCTAATTTATTTAATTTTTCGATTAGATACTTAAAGTCTCTAACTCAATTAATTTCGTTAATTTACTTGAAATAGATTGAGCAAGTCACATATTTTAGTCTGTGGAATGAAAGGGACTGTTGCAGAGGTACAATTTGATGTGACCTGTAATTTTCTTTGCTATTATTACGTTGTGATTTCAATGAAAACTCTTTTACTACTTAACTAGTAATTTTATGCTCTATTTATGTGTTTATTATTGTAAGTAGTTGTTATTGTGGGTAGTTTTGCAAGAATATTGTCCTGGCTGGAGTTGGTAGTTTGACATTAATGGATGATCGCGTGGTAACCGAAGAAGCATGGTCTGCAAACTTTTTGATCCCACCTGATAAGAATGCGTACGGTGGGAAAACGATTGCTGAGGTTTGTTGTGATTCCCTGAAAGAATTCAACCCAATGGTTCGTGTTTCTATTGAAAAAGGTTTGCCCATTTTGTTGTGTAATTGTTTTTTTTTTTCTTTTGTTTATTGTGACATTGTTAAATATGTATAAATGTGATAGATGAACTTTCAGCTCCTACATTTGCCAAATTTGCATATTATAGTGGAACAAAGTGAGAAGCATTTAGTAAAACCTAAAGTTCTGGTTCTGCAGGTGACTTGTCAATCTTTGGTGGAGAATTCTATGATAAGTTTGACGTAGTTGTTGTCAGTTGCTGCTCCCTAACAACAAAAGTACTCAACATCTCTTCAATTGATGATTGTAGCTAGTAAATAGTGCCCTTTACAATAAGATCTTTTTGACATTATCGATGTCATTGTTTCTTAATATATGTTAATTATGCTTTGTGCTTGTTTTACAGAAATTGATCAATGAGAAGTGTCGAAAGTTATCAAAGCGTGTAGCTTTCTATACAGTTGACTGTAGAGACTCTTGTGGTGAAATTTTTGTTGACTTGCAGAACCACAAGTACTCAAAGGTGAGAATCTCACCTTCTTAATCTTTTGCAGTTTTTCTATTTTCAGGATAATTCATGGCTTGTAGATACTATGATTGTGCCACGTGGTATAATTAAGGTTTGTTGAGCATATATTAGTACTTTTTGGTATTAAGGTGCTGTAGCTTTTAGGTTATAGTTATTGTGGAAAAAAAAGCTGTAACTATGAAATAAAAGTTAATAAAATGTAGTAAATATAATTTTTAAATAATAATTTTGACAAAATTAGTAAAGATATAACAGATTTTTTATCATACGAATGTGTATGATGAAAAATTAAATCAACTTAGTTTCTAAGTTACAGTAATTAGTGTTTATCAAATATTTTAGTGCTATATCTTTTAAGATATAGCTGCCCAACCTCAATCTCAAACAGAATTATTGTTGACAGAAAGACTTGCGCACCATGAAATTATTACTTTTAGTTCCTTTTAGAGCTATATGGTTGCACTTTGAATGCTTAATTGCACCTAAGTTTTTCTAACTCTTGCTTAGCCATTTTCTATACACTATAGATTCAATATGTCAATTAATTAAGTAGTAGAGTGCTAAAATCTAGCACAACCTTTCCTTCAGGCTAAGAAATTTTATTATTGGTAATTTGGTCATGAGTTAAAAGACAAATAAATTGAGCACTGTGAGACAAAATGTTGCCTGATCAGTAACAATTTCACCGGTAAACTTTGGAGTTACAAGTGCAAGTACTTTTCAATGAGTTTGTGGTGAATTGGTTTAAAGCTTGAACTTAGATTGGGCTGCTTAGTTGAACGTCTAAGAGTTCTCATCTGTTACTTTATCGGGCTCTTTTATTTTGAAGCTTCAATTCATACATATTTGGGAATTTAAAGAATGTAAGAACTTTAACTTTTAACTTCTGCTTTTTGTTGGTGGAGGTAGTAACACCATTTATTTACCTCAACTTGTTTCTTGACAGCAAAAACTTGAAGAAACAATTGAATGCCAATTAAAGTATCCAAGCTTTGAGGTATGACTCGGTTTGTCGTGGCTTATTCAATGATGATATATATAGTTTTATAGTTTTCCTTTCTCTTGCTTTTGCTTATTTAGTACCATGCACACCTTCTTTGCCTCATGATTTTGCCGCAACATGATACGAGTGCATGGTCCTTCACTTGTTTCCAATGTTTGCAGTAATAGTAGACGATAATGCCGTTCAAGCAAGACCAACTATATAGTGTATGCATTTTACCTTAAGAGTAAGACTTAAACTAAAAGTTGCATGCATATTGATGTAGATTGGCCAACCAGCATGTATTTGTTGAAAAATTTATTTAAGCTAGGAAAAAAAAATAATTGTTACATAATCGACTTGCTAGTGCAATGTCCTTCCAGAAGAATACTTGAATGCTTTTTGGATTCTTTAAAACATAAAAATCTACTGTACATTTCATTGGCCGTTGATTGATGATTTATAAGTGGTTCATCCTTTGCAGGAAGCAATTTCTGTGCCTTGGAGAGCTCTTCCTAGGAAAGCATCTAAGCTCTACTTTGCTTTGAGAGGTGTGGCAATTTATGCATTTATTATTTTTCACGTAAAGAAGGAAAGAGGAATTTATATGAGTTAGCCTAGAAAGGCCGCATTTTTAACTTTTGAGTGATATAATCTAATAATTGTTTTGTTTGGTACATATAGATTGGTATTTTATGATAAAATTTTGTAAAAACTGTTGTCAATTTTCTTTACAAAAGAATAATGCTTTTTTTTTTTTTTTCCTGGTCTTCTATCCTATACCTGTAGTTCTAGAACAGTTTGAAGAGGCTGAAGGGCGTAGTCCAGGTGAAATTTCGATTATGGATCTTCCAGCAGTTCTGAAGCTGAAAAAAGAACTTTGTGAAGCAAATGTAAGAACTTCAAATGTGTGTTTGTGTGCATTATAGGTTGTTTAGTTATAAAATTGCAGTCATGCTGTACATCTTCTTGTCCTTACTATCTCCATTCCAATGCAGGAGCTCAATGCATCCCATGTAACTGACGCCCTCCTAGAAAGATTGATCACGGGTACAAGAGAATTTCCTCCTGTTTGTGCTGTTGTTGGGGGAATTTTAGGGCAGGTGCATTTCCAACCTCCTCTTTTGTTTGTTATATATATATAAAATCTCTTCTCATTTCCATTTGCTTGTTAATTACTCAAATTTGATTTTAAACTGTTTAGGAGGTTATTAAAGCAATATCATGCAAGGGGGAACCCCTGAAGAACTTTTTCTTCTTTGACGTTATGGATGGGAAAGGCATAGTAGAAGATGTATCGAACCCGAAAAAGGAATCTAAGTAGCTGCTGCTAGGGGAAAGCATTTTGATTATACGAAGTTAATTAATGGGCATCCTGTGAATGTGGCAGATTTGAGAATCTGGTGATGTATTCTAGGATTGGCCGACTAACTTATATAAAACATTCTAGGTTGGTAAGACAGAATTCTCTCTGCACTTCTTCGGCGAGTGCACTGTTTTTGTGGGCATCTCTATTGTTCAAGTGTGTGGTCTAATGAAGTTAATTATTTGTTACTTATTTAACCATTGTTCAAGTGTGTGGTCTAATGAAGTTAATTATTTGTACTTATTTAGCCATATTAAGTTTCCTCCCATTTTTCATGCCATCATCTTTTTCTATGTAGGGCAAGTTTCACTACCCGATTAATGCAACTCTGGCAATCTAAAATCTGTATTTTATTATTATTTAACATACGAATTGGCAATGGTTGAATGTTTGTGTTACAGTTTGTGTGGCACCTTATAAATTTTGTTTTTTAAAGGAGGAGCCAAATTGTGAAAGGTTGAAGCAGCTGTGCCTGTACTACAGTGCTTTAACGATCATGGGTGGTGGGGCAAAAGAAAAAATTAGTATGCCAAATTGGAAGGAAAATTAAACAATCAAAGTCAAAATCAACTTTATATCCATGGTTAAAATTAGGAAACGAGTCACCTTACTAGTTAGTGGATGTGCAAGAAAATGAAAAGATTATCCGCAGTGAAAATCAAATTTCAAATTGGCGATGAATCAACATCGTGGGCAGTTTTTATATGTATCCCGCTATAAGGTCATCCGGTAATTAACATTCAAAATCAAAAGTTAAACCGTAACCCCCCACAGCGATCAAGTCATGATAGAATGCTAAAAAAGAAGAGTTAAAAGAGACCCCACCAACAGCATCACCATGGAAAGATCAAATATAGAAGTAAAGATGGAGCAGCTCTACAAGAACTTGGAAGAAGAATTGGATTGCATAGAAGAATCAGCAGACTCAAGCATGAAGGTTAAAACACTTCCTCTGCTAGTCAACTCTCCAAGAACAATCATGTCTTCACTTCCTGCTTCAGATGGAGTTAAAACATGGAAGGTCAGGACCAATGACTTGGCGGTTATGGAGGTTCTCCAGGAGAGAAGGGCAGCCATTGAGAGCGGTGAGTTAAAGGGAAGGCGACTTTTCGAGGAGTTTGATGAGGGTTTGAATGGATTGAATGACGATCACGATTGTGAAGTGAGGTCAGTGACATCTTATGATTCTGATGATTCAATTTCATCTGCCAGTTGTGCTTCTGATGAACAAGATTTTGTGGGGCAAATGAAGCAAGGAGAAAAGGTGGTGGTGAAACACAAAAGAGGTGTTCGGATTATGGTTATTGTGTTGGTTTGGCTGGCTGTTGCTTTGGTTGTATACGCACTTGGCATTATTATTATCACCTCCATGATGAGGAAAAGATACGGAGATGAATATGAGGTGATTCTAGTCCCTACATGATCTCTCTCTCTCTCTCTCTCTCTTTTAGTTTTACCACCTTCCATAGTTGTAGAAAATTTTGATTTCATAGTTGTGATATCTTGTTCATCCATTAATGTATTGTGATATTGCTAAAGTTTGCCATAAAATCAAAGAGGTTTGTTTGTTTTCAGTTAATCATCATTCTATTTGTGGAAAATATGCAAAACACGATATATGGAACAGGAGCCACACTTCGTTCTTACGGTTTCAAACTCTTTAGCTGCCTATCCAAATAACCATGATTTTTTTTTTTTGGTGACTTCTCTCTAAGCTACCAAAAAGAAACATTCAACACGCACAATGTGGAAAGGCAGCGCCATTTGGCCGTGGCCTACCAAGAGAAAGCCTTAAAGGCTGAAAGAAATTTAACTGAGAATATTTTGGAGTAACAAGAAAGCGCCTCTATTCTTTTTTAATAGCAATCATTCAATCTAACAAAGATTAATACATTTTTTAATTTTCTGGAGAAAAGGTAACGAAGGATACAAATTAGCTAAGTCACGCCATTGCAGTTATGTGATTATATTCTTGTTTAGTATTGAGTTTAGGGTAGCCTAAAAAAATATAATATTAAAGTATTTGATAAAAATTAATTATTATTATTTTGAAGTTAAGCTGACTTGATTTACTATTTGTATGTTGAAAAATTTATAATATTTTTTATTATTTTTATTAAAATTATTGTTTAAAAATTATATTTAAATGAACTATAATTATGTAAACCTATTCTTAATAGATTGACTTCGAAATAGCATATCCAAATTAGAAGAAAGCCCATAGAAGCCATAATTGCGGAATTTACGCCTTCCCATTTTGTATTTGTTCGAATATGTAAATAAATCCCAAATATCGTCCAAGTAATAAATGCCCAAGTTTCTTTTGGATCCCAATTCCAATAAGACCCCCACGACGACCTAAGTGTGTAAAATTTCTTTGAAAATCTTGCATGACTTAGCCATTTATGTTTGCTATACATAGCTGAAGGGCTTTGCTTTGTAAACTTGCGCTATCTGAATCGAGGATTACTCTTAAGAGAAATATTATGATTCTCGCTGCTCTCTTTATTTTATTTGTATACTTCTTAAACTTATCTTAAGTCTATTTTGGTATTGAAATTGGATAGTTATATCTTAAAAATTATAGTATGATTTTGTTTGGAATTAAGATTAGACAGCTATACTTGAAGGGTTTATTTGGTATATTGTATTGTATTATTTTAATACAGATGTATTGTATTATGTTATATTATATTAACACTATATTATAATAATACTATATAATATTTGATATTGCAGTATACTGTATTAATTTTATATTATATTAAAATAATATTATTTAAATTTATTATTAATTATACTAACTTTATTATTAAATAATTAATCTTATATTTATTATTAATATATAAATATAATATCATATAATAATATAATAAAATATAGTATTATAAAATAAAATAATATTATTATATAATTTTTTAATATTTAATAATAAAATAATTATTTAAATAAATATATTTGACTCAACCAAGGCAAAAGCTTTTGCCTCGATTTGCCTGTATTACATAAACCCGAGGTTCCCTCGGTGGTTTGTGTAATGCGCTGTTTAGGCGCATTAATGCACCACAATGAGTCTTTAAATTTCACCAATTATGGTTTTGATATTGAGTTAACGTGAACAATATATTAATATCCCATAATGTAATGTTCTAGACATACTCTATAAGGTATAATATTAAAATATTTAATAAATATTAACTACGTAGCTTATAAGTTAAGTTGATTTGATTTACACTTGTATGATAAAAAAATTATTATATCTTTAATAAGTTTATCAAAATTATTATTTAAAATTGTATTTATTGTATAATAATAATTATTATATTTGATTTTAAATTATTATTTAAAATGATGTTTGATAAAGGTTAGCTACTACGAGTTAGGTCTTATTTGATATTGAGGTGTTATACCTTTAAAAAAAACTGTAACTGTAAAATAAAGTAAATATTATATAGTAAATATAATTTTTAAATAATAATTTTAACAAAATTAATAAATATATAATATTTTTTTATTATACAAGTGTAAAATTAAATCAACCTACTTTCTAAGTTACAGCAGTTAGTGTTTAGTAATTAACACTTTACTAATATAATTTTTAAAATACAACTACCCAACCTCGTTTACCCAATTTCAATTCTAAACAGAACCTTAAAAGCAAAATTAATAGTTATAACTTATATCATGAGAAACATATAATATATTTATTATTTTTGTTAAAATAATTATTTAAAAATTATATTTACTATACATTATTAATTTTTATTTAACAATTACAATTTTTTTCTACAACAAAAACTACAATGTCTCAATACCAAAAATAAACTTAATCTTAATTACCTTAATAGCAGTTAGTAAGGTTAAATAACTACTTCGAGTTCAAAGAATGATGCGAGATAACACATGATGCAAAACTCTTTTCTTTTATTTCTCATCCTATTGGCTTGGCTCATCCCAAATGAGCATCTTCCAAAAGTTCCTGGCAAGTTTACAGGCAGCACAAAGTATATCAAACAAAAGCCTTTTAATTATGCTACTACAAAATTAAATTAGGAAGTTTGTATAGATTTATACTATAAATTCTAATACAATTTAGAAAAAAACAAAAATAAAAAAATGAAAAAAAACATATCAAACGAACAATAAGTATCTGTGATATCTGTGAACCTCAGCTATTTGGAATTATCAATAAGTACATATTTGTGATATTTTTGGAACAATGTTGACAGAAACTTTCTTTTAGTACAATAATATTATACTCGGTATGAATCTTGTCATTATATGATATGTGTCCCATCAACAAGCTGGCATTAACACTTTAGTTATGATTAGAAATAACATATTAACACTTTAATTATGATTAGAAATAACATTGATCACATGCAATGGCAGATTAATTGTGTCAACATTATAAAAGAAATATAGATTAATTAGTTCATACATAGTATAAATATTGATATGAGAATCTAATTACTAGGCAGATGAAGCTCATATTGTCTTATGTCACTTTTTTTTTTTACTCGTTTTGTCATTTTCTAATCATATCAATCTAAATTTATAATAATTGCCGAGATTGCTTGTCTTATCATCTATCTTTACTCTATACATGCATATTATATGATTACTTGAAAAAAATATAATAAAAAAGATAAAAAAAATTTGTGTTTTCATAAATTTAAAAATTTTATTTTATTTTTAAAATTCCCTAAATTCATAAGGATTTTTTTTTAACCCTTATATCCTACTTTTGTTCAAGTATCATTTCCATATATGTATATGCTTTTTTCTTTCATAGATATAGGTTATTGATAGTTTCAAATTTATGCATGCATAGAATAAGACAGATGATAAGACAAGCAATCTCACCAACTATTATAAATTTAGATTATTATGATTAGAAGATGACAAGTTGAGAAAAAAAGCGACATAGGACAGCATGAGCTTTGTGTGTCTAATAATTTAATTCTCATTTCAATATATATAATGTATCAGCTAATTAGTCTATATTTCTTTTAGAATAATGCAGACATGAATCTCCCGTTGCTTGCGATTAACATTGAGGATATTATTTCTAATCACAATTAGATAGATGTCAATGCCAGCTTAATTATAGCACAAATATCATACAAATAATACAATATTAAGATTAATATCGAGTACAAAATAAAATTATATTTTTCTTTAAAAGATAAGAGAGTGGTAAAATCTAAATTGATTTTTTAGTGAGCTACCTTCGCAAGATTCAAATTTTTATGATCCCTTAAGAATAGTCGCTTAGAAGCAACTCGGCGTAGAATGTTATTGTATGCAATGAAAGTTCATGCAATTAATTAAATAGCCATATAACATACAAACACTGTACATATAGACACTCGTTGAAATTAAGGATCAATAGCGACTGCTTTTAAATTACGAAGTAGTACATGCTTTCAGTAGGATCTGTTCAAAGCTGTCAGCGATCTTCCCAATTGGATGTGTATGCAGTCCTTCATAGGTTGTCACCACAATCTCTTCATCTTTAGTATTGCGTTGGACTTGCTTCTTAACATTACACCCTTTATGAGTACATTTGTAATAACTTCTGCAAGAGGTCAGGAAGTTGTACATGAATCAACTCACTTACTAATTATTTAAATCATCTATCTTTCTAGAAACAAAATAACAAAAAATATGCATCTTGTAAATGGAAAATTCTACAGACAATCATCACATAAACAGGGATGAACAGTAAAAAAATCAATTGGAATCCCCCTGCAGATATATTGGTCACGAACACCAACTCATTGGTCCTATGTAATTGTGAAAGCTAGGAATTGGCTAATGATCTGAGTTTCTCTTGGGTAAAATTTACATAAGTAATTTATGATTAATAAAATCGGAACCATAAACCATCACTAACAGACATGTGGTGTAAGTTCTCTGTAATTAATCGAAAACTCAGATAAGGAGAGGAATGACTAATTCATGAAACGAAGGTGCTAACCTGGGGAACTTGCTGTTCTTTACAACTTTTTGGCCATATTTCCTCCATCTATAACCATCATCAAGTATGTCAACCTGGCTTCTTGTTTGAAAAGCATATCTGTGCTTTTTGGTCCCTTTGTTGTCTCCTTTCTTTCCAGATTGTTTCACCTTATCATTCCCAGAGGTTCCACTGGCACCACCTGAATAAAGTTGAAATTCAGATACAGCATGTGTTTGTGCTTGGGGATTAATTCCCATGTTCAATGAGGAATGAGAAGCTGAAAATCTTGACTGTAAATGGGAGTTGTCCATATGGGACTGCTCTACCACCACCATCAAGCAGAAGCACAATAATTAAAAAGAGGTAAAGTAGAAAAAATGAGGAGCACAGTGATGGTTTATAAAGTCTGGCAAAAGGCTGCAATAATATATACCTTGGAAAAAAAGGTGGGCGGCTTAATGGCCAACGTCTAATAACACTTACTACAGAGAAAATGAAGAATTGAAAATTTGAAATATAGTATTGAGACTTGATAGTGACTTTAATTCTTAGGTGGCGCAGCCCTCCCAAACAAGGAATGTTATGTCGTAAACGGCACGTCAAGTAATAATAACAGTGATAAGAAATAAGAATAGTGAGTAAGGAGTATCCGCATAGGCTTAGTTTGAAATTGTAGTAGTTGATTAAATAAAATATTTTTATTTTATAAATATAATAAATTATTGATTAAATAAATAATTTAATATTTAGTAAATTATATTATTATAATTGCTATGAGTATAAAAAATAGTGTATATATATTTGATAAATTTTATTATAAATATATAATAATTAAAATAGACATAAATTTAAATTATTCTTTATTTTTTAGAGTATATTTAATAATGTTTAGACACATTTTTTTTATAAAATACATAAAATTACATAAAAAGAACTCAATTAAATTAAATCTAATGAACTTCATAGTTTGTTACATAAAATATAATAAAAATTTATATTAATATATAATTTAAATAAAATAAAAAAGTAATATACATTACATTCACATTAAACTTGTTGCAATAAATGTCATGATTATAGAAAAAAAATATAAATAGATTGAACGTTAAAAATCATGATTATGAAGTTGATTTTAAAAGTTATGATTAATTTTCATATGAAATTGTTCTTAGTTCAAAAAAATTTACATAATTATATGCAAGTCTTTTTTATTCTTATAATAGAAAATAAAAGTAAAATAAATATTAAAAAGAATATATAGTAGTTGTGGTGGTAATATGATATCTAATGACTTATATATTACGGAGTATAGAAAAATAAGACATGATTATTATTATTATTTTTAATTATGAAGGTTATAATAAGAACTTTAAAAATATGTGGTACCTTATTTAATAAGTTACTTATGAAAAACAACTATCTACTTACTTTTAAAAATTGATATAAAAATAAAAAAAAATTATGAAATAAGAAATTTTTACAAAAATTTACCAAACATTATTTTTGTCACAAATTATGAAATAAGTAACTTATTGAATTTTAATCTCAATCCCAAATAGGGCAGTACATTGGCATCGTCCCTATGGAAATTAAGTAATTTGATTTTATTTTTTAAGTAGGTTTTGGGTCAATTTGATAATATTATAACTTTTAAAATAATTATACTGTAAAAATAATTAATTGTGGAGAGAATCGATTAAATCAATTGTGAAGAGAATCGGTTAAACATTTGGTAGAATTTGTTTGTAAAAGTTCTGTTTTAAAACCAGTCGTTTGTGTTTAGTAAATCTTATTATTAAACTACTGTAAAAATATAAATAAATAAAATAAACATTATGTTGAATAAAATTTATTTGCACATTTATTAATTAACATGTATATATAATATTTTTTATTGTGTGTATATAATAATTGATAACTAAAATTATTTTTTATTTTATTTTTTATCTCTATATAATAATAATATTTTAAGATAAAAATCTATTTCTTAATTAAATGAGAATAATTTTGAATTTTTAAAATATATGTGAGAATATATATGGAATTGTATTAAGTATAAATTTGATTCTTAAAATCAATTTTGAAAAGATATTCCTCTTTTACTTTTCAAAATCTATTATAGGAGGAGTGATTTTATTAAAAGAGATTTTAAAAAAAAAATTTACAAATACTAAAATTAATTTTTAATTTTTTAAAATCACTTTCAAATCTCTCAAAAGTCTGTAAGGGCCCCTAATACGTATTGGTAAAGGATGATCTATATCTTAAATATAGTTTAACTATACATATATATATATATATATATATATATATATATATATATATCTGAAGTTTTTTTATATTTTCTGTCACGTTCGTATTCTTTAAAATGTAAAATTGAATTAGACACTTCTGTCTTATTATAATTTAGTATTAAATAAGACCAGCGCATAGGAGGATCTACATCTTAAATATAATTTAACTATATATATACACATCGAGTCCTTTTCTTTTGTCACGTCCGAATATTTTAAAATGCGAACTTGAACTAGATACTTTTATCTTGTTATAATTTAGTATTAAATAAGACCGACTCATGTTTATCCATACGTCAATTTAAGAGTTCGGTAGCATTTGTTTCTTATTCTAAAATATATGAAATTATGAACATATCATATTTGACTAAATGATATGTTTGTGTATTTTTCTACATTGGAATGAAATATATTTACGCTTTCTTTTTTAAATTATGGGTTGTTTATTATCAAAAAACAAGTACATTGTTTTTTCAAAGAAAAACAAATACATATAAAGCACCTGAATTTCTTCACCTACTTTACATCAAGCGACTTTTATTTCATTGGTACCGAATGTGCCCTTGTCTAATATATCTAGAGTATCGCTCATGCATCTATTAAGTTTTAATTTGATAGCACAATCAATTCATCACATCATAGTTAAGAATGTAATACTATGGTAGCTGTAACACAAGTATAAATATTAGATAAGGATTTTCTACAATTTTTTCCCTTCTAGCCTTTTTTTTTTTTTTCAATGATTGATCAAGTGTGTAATAATTAAGTTAATTTTTTCAATGATTATACACACTTAACAAATCATTGAAAACAAAGAAGGACTAAGAAGAAAAAGAATTAGGAAAAGATCTTAGTCAATAAATATTATAGATCATGCATAATCTTGGAGATATAAATTTTTATACAATCTTTATTTGTATACATGTGTTATGTGGAGTCTTAATTAATTTAACTGCTAAAATTTTTTTGAGGTGATACAAGATATATGAGTTTGAACTATAATCACATTGATGAAGGGGAGATTTATTTTTCATTCATTTTATACTTAAATTAATATGGGTTATATGATTACCACATATCCTATATTATTTATTTTCTTTTTATTCTTTTAAAATAGTGAAGGTGGTGTTGTGACAATGAATAAATGATATTATTAACATTGCAGTATCATTTTTTACAAATAGAAATCGAATAAAATTTATCATTAAATTACAATGAGATGAAATTTCTCGATTTTTTCTAACAATTTTATTTGCAAACTTCATTATTTCTTTCACTTAAGAATAACACGGGCCAGAGCAATCTTTGAAGGAGATTTTCTTTATCTATATATATTTTTTCATTTTATTGGAGATTTGCTTGAATTGATATGGGATGGAACGAGTGCATGTTATTAAAATAAAATAAAATTAATGTAAGAGGAAAGATAAGGGAGAAAGACGAAACCGAGTCAAATGAGTAATTTACAAAACGTATATTTTGTCAAAAAAATCAAAATTTTTTGACACAGAAAGTTTTGGTTAAAAAATTCCCTTCTTTCTTTAATGAGTAATGATATAAACAAAAATCTTTTTATGTCAAATAATACAATATAAAATGATATGACAATGTGACATAATATAAAAGTTAAACAGCTTAAACCAAAAGAATCATTAGCAGAATATAATATCATTGTAAATAAAAATAAAAAGAAGAAGAAGAAGAAGAAGAAGATCATCGGAAAATTGTAATTGGATCAAATCTTGAACATCAGAAAAATACAAAATAAAATTACTAAATTAGACTAGATATTCAAATATGGTGGTGAGCCCGTTAAGAAGAATTTGAAAAAATAAATTTTCCCCAAGGAATGAGGATTCCAAATTTGTAAGGGAATTTACAATGCCTAGTTTAGGGATGACAATGATACTCGCAATCTCGAAAATTCGTTCAAACCCACCCACCCACCCGCTACGGATAATTTTGTGGGTTGCGGGCGGGTTTGGTATTATAAATTGAAACTCGCACTCGGTTGCAGGTGAGTTTGATATTAGCTAAAAATTCTATGGATAACCGCATGGATATATGCCAAACCCATAATATTTTTTCAAAGACGCACCAAAACTACTAAGTTAACCCCAAGTTATTCCACTAAAAACCTAAAGTTGCACTCTAGTAACCCATGTTGTTAAATAAAAGTCCAATTAATTAAAAATCCTTTTAATTAATTTTAGCTTTGGTCTTAGACCAATAATAACCACTTAATTGACCCTCTATTTGATGCTCGTAATTAAAGCTAGGCTAATGATAAATGTTGTGCCTCTGTAATTACATGTTTACCCTTGAGTCACTATTTGTTCAAATAGTCACTTTCAATATATTTATATTTATAAATAAATTTACAAATAAATATTATTATTTAATAAATAATTTATTTAATAAATTGCGACCGCAGATTTAAATAATCAAGTACCACAAACAACTTAGATAAACATCATAAGTATAGATTTCATCTTGTAAGTATATGTTCCCACGATCCATGAAATTATATCTCCAAGTTATCGAAGTTTTGACTATTTATATGGATCTCACTCCGTGATAACTCAAAAGACATAATACATGAATGCAAGTTCGTTATCCATTGAAGATTAAGGTTGATTAAGCTTATTAAAGCTTATACAAATTATGATCAATGGCATTTGTTAAACTAGATCATAATTCATTATAGTCCAGTTCAATATGCATATCACTTATATATATTAACTATTCTACTCGAAGTCTCCACTTCATTGATCAAGATAAAATCACTCATAATAGAAGTAGAAAAGTTGAAACCTTACGTAATGAAATGACCACTTCATTAATAGCTGTGAATAATAGTTTATTTATAAAGAACTTGTAATTTATATCTTTCGATATTGACATCATATGCCCAATACATAAATCGCATACTTTATAAATAAGAGCTAATAATGTGTGCTCAAATAAATCATGAATAAATAAATTTTATGAAAATATGAAATTGTTATTAATCGCATGCTTTTAGGGCACAAAATGACAATAAGTCTAATAGAGACTACCTTTTGGGATTATCATAACGGCATCTACATACATGTGAGAATTACTAATTAAAATCAATAGATAATTAGCAAACATTATACTATTAGTAATTCATTCCTCTTGTTTTAATAGCAGTGATAGAAAAAGTAACCTGAAGTTGCACTTAAGGGGCTTGACAAGCTGAGTGAGGGCATCATAATTAGGAATGTTGAGCTAGAGACCATGAGAGATAGTAGTAGGCACTCATTCTCTTAAAGTAAATGGGTATCCTCTAACAAAATAGGCTCCATCTCTGTAAGGATCATAGAGTGTATTGAAGAAGAATGATGTTGATGGTGTCAACAAATTCTGTATGTGCTGTGCCATTAGATTTATCTTTTTCTTGCTTTGATCCTTAGCCACCTTCAGTTCATACCATTCAGCAAGGTCAAAATAAATAAATTGTTTTGGTCAGATTTTAGTTTAGCCCAAAATACTATGAGAGCTTCTTTGTAGAGGGTGATTTTCTAGTGAAGATAGAGGATGAGATAATAAATAACAGCTTATTAGGGGAAGCTATGTTAGGGAAGAACTTGAAATCACAAGAAGCGACCATTAGCGGAAGGGGTGGGCGTTTCGATTTTCGGTTCAGTTTTTACGATTTTCAGTTCAAGTTGCAACTCATTCAGGTTTGAGAATTCAACCCAAACAAGTTGAAAATTTATTTCAGTTTGGTTTGTTTTTTGTTCAAATTCAGTTTGGTTAGGTTCATATTACAGTTTAGATTTGGGTTGTAATTTCAGGTACAATTACGGTTTGAGTTACAATTTCGGATTGGTTTATAGAAAAATTCTTATTACAAATATAAAATAAAAAAGGTTTAATGAATATAAACACAACAATCTATTTAAAAGTTTTACATGTACAGCACGAAATGTTCATAGTTTTACATAAAAATCCAAGCTAATTTCTGACATCTTTTTCTTTTGAGTATGATTTTCATTTTTCAACTTCTAAAAACGAAACCTATTTCCTTCATTTTTGTTTTAAACCTAATAAATAAAACAAATGTGTACTAAGAACTAAGATTTTCAGGATTTAAAGAATGATACAGAGCCTTTACTCATCAAATCTTTGAAAATCAGTGGGTAATTGCTCTGGCCACTCAATATCGTTCAAAACTTGTGAAATTGAATAGAAAATAATCGTAAGAATAAATTCATATTACAAATCACAGTCATCAATGCACCATAACAACAACAATAGATTTAAAAAATTTAAAAATTTAGAATTAAAATAAATTGAATCTGTAAAGAGCTGAGGTTACCATCAAGTGAAGAGCTTATGGCCAATGAGTCAAATAATAGTTGCCACAATCGGAAAGCATTATGGTGGGAGTTATGACATCGACGAAGATTGTTATTGCTACCGTGGCGCGAGAGTGACAGTTGACTTGACAAGGTGAAGGCGCATGACGATAGGAGGATGAGAGATGACGGCTGAGAGAGACGACGAGTGGCATCGTGGTGACATACGCCAGCTAACGGCTAAGGCTGACTTGCTGGCGGGTGGTGGTGGTGGTTGAGAGAGATGAGTTAGGTTTAAGTTTTTTCAATTTTAGAGATTATGATTTTTAAAGGATAACGTTTTATTTTTTTTTTTTTGTTTTCTTTTTTTTTTTAACATAATTCGATTAGGTTTCCTATTTGGTTCAATTTTAAACCCAATCAATTTCTTACTTTAAACCCATTTAGTTTTTAGAGTCAAATAGAACCGAACTAATAAATTAAATAAATTTTGGGTTTGGTTCGGTTCGATTTGACCACAACTGAACGCCCACCTTTAGTTAGAGATGGCATCGGCGGTGACTGACATGGTGATGGTCAAGTTAGTAAGGGGTAAAAGATGGTGAAAGATTTTAAGAGAAACTAGAATAAAAGAAAAATTGAATGTTTTTGGGTGAATGAGTGAACTTACCCTTATTATGTGACTAACCTGACTTTTTAAGGTGGAATGACTTTGAAAGCATCTTTGTGTCTTTTTAAGATGTGGCAAGCTACTATTAGTTTTCCCTTCTTCAGATAAGATTTTTAGGTAATTTAACTATTTTGGTGTAGATTTTTAAACTTGTTTGTACTGAACAATTGTCAATTTGAGGACAGCTTGTATTGATAGTGTGCCTTTGACTATGATTGGCCTACTTTAAATGAGTCAATTGGATTGAGGAGCATTTAATTTCAATGGAGAGTGTGCAGGTAGCTTTGTTTATTGTCCCCCTTTCTTGATTTTGACTTAGGTAGCTCGTGAGGAGATATTTTGAAGACAGTCCAGGTAGGGATCGTATAATAATTGTGTGGTCCAGTGACGCTAACGTAGTTGTCACTGTTCTTTGGTCCTGTATAGATATGTGGCACCTTAGATATTTTGTAGGAGGCAACTTCTTATCACTCTTAAGTAATTAAGATATGTGAGGTTAGTTTTTTGAGATCTTCCCATTTCATCTTCCATTCTCAACTTCTCCTTCATTCTTTGTTATAATCCCGAATCATATTTCTTATGTGTCATGCTCTTAATACCTTTGGCCTATATTTTACCACCAACAAGGTCCCTTTAGCTTTCTTTAGCCAAGAATGAGGTGAAGGAGACTAAATTTCTACTGAAGGGATCATGACATATGGGAAGATCTTCTTCGGGGCCAGTCTTGATGAAGATTATCTTGAGATCTCTTGGCAAATCCCCATGTTTGTGTTATAGAAAGAAAGACTCATTGCCTTCTTGATTATTTGTCTAAAGGCTTTGTCTATTTTCCTTCACGTAAATCCCTGATTATTAGGAGCATCTGGGCAAAGATAGTGTTGGCAATTAGGTCTGTAGACAATTGAGATTGTGGAGGATCCTAAAGTGGAAGATGTTGTGGGCATTCTTCTTCTGATTTATTTGTAGATTTTGTTCAAAGGGCCATTTCCTTGGGGGATTGTTTATTATAGGCTTTGGGGGTTATTCTTCGTCTTTGGAGATCGACTGCAGTTAGTTTCATCTCCAATGATTTGGGGAACATCCCTTGTTGTTTCGAGGCTGTCCATTTTATTTTGGAGAACTTCTTTTGTCCTGAGTTATTGTTCATTTATTACTTCTCGTGCAACTTTCAGTAACCTTCTAACCCCTTTCTCATTTGTACGTCAGGCAACTCTTCTGAATGGAAGATATAAAAAATAGAGGAATGGTCTCTTTAAGCTGGCCAGAAGAGAGTATTGAGCTCTACAAAGAGGGCCATAAGTTTGGCTCGGCAATCTTCCCTAAGAAGCATAGAAGATAAAGCCACGTGGGGTTTTCAGGAAGTTGATTGTCAGTTAGTCCTGGCTATGTGCTTTCAACAATGCTTTTGACATGCTGATATCTTATGCGAGCTCCCTCATCTGAAGTTGAGGCACACGACTCGGAGCAGTGGGCTCAACGCATGGTACTGAATTATCTCTATGTTATCAGGATGGAACGTCCTGAAGTAGTAATAAAGAAATGCCTTTCACATTTTTGTTATACCTAATAAATGTGAAATCTAGGGAGAATCTTTGAATCATTCGAGAAGGAAGGGAAATTCCCTTAGACTCTAAAGGGGATGGTTTCAAAGGTGCCGTCCTCGCGGAAGAATTTGTTACAGGCAAGAATGCTTGTGATGAGAAGCATAAGATAGTAGAGGTAGTTTGTTAGGAGTAGGTCTCGGGTGGCAACTTTTGAATAAAGAGGGGCTGATTTCACATTTTATCATTACACCCGGGGGGTCTACCATATGTGCTATACTCGGAGATGGTTGTGCCCAGACGTATCTATGCCCGGACGTGATAGCGCCCGGAGGTAGCGAATCGAGGTAACTTCGCCTGGACGCATTTGTTCCTGGAGACTTCTTCATTCAAATACAATTGCACTAAGAGGTGGTGAATCGTGGTGACTTTGCTTGGAAGCAGTTATGCCTGAAGGCAATAAATCGAAGTGACTTCACCAGGAGCGGTTGTACCTGAGGCGCTTCGCAGCGGCCGAAGGTGGAGAACCGACGAGACTTTGCTTGAAGGAATCTGCATCCAAGGGCAGTTGTGCCTAAAGGCAGTTTGCCTAAACCTGGTCGCTGTCAGATGTGGCTAATTGAGGTGACTTCACTCAAATACGGCCGCGTCTAGAGGCGGCGAGTTGAGGTGAATTCGCCCAGAGGCAGTTGTGTCTAGAGGCGATGAGCCGAAGTGGCATTGCTTAGAGGCAGCTTTGCCTGAATGTAGTTGCGGCTGGAGGAGGCGAACCGAAGTGAATTTGCCAAAATACTGTCGCAGTCGGAGGCGACGAACCGAGTGACTTTACCCTTAGGTGGTTGTGCCCGAAGGTAGCTTTTTAACTGTTATAAGAGGCATCCCTCTCATAGATACTTAGATAGGATTCCTGTCACTTTTATGGAGATCGTAGGTAGAAATAAAAAAAATGCCTGGCTTGAATTTTGGCTCGACTGACTTGGTCTAAATTTTGAGGCTACATACTAAATTTAAATGTCAAAATTCGAGCATGAATTTAGAAATCAAAGCCTAATTAAATTCGAATTAGGGCTCAGACTTTATATATATGCCTCAACCTGGCCTACTCGAATGTGAAAACAAGTTAAAAAAGAAAAAACAAATTTCACACCGCAGTCACACGTTCACACATTCACACACATAACATACTCACACAATCATGAACACATTTCGCAATCTTTTCTAAAACACAGCCGTAATTCCTAAAGCAATGCGTAGAGAATATGTAAAAGCCGATAGCGACCAGCTCACCACTAATTCTCACTGCGCATAGCCGTTGGCGGCACGAACTCAAACCACACTGCTACAACACAGCCTACCAAATAACCACTTAAATCGACCAATGAGTCATGAACTCGGCCACACTACTGCCTGCACAAACTCAAGCTACGAAAGCCTTCAATCATTGTATATTTGCCATTCATATGCATAATCATGTCTTTGATTTTTTTTTTTTTTGAGCATATGTCATGAATTAGTAATTTTTTTATTTTAATTAATTTAGTTTCTTCCGTTTAAAAATCCTTTCAAAACTTGCTAATTCATATGCTTCTCATGCAAATATGAAAATATACTTTTGTTATTTTTGATTGTTGGAGCCACATTTTTGGGTAGTTGTTTCTTGGAATCAAATACACAATTATTTTTTTAATTTCTAGGCAATCAAATTAAAAATTATGTTGATCAATGTAAATTCAACGGTTAACTCAGTTTCGTAGCTTATTTATTTTTATAAATGTGAATTTAATTTTTTTTTAATGTTGGGTTGAGATTTATCTTTTGTTAAATTGATTAACTCTTTGTTGAAATTATTTTGTTTATGTTTAGTAATTTATATAATTTATGGTTCAGACTTGAGATGTTGAGTCGAGTAATTTTTATATTTATATTATTTTAAATAAATTTTATTGTTTTTAAATTTTAATATATTAAGAAGTTAAATTTAAATTATTTAAAAATTAAAAAAATTAGTCGGAATCAGATAAGACTGCGCCAAACCGTGAATTTGAAAAGATCAGGCCTCATGTCATACTTACACATATGGTTGTGATATTGGGCCGAGCTCGGGCTTTTGCCCGTCAAATTGCCATGCCAAATCGTAGGGTCCTATGAACATTATGTAAGAGGTTCCATCATATGTCATATGTGGGCCTTTATTGTAGCGCCATCAGAGATTGCAAGGGCTTATAAACAATGTTCTTTTTGTGGCGCCATTAGAGATTGCGAGGGCTTATAGACAGTGCGGCATCAGTATATTAGACTCTTAATTTGAGATATATATATATATATATATATATATATATATATATATATACACACACATACACACTAAATATCACTTCATTGTTAAATTAAAAGGCAGCACTTATGCCATATCAAGATAGTTAGAGCATTAGTAGTATTCAAATAAAGCAGAGGCCAGTTGGAGTAGCATGAGGCTCTCCCTAGGTTACCACCACCATACAATACATATGTTGACAACGTAGTAAAAATAAAAAATTAAAAAAAAAGACTACAGCAGTAATTAATTAGAGATACCGGCTCCTTTTGAGATTAGTTGAAGAGAAGGTCTCTGGTTGCTTATAAAACTACATGAGCATGGCATTATTCCACAGTTACTTAACTTTGCTTCCCTAAAGGTACAGTAGTGCATATACCTCGAATTTAAGCGCTCGTTTAACTTTATAAGGTTCCTCTTAGTTGCACCAAGGGTACTGTCCTTGGGATCCTCGGTGTTCTTAGTGACCTGTCGGAGTACAAGATCTCTTTCAATGAAGGCATCAATTGTTCTTCTTATTTTCAGAATGGTGATGAGGGCCTTATTGTTTGAAGTTTCAAAGTCAAACCTTAGGGAGTCAAGTATGAACCCTGGATCACAATCTCTAATATAGAAACTCTATTGACATACATTGTCCTTGCAGACATCCTTTAAAGTTCGTCTCGATAAAGATCTCCCATCATCCCCATGCCATCCCCCCCAAGTCATCGGTGAATTCAGTAATGAAATTAGTAATGGCTTGTGGTTTGATTGAGGGACAAGGTTTGTAGACGATATCAGGCTTGCATAATTTGAAGGATTATTTAATCAACCTCCATAATTTGTTAAAGTATAGCAGCACTTCTTGCAGCATCGCCCAGGGGTTCATAGTAAGCTTGTAAGAAGATGCCTTAGGGTCGAACCCTAGCATATCTGTGTGAGACTATGCAAAGGTATTCTTGTATTTTTGTAGGCTAACTAAAATTTCTGTGTTCAGTTCAATCATATTGGTGCTGATTTTGATCGTGCATAAAAGGGTCTTCCACACAAACTTACACACAGATTATGAGCTCTATCAATTTCCCCTAGAGACATATTTGGAGAGTCGTGAGTCAAGTATGGAGTCCATTACTTATTGTATCGAGGTGACAGCTACTTCCAGTGTTGAGATTGCCTTATGTGAGTGAGGGGTGTTCAAGATAAATGGGGGAAGGATTTCTGTAGATTTAGTGACAATCTCGATAGTTGAGGGGGGGCTCACAGTAGGTGAAGGTACGAGTTCAGTGCATGTGGGGAGGTTCTTTATATGTTGAGTAATAATGTTAACAGGTGGAGGGAAATTCATTATAGGTTAAGGGATAGTGTCAAAAGGTTCGGGGAGCCTTTTTGTAGGTTGAGGAATATTGTCAGCAGGTACTGGGAGGTTCTCCATAGGTGGATTTAAAGAAAATGAGTGCCCCTGATACCTTACTCTAATGAGGTTGTCCTTTGGTCAGAATTCTTAGATATCTGGGAATTTGCTAGTGTTGGCGATTGTCAGATTCTGTTTATATTGCAAAGGCGATATGGATTGTCCCTATTGCTGGATTAGAGTAGCACCTCCGAGTTTTTTATATAGCCTCTGATGATGACGATCCATGTTGGTGTGCGGATCTTTATAGCCAAATAATACATAGAGATGGTTGGCTGGGATGCAGTCATGTATGGGTGGCTGATGATGTATTTGTATGCGCTTTTCTTGTAGACAATAAAAAACTCAATAAGATGAACAATGTGTGATAATCATTAGTGACAGTAACTGGCAATAATACAATCCCCTTAGACATGACCATCTCGTTCGTAAATCCCACCAGTAGGGACTCCCATGGGCGCATATTTATTAACTTGATGTCCCTACGTTACAAAGCATCAACGAAGATGATGATTGTTTGGGAGCTGGTGACTTAGCTGCTTAACTTTCATGGAAAAAAGTGCATTGAGTATGTTTCTGCCGTTGCGCCTTCTTATCTTTTCTAATTTTGTTTGAACATCAATTAAAAATTTTAGTAGTTGGCCGTTGTTAACGTGTGTTTGGATCTCGTCTCTGAGAGCATAGCATTCTACAGTGGTGTGACCGATATTTTTATAAAATTCACGATGCTAGTCAGTTTATTTCGGTGGTACGTTCTTCTTCAATGGTGGGGGCTCTCGGAGCAACCTCTTGTGTCTCTTTTGATCAAGGGTTTGCTCTTATGTGATGTTTATCTCATTGTAGCGTAGGAAGCACAACATTGGGTGGGACTTATTTTGGGGGCAATATATGGGTTGAGGATGATCCCCCAGTATAGGTTAGCACTATCCCCTTAGTGGGATAAAGTTGTGATGCTGCCCATTTCACGAGAAGGTGGGAGGGGGAACACCGATAGGTTCTCGCTTTTTAGGACGGTCTGCTTCGTGTGGTTGGGTCATCTCGTGCTTTTTAATGGTGCAGTGCTCTTCAAGGTCTACTAGCTTGAGGGCTCGGTGGTGTGCAGCGGTATATATTTTAAGCTTATTGTACTTGAACTTCTTGTAGACCTTTTCATCTTTGAGATTTTTATAGAAGAGCTTGAGAGTCCTTCCCTCGCTATATAGACTGGCATGTAAGACCTTCTCGTTAACATAACTTTTTAATGAATTGCCCTGTTGCTGTACGATTCAGAAGAGGTTTGAGAACCCTGCTGTTCCTTTCTCGAGTATTAAAGTATGGTGAGAAAATCCTGCTGTAGTTGCTGCCATGATGAGACGCTTTTAGGGGAAGGCTCTTGAAACATACCTTGGCAGTACTTTGCATGGTGTGGGGAAAGAGTGGGTAAATGACGTTGTTAGTGATGCCCTTGATGGCCATCTGGCCCTCGTAGTTTTCTAAGTGTTCAGTGGGGTTGTTGCTACCTTACTTCAGGCATAGTGAAGTCTTTGGGGAGGCTAGTAGCTATTTGCTTCATGAGTGGAGAGATACAAGGGAAATGTCTTCTGGTCGGTCACTTTTACTTTCACATCCTATCCACCTTGTCACGGAGATGGTGTAGTTCGATTAGGATGTCTTGAGTAAATAAACGATTTTTAGCCAACTCTTCTTCCTCTCGTTGGTGCTTGTCATTCAACTTGTCACAGAGATCAGCAAAGACAGGCTGGGGATGTGGCTTCGACTTTCCTTCGCTGTTGTAGTTTTAAGGATGACAAATATATCTGTATCCGGCTTGCATTTGTAAAGATTTGCATGATCCGGATTCGGATATAGAAAATGAAAATCCATGCAAATCCACATCCGGATGCAAATTCAAGTGAATCCGGAAAGTTAGATATCAGGATTCGTTTAGTTATTTAAAAAAAAAAAAAAACTAAAACCTTTAAAAATCCAAGCTTATCTTATATCTAATTGGAAAAAAGTAAGAAAACAAAAAACCTCTCTTTCCTTGCATGCACTATTCAGCCTAGCACCACCACAAAATCTCAAAAACAAACTCTCTTAACTCTCGCAAATACAAAGATGCCAAAATCTTATTCTCTTAGGACACAAACATTAAAATGCTAAAATTCCTAACATTGCCGTCATACTCTAATTGCATTCATTCTTTCCACATGTCATTGTTAATGCTGCCGACGCCATCTTCACTGCTTCCGTCATACTATTACACCTACACCCCATTGGCTTGTCTCTCACTTGCATCACTGTTAGATCGCATGCCATCGGTAGTAGATCGCACAGCATCGCCATCACTACTTGCTACATTTTTTTGTTAATTTGATTTTTGATTTTAGTATTGGTGATGATGTTGCTTGAGGATTTAGGTAATTTATTTATTGCGGCTTTATTTTTAACTGGATTAATAGAATAATTGGTTGAATTCTAGTTATTTGTTCCCTCAATTTGATTAGACTTTGTGTTTGTGTTGATTGTTTTTAGAATTAATGAGCAAAATGTCAATATACGTTGTGTTAGATTTTCTGGAATTTAGATGTGATTAGCAATATATGGATTCGGACATTTGAGATAACCGGCTGAAATCTATGCGGATGTCTCGAGGGCATCTTTGTGTCTTTTTGGGACATGTAGCAAACCGCTATTAGTAACTTCCCTCATAAGTAGAGTTTTTAAGTAATTTAACTTTTTGATGGAGACTCTTGAGCTTGCTTGGGTTGTACAACTGTTAATTTAGGGATAGTCTATGCTGGCAGTGTGTCTTTGACTATGATTACCAATTTTGAATGAGCCAACTGGGTTGAGGAGCATCTGATTTCAATAGAGAGGGTACATGTAGTTGTAGTTGCGGTCCCTTTTTCATGATTCTGGCTTAGGAGGCTATTAAGGAGATATTTTGGGGACAGTCTAGGTGGGGACTGTGTGATAACTACGTGGCCTAGTGGAGTTGGCTTAGTTGTCATTGTTTTGTAGTCCCCGTATAGATATGTGGCCACTTAGATATTTGTTAAGAGGCAACTTCTTGTCATTCATGGGTAATTCAGGTGGGTGAGGTTAATTCTTTGAGATTTTCCTATTTCATCCCCTTTTCTGAATTTCTCTTTCATACTTTGTCACAGTCCCAAATCACTTTCCTGATATACCATCCCTTAATACCTCTGACCTATATTTTACCACTAACATAATAAAAGATAATGAAAATGAAAAAGGACAGCAACACTTACATGGTTTGATGTGATAGTTACGGGGATCTCATTATTTTTTCAAAATGGTCATATAGTAGCTTTCTGAGATTTTTTTATTGGACAAATTAGATTATGTGTAATAGTTTCTAAATGCAAAAGTAGTTAGTTATGTTTCCCAAAGAAGTTTGTGTGAACATTAATTATCGAAAATAAAGGGTCATCGTAATTATTTTATCAAATCACATGTGTTACCATCTTTTTTGCTTGCAAAAAAAAAATCACAAAAACAGCATAAACTTATGAAGCAGTTATTATTAATGGTGAAAATATTCTTCTTTTTGAAAATTAAGAAGGCAAAGCAGCGACAAGCAAATCTATATAGGAAATGTAGCTAGCCCTATGTCCAAGAATCCGATGAATATCATTCCCGTTATAAAACTCATAGTTAAAACCATTTGGGACTTGGATCATATTGGTTGGATCCCCATCTTGGATAATAATGAGATGGTAAGGCTCCAAGAATGGCCTCTACATCTCCAAGAAATCCAAGCTCCTAATGGTAGGGGATCACAATGTCTAGATCATCTTTTAACAGTAGTGATTGAGCCATGGCGCTAATATAATAGAAATATAAATAAGAGATTAAAGGGCAAAAGATGAGTGTACATGGGTGAAAATTGTTTTGCATTTAGAATTTAATTTATAAAGGTTCAAAATGAGTGTTAGGTTATGTTGATACTAATTTCCGGACAACTCGAGAACTAAATAATGGCACGATATAAAAGACAAGACACATAATTTATGTGGTTCAGCATTTGTCCTACGTCCAAAAAGAGTAATTTTCACTGTTGAATAAGAATTACAATAAATTTTGTTCATTTAGTTATTTGTTCATGCCTCTTTATGAATTATGATTTCTATTTATAATACAATTTTAGGTACTGAAGTCCTTGATAACTCTTTGTTCTCATTATCTTTATAATTTAATTTAGAGTTTTATCTTAATTTAGTATTTTATCTGATATCAATATTTATCTCCTTTTTAGATTGAGTTTTATCTGGTATCAATGGATTTGTGCTAGGTTACCCGAACTTGTCCAACACTAATCTAAATTGTTGACCAAACTTTAATCTAAATTATTTTATTTTTTTTGTTTTAAAGGGTAATTTTGATATAACTTTGAATTAAAAAATTAGATGTTTTTATATATTTTGAGATGAATTAATTGAAACAACAAGTTGTCAAAGTGACCTTTCTTGCGGAAATTAATTTGTTCTAAAATATAAATGGTTGTGTTTATGTGATTTTTGTGAATATTGATCGGCCTAAAGGGAAGTGCATATTTGATAGAGTTCTGTGTGCACATATAGTAATAAACATGCGATAATTATTCGATTTTACATATGAACAATAAATCGACCTAAAAGAAGATTTATTATTTGACATATTCTTATTATTATATTTGATTACTACACTAAGATATCATTTACAAGTTAATATTTTGTTGAAAGATAAAATATTAATGGAGTGTTCGATATCTTGAGATGGGTTTACCTTTATTTGAATTTTTTTTAGAGACTTATAAGAGATTATTTTGTTTGTTTGTTATTCTTTGATTTAGTTGTGACTTATGCTAATATTACTACAAACACAAATTCTATTTCTATTTTAAATGGCTCTAATTTCAAGATATGGTGAGAGAACCTCTTAATAGTTCTTGCAGTCATAGAACTCAACCTTGCGTTAAGGGTTAATCATCCCATACCTCTTGCAGATGCGAGTACTTCTAATGATAAGAATGATTTGGAAATATAGGAGAAATCAAATCACATGTGTTTGATGAATATAAAGAAAGTCATTCCGAAAGCATTAATAGCTCTATGTCTGAAAATATGACTACAACTAAAGAGTTCTTTGTAGAAATTAAAACAAGGTTTGTCAAGAATGAAAAGGCATAAATAGGTGCTCTTAACAAATCTAATTTTATTAGTAAAATGTGGAAGAAATATAAAGAAGTTGTGGGTTTAGTAACTTAATGGAAACTACAAAAGAAACCGGATGATTCGAAAAACACTAGTTGTTTCTTTATTAAGTTGAAGGGTATAGTTTGGTATGTTTTGAGATTAATTTAACTTTAGTACCTAAACACACATGGTGGATAGATTTAGGTGTAATTACTCACATCAATATATCTATGTAGGGTTGTCTGAATTGCTAAAAGCCTATTGATGGTGAAAGATATACTATGTGGGTGACGGCAAAACAATTCAAGTTAAAGCAATTAGAAAATTTAGATTAATATTGAAAAGTGAATTTTATTTAAATCTTAATGAAATATTTATTATTCTGTCTTTTAGACGAAATTTGATTTTTATTTCTACTTTGGACAAATTTGGTTATTCTTGTTTATTTAAAAATAGAAAATTAAGTTTGTTTTATTATTTAAAATTGGTTGGTTCTGATTCTTATTTCTTCATTTAATGAATCCGTTCAATTAAGTACATGAGGTATAAAGAGAAAATTGACCAATAAAAATTCGGCTATGTTATGGAAGAAGAGATTATGTCATATCTTTAGACAAAGAGTAAAGAGACTTGTGTCAGATAAAATTCTCAACCACTTAAGTGTTACAGATTTTGATGTTTGTGTTAACTGTATAATAAGAAAATAAACTAATAAAAGGAGATTTAAAGACAACAGAACTTTAGATGTTTTAAAATTCACACATACAGATATTTGTGGACCATTTCTTACGGCTACTTGAAATAGTCAACGGTTATTTATAACATTCATAAACAATTTTCTAGATATAGCTATATATATTTATTTAATAAATGTTACAGTCCTTGGATATGCTCAAAAATTCTAAGGCTAAAGCTGAGAATCAACTCAGCAGAAGAATTAAAAGCATCGTCCTACAGTTTGATCATGGTGATGCGTACTATAGTAGATATGCTGGTTCAGGTGAACAACATCGAAAAAGAATGAGGTATCGTTCTACAGTACACTATGCCAAGTTCACCTACTATGAATGGTATTGCTGAATGACGAAACATGAAGCTTAAGAATATAGTGAGGAGCATGATTTTCATTCTTCTTAACAAGAATAAATCTGGATAGAAACACTTAAGAATGCCGCATATATCCTTAAAAGGGTCCCCATTAAAGTGACTGCCAAACCCTTTACGAACTTTAGACAGGTAAGAAGTCTTATCTAAAGCACTTGCATGTTTGGCGTTGTTCAGCTGAGGCAAGGCCTTATAGGCCTAATGAAAAAAAAAAAAGGTTAGACACCCAGGCGGTGAGTTATTATGTTATTGCATACTTTGAAAGATTTAGGGGGTACAAGTTTTATGATCCTAGAACTAAGTTGATCTTTAAGTCAAGAAATACGTCGTTCTTTGAGGATGTCTAGTTTATGGAGGTAAATACAGCTAGATACATTGTTTTTGAAGATGAATATATTAATATTCCCACAAGTGCCCCCAAGGGCGTGGTCAGGTTGGTCACCATGCTCGCCGTAGAGCCGTGACGGCCCGGGTTCGATTCTTGGGGGTGGGAAGGGGGGTTAAAAAACCTTGTATTTGGGCTTACCCGCCCCCCTTCCCTTTAAAAAAAATATATTCCCACAAGTGTTATAGGTATTGACCAGAGTTTCACTCATGGCTTTGATCAAGACAACATTAGAAAAACCCTAATACGAGAAATTATTCCCAAAAAATAAACTCTACCACCTCAAGAACATATACCATTCAAGAAATCCACTAGAGAAATGAGAAACGAAGTGCCAAATGATTATATTGTGTTTCTCTAAGAACATAAGGTGAACATTTGAGTAATAGAAGATGTTCTAATCAATTTCAGTCAAGCCTTGGAAAGTTCTAACTTTCAGAAATGGATTAATGTTATTAATGAGGAAATAAAGTCTATTGTTTGCAAATGAATATTTAAGGCCAAAAAGGATTTGAAAGGCGATGTGGAAGGTACAAGGCGCATCTTGTCGTAAAAGGCTTTACATATAAATAAGGTATTGACTATAAAGAGACTTTCTCTCCAGTATTTTTAAAATACTATTTTAGGATTATAATGGCATTGATGGTGCATTTTAATTTTAAGCTACATCAAATGGATATGAAGACAACGTTTATCAGTGATGCAGCCAGAAAACTTTGTGTTAGGAGATCCAAAAAATATGGTTTGCAAACTTAAAAAATCTATTTATGAGCTCAGGCAAGCATCTTGATATAGTATTTCAAGTTTCATTAAGTGATCATCTCATTCAATTTTTAGATATATATAATCTATGATTGCATATATCATAAGTTTTGTGGGAGTAAGTATATTTTTCTGCTTTAATATGTTAATGACATTTTGTTTGCCAGCAATAATATAGATTTATTGCATGAAATCAAGAGATTTCTAGATAAAAGATCTCGGTGACGGCTCTTTTATATTGGGCAAAATACATTGGGATAACTCCCGTAGGTATTCTTGAATTATCATAAAAGAGCTATATAAAAAAGGTTCTCAAGAAATATGACATGCAAGATTGTAAACCTGGTGATATCTTTGTAGCTAAGATAGATAAGTTTAATCTCAATCAATACCCTAAGAATAATTTTGAGGACAATTCCTTATGCGTTAGTAGTAGGAAGTTTGATGTATTTAATTTTTATGCTACCAGATATTGCATACGTTATTGGGATGTGGGTAGATACTTAAGTAATTTAAGAGTAGAGCATTAGAAAACAACCAAACAGGTCTTATGGTGTTTAAAAAAAATATAAGACTAGATGCTCACGTATTAGAGCTCATTGGGTATACTGACTCCGATTTTGCTGGACGCCAACATAGTATGAACTCCATTACGAGGTATATCTATATGCTAGCTGCAAGTGTTATTTATTAGAAGAGTGTTAAATAGTCTCTTATAGCCTTTTCTACAATAGCAGTAGATTTCATAGCATGTTATAAGATATCTAATCATAGAAGCTGTAAAATTTTGTCACATGACTGCATATAGTAGATAGTTTTAATAGATCACTTAAATTATTTTGTGACAATAAGTTAGCAGTGTTATATTCCATAAACAATAGAAAATTGAAGTCAAAGAATATAAACATTAAGTTTCTAGTTGTTAAAAAAATAATGCAGAGTGGACATTTGTTTATAGAGTACATTGACATAAACTCAATGATTGCAAATCTGCTTACTATGAAATTGCAACTCAAAATGTTTAATAAGTACACTGCTTATATGAGTATCATTTCATTAGAGGATATTCAGTTTTAGTAGGAGTTTATAATTTCAGATGCTTTTATAATATAGACATTTTTCAATTGTTTCAGTTTATCGATATTTAAGGTTATTTTTTTTGTAGAAATAAAGTTTTGATTTATTTATATTCTGATTTTGGTATTGTTTGATCTCGCTAAGGTTTATGTTGGACTAGTTGAAAACAGGCATGTTAGGACTATATTGCATAAAATTTTCATGCTACACATTCACATAATAATTCATGTCATTCAGTTGTATTGATATAGTGACCATTGATGGTTTGAGTTACAATAGTTGTAACGAAGGCCACTTTAATCCTATGTTAATATAATTGATGAATCAGATTGGTTATATATATATTTCGGTAATGACAGTAAAGTTGAGGTTATATAATTATTTTTAAAAAGTAGAATTATAAAACTACACATATAGCCCAAGTGGAAGATTGTTGAATTTTTAATCCAGCGTTGTTGGATTCTTAATTCAATGTTCGACTTATATGTGAATAATTATATATTGTAGACCGTCATATAAGGTTAAACTTTAAAAGTAATATAATAAAGTTTTCGGTAATTTGATCTTTAATGTATTTAATAGGATATGAGCCTGTAATGTATAGATTCTTAAGGGTAATTATTATTTCTATGATGGGTTGAAATAGGAATACCTAAAGGCAAGTGATAAAGTTGTCTATATAAATGATTAAGTCCTTAGGTCACACGTACTATTATTATTTTTTTATGATATTCTATTATCAGAGAGAGTGCACAAAAATATGAAAATTTTTTTAAGAAAACATGTTGATTTGAAAGACTAATAACACAACTCTAGAAAGCAATTAAGCATTATCGATTCTACTACGATTCTGTATATTTTGTTATTGATTCGTAGTAATACAATATAAATGTTCTTGAATTTTGGATGATGGATTAATCCAAAATAATTTATTGTTCTAACAAAAATAACTTTAAAATTATATTTTGAATATGATCAAAACTGTATAACCCAGCTTACGTTATTTAAGATTAAAAAAAAAGTTAGAGTTTACGCGAACGTCCTATTTTTCAGAGCTGAGGATCTCGATCGACGCCGAGCCTTCCTCAAAGATAGGATTAAAGAAAGTGATATAAATAATTGTGTTATTGTCTCTTTATTTAATAGTTTTGTAGTTTTATTTTAGTTATTATATATTAAATTAGAGGTTTTTTTACTAGACAATATCCCATCCTTATTTTTTTTCTCTCTTAGTCTATTTTTATTAAATGAGTGAGTAAAATTGAGTTTTAAATTTTGATGTTGATAATTAAGGTATATTTTATTTAATTTATAATAAAGACAATTCTTTTATTAAATTTTAAAAAAAATAAAAAGAGGATTCAAATATTTTTTCATAAGAATTTGGATTAAATGCTAACTGACTAACATTTGATCCAAATCCTTTCCACAGCCTTTTTTTCAACACTTAAAACATTTTTAAAGCACGAATGGCATGCTTTTCATTTGTAACTTTCAGAAATGAGCGCTAATGTTTACGCGGGTCAAACCCCGAAGGTTTCAAAACAACGCCGTTTTGAGAAGGTCTTTTTTTTTTTTTAATAATTTAAAACTCAACTTTTGCTTTCTGATTCTCTTTTCATTTTCTTCTTCGTCTTCTCCTTCTAGTTTCTTATTCTCTTCTAACTTCAATAACGGGGTTTGACAACATTAGGGATGGCAATAGATCGGGCCAAGACAGGGTTTGGTTAAGCCCGAGCCCGAGTCTGAGTCTGACATTACAAACATAAGCCCGATCCTTATAAAAGTTCGACTGTTTAAAATTAAGGCCGGGCCTAATAGGGTCAGGGCCGGGCTCGGGCTTTGTTCGGGCCCGATCAAATTTTTTTTAATATTTAAAAAATTTCAATTTAAAATATCATAATATATTAATATTTAAAAACTTTAAAACCTTATTAAAATAACATAAATATAAAAATTATTCTAATCAACATCTTTACCATAAATTATATAAATAATTAAACACAAACAAAAATTAGATCTAATTCAAATAAAAACACAATTTAATTCAATAATTCAACTAAAGAGTTCATTAATTTAACAAATAAATAAAAACACATAATTCGATTATACAATTTAAACAAGAAGTTCTTTAGTTTAAAAATGACAATTCACAATCTAACATGAAGAAAAAAAAAATTACTCCAATACTTATGGACATACGTTTAATTTTTTTTTAAAGTCAGGGCCGAGCCGGATAGGGCTGGGCTATATAAAACCTGAGCCCTGACCCGAATTTAAAGGGTTTGATATGTATAAGTCCGAGCCCGAGTTCGAGTCCTTAAATTCGAGCTCAAGCCCTAAAAATAAGGGCCGAACTAATCAGAACAAAATCAAGGCCGGGTATTTTTGCCATCCATGTACGACACAACAATTTTGCAACATAAAAGTGTTAACAAAAGCTTTCCTAGGATCATTTCCAGATAACGATATATAAACCCACCCAATTGGCTTGACAAGTTCCAGAGTTTTTATCTCCTTCAAGTTGTGGAAACCATCACCTGCTCGAACATGGATTTTACTAGGTGTGTAGCTCTCATCAAGCTTAAAATCTATATAAAGCACAACTAATTGCAACTTAAAATTTTTTTTTGGAACTGAATATTAACCACATGTGGCTGAGCACCGTCTGATTGCCAATAAGTATCGAGATTGTCATCGCGAAGAGCAAAGACGCCATTGCCAGGCTAGCAAGAGTTGACACTCCAAGCACATTTCTTGCCCATTTCTCTAAGATTTAATCATTGATGATTTCCTCCAGTGATCCTCCCTTCTTCTTCTGATTTTGATGACTCTGCTTATTCCACACAATAATTGCCTCTATGTATGCAGTAGCTTAGCTACCTTTGTTACAGAGCCATTTATTCATGGTTGGATACTGTCGGTGGTAGTAGTGGCAGTCGCTGGGTAAGCGTGATGGCTGAGTTTTGGGGTTGAGTTTTGGGTGATTTCGGAAGAACTGGGTGATGAAGAAAAGGAAAATAACTTCGCCAAACGGTGCGTTTTTGGCTTAAGTAAAATGGTACGTTTTGAAAGTTAGGGTTTGACCGGTGTAAATATCATTTTTCTTCTGAAATATTTTTTGACAAATTCATAGTATTTGAAATTATATATTACTTGAAAATATTTTATATTTAAGTATTATACATGAAAGTTCTTTTAAAAAATCATGTCTGCTATATATGACGACTGTGAAATTAGAATGTTAAATTGCGGTATTAAACCTTGCACATGCAAAAGGTATTAATTGAGGTTATAAGTTGTCATTAAATCAGGAATTAGTGTAGCAGTATGTTGTACAATTTTATTTTATTTTTCATGAAAAGGTTAATTAATTAAAATGAAATTATAATATAGTAATAGGATGCAATAATCTTGAGGAGCCAATTAATTAAGCACACTTGCAAAATAGCTACGAGGACGAGATCCCAAAAAAATTTACAATCACACATGGAGTAATTTTAGAGTACATCAGAAGTAATACAATTAATTAATGCATGTATGACATATATAATTGAGTTTAATATTATCACTACTTGCATAATGATTTTCTAAAATAAATATACATATGCTATAGTATTATTTACTTTGTTGCACAATTTACATAATACTTTTATTGTATTCTATGTATGAATGGAACGTATCCAATATGGGAAGATGAAAGGTTCACTTGTTAATGTAATAACAAAACAAGTATCTTTATTATGGTAAAATGACAATAGTACGTAATAGAGTTGAGAACGCGAAGTCAAGAAAAACGATGAAGCAACACATATAGATAAACTTAAGAGAACTTGAGGCTATATTAAGCCACAATCTGTTGGTGCTGGGAGTGGACTCATTCTTCTTATTAGCAGCTGCCTGCAGTGCTGGTGAGTTGAGCTGATCCCAAGCATCAATCCATGTTACCATGGCATCTCCAAGTTTCTGAAAGTAGGGATCAAGAGGCCCTAGCTTCTCCTTCACCTGTCTGGAGAGCTCAATGTAGCACTTCTGCACTGTTGTGCATTCCTTTGGGAGAAGTACAGATTGGAAAAATGGAATGATCTCTTCCTGCCAATATATGCCCTTGTATTCCTTCTTCAAATTCACAAATGGGTTGCTTGCCTTACTGTGCCAAATGTATGGCAGCCCTGTCTTCACCCCCAAATTCAGATGATCACAGATTACCTGAAAAATGAATTCCTCACACATAATGAGAAATTTTTCTATGGTTAAAGTATGTGCAAATATCAATAGAATAACAGGCTGCTGTGGAATGTAAGATTTAATTTACCATAGCTAACATTTAATTTACCATAGCTGCTAAACACTAACACGAAACGAAGCCCAAGTAGTTTGCATAATGAATATACCTTGGCACACCAGCCAGCCCACATATCATCATATCTGCCAATTGGCTGACCATCACCCATGAGCCCAAAGTACATGGCAGGGCCGATGAGTTCCCTGTCAAAAGCCAGGTTCATCCCACACATTGGGAAGAGACTGCCTTTTGGGATTGTCAGGACTGCATCCACGTGTCAGAGCTAAAATCAATTCACAATTAGCAAAAATTAACAATCCTCTTGCTTTACTAGCCAATAAGTGGTGTTGTAGTAGAACAAGTAACCTGCAGTTGCGCTCACGAGGCTTGACAAGCTGAGTGGGGGCATCATAATCAGGAATGTTGAGCCAGAGTCCATAAGAGATAGCAGAAGGCACTCCTTCTCTTAAGCTAAATGGGTATCCTCTAACAAAGTCTGCTCCATCTCTGTAAGGATCATAGAGTGTGTTGAAAAAAAATGGTGTTGATGGTGCCAGCAGATTCTGCGCATTTATCTCTTTGCCGCTTGGATCTTTCGCCACCTTATCACCATTCACCAAGGTCAAAATAATTTAAAATAAGTCAGCAAAAAGTGCAAAAATTACATTAAGTCCTAATGTATGATTTAATATATACTTGTCTCGTATTATGAGACTATGAGAAAGCAACTGACATTCGGACACAAAACTTTGACAAATTGGTCATATAAATCAGTTACAAAATAAGATAAATCACACCTATTTTGACAGGTCAGTGTTTTTTGTTTTTAATATTTGCAACTTCGAAAAGCATTAAAAATATTATAGAATAAACTATAATACTGTATTTCTTTTCTTCCTTACAGTATGATAATATAATTTTTTTCTATAATCCTGATTTAATTTTTCTGTTTAAATAACACATTAACACCACTCTTTCAACTCCAAGGACAAAGATGGGTAAAGAGCCAACGGTGCAAGCACTTCTTAGACAAACTAAAACTCCTCATTATTATTACAAAGATTTTAATTTCCATGTCATTGTCCTTAATCACTATTATCGACTTCAATCAACCAAATTAGCAAAGAAAAATTCAGTCCATTTACAGGCAGAAACTTGAAAATAAAATGTCGTTGAAGAAAGAAAAAGAATGAAACGTACAAAGCAGTCATCGTCAATGGTGAAAATGTACTTCTTTTTGGAAACCAATAAGCCAAAGCAGCGACAAGCAGAGTCCTTGAAGGAAATGCAGCTGGCCTTGGGTCCAAGAACTCGATTCACATCATTCCTGTTATACAACTCATAGTCAAAACCTTCGGGGACCTGAATCATTTTGGTGGGATCCCCATCTTGGACAATGATGAGGTGGTAAGGCTCAAAGAAGGGCCTCCACAACGCCAAGAAATCCAAGTTCCTGATAGTAGGGATCACAATGTCTAGATCATCTTTCAACGGTGGTGATACCGGAGTTACTGGGTGGGCCATGGTGATGATATAATAGAGATAGGGATTATAGAGATCAGAGGGTAGACGGTGAGTGTGATTGGTGAAAGTGATATTGCATATGGGCTTTAATTTATAGAGGTTAAAAAGGAGCGTATAGGTTGCGTTCTAATGCAACGTGGATGGAGTGAAAGAGGGAAAAAGATAGACAAATTTAATATTGCTTCAGTGCAGCAGGTGTCACATGTTTAGGCTTTTTGTGGGAGATGCATAACGACTTCCATGTGAGATACATAGGTCCCAAGAGAAGAATATCTGAAATTGTAAAATATTGGGGATTGGTTATATTGTTGGGTCAATATTCGCTTAATAATTATATTTTGACTCATTATTTGTTTATTCTTTATATGTAAAAATATATCTCACATATCAACTATGCTTCGACGCTTTCCATTGGTTTTCACAATTTTTCTCATCCTCTTTGTGGTGTTATTCCAGTTTTGAATCATGATTTAAATGGGGTGGCTTACCCTCGGCTTGTTGCCTCTTAACTCTTTGTAAGAGTCCCTTGTACCAAAAAATATATAAATATCTCAAGATTATCATGTTATTAAACATATTTCACTCATACCTTTACTTTTTTTTTCTTATTGCAATAATACCCTTCAATAAAATTCTTAGCGATATTAATAAAAATAAAAAAATAAAAAATTATTAAATTAACCTTCAAAACAATATTAAAAATTTGTATAAATTTGTATATTATTATTTTATTTGTAAGATTAATTTTTTAAATTAATTTTTTATAAAATAATTATTAGTAAGATTGTAAAAATATTAAACATTATTTTAAGTTGGCTGATATTAATTAATTTATAAATAATTATTAGAAAGATTGTTGTATAGGTGTAAAAATAGTCTTATACACTAATATTTGTTGATTAATTTACTAATAAATAATTATTGCTTTACTTGCTATATAATTTTCTTTATAGATAAATTAATTAATGTCAATAATATTTTAAAAGGGTATTATTATAAAAAAAATAAAAGTAAGAATGTAACATATTTAACTATAATAATATTTTAAGATAATTTTTTTAAATATAAGACTTATAAAATATAAAATTTAGACAAATATTTAAATTAATATATAAAGACTAAATAAACTTATATTTTTTTATAGTAAAATTCACACGCAAAGGTTGGGCTTTGGCAGCTTGGGCATGTTACAAGAACGCGAAACCCCCGACACGGATTGTATGTAGGTAAATGCATTGGTCCCATGGCTCCATAGCCACGTCGTGGTCATTTCTTGGTTTTCTCGTGACAAGTACAAAATGTCGTCACCACGCTTATTCGGTAGCTTAGCGTAAATACTAACTGTATGTTACATCAACTAGAATGGGCTAATATGTATATGCGGATGACCGATTGGAATCACACGAAGATCCTTCTCACATCAATATCATTCATGCACATATGACAGAAATCAATACCATAATGTGTCATGAACATGTGGAAATAATCAAGACTATCATGACATATATAAATTACAATTAGGAAGACTATCACGTTGAGAAATTTTAAAATACATCGGAAGTATTATGTTAGTTATACAATAAATAAATATTATTATGTTATTGAAAAACTAACATGCAAATGGTAGTTATATTAAATTTAACTATATGTCTCAAATACAATAATTAATTGTATTATCCCTAATATACCATACTACGATAGACTTTCTCACGTGGGTGTGATGTAAAATAGATCAAGAGTCAAATATATTATGACATGCATAACTAACAAGAATCCGTGTTAGTATATGTCATGTAAGAATGAATCATGACCATTACGTGCATATTTATATATCTATACAAAGCTAGGAATAGAAAGAGCTGATGTGGTATCATTATTCCTCATCTTTTATATTCTCTGTATTATAAATTAACAAGAGAGAATTATGAATTCATGAAGAAATTAAATAATTAATAGGAGTGAACATAATTTATGCATTACTGAAATGTCTAATTATAGCATCAACGAATTAAAATTATATAGAGATTTTAGATTTAGCTTTTCATAATCTCTTAAGATCTTATAATTAACTTAGATTGTTATTATACAATCAATATGTAACAGCTCATCAAAAAGACACATCATCTTCTCTAATTAAAACCTTCTTGATAATAAATTAAGGAATTTATTAAAATCTCATAATTAATTTGACTATTATTACACAATCAATATGTAATATCTCATCAAAATACCCATTATCTTCTATAATTGAAACTTTTTTTTATCATAAATTAAGCAATAACTTAAACATTTTTAATTAGTCATCTCCTCTGCCTGATATTAATTTATAAATAGCCATAAAAAAAAATTGATATCCCACTTAAAGATCTATATATCTATATAAAGCTAGGACTATTTTTCACTTTTTTTATATTTTTTAGATTATGAATTAACAAGAGAGAATTATGGATTGATGAGGAAATAAAATAATTAATAAGAGTAGACAATAATTTATGCTATATTGAAATGTCTAATTATAATATCAATGCATTAAAATTACATAGTTAATTAATTTGACTGTTATTACATAATCAATATGTAATAGTTCATCAAAAGACCATTCTTCTTCTTTAATTAAAACCTTCTTGATCATAAACAAAGTAATCTTTTAAGATCTCATAATTAATTTGACTATTATTACTCAATCAATATGTAACAACTCATCAAAAGACCCATCATTTTTTTCTAATTAAAACTTTCTTGATCATAAATTAATCAATAAATTATAAACATTTTTAACCAGTCATCTCCTCTGCCTGACTTAATTTATAAATAGCCACAAAAATATATAATATCCCACATAAACATAAACAAAACTCAATATAATAGAAAATAGAAATGACTCCTAAAAATGTATTACTTATTTTGGCTTTCATTTACCTGATGATGACAAATTTGCAAATGCAATTAATATGAATGATCACCTTGACAACTATATGAAGCTGGGCTACAATCTTGCATCAAGACTCGAAGCCAATGGAGGCCTAACGAAGTGCTGGAACGCATTAATAAAGCTAAAATCATGCTTAAATGAGATTGTTATTTTCTTTCTTAATGGCCAGACTAATATTGGCCTTGACTATTATCACGCCATTGACATAATCAAGCGTAATTGCTAACCAGCCATGCTTAACTCCCTTGGTTTCACGCTGAAGAAGGAAAGTACTGAGAGGCTACTGTGATGCATCTTCTACTCCTTCTCCAGGTGGCCCCATCATGATATTTTAGCCTTAGGTTTCCAATGTTTTGGCCTAGCCAAAGTGTATTTATGACACAGTTATATATGTCCATAATGTTAATTATATGTATGTCAACAATTTAAAAAAGTAAGAATATTTTTGTATTTATTTAGTGGATTTGTTAATTATATCAATACATAAACAACATCAATATATGAAGAATTTATTATTTATTTTTATTTTTAAGAAATATCAGGATGGCCTAGGTTTTGTGAATCTCGATTTATCTTCATTTATGGGCTTATCGAGATGTCCTGTAAATTTAATTGTATTTGACAAAATAAAATTTATAGGTGTATCCAATGTAATTATTTTTATTCAGATTATTCTCTTAACATGTGTTCCAAAATCCCAAGTCATATGATGTTGATAATTGTAAATAAAATAAATGAATTTATTTGAGTGATTTCTTATTTTCGATCAGAAAATAAAATCGGGGTAAAATTTATGATCGACATAAAATAAAAATATAGAAAAAAAATAAAGTATTGAAATTTAACTATTATAAATATGTGTGTGTTTTTGTAAATATTTGTTTGATTTTTAAATTAAATAAAATTATAAAAATAAATTGTCTACTAAATATTTTCATTACTGCCATTTTTTCTTCTCTCCAAACTCTATGGTGGTTTCTGCATATCTTCAACTATTCATAGAGCGGTTTAACTCTATGCATTTTATTAGTTAATAGTAATAGATTTTGAAATATTTATATTTTAAAAAAATTTCACATTACAAATATAAAAGAGAGTTAAAAAGTAATATTTAAATAAAAAATGACATTCAAATTGGTCAAAGTTATTTTACAAAAATTCTCCACCTTTAGCCGGTTTATAAATCAATTATAATTATTTATTTTTCTCCTTAATACAAAAAGGGTAAGGCTATTTGCACTCTAAAAATTATTCTGAACACTCTTATTTTAATAAATTATTTTATTATACAAATACCTGTCATATAAATTATTAATAAAGATATTCTCTTATAAACAAACCTTTTACTAATGAAATAGTAAAGTAAAGCTAAAACCAAAAAGACTTTTTAAATTATTTAAAATTGCATTAGCTAAATTAACATCATGGACATATATAGTTGTGCCATAGATACACCTTATCTAGGCCAAACCTTTGGAAACCTAAAGCTGAAATATCACAGCGAGGCCACTTGGAGAAGGAGCAGAAGATGCATCACAGTAGCCTCTAATTCTAGCACTCCGTTAGGCATCCATTGGATTTGAGTCTTAATGGAAGATTGTAGCTTGGCTTCATATTATTGTCGAGTTGATCATTCATTCTGATTGTACTTGAAATATTTGCTATCATCAGATAAATAAGAGTCAAAATGAGTAATACATTTTTAAAAGCCATTCTTATTTTCTATTATATTGTGTTGTATTTATGTTTATGTGGGATATCATATTTTCTTTTATAGTTTTGTTTTAATTAATATTTTATATAGCTTTTTCAAAATATATTAATTAATAATAATTAATTATAAGCCTTGAAACATTTATTTCTTTTATTATGTCAGCAATTAACCTTTTTTATTTAAAATACATCAACTAATTAATATAGGAAGGAAGGTTCCTTCATCTTCCCTCAATAATGCCACTACCAGAGCTAAATTTTAACATCATGATCTCATATTTAATAATACAACTTTTTGTTTAGTGTGTTTTGGCTTCTTCAAACTCGCTAAGTATTTGAGATTTGTTATGTTTGGATTTCTTTTATTTATTTAACCAACATCCTCTTTATAAAGATTCTTGTATTTTTATTATTGTATGCTTCATCTTTACGGAGGACTCTTTTCTTTATGAGTTGAACAATGATGGAGGTATTTGGATGATAAGCGTTAGGCTTTGTAGTATGTGGGCGATTTTTAGTACTAAGAAGAATGGAGAATTAATTAGTGTGTACATGATTTTTATTGATGAAAAAGTTATAAAAAAAATTATTTGTCCCGTTGTTTTCTCTAATTATCTTTTTTTTTATTATTATTGTTTTACATTTAATGTAGCATTTTTTTTCCATAGAAAAATCTAGTGCATGCAATAGTAGAAAAAATTTACTGATAAGGTTTAGACACATATTGAGTGAGAGTTTTTTGTATAGACTATACACATCTTTAAAAAATAGTTAACAAAAAAAAAAATAGTTAACTTTCATAAATAACATTAGTTTTATAAGGACGCCTCATTTTATAAAAAAAAAAATCGATTCATATTTTTTTATCACTTTCATCAAGTGTAAAACAAGAAAAAAAGATAATTTTAAATTCTTTTTTCAAAACTGCACGAAGTGTGATTCTATTTCCTAGTTCAAAATAGAAAATGAATCCAAAAATATTGTATTAATTGTTTACCTCTGTTAAGTTATGTCCGTTGTATAAATAGCATTTTGTGACCTTTTCACACTAGTGCTGCCATTAAAGGTGGACTTTATTGTGGAAATGATAGGTCAATTTAAAAGTAATAATAATTCAACTTCTTTCCTTTTACTCATTTTGGGAGATTTGTAGATTGAGACTTAATTTCCCTTCTATTATTTAATATTATATTTCAGAGATGGCAAATTGCTGATTTGGGCTAAGTTTTTTTAACTCCAATGGCCTTTGGTCGGCTGCATTGAAATATTTTTTGTTATTTTTTTAAAATTATTTTAAACTTGTAGTCAGTTAACAATTAACAAGTAGCTATAATAAATAATGAATTAAAGAAAATGACTATTTAAAATAAAATAATAAATAAAGAAAATGAAGTAAATAAAAATAAGGGTGGGCATGAGTTTTTTTTTTTAAATAACCCCTATAAATATTTTTATAGAGGCTCGAACCCTTGCTCTCAACAAGGTAAGTGCGATAGCTCTCCCACTAAGCTACAAGCCCATTGGTATGAGTGGGCATGAGTTAGGTTGGATAGAATTTGTAAAATTTGAATTAGCGCACTATTGAATGCATTGGAATAAAATTAATCTAACCCAACTAAATAAACATGTTCAAACAAATCCAATTTAAACCTTAAATCATCAGGTTGTGTTGAGTTAATTGGGTTAAAGGTTAAATCAAAATTAAAAATTAAATAAAAATATATATGAAACTTCTTAAAATTAAATATAAATCTATTATGACATGAAAATTTTATTTACATTATAGTATTCGATAAAGAAAGCTAAAAAAACAACTATCTAAAAATTAGGAAAATTTCGACAATAAGCTTCTAGACATGCATGTTATGTGGAAATAAATAAACTGATTCAATCTTACAAGTTAAAAATACAATAAAAAAGAACTAAGAATGTATAAATGAAAGACATGTGTACCTTATATTATGGACCGTCCAACTAAAACCCAAATATGAACACTCATCCTGTGACACTTAGCTTACATAAAATTGATATTTGAGAGACTGCTTTTAATTTTGGAATTAGAGTGTAAAGCAGTAGATATGAGAATGAAATAGTTTCTTTTATAAAAAATAAAAAGATGTTAAAATTAGATTAGCAGTTTAAGCCTTTAGGGTTTTACAATTGAATATAAACATATCTTTATTAATGTTATTATCTACGTGAGTTAGGCTGGGTTAAATGAATTCATTATAATTAATTTAACCCAACCTAATTGTTAATTGGATTAAAAAAAAATTAACCCAATTAACCCATTCGAACCACACTCAACCCATCAAATTTAGATTGGGCTAGATTGAGTTTGCTACCCATAAATAAAAGTTTATAGATTTAATCTTTTAGCATTAAATTATCTAATTTAAACACCCTCTTAATTAATTAAAGCTTAAGAAAAAAAAATTAAATGTTATAATTTAAAGTTTTTTGAATAATCATTTATTTATGAATTAGATATATAAGTTTTCTTTTTCTACTTTTTTATATTTAATTTACATTTTAAAAAATAGAGGATCAAGTTTGGCCTAGTTTTTTTTTTCTTAAAAAATATGGCCATTTTTCATTGAATACTCTCTTTTCTTATCAAAATGCCAAAAAGTTTGATCTATACTTGGTTGTATTAGGAGTGAGATCTTTATAATCTAGTCTACATCCTCTTTCAAGAAGCATTGTTGAATCACATATTCCTTCTATTTATTGTTTCCATTAATCAGCTCAGACATTGTCGATTCTAAAGTTAGTTTTGGAGGTGAGAAAGGCTTAAGGTAGTAGGTCTTGGCAACCAATAATCATGATAAATCTATACTTTTTGTGCATTCTCAATCCCCTGAAGGGATAAAATCAGGTTTTTCAATTTTTTAATTAAAACATTTTAAGACCGATATCATACAATATATAAGAATTAAATAATCTAGAAATTTGTACCTTTGATGATCTAAGAAAACGAATAATTGAGAGTTGTAGATCTGTCTCCAAATAATCTTTCAAGCTATGACTCAAGATCGATCAACACTGGACGTGTAGGGGTCTGTTTCACCACTCCCAATTTCAACTGGCTTGTCTTAGATGTCTTCTGTATTTTTCTCAAAAATCCTGAAATTCCCTTTTCTCTGTTTTAAGAGAATAATACCCATTTTATAATATTTTATGAAAAACCCTAGTATGTTTGGATTAGGATTCCTATTAAAAATATGATTCCTTTTTTAATTTAAATATTTAAATTAAATATTATTCCTCCACTTATGTAAAAGTAGAGAGAATGTATAACTAACTAGGGGACCACTTTGTAAAATATCACAAGCTCTCTTTTACACTTGAATATAACATACTAGGCATTAAAAAAAATTATAATTATGATTTTCAACTAATGCGCCAGTTTTCTTGCTTTTTAGCTCAGTAATGGTGTTGTTTATTAAATGAGCTAACCTAGGGATCATTTGGGAACATACAATAGTGGCTACAATAATTAAATTTGTAATTAAACAAATATAATTACTTAATTCTAATTCTACTTCACTATAAGATTGGAACTGACCTCCATAATTATATGCTCGAATAATAATTCGCCCAAGCCACATTGATTTCTTTACTGCACAATCTTTTGTACCACATCATTAATTTAAATTGATATCTCAACTATCCAATCAATTTAATTACATATTATTCCTTGATACTTACTGGTTTTCTCTAATGATCATTTTCAACATACTTATTTATGTTGACACACTCTGGCTAGAGAATTTTATTATCAAGTACTGAAAACCCATTAAGAGATGTGTCGTACAAATTCTGTGTTATTAATCTATAATTTCAATGCTTGTAATTGCTTCCACCAAGATACCGGGTAATCTTGACTACATATGTATGTCGTGCCCATTGGTAACTCAAATGAAATAACAACTACAATCATGATATTATAACTAACTCAAGATTAAGAATACAGTAAATCAATGCCTATGAGATTTAATAAGTCTGACAGTTATTACTAGGTTAATTAAATCTCTTATGTGATCCAGTTCAATGCAGTCATACTACATCAATAAATTCATACATGATTAAGACAAATCACTCAATGAATTTATTACAGTCTATACATAAGTAAAATGCCTAACTTTATTTATCAACTGCGAACTTAATTTATTTAATCATAAGATAACTTGTATTTATGTTTTTTGCGAATCCACATGGTGATCACATAAATATATATAATATGATTAAATAGACTTTACTCAAAATATTAATGCAATAAAGATATATGAATAAAATACTTTATTTTATTTTATTAATCAGAAATATATATGTTCATTACAATAAATATATAAATATGCTTTAAAGGGCATATTTTTCCAACAATCTCTCACTAGCTCTCAAAGCATATTTGGCATCTCGCGCATGCCCATGGACTCTAAGTGCAAGTCAAAAAGTTTTCTAGGGATGGCCTTAGTAAAAAGATCTGCCAAGTTTTGCTGTGACGCAATCTGGGTAACTTCTGCATCACCTCTCTGCACTATATCCTTTATGAGATGATACTTCCTTTTAATGTGTTTTTATTTCTTGTGGTTCTTTGGTTCTTTTTATTGAGCCACTGCACCACTATAATCACAAAATAATTTAAGTGGTACATTTGCAGCAGATACCACTTCAAGATCTTTAAGGAACCTACGGAGCCATACCTCTTCTTTTGCAGTCTCAGATGCAGTCATATATTCAGCTTCTGTTGTGGAGTTTGCGATACATGATTGCTTTACACTCCTCCAACTAATAGCTCCACTTCTTAATGTAAACAGATAACCAGAAGTAGACTTTCTAGAATTCTTATCTCACATAAAGTCAGAATCAATATAACCCACTGTAGTAAGTTTATCACCAGAATACACAAGCATATAATCCTTAGTTCTTTTTAGATACTTCATTATGTGCTTGACAGCAGTCCAGTGTTCAGGTCCAGGATTAAATTGATATCTGCTAACCATCCCAACCACAACATTTGTCTGGTCTAGTGCAAAGCATGACATACATGAGACTTCCCACAGCTTCCGCGTAGGGAACTCGTCTAATTTTCTCTATCTCCTCAGAAATTTTAGGCGATTGATCCTTAGAGAATAAAATTCCATGTTTGAATGGTAACAAACCAGTCTTAGAATTTACCATGCTAAATCTAGCCAATATTTTATCAACATAGACTACTTGAGATAAAGCTATTGTTTTATTCTTTCGGTCTCGTAGAAACTTGATACCAAGAATATAACTAGCTTCTCTCAGATCTTTCATATCAAATTTTTTAACTAGTTAACTCTTTATTGTAGTCAATACTCCTACATCGTTTCTGATAAGGAGAATATCATCTACATAAAGAATTAGGAAGGCTACAGATTTTTTCTGAATTTTCTTATATACATATAGTTCATCAATATTCTGAATGAATCCAAATGATTTTATTGCTTGATCAAATCTGACATTCCATGACCGGGATGCTTACTTCAATCCATAGATGGATCTCTGCAACTTACATACCAAGTGTTCTTGGCCTTTTTGTATAAATCCATCTGGTTGCTGCATAAAGATGTCTTCTTCAAGATGCCCATTAAGAAAGGCTGTTTTGACATCTATTTGCCAAATTGATCGGTCCACATACATCTACATGTACCAATTCAAGTGGTACTGTTGTACGCACACTTTTGGCCGAGAATGGCCTTTTGGTCATTTTTCTTTCTAAACAGGATTCACAGAGTGACAATGATTCATTTTCTAATGGATCCAAGAGTCCATCTTTGATCATTCTCTGTATCCTATTTTGCTTTATATGACCTAAACGTAAATGCCAGAGGTAGCACTGGTAGGAAGAAAACTTTCTTTTCTTAGATAAATGTGTATGCTCATTATTATCAATTACTGTGTCATGTATAGAAAGGATCATAGGACTCAAATGATATAAATTATCTTCCAATGTACTAGAACAAATAAGTATATTATTTTAAAAAATAAAAACTGAGGATCCAAAATTTACAGTATACCCTTGCTTTGACAAACAAGTTACTGAAATTAAATTTCTCATAATGTCTGGAACATAAGGACAATTATTCAAAACTAAAGTCTCATTATTAAAAGATAATAAAATAGATCTAGTCTTCTCTGCTGACACGAACTTTCCTGTCCCAAGCTGCAGTTTCACGCTTCCTTCACTTAGTTTCCTGGTTTCCTAAAACCAAAAAAGTGAATTTCAAATATGATTAGTTGCTCCTGAATCCAACACCCATGTGTCAACTGGATTCTGAACTAAACAGGCCTCAATAACAAAAAGATTTCCTATACCTGATTTCATAATCTTTAGGCAATCCTATTTTCAGTGACCTTTCTGTCCACATTTGAAGCACTTGCCTTTAGGGTTACCATCTTGCTTTGTAGACAATCTCTTTTCCCCAAGTTTCTTCTTCTTACCTTTGCCTTTTGGCTTGGGCGTAGATGAAGAATTATTTTCAGCAATATTTATACTTCCTAGAGATTTCTCAACACGATAGATTTCTTCAGCAGAATGGAGTTCGTTCATCAATTTTGTTAAGGTCATGGTTCTTTTGTTCATGTTATAATTGACCTTAAATTCTTTGAATATATATGGCAGAGATTCTAGCACCACATCAATTTTTGAGTAATCATCGATTTGTGCTCCCTGAATCTTAACCTCATTCAAATAGTCCATCATTTTGAGGACATGATCACAAACTTTTGTGCCCTTCCCCATTTTACTATTCATAACACCCTTCAATGCTACTTGTCTCACAAAGCGAGTACTCTGCCCAAACATCTCTTAGAGACTATCCATTATTTCAGTAGCAGTTTCCAAATTCTAGTGTTTGATCTGCAGAATATTAGAAATTGAGGCTAAAATATAGCATTCAGCCATTTCATTGGCCTTTTGCCATTTCTCATAAAGTCTCCTCTCATTTCTGTAAGCATTCTCTGATGGTATTGGGGGGCATGCCTATTTATAATTTTCAGCGGTCAGGACAATATATAGATTTCTTTTCCAATCTATATAATTCTCGCCAACGAGTTTGTTTTGATTTAGAATAGTAGTAAGTGGGCTCAAGGAAGTCATTTCTGGAAAAATAAAACATCCATACATTAATATTTTGAAAAAACATTCACAATAAAAATTTAAAATGTAAAAAACCATAAATGCATTTTATTTTATTCCAACGATAATCTAGTACCGTTTTAGCAAGCTATCCGTTGGGGAAGTCATGCCGCCACTTACTAGATCTAATTAACCATTGGATTATTTACTTCCATGTTGTAACATGACAAATAACTATCATTATCTTTTAGGGCCAAAATCTTGTTAACAGAGCTTCGTTGGGAAGGTTAATAACAAATTTTGTTGAGTGTATAACTATTGTTTTAATCTACATATTTCTCATATCACGTAGCCACCGTTAGGATGATCAATAGATTGAAAAATATTTCGATCTTATCTTTAGAAGTTCATAAAATAAAATGTCTAATATATATACCCTCTGTAGGGAGCATCACCATATCAAGAAGTCGAGATATATATATAATTTTATTATTGAACTAACAATAGAGCCCATGGGAAAATTATTTTGAATCTTCCCTCTCCCACTCAATATTTTAAAGTTGGTTTTTCTTTTTAAAACATACATATATTGTTAATTACATGCTTCCTATAATATTATCTAAGTGATATATTATATTATCAAGCATTTGTAAATTTCAAACAATATACATGAATTCAAGTTATATTAATGACATATATCATTATGCATAGAGTGGCACTACCTATTCTATATGATATGTTATTATGACATGTTCACATCCACAACACAACATATAGAAAATTTAAATAATCTCAATTCATAGTTTTCCTAAAATAATAAAAAATATTAACCCTAAGCCTAATCTTCTTTGGGTTTCTTATCAATGTCTTCTTCTATTGAATTATTTTTGTTGATGGAATTGGCTAATATAGGCATTAAATTTATTATTGGTCTAAATTTTAATTTTAAAGAAAATTAAAAAAAATATATTTTTAAGTAAAACTTTTGGACAAAAAATAAACTTAATGTGATAAACTATATCCATGCATTTTTAATCTATTAAGCCCAAATTTTATTGGACCTAAAAACTAGGATATACCAAACCCAAAACCGTTTCTGGGCTTAAATGCATGACAATATAATTATTCCACCCTGAACGAAAAAATACAGAACTATAGGGACCTGAGTGATATTTATCACGCAAAATCCCAATACTGCATTTTTTTTCTCTCCATCGCCATTAGCAAAAAATCCAGCAGCCATTCACTGTCTTCTCCGATCAAGGTCTGCTATGCGCTGTTGGAGAGAGAGTTGCTGCCGCGGGGCTACTATTGCGCACGCTGCAGGTGTTGACTTTTGCGCGAGCCCCGCGCTTGTGATGCTGCTCGAGAATTTTTTTTTATTTAATTCTTACAAATTTTTGTTACAATCCTCAATGACTTACAAAAATTTTAAAAAAATAAAATTAAATAACAAGGGAAACATGGTGATAATAGACCACCCCTTTTGTTACAAATGCAAAACAAAATTACGGACAAATTTCTAACCATAAATTGAGACAATCCCAAGCATGCTTTATTCATATATTAACAAATAATATATATCTAAATAAATTGTGCCACTCTAATATATAATAAATAAGATAGATTTCTTACGAAATTCTTATATATTATTATGAGATGACTCTGATACCAATTGAAGGGATAAAATCATATTTTTCAATTTTTCAATTAAAACCTTTTAGGAACGATATCATACAACATATAAGAATTAAATAATCTAGAAATTTGTACCTTTGATGATATGAGAAGATGAATAATTGAGAGTTGTAGATCCGTCTCCAAACAATCTTCCAGGCTATGACTCAAGATCGATCAGCACTGGATGTGTGGGTGTCTGTTTCACCACTCCCAATTTCAACTGGCTTCTCTTAGATGTCTTCTGTATTTTTCTCAAAAACCCTGAAATTCTCTTTTCTCTATTTTAAGAGAATAATACCCCTTTTATAATATCTTATGAAAAACTTTAGTATGTTAGGATTAGTTTTCCTATTAAAAATAAGATTCCTTTTTCAATTTAAATATTTAAATTAAACACTATCTCTCCACTTATGTAAAAGTAGAGAGAATGTGTAACTAACTAGGACCACCTTGTAAAATATTACAAGCCCCCTTTTACACTTGAATATAACATATTAGGCTTTAACAAATATTATAATTATGATTTTTACATAATGCGCCAGTTTTCTTGCTTTTGGGTCCAGTGGTGGTTTTGACAATTAAATGAGCTAACTTGTGGATCATTTGGGAACATACAATAGTGGCTACAATAATTAAATTTGTAATTAAACAAATATAATTATTATAATTATTTAATTCTAATTCTACTCCACTATAAGATTGGAACTAACCTCCATAATTGTATGCTCGAATAATAATTCGCCCAAGCCACATTGATTTCTTTATTGCACAATCCTTTGTACCACATCATTAATTTAAATTGATATCTCAACTGTCCAATCAATTTAATTACATCTTGTTCCTTGATGCTTATTGGTTTTCTCTAATGATCATTTTCAACATACTTATTTATGTTGACACACTTTGGCTAAAGAATTCTATGATCAAGTACTGAAAACCCATCAAAAGATGTGTCGTACAAATTCTGTATTATTAATCTATAATTTCAATACTTGTAATTGCTTCCACCATGATACTAGGTAATCTTGACTACATGTGTATGTCGTGCCCATTGGTAACTCAAATGAAATAACAACTACAATCATGAAATTATAACTAACTCAAGATTAAGATTACAGTAAATCAATGCCTATGAGATTTAATAAGTCTGATAGTTATTATTAGGTTAATTAAATCTCATATGTGATCCAGTTCAATGTAGTTATACTACATCAATAAATTCATACATGATTAAGACAAATCACTCAATGAATTTATTACAGTCTATAAAGTGTCCAACTTTATTTATCAACTGCGAACTTAATTTATTTAATCATAAGATAACTTATATTTATTTTCTTTTTTTAATTATAATTATTAATATCAATTAATAAATTTATAGAATATTATTCAATAATATAATATAATATTTTTATTTTTATTATTTTCAAAATATAACAAAATAATGTATTTTTAATTATATTATAAAAATTAATAAATAAAAATGAATTATTATTTAACAACTTAATATAACTAATAATAAATACTTAAATCATATATTGAAATAAAAATATAAGATAATATAATATTACATGATATTGCACTACATATTAATACACCTTAATATAATACACCATAATACAATGCAGCTAATGCAATACACCCTATACGTAGTAATATTTTATATCATTATTTATATTAATATTTAAATTTAAATTAATATCAATCAACTTTATTAATATTTAATTATTTATTATTAGTTATATTAAATTATTTTAAAAAATTAATTTTTATATATTAATTATTGTAATATAATTAAATAATGTAATATTATATTCTTTTTTTTTTATTTATATTATTTAAGTATTTATTATTAGTTATATTAAATTGTTGAATAATAATCAATTTCTATATATGAATAATTATAATATAATTAAATAACGAATATTATATTATATTTTTATTTTTATAAATTTTTTAATTGTTTATTTTTATTTGTGTTAAATTTTTTGAATAATAATCGATTTTTATATATTAAATATTGTAATATAATTAAATAATGTAATATTATATTATAATATAAATATTTGATATATCATTTAAATATTTATTATTAGTTATATTAACTTATTATATAATAATCAATTTTTATATACTAATTATAATATAATTAAATAATACATTATTTAAAATAAAAATATAATATAATATTATTGAATAATGAATTAAAAATTTATTTTTATTTATTATTGCAAAAAATAAAAAAATAATTGTCGTATTATCTAAACCTGACTCCTAATCGGGTTTAACTAATGCAGCAATTGCTCAGCCTCATATTATGAAAGGTGCCAAACACACTCTTAAGGAAAAGGCCATTCACCTTTAATATTTGCTTAAATGATTATATAGATCCTCTTGTTTTCATAAATGGTCACATAGATTTTTTTTTTTAGTATTATTACATTTGATTATAACAATAAAAACTGTCTGTAAATAAAATTCTATAATAAATACAGATAAAATTTAAAATAACATAAACTCTATAAATATTTTAATATCATTAATTTTTATTTATTTTTTTAGTAATAAAATTTATTCGACAGATTAATAATATTCAAATGATTATTTATATTATTTTATTTATAATATATTTTTAATTATGTCTATATTGATATAAATCTTAAAGTCAAATTTAGGATTAATAGATTTAGTATTAATAATATTATTTGGAGACTGAAAATAGCAAAATATTAAAAATAATTTTTATTATATATACATTATTTAATTATACTCATTGTAATATTGAATTTATATTATATGATATTTTATTCATCCCTCAGGGATGCCTAACCGTATGAATTTCAAATTATTTTATTTGGTTGCTTACTCAAGTACTTGGGTATGTGAAGGTAGGGATTAAAAAATTAGTTTAGGCTTCGCCTACTCTTACTTTTTTATCACTAAAAAATAATATTTTATTTTAGTGACTATTTAAGAAACTAAAGAGGTTTATGAGATCATTTAAGCAAACATTGGGAATGTAAATAATTTTCGTCCTTGATCTTAACATAAATATTAATTGGACGGTAATATTTAGGCCTCACAATTTTTTAAAACTCATCCCACCTTAAAGAAATAATTACAATAAGTTTATAATATTTTCAAAAAAATTTCAAATGAAGGAAAAGTTAGGAAATTTAATAAAATTAAATATCTAAACTACTAAACAAAAAAAGCTCGGGTTTCTTGATTTAATTTGGTTATTTTATATTATTAATAGAATATAGTGAAATAAAACTTATTTTAAAATAACTATAATGGTCAATAATGCTTGATTAAAAAATTAAAAGAAAGATTTAAATAATTAATTGTCTAAGCTTTTCATTGATTTATATACCTTAAAAATAATGTAAACTTATTAAAATTATTTCTTATAAATAGGTTGGATTTACATAGTAGTATTGTAAATATCCCCACTCATATTAATTACATTAATTTGTACAATTCCAAAGGATAAAATCATCTGTCACCTGCACTTGTGGATTAGTTTTTTCTTCCATTGCCTTTTCTGAATCTCACATTCTTTGATTGCATCCACTTCAAACATTTCCACAAACCATTGCTGTTGGGGAACAAGTGAAGCTACCGAAAAAGATTTCGTGGTTTAGCATTTTAAGTTTAATGAAACGACACAGATTAAGTCGTTTTGATTGTGATGGTTTTCGAACGACCACAAGTCACAACAATGCGTTTTTGGTTTAATGAAAGCATGCTTTATACATGTGCACAACTAAAGCTCTCTGAGTTTATTATAAACTGTTAACGCACGAGTCGGTCACGTGCAACTATGGGCAGCTTCTGGATTTGTAAGAGAGCTATACGAAGAAATTGCTTAGCCATTTTCAAGTCTTCTTGATTAGTGATTAATTCTCAGTAAATTGTTTCTTGTAATCTCAGGAAATTGAGCAATAAAAGGTGATCAATCTTTCTCTTCCTGTAGATGTAAGCTAATGAAAATTAGCTAACCACGTAATTCTTGTGTTTGGGTAATATCGAGCAGGTCTCCTCGAGGCCAACCTAGCTCGAGTAAAAGACCTCGAGGTCAACCCATCTTAAGCAGAAGACCCGATCGCTGGCACGAAGACAACTTTATTAGGCGTCAAAGCTGGTCAAGGTCGAGGAGTCCAAGACTGGTCAAGCCCGAGCTCACTCTTCTGCTCGAGGTCTTTATAGCCCCGTCAAAGCTGGTCAAGGTCGAGGAGCCTCAAGGCTGGTGGAAACCCGAGCCCACTCTTCTGCTCCTCCAAGCACAATTCAATTACACCAGTCACGGCACGAAGGAAATGCAAGATCCAGATACAACCGGTTCGAGATAGTCCGACCCGTCTCTCTAGTAACTCAACGCGACGATCGATGCCTGACCAATACCCCACGCGGTATGGTGCCACAACTATTACCGATGGCCGGCACACACCCCCACAGTGTCATCATTCCATGCGCACACGCCCGACACTATGATCAGGCCATGTGAACCATGTCCACCAGACAGTCCCGTATTCCCAGGAAAGGACACAGTAATCTCGGTTGTCAGAGGGATCCAGACACTATAGACGCGGGAACGGCAGCCCTAAAGGAAAAAGGGCGGGAAAACAGAAGTATAAGGGAAAAAAAGAAAGAGAGGCGCGGGGGTTCCGAAATCAAAGACAGGTTCTTCTCCTTCCTCTCCATTTTCCCTTGGGATTTTATATTGGTTACTCTGATTATTAAAAGACAATAAAAATACCCCTTTATTCCTCCGGTCTCTCTAACAAAGAGGGATACAAAAAGAATAAGCAGATCACTGACTTGAGCGTTAGAGGGTTTTCGCCGGGAAAACATCCTGCGACCCCTGACCTTGTTTTCCGTGAGTACAGACCCGAAGAGATTGCCGTTCCGGTGAATACAGAGGAATTGAAGTTGGAAAGCAGTCCTGCTCGAGCTCGAGCATACTGCGAGCAGGAGTTTTTGACACTATTTGAAGGCACGCGAAAAACCGCATCAACATCTTATTGTCTTTTTGTTTCTGTTATTATTGAGGGCAGATATAGTACTGATACATGGATTAAAACTACCATCGGATTAAATAAATTAAAGTGGATCCAGTAACATTTAAATAATAAAAAAATTAAAGAGAATTGGAAACTTGTAAAATCGGTCAAAAATATTTATGTGAATACACACACACACACACACACACACACACACACACATATATAATCACCACTTTCACCACTCCTTCACTTCACGCCTCACAACTCCCTCACCGCACACACGCACACAAGATGCTCACAACTCCCTCAGCATACGCCTCACCACAGCCATTAACGGTGGTGCGAGTCGGCAAAGATTAATGGCAGCAGTTGATCTTTTTCTTCGGCAATGATCAACGGCGGCACAAGCACTGTCCCTTTTAGTCGTGTTCAGTCAATCTCACTGAGGGTATGTTTGAAATTAAGGGGCTGTAAATTTTAAGCTACAACTGCTGTTGAAAAAAAGCTGTAATTATAAAATGTGAGGAGTAGACATCTCTCGAATATTAGTAAGGGTTCAAATCTGAGCAGTGACTCGTACGAATTAATATAGACTAGTCTTAATCATAGTCTGATTTGTAAATATCAGTTATAGTCTCATATTAATATAAATTATAATTTGAGTAGTAGTCTCATATATAAAAAAAAAAGTTAATAATATATAGTAAATATAATTTTTAAATAATAATTTAGATAAAATTATTAAAGATATAATAGATTTTACATCATACAAGTGAAAAATCATATTAATATATTTTCTAAGCTATAGCAGATAGTGTTTACCAAACACTTTAGTCCTGTAACTTGAAAGGTACAGCTGTCCAACTTCAATCTTAAACATACCCTGAGCTGTACGCATCTTATCCATTGTTGATAGGCAGCTCTTTATAGTTCTAATGTTAGTGGAGATTGAAGAACAAGATTCAAAATGGCAGCAGCAGTGGTTGTTATGTGGTGGTTAGAACATGAGTTAGAGTTTTGAGCGTAGGTAAAATTTCCCCACTTTTTTATTTCTTATGTTTTAGTATTGCATCAATAATTTTGAATTCATTACTATAGTTATATATTCATCTTAGTTTTGAATTTTGTGTTTCGATTCCGAAAAAGGAAATAGAAGGATACCAAATTAAATTTTTTTAAGTCCTTATATTATCTTTGTTCGTGAATATGGCACCTTTGATTTCGAATGACAAAGAAGATGATGAAATTTTTAAGTTTAATACGAGGTGCTACTCCTAATTAATCATGGTTGTTCTTTACTAATCATCATGGATAACAAATCTCACTAAAAAAACTGGTCTGTTGGGATTTTTGGCAGCTGAAATTCATATCTTCACGAACGAGTCATACTTCGTGGTTGTTTTGGAAGGATTATGAAATTAGTAGCAAATTTATTTACGTGTTACTGCCATTTTGAACTTAGCAATAAAAAAATTTCTAATTAGCCCTTAATGATTCAATTAATCTATTATAAATTAATTTTAAATGTGAAATACTGAAATAAAAAAATTAAAATCTTAAGATAACGTTACATTCACTCTATCTTTCTCTTCCGCCTCTCTTGCATAGCCTCGCTATCACTCAATCTTTACTCTTAGCCTTGCTCTCTCGCTCTCTGCCTTTCAGTTTGTAAGTAAGCTCTGCCTTTCAATTTTGATTTTTCATTTTTGTCTATGCCATTGCAATTTTGCTCTTCTAATTTGTATTTTTTTGTATTATCTCTTAGGAATCTAGCCTATAATATTAGTAAACCTAGGTTTCAAGTGGGTTTCTTGTTTTATGTTTCTTCTTATAATGTTATGTTACATTAATTTTTGTATGATGTGGATTGTGTTATTGATTACAATTTTTTGGTAATAAAATGCAAGAATAAACAAGATATAAGAGATTTGAGGATTCGATTTGAGTGTATCAGGCTCATTCCTTTGGTGCAAAAAGGCATGTCTCTGTAAGATTGCTTTTTTCCTTTATTAGATTGTATATGTTATTGTTATTTTTTTCTTAGACCGATTGTACATATAGATGGTACTCACTATGTGAATGAAAAAATGTTAAAATTTTGCCTTAGTACTGAACTGTTGGTATTGTGGATGAGTTTGTGGGTTTGATGGGTGATGATCGAATGAATAATATTGGTGTGAGGTTCAAGGAGAAATTTATTGCTTTATTACCAGCTTCCAGGAAAGCAAGTGCTGAATTGATTTTTGTGTTTTCTGTTGCTTATGAGTAATTTTAGTTATTTTGAAATTAAATGATACTTTGTTTATTTCCACTAAGCAGTAGCAATTTATGTTATAATTGAATGATACTCTCTTTCATTTTGTCTCAATTATTTATAATTAAGGTGATTATATTGAAACTAGATAAGCATTACGCTATGCAATCAAGAGTCTCCAAAAGATTGGAGAAACCTCTAAGTTTTGTGGGTAGTGGCATAACCTCTGAGACAGCCTTGAAACGAAGGAAAAAAAAAAAATTCTAAAAGAAAGTATACTGATAACATGTTCTGAAGTTACTCATGTTTATTACCCTAGAAATTATTATAACTATACACAACACACACTCAAATTCATATTTCCTTAGTATTGCAGGAGGGTTGGTTTTCTTTTCTTTTCTAATTTTTTTATTGCTTCTTGCAACTTAAAGAACATTTATTTGGTGAAAAGGTAGAGCTAAGCAAAAGCAGCTAGTGTCATTATTTATCTTGTAGAAAAGTCAGCACTAAAAAATGTTAATTGTCAACAAAAATGTGGTTGATATGTTTACCATAGCTAGCATGTAAGGCTTTCAAATTGGTAAGTAGAGTTTGGCGCCGAAATAAAGAAAATAGTGCTAAATTATTGAAGTTTTTACTAATTATTGAAGACTTTTGTTACATGACTAGTGAGGTTTTGCTTATAAGTAGCAAGAGCTTCTTCATTTCTTAAACATCCCAAACTTGAGAGAATTTCAAATTCAGAGATAAATAATTCATTAGAGAATTATTATGAGAGTGAGCAATTGGAGAGTGTGGGCAATTGAGAGTTATTTTTCTTTCAAATGTGTAAGAGAGTATTGGGTGTATTTAGGTTATGGAAAATGAATTTCTTTACTCAAATATTGTACTCTAAATAATTGTTAATAATATAATAATTTTCTCTTGCTCTCATAGATTTAGACATAATCGCCGAACTACGTTAAATTCTTGTTTCATTTATTTTTTATAATTATTTAATGCGCTTGATTCTGCAATCTGCGCACAAAAAGTGGTATCAGAGTCAAAGGTTCGTCATTGGTGTATACAATACTATTCACAAAAAAGTACTATTTACATATATTGTACTATTAAAAAATATGATACTGTTTATAGATACGATAGAGACGCCCATTTGTACTTAGGAGATAATCTCCTGTAAGTAGTGTGTATTTATGCATGTGTAGGAAAGTTCTGTCAACAAGACGGTAAGAGTCTAAGGAGTTTGGGTTTTAAGTGGGATCGTTCTGACCTTTCCACTCTCCTGAGAATTCCTGGTGCATAGATTCACATGACATTAACATCATAGAGACTGTTTTCAAGTGTGAATAGTTTATTAAGAAAATGGTAGAAGATGAAACTTCTAAAATTGGGGAAAGGTCTATAAAAACTATTTCAGGAGACACTTCAGGTGGGAGGCAAGATATATCAAATTGTCATGCAGCACCTGTTATTAGAGGCCAAAAGAATGATGTTGAAAAGTTTAATGAAAAAATCAATTTCGGCATGTGGAGGCGTGAAGTTATAGACGTCCTTATTCAAATTGATCTCGATGTTGTTCTGAAAATAAAAGACATATGTAAGACAAAGAAACTTGGGATCGTATGAACGAGAAAGCTTATGGTCAAATCAGATCTTGTTTTACTAAAGAGGTGAAATTTCTGGTGAAAGATGATGAGTGTGCGATGACTTTGTCGTGTATATTAGAGGAAAAATACTTGATGAAAAGTCTTGAAAATCGTCTTCATGTAATGAGCTAGGTGTATGGCTTTCAAATGAAGCATGGGGTGTCAATGCACGATCATGTCTCAAGATTTGAAAAGTTACTTGCTGATTTGAAAAATCTTGACGAAGATATTAAGGTTAAAGACAAGGTTATGATTCTATTACACTCATTGCCAGAAGAGTATAGCCATTTTGTGACTACCTTGATATATGTGAAAAGTGTGATTATATTTGAAGATATTTGCACAGCATTAACCAATTTAAAAATTCAGAATAATGATAAACATTCTGAAAGAGCATCGTCTGAAGCTTTGTTAGCCAAAGAAAGGACAATGGAAAAAAAGAAGAAACATAGATGAAAAAAATTCTCGGTCTAAATCGAGAAGCAGAAATATAACTCGAGATGAATGTGCTTTTTGTCATGAAAAGGGCCATTGGAGGAAAGATTGTCCGAAGGCTTAGAAAAGAGATGGGAAGAAACCAGTAGCAGCAAACATGGCACGGAAAGATGATGACTCTGATTATTCACTAAGTATTGTGCCTGCAGCATATGTGGATAGTACAAGTGAGTGGATATTTGATATCAGAGTAATGTATCATTTGTGTGCCATTAGGGAATGGTTTAAAGAGTTTTGTAATTTGGAATCTGCATTAGTTGTGTTGGGAAATGATCAATCTTGTCACATAATGGGGATAGGAACAATTCAGCTAAAAATGTTCGATGGAATGATCAAAGAACTAAAAGAGGTTAGATATGTTCTAGCTTTAAAGAAAAATTTAATTTTTGTGGGTGCTCTGAACGCTAAACGCTATAAGGTTACCATTGAAAATGGTATAATAAAGTTCACATATGAGACTATGGTTATTTTGCAATGAATTAAGTGTCACAATTTGTATTATTTGAAGGGAGGTACTATTGATAAAGTTAATTTGCTGAAGCATATAGTGACACCACCAAGCTATGGCATGTACGATTAGGACATGCTGAAGAGAAGTCTTTGCAAACTCTGATGAGGTATAGGCTTTTAAAAGGTACCAAAACCTGTAAATTAAATTTCTGTGAGCATTGTGTAGTAGGTAAGAAAACAAGGGTCAAGTTGGGTACGGTTAATTACGATACTTGTGAGATCTTTGAATATGTTCACAATGATGTATAGGGACCAACCAAGACTGCATCAATTGGTGGAAGCTATTATTTTGTTACATTTGTTGATAATTTCTCTAGACGTGTGTGGATGTACACCATGCGAGCAAAGGATAAGATTCTAGAGATTTTCATAAAATGGAAGAAACTAGTAGAGACTCAAAATAGTAGAAAGATTAAAGTATTACGATCTGATAATAGGGTTAATATACTTTTGATTTATTCTTGCAAATATGCCAAAGTGAGGATATAAAAGGACATTTTATGGTGAGACATACTCCGTAACAGAACGGTATGACTAAACGTATGAATCATAATTTACTGGAGAAAGTACGGTGTATGTTATCTAATGCTGGTTTAGATAAAAAGTTTAGGGCTGAGGCTGTGAGCTACATAAGTCACTTAATAAACTGGTTGCTTTCTGCTGTAATTGGAGGTAAAACTCCCATAGAAATATGGTCTGGAAAGCATGGACAAGACTATGACTCCATTCATATGTTTAGATGTCCATCTTATTATCATATAAATAATGATAAGCTCGATCCTCGTGCAAAAAAAGCTATCTTTGTGGGATTCAAGATAAGGTTGAAGGTTTCAAGCTTTGGGATCTTAAAGATAAAAAGTTTGTGTATAATAGAGATGTCGACTTTGATGAAGCTTCTTTATTGAAGGCTTTAAGTTCTCAGCAGGTGAAGAATAAGACAAATGGCATATTGCAGCCAGTGGAGTTTGATGCAACTCCATATGTAGCCTGTGCACTTCCAGTTATTGATGACCACATCCCTAACATTTTCGGTGAAGCATTACGCAACTATGAAAGTAATCAGTGGAAGTTAACTATGGAGGAACAAATGAAATCTCTCCATCAAAATCAGACTTGGGAACTTGTAGAGTTACTTAAGCAAAAAAGAGTTATTGGTAATAAATGGGTCTACGCCGAGAAGCAAGGATCCCTAAATCAATCAATTCATCGACATAAGGCTTGGCTTATAGCAAAAGGTTTTGCTTAGAAGGAAAGTATTAACTATAATGGCATTTTATCTCCAGTTGTAAAACATACTTCCATTCGAATGCTACTTGCCTTGGTAACAAAATATGAGTTGGAGTTAACTCAATTGGATGTTAAGACGGTGTTCTTACATGGCGATTTAGAAGAAGAAATTTATATGACTTGGCCTTATGGTTTTAAAGGTGTTGGAAAGGAGAATTATGTGTGTATATTGATTAAATCTTTGTACGGACTGAAACAGTCATAGTACAAGAGATTTGATCAATTCATACAAGGGCAGAAATTTATCAGAAGTGAACATGATCACTGTGTTTACTTTAGAAGACTATAAAATAAAGCTTTCATCTATTTGTTACTCTATGTTGACGATATACTTATAGTTTCGAATAATAGAGTTGAAATTGAGATATTAAAAAAACAGTTGACTTCTAAGTTTGAGATGAAAGATTTTGGTGATATATAGAGAATACTTAGTGTGGAAATTCATACATACAGAAAGAATAGAGGCTTATGATTGACTTAAAAATATTATTTGAAAAAGTACTAGAAAGGTTCGGTATAGATGACAAAACTAAACCAATATATACTCTTCTAGCTCTTCATTTCAAATTAAGCTCTTCTTCATGTCATTCCTCCCAAAAGGAGCATAACTACATAGCTTGTGTTCTATATGCTAGTGCTTTAGATAGTTTTATGTATATTATAGTTTCTAAAAGGCCAGATATATCTTAAGCTATCAGTATGGTTAGTAGATACATGCATAATTCGGGAAAAAATCATTGGCTTACGGTAAAGTGATTCTCCAATATCTGCATGGGACAGTTGATGTTGGGTTATTGTTCAAGAAGGATTGTGGTCAACAATGATTGGGTATTGTGATTCTGATTTCGCTGAAACCCTATACAAACAAAGATCAACAACGAGCTACGTATTCACATTGAATGGAGGTCCGATCAACTGGAGGTCGATTCTACAATCGACAATTACTTTGTCCATTATAGAAGCAGAGTACATAGCAGCAACTGAGGCTGTAAAAGAAGTTATTTAGTTGAAAGACTTGTTAGGTGATTTTGGGATAATCTAGGAAAACATTAAGGTTTTCTATGATAACAAGAGTGCAATATTCCTTGCAAAGAATCACATATATCATGCTTGAACGAAACGCATAAATGTGAAATATCATTATATGAGAGAGATTATCGAGGGCAGTGATATGTTATTGAAAAAGATCAATACTAAAGATAACCCTTCAAATATGTTAACAAAGGTGACTTCTGGAATTAAGTTTCAATATTGCTTGAAATTAATTCAAATTCTTTGAATGTGTTGAGTTTAAAGAATTTTGAACTATGGTTGGCTTGATCCCAGATTTTAGGTACATAGGCAGTCACAGAGATGTAGCCACTTTGAGGATGATGGTTTATTGGTAGTCGGCTCAAATTTGGATAAATCATTACCGAGGTGGAGAATTGTAGAAAAGTCAGCACTAAAAAATGTCAATTTTCAACAAATATATAGTTGACATGTTTACCATAGCTAGCATGCAAGGCTTTCAAATTAGTAAGTAGAGTTTGGCACTGAAATAAAGAAAATGGTGCCAAATTATTGAAGTTTTTACTAATTGTAAAGACTTTTTTTGCACGATTGGTGAAGTTTTGATTATACATAGCAAGAGCTTCTTCATTTCTTAAGCATCCCAAACTTGAGAGAATTTGATAGAATTTCAAATTCTGAGAACAATAATTCATTAAAGAATTATTGTGAGAGTAAGGAATTAGAGAGTGTGGACAATTGAGAGTTATTTTTCTTTCAAGTGTGTATGAGAGTACTAAGTGTATTTGGATTATGGGAAGTGAGTTTCTTTACTCAAATATTGTACTCTAAATAATTGTTAATAATACAATAAATTTTTTTTTCTCCCGTGGACGTAGGCATAATAATTGAATTACGTTAAATTCTTATGTCATTTGTTTTCTATAATTATTTAGTGCGCTTGATTCCGTATTTTGCGTACAACATATCTTTCCACTGTGGATTATGACATTGATACTAAATTAGCTGTAAGTCTCTTGTGGCACTGTTTACTTTTGTAATTTGGTCATATACAGAAGTAGAGCCCCATAATAATCCAGTTATAACTAAGTGTCTATCATAACGGGATTATTCATTATTTTTTGTTACTCTTTTTTTTTTTTAAAGAACAGTTCAATGCTTTTAGCTATGTTATTTATTCCATTTCTTTCAACATCTGCTTTGGCATCTCACTTGCTTAATGCTAGTACTTTGAAATTGCTTGGAGTAATTCATAGAGCTTTTTCTTATTGCACGTACATTAACAGAAATGAGGTTTTCTCAATTACTTCTTTAGGAAATATTAATATAATTTCTAGTGCAGCTCAATAGCAATAATTGTTTACTAAAAAATATGTAAGTTATTCTACAACTAAACTAAAATGTGCATGTCATCTCTCTTATGATCACCACTACTCAAATTGTCCTAGTTTGTCATTTCTACAAATAGGTTTCTAATTACCTCATGTTACTATGAACATGTCCCTATGAACAAATACTTTTTCTTATTTTGCTTTGTATTAATGGATTTTGTATCTAGATCTATTTATGAAATACTAATTAAGCAACCTAAGAGGAAGGGTGAATTGGGTTTCTAAGAATTATTGCTAATTAAAAATAAATACAATTCAATCAAATAAACCAAACCCAAAATAAAAAAACTAAAGTGCAGTAGAGTTAAAGAGTAAGGGATAGAGAAATGTAAACATGCGATTTTTTACGTGGTTCGGCCTATCGTGCCTACGTCTACACTTCCAAGCTCATCATGCTTGACGATTTCACTAAGGGTGCCTCCAAGACTTGAACAACGCTTACACTTGACTTTTATAGTGTCGGTGGACCTTTTTGCTTTTTGTTATGGAGTTAATTAAACGCGTTCCAAATACTACTCGCACTCATAATGATATCATTGAGGTCATCAATATCAACATAAAAGGAGTAACTGATTTACCCACAGAGGTATTCTCAAAGCGTTGGGCCATGTGAGAGAGAGGGAAATAGAGTTGAGTAAAGTTTATAGTTTTTGACCTTGGACTAAAGGCTGTTGCAGTAATATGCTTGACCTTTTTTCTCTTTTAAGAAGAATAACCGCTTGCCATAGATGATGAAAATTGGACTTTTAAAATAAAGATGAGTTTAAGGGAAAAGCAATCGGTAGAAAGGTAGATGAAGGTAGAGAAAGGTGGTTATGGAGTCAATTTGACAAAATAGCAAGAAATTAAGGTAGAATTTGAAGAGTAACCCTGTAGCAAAACTAGGTTTTCAAATTGGGATTTTTGTGTTTTGATTTGGAAAATGGGTTTTGATTGTAAAAAATAGGTTTTTAAGATGATTAGAAGGCTATGGGAAACTCAATTGTAAGAAAAATGAAAGAAAATAATGAATTTTAGAGAGAGAGAGCTGCTAGTAAAGATAACAAGGAAAATGGCTTATTAGAATCAATGGAAAATACGGAAGAAGAAGGGTACTGTGCAAATAAAATGTGAAAATAGCAATCCATTTACTTAGTTATCGGCCAGCAATTAGAATTCAGACTATGATTTCCAAAGTTATTAATGACCTAGTAACTTTATATTAGCAAGTCGTTAGCGTCTAGTAGCTTCCTTACCCGTCAACTATTTAGCAGCGAGCCGTTTACATTGTTATTAACAAGCCATTAATGAGCAAAATGCTGATTTCATTCCTTAAAGTTATCGATTAGCCAGTTATGAAGTTATCGGCGAGTCGTTAACCTCCAAAATGTATCTCTAAGATTTCTTGTGAAATAATTTCGCATAATTATTTAATTTTTTTACCAAATTATGAGTTACTTAAAGTTATCTCTTGAACTCAAAATATTTTAATGGTCATTCAATTCATGATTCATAAATGCATAAATAATTAATCATTTGAAACACATTCAAGGAATCAATGAATAAGATTACACAAACTAGAAAAATAGATCAATATGCAATATATTACACAAACCAGAATAATTGATCAATATGCAATATTCATCATTCCAAGCTCATGGCTAATAAGAGGTTTTGTGAAGCTGTCAGTAAGTTAATTTTCACTGGAAATAAATTCAATCACAAAATTCTTTTTTTGAAAATAGTCTTTTAGAAAATGATGTCTATCTCTATATGCTTAATTTTAGAGTTCTGAATGAAATTCTTTGACAAATTAATAGCATTGATGTTGTCACGTCTAATAGGAATGTGATTTAATTTAATATTTTAGTCTCTTAGTGTTTGTTTCATTTACAATGCTTGTGCACAACAACTTCTAACTGCAATATATTATTCTTTAGTGGTAGATAGTGTAATTGAATTTTATTTCTTGCTAAACCAAAAGATTAAAGAGTGTCCTAGAAAATGACATGTACCACTAATGCTTTTCCTATCAACTTTATAGCTAGCAAAATCATCATTTCAAAAACATGTAAGGTCTATGTGTGTTCCCTAAAATACTAAAGGCCAAGGTCAATGGTGTCAATCAAATACCAAAAAATGCGTTTAACAGCAAATGAGTGAGACTCTTTAGGACATGATTGAAATTTGGCACATCAGCACACATTAAATATAATATTAGGTCTACTAGCAGTCAAATAGAGCAAGAATCCGATCATACCTAGATATGTCTTGAGATTGTGCTCATTGGAGTGTTTTTTGTTGTTCCATTTTCATAACCAAACTTTTTAAGTAGATCCTTTACATACTTGGCTTGTTTTATTTTATTTGTAGTTCGAGAAAGTGCTTTAATTTTCCCATTATGCTCATCTAGAATTCTTTTCTCATGCATGAGAAAAATTCATTACACAATAGCTCATTAGTAAAACCAAATATAACATCATTAACATAAATTTGAACTATAAAAATATATTTATTTTTATACTTAATGAAGAGAGTTGTGTCGGTCTTATCCATTGAAAAACTACTTTCTAGCAGAAAATTGTTAAGCTTATCATACCATGCTCTAAATACTTGTTTTAAGTCATACAAAGCTTTTGTCAACTTAAAAATAAGATCTGAAAAATTTTCATTTTAAAAACTAAGAAGTTGTTTAACATAAACTTTTTTCATAATATAGTCATTTAAAAATACACTCTTAACCTCCATTTGATATAAGATGAAATTTTTATGACATGTAAATGTTAGTAACATCCTAATGGAATCTAATCTATCTACATGTGTAAATGTTTCATCAAAATTAATTCTTTCTTCTTGGTTATAACCTTGAGCTACTATTCTAGCTTTATTTCTTATTGCAACATCGGTTTTATCCATGTTATTTCTAAATACTTATTTAGTGCCTATGACAGATTGATGTTCTAGTTTAGGAATTAATTCTCATACATTGTTTCTCTCAAATTGATTGAACTCCCTTGCATTGTCATAATCCACGATTCATTGTTGTCAGTATTCGAAAAAGTTTTTTGTTCAATTTGAGAAATAAATGCAGCGTGTTTACATATGTTTTTAAATGATGATCTAGTAGTTATTCCTTTAAAATGATCGCTTAAAATTAGGTCTTTTGAATGAGAGGAACTATACCTCCACTTATTGGGAAGTGTTTGAAAAATATCTTCATTTTATTTTACACTTATTTCTTCTTGTTATTCCTGTTGATTTCCAGATGACGCATCATTTTGTTTATACTTTAATTGGTCATTTTGTAACGATTCATTTGCATCATTATCAATAAATTTTTCTGAAGAGGAATAGTTAGATTAATCAAATGTGATATACATAATTCCTTTACAACCAAGGTTCCTTTTGTTATAAACTTTATAAGCCTTACTTGAGTTTTAATACTTAAAAGATATGCCAACATCAGATTTTGGATCAAATTTACTAAGATTATCTTTTGCGTTCAAAATTAACTATTTGCATAAAAATTTTTTTGAAATATCTGATGGTGAGTTTTAATCTTTCCAAATCTCATAGGGAGTCTTATTAAGAGTATGTCTTATCAACACATGATTTAAAATATAACATATGGTGTTGACGGCTTCAGCTAAAAAATATTTAAGAAAACTATTTTCATTCAACATAGTCTAACCACTTTTTAAATAAAATTATTTTTTCTCTCAATAACTCTATGTTATTGTAGAGTCCTAGATAAAGAGAATTGATGTTTAATAGCATACTCATTGTAAATACATTCAAATGCATAATTTTTAAATTTTTCTCCATGATTACTTCTAATACATGCAATGTCATAACCTTCTTTTTTTTTTTTTATTTTGAATAGTTTTTAAAAATACTTTAAAAGCAACAAAAACATTATCTTTATTGGTTAAAAACAATACCCATATGAATCTAGAGAAATCATCAGTAATCACAAATGCATAATATTTGCCATTCAAATTAACATATCTAAGAGGTCCAAATAAGTCTAAATGAAGAAGTTGAAATAGTTTTGAAGTAGAAATTTGATTTTTGTTTTTAAAAGTAGTTTTTATTTGTTTATCAAATTGGCATGCTTCACAAATTTTATCCTTTTGAAATCTAATTTTAGGAAGATGTTTAACTATATTGTTTTTTAAAATCTTTGAAATCAAACCTATGCTTCCATCTCCTAATCTTCTATGTCATAACCAACTATCATCATGTAATATTTGAAGATGCACATTCAATATATACACATTTCCATATCTATTTCCAATAAATACAATTTTACTATCATATGCATTCTCTATAACATATCTAGTTTTATAAAAAAATAACTATATAGCCTTTATCACATAATTGACTAATACTAATCAAGTTGTGTTTCAAATTCTTAATTAAACACACATTCTTAATTAGAGTAAGGAAGACATTACTAACATTACCAATTTCAAGAATTTTTCTCTTTTGAATTGTTTTCAAAGGAAACACCTCTACCTTTTTTAACCTACGTAAAGATTGAGAACTAAGAATAGTTCCTTATCATATGTCTTGAACATCCACTATCCAAGTATCATTTATTATTATTCTTTTTCAAACCCTGTAAAAAGAATTCAAGACTTAAGTACCCAAATATTTTTGGGTCCTTGACTGTTAGCAATAATTCCTTTTGGAACGTAATATACATTTAATTACATAATAGCCATTTCTTTTCACAAGACATCTATTTTTCATGTGACTATCTTAGTTACAAAAATGACATACAATAAAGTTATTAATGAAATTTCTTTTTACAAAGTAATTTTTATAATATATTTTTTTCAAATTTGGCTATAACTTAATACCTCATTTGTCAAAAATATAGTTTTATGAACTAAGCAAATTATCTAATATCTTTTGTCCATTAGTGAATTTTAAGATATTACTAAGTTTATTATACTTTTTTCTTGAGTGCATTATTTTATATTTTTAAATCATCTACATATGATTCTATATGCTCATGTGATGTGCTAGATTTTTTATTTGACGAAGCAATTCTATTATGCAAATATTTGCTCTCTAATTTTAGGCATGTAATCGTAGCATTTAAAGATTCATTTTCATTTATGAGCTCTACTATTTTCATTTGGTAGATTGTCTTTTCCTAAATATAGAGTCATTTTGGGTTAGCATAAATCTTTATCTCTAAACGGTTAAGTCAAGAACAATAACACTTTGCTTTGATACCAAATGAAATATTAACTAAACAATCCAAGAAGATGGGTGAATTGAGTTTCTAAGAATTATTACTAATTAAAAATAAATACACTTTAGTCAAATACACCAAATTCAAAATAACAAAACTAAAGTGCAATAGAGTTAAAGAGTAAGGGATAGAGAAATGCAAACATGCAATTTTTTACATGGTTAAACCAATCGTACTTACGTTCAGGCCTCTAAGCTCACTGGGTTTGAAGATTTCACTAAGTGCGCCTCCAAGGCTTGAACAACACTTACACTTGACTTCCAAGGTGTCAATAGACCTTTACAACAAGAGATTTTTCAAATTTCTTAACCAAAATGTATTCCAATACTTAAAATCACTTAGCTTTGTATTTACACGTAAAGATTATAAAACAACTTCTTTCACACTATATAATTAATTATAAGATGAATACTCAAAGTATGAATAAAAATGATTACAAAAATTTAAACTTAGATAACTCTTAAATGGTCAGTGATAGATGTAGTTGTCTCACTTTAATTTAGATTTGAATGAGGAACAGAAAAATAGCCATAATAAACTTTTAAGTTATTAGATTGCCGTTATGTCTTGAATAAGTTATCGTAATTCAAATAGTTGGTTATCCATTTACATGTCAGTTAGTCATTTTTAAGTTATCAATTTGTTGTTACTTTTTATCAAAATATGTTGCTCTCTGGACTCTGTCGGCTGCTTGTTAATTTCATTTTCGGTTAGTCGTTACTTTGTCGGTTAGTTGTTTTGAAGTTGTCGAATCGCCGTTAATTTTCATTAAAAATGTTACTCTTTGGACACTATCAGATTCCCACTAATTTTGTTGTTGATTAGTCGTTTTGTTATAGTACCAAATAGTTTTGCTACAGTGATAATTTTCTTAAATTTATAATTTTACCTCAATCTTTCTAAAACTTAAAGCCTAAAAACATTTAGAAACTATAATGTAACTCAAAACATTATAAATATTTTCAAATAAGTCCATTCCAGAATTGTAAATAATACTTATTGATTTCAAAACTCTCAAACTTTTTTCAATTTAGTCTATAAACTCCAAAAACAACCAATTTAAAAGTTCTTCAAATTTAAACAATTCAAAACATAATTGTTATCATTAAAATCATAATTATGAAATTATATATGCTAACAGTTTGTTGTTGTCAGTTAAAGAATATGATTTTGGGTCTAGTGTAGTCAATTAATTATTTATTTTATAATCTCTTTTATGTTTTTGTCTTTCAAGTTAAATGGATGACATTCCAAGTGGGCTATCAGTGTTGCTATGTAGTAGTGGGGTTCAGTTGAGTTATAATAATCCACTATACTATTTAGATGTAATGCTAGTGTTTCATGTTTTTTCGAGGATGGTACTTGTAATAAGATTGGATGACGCACTTTGTGTAATATATTAGTTTTTGGTATATTTTTAAGGATGATATATAGAAAATATTATGTTTCATATAGAAATAGTTAATTTGATTTATTTTCATTAAGCTGTGTTTCCTATAATTAATAAAGAAAATAAAAATAAATTGACTTAGTGGAATAGAGAAATAAGCCTATAAATTTGTAGGGGAATTAATGGAATTAAAGTATGACCTCCGAAAAATAAAGATTGGTATGTGAAAATTCATCATTTTATCATATGTTTTTAGCTCATTTGATACTTCAAAATTATTACTCATCACTTAAAACATTCATTGTTCATTACTCAAACACCATTTTTCTCTCCAGTTTAAAAAATCCAAAAATTAGAACCCTTATTTAGCCAAACTTATTTCTTTAAATTTCACTTACTTTTTGCTCATTTGATCAAATTGAATCCATACAATTGGTGGCCTCTTATAGTGTAAGCATTAAAATAGAAATGATGAATACAACTCATTATAGAATATTTTTATTATAGAATTTATGTTATAGTTATTGTAATTATTGTTATATTGAAATAGTTACAAATATATAATTTTAATACATAATATTTTACAAATAAATAATTTTAATCTCAATATTATAACATTATTAATTATTTAATTTTCTCTATTTGTATGACTCATAAAATAATAAACTTAAATGATAAGTCATTGTAAAATAAATGATATGTCTCTATTGAACATATTATAACATTAGCTGCAAGAATAATATAAGTCACTGAAGAATATACTAGACTATGTCGTATTTTCTCTTTTAATGTTACTATGGACAATTCTTGCACTCACTTAGAATGGCCTTCATGTAACTATGCGTTGCCAAAATAATTCATTGTGATATTGTACCAACTACCAATTACAATATTCAGTACTATATTTATATTTAAATCACCACTATAATAACATTTTGATGAACATGAAATCTGAACTTTAAATGTAAACTAATGATAATTTGAAATTAGTTACAATATGACAATGTTAGTCATTGAACATGAAGCCTTTTATTGCACACTTATGTAATTCATAATTATTTGAAAATTTAACCATTAATCTTGAATAGTAAATTATTAAACATGAAACTAATGCTAACTTGAAACTTTCTGTAATAAATAGAAAGCCTCCCACTTGAAAATGGTAAGCTGCTTAAAGCCTCCCACTTGAAAATGAATAGCTGCTTATAAGCGGCTAACCATTTTCAAATAGAATGCCTATCACTCGAAAATGGATAGCCACTTACTTATAAGCGGCTAACTATTTTCAAACAGAAAGCTTACCAATCATGCAAATCATACAACAATAAATATGAAACACATGCAATTAATCTTGACATTGAGACCATTAAATTTGAAAATAAAGTAACATAAAACTTAGGGCAATGAATATGAAACTTAGAATCATTAACTTACAATTCTAAAAATCATTCAAATCATGGACCAATAAATATGAAATATATACTATTAATCCTGATATTCAGACTATTAAATTGGAAACTAATGTAACTTGAAACCAATGTAATTTGAAACTTTGGACAATGAACATGAAACATAGGATCATAAATTTACAATCTTAAAAATCATACAGATCATGAACTAATAAATATAAAACAAGTACTATTAATCATGATATTAGGACCATTAAATTTGAAACCAACATAGCATGAAACTTTGGACAATGAACATGAAACATATGATCATAAAATTGTAATCCTAAAAATCATACAAATCATAGATTAATTTATCTTGACATTGGGGCCATTAAACTTAAAACTAAAGTAATTTTAAACTTTGGGCAATGAACATGAAACGTAGGATCATTAACTTGCAATTTGAAGATCATGCAAATTATGAACTAATAAATTTGAAACCCTTACTATTACTCTTGATATTAAGACCATTAATTTATAACCTAAGTAACTTGAAACTTAGGGCAATGAACATAAAATATAGAATCATAAATTTGTAATTCTAAATATCATTTAAATTAAGGATCAATAAATATGAAACACATCATTAATCTTGATATTAGGACCATTAAACTTAAAACTTAGGACAATAAATATATAACTTAGGAATATTAACTTACAATCCTAAAAATCAGCTAAATCACAGAGTAATAAATATGAAACACCTACCATTAATCTTGACACAGTGACTATTAAACTTTAAACCAAAGTAACTTAAAACTTAGGACAATAAACTTGAAATTTGGGATCATTAACTTGAAGTACTAAAAATTATATAAATTATAGATTAATAAATATGAAACACTTACCATTAATCTTAACACGAGTAATCAGTTAAACTTGAAACTCACTTTTTATTATTATAAAACTAATTTTTTTTTATTATTATGTGGGCTTTAATTAATAAAATAATTATTTTTTTTTTGTCATTTAAGGGGCAACCGGTTGATTGCTCCAAGTTATTTTTTTAATGTTTGGCTACTAAGTGGCAGCTTAACAATAGCCAAGTTTTTTTGAATTTTTTAATTGGTTGCATGTATTATAGCAAAGGCATTTATTCTTAGGTTCAGTTTGTTCTTGGTAGTTCTCTGTTCTTATCATCATCATCTTCCTTTAGTTCTTGTTCTGATTAAGCTTGATTTTAAGTTTGATCTTGAATGCATTTTGATTGATTTGGTTTGTGATCTTTGGCAATAACTAAGGTTGTCTGTGTCTTTAAGTACTACAGGTACTACAATTAGTATTAAAGTTAGGTCTACAAATCAAATCTAAGTATGGCAAATCAAATGATCAACCTAGAGAAGTTTAATGGTAAAAATGATTTCAATATATGGAAGGTCATGATGGAGCCCTTAATAATAACTCAAGGGTTGGATGATGCTTTAGAACTAGTTACCAAGAAAGAGGGAAAAGAAGATTCATCATTGACACAGCAATAGGCTGCTGACATTGACAAGAAAGCAAGAAGCACTATAATTATGAGTTTTGGAGACTCTGTCATTAGGTAAGTTGCCAAAGAAAAATCTATTGCTAATTTGTAGGCAAAGATTGAAAAGTTATATATGACAAAGTCTCTTGCCAATAGACTTTACATTGAGAAGAGGTTGTTTACTCTTAAAATAGCTGAGGGATTCTTTTTAGATAACCACATTGATGAGTTCAATAAACTATGTGATATATTGGAGACAAATGATGTTCTTGGTAAGTTCACTTCCACCATCATACTCTAACTTTGTTGATGCCTTCATGTATGGCAGAAAAACTTTATCATTAGTTAAAGTAAAAGTTGCTTTAAACATAAGATGGTACAAAAGAAGTCAAGGAATATGGATAATCATGAAAGGTTAGCAGTTACGGGCAGATTTGACAAGAATTATGGAAAGAAGAATAAATAAAGAAAGAATAAACAAAAACCCATAAACTTAAAATGTTTCCAAATGTCACAAAAAGGGACACTTCAAAAAAGATTGTCCAAAGAAGAAGAACAAAAAGCAAAATAGTGATGTATCCACTATTGAAATAGAAGGATTTGAGTCAACTGGTGTGTGTGTGGCGAATGAAGATATGCAAAAAAAAGTACCTAGATTCTAGACACTGGTTGTGCATTTTACATGTGCTCTTTTAAGGATTACATATCAAACTATCAGGAAATAAATTAAGAAGGGTAATGATGGGCAATAATGCAGCATGCAGAGTCACTGAGATAAGAAATGTGAACTTTAAATTGCATGATAGAACTCTTAGAAAATTAAGGGAGGTCAGTTATATTCCTAAATTAAAAAAGAACTTAATTTCATTAGGGATGCTGATCAAATGGCTTTAGCACTAAGCTTAAATCTAGTAAGCTGAGGATTACTAATGGTGATTAAACTATCATAAAAGATTATAAAAGAAATGGAGTATATATCTTAGATACAGAGTCTATAACAGGTTTTTTTAATGTGTCTATTAGCTTTAGTAAAGATAACACCAAGTTATGGCTCTTAAGGCTTTAGCACATGGGTGTAAAGGGTTTAAAAGAACTGCAGAAACAGGGATTTTTGGGAAATGAGAAGATTACATATTTGGACTTTTGTGAAGACTGTGTCTTAGGAAAATCATCTAGAAACAGTTTCAAGAAATCATCTCATATGACTAATGTAATCTTATAATACATACACCCTGACCTTTGGAGACTTGCATAGACAATTCACTTCGTAAAAATAGTTATTTTCTGCCTATCATTGATGAATTTTCAAGAAAAATTTAGATATACGTCTTGAAGCACAAAGACCAAGTGTTTGAAATGTTCAAAGGATGAAAATCCTTGGTTGAAATCAAATTGGTAAGAAGGTAGATATTAAGGACTGACAATGGTCTTAAGTTTTGCAATCGACAGTTTGACAACTATTGTACAAATAAATGCACTGTAAGACATAGAATTATGAGGTTGACACCTTAAAAAAATGGATTAGTAGAGCGAATGAGCAAAACTTTGATGAACGAGGTAAGATACATGCTAGTTTAGTCACAACTTCCAAAGAGCTCATGGGCAGAAACTCTACTAATAGCATGTTACCTTGTAAATCTCAGTCCTTTCACTATTTTGAAATTCAAAACTCCATTTGAAAAGTGGCATGGAAAACCAACAAGTTATGATGTCCTCAAAGTCTTTGGATGTCCTACATATGTACATGTCAGTTAAGGAAAATTGGCATTAAGAGCTCTCAAGGGTCAGTTTATTGGTTATCTTTAAAATGTCAAGGGGTTCAAACTATAATGTATTGATCTTAATCGCCCTAGATGCATGTTCAGTAAAGATATAGTGTTCAATGAAAGGGTTCTATTGGATATAAAGAGGCCTGTTGAAGGTGTTGTAAAAAGGAAAAAAGATCAAACTAGAGTTCAGTTTAAGTAGAGCAATTTAAAAAAACATCAAAAGAAGATGTTATTCAGATCATAGTTGTAATTATCAAGAAGAGATTCTGGGAACTCAAATACATCCCCTTGTACTGGCTCAACTTTAGGGTTATTAACTAACTAAAGACAAAGAAAAAAAGAAGATAAAAGCAGCGCAGAGATACGGATATGCAGAACTAATTGCATATTCTTTATCAGAATCTTATAAAATTAATGAAGATAAACCAAAAATTTTCAGAGAAGCAATCTAAAGCTCATACAAAGCAGAATAGTAGAAGGCTGTAGATGAAGAAATCTCCTCACTTCATAAAATAATACATAGGAACTAGTTAAAAACCCTAAAAATAGGAGAATATTTGGCTGTAAGTAAATTTCAAAGAAGTTGCCTCACATGTAATGTATGAAATCTCCTCACTTCATAAAAATAATATATAGGAACTGGTCAAAAAGCCTAAAAATAGGAGAATATTTGGCTATAAATAGATTTCAAAGAAGTTTTCTCACCTGTAATGTGTGAAATTTCTCATTTCATAAAAATAATTCATATGAACTGTCAAGATACCTAAAAAAAGGAGAATATTGCATACTTTAATAAGGGTGTTATTGGCCTTAGCAACAGTGTATGACACGAAGCTTGATCAACTTTATGTTAAGGCTACTTTCTTACATGGTAGACTACATGAGAAAATTTTGATGACTCAGCCTGAGGGATATGTTGACTCTAAGAGAGCTCACTATGTATATTTGTTAAAAATATCACTATATGGATTGAAGCAATCTCCAAGTTAGTGGTATCTTAGATTTGATAAGTTTAGAGTCTCTCATGTATATCTAAGGTGCAATTTTGATTGTTGTGTCTACTACAAGATAATGAGATTAGATATTTACATATACTTATTGTTATATGTTGATGATATATTGATTACTTACAAAAGAGGAGATGACATTGAAGTTTTGAAGTAGCTACTGAGTTTAGAGTTTGATATGTAGAATTTAAGCAATGATAAAAGAATATTACGCATAAAGATTATTAAGAATAAAAGTAAGGGGACAATATTTCTTTTTCAAAAGAAAACTTAAGGAATGTACTTAAAGCCGTTGGTAATTATAAACGTATTATAACACCATTTAACTCACACTTTAAACTTTTAAGTTTACAATATACAAAGACAAATGAGGAAATAAGTGACATGGCAAAGATTTCTTACGCAAATGTTGTTGGATATTTAATGTATGCAATAGTCTTAACAAGAGCAAATATATCACATGCACTTAATGTTGTTAGATAGAGACTTAGATAGAAGAAAGTCTCTAACATAGTATATGTACACGCTCAATGGTTGCCTAATTAACTAGAAAGTAAGCCTTCAGTATGTTGTTGTATTGTCAACAATAAAGGTTAAACATACAATTGCAAAAGAGGTAATAAAAAAAGTATTATGGCTAAAAGAATTATTGGTGAAATTAAGGATGCTTTAGGAGTTTATTAATGTACATTATGACAGCTCCAGTGCCATTTACTTGAGTAAGTTTAAAAAAGAGTGATAAGGATGGTGAAAGTCCACAATGACAGCAATTCTACGGATATGCTAACTAAAGTGGTTCTTACAACTAAATCCAAGATTTGTTTAGATTTATCAGGGTTGTGCAGTTTTTCAGTTGCACAAGTTGAAGGAGAAAATTTAAATAGTTATTTTTTCAAGGTGGAAATTTATTAGAGAACAAGTGAAGCAAATCAGATTTGCCTAAAAAAAATTTGTGGCTTAGCATTTTAAATTTAATAAAACAACACGAATTAAGTCGTTTTGACCATGACGGTTTTGGAACGACTCATAACAATGCCATTTTAGTTTAATGAAAGTATAATTTATACATGTGCAAAACTAAAGCTCTCCGAGTCTATTATAAATCATTAGCATAAGCCAGTCACGTGCAATTCTAGGTAGCTTCTAGATTTGTTACGATCTGTTTTACATAGCTTATTCTGGTGAAACAAATTCAGTTACTAAGAGAGCTATATAAGAAGAGATTGCTTTGTCATTTTTAAAACTTCTTGATTAATTATTAGCTCTCTGTAAATTGTTTCTTGTAATCTCTAGAAATTAAGCAATACAAGCTTATCAGTCTTCTCTTCCTGTAAATGTAAGCTAATGAAAATTAGATGTACCAAGTAATTCTTGTTGCTTTTTTGTTTCTTTCATTACTAGGTTCATTTTGTTCTTGATAATTCTCTATTCTAAGCATCATCTCTATTTATCTCTATTTATTTCTGGTTCTGATTAAGCTTAATTCCAAGTTTGATCTTGAATGCATCTTAATTTATTTGGTTTGTGATCTAGGGTAGTAACTGAGGTTATTTGTGTCTTCAAGCAATTCAGTTACTATAATTGCAGTCTTTTTGACATAAAAACCATGTAGTCAATAGACAAGCCAATCAACAATCTATATGCATAAGCCATCATGACAACATTCCAATCAAACCAGTTTGAATTGTCATCTTTTGCTTCTACTTGATCTGGTGCCGTATCATTGCTATATTTTTTAGACAATGGTAGTTAGATAACCCTAAGTTGCCAATATAGGAGTTGTTTTGAAATATATTGAATTACGGTACTTATGTTATTACTATTAGCTTTTATGGCTATATAACATTTTGATTTTGATGATAACAAACCATAAATTAATAATATTGATTATGTTTTTAAAATACGAAAATGAATGACGATTTCTCAAAGTTCTTAAAACATTTTCTCTAAAAAAAAGGATATGAATCCATATCCTTAGTGTTGATGAACATGTGTATGGATTACTATAGATGTCAGTATGCAAGTGGATAAAACAAGTAATATAATGATAAGTATCCAAATCATCTGCATAGGGATTGATGTTTTCAGATTTGCTACAACAGTATTACCAGTGCAGTAAAAGTAAAATAAAATAAATAATGAACGTAAATACCTAATAAAACTAGTTGCAATAAATAAAATGCAGTAAAAAAATTAAGGTCAAACACAAAAGGATACTCAATAACAAATGGGTAGTTGAGTGCTTAAATTCACTTACCGATTATTGACTATTCATCAACTAAAGTACTGAAGCTATAACATCTACTGTAAAATTGGGTAGAATTCCTCATATATCTTCAGCTGTCATATGTTGGATATTTTATATTTATATGTAACCTAACAGTGACCAGTTGTTAAGCCAACATTAGACATAGCATTATATGTTCTAAGTTCTATTAAACTTATAAGGTGAATCCCAATATCTAAATCTTCACTAATTTTATATCAAGCATGACTCTATTTAAATCGATATGAACTCAAGTTGGAAAACCCAACCTAAAACTATGTATTATCTAGATTTGTTCCACTGAGTCAGACATTTTTTATATTATTTCTTAGCTATCATCCACTAAATAGGTGTCAGCCGAAACAAGGAATTAAAATAAGTAAAATCAAAACAAAATGTTATAGTAATTTTTAAGCAACACACATATAGCAGTCAATAACCATTAAGCTTATTTAATCCTCAACTATATAAAATTTTAGTTCATGATAGATATAGAAACAACAACACATGTTTATGACATTAAATTTATTCTCAAAGAAAAATAACAACAAGCAAACATGAAAACTTTGAGATTCGTAATACGAAGATACAACTTTCTTATTCTCTAGTAATCTCTATTTCTTCTTTATATAAATTCTTTGCTGTAGACCTTAACTCTCTTGTTTCCTTGTCTTTTTCTTTCTTTTCTTCTTTGTTATGTGTAGCATCCCACAAGATCTATTTTCTTTTTCTCTCATATGCTCATTTTATATTTTGGAATTAAGACAACCAAAAGCATGTAGGCACTTGTCACCTTTTAGTAACTTAGGACCGCATAACTTTTTGTGCCTTTTGTCACTGTTTTGTTTTCACATGATAGTAACAGTGTAGTAACGACTACAACAAGCTCTGTCAATTAACACGTTCAGTCTGTTTTAGTCTTCTATTTGCGTGCTTTAAGGTTGTGCAGCAATGTCTACAACATCTTCTCTATTTTAGATTTGGTTTATTTCATCTGCGAATAAGTTATTTGTCATTCTTTACAGTTCAACTATTCTAGCAATCATCCTTATAGTTTGGGCTGTGTGGTCATCTACAATAATGTACTTAATCAAAGCACATAATGATCTACAATATATTAGTTCATTAAAATTAAACCTAAATGGATGCTCATGTAAAATGTAACCTAAATTTAGATAAAACTTTATCATTTATTATCTATGTAATATTAGTTTAAGCCTAGAAATATAATGATAACTCTCATTTCATAAAGTTATCACTTAGTAAAAATGAGTTTTTTGTAAGAAGTTGTATTTTTGTCATCCTGCTTGAGATAACCAGCAAATCGAATTCAAAAAAATGTGCTTACTCGAGTTAATCGGCATTTTGCTTAAATTAAACGGCAAAACGGTTACATGAAATATGCTCTCTAGAATTAATAAGCAACTCGGATACTGCTAAACGGAATATCAGTTATCCATAAGCAGTAAACTGGTTATTCAAAAATTTAAATAGTACCTACAATAGTAACTTTAACTAGCAAACCGGTTATACCAAATAATAAGCCGGTTATGAGAAAAAAGTTAATAAAGGCTAGTTTTCTGCTCTAATTATAAAAAATGGCTCAATTAAATTCAAATAAGAATGAATTCTACAATCATCATTGAGCTTGCTATTGTGTATCCAATCTCTCTTAAGCTTCAAACTTATTATTGTTTCATGCACTTTGAGCTTTTATTTGTAAACATATAAATTGTGTGAGGAAAACTCTTTGTAATCTTTATTTTAAAAATCAAAGTTGAGTGATTATAAGTGTGGAAAACACTTAAGTTAAGACATTTGGATTAATCTTTTGTTGTAAGGGTTTATTAACATTTTAGAAGTCAATTGTATACATCTTTGAAGCCTTGAAGGCTTGATTAGTGGAATCCTTAAGTTTAGTGAACTTGAATGGGTGGATATAGGCAGAGTTGGCCAAATAACAACTTAATTTTGTCATCTAGATTGCTTTGATTCATCAACCCTCAGATTTTATTTTTAATCATTGAAAATTACTAATAGTAGTCCAATTTTAGTCGTGGGTTCTATTCTGCCCAAAGTATGTGTGTGTCACTTGATCAAATTCTAGAGTTATTGTAACATCACTTAAGATATTTCTTAAAGACAAAATAACAAGAAGATTTTCATCTGTAAGGGAACAAAAGTTAATAAAAAATTACAAACTATACTATAGCAATTTTTTTTAAGCTAAGACATTTCAGTATAACATCAACTTTTCATGTGAATGTTTATCAAGGGCACTGATGACATCCAATTACATTATTAATGCATAAATCAGATTTACAGCAATCACAACATTGTCTTATCTTTAGACACCTTTAACTCAAGGTTGAACATGGGGTTCATATAAATGATTTTTCTTTTTTTACTAGTTGTTATAGCAATACTCATAACTTTTATTGTTTTTTTACTTAAATCTGCATTTGGGGTGAATATCCAACCCTAGTTACTCAGTAATTACGCCATTGGAGTAGAGTTTATTATATTTTTAACATAGTTGCAATAATTTTGAAAGCTTTTCATGTTCTCCAAAACTTGAGTTATAATTAACTTAGAATGTTAAAATTTTCTGTATTACTCTATCTTTGCTACATCATACTCACAACACTTAACCAAAGTTAAAGTGTTAAGACAGAGTGTCACCTTTTATCCATAAACCATCTCTACTTGAAGATCATTTATCTTATATCTCATCACTTATGTCATCCACATTGGGTTTTCTAATTCAATAATAAATACCAGATAGATAGAGTTATACACTTAATTATACTAACTCAAATAAATACATTCAACACAAACATATTTATTCATGAAGTCCCCCAAATTTAAGTAGTGTTGTATTCTCACATGCACATAACATCAAGTAAAGATATTCATGCACACACTAGAAATAAAAATGCAAAATGAACTAGATAAAATAAAAATAAGAAAGAAAAGTTTAGAGATTTCAAAATTTTAAACTGGCTGGCAGGGGAATAAATACACTCAACACAAACATATTTATTCATGAAGTCCCCTAAATTTAAGTAGTGTTGTATTCTCACATGCACATAACATCAAGTAAAGATATTCATGCACACACTAGAAGTAAAAATGCAAAATAAACTAGATAAAATAAAAATAAGAAAGAAAAGTTTAGAGATTTCAAAATTTTAAACTGGCTGGCAGGGGATATTACTCTGTTGTTAAAGATGATGCTACAGCACTAGTGGGGCAAGTTCACTTTTTTTTTTTTTTAAATAACCTCTATAAGGGCTCGAACCCTTACTCTCAACATCTCAACATTGTGAGTGCAATGGCTCTCCCACTAGGCTATAAGCCTATTGGTTGGGCAAGTTCACTTTTGTTGTGCTCTATTTCTCAAACTTTTATTTGGTGAACCTAGTTGTGCAGTAGCTGCTTCTTCTTTTTTTGAGATGGACATGGACTGGTCTAAGGCAATCCAATAACTTCTTCAACTGTAGGTAGAATTATCTGCGATGTTGTAGCACTTCTAGAAGATTGTGCCCCTTTTTCTTTCATTGCACACTTTGGGAGTAATCATAGAAGATTTCTTGGGTGTGGTTGTTGAGGGAGGTATTCTAGCAAGTTTCTCAGCAATGATTGTAACAATAAGCTTCTGCAGTTTCTTCCTTCGATCTGCCATTCTAGAATTTTTGCGAATAACCTCCTCAATAGTTGCATCAATGTCTTTTTCCTCTTCTGTCTCAGATTCCTCTTCTACCAAGATTTTATGCTTCCCCTTTGGTTTAGAAGGTACTATAATTGGCTCTTCTTTTTTTTTTTCCTCTGTTTTCTCGTCTTATGCATTTTTCTCACTCCCTTCTACCTTCTCTTCTTCCTCAACTCCTTTTTGGTCTGCTGGCTAGTCCCCTCTAAATTCTTCTTCATCCTTAATTCATTTTTCCTTTGTTGTGGTTTCTACTAGAATAATCCCTGCTGCCATTTGGAAGTTGAACTTCTGCAGCAAGGAATCAAGAAATTCTACATACTTAGTCTATATAAACATTATAAATTGATGCTTTTTATTTTCTAAATGCATTAAGTATGCCTAGAATTTCTAAATTTCCTCTGTCTGTGCTTCAACACAGACGTCTATACTCTTAATTAAATCTTGCATTACTTGCTCAATCTCAAGAATATTCTCTTTGATTTCTCTTTCAATCACCTTTCTCACATTAATTTTCATTCCCTTAATTATAGTCTACAGGAGTAAAAATCTGTCTTGTGATATAGTGGTTGTGTGTGTAGTGAGCATAAGCCTGAATTTCAAAAATTTGACCCATACGTGAGACGACCCGCCCCATATCCAGAGGTGACCTATCTTAAGAAATTGAACTTAAATATTAAAATCATCTTATTAATGAGAATTCTACCGAAATTTCGGCAGAACCTCCCCTAAATATATAACATTTCCAAACCTGCAATTACAACACAAACACTCCCAAATCATTTATCAAGCATCAACTGCATCAACCCAATCTCATCCAATGACATATCCAATAATACACACGTTTTCATAATTCATATATCACATTCCTAGTATAATTCCAAAATATAATAATTATACATTAACCAAAAGAAAATAAATTTTCTATGTCCTCAAACAACCTCAGTGGCCCAAATGACTCCAACTATGTACAGCTGTTGGGTTAACTGTTGTACCTGTAATCTCCTGGGGGGGGGAAATATAATAAAATAGGAATGAGTATAAAACTCAGTGAGCTCAATGAGTGGATAGTAATTTTTAAAATATAAAATAATTACAAAAATAAGTGCATCACTTGTATAATCACGTTTCTCAAATAATTATTTGAATGTAAAATTACTTTCAATTCAATCATAATTTGAACATAAGCAAAACTGATATTGTCACAAAATCAATAAAGAAAATAAGTGTCCTTCCACGCGCGGCGGCGAAGTCGGATCAAGCACGTGAAGTTGCGGCTCCTTGGGGTGATCGAACGGCGGCAAAACGGCCTCCTCGGTGCCGGTGACTGGTCGGGAATGGAAGATGGTGAGGTGGGGAAGCTTTTGCAACCGGTGGCGTGGCCAACTACGGCCGGAATCGCCGGCGATCGTCCGTGCAAACCCGCGGAACTTCCAAGCTTCACCGGTGGCGTTCTCGGCGTTTCAGGCGGCGAGGATGGCGAGGAACGTTCTCGTCTCGTAAACTTCGATTTGATACCAAGCTCGTCCGGTGGGGTGGTCGGAATAGGAGTTACTGGCCGAGTCAAACTCGCGGGTTCGGGTGGGGTCAAACGGGTCAAACGGGTCAAACACTCTCCTCTCTCTCTTTCTCTCGGTTTTCTCCAAATTTTAACCGGTTTCCTCCTTTTATAAGCACCCACAAAATATCAACTAGACCCCCTCATGATATATCACATAAACCCCTTCTTAAATTATCACATAAACCCCCTTTCAATTTATCAGATAAACCCCCTATTAAATTCATTATTTACATAAATAAATATAACAAATTCATATGTTACAATCCTCCCCACTTATAAAAATTTCGTCCTCGAAATCTACGTACCAGGTAGAAACAAATGAGGGTACTGGGCTCGAATCAAGTCCCCGATTCCCAAGTAGCCTCTTCCATTGAGTGATTTCTCCACAACACTTTTACCAAAGGAATGGTTTTCGAACGCAACACCTTGTGCTTTCCTTCTAGTATCTCAACTGGCTCCTCTTCGTAAGTCAAGTCCTCCTTCAACTGAATCGGTTGCTTTGATAACACATGACTCAGATCATACATATACTTTCGAAGCATTGAAACATGAAACACATTATGGATTCTGGACAACTCAGGTGGTAGAGCTAATCGACAAGCCAATGGACCAATACGCTCTACGATCTCATATGGCCCAATGTAACGTGGACTGAGCTTCCCACGCTTTCCAAAGCGAAGTACTCCTTTCCAAGGAGATATCTGTAAGAACACTCTATCACCAACACTGAATTCCAGTTCCCGCCTACGCTTATCCGCATAGCTTTTTTGTCTATCTTGAGCCACTTTTAATCTATCCCGAATAAGTTGTACCTGCTCATTAGTATCCTGAACCAATTCTTGGCCAAATAACTTCCGCTCACCAACTTCATCCCAACATATTGGAGTTCTGCATTTTCGTCCATACAGAGCCTCATATGGAGCCATCTTGATGCTAGCTTGATAACTGTTGTTGTACGCAAACTCCATCAAAGGTAAATAAATGTCCCAATTACCCTTGATTTCCATAACACATGCTCGCAACATATCCTCCAAAGTTTGAATGGTACGTTCTGACTGGCCATCAGTCTGAGGATGAAAAGCTGTATTGAAATTCAACTTCGTACCTAAAGTATTTTGCAAGCTAGTCCAAAACTTCGAAGTAAACCAAGAATCTCTATCTGAAACAATAAATACCGGTACTCCGTGAAGACGAACTATCTCAGCCACATAAAGACTCCCCAACTTATCCATTGAATAGGTGGTTTTGATTGGTAGAAAATGAGCAGATTTTGTAAGTCTATCCACAACCACCCAAACACTGTCGTGTCCACGCTGGGTACGCGGAAGTCCCGATACAAAGTCTATAGTAACATGCTCCCATTTCCACTCGGTAATAGGTAGCGGCTGGGAATACCCTGCAGGTCTCTGATGCTCGGCTTTAACTTGCTGACAGACCAAACATCGAGAAACAAATTCTGCAATCTCTCTTTTCATACCTTGCCACCAGTAATGATCCCTTAAGGTATCGTACATCTTTGTACTTCCAGGATGCATCGCATAGGCTGAACAATGAGCTTCTTCCATGATCTCCCTCTTTAGCTCCTCAATATCCGGTACACACAGTCTATTACCCATAACTAAAACTCCATCATCTTTCACCATAAAATCGGTTCGTAAACCTTTTTGCACATCCTCTATCAACTTCATTAACTGGGGATCTTGTGCTTGCATCCGATGGACTTTGTCAATCAAAGTCGGCCTAACTTGAAAATTAGCTATCAAAGCTCTGCAGTTATCGGCATTCAACTCAACTCCCAAAGTTCTCAGCTCGATCAACAGAGGTATACTGGCCACTCGCATATGAGCCATAGAACCAGAAGATTTTCTACTCAATGCATCAGCCACCACATTCGCTTTGCCAGGATGATAATCAATAGTGCATTCATAATCCTTAATTAACTCCATCCACCTTCTCTGTCTCAAATTTAAGTCTTTCTGAGTAAACAAATACTTGAGACTTTTATGATCAGTGAAAATCTGGCAAGTTACCCCATACAAATAATGTCTCCATATTTTAAGTGCAAATACCACCGCTGCCAGCTCTAGGTCATGTGTTGGGTAGTTTTGCTCATGCTTTTTAAGTTGTCTTGAAGCATAAGCTACTACTTTCCCATGTTGCATTAGCACACAACCCAATCCTTGCCTGGAGGCATCACTGTATACCACAAACCCTTCCTTGCCCGATGGAAGTGTAAGAACTGGTGCTGAGGTAAGACGTGCCTTGAGTTCTTGAAAACTCTTTTCACAATCATCATTCCACTGGAACTTGGCATTCTTTCTGGTTAACTGCGTTAACGGAGTAGCAATCTTAGAGAATCCCTCTACAAATCGACGATAGTACCCTGCCAAACCAAGGAAACTCCGAACCTCTGTGACATTTGTAGGTCGTTCCCATTTCACAACTGCTTCAATCTTTTGGGGATCGACATAAATGCCTTCATCTGATATCACGTGGCCTAAAAATGTCACCCTGTCCAACCAAAACTCACACTTACTAAACTTAACATAAAGCTGTTTTTCACTTAAAGTTTGCAGAACCCTCCACAAGTGATGAGCATGCTCTTCTTCATTTCGGGAATACACCAAAATATCATCGATGAACACAATTACAAATCGATCTAAATACTAGTGAAATACCCTATTCATGAGATCCATAAAAGCTGCTGGAGCATTAGTCAACCCAAACGACATCACCAAAAACTCATAATGTCCATATCGGGTTCTGAATGCTGTTTTAGGAATATCGTCCTCTTTAATTCTAAGCTGATGATATCCCGATCGCAAGTCGATCTTCGAAAATACCTTAGCCCCCTGAAGTTGGTCAAACAAGTCATCAATACACGGAAGTGGATACTTATTGCGTATCGTAACCTTGTTCAACTGCCGATAGTCAATGCAAAGTTTGAGGGTACCATCCTTCTTCTTTACAAACAAAACTGGAGCTCCCCAAGGGGAAACACTAGGCCTGATAAACTCTTTATTCACTAATTCCTGTAGTTGAACCTTAAGTTCCTTCAATTCTACTAGAGCCATCCTGTACGGTGCCATAGATATAGGAGATGTTCCAGGAACTAAGTCGATGGAAAACTCAATCTCCCTATCAAGTGGCATCCCCGGCAGTTCATCCGGAAATACATGTGGGAACTCTTGGACTACTGGAATATCCTCCAATTTCAACTCTTGAACTTTTGTGTCCACCACATATGACAAGTAAGCTGAGCATCCTTTTCTAAGCAACCGTCTCGCATTAATGGCGGAAATGACACATGAGGGTAAAATTTTGCGCTCCCCACAAAATTTCACCACATTTTTCCCTGGCTTATTAAACACAACTTCCTTCTTGAACAATCCACCGTAGCATAATGAGATGCAAGCCAATCCATACCCAAAATAGCATCGAAATCACGAATATCAATAACAATCAAATTCGCCTCAAATTCCTGCTCACCCATTCTAATCACACAATTCCGATACACACTCTCCGCAAGAAGTGACTCTCCCGTAGGTGTACTAACAACTAATTCACAATCTAGTGCTTCAGACTCTCGTTCTACATGCTTAGCAAACGTACGGGAAACAAAAGAATATGTAGATCCAGGATCAATAAGAATATGTGCTTCACAGCCAAAGATAGATAATATACCCATAATAACATCTGGTGTAGCACGTGCCTCCTGCTGTGTTAAAGCAAAAACTCGAGCCTGAGTATGAGGTCGACTAGGCTAATTTCTCTGAGCTGAAACAGTCGTCTGACTCTTACCAGTCGATGTAGAATCACTTATCTGCACACTTCTCTGGCCCTGAGTCTGTCTGGTGTAAGGTTGATACTGAAAAGATGTCCCTCGTGCAGGATTGTCACCATGAGATAAGGTAGGGCAGAATTTCTTGACGTGTCCAAGTTGACCACAACGATAACAAACTTTCTCTCCAACTCGACACTGTCCCGGATGGTTCTTACCACATACAAGGTAAGAACTAGGCTGAGCACCTCTAGAACGATCATCACGAAATCCCCCTTTACTCCTGTCATACTATCCCTGACTCCTGACATTACTTCCCACCGACTGTTGCACTGAGCCATGGCTGACAGTCTGCCTCGGGTCTCCCCTAATGCTTATACCCGGACTCCTCTGAGTGCCCTCAAAATATCCCGTACCAATGCTCCCTCTCTTAGGTGGTCTACTATTAGAGCCACTATCTGCCCAGCTCTGGCTCCATTTCTGCTTCAATGCTTGAAGTTTACGTCCCTCCGCAATACTGTGCTCAACCCTCTTGGCTGCTTCAACTATCTCTGCAAACTCGGTGTATCTCGATGCAGTTACAACAGTGCGGATCTCAAATAGAAGACCCTCCTCGAATCGTCTGCATCTCTCTCTCATACTCTTCCACTGTTGTCGAGCCCTGGACCAATCGGAGGAACTCACTGCGTTTGATGTCTTGATACACCACTGGAAAATAATGAGCATAAAATTCCTTACGAAATATGTCCCAAGTAATATCAGCATGCCCATGATACCTTCGTTCTACAGTCTGCCACCAGTGATAAGCTCTATCCTCAAGTAGAAAAGTGGCAAATGTTAACTTATCCTCCGCTGAGCACTTCATCACTGCAAAAATACGCTCTAGCTTGACAAGCCACGATTCGGCCTCAGGTGGCTCTCCAATACCATTAAAGCTTTTCCCTCCTAAGCTTTTCACGCGCTCAATGGTGTTAGAACTACCAGCCTGTGATTGAGCTTGATTCTGGATGGCTGTAGTCATAATCTGAGCTAGCCGATCAAATGACTGCTCAATATTTGGAGCATTTTCAGGAGCTTGTTGTGCAGCCCCATGCGTCGAAGATTCTACAGGTTCACTTGCCCCCTCAGGTACAACACTAGGAGTCAACCCAGCTACTGACCGCGTACGGCCACGGCCACGTCTACTACTACAACGAATCATGATGCTCCCTACAAAATATAAATTCCTCCTTATCAAAATTATAAATTATTCTTCTTAAACAAGTAAAGTCTACAGAATCTAAAACCATGCTCTGATACCAACTGAGACGACCCGCCCCATATCCAGAGGCGACCTATCTTAAGAAATTGAACTTAAATATTAAAATCATCTTATTAATGAGAATTCTACCGAAATTTCGGCAGAACCTCCCCTAAATATATAACATTTCCAAACCTGCAATTACAACACAAACACTCCCAAATCATTTATCAAGCATCAACTGCATCAACCCAATCTCATCCAATGACATATCCAATAATACACACGTTTTCATAATTCATATATCACATTCCTAGTATAATTCCAAAATATAATAATTATACATTAACCAAAAGAAAATAATTTTTCTATGTCCTCAAACAACCTCAGTGGCCCAAATGACTCCAACTATGTACAGCTGTTGGGTTAACTGTTGTACCTGTAATCTCCTGGGGGGGAAAATATAATAAAATAGGAATGAGTATAAAACTCAGTGTGCTCAGTGAGTGGATAGTAATTTTTAAAATATAAAATAATTACAAAAATAAGTGCATCACTTGTATAATCACGTTTCTCAAATAATTATTTGAATGTAAAATTACTTTCAATTCAATCATAATTTGAACATAAGCAAAACTGATATTGTCACAAAATCAATAAAGAACATCTCATATTGAAATATCATCTCAAATTGAAATATCAAATACTAAGTAAATCAAATATTTTTAAACAAATATCCTTAAACAAATACCCAGGGGATAATCTAGTCTCATCCGGACCTCAACGGACGGCAATGATGTACTATCTGAGTACCATCATGCCCGGAGCTACACGGATAGACGAAAGGATCGTACTCATCTCATGCTCATCGAAGATATCTCATACCCGGATCTCAACGGACGTGCTATGATGCGCTATCCCGCGGCATCGTGTCCAGACCATCCGATCTCATATCTCAATATACATGCATATGCCCCCAAAGGCGTAAAGCGCCAAACACACGGCCCAAAGCCTCCATGTGTGTTCGGACGGCCCCAAAGGCCTACAATCTCATCTCATCCTGGAGGAACGGGTATTTGCTTAAAACTTAAAAACATGATCGAAATCATTATATATGTATACATTTAAATCATGCTTTAAATCATACTCGAAATCAATATATCTCATGTCCAAGATCCATCATATACTCTTTAAATCATGTTCAAAATCCATATGTATAAACATTCTAAATCATGCTCGAAGACCATATGTAAACACTTTAAATTATTCTCAGAATCAACATATAAATACTTTGAATCATGCTCAAAAGTAATGTATATACATTTTAAATCATAAACAGGATCAATCATATACTCTTAAAAATTATGCTCGAAATCCGCATAAAAGCACTTTAAAACATGTTCGAAAATCAATCATCTCTTTTGCATTTTAAAATCGATACGGAGCATAAATAAATAAATATAACTTAACACAATATTTATACGCAATAAACATTTATTTCGGAAAACCATTTAATGGAAGCACTTTAAATATTCATTTCATAAACAAGCTCTACTATATAAAAATCAAATAATTTTAATATATTCCACTCACAGTGACAATTTCAGACTCGGCTATCACCCAAGTCAGCAGGTAGATTCTCGTCCGCAGATCCACCTAATTTACAGAAACGACACAATTACTTTCCATAATTATAATTCGAACTAATCTCGCAAAAATAACGCTTAAATAAGTATTCGTCCTAATATTACAACTCTCAATCTTCCCAGCTCACCGTAATAATCCCATATTCGTAATTTACTAATATAATCCGAAATTATACTACCCTCAATTTCATAATTTACTAATTTACCTTCAACATCATAAAATTACCAATTTATCCTCAATTCAGACTACAAAATCACCCTCAAAGCTAGAAATTACGAAATTACCCTCAACACGTGAAATTACCAAAATGCCCCTACGGTCAACGTTGATCGAAATTGACCCAACGGCGGTGGGGAAGCTCGGACTAGACACTTCTCGTCGAGGTGAGTCCAATGGTGCCGGTGGTGTCCTTCCACGCGCGGCGGCGGCGAAGCCGGATCAAGCATGTGAAGTCGCGGCTCCTTGGGGTGATCTAACGGCGGCAAAACGGCCTCCTCGGTGCCGGTGACTGGTCGGGAATGGAAGATGGTGAGGTTGGGAAGCTTTTGCAACCGGTGGCGTGGCCAAATACGGCCGGAATCGCCGGCGATCGTCCGCACAAACCCGCGGAACTTCCAAGCTTCACCGGCGGCGTTCTCGACATTTCTGGGCGGCAGGGATGGCAGGCGAACGTTCTCTGTCTCGTAAGCTTCGATTTGATACCAAGCTCGTCCGGTGGGGTGGTCGGAATAGGGAGTTACGGCCGGGTCAAACTCGCGGGTTCGGGTGGGGTCAAACGGGTCAAACACTCTCCTCTCTCTCTTTCTCTCGGTTTTCTCCAAATTTTAACTGGTTTTCTCCTTTTATAAGCACCCACAAAATATCAACTAGACCCCCTTATGATATATCACATAAACCCCTTCTTAAATTATCACATAAACCCCCTTTCAATTTATCAGATAAACCCCCTATTAAATTCATTATTTACATAAATAAATATAACAAATTCATATGTTACAATACGTTTGCAATAGGCTTGAGGTCAATCATATTCACAACTCGGGCTTCCTCATTAACCCACATACTACCTTCAATAGTTAAAGTGTTAAAGACTTCACTCTATTTTTTAACAGTTATATCCTCAATAAGTTTTGTGTATTCACACCAAACAACAGCAGATAATTCATAAAATTTGTTAATAACTAGAGAGTCCAAGGGTACCTGAACTTTCCTCACCCATACGTTGTGTTGATCTTGCTCCAGTCTAATCTATCAGTAGTTGCGAGCGTTGATTTGAAGGTTCCAGTGGATTTTTTTGGGATCTCGAAACCTTACTTCTCCAATAGTTTTCGAGGTTCAATAAACTCTTCGTATTTATCATGGGCTTTATAGCTACTAAAGCAGTCTAGGTTCTTTAATCGTCCAGCCAATTTCTTGATTCTAGTTATTGCTATAGCATTGTATCTGAAAGAGAAATTAAAGAATTAGAAGAAGAGATTAAGATTGTAATAGTTACAATTGGAAAAGCAAAGGGTTATGGTGAAAATAAAATGGTTATAGCCGTTATTTATACGAGGATAAGAAGTAGAGAGAGATATTCTTAATAAAGAAGTAAAATTCTTAAAGTAATTTGAATTTTAAAATTAGAATAATGAGGAGAGATAAAGGGAACGAAAAATTAGAGATATTATTTGCTTGAATTTCAAAATTTACTGATATGCTGATATCAGCGTGTCAGCAGCCAACAGTAAAAAGGTTGTCAACCCAACGATTAAAATTTTTTATTGCTGGGTTAGTTGACTGAGGCATTGTTGTAGTGTCACGGACATTGCTGCCGCATGAATGATTAGTGAATTTTTTATTGTATATTTCTTTTTAGGGCCGTCTCTCATTTGCAATGCTGCAGTTTATGCTCCAGCATTTTCTACTGCATGTTTTAGTCCAGTGGATTCCTCCCATCTAAGAGTTGCAACCAAATTTATTGCCGCCGAATTTCTAATTAAAAATAAGATAACAAAAAACGAGTATAATAATTAACTAAAAAAAAATTAAAACGAAATAACAAATTAAACCGAAACAAGATAAAAGAGCATCTGAATTTGAAGGTGCTTAAAAATGTAAAATTCACTTATCTCTTTAGGTTGCCTCCCAATGAGTGTTTGATGTTGGGTCCTTCAGCCTGACTACCTCAAATTGGATCTATTAAGAACAAATCCTCCCTTGGATTGTTCATAACAACTCCCATGTATTGCTTCACCATTTGTCCGTTTACCTTGAATTCATGGTCCGTTCTTTTATTTTAAAGCTCAACAGCTCCTAAGAGGATAAATCTTTATAAGTTTGAAGGATCCTGACAATCTAGATTTTAACTTTTCAGGGAAAAGTTTTAATTTAGAGTTATAAAATAAGACTTGTTGGCCTAAAATCAGTTATATATGCTAGATATGCTTATCATGCCATTGCTTAGTTTTCTCCTTGTAGATTCTTGAATTTTCATATGAGAATAACTTCAGTTTTTCTAGCTTACAAAGTTGTAGCTTCCTTTGTTTTGCTGCAGCATTCATGTCTTGTTTAGTTGTCTAACTGACCAATATGCTTTGTGCTCCAACTCTAATGGCAAATGGCAAGCTTCGCCATAAACAATTATGTATGGAGACATGCCGAGTGGAGTCTTGTAAGCTATTCGGTATGTCCATAAGGAATAATGTAGTCTTACAAATCAATCCCTTCTATTAGGGTTCACCATTTTTTCCAGAATTCATTTTATCTCCCTGTTAGACACCTCTAGCTGACCACTTGTCTATGGATGATATGTTGTAGCAATCCTGTGCTTGATCTCATATTTAGCCAATGCTACAACAAATATCTGGTTGCAAAAATGTGTTCCTTCATAACTGATGATGGCTCTAGGGTTCCCAAATCTTGTAATATGTTATTCTAAAGGAATTTCACCACGAATTTGGTCTCATTTGTTGGCAATGCTACAACTTCTATCTATTTGGACGTATAGTCCACAGCAACTAATATATAAAAATTTTCAAAAGATGGTGGGAATAGTCTCATAAAGTCTATCCTCTATGCATAAAAAAAAAAAATTCAACTTCCAAAATGTTGGTTAATAGCATTTCATACCTTTAAGATATATTTCTGGTTTTTTGGCACCTATCACAATATTGAACAAACTCATGAGCATCTTTAAAAATAAAAGGCCAATAATAACCTAATTAAAGAACTTTGATTGTTATTCTATGTCTTCTAAAGTGTCCTTCATATACTGTAACATGATAATACTGCAGATAACTAAAATTTCTTCATCAGGATCTTCTAATCACATGATCTAAACACATCTTGTTTTTGACATCACAGAGAAATCTATTCTTATGCTGGTAGTTCAAGTCGAGTGGTAGCAGTTCACTCACTAAATAGTTGCTGCAAAATCTGTGCATATTGGAGCATAAGCAATTGCTCATCAGGAAATATTTCTGTTATGTCTTATTTGGCCATAGTGTTTACATCTGTTTTAAGCCTTGAAAAATGATAAGTTACAAGAGAATCTACCTTATCAACCTTGGTTTGGTATCTTTTTCTACAATCAAATACTTTATGAGTGAATAATCTGTATAAACAAACATTTTGGTTATAACCAAGTACGCTCTAAACTTGTCAAATACAAAAACAACTGCTAGTAACTTCTTTTCAATGGTGGTGTAGTTGAGTTGTGCATCAGCTAGGGTCTTGCTTGCATAATAAATAAAATGAAAAATCTTGAATTTCTCTGCCCTAGCACTACTTCAACAGAATTGTCGCTAGTATCACATATCATCTCAAAAGGTATACTTCAATTATGTGCTACAACAACAAGTACTGTAACAAGAGTTTTCTTCAATGCAACAAATGACTTCAAATAATCCTTATTAAAATCAAATAGTCTGTCATGCTCTATTAACATACATAAGTTTAATATCTTGGAAAAATCCTTAATAAATCTTTTATAGAATCCAGCATGACTTATGAAACTCTTTATGTTGTTGATAGAAGTGAGGGGTGGAGGCTTGCCAATTACCTCTATTTTTGCTTTATCCACTTATACCCCTTGGCTAGAGATCCTATGGCCTAGGATTATCCCTTCTTGTACCATGAAATGACATTTCTCCCAATTTAATTTTAAATTTTTCTCTCACATCAACTAAGCACATTTTCTAGATTATGTAAACAATTATCACACGACCCCAAAAATTAAAAAAATTGTCCATAAATTCCTCAAGTTAGTTCAATCATGTCTGAAAAAGATAGACACCATGCACCTTTAAAATGTTGCTAAAGTATTGCACTGGCCAAATGGCATCCTTCTGAAAATAAAGTTTCATATTGACAAGTGAATGTTGTCTTTTCCGAGACTTCTAATGCTATAGTAATCTAGTTTTACCCTGAGTACCCATCTAATAAGCAGTAATACTCTTTCCAGCAAGTCTGTCCAACAACCGATCTATAAAATACAATAGAAAGCGATCCTTCCTTATGGTTTTATTCAACTTCTTGTAGTCCATACAAACTCTTTATCTAGTTATTGTTCTTGTGGGAATAAGCTTATTCTTATCATTTGCTACAACAGTCAATCCACTGTTCTTAGAAATACATTATACTAGACTCAGCCATGAGCTATCTAAAATTATATAGATAATTTCAGCATCCAACCATTTAATGATCTTTTTTTCATAACTTCCTTCATAATGGGATTCAACCTTCTTTGTTTCTCTTTAAAGTTGTTGTACCAATCCTCCAATAGAATCGTATGCATACAAATGAAGAGACTGATTCCTTTAATATCTGTTATGGTCCATCTAATTACATTTTTGTACATTTTTAATACAGCCGCTAAGCTCTTTTCTTACTGTGCATTCAAAAAAGATGAAACAATTATAAGAAGTATGTCATTTTTACCAAGATAAACATATTTCAAATGTAAAAGGTTTTAATTCTAGAATAGGGGGTAATTCAATAGAGGGTTTAGATGGTTTTACGCCGTTTCAAGCTTTTTATCTTCAATTTCTTCAAATATTGTAACCTTGATTTCTTCATTACTAGAGCTACTAATTAATCTCTTAGTTACGGCGAAATTCATAATATTGACAAAATTACAATCTTTAACATCATTAAGACACTTCATGGCATTAAGTACATTGAAGATAACCTACTGATCATTTACCCTTATAGTCAGTTTTTCTTTTTGCACATCAATCAAAGTCTTTCTTATGGCTAAAAATGGTCTCTTCCCAAAATAATTTGTACTTTTTTTTTTGCCTGAAAATTTAATACTATGAAATCAATTGAAAAATAAACTTATCTACTTTTACCAATATATCTTCAATCTTTCCTTCTAATTATGTACAAGATCTATCAGTCAGTTGTAAAGTAACTGTTGTAAGTCTGACTTATCTAACTCTTAATTGCTTGAACACCAATAACTACATGAGATTGATGCTAGCTTCTAAATTACAAAGTGCCTTCTCACTTTATCTAGTTCTTATAAAGCATAGTATTATGAAGCTTCTTAGATCCTTCAATTTATGAGGTATTTTGTTCTGAAGCATTTAGTTGCATTCTTGTAGTATAACAATTATTTCAAATTCTCCCAACCTTCTTTTCTTTGTTAAAATATCCTTCAAGAATTTAACATAATTTGTCATTTGCTCAAGAGTTTCAACAAAAGATATGCTGATTTAGAATTGCTTTAGCACTTCTAAGAATTTTCTGAACTATTTATCTTGCTTATGCTTCTGAAATCTTTGAGGAAATAGTAGTGGATTCCAAAATTGTTGAACTATAAAAGGTTATGCAGATTACTTCTCTTTTATCAAGTTCTAGATTGGTACTGCAGCATCTTTATTAGTAGATGTTGAATCATCATTTTCTACTGATACTATAACTTTGTTATTCTCATCAGTATACTTTGCAGTAGAAAATTGAGGCTCTTCTTTTGTTGAAGTGGCCTCAACTTTTTTGTTTGATACACTAACCAGAATGTGAACATCATTTCCAAATCTCAAGTTGATTACTTTGCAATGTTTTTAGGACAATTATCAAACAAATACCTTTCTCCACAATAAACACAAGATACTTCAGTGACTTTGTTAATAATTGCTGGAACAATAGACATATCTTTCACTATGTTTGTCAATTATGTTACTTGAGCTGATAATGCTGTCAAATAATATACATTTTGAACTCTTGTTGCTCTTTTTGTTGTAGTTTGTCTTGTAGATGGTCACCAGTATTTATTATTAGCTATCATTTCTAAAATGTCATAAGCTTCATTGTAAGACTTAGACAACAAAGCCCCATTTGCTGAAACATCTACCATTAATCTAGTGCTTGGGTTCAAACTATTGTAAAAGGTTTCCAAATGATAAATATATTTCAAAAGCAACTCATTGAATCTCTCTTATGCATCATACAAGCTTTCAACTTTAATTTGATGAAAAGATATGATCTCATTCCTTAGCGTTCTATTTTTTACAGTGGAAAGCATTTCATTAAAAACATGTCAGCCAAATCATTCCATGTAGAGATGAAATCATGTGGTAATGAATTTAGCCATGCTCTTGCTTAATCCCTTAGAAAAAATAGAAATAGTCTTAGCCTCAATGCTTCTTATGATGCTTCAGCAATCTTGAAAGCATCACTCATTTCCAAAAATAGCTTAAGATGAATATGAGGATCTTCTAATGGCAACCCATTAAACTGTTTTACTGTTTGCAATATCTGAAATATTACTGGTTTTAGTTTAAAATTAACAGCTTGCACTTCAAGTCTAATTATTCTAGGATTTATAGCTTAAGGGGTCAACACAGCATAATCTCTAATAACTCTTTCTCTGCTGTCTACAATAAAAATAATGTTTTTGTTCCCCAGTTGCCCTTGAACATTCTGCCCATTTTGGCCTTCTTAACCTCTTTGCACATTGCCTAGTTCTAGTAATCCGTAAGGATTCAAATCTCCCATATTCTACAAATTAGCCATGTCTGCAGTAGATTTTAAATCTCTATTTTTTTTTTCTCAGCTTCTTGCAGTTCTTTCTATTTTTGGATCAAACTGAAATTCAACAGGTTTATACCTGCTCATCCAACATTTGCTAGAGTAATTCTGTTAACACAACAAATAAATTAAAAGAAAACTAAAGTTGGCACCAAATACGATTAACTTCACAAATCATAATAAATACCCAATCCCCCACAATGGCACCTAAAACTTGTTAATATACGTTTGTATATATTACTATAGGTGTCAACGTGCAAGTGGACACAACAAGTAATATAATATTAAGTATCCATAGGGATTGATGTTATCAGATTAGCTACAGCAATCTTACCAATACAATAAAAGTAAAATAAAACAAATAATGAACATAAAGACCTAATAAACTTAGTTGTACAATAAACAAAATGTAGTAAAAAAAATTAAAGTCAAACACAAAATGATACTTAATAACAAATAGGTAGTTAGCTGCTTATATTCACTTAATGATTATTGATTGTTCATCGATTAAAATATGGTTGCTATAGCATCTACTACAACACTGGGCAAAATTCCTCATATACCTTCAGCTGTTGCATGTTGGGGATATCTTAGATTTATATGAAACCTAACACTGACTAGTTGTTAAGCCAACATTAGACATAGCATTATACGTTTTAGGTTCTATTAACCCTACAAGGTAAATCTCAATATCTAGTTCTTACTAATTTTAGATCAAGCATGACCCTATTTTCTTGATTTGTTCCACTAAGTCAGACTTATTTTACACTCTTCCTTAGCTAGTATTCACTAAATGCGTGGTCAACCAAAATAGAGAATTAAAATGTAGTCAACCAAAATAGAGAATTAAAATAAGTAATATAAAAAAAATGATATAGTAGATTCTAAGCAATACACATATAACAGTCAATTAATCATTAAACTTGTTTAATCTCCAACTATATAAAAATTTAGTTCATGATGGATGTAGAAGCAACAACAACACACGTTTCTGACGTTAAATTCATTCTCAAAGAAAAATAACAACAAGCAAACATGAAAACTTTGAGATTCTTAATCCTAAGATACAACTTTCTTATTCTCTAGCAATCTCTCTTTCTTCCTTATAGAAATTCATTGTTGTAGCCCTTAACTCTCTCGTTTCCTTGTCTTTTTCTTTGTTATGTGTAGCATCCTACAAGATGTGTTTTCTTTTTCTCTCATATGCTCTTTTTATATTTTCAAATTAGGACAACCAACAGCATGTAGACACCTATCACCTTTTAACAACCTAGGACCGCATAACTTTTTATGCCTCTTGTCACTGTTTTATTTTCACATGATAGTAACAGCATAGTAATGGCTGCAACAAGCTTTGTCAATTAACACATTTCATCTATGTTAGTCTTCTATTTGCATGCTCCAAGGTTGTGCAGTAATGTCTACAACATCTTCTCTACTTTAGATTTCATTTATTCTATCTACAAATAAGTTATTTGTCATTTCTTGCAGTTCTACTACTGCAGCAATCATCCTTACAGTTTGGGTTGTGTGGTCACCTACAATAATGCACTTAATAAAAACACATAATGCAACCTGAAATTAGATAAAAAAAAAATTCATCATTCACTATCTAAGTAATGCTAGTTTAAGCCTAGAAATACAATGATAACTCACATTTTATAGAATTATCACTTAGTAAAAATGAGTTTTTTGTAAGAAATTGTATTTTTGTCATCCTACTTAAGATAACCAGCAAATCGAATTCATAAAATGCGCTTATGGAGTTATTGGCATCCTGTTTAAAATAAACAGCAAAACGGTTACATGAAATATGCTATCTAAAATTAACAAGCAACCCATACATTGCTAAACAGCATACCAGTTACCCATAAACAATATATCGGTTATTCAAAAATTCAAATAGTACCTACAACGGTAAACTTAACCGACAAACCAGTTATACTAAACGACAAGCCGATTATGAGTAAAAAATCAATAACGACTAATTTTCAGCTCTAACTATAAAAAAAAATGCTCAATTAAATTCAAATAAGAACGAATTCTACAATCATCATTGAGCTTGCTATTGTGTATCCAATCTCTCTTGAGCTTTAAATTTGTTATTGTTTCATACACTTCGAGCTTTCATTTGTAAACATATACATTGTGTAAGGGAAACTCTTTGTAATCTTTATTTTAAAAATTCAAAGTTGAATTATTATAAGTGTAGGAAACACTTAGATTAAGAGATTTAGAATAATCTCTTGTTGTAAATATTTGTTGACACCTTAGAAATCAATTGTATAGATCTTTGAAGCCTTTGAGGTGTGCTTAGTGAAATAAGTAAACTTAAAGGCGTGGACATAGGCAGGGTTGGCCAAATCACGTAAAATTCTCTTTTCTCTTCACTCTTTATATTTTAAATTACTTTATTTATCATTTATTGTTTGAATTCATTTTATATTTACGTTAATTTTTACTCAAAATCTGCATAATTTTTAGAAACCCAATTTAGCCCCACCCCTTTTAAGTTGCTTAACTAGTATTTCAATTGCTCCTTTAAGTTGATTGTACAAAAGGTTTAAGATTAGAATTGGAAACCGACTGGACCGAGATAACAGTTAATATTTAAAATTTTATGGGTCCATAATGGTTTTATACAACCAACCTTCTCATATCATATCAGTTTGTATATACTTACTTATACAAAAATGATTGTGGCTCTTTCATTACTTTAATTTTAAATTAACTACTTCAAACCATTAAGTCTCATCCAATGGTGTGGTTTACTTTTATCCCACTATCATATTGAATTTTTAGTCCAACACTAAAAAGGAAGAAGTTTGGAAAACCAAAATGATTGGTGTGCACAACAGTGCAGCTACATCTTTATTACATTATTATTATTTTTTTAAATCCAAGTCTTTTACCATGTTTGAAACTAAGAGTGTATGAACATATCTAACTTACCTTTTTATGTAAAAGAATAAAAAAATAAAATGATTATTAATCTTCAATTAACGAACAACATGTTTTTCTATCGTAATATCTCATGAAATTTATTCAATTGATGAATTCCTGCCATTTATAGTTTTATACATTAGATGTATTTAAATTTTTCAGTTGCATTTAAAAATGTTACCTTATATAGTTCATAAACTAAACTATTATGGCATAATGGCATTTTTTTGTTTTGTTAATTTGATCATTTTATAATATCAAGAAACGAAAAAAAAAATTAATATATCTTCTAGAGTAATTTGGTTGGCTCATATATTCATGATTGTTGATACACTGTAATATTGGTTAGGATGGCCGAAAAATGCAAGCCCAATGAACCACTAGACCAAACACAACAAGCTTGTGACAATACAGCATTAGCACCTGCTGTTCGGTAGTGATCTGAAAATGTTATAGCAATATAGTAAATTCCGTTACAATCAATACAAAACACAAACACATGATCCTATTTGTTTGGGTAATATCGAGCAGGTCTCCTCGAGGCCCTTCTAGCTCGAATAAAATACCCCGAGGTCAACCCAGCTCGAGAGAAGTCCCGACCACTGGCACGAAGACGATCTCACTATACGTCAAAGCTAGTTAAGGTCGAGGACTTCAGAACGGTCCGAGCTCCGAGCTCTCTTGCCTGCTCAAGGTCATCAGGTCCGGCCAAGGCTGGACAAGGACGGGGAGCTCGAAGATTGATCGAGGCCCGAACTCTATTTTCTGCTCGTTGTGGTCGAGCCCTCGAGCACAACTGTGACCAGACGGAACGCGGGACCTGGCTCAGGTCGGTCAGACCCGTTCAATTAGAATCCCGCACACCTTTTCGATATCAGATTGGGCCCCACAAGGGATGGTGGTGGTACTGATGCTGATGGCCGGCACATGCCCCCACGGTGTCATCATTCCTTGCACACATGCCCGACATGGTGATCTGGCCATGTGAACCGAGTTAAGGAGACAGCCGCTCATCCTCAGGGAATATTACACCAATCTCAGCTGTCAGAGGGACCCAGACACCACTGACGCGGGAACGGATGCTCTCAGAGAAAAAAGGCGGGAAAAACAGAGAATAAAAGAAAACGGATGGGCAAGTTGCAAGGGTTCCAAGATTTCACACAGGTTCTTCTAACTCTTATTTTCTCTTTACTTCGATTTCGAATTTTTCCGAATTCCCTTTATCCAGAAAGAAAAGCAAAAATACGTCTTTTCCATTCTTCCGGTCTCTCTGACCAAGAGGAATACAAAAAGAACAACCCGATTACTGACTTGATCGTCGGAGAGTTTTTGTCGGAACAACACCCAGCGACCCCTGACATTGTATTCTGTGAGCGCAGATCTAGGAGACTTCCGTTCTGGAAAAGACAGAGGAATAAGAGGAAGGAGACAGTCCTGCTCGATCTCGAGCTAGCCGCGAGCAGAAAATTCTAATACTATTTGAAAGGATGCGGGAAAACTGCATCAACATTTTTTGGCGCCGTCTGTAGAGATCGGCACAAAAAGCCTAATTTCCTAATACGTTCAAGATACACAACGCAACGATGAGGGGAAACAGCCGAAGAGGAGCGAGTCTAGAAGAATCTGTAACTTTGAAAGAAGTGGCCAACGAGGCTCAGAATAGGGAGATCTAGGAAAGAATGGATCGGATGGAGACTCTGACCTCCCTATTGCAAGAACTCGGGGAGGGACAGAGAAAAGCCTGTAATGATGTCCCAGAGTCTAGCCGTGGGAACGCTCCCGTTCGAGAAAATGTGGGAGATGAAGCCCAGAGACCTAGGGCACCAAATGCTGCAGTGAGGGAGGAAACAAACATGGAGGAAAAGGGGTCCCGTCAGCACTTACAGGATACAGCCCCGACCTCTCGCGCGGAAGAGTTGGAGGGAGAGGTGTATAGATTGGCACAAGTTGTGGAGGACCTCCGGGGAAACGGAAAGAGCCCAGGTTGGAGAATAATGCTGGATAATGAATCCTCACTCTCCGCGGAGATCATGGGTGTCACGATCCCACGTGACTTCCGCTTCCCAGATCTGAAGTTCTCAGGGAAAAGTGATCCATTGGTGTATATAGAACGGTTCAACGACATGACAGGGGTGCAAGGATTGTCGGCAGCTCAGAGGTGCCGGGCCTTCCCACTCACTCTGGAGGGAAGAGCCAGAGAATGGTACCGCAGACTCCCACAGGGAAGCATCTTGAGCTTTGAACAGATGTGTAGGGATTTTGCGGAGCAATTTCGGGGCGTAGTGACCCCCGAGGATGATATGATGGAGCTGTCAGAAGTAAGACAGAGGGAGGGGGAATCCCTCCGGAAGTTTGTCAAAAGATACCATAGATCGGTCCTAGATCTTGGCGCGTTCAATCATCCCCAAGCGTTGAGAGGGCTGAAGGATGGGATCCGGATGAGGAGACCATAGTATAATCTGCGGAGTCCTTCTATCCGTTCATATTCGGACGCATATGAACAGGTAAAACTGGATATGGTAATTGAAGAGGAGAAGGCTGCAAAGCTGAGAAGTGAGCAGGTCAATGGGGCAAAGAGGAAGGAGAAAGGAGGTCCTTCCCGAGGATCACAAGCTTCAAAAGCAGCAAGGGACCGGGCTGTCCCATACAACCCTTACCAGAGAGCTCCCCCACCGCGGATGGTTCCCCTACCATCTCGCAGGTCTCCAGGCCGGGATCACAGAGAGTACAGGCGTCATGACGACCACACATCCTGCAATCAGCCGCCAAGCAGACCTGAGATGAACCACAATAGAGCAGATCGCCCATTGCCACCCCCACCGAGAAGTTTCCCAATGGATCGGGCAATACAGGTGGTGGAGCAGAGCCCCGCTTACGGGCAATACACGAGGTTGAAGGTATCTCTCGAAGAGATACTTTAAGTGGCTGAAGAGCGAGGACTACTGAGCCCTCCAACGCCGATGGCCAAGCCACCGGCAAGCGGACAGGGGCGGTTCGCTGCTTCCATAGTGACCACGGCCATTCCACATCACAGTGCCATGATTTGAAGAACCAGGTGGAGGATCCGGTTAGGAATCCGGTACTTGGATGAATTTATCGAAGGAGGGCATCCGGTGGTCGAAAGCAAGCACTGAAGAAGATGACCGAGCTTACGAAATAGACATGGAACCACCGGTCCACGAGGGTGATCTCGTGAGTGCCCACGATGGCGGGAAGTTCAAATAGGGCTCGGAAAAACTATCTGCAGATATGCCACTGCCGCCGAGAAGTCCTGCTCACTCGCCTCACGCCAAAAAGCCAGGTTCGGCAGTGCCTATTATGTGGACTGATGAGACGAGGAGGGGGTGTTGTGCCCTCACGAGGATGCCCTGGTTGTAAAAGCCAACATAGCAAATAAGGAAGTTGACCGAATACTGGTTGACTCGGGAAGCTCGGTAGATATTCTCTTCAAGTCCACACTCGAGGATTTGGGAATAACAGGCACGAGCCTCGAGCAGACGAGCACTTCCTTGAAAGGATTCGGTGGAGGAAAGCTAATACCTTTGGGAATCATCAAGCTGGCAGTAACCATGGGCTCGAGGCCTTTAGAAAAGAACATGATGCTAGATTTCGTGGTGGTAGATGAAGCCATCCCATGCCAAGCAATTCTAGGGAGGCTGTTTATGAGGATCAGCCAGTGCGTGCTATCCACCCATTACTTAGCCCTAAAGTATCGAGTAAATGGGGCTGTAGGGGTCGTGAAAGGCAGCCAAAGGGTGGTGAGGAGCTGCTACGCTGTAGCGGCCAAAGAAACCATGCAGATAACCTCGCTGGACTCGAGGGGGGAATCAAGGAATGGATGGTAAGAGCCGGCTAAGAAGTTGGAGGAGGTCGAGGTGAGAGCAGGCGACCCCGAGAAGAAAATTCGAATCGGCTCAGGCATTAGCGAGCAGTTGAAGGAAAAGTTGGTGGAGTGCCTGCGAGCACACGCAGATGTGTTCGCATGGACGCATGAGGATATGCCTGGGATTGACCCAGAAGTGGCGTGTCACAGGCTGGCAATACGGAGAGATGCCAAGCCAGTGAGGCAGAAAAGGAGATGCATCAACCAGGAAAGATACGAAGCCATCAACTGCGAGGTGGAAAAGCTGCTGAAAACGGGGTTCATAAGGGAGGTCTCCTACCCCGAATGGATCTCGAATGTGGTGCTGGTGAAGAAGGCAAGTGGGAAAAGGAGAATGTGTGTGGACTTCATAGATGTGAACAAGGCCTGCCCAAAAGATAGCTTCCCGCTACCAAAGATAGACCAACTGGTGGATTCTACGGCGGGGCACGGGCTCCTTAGTTTTATGGATGCATTCTCAGGATATAACCAAATTCCCATGCACCGATCAGATAAGGAGTGCACAACCTTCATCACTAATCAGGGGCTGTACTACTACAATGTCATGCCCTTCGGTCTGAAGAATGCAGGGGCAACGTATCAGAGGCTGGTGAACAAGGTCTTCAAGCCATTAATCGGGCGGACGATAGAGGTATATGTGGATGACATGATCACCAAGTCTAAAGACGCGGAGGAGCATGTAAGGCATTTAAAGGAGACCTTCGCACTCTTAAGAAAGTACCGGATGAATCTAAACCTAGAGAAATGTGCTTTTGGAGTGGGTTCGGGAAAATTCTTGGGCTTCATGATCAGTCACAGGGGGATCGAGGCCAATCCAGAGAAGATAAGAGCAGTGGTGGAAATGAGGTCCCCCGTAGCCTCAAGCGAGATACAAAGTCCGACCAAGAACCGGCATCCCTCAACAGGTTCGTATCTCGAGCCACGGATAAATGCCGAGTCTTCTTTCAGGAAATGAAAAAAGGCAGGAAGACAAAGTGAACGCCAGAATGCGAAGGCTCTGATTCATCGCCGACACCTCGAGCGGGAGAGGTACTGTTTCTATACTTAGCCGTGTCCCAATGGGCAACGAGCTCGGCCTCAGTAAGGGAGGAGTCGGGTGCAAGACTGCTTATTACACGAGCGAGCTTTGCTGAAGTCGAGACCCAGTATCCACTAATGGAGAAGTGGGAACCGCCCGGTCACTAGCAACTCGAAGCCGAGGCCTTATTTTCAAGCACATTCGATGAGTGGTTCTAACAAACCAGCCCCTCAGGCAAACTTTGTACAAGCCTGAGACTTCTGGAAGGCTAGTAAAATGGTCAGTGGAGCTAAGCGAGTTCGACATTAATTACCGACCCGAACGACCATAAAAGCACAGTCTTTAGCTGACTTCGTGGTCGAGTGCACGGCAAGGGATGAGGAGACGGAGAACGAGCCCCCACCAGGTTCCCAGGCCTCGACCAACACATGGATAGTCACAGTAGATGGATCTTGTAGAAATCAGGGAGCATGAGCAGGAGCAGGAGTTGTGCTCCAAAGTCCTGAAGGGACGGAGATGCAATACGCTGTGAAATTAGAATTTGAAGTTACCAACAATCAGGCCGAGTACGAAGCTGTAATAGCGGGATTGAAGCTCGCCTCAGTAGTAAAAGCAGAGGAGGTAAACCTTCGAACAGACTCGCAACTGGTAACAAACCACTCGACGAGAGCTTCCAGGCGAAATGGGAGAAGATGGAGGCCTACCTTCGGAAGGTGAAGCAGCTAATGAGGAGTTTCCGAGCTATCGAGGTTGAACAAATCCTAAGAGGAAAGAATTTCTGAGCTGATATGATAGCTCGCATGGCAGCCGCATCGGACCCCAAGCTACCAAAGTCTATCCCTTTGGAAATGAAGACCTGCTCGAGCATCGAGCAGGATAATGAAGTGATGAGCTTATCGACGAGCAACACCTGGATGGAGCCGATCGTTTCTTACCTCAAGGAAGGGACAGTGCCGGCCGATAAGAAGCAAACAAGGAAGTTGAGGTGCAAAGCGGCCAGGTACACTCTCATCGACGGAGTCTTATATAGACGGGGGTACACTCTCCCCTTGTTGCGGTGCTTAGACCAGGAGGAGGCTGATTATATCCTCCGAGAGATACACGAAGGAATCTGCGGAAATCATTCTGGTGCGAGGTCCTTGGCTTTCAAGGCCTTGAAGCAAGGATAATTTTGGCCGCGCATGCACCAAGATGCTCAGGAGAAGACCAGAGGTTGCAAAAGTTGCCAGAGTTTTGCCAACTACCTAACTCAGCCACCGGAGAACCTTATGGTGATGAACTCACCGTGGCTGTTTGCTCAATGGGGAATTGACTTGATCGGGCCACTGCCAAAGGGGAAAGCGTCTGCCACCCATGCCATAGTCGCAATCGATTATTTCACCAAATGGGTCGAAGTGGGAGCCTTGAGCAGCATTACGGAAGGTAAAACCCTGACTTCATCTGGAAGAATGTGATTTGCAGGTATGGGATTCCTTATGCATTGGTCACAGACAATAGGAGACAGTTTGACAACGGCAAATTCAGAGACTTCTGCCGAAATCTGAGGATAGAGTTGAAATTTTGCTCTCCCTCACACCCACAAGCCAATGGACAAGTAGAGGCCGCGAACAAAACCATAAAACGCCTCCTGAAGACCAGACTGGGCGAGCAAAAAGGAGCTTGGGTGGACGAGCTGCCTGGTGTCTTGTGGGCTTACAGAACCACACACAAAACGGCCACTGGAGAGACTCCATTCTCCTTGGCATTTGGGCACGAAGCAGTGGTTCCCGCTGAAATAGGAATGGGGACGCATCGGACGGAACACTTCAATGAGGAGCAAAACAGCGAGCAGATGTGCGCAGGTCTGGACTTGCTGGAAGAGAAGAGAGAAAGGGTCGCTGCTAAGATCGCAGAATATCAACAGAGAGTAGCTCGTTATTACAACCGAAATGTGCACATTCGCCAATTCCAGGTGGGTGATTGGGTACTCAGAAGAGTCAACCAGAGCACGAAGGAGCCGAGACAAGGTGTACTAGGGCCAAATTGGGAAGGCCCTTATTGAGTCACTCAGTTAGTAGGACCAGGAGCATACCGGCTAGCTCATCCGGATGGGCAGGAGGTCAAGAGGTCGTGGAACGCACAACTCCTGATGAAATACTTCCAGTAAGTTCCCTTGTATTGTGAGTGTTAATGTAGGATTCCTTCCCAAAATGAGGATATGTAAAAACTCAAATGCGTGTAAAAGTATGAAAAACATTTGTAATATAAATTCAAGTTGAAACCAAACAGCTCGTGAAGAACACTATGGCCAGAAGTCCCAAAGCTTGAGTCTTAAGTGGGACGGTGCCTAGCGGGGGTCAATTGCAGGCCCGAGCAGAAGAAGCTCGCAAAGAACGCTAAGGCCAGAAGTCCCAAAGCCTAAGTCTTAGGCGGGATGGTGCCTAGCAAGGGTCAATTGCAGGCCTGAGCAAATGCAACTCGTGAAGAACGCTACGGCCAGAAGTCCCAAAGCCTAAGTCTTAGGCCGGACGGTGCCTAACGGGGTCAATTGCAGGCCCGAGCAGAAGAAGCTCACAAAGAACGCTACTGCCAGAAGTCCCAAAGCCTAAGTCTTAGGCGGGACGGTGCCTAGCGAGGGTCAATTGCAGGCCCGAGCAGAAGAAGCTCGCGAAGAACGCTATGGCCAGAAGTCCCAAAGCCTAAGTCTTAGGCGGGACGGTGCCTAGCGAGGGTCAATTGCAGGCCCGAGCAGAAGCAGCTCGTAAAGAACGCTAAGGCCAGAATTCCCAAGGCCTAAATCTTAGGCGGGACGATGCCTAGTGAGGCCAATTGCAGGCCCGAGCAGAAGAAGCTCATGAAAAATGCTAAGGCCAAAAGTCCCAAAGCCTAAGCCCTAGGCGGGATGGTGTCTAGCAATAGCCAATTGTAGGCTCGAGCAAGAAAAGCATGAGAAGGATACATAATTAAAACTCGAGCAATAACCAAGCTCGAGGTAAACAGGCTGGCAAAATAAAGGTCACAGACCATAAGCAAAATGTTGAGCCAAGTAAACAGAGCTCACAGGATAAACATAAGGCTTTCAGCCCAATTCAAAGCAAAACTCTACCGTTCTTGAGTTAAACAGTAATACACATGGGCATAAAATAAAATAAAAAGTCCAACACTTACAAAATTCTTACTTAGCAAGTATATGAAGTTAATCCTACATACAAAACAAGAGAATATACGCACAAGCACAAAAAGGAAGTTGTTCAACATGTGCCTTTTTATTTCATTAGAGTGATTACAAGTACAAAAAAAATAATAATAATAATAGAGAAGTTCAGGTAACAGGGTTGTCATCGGCAGCAGCAGAAGGAGTAGCAGTAGGAGCAGTAGGGGGAACATCTCCAACAGCAGCAGGAGGAGAAGCAGCAGCAACAGGAGGAACAACAGCAAGAGGAGGAACAGCAGCGGGAGGGGCATCGGTAGGAGGAGGAGCGAGCTCTCTGTCATCAGTTCGGGGCTCGAATGGAGAAGCCTCAGACCCTTGAGCCGGGGCCTCGTGGATGCGTAAGTACTCGGTCACACCCTCTTGGACCTTAGATAGGTCGACCTCGGGGTATAATTTGCTCAAGGCATACACGAGGCAGTCATAGCTGAAGTCCACCCAATTGTTGTATTCCTTGGCGAGCTGGACTTTTAAGGCATCAATTTGCCCTTAGAGCCGAAAATTTTCCCTCTCTAGGGTCTGCTCGAAGAAAGATTTCTGGGTGTCCAAGTCCTTCTGAGCATCGACCATCTCCTCACGAGATGACGATCGGCTCCTCTCGAGCCGAGAGACCTTAGAGTCGACCACCGTCCATCCTCTCGCAAAGTTGAGTTCTCCTCTTGAAGCTTTGTATTCTCTTCTTTCAGCTCGCCCATGCCTTGCTCTAAGCTCTGAATCTTCGCTTGAAGTTCCTCCTAGGATTCTTGAGCTTTTGCCCTGATCCTGGCCACAGCTGCCGAGGCACAGAAGGAGAGGCGCTAGGCAGCATTGAGCAGCTCATCAACGTCAAAGGCATCCAGCCCATCAAGGAACCTATCGTCCAGCTCCTCATTGAAAATCCTCAGGTAAGGCTCTGTGCGACCAGTTTGACCCTGCTCCTGTACATCATCAGCTCGAGGGCGAGCCGGAGCCGCGGTCCTCGCTCGTCTACGTGGAGGACTCACTTCTGCTCGTCCTGCTTGCTGAGCAGAGGGGGCAGTCCGAGCAGGAGGAGGCGGAGCATTCGCTTCTGATCAAGTTCTTTTTTAAGTTCTCGCACCTTCGGCCGTCCCCACGCGTCGGTGCAACATCTCACAAACCCCGGTCATGTCTTCACTTGGTATTAAATTGGACTCTAAAAAATTTTCGGGTGTCAGCAGCTCCCTGCACAAGCTCGCGTTTGTAAGTGCGGTCTGCACATGTGCTCGGATCTCTCCCCCAATTGAATAAGAAGCACCCCAGGAGACTGCAGAAACAATCAAGGTAAAATAATGAGAACAGATGCAAGCAGGAAAATTAAAAGTAAAAAATTCACGAGACAGATAAACGACCTGGAGTGCAAAATGTCGTGGAACTGGAGGGACCCCCTCACTGAGAGGTGCAGCTTGCCCCCATTCTCCCCCAACGAAGAAGAATTTGCTCTTCCAGTTACCACTAGAGGTTAGGAGATCAGTGATGGGCTTTTTACCCTTCAGGCTGGAGGTAAGATAATACCAACCAGCATCCTTCGGGCTGCACTTCAACTGGTAAAGGTGCCTGATTTTCCCTACCGAGGGTTCACCCAGGTCGCAACGATTCCACAACACAAAGAGTCCGGAAAGGACCCTCCACCCATTTGGGTTCAATTGCCCCGAGGCCAGACGGAACCTGGACAAAACCTGGGCAAAGTAAGGCTGGAGAGGCAGCCTGACCCCCCATTTAAAACACTCCAAGTGGAAGGTCGTGTAGCCTTGGGGGGGACGGCTGGGGATTTCACCCCTGCCCGGCAACCTTAAGTCCACACTTTCGGGTATGCGGTAAGTTTGCCTAAGCCTATCTAAATCTGAAGGGGTGGTCTCACACCTCATATGGTCAATGGAGTATCCCCCACTCTCGGACCTTTGACTGGCCCTTTCCCCTCGACGCGGCTGGGCCTCTGCCGCGGGTAATTCCCCCTCTGAACTAGAATCCCTCACGGGAATTATACTAGGGGGCTGTGCTTCACTAGAGGAGGACGAATCCTCCGACAACATCCTACGGGCTTGTTAGGGGTTTGACATTTTTCTCCTAAAGATATAGATTACCAGAACTGAAACCAGAGTTCAATAAAGGAAGAAACAGAATGACGGCAGGAAATAGAAGAAGAGCTTGTACCTGAACACAAAAGAGAGTGTGGTTGGCCGGAAGTCGCCCTGACAAAAAGAAGAAGATGAGTAGATGGCGGAAAGCAGATTAATTTTGGGTTTGAACGGAAATGAGCGAATAGAGGGAACAGTGAAGAAGTTGGGGGTTTTTAAAAATGAGGACGCGTCTCTTCGACTGGCGGCGTGTGTTTCGAGGGACACGACCTTTCGGGTAACGTCCCTTCGAATTTTAAACGCACGGCTGGGATTTACCCACGTGTCCCGCATTAAATGCTAAATGATGGAAGTGGGAGACAACTGGGGAACGTGGGGAAGCGTAAAAGGCCGCAAAGTTGGCCTATCATTAATAAGTTTCTAGTCTTATCTCATTTCACTCAAAAGACTAGAAACTGGGGAACTGGTGTTTGGGTAATATCGGGTAGGTCTCCTCGAGGCCCTTCTAGCTCGAATAAAATACCCCGAGGTCAACCCAGCTCGAGAGAAGTCCCGACCACTGGCACGAAGACGATCTCACTAGACGTCAAAGCTGGTCAAGGTCGAGGACTTCAGAGCGGTCCGAGCTCCGAGCTCTCTTGCCTGCTCAAGGTCATCAGGTCCGGCCAAGGCTGGACAAGGACGGGGAGCTCGAAGATTGATCGAGGCCCGAACTCTATTTTCTACTCGTTGTGGTCGAGCCCTTGAGCACAACTGTGACCAGACAGAACGCGGGACCCGGCTCAGGTCGGTCCGACCCGTTCCCTCAGAATCCGGCACACCTTTTTGATATCAAATTGGGCCCCACAAGGGATGGTGGTGGTACTGATGCCGATGGCCGGTACATGCCCTCACGGTATCATCATTCCTTGCGCACATGCCCGACATGGTGATCTGGCCATGTAAACCGGGTTAATGAGACAGCTGCGCATCCCCAGGGAATATTATGCCAATCTTGGCTGTCAGAGGGACCCAGACACCACTGACGCGGGAACGGATGCTCTCGGAGAGAAAAGGCGGGAAGAACAAAGAATAAAAGAAAACGGATGGGCAAGTTGCAAGGGTTCCAAGATTTCACACAGGTTCTTCTAACTCTTATTTTCTCTTTACTTCGATTTCAGATTTTTCCGGAATTCCCTTTATCCAGAAAGAAAAGCAAAAATACGTCTTTTCCATTCTTTCGGTCTCTCTAACCAAGAGGGATACAAAAAGAACAACCCGATTACTGACTTGATCTTCAGAGGGTTTTCACCGGAATAACTCCCGGCAACCCCTGACATTGTATTCTGTGAGCGCAGATCTAGGAGACTTCCGTTCTGGAAAAGACAGAGGAATAAGAGGAATGAGACAGTCCTGCTCGAGCTCGAGCTAGCCGCGAGTAAAAGATTCTAGTACTGTTTGAAGGGACGTGGGAAAACTGCATCAACAAATCTAAAACCGCCTATTCTAAGTAATGAGACATTGACTTTACCGTTGACACATTCTGCAACTGGTTTCCAACCGGTTTCAACATGTTCTTAATGGCTCCATCTGTAATACGACGCTGCATCACATACAGCGGTATTTCAATTTTTTATTTAAAATTTATAAACCGTTAGATTTCTTATGAGGCCATCTTACGGTTGAGACATTTTGTAATTAAATCTGGCAACCGAAACAAGCGGTGAACAATTGATGGATGGCAAATATCAACAGTAATTACCATTTGCCTACTTGTACTTTCTGTAAATTCAAAGATAGCTATTCAAATTAAAAATTATTAAATACCCCCTTAATTTAACACGAACAATGTTAAATTGGAAATGTTATTTTTTTTTAATTAGGAAACGTCAAAGTTACCCATCAAATTATATTAATATTAATTTAAAAAAAAATAATTTTGTATACAAATATAAAGGATAATCATATGGAATATTAATTTGATATTTTAAGTAATGTGCTATAAATATAAGTTACCATAATTTCGAATATTAATATGATATTTTGAGCAATATGCATAAAACTTCTTATGCAAATTATCTCATACAAATTAAAGTAATGTTAAAAATTATTTCATGTAGCCTTGAATGTTTATTACATAATAAATATTGTAGATATGGAATTGTGATTAATGTTATAAGAACACTGAACTTTATTATAGTTAATTTTTTAAATTATAACCTAACAGCAACCTAATTCCCTCCCAATCAATGTGAGTGGGGCTTAAACACTGTACCTATTATTTTTTACCATAATATTATGGTTGATATGAATACTGTCAAGAGTAATATTATATTTTACATAGTCGAGTCATTTATTAATAGAAGTTATAAAATTAGCATATAAATAATATATAACAAAGTCAGCTAACATCTTCCACATGACAATTAATGATGCATGACACTTAACTAATGATGCAAATAGCGAATTTGAACTATGTAAGTTTGTTATTATTATGTTTCTAATTTTTTATCATTGCTAACAAATATACTCAATTTAAGTTAAACTCGATTATGATATGTATTATCAATTATTACTATAGTCTTTTAAATGTTCTTTTACCTGTTAGATATATTCTCTAATCTCCCAATTTTAGATGAAGGAAAGACCAGTTCACTAAATTTAAGACTTTTGAAGCTTCCTAATTTTGTACTATTAGAGAGAAGTATAATCTTATGAATATGTTTTTATTTATACGCTTTGAGTTTATTATAACTTAGAGTTACTTTAACTACATTAACTAACTTACAGTTGATCCAAAAATAGTTTTCTATAACCTTTCAGCTTTTGACAAACAACAATTAAGTCATTAAAAACAAAAATTAATTTTAGATTGATGTAAGTTATAGCTGATGTAACTTATTGAGACTCCTATAAGCTTATGTGGCGTGAAATATGTTTAATATAATTTCATTTTGGTGTTTAACTAAATTTTAATTTTAATAAATTTATAAAAGTATTATTATTGAGTTAAGTATATTAAAATATTTTTAAAGAATTAGGTTTCATTTAGGCGGGTGAAAAAAATGCCTAAATGAAAACTCATTTAGCAAATTTTATTTTTAACTTACTCCAAACGTTGTCATTAAGTGATAATAGGATAATAAAATTAGTGGTGAAAATCGCAATCTTGTCCACATCTCACCAAAATGGATGTGGTTTGAAAATTGCCTGTTGGCGATCTTGTGATTGCTTCTTATTTTCTATTTAATTATTTGACTTTTTAGCCAAATTTGGCGTAAGTCATGATTTTATAAGTAATGAATATTGATGTTGAATAAATAAAGATATTTTCAACACTGGCTTTTAGTTTATATAATTTACAAAAATCGATTGCAATTCTGACTAACCAAAAAAGTTAAAAATTATAGTGTTGAATTTTTCTATTAGAGAAATTTATTTTTAATATTTAATATATTTTCTTTTTCCTTGATTGCAGTGATTTTCTAATGTGTCTATAAAAATATTGTTTAATTCGAGTTGCATTTGTTGTGTTTAATGTACTTGGTAAAGATAAATTAATGGTGGCTTAATAGAATTGGATTTAAGTCAATGTTACTTTTTTCAATCTTAAGCTAAAGATCGAGTGATGAGAAATTAGAGAAATAATTTTTAAAACTAAATATAATGATGGAAATTCTATGTTGCACAATTGTTTTTTTTTTAAATTTAAGCATAATTAATTAAAATAATAAGATGAGCATTAATATGTAAAAGATCAAAAGCTCAAAGTATACATTCAATTAAATTAAAGAAATACCATTTAAGTAACAAATATGTGGGGAAAAAAATGTTGACTTCTACATATACTTAGTATTGAAATAAATTATGGGTTACAACAATGATTTTTTAAAATTTGTTCAAAACAAATCTTAAAGTAAATGATAAATTCAAAATTAATTGTTGCAACAATGATTTTTCAAAATTTTGTTGGAAAAGTAAATAAATGATAAATTCAAGATTAAGGGTTGCAACAATGATTTTTCAAAATTATATTGAAAAAAATATTAAAGTAAATGATAAATTCGATAAAAAATAGTAAGTATGAATCTAAAAATAAAGTTGAAATATCCACTTAAAATATTAGGATTCAATAAAAATAATAGAACTATAGAAATAAAAAAATAGTGAAAACAAGAGTAGAAGAGTCAACCAAAAAATTTAGAACAACTTATAATATTTTCTAAATTCTAGTGGAAAGTAGGAATCTAGAAAGTGAACATACAATATTTAATCAAATTATTGGAATTTAATGAAAAAAATGAGAATATAGAACTAAAAAAATGGTAAAATAGTCAACCCAAAAGTTGAAATGATTTAACAATCTATATATTTATATAAAGCTAAGACTAGAAGAGTTGATGTGGCATCATTATTTCTCTTCTTTTTATATTTTCTTAATTATGAATTAACAAGAGAAAATAATGGATTGATAAAGAAATTAAATAATTAATTCATCATTCTTTATCTTTTTATATTCTTTGTTTTATGAACAAGAGAATTGATGAGGAAATTAAATAATTAATTCACTATTCTTTATCTTTTTATATTATTTATTTTATGAACAAGATAAAATTATGAATTGATAAAAAAATTAAATAATTAATTCACTATTCTCCATTTTTTTATATTCTTAGTATTATTAATTGATAAGAGAAAATTATGGATTGATGATGAAATTAAATAATTAATTTATTATTTCTCAATTTTTTATATTCTCTATACAATAGAGAATTATTGATTGATGAGAAAATTAGTTATCATTTGAATTTAATGGAAGTTTTAAATCTTTTTCAAATTAAAAAATAAAATCTCTCCAACGTGTGAAGAATCTATAAAAGCAACCATCAACTCTGCTCTTTTTCTGTCAAAAGTGCTTATATATAATTAAGATTTAAGAACAATTTATTTTTTAAATAATTTAAGAATAGTTAATTAAGAATTTGATTAGTTAATCAGTCATGCCCCAAGGCAAAGATAAAATAAAAATAAATGTTTAGGAATATTTTCCTTTTCTTTTTCCACACTAGAAACACTTCAGATTTATCAAATTTTTAAATTATCATATTCATACTTTGTACCTATAATATATAAAAAATAAATAAAACATTATGACTAAAGAACGTAAATGTATCATGAATGTAGGCTATATCTTCTAGTAATTTAATAAAGTTCAACAATAAGTAGGGATATGAAAAATGAGCTTACAACTTCCATACAAAATGTTGAAATTCAATACAAAAAAAAAAGTGAATATAGAACAAAAAAATAGTGAGAAAAAGATTGGAAGATTTCAACTTAAAATTAGTTTTCCAAATTATCAATTCTAGCATTGATTCTCAATTAATCAGTTTTATAAATAATTTAACAAGGCAGTTTCGTAAATTATGATTCTAAGACGATCACTTTTTAAATAATGTGATGGGTTCACTTCTAATATGCGAAATTAATAAATTAATATAATTAATTAATGAAATTGATTAAAATTTAATAATTTAATATAACTAATAATAAATTAAATAAATATCATTTTTAATTTAATATAATATTATTTTTTATTTTTACATTATAATTATAAATATAAATTAATAAATTTATAATTTATTATTCTATAATATTATATTTTTATTATATTAGAAATATAACTAAATAATGTATTATTTAAATATATTATTATAATTAATATATAAAATTGATTAAAATTTAACAAGTTAATATAACTAATAATAAATATTTAAATAATATATAAAAATAAAATATAACATAATATTACATTATTTAATTATATCATAGTAATTAATATACAAAAATTGATTATTATTTAAAAATTACTTAAATAACATATAAAAATATAATAAAATATAATATTACAATAATTAATATATAAACATTAATCATTTTTAAATAATTTAAATTAATATTATTTTTAAATATATAATTTAAATTAATTACAAAAAATATTAATAGAATACAGTGCACACAAAATATAGTATAATTAAAAATTAATATAATACAGTGTAGTACCAAATGTTGTATAATATTATTATAATATAGTGCAAATGTAATACAACATAATACAATACAGCTGTATTATAATTAAAATAATATAATACATTGTGCCAAACGGACCTTAAATTCATAATCTAGCTTTTGTAGGTAGTAAATTGATTTTGAAAGATGTAAATTGATTTAATTTTGTATTAGTTTTAGTTGATGTCAAAATTTTTTAAAATTATTTCCCACAAGCTTGTAAACAAAAATTTATAAATGGAGGCTTTGATTTTTATTTTATTTTTTGGGTTATGGATAAATTAATAGGAAATTATAATTTCATTTGCAAACAATCACCTACAAACCATTTTAAAAAGTAAATTAATTAAATATGCCAAAATTATAATTAGAAATGTTGTTGCTAGTGTTAGAATTTTTTTTAATACCATACTATGCATGAGAAACGTAGAAAAACTATTTTATAAATGAAAGCTTTGATTCGGTTTTTTTTTTTTTTTTGGGTGTGTTATGGATAAATTAATAGGGAGTTATAATTTCATTTGCAAACAATCGCCTACAAACAATTTAGAAAAGTAAAATAATTAAATATGCCAAAATCATAATCATAATTGTTGTTGTAAGTGTTAGTTTTTTTTAATACCATAACAAGCATGATAAACATAGAAAACCTATTTTAGTTGAGTCTGGAAAAATTGAAGAATTTCTTTTGTAAATTGAAAATTATACATATTGAAAAGAGAATGATAATCTCAAAAAAATGTTGTTAACAAATTATAACTTTTTAAATAATAAATGAGCATAAATGTGTAGAAAGATCAAAATTGCAAGTATAGATGATCAAATTCACGATCAAATCTCTTTAATTAATAATGGTTTCAATTGAGAAAAGATATTTCCACACCTTATTTTGTAAATTATAAAAATTAATTGTATAATTAAAATATTATTAATATCTTAGCAATTTATCTAAAAAGATTACAAAAATAGCATGACATACAAACCCTTAGTACATTTGACTATAAATCTCACGGAGAATGATAGTAATAATAATAATGACTTTGGTAATAGTAAAAATAAATAATAATATTACTTATAACAAAGAAATTAAAAAATTATTTTGAAAAGAAAATAGAGTGGTGAAAATTTTGTACAAATTAAGTGTTTTGATTAAATTTATTTTAAAGATAAATAATTAGAATTAATTGAAATGATTTAATGGGCTATCCAACAATGAAAAAAATGGAGATAGTCCAATAAAAATAAATTAACTAAGCTTGAATTTTGTAAGTTCAAAATTTTTGTAACTTAACTTATATTGTCATAGCTTTAGAAGCATTGCAATTGCAATCATTCTTACCTATTATTTATTTATTTACCAGTGAAGTTATGAAAAATTAAACCAATTAGTTTGAAAAGTAAAGAGAAATATGAAAATAAATACATAAATTTATTTTAAATATAACAAAATACTATTAATTAAAATAATTAAATTAGAATAAATATGTATAAAGATTAGCATCTTAAGTATACATACAATAAAGTTTAAAAGATCTCATGAAGTAATGAAGATTAAAAAAAAAATGGACTTAAATTATGAATCAAAAATGTTAAAAATGATAAAGGTTTGTAATAAAAAATTTTCAGTATTACGTGATAAATTGATATTTGTTAAAATATTAACGTGTCAAACATAATTCACTTTATTGATATTATTGTTATTTTAAAATAATAATATTAAAATAATAATTGGTCAAACATAATGCACTTAAAGTGTTGGAATTTAATAAAAAAGAGTATAAATATATAACAAAAAAGTGGTAGAAATAAGAGTTAAAAAACTTAACCAAAAAGTTAAAATAATTTACTAAAAATTTGATAAATTTCAAGAGGAAGTAGAAATTAAAAAATTAAACTTGAAACATTAATGCAAAATATTGGAATTCAATAAAAGGTGTAAAGATATACAAATAAAAAGTGGTGGGAACAAAAGTTAAAGAATCTAACCCAAAAATTAAAATAATTTATTAAGAATTTGATAAATTTCAACAGAAAATATGGATTTAAAAATTAAACTTGATATATTCACTCAAAATATTAGAATTCAATAAAAAAATAAAAAGATAAGAAATATAGAATAAAAAGTAGTGGGAACAAGAGTTGAAGAACATAAGCCAAAAATTAAAATAACTTACCAATAATTTAATAAATTTCAGCGAGAAGAAGGGATTTAAAAATTAAACTTGAAACATCCTAACAAAATATTGGAATTTAATAAAAAGTGTAGGAATATAGAATAAAAAAGTAGTGGGAACAATAGTTAAAGAACTTAACCCAAAAGTTGAAATAATTTATCAAAAATTAGATAAATTTCAACGAAAAGTAGGGATTTGAAAATTAAACTTGATATATTCAGGTAAAATATTAGAATTCAATAAAAAGATAAGGAATATAGAACAAAAAAAGTGGTGGGAACAAAAATTAAAGAACCTAACCCAAAAGTTGAAATTAATTACCATTAATTTGATAAATTTCAATAGGAAATAGGAATTTAAAAATTGAGAAGTGTAGGAATATAGAATCAAAAAGTGGTGAGAATAAGAGTTAAAAAGCTTAACCCAAAAGTTAAAATAATTTATTAAGAGTTTTATAAATTTCAACGAAAAGTAGTGATTTAAAATTTGAACTTGATATCTTCACCCAAAATGTTGGAATTAAAAAAATATATAAAAAACAAGAAAGTGGTGGGAACAAGAGTTGAAAAATATAACTCAAAAGTTGAAATAACGTATCAATAATTTGATAAATTTTACTGAGAAGTATGGATCTAAAAAATTGAACTTGAAATATCCCCACAAAATGTTAGAATTTAATAAAAAAAGAATATAGAACTAGAAAATAGTAAAAAAATAAATTGGCACAACTAACCAAAAGCTAGATAAAGTATAATAAAATATAGAAATATAAAAAGTAAACTTGAAATATCCACCTAAAAAGATAGAATTTAATGAAAAGAGTGAAAATATAGAACAAAAAACTAGTAGGAAAATAAGTTAAAACAACTTACCAAAATTTAGATAAATCGTAACGAAAAATAAGAACTTAAAAAGTAAACTTGAAATATGTACTATAATTTTTTGTATAAGTGGAAATATAACTATTTTATAACATATTTACAGTAATTTTATAGTTTATTGTGCTATTTATAATTTAAAATTATTACAATATTTTTCCTCATTTAATTACAATTTTTCCTTTTTTTCATAATTTTTTCACATAAAAATAAATTAAAATGTAATTTTTATTACATTAACCGGTTAAAATCCGGTTGTGCAGGTTATGTGCGGGCGTTGTATGAGATACAGCGCTGCACTGTAGATTGACCCGTTTTTAATACTGCCCCTTACCTCCACGTGCTGCTCTAACATTAGTCAATTTGTCATGTCATTCTCGTTACTTCCAGCGAATGTAACATAAGCTTACCCCTTTGTTGTAATCAGGTACTATGGCGCATGAAAATATGGACCTCAGAATGCTCGAAAAGAATAATAATACTTTTACGCCCAATGGGTTCCACACAACATTATCACATGCCTGGCCAATCAAATAATAAAACCATGATATGTTTGGCTTTTCTCTGACATATTGCAACACTTGAGAATCTTTTGATCATATTAGTTAAAGCTCATTATCGAAATTGGATGAATTTGTTTCCACCGATTTTTCATGTAAATTGTATGATCGCAAGAAATTTGCCAATGCAGACATCAAGTGATCCGAGACAGAGCCGTGTACAACACAACTCAACAACGAGGTGACATCCCTTCATTCAAAATGTTAGTTAACACGACATTTGGCTTGCCTTAATAGTTTTAATTATATATATATATATATATATATATGCAATATGACAACATGCAGATGTTTTGAGGCTATTTAAGATTTTAGATTAAATGATTAAGGTTATGTTTGATATTTAAGTTTAGCAGTTTTACTTTAAAAATTATATTATTAAAGTATTTAATAAGTATTTGTTGATATTTTAAAAATTAAGTTAATTTTATTATATATTTATATGATTAAAAACATATAAAATTTTTATTATTTTTTGTCAAAATAATTACATAAAAATTATTTTTTTTACATATTATTAACTTTTATTTTGTAAAACCTCAATACCAATTAAAATTAAGTAATTGACATCAACTTCCACCCATGACGGAATAAGTTAATTTTGACTACTGTGATCGAAGAATTTATATATATAAAAGAATTCGGTGTATTTCATTACATTTATGCATAAGATAATCTCATATTTATTGATGCAATCTTGAATTACGATGTAAAAAATTTAGATTATTATTTTTTATTGTTTCAATTCTTGAAAATTTAGGAAGATACTTTTCTTTATCAAGGATTAAAGGTTAAACATTAGTTGGAATCAGAGAGTCAAAAAAATTAGATTTTTTAATATAATTTTTTCTCTTAAAAAATATATCTACAATCATTGTTGGCTTAACCATAATATGAAAAAAAAATTATTTTATATATAAAGGTTACAGACCACTAACAATGCAATGGCAAAGAATTATTATTTATAAAAATAAGCAGACGTTCAATTATTTTTTAATTTCTAATAAGTGGAGAAGGGATTTTTTTTCCTTCTAAATTTCTAATTTGGCTGAAAACTGAAAACTAAAAATTCATTACTCTAGAATCAAGATAATCATAAACTAATACTAGTAAAATTAATATTCAAGATCAAGATTTACCTTCAATTGATAAGTTTTGCTAATTCGTCAGTCAATAAAACATCACGTACGAATAAGAAAATTGATTTTTTCGTCTAAGCTTTAGATAAGAAAGTTTCAATTTAGTATTTCTTCATTCACGATCAATTTCTTTTAGGTATGCTTCTTCTTCTTAGATTCTTTTTTTTTTTTTCAAACTATATAACTAAAGGACAGTATACAAGTCTACAAGATGGGTATTTTATTAATATAAATTCATTTTAATATTAAATATTAAATATTAAAAAAATTAATTTTTTTTTTAACAGGGGCCATGCTCCATATTGGTCCCCTGAAAAATCCAACCCTAACTTCCACACCAAAATATTATTTCTCCAAGATGAAGTGTCAATCTCCAATTGCTTTTGCAAGGATTATGTGGGACCGATGGGCAAACGCACAGAACCACCACAGCAACAACAATATAACGAACGGTCTCTCTGTTTCCAATTGGCCTATTCTCCAAATCTGAAGCCCAATATATGTCCACCGCAAAAGTTTTACGATAATCATTTTGCTTAGGGTTTGACCATAATCTATTGATATATTACAATCTCGAGTCTGCTTGAATTTAAAAAAATATATTTTTATTGTACCCAAGGTCTACCGAGAAATCATTTTGGTTAGTTGCTTTTAGTTGTTTTTCTCCAGATAGTTCACGTAATCTGGCTTTAACATTTCAAAAAAGTTAATTAAAAGTAATGTGTAGGATCCCTCAATAGTTCTTGATTTCCATTTAGTGGCTCAAATGATCCCAACAAGTTTAATCTTCCTAGCCACGTGCATATATAAGAGAAAAAAAAACTTTGGTTCTTTCGCAACAACATTGCTACAAACTGCCTGATAAGTAACATATGCATCTTGAAACTTTTGTTCAGGTTTTACAAGCCGAAAGCTGGAAATAAGAGTAATCATGTCTTGTGGGTCTTGATGGTTTTTGTCACGCATCGAGTAACTTAGCAGAAGATTATGACAATTCAATCAAGATGTGGCATTAAAAAAAGCCATTAACAAGATAGATTTTTTTGCTTTTTTACAAGTGATTTGGGGTCTAGAAACTTCAAAACTAAGAAGAAGAGGCAAAGTTATGTTAAGTTAATTTTTGGAGTGGGCATTAAGTTAGACAAACTCACATGATGAAAGCAAATAAACTCTGTTAACGGGCCTAAGCAATTGTTGAAAGCAGTAGGCCCTATTATGACTTATGAGAGCTATTGCCCATCCTCCTTGGGTACTAGAGCACGATGGATGTCGTTCTCTTGTTAGTGTTTGTAACATATACAGCTTGTTGGTTAAGGGAATAGCTTCGAGTCTTATACAAAAAGTCATTGATCGACTGCTTCTATTATATTGTTGCTAAAAAATAAACCACTATTTTATGTTTTGAAAGAACAATATAGATCTGAGTAAGAGAATAGCTTTGAATTTTATATCTAGCATAAGATTTGTTCTTAGCCAATGTGAGATTATCTGTTTAACAGAATATAATACAAAAATATATAATGATAACCAATGGATCTTATGATAATTGTGATTATATTATCGTAAAAAGGACATGTTCTTAATAAGATGTTAGGTCAAGTAATATACGAGTAAATAAGGTTTAGCTTGTTTAGCTAGGTCGGTTTTAGATTCAAAGCATACCACGAATTAAAATTTTGGCTATAGACAATATCTATATCACCTCACAGTGTCTAGCTGAAACAAGAAAGCAAGTGTGACAGCTCCAAAAATCTGACTGATTCTGCAAATGATCGATCAACTGGGGGCTGCAAGCAACAGGGACCTCTATCTATCTTAGGTCCGTAGAAAATGATCTTAATTATTCAAGAAACCAAATTAAGATTATGAGCTGTGACACCATATTTATTGTAAAGTCATTTACCCATATACTGGAAATTAGATTAACAACCCTTTTCATGCACCTCCATCTACAGCATTAGTCCCCATTATTAAAAAGGCTTTGCCAATCAATTATTTGCTTTATCGAACAAATTGACAGGCACGTCCATGCACATAGCTTCTTCCTATACAAAGATCTTGTTGCTAGCTTTCAGTCTCCAGTCATTTTAAAATATGAAATGATAAAAAAAAAAGCTAATAGTTCTGTTATAGCGAAATACACTATACAACATGATTATGCTGGACATTATTCCACAGTGGTTGAGACTGTTTTTGGTCTAAGATTATAAGACTTGAATAACCTTGATCTCATGGACCAACAGTACTATATTTATATGCAACAAGGACCGAGTAAAATAGACCTGCACAGGACATAAGAGTTGAAAAGATAATCCAACATTGGTTAAAAGTAAATCTTGGAAAATTATCTAAACTTTTGACAATCATCAACTTATAAATTAACTTTTATAATATCAGTTAGGACTATGTTTCTATAATCAATGCAATGGCTGTTGCCACTAGTTCTGCTATTCATTAACATAAATCAATTCCAAAATTTTTTAAATTAGAATTATATGGCCCTCTTAGTTTTGGGTTCAAGTGTGAAAGCGCAATCGTGGCAAATCTGAGGTCAACTTCCACTAAAATCAATATGGATCCAAAAATATTCCATATAATTAAAAGAATGAGAAGATAAATGATATCCCACCAATAAGCTCAAGACCTTGCCAATTTAACGATCATTATTGTACGAAAAAGTTTTAGATAAGAAATCTTATCACTAATGACTGTCCCTTGAAGATAATTCAAGACAGATTTTATTATGTTGGAAGAAATTCGGCACATATCTTTTTAATTAATTGTAAATAAACAATCTCCTCTAATAAAGTTAGAGCTAAATATAAATGAATTATATCTAATACGTAATCAGGCAATTTAAATAATACTCCCACCACAAGCGATGAAATCAAAGTCATGTCACATATTTGTCACTCAAATAAGCCCTTATTTTATCTTGTGAATCAGAACCAACAATGTCTCTTCCATTAGTTGTCCCACTTAAGCACAATCAATTTCATGGACTTGGGAAGGAACATTATTGCCAACCCTTTGAAAATTTGGATGCCTATTTTGTCAATTACATATTAGAGAATTTTTATAGGAGAATCCAATCAAGATTTTCGGATGCTTCTACTTCTACATCCCAAATTCTCTGTTTGACATTCTGAAAGCATGTGACAAGAAAGAAATGAAAATACTTGGTATTGAATTTAATTAGTCTTAATTAATCTCGATCAAGTTTAAGCGTTATTCAAGAACTTAGTAGAGCCCTCCTTTGAGAAGTTTTGGATGACTTTTTTTTTTTTTTAATAACCTCGAGAAACAAGGGACTTTTATCAAAATTAAAAGGGAAATACATCAGGGCTCAAGTTTTAAATGTCTATCATACTCTATACATTATATATTAGAAAATTTAATTTACAAGTTCAATCAATTAGATGAGATAATTCTAGTTCTCAAAATTTCTATTTGATTTTAAAAGACACTAATAAAAAAAAAGAAATTGAAGAATTTTCAAAATTTGAATAATTCGCTATTTTGATTGTTGAATACCAAAAATTAATAGAACAAGGTGTTGCTCAAGTTCTAGGCAACTGAAAAAGTTGCTAAAGCCCTGTCCCAATCTAAGGCCATAAATAATATCAATTATCATTTTGTGCCCCTATTTAGGAATAATTAAAAATTTATTAATAATTATTTTAAGGTAATGGTTATGTTAGAGCAATTATAAGATAGAACACGAATTACAATCATATACGCAAAGTAATAAATAGTAAAAAAATACGTTATGACTTTAATCGTGTGATTATGAATTAGTACTCTACAGCGGAGCCGTTCCAATATAATTAGACCTTTTTTTTTAAGTTTGAATGTATTTACTTTAATTAATTGTGATTGATCTCATTGGCTCATCGTAAATATTATTAAAGGACTTTGTAGAGCCTTTATTTGAAAAATTTTGAATGTCCATTACTCTATCAATCTATATATTAAATATTAGAGAAAATTTTATAAATGAGTCCTATCAATAAAATGAAATGATTCTAGTACTTGAATTCTTTATTCGACTGAAAAAAAAACTCAGAAAGAATGAAGAATTTTTAAACTTCTGAATAATTAGCAATTTTAATTGATGTAAAACCAAAAATTAATAGAACCGGGGGGCGGCCCAAGGCCTTGAGGCAGGTACTAAAGCCCCACCTCAAACTCAGAGGGAACTTCTATTTAATTGAATGAAATATAAATACACATTTCTAATAAAATAAAATTAAATTTTTGTAATAAAATCTTCTAATTTATCTTTTAGTGATATAAACTTCTAAACAAAAGTTTCCCATAATTTACAAATTAATTCTAATTTTTTTTTTCATTTAGCTCTTTTCTTATATTCGTATAAATGTATGTGATTAGTAGTTTTATTAGCATTTGAAGAAATATGGAAGGAAAGATTGAATAAAAATTATTCACTTAAATTAACTAGTAATTTTATTTTAAATGTTATATGCAAAAGGCCTAAAACACAATTTTCACCTACGGCCTCAAATCTTGAAAAACCATCCCTAAATGCAACCTATACAGTTAGAAATTCAGAATTGATCAAATGAAAACACACATTCGAAATTCAATTTTTTTTTTTAAAAGAAAAATGGAACTTGGTAGAGCCAAATATATATATAATTCTACATTTTATAATTCTAAACGTGAGCTTTTCCTCACAAATTTCTAAACCTTGAACGTATAATTATAAAAATAGCATAAACTTCATCATTTGAAAACCACCTATTAGAATGATGAACTTGTGAAGGAAAAAATAAAATAAAATCTCTTCATCTTCTAAATATTTGAAAATAAATTCAGCCATTTGAGCCTAAATATTCGCGCTGTATTTTAGGTCAAGTCATATTCTTTATTGTAATGCTAATATTACCATATCATTATATAATGAGTGAGGCTATTTGTATTTAAAAAATACTTTGAACACTCATATTTTGAAAAAATTTTAATTACAAAAATATCTATAATGTATTTTACATTTAAGGACAATTTAGCATAATTAAACATAAGATCTAGATGATTATTTTGGACATCCATCACACACATCCATTTATTTATAATTATTCTTTATTTTAAACCCTAGAACTTGCTTCTTCATGTGTATAAGAAGATCATTTGCCTGGATTGGAAATTGTTCACATTGCATGTATGATTTTTTTTTAAAAAAAAAAACATTAGGTTCAATTGTTGTAGTACAAAAGGAATAGCGAAAAAAGAAGAAAAAAAAAACGAAGTAATTATAGGAACAAAAAGAAAGAAAAGGCAAGACAGCAGTGATGCAAGAAAAATGAGATTGAAATTGGAGTATCCGAAAGTAGATTTAAGGATGTATTGAATATTTTTATTGGTATAGAATAAATAAAGATAATTAAAGATTTAAGTGATGATATTTTTATTATTTTAAAATACGTATATAATAAAACTCAATTATTTAAATTTTAAAAATTAATATATAAAATAATAAAGTATTTAAAATAATATTTAAAATGTAAATATCCTACTCACGTATAATATAAAATAACATTAATGATCATAGCACAGTTAACTTCACCATTTACTACATGTACACTAACCACCGGAAGCCGACCTTTAATTCATTTACTTTCCTGTCTTACATGCTTTTGTTGCCTAGCACCGTTGACAATTTTAACATCAATCCCAATTTCCAAACCCTAAACAAGAAAATATATTAACAAAATAATGAAAAGCTCATCAACTTCATCTGCAATGGCTTTTTTGTGCTTTTTTTTTTTTTCTAATTTGTAAGATGGGTTGTTAGTTCACGCTCATATTGCCGAAGAGAGGCCGTTCTCTTTTATGGTTATAGGTTAGTATCAGTCACAATAATTGCAACTTCAGTTATTCAAATGATGAACAGATTAGAATAATTAAGGTCTTTTTATATATTAAAGTTTGATAACTATAATTTAAAATGTACAATAATAAAATATATGATAACCTTAACTGTTGTAATTTAAAAATTAACTTAATTTAATTCTACACATGATAAAAAAATCTATTTGTTAAAATTATTATTTAAAAATATATTAATTATATAATATTAATTTTTATTTCGTAATTATAATTTTTTTTTACAATAACAATATCTCAACAGTAAATAAGACTCAAAACAATAGAAAACTGACTTTGATAAAATTACCAGTAACTGAAATCCTTAACTTTTTGTCTGTTAATTGTGTTAGTTTAAAGCTTAATTTATGGTATCCTTTTTACCAACACTTTGCTTTTTCAATTAAAAAACTAACTTGGCACATGGTCCTACAAAACTTTACAACAAAAAGAATATAAACCGTATATATAATATTCCTCAATTTTAACCTTCAGAAATTTATTTTTTATTTTAAAAAATAAAATGGTGGATAAAATTTAAATTAAATTTTTAAATTCGAACTCGGATGACCTTTCAATTAAAACAACATAAAATTATTCGGATGGAGCTCTCCAGGGGAAAAAAATCTAATAATTTGGAGAGAAGACAACATTCTAATAAAATGAGATTTGATTCATTTTAAACCACGTGATTTGTTGGGCAGCCTATATTGTGATAGAATTCTAAGCACAACATAAGCCTAGAAAGTTGGTAGAGAAATTGCGCTACGGATATCAATGCTACCCATAAATTCGCTCACATCTATTCATCAAAATCCATCCCTATAGGCTAACTTTACAAGTTACGGATATATTTTGTATAATAAATTACAATATGCACTAGGTTGTGGATAAGTTTGATATTAGCTAAATATCTTACGGATATCCGTAACTTTCTTTTCAAATATTTTAAATTTAATTTTAATTAAAAATTATTTAAATTTAAAAATATATAAATCAAATAAATGTAAAGTATAAACATGTGTGCAAATTGCAGCATACTTAAATTCTAACTAAAATCATAACTTAAACTACATGAAACCTAAGCTAAAGAGATATATAATAATGCATAGATTATCATATACTTATTGTAATTTTGTATGGACTATCATTATTTAACTTAATGTATCGATTATTTTATTATTATAGTTTTATTCTTCGGATTAGTATTTGAAACGTATTATTCTTTAAAAAATATTAATTTTAATCATTATTATAGGATTCGTGTTGGATGAGTACTAATGGTAGTGAATGAAATAGATATCTTAATTCTTAAAGCTTGTGTTGAATAAGAATATAAAATAATAATTATTGTCGGTGAAGCAGTGTTACTTTTACATAATTGTATTATTACTTTTGAATTCTAATTTGTGGTTTCTTTTATGGATTTCTGTATTTCGTACTAAAAATTAGAAATTTGTGATGGATTGATGTTGAAATTTTAATTTTTCATTTAAATTGATTAAATTTAAAATTGAGTATGCTATGTGGAATTTTAATTATTATTATAAATTTAAATATTGAATATTTATGATTTTAAATATAGAAAACAACAAAAAAAATTTTTTGGATACTATTGCAGGTTTGGTAATTATCAAAACTCGTATTAGATCAGTTTTTTTTTAAAAAAACTAAAACATGCAGTGAGTTACGGGTGAATTTAATAATTGAAATTTTATGTGGGTATATATTTAGTAATAACAAATATGTTGCAGGCAGTATCCGTTGCTATCCCTAAATACAATAATCTATATATGTTAAAGCTATGTAATTAATTTTAATTGTCCTTCACATAAAGAATATAATTGACAACTCGAAATTACATATTATTCTTTTCCCGCAGCATTTTTATTTCAATTAAAGTTTGTGTACATCCTACGGCTCTCGCTAATTACACAATTAAGGTTTATTACTCTACATTATCAAATGAAAAAAAAAAAAACAAAAACGTTGAATGATTAACTAAGAATATTAAATTTAGGAAACCCCGGGTGGGTTAATGCATTTACGTGAGTGCACCTTTCGTATATATCACATTAAATTCTTGATATTAAATAAGTTTCCTAACTTGGCAGTAACAGACCTACAGATTGATGACGACGACGACGACGCAGTTGAAAATTTAAGTCTGACGGCAGGGACTGTCAAAGATTTTATGTTACCGATTAGTGACAGAATCACAACCCTGCACAGTTCCCAGTAGCGGCGCGCACCCACCGTTTTGATTCGGTCTAGTTGGCTGTTCTGTTCTGTAGCCACGTGGCTTAGGAATGAATCAGACGGCTGTGATGCCATTGGCAGCTGCTGACGGGATTCACGTGGTAGGCCCCACTCCCCTAAACGGAACGTTATGTCTCTACGGACTTCTCATCAACCTTGGTAAAACTTGAATGTATGCATGTGGATTGCGGAGTTACGAGAATGCCCCTGGAATGAATGTACGCAGGATAATGTCCTTTTCAACATTTCCATTGCATGCAGGCCGATCTTTTTATTTCGATTTTTATCACTTGATAAAATAGCGTAGGTCTACTTGTATAAAATTTTAATTCCCGACGCACGATTATGTAAGAGTTAAGGTTTTCATAACCTTCTAATATTAGTTCAGTAAGTATTAAAAGCCGGAATTTATCGGGGTAAAGCATGAATGTTTGTGGAGTTACCAAAATACCCCTCAAGAAAGGCCAAGAATAGCATGTAAGCTCCGGGTACCACTTGTCTCGAGCACATCCTTCGTTGATTGCACGTGCCCCTTATAAATGCCACGTCATGTGAACGATGATGATGATGATAAATTAGACCTTATAGTGAAGCGTTTTCTTTTTAACTTCAGATCTGATGGACCAGAAACCACAGTAGTAGGGGGGAAAAAACCCGAAAAAAGAAAAAGCCTGTGTCTTCACGGAAAGAGAGAGAGTTCAACCTCAAAGCTTATCTCAACGACCAAAAAAATATTTGCAGACTAATGGGGGAGGTATTTGCAAACATCCCATAATCCCATTTACGTTTTCTTTTTGAATTATCTTGATTGCTTTTTAATCTGGTTGTTTTTCGTTGCTTGTGTTTGTTATATAGGAAGAAAAGAAGCCACCGGCGGCGGAGGAGAAGAAGCCGGAAGAAGCAAAGAAAGAAGCAGCAGCTGAAAAACCGCAAGAAAAACCAGCAGCGTCTGAGGAGAAGAAACCGGCACCGGAAGAATCAAAGGAAGCCAAAGCGGCAAAGCAAGAACAATCTCCACCTCCACCGAAAGAAATTGTCCTTAAAGTTTACATGCATTGTGAGGGTTGTGCTCGCAAGGTTCGCCGCTGCCTCAAAGGCTTTGAAGGTATATAAACATTTATATACAAGTATACGAGCAGACCCAAGAAAAATATACACAAGGTTTACAGAATAGTTGTTTTCATCACGTTCCGTCAGCTAAATTTCGGGTTAAATTTAGATTTAGTAGCCGTCGTTTTTTATAATTTGGGTACTTGGCAGGAGTTGAAGATGTAATAACTGATTGCAAGACTCACAAGGTGATTGTGAAGGGAGAAAAAGCCGATCCATTGAAGGTTTTGGACAGAGTTCAAAGGAAGAGCCATAGACAAGTTGAGATTCTGTCTCCGATTCCGAAACCACCGCCAGCGGAGGAGGAGAAAAAGGCTGAAGAGAAAGCGCAGCCAAAGCCCGAAGAGAAGAAAGAAGAAGTAATCTTTAATCGTTTTACTCTCTTGCGTGTCTCTAATACTTTGGATTTTAATCATCCTTTGATATTCATTTTTGTTTGATTAATCGTGCTGCAGCCCCAGGTGATCACTGTGGTGTTAAAAGCCCACATGCATTGTGAGGCTTGTTCTCTAGAGATCAAGAAACGGATACTCAAAATGCAAGGTGTCTTTTTCTTTTTTTTTTTGGACTTTCCTGCTTTCTGTTGCTTTTGTGTGGTCTATTTTTCTTTTCGGTTCATGCAATTTGTTCGTATATTCTTTTTTATTATGTTTCGCCACCACAATTTAATTGTGATTTAACAGTTTATCCTCTTACTTTAGTTTTGCATTTTGGGAGCAATAAAATGCCACAACTTTTGAATACTTTTTTGAGAAAAAAGAGTTTTATTATTTTTTCTCTCACCAATCTTTCGAAAACTGACACAGGTTTTTGTTTTTATTTTTATTTTTTTAACTTTATTATATAATTAAACTGTTCAATTCATTAAGATTCTATAGTACTTGGTCCAATTGAAGTCAATATGTATTTACTTCGATTCTAAATCAAATCCCACCAACCCTAGTCCCCAGATCAGAAAATTATTTTAATTATCATCATAATTCTTTTTGTAACTTTCTAGGGGTGGAATCAGCGGAGCCAGATCTAAAGAACTCACAGGTTACGGTGAAAGGTGTATTTGATCCACCAAAGCTGGTGGATTACTTGTACAAGAAAACCGGAAAACAGGCAGTGATTGTGAAGCAAGTGCCGGAGAAGAAAGAAGAGAAAGGAGGCGGCGGCGATGGTGGTGGTGATGGTGCTGCCAATAAAGAAGAGAAGAAAGGAGAAGAAGGAGGTGAAGACAAAGAGAACAAAGCAGCAGCTGGAGATCAAGAAAACAAAGAGAAGAAAGAACGTGACAACCAGAAGAATGATGATGAAGCTAAAGCAGCTGCAGCAGAGGCAACAGCAACAACAGAAGAGACAACAGTGGTGGAACTCAAGAAAAATATTAATGAATATTATTATCATCCACATAGGTATGCTATGGAGATGTATGCTTACCCTCCTCAGATCTTCAGTGATGAAAACCCTAATGCCTGTTCTGTAATGTAAAAAAAAAAAAAAAAAAATTGGGTGATTAAGGGCCAAGATGGGGAAAAAAGAAAAAGATCAATTGGGTGATCTATCAAAATTCAACCCTGTCCTGCTCCCCATGTGATGTGCTCTGTCGTACTGTGTAGTTTTTGCTGCTACAAAAAGTTATAATCTACAGATAAGCTGTAGAATTTTGAGGCTTTGTAGTACTTTTTTTTTTTGTCTTTTTAAACTGTTATAAATATGAATATATAAAATAACATTATGACAAATTTGAAGCCTTATAATTCTTAGGATCCTTTGTTTATTATATTTATTAAAATTTTGTATGGTGGAAGGTCATCAACTTACTGTTTGAGTAAGTGGGCTGGTTATATTATTGAGTGTTAATGAAACGAAGGCGACATTGACCTGAAGTTTCCATGTTCATTAGCACAATAGCACTTCCATTGGTACTGCATCATGCAATAGGATGATAATATACTATTTTTTTTTTTCATTCTCCTTTTGTGCAGTTGATTCAGTTTTGGTGGGACACACTTGTTGGTTCAAGTATCTTTCAATAACTTAACAAATAAATTTGGTGTGACCTTATTAATCAAATTAAGGTGAATTGGTGATTGGATTATGACATTCTATAAAAAGGTCCTTTAGTTTACTGTTTTTGGAATAATTTGGAATCAAATTGTTTAAAAATGGTATACTAGTCTGAATTTGGGATTTAATTAGCACTCTAGTCTCCATCTGGGTGGAGAAATTATTTATTGCTTTTTTCAATAATACTGTCACTGACTCACTGCACCAACCAAATAAGTTACCCTTTTTTCTGGACCTTTGGTAAATTTGCATCACATAAACTGATTTTTCTTTCTATTTTTCTCTCTGCCCAAATACTCTAGATATTCTCAAACTCTGCTTTTCAATTTTATCTTGGAAACTTCACCTTTCGAAATTCGATTTATTATGAGTGTTTTCCGGGGAAACTTTTCTGTTACCCAATGGTTTTGATAAATCATTGAATATTATTTGAGGCACACAAAATTAATTTTTTTAAACCTAAATTTTGAAATAATTAGGGCTTTCATTTGATTTTCTCTTTAATTCCAATTATTTTTGTGGCTTTTGAGTACTGACAAGGTTGATGGTAAAAGTGAAGTGGGCACAATGATATTATTATAGAGATTCTTTTAAGTACCATGCCGCTGGCCAGGATTTTAAGCACATGCAAATGCCTTTACTCATAGTGTATGTTGAAAGTAGAGTGTCGAGAGTTGTGCCAACAGTCTCAATACAAATTAATCATGGCGTCATATAAGATTATATATAGGAATTAGGAAGACCACTCAAAACCCTTTTTCAAAAGTTTATACGACTGTTTCTGCATGAGATTCGACCATCACATGCTAATTCCATTAATCCAGCTAGAGAGTTTTGTTTTTGTTTCAAATGTTGGCTTCAATTATTACAAAGCAATTAGGCTTTGTGATTTGAGTACCATTTCAAGCAAGTACAAAACTAATATAAAGGCAGACAAACTTTTATTTGAATTGATTTTATTGATGTGCTACCCGTATACTAATATACTATAAGATGTATATTTTAATATTTCATTAATGGCAAATTCTCTTTTTGGCATTTCCTTTGCAAATTAAAATTTTGCATAACCACGCAAAGCTTGCATCAACTAATGTTAGTCCATTAGTTAGTCGGTGTAAGAGATTTTTTCTATCACTCTTATGTAAGTCGATTTGTTTTAATCAATCGCTTATGGATAAACTTGGGTATGATATTCTATAAAATTCAATGAACCTAATTCACATCCAAATGAAAATTATAAAAAAAAAAATTAAAGATTGATCAATTCCCTCATACTTTATACTACATTATTTATTCTTAGTCGATTTAAAATATTTTTACCATCATGACGTTCAACTATGTAAATAAGTTTTGAATTGCAAAGTAAAATAACAAACTTACGATGTCTATACCAAAAGAAGATAATATTTAGTTGGTTGTTATAAGTTCTAAACCCAACTCTTATATAAGAAGATTATTTTTTTCAGTGCACACCATGCTGATTACGCAATACAAATGTACTCATATATATTGACAATCCAATGTGCTTGCAGTTCCTCGTAGAAGCTTTCCGCTTGATTTATGAGCAGACATATAATACAGATGATAACATCTTTTTGACCAAACCGTAAGTAGATTACTTAGATATATAATTAAACTAATTCTCGTTAGCCAATCTTTAGAAAGAATAAATCAATCTTTATTTTTTTTATGTTTTTAATGTATGCCAACACTATCACATTATCTCCTCGTCCTTTCCCACTATTTCTTAACCCTTTCCTTTTGAGTTGTTAAACAACAATTTGAATCCATATTTCTAATTAAAAAATATACTCCATAAAGTTTAGTTTGTTTATCCATAGACCAATCATAGCTATGTGAATTTAAAAATCGATATTTCTAGCTAATTATTAATACTCCATACGGATTTTTTATTTATATGTGGACCCATTAAAGCTACGAGTATACATAGATCAAGTTTAATTTAATAATTTGTGTTGGAATTAAATCCAAACAGTGACACATACCTTCTTATCTCATTATCAAGATTAAGGTTTAAGTCTCTCCATATTTATAATAACAGTAAATTTTTCTTTATGTGAAGCACAAATTTTTCTAATTAAATTTCAATTAATGTGATTTTAAAAAATTAAAAATTAATTTCAGTACTTTAAAATTAAAAATTAATTTCAGTACTTTCTAACTTTTTTTTAAAATAACTTTTATAAATTATCTCATCCTACAATAGATTTTGAAAAGTATGAAAGGAACAACTTTTCAAAATTTAATTTTAAGAATCAATTTTATACTTAATACAAATCCATATATATTATAAGAATCTAAAATTATCTTTATTAATTAGAAAATAAAATCATTAACTTTAAAGAAATTTTATTATTACTCATTATATTGAGATAACAAAATAAAGAAATAAAATTAATAATATAAAATATCTATTTAGTTATCAATTATTGTATATACACAATAAAAAATATGTTTATAATGTGTAAATTAATTTTATTAATATTATGTTTAATTTAGTCATTTTTATTTTTACAGTAGTTTAATAATAATATTTACTAAACATATATAATTATTTTTAAAAACTTACAGTACTTTTAAGAAAAAATTTTATCAAGCGTTTAACTGATTCTCTTTATACCTGATTATTTTTACGGTAAAATTAACAATAATTATTTAAAAATTATATAGACCATAATACTTATGATGCAACAATGCATTTATCAATAAGTTTGTATTGTACAGGTAATTCTTTTTTTCGGTTGGAATGTACTATGTAAGAAATATTAAAATAAAAAAATATAGTTTGCTATCTAAACTTTATTATGTCACACACACACACACACACACAGAGACATATATATATATATATATATACACACACACACGCACACGTCGTAGATAAAAGACAAGCGTATCTGCATACCTTATCTAGCGTGAAATTGCATCATAACTTGGACCATATTGGCATATTTAATTAAAATAAACTAATTCAATATAATTTTACCGATGTGTTATGTTGTGTACAAGAACAGCCACCGATTATTTACTCTCAACTTAAAAACGTTACCATTTTCCTTTAATTTTTCTATTAGTGAGTATGATTTCTTACATCATACGTTGTTATTATTATTATTATTATTATTATTGTTGTTGTTGATTTTTTTTTTCGCCTAAGAGTAATGTATATAAATATATAATATAAGAATAATATCATATATTCTAAATTTTTTATCTTAAATAATTATCTCAAATTATGATGATATAATTAATTTATTTTAATTTTATTAATCAATTTATAAATATCACATTATTTAAAATATTTATTTAAAATAAAAAATTTAAAATATATAATATTATTGATATAATCCACATTTTTGTTTTCAATGAAAAAGAAATTATTATATGATCAATCTGATTAGATCGTGATTAGGTCGTTTGAACGGAAATCAAAGTGATTAAAATTAAGATTTAAGAATGTAGAAACTTGTTGACGATGTGGTCTTTGATTCTTGAACTATTAAAACTCTCATTCCAACGAACTGATAATATTGTACCTTCTGCAAATACTCTATATATATAGTAATGGGTGCATAAATAACAATATAAATGAATAATATTAATAATACAAAGGATTCTCGAAAATGCCGAGAACGTACGTAAAAGTGTAAAACTAAAACAAATGGGATATTCAATTAATTCCTTGTTGTAATTAAACCGGGGGCTTGCAATTACTGCTATGTTTAAAGCAATTACTGCTTATTACCTACCATGCAATGCAAGGCAGGTGGTCCATTAAAACAGTTGTCAATTATTCACTGCAACTGCGAAAAACATACAAAGATAATTTACCTGCCATGATCTTTCAGTGGCTACGGTGCAAGTGGCTCTGAGAGGTCATGCATGCCCTCTTTTTCCTGTCTTCTCATCAATAAGATTTTTACCTTTATTTTTTTAATTTTGTTTGAAAGTAAAATTTTTATTAATTACCCAAATTTGTTTTTCCCTCATTGCATCTTTCTTTTTAATGTTTGATTTGATGGATGTGTTGTCTTAACCTTATTTTTAGTAGTATTTTGAAAAAAGATATGAAATGGGTGAAGTTCAAATGGATAGTTTCACCTACTCAGTTTTGAGACACCTTATTTGTAGTAACATATAACATATATATAATCCTTCTTATTTAAAAAATTGCATAAATATAATTCAAAATTTCAAACCTCTCCCACTCTTACGAGGCATGAGAAAGTGTCGAATACCTAACCAATAATTAGTGTTATGCGACTTAGGTTCTCTTATTAGGATAAAAATCTGAGTTTTAACATAGTAAAATTAATTTAGGTCAGTCTTAATAAATTTTTAATTATATATATTAATATACTTCTAATTACAAAAAATTGGTGTTAAGAAAAACTAATTAGTACCCAAATAATTACAAATATGCTATGTGGTTTCTTATCGCTTTTAATACCCAAAAGTTTCTTAAGATACTAATAATTTTTTTAATAATATTAGGGATCTCAATATTTGAGTCACAACTTGAGTTCTAATATAATGTGTCACTCATTTATTGGATTATGAATTTTATAATTTGTAAAATTATTTAATTACTATCAAATAGATGAATATTACATCAATTAGGACTTAAATTAAAACTTAAATGTTGAGATGCCTAGCATTGCTCATAGTTTTTTAATATATATATTTAGTTAACCTGTTTTTTCCATTTTTTTTTAGTTTTTGTGGCTCTATTTATAAGCTTTTGTGCCATGGGTCTTATGAAGAGTAAGACTCATTATGTCCCCTACTTTCTCTATTTCTATTTCGTTTTCTTTTTGTTATCAATAAACGCCTCCTTCTTAAAGATGGAAAATATCCAATTATTGATGGATATTATCCATCTATAGTAAATCCAAAATTATCATAATGGATAGGTCCATATCTATATCAATTTTAAATGCTTGATATGGATCCGTATGAATATTCATAGATATTTAATTTTTATCATATGAAAAATAATACAAAAAATTGAAATAAAAAATAATAAACCAATATCAAATTAGAAATAATAAACATCCCAAATAACAAATATCAGAAGTTAGAACTATGAATTCACAAAAAGAAATTATAATATGAAATTACAAATTAACTTCAAACTAAATACAAAAAGTTCATTCTTCTAATAAGCCTTCTTTTATGACTTATAAGTTTTCAATCTCCAACTTGACCATCATTTATAAATAGGCAAATTGAAACAAATAAAGCATTAAACAGCTAAATAATTTGTATTATTTATAACCACCATCATGCATAACAGAGTAAGTATCATAATAAGCATCAAGCACATACCTAAAAAATAATATAAAAATAAATTATATTTAGAATATAGATGTGTCTTTTCTTCATCAAGAAGATTAAGATGGTGAAAGTATTTCTAAAGGCATGACCTATCAATAAATAGGTTTTTATTGTTTCACTTTATTTTTTTTGGAGTATATTAAATAATATGGTAACTGAAGACTACATTGGGTCTTGACTAATTTAGACTTGAGCTGGATAGGATCTCAGGGGCAGCAAAGCTCTCCCAACAAATATTTAACGTAATTACATTTCGAAGCCTCGAATTGACAACCTTAGTTAAGGTAGAACGGCCCCATGCCAGCCGATCTACGCGTTTATTGGTCGTTTCACTTTGTCTTTCATAAGAAGCTATCACTAAATAGTATGATTCTGCTAATCAACTTTATGAAATCTTTCCTTTTTGATATCAATTAGTTTTATCTGTTCATTACCTTATCTTTAGAAATTTCACTTCTTTCGTTAAAAAAAAATATTGATGAAATAGAAAGAAAACAAATATTATCAAATTTAAATAAAGTGTAGAAGTAAGATGAGTTTAATACTTTTAACTGAGTCCATATCTAATTCTGAGTACACAATAAGGCCTCTAATATAATCGGATGAAGTTTACTATAGTGTAGGCTTAAAAATGGGCCACTTCCGTAAAAGTATACTACATGTGTTAGCATAGGACTTCAAACCATGCACTCACAAATACTAACCACATTCTTGTTTACCAAATATTTCAAATCTAATATTCATCAAATTGTGCACTCACAAATAAAAGCAATTCATACAATAACCATTTTTACCTATTAAGTATTAGTTTACAAGATATGGCTGGTGTTTGAAATGAATTTTTTAGCCCACAGTTTTTATTTAGCCCGTAAATTTCTACGTGCAAATTACGCTAAATTACCATAAATTAAAATGTGAGCAGCAAATTACCCATAAATTTCAAATGAGTTCATTTAGTTTAAGCAAGAAAATACAACTTCCACAGTTCACACAACATTTGGACCATCAACTGTCAACTGATATTAAAACATAGACATAAAATAAAAGCTAACACATATAGTTGATGCATTGAGAGAAAGATAAAAAGAAAGATACCTTAAATAAGAAGAAGAAGAAGAAGCTGCAATGCTGAAGAGGGGAAAAGCAGAGTCGTGAATAAACTGATATCAATAGTCCGCAAATAAGCAATGACTGGCGATATCAATGACCAGCGAGCGACGACAGACAGACCGATATTAGTGGTTGACGAGTGACGAGCAGTTGGCTTATGAAGTGAAGAGAGAAAATCTAGAGTTTGCTAAATTGAAAATATGAAAGGGGAAAACGAAAATTGGGGAAATAGATATAATATCAAATATAATTTTTTACTTCATTTTAATTTTATCAAATATAATTAACTTAATCACACAAATGGATTGGATATTGATATCCATTTAATATCTAAATTTATCTAATGTTCAGTTGGATATTTTAAAAAATATTTTATATCTGTATCAATATCCAACAGATTTTAAATAAATATTGTTTAATCTAATTGGATTGGATCTATGGATATCCAACTTAAAAATACTAAATTATTATCCTTAGACCCGTTTTTTTTTTTAAAAAATTAAAGTAATCTACCTTTCAGTTGTTTTATGTGATATCTTTGACAAAAGTTAAAATTATATTACATTTTCATGACTGAGAATTGAAAAAAAAAATAACAGTTTTGTAATTACACGTTAATTGATTGATACAGTACATAAACAAGCAATATGTTTGGATATTTTAATGATTTAAAATTAAGTTTTGGGTTCAGTGACGCTTAGAGTAAAAATTTGGAGCTGGAGCCCAGCCGTTTGATACAACTGTTAAATACTATCCTAAATTCGTCTGACAACAATTTGGCCCCTTGTTTCATGGGAATCAAGTGATGGATTGGTGATGCAATGGCTCTCAGTTTTATGTGATCTGTACATTTTCCTCCTTTTGTTTTCTTCTTCATCTGCTGATGCGTGATGATGAATGATAACCAAATCCAATTACTATTTTCAGGATAACGGCGGACTTTTTCAGAATCATTTCTATTCTTTTCACTGCGTCTGCCTTGTTTACTTTTACTACTTTGCTTTGCATAATCGAGCACCGTCTTCACAATCTTATCATATCAACTACGTCATAACTTTAACAGTTTTCTTGGATCGCGTCCCCACGCCAAATACACTTTCAGAGAAATGCATGGATGCCAAATTTGTTGTGTGTTTTTAATTTAATTTTTAATACTATTTTCCAAGTTCTCTCTCATCTCTCCATTTCAATTACGGTGCATTCTCATTCATGCCCTACAAGTTTAGCAGACTCATTTTGTAAGTAATATGAGATCTTAAGATCCGAACAATTTAGTCTTAACTAGAATCTTAATTAATAAATATGTTATTAATTTATTAAATGATAAAATATTAATTTTATTTTTATTAATTATAAAATTTATTAACTAATAAAAAAATGATACATAATAATTGCCATTCTAAATATTATTAATTAGTACATGAGTTGAATATTAAGTATGTAAGGTGTTGAAATTTATATTTGAACTTTTCCAACTCCTTTATCTTTTAAATTTGAAAAAAAAAGGTGTAGTAGAATAAATTTTTATAATTGTATAATTGATAATTGCATAATCTGTGTTTGCTTTTTAAAATATTTTTACTGGCATGTATTTATAATAGTGTATAGTGAAGATTTAATTATATATATATTATTACTAATCTAGACTATCAATTACTATATTATACAATCCTCAACGCAAAGCCTAGATAAGCACTGATTCTAAATCTTTAATTAAGTGAAATTATTGAGAAATTATTTGAAGTGTGCAATATTACTCAACGAACTACAACTACAAGGGTCCTAAAAAACTTCTAACTCATTTTAGTTAATGTCCTACATATATGAGGTTAATCAATAAGAACTTTTATTTATTTTTACATTAAATACAAATATACATTACATAATACTCTTGTCACTCAAAAGAATTTGAGTTAAAATGGAATACCAATTTTTAGTTATTTTTCTCGTTCAGATATTAGTCAATTCCATTGTAATTCTCTAAAATACGAAATTAAGAATTTGTCTCATTTTAAGTGATAGATTTTTAATAGAAAATTTAAAATAAAAATAGTAATGTTAAAAAACAATTGTAAAGACCCGAACCAATTGCTCAGTGTCTGTCAACATTATCACAAAAGTCAATATTAGTCAACTTTAGTTAGCAATGGGAGTCAATTGTAATCAATGTCGGCCAACACATATCAATATTAGTTGAAAAAAGAGTTGTTCAAATAATTTAAATTAAGGGTCATTCTATAATTAATCTCAGTATCAATATTATAATTAAATATAAATTATGTAAATGAAATAAAAAATTTTTAAATTTAAAATAAAATTTATAAATCAACATTAAGTGTAAAACATGACATAAATTATGTGAATTGAATATAAGACTTGTAAATATATAGTAAAAGAAGTAAATTATCATAGGAGTAATAAATTAGTGTATTATTTATAAAAAAATAAAAATAAAAACTTATAGATATAACATAAAAATGGTAAATTAATATTAAGTGTAAAATAAAATATAAACTGTGCAAATATAATATAAAACTTACAAATTAAATGTAAAATAAGTAAATCAACATAAGTGTGGTAAATAATACCAAAACTTGTAAATATAACATAAAACTTATAAATTAACATTAAGTGTAAAATAAAACATAAATTATGTATATGGAACATAAAACTTATAAATGAAAGGTAAAATAAATAAATTAATATATGAATGGTAAATTAATATTTTATGGGTAAATAAAACAAAAACTTATCAATATAATATAAAACTTATAAATCAACAGTAAGTGTAAAATAAAATATAAATTAAGTAAATAAAATATGGACTTGTAAATAGTGTAAAACAAGTTAATTAAAACATGAGTGAAATTAAAATAGGAGTGGTGAAATAATGTATTATTAGTAAACAAAACTGACAAAAATAACATAAAATTTATAAATCAATAGTAAGTGTAAAATAAAATATAAAGTAAGTATATAAAATATAAAACCTGTAAAATAATGTTGAAATTCTAAGTGAGCAACTCAAAAATATGGGTGAATTAAGTATTTAAAAATTATACAAATAAAAACACAAAAAAAATTCAAATTAATGCCTTAAATAATTTGACAAATGTAAATTCAACAATGAATAAAAATAAAAACATAAGAGAGAAGAAATCAAACATGTGATTTTTACGTGATCCTGTAAAACATGCCTACTTTTATACCTTCAAACAAACCGAGCTAGAGGATTTCACTATCTAAACCTTGCAAACCAATGCTCTAAAATATTTACAATTAACTTCCAATATATCAATAAACTTTTACAATTAAGGATGAACACACCCACTCTTTTTTAAGTGTTTCCCACACTCACAAACACTTAATTTTGAAATATAAAGTTAAAAATTATAAAATTACTCTCTTTATGAGTATGTAGACAAATGATAACTCAAAATATATCAATAAATGTTCATAAGAAAATAAGAGTTCAAGATTGATTTTGTATGAACAAGTTCTTACTTGATAGGTTTGCAAAAGTTGTTTGAAATGAATTTGATTTAGCTTTTATAGTAAGAAAACTTGTCATTATTGACTTTTTGGGCATTATTATTTAATTGTCTCATATAAAACAGATTATCGTATGCTTATGCGGCAAGTTACCGTTGTTGCTAAATTTGAAAATTTCGCGCAATCGGTTAACCGTTGAAAAATTATCGATTAGTCATTTTAAAACATGATCTATTGCTTAGCCACATCGATTAGCCACTTGCCATAAACGGTTTACCATTTCAAACTAGTTATTTTTTCAAAACTATCGGTTAGTTGCTTAAAATAAATGGTTTGCCATTTTCATTCTATAATTATTTACAAAGATATCAGTTAGCCACTTGTAATAAATAGTTTACTTTTTTTTTTTATTTCAGAATAACCCCCAAAGTTATCGGTTATCTATTTTTCATGAATGGTTAATTGCTAATTTCTTCAGAAATCTTATTTTTGCCTATAACCTTTATAAAAAATCAATGAACTCATTTAAAGTATTTTTCAAAGTTCACACATTTGTCTAAAGTTACAGACTTTGAAAATATTTGACAAAAATGATTTTTGTTTTTCATAAAATCTCTTATCATAAAATTTTTTCCTTCAAAATGTTATGAAAGAGTTTGAGCTATTAAGTAGTTAAAAACATTCATTAAATTATATAAAGTCATAGACTTTGAAAATACTTGACAAAATGATTTTTTCATAAAATCTCTTATCTTAAATTTTTTTTTCCTTTAAAATGTTATGAAAGGGTTTGAGCTATTAAGTACTTAAAAACATTCATTAAATTATATAAGCTTTACACAAAATATACCAATATGATCTTTCAAAACTTGATTCATTTGAAGCTTTTTCTTGTTTTGATGACCTTGAGATTGTTCTCACATGAATAATATTTTCTCTTCAAGAACTAGTGAGATTGTAAAATATATAAATTGCCTTTTTTACTTATGATACAAGGTTTGTTATTATCAAAATTAAAAGACTGTATAATCTTATAGGTTAACAATCTCCTCCTTTTTTATGATGACAAATGTTTCATGTGTTTCGGACTCTATAATGCAAAACATGAGTAACTAAAGGCTACCCTGAATAAATGACAAACAACAAAAATAGAATGATTGATAGACTCCCCTTTAATATATCATTTTAATGGTAATATACATATTTATAATTTAACATCATAATATATGAATATGCACATTACTCACTTCTAAAATATACCAATATGCACATTTCCAAAATGCACACTTGAACATCCTAATATAACCAACACACACTTAAAAATCGATACATATATTTCAAATATATGTATACTTCAAAATACATAATTTTTCCCCCTTCATCATCAAATCAATACACTTCAAAGTAATACAAATATAATATGAAGTGCACCATAACTTCCCCAAGCACAATTTAAAATTTTCAAAATATACCCATCATTAATAAGATACCAAGCAATAAACATCAAAAAATCCAAAAAAAAAATGAGATTTTATAATCATAAGCATATGAATACCAAGTTATCTAAAATAATATAATAAGATGAATGTCATAAGATGATAAAAATGTTGGTATGAAAAAAAAATAGAGCATAAGATAAATACTAATGAGGAGGTTGCGATGGTGAGTATGGCGAAGGAACACCAAGTGCAAAAAAGAGGTGCTGATATCCATTAAGAAATTGTTGCTGCTAAGTAAAAAGACGTTGCTGCTCATCAAGAGACCACTGCTGAAATGCATCAAAGTAGGATTGAAGCTAGCTCTGGTGCTCATATATAGAGCATATTTCACCCAATAGCTATTAAACCAAGTCCTTAAGAGGCTCAGAGGTGTGTGCTTCTGGATCGAGAGATTGTGAAGTAGGATGCTAAGCCTGAGATAGCAGAGATGTAGTAAAATCTGGTAGCTCATCAGGAGGGAGGATATCATTTCCCATACAGTGATCATTCAGAGCAATTAAGGTGAATCAATTCTTGATAGAAGGAGCCTTAACCCACTGCCCATTTTCATAGTCAAACCTAAAGCTAAAATTAGCATTATCCCCTAGTTTCTTAAACTACTCAAACACAGGTTCATCAAACTCAACCCAAAAATGTCTAAAGATTTTGATAATTATACTACCATATGGAAGTAGTACGAAGCATATTCCTAAGAATAACGTACCGAATATTAACTCCTCTTTTCCATAAAAAGAAATTTAATAGACCTACATCTAAATGAGTAACTTCATCATCCTATCCTCTACAAGAGGTAACCACATGCTAAAGAATATTATGGAGAACCTAAACTTGCAAGCATAGGAATTGGAAACGTAAGGGAAGAGAGCAAACATCCTCAACATGCAAGAAATTGGAGCATTGGAGTTCTTTTCTAGAAGTATAGAGGTTCAATCCCTTATTTCTAGTTCCTAGGATCATATTGAGGACACGTACATCAAACTCAATGGGAACACCACAGACATCAGTGAGAATAAGATCTTGATGGCAAATAGAGATATACATGTTGGAATAAATTACCTTAATAAGATTAAGATATGCATTCTCCTTAAAAGTTAAAATATTACCTCATCCTATATGCTCAAGTAATTCCCTAAGTAATAGGCAATTGATTCATGCTATCTAAATCAGCAAAATATGAGGGCAATACCAATTAAAAGAATGATAAAGATAGTATGAAGCAATGTGGATCATCAATTGATCAAAAAGGATATGGGAATGAGTTAATTTGGGTAAAGGAGTTTCGGCTAAAACCTAGATTTTGAATTTGGGATTTTTGAATTTAGTAGATGAAATTATATTTGAATGATGTAGAAATGATGCTTGAGTGATTAAAAGCAAGTTTCGAATAGAAATTTGACATGAAAAGCTTAGAAAACGGATAATTTTTAAAAAAGATAGACTAAGTTACTATTGTTTAGAGAGAGAAATCAAATAGGAAAATGAAGAGAAACCTTGGAACATTAACTTAACACACAAAATCATCTAGCCGTTTAAAGTAATTGGCTAACCATTACAAACCAGTAAATAGGTAACGCGAAGTTGGTTAGCTATTTTAATGAAACAGTTAACCGTTATCAGCCAAAATGTATTTTCACAAAATCAATTAGCCATTTCATGCAAACAGCTATCCGTTAAGGTTGACATGCATTCTGTTTTTAGTTGATTAACTGCTTAAAATGAAGTGATTGACCATTTGCATTGCATTTTTCACACCAATTTTATTTTTGGCTAAATATTGATTGATTTCAACATCATTTTGTGATCTAAAATTTTCAAGAAGCCACTTTATGCATAAAACATAATGATGTTCAATCAAAATCACCAAATCAAAACATATAACATATTAGGCATAAATAATCCATGCAATATACAATTATCAAATATGCAAAATTATACAAGATAGTAGTTTCAATATCATAAAAAGAGATGTTAATGTGAAAATTTCATCATCCAAATTTCATGTAGCATTTTGGTAAATTGATTTTCGCAGAGGGGTTTTGTGAAAGTGTTTGCAAGTTATTTTCCAGTAGAAATAAACTCTATTGCAATGTATCCTTTTCGAACACAATTTTAAAAAAAATAATGTTTAATTTCTATATGTTTGGTCCTAGAGTATTTAATGAAATTCTTTGACAGGTTTATAGCACTACACATGATAGGTATGTGATCGGGATTAATCTCATAATCTTTATGAGTTTGTTTCATCTAAATTGCTTGCGTACAAAAACTACCGGCTGCAGTAATTGACAGTGCAAATGAATTCTACTTTTTGCTAAATCATGAAACAAGTAAATATCTTAGAAAATGACGAGTGCCATTAGTACTCTTTTTGTCGACTTTATAATTGCCAAAGTCGGCATCAGAATAGTATGTTAAATATATATATATATATATATATATATATATATATATATATATATATATATATATATATATTCATCTAGGATATCAAAGGACAAGATCAATGGTTCCATACAAATGCCGAAAAATTCTTTAACAACAAGTAAATAAGATTCCTTTGGCTATGATTGAAATTTTGCATACAAACTTACACTAAACATGATATCGAGTCTACTAGTGGTTAAATAAAATAGGATCTTATCATACCTCGATGCATTTTGATGTTAATTTTTTTACTTTTTTCATTCTTATCACGCTTGATTATTGTGCTTATCAGAGTATTTTTTTTTTATTTTTGAGTTGCCAATCCCAAATCTTTTAAGTAACTCTTTTACATATTTGGCTTGATTTGATGAAGATTTCCTCATTGTTTTGCTTGATTTGAAGTTCAAGGAGATACTTCAGCTGTTCCATTATGCTCATTTCAAATTTCTAACTCATACAAGATGAAAATTCGTTGCATAAAGACTCATTAGTAGAGCTAAATATAATATCATCAACATAAATTTACATAATAAGTATATTTTGATCATTGTTTTTTCCAAAGAGTGTAGTGTCTTCTTTATCCATTGAAAAATCGTTTTCTAAAATAAATTTATTGAGTCTATTATACCATGTTCTAGGTGTTTACTTTAACCTAGATAATACTTTAGACAATTTATAAATATGATTTGAAAATTTTTTTATTTTTAAAACTAGACTGTTGTTTCACATAAACTTCTTCCATAATATAAACATTTAAGAATGCGCTTTTAACATCTATATAAAATAAAAATGTTATGACATGCAAATGCTAAAAGCATCAAAATGTATTCCAATCTGACTACAGGAGCAAAAGTCTTAAAAAATAGATTATTTCTTTGTGATTGTATCCTTAAACTACTAATCTAGCTTTATTTCTTATAACCGCATTGTATTCATTAATATTTTTTTTTCTAAAAATCCATTTAATGCCTATTACAGATTAATGTTCAGGTTTAGGAACTAATTTTTATACATTATTTCCCTCAAATTAGTTTAGCTCTTCCTGCAAGGCTATAATATAAGATTCATTATTTTCCATATTGAAAAAGGATTTTAGTTTAATTTGAGATATGAATGCAGTATGCTCACATGTGTGCTAAATGATTAATCTAGAAGTTATGCCTCAGAAAAGATCTCCTAAAATTAAGTCTTTAGGATGAGAGGAAATGTACCTCTTCCTTAGGAAGTGATTGAGAGTTGGGTTGTTCTCTTTATTGTTCCTCTTGATTCTCACATGGAGATTCATCTTTTTTTCCATAGAGGATTTTTCATATTGTAGTTCTTCATTTTCCTTTTATGTACTTGTATCATTATCAACTAGAGCTTTCTTTGTAGAGGAATGGTTAGATTAATCAAATGTGACATCCATAGAGTCTTTAACAGCTAAGGTCTTTTTATTATAAACTCTATAAACTTTGATTGTATTTGAATATCCAAGAAATATGCCAACTTCAAATTTTGGGTCAAATTTTTCTAAATTTTCTTTTGTGTTTAGAATAAACCACTTGCAACTAAAAACCTTAAAATAATCGATATTGTATTTTCGATCTTCCTAAAGCTCATAGGAAATCTTGTTAAGAGACAATCTAATTAACGCAGTTTAAAACATAACATTCTGTGTTAACTGCTTTAGCCCAAAAATATTTGGCAAGGAGTTTTTATTTAACATAACCCTAGCCATTTCCTAAATGTGTTATTCTTTCTCTCAACGGTTGCTATGGAGTTCTAGGTGATGAAAATTAATGTTTAATACCAAAGTCATTACAAAAACTTCAAGATGCATGATTTTCAAATTAAATGTAAGAGATAGCATGACCTTTTTCATTTTGAACTCTTTCACAAAAAATTTTAAAGGCTTCAAAAGCTTCGTCCTTACTAGTTAAGAACAACACCAATGTAAATCTGAAAAAATCATTAACTATCATAAATGCATAATATTTACTATTTAGACATGTATTCCTATATGGTCTAAACAAATTGATATGAACAAATTTAAAGACATTTTTAAATAGAGATATGATTTTTGTCTTTAAAAGATGTTTTAATTTGTTTTTCAAAATTGACAAATAAAACAAATTTTAGAAAGATCTTTAACCAAATCATTTTTGAAAATATTAAATCTATACTTGCGTAACCTAGTCTTCTATACCACAACCAACTATCATCATGTAATATAGAAAAAAAAATTATCATAAGACAATACACAATCTATATTAATGGTATACATATATTTCCATTTATTTCAATAAAGAGAACTTTACCATCGCATGCATTCTCAATAACACATCTTGATTTATCAAAGATAACTCTATAGCTTTTACCACACAATTGACTAATACTAAAAAAATTATGTTTCAAATTTTGAACCAAGCATATATTTTCAATATTATTAGAAGAATTTATACCGACATTTCCTACTCTAAGAAATTTTTCTTTTGAGTTGTCTCCAAACAATACATTTTCATCATCTTCAATTTTGGTCAAACTTGAGAACCAAGAGTAGTCACTGATTATGTGTTTGGAGCATTCGTTATCCAAGTACCATTTATTCATTTTCTTCCTTGATCCTTCATTAAGTTCATCGAATGATTCATCTCCAATTGTCGTAAGTGCCAAATTTGACATTTCTTATGATTGTTTTTTATCGGTTGATTATTGGTCACTATTTTCCCATGTTGCTACCATAGCTTTCTTCTTGAATTTGTTGAGAAGTGGACATTCTAATTTATATGGCCTAGCTTCTTGCACTTAAAGCACATAATTATTTCATTCTTCTCTTTTTGATTTTTAAAGTTTTTGAACTTCTTTTGGTCACTTGGTTTCTTGAAAAGCCTTCTAAATTTTTGTGGCAATCGTTATGATATCTTCATCTTCAAATTCTCTTTCTTCACCGCTCTCAATTCTTGAAGCTTTTAAGGCAATACAAGCTTGTTGTCTTCAACTTCTTTTTCAATGGCCAGATCTTCTTCATAAAAAATAAGTGAGCCTAATGAAATTATCAATACATAAAGTGTTTAAATTTTTAGCTTTCTCAATAACTGTTCTTTTAGGTCTCCATTTTTTTATTAAAGAACTAATGATTTTCTTTACCTTTTTGCTATTTGAGAAAGTCTTTCCTAGGGTTCTTAGAGAGTTTACAATAACCGTAAATTAAGTGTGCATAGAATAAACACTCTTTTTTTATTCCATTTCAAATAACTCATTTTGCCAAGTATGTCTATTGATTTTAAATTACTTGACTTGATTTATTCCTTCATAGACAACTTCATGTTTCTTCTAAATTTCATATGCATTTTCACAACCTAAAACTTTATGAAATTCTTTCTTATCTAAGGCACAAAACATGGCATTCATGGCTTTAGAATTTAGAAAAAATTTCCTCTTGTCCAACTCGTTCCATTAACTCGAAGGTTTTGAAGTTTCTTCCCCTTCTTCATTTTTTTATTTTAAGCGCAAATGGGCCATCACAAATAACTTCTTATATATCATAATCTAATGCTTACAAGTAAATTGTCATCCTAGTTTTTCAATAAGAGTAGTCATATCTATTAAAAAATGGTAGTCTAGTTATAGATTGTCCTTCCCTTAAGGTTAAATAATTTTAGGTTGTCATAAATCTTTTACTTTAGATGGTTAAGTCCTAATAAAAGAATCTTGCTCAGATACCGTGAGTAACCCAAGAGAGGGGTGATTTGGCATTTAAAAATTATACAAATAAAAACACAAAACAATTCAAACAAACGCCTTAAATAATTTGAGAAAGGTAAATTTAACAATGAATAAAAATAAAGAGATAAGAGAGAAGAAATCAAACACATAATTTTTACGTGGTTCGAAAGAGCACCTGCCTACGTCTACGCCTTTAAGCAAATCAAGTCTGAGGATTCTATTATCTAAGCCTCACAAACCAATACTCCAAGATATTTATAATTGACTTCCAAGATATTAATGAACCTTTACAATTAAGGATGAACACAACCACTCATTTTCAAGTGTTTCATACACTCACAAACACTCAATTTTGAAATATAAAGTTAGAAATTACAAGATCACTCTCTTTATGAGCTTCTAGGAAAATAATAGCTCAAAATATATCAGTGAATGTCAATAAGTAGATAAGAGCTCATGATTGATTTTATAAAAGTTGTTTGAAATGAATATGATTTGGTTTTTTATAGTTTAAACAAGAAAACTAGCTAATATTGATTTTCTTGGCTCTATTGGTTAATCATCTTATATAAGATGTATCACCATTTGTTTATGTGGCAAGTTATCGTTGTTGCTAGATTTGAAAATTTCATGCAATTGGTTAACCGGTTAAAAATTATCGATTAGCCATTTTAAAATATAATATATTGCAAGACATATCAGTTAGCTGCTTGCCATAAATGGTTTACTGTTTCAAACCAACAGCTTCTCTAAAATTATCGGTTAGCCACTTGAAATAAATGGTTCGTTGTTTTCATTCTAGAATTACTCACAAAGATATCTTAGTTAGCCACTTGTAATAAATAGTTCATCGCTTTCATTCCAGAATAACCCCCAAAGTTATCGGTTATCTATTTTCCATAAACAGTTAACTGCTAATTTCTTCATAAATCTTATTTTTGTTCATAACCTTTATAAAGAATCAAATGAACCCATTTCAGTATTTTTCAAAGTTCACCCATTTGTCTAAATGGTTCATAGATTTTGAAAACACTTGAAAAAAATAATTTTCTCATAAAATATCTTATCTTAAAAATATTTTTTCTTAAAATGTTATGAAAGGGTTTAAGCTATTGAGTGCTTAAAAACATTCATTAAATTATATGAGCTTTACAAGAAATATACTAATATGATCTTCCAAAGCTTGTTATTGTGTTGATGACCTTAAGTTTATTCTCATACTAATAATATTTTCCCTTCAAGAACTAGTGAGATTGCAAAATACATGAAATTACCTATTTTATCCATGACACAAGGTTTGTTATTATCAAAATCGAAAGATTGTATAACCTTATAGGTTAACAAATGTATTATTGGTAAACAAAACACAAACTCATAGGTATAACATAAAACTTGTAAATTAATATTAAGTGTAAAATAACATATAAATTATGTAAATGAAATAGAAGACTTGTAAATAAAATGTGAAACAAGTAAATATTATAAGAGTTGTTGAAAAAAATAAAAACTGAAAAATGTAAAATAGAAACTCATTGTAATAGTGATTACCTTATATATTTACTATTTTTATTTCTAAATTAAATAATGATAATTTTGGGTTCTTATAATGCATGTCATAATATATGTGAAATTTTATTCTGGATGAAACTTACTCTCAAAATCAAATTTAAAAAAAAAGTTAACATTTTTCAAAACTGTTTATAAAATAAGTGAATTTGCATCCTTCTAAACACCATTGATAGGAACCCCAAACAATCTTTTAGCATTTTAAAATTAAATATAATTTTATTGATATTTCATATATGTTTAGTAATATAAAAATATCTTTTTATTTTATTTTGACTTGATCCACATCAACAAAAGTAATTTTGCTTAATAAAATTGTATAGTAAATAAATACTATGATAGAAAATGAAAAAAAAATAGAATATAATTTAGAATTTATGGTTAAACAAATTTAATAAAACTTATTCCAATTGTTTTCCATACAATTTTTTTTGATTGATGGGTAATTGTTTTCTTTGCTTAAATAAATAACCTTGAACTTCCCTACATTGGTGATGATATCCATGAAATCTTCAAGTGATAATTTTTCTAAGAATACCTTGTCGTAGCGCCCTTTTAAGCTCTCATAACAACCACTAATGAAAGAGTTCTTCTTAAACTATTCCACTTGTTGAAAAATCTTACAATACCTCTCTCTATTTGAATCGATTGAATAATATGTGACTGTATCAACTACTATCTCAACTTATTCCACAAGACCAAGCAATGTATCAATAATTACCTCTAATTGCTCGAAAACATAAAAATAATCATCAAAGTTGGAAGGTTGAGTTAAATAAATTAGTGGAATTTGAGAAGTTTTTGTCGACGTGAATAGCCAGTCTATATTTTCCTCAAATGTATCAATTTTGTTAATGAACGCAAAGTCATCATTTTCCGCAATGACATTATCAACATAACTTGCTTTATCATGAACAACTTCATCAAATCCATATCTCTTCTTTATGCGTAAAGATTTCCTATTTCGAAGCTTCTCTAGATCTTGAGCAATCAAACATAAAATCCGCAACATTCGAATCAAAACATCTTCTTTGAATAAGAAATCTTCACGGTGAAGTGATAGTTTCATGAATTCTTAATTCATGAATTGTAGGAAGGGACTTATGTCACCAAAAACAGAGACTAAAGCGAGTGTCGGATTCAAGGCTAGTGTTAAGGATTATAAATTGTCTTATTATACTCCTGATTAAGTAACCAAAGATATTGATGTATATATATATATATATATATATATATATAAAGGGCAATAATGGAATAAAAGAAAGTAATAATTCAAAACTGTAAATGAGCAGAAGATGGGATAACTGGCAATAGTGATAAGAAATTAGGCAAGGATTGGTGGATCTGAAAGATTTAAGGCCAGTGAGTATGATAGTGGTGGTGGTTTGCTTGGAAAAATGGTGTGTTGTCTAGAATTTTGAATTAACGGTGGTGGTTTTAAGTTGGTTTTGATTTCCAGCAAAGGTTTTCCAAACAATGGTGGAGAAAAGCTAGAATGGTTGTGCTAATGGAGAGGAGTTGATTGATGGTAGGGGTGCAGGCCAACGCACCACGAAATCCAAGGAATAAAGGCGATTGGTTCACTGCTGTTTTGGTTGTTTTCTGGTGCTGAGGTGAATTTAATACTAAATTGATGCAATAAAAGTTTAATGTTCTAATATTTCGTTGATTCCAAAGAAAGCCATGAACCTGGAGGTAAGACTTGTTGATTTTAGAGAATGCTGAAAATTAACTAAGCTCAAAAACATCACACAGAGTTTTGAATACTGAAAATATTATTGAATTGATCGTAAGGGTGCCAGCCAACGCACCGCAAAATCTGGGGAACAAAGGCGACTGGTTTGCTGCTGTTTTGGTTGTTTCTAGCGCTAAGGTGAATTTGATACCAAACTGATGCAACGAAAGTTTAATGTTCTAATATTTTATTAATTCTAAAGAATACCATGAACCTAGGGGCTAAGATTTGTTGATTTTGGAAAATGTTGAAAATTAACTAAGCTCAAAAACTCACACAGAGTTTTGAATACTGAAAATATTATTGAATTCAAATCCATAGTTTATTTCAAGAAATAATCAATAACGAAATAATCTAAGGCTTGCTTATAAAGTTACAAAAGATACTTATTTATACTAACTACAACTTATCCTAATTTGACTAAAAAATCTATTTTAATAAGACTTATATCTAAATTAAGAATACAACTCAAATAATTTATGACTAAACAATTAAGCACTAAATAAGAAATCAAATTAAACTAGAAAATAAATTAGTTAAAATATTCCTAAATATTATAAATTTTAGACTAATTAAGATTTCTTCAATTTCTTGCTTTGCATCATGGCGAAGCCAGAAAAATGAGTCATAGGGCCAGTTTAGTAATACTATAGTTTTTAAAATGACTGATGTTAGCTATGCTGTAGAAATAATCAACCATAAAGAGAATCAATTAGACGTTTGATAAAATTTGTTTTTAAAAATATTATGAGTTTTAAAAGTAATTGTATGTGTTTGATAAATCTTACTGTTAAACTATTATAAAAGTTTAAATGACTAAATTAAACATAATGTTAAATAAAATTGATTTAAAAATTTATAAATATGTATATAACTTTTTTTTATTGTGCGTACATATGATAATTGATGAACAAAATAAATACTTTATATGATTAATTTTATTTTTATTTAATTATCTCAATATAATTGGTAATAATAATAATTTCTTTAAAATTATTGATTTTATTTCCTAATTAATAAAGGTAAATTTAGATTTTTATAATATATATGAGGATATATATGAAATTATATTTTGAAAAGCTACTTAATTCTTACTTTTTAAAATTTACTGTAAGATGAGGTGATTTTACCTAAAATAATTTATAAAAAATTTACCAAACACCAATATTAACTTCTAACCTTTTAAAATTATTTTTGAGCCTCCAAAAATTGATTTCAAGCAGGCTTATCTGGCAATATTATTTCAATGTGTTAAGGAAAAAAAATTGACCTTGCTACAAATAATAATTCATAAAATTAACCCTTTAACCAAAATTTATTTAAAAATTACTCTATTAAAAATAATTTTTCCATAAATTAATATGAAATTAAAGAAAATTTATTTTTTAGTGAGATCAACCCACTCTTAGCCACAAGTAAATCCGCCCGTGGTGACAAACTGATAGGTTATGAGTAGCGACAATATCTACTTTATATATATATATATATATATATATATATATATATATATATATATATATATATATATATATATATATATATATTAGTGGAGCAATGTCTACTTCAATGTTTGGTCTAACTGTTATACACTGTTTTAATATTTTTCCATTTGTTTAAAAACTTTCTTTTAGAAAATTGATACCAAAAACTCAAAGAAAACCCAACTCTGTTTAACAATTTTCAACATTCCCGATGTGTTTTATTTAGCAGTTTTTTTTTTTTTTGTTACCCAACGGGGGATGAAAACTAATAGGAATATAGGATTTGTAGTGGCGTAACTTGAAGTTTCCAATAAATGTTTTTAAAATGAGTAAAATTACATCGATCTTTTTCTTTTTTCGATATATAGTAATATTGCCTTTACAAACTACTGTACAGGCTATTTTTGAACAAACAATATTGAGCATAATCCCCAATCAGAATACAAGCAATTTATTAAACATTTACAAGCACTCTTTGCCCGTGATCCAAACACACCCTTTGCCCATAAAGAATGACCTGCATAACGAAAATAGCCATTCAAAATCCTGAATCCAGTAAATGATTATATGGCATCGGATACTTAGTATCCTGAATCCTCCTTATCCACCCACAGTCCACTATCGATTATAAATGGGATGAGAAACGAGAATCATTAACTGTATTTACTTATTAAAAATATGAATGAATGAAAATAAAATTTGAGGAATCTCATAAGTTTAGACACGATGAATGAGACTGTTATTCTCATTGGAGAAATGAAAATAAGAATTGAAGATAAAAATGAAGAGTGAATTGATATTTGTATCCTTAGTAAAAATTAAAATTTTTTTGATTCTTTTTAAAATAATAATAATAATAATCAACTAAGTATATTTTATAACTTACAATAATTTATTTCGATTCTAATAAAAAGTAAACATCAATAATTAAATAACTTATTTTTATTTTAATTCTTATATTTAAAGTATACAAGTTATTCTAATTTCTATTGTTCATTTTGTTTCTAGCTCATTTAAATTTCAACTTATTCTATTACTAATTTGTTTACAAGAAGTTTGTTAATTTCTCCATTACTATATTTAATATGTATCGTTTACCCTTATTATTTTTTTAATAACCAATAACTCCCTTGACTTTATAAATTTAATATATTACCCTTATTTTCAAATACACTCTTATTCATATTTATTATAAATTACATAAATCACATGAATAAAAATTAAAATAAAAAATTAAGATTAAAAACAAGAAATATATGTTTTGATTAAAAAAATTACTAATAAAATATTTTTCTTGTACTTCTTTATTTTATAAATATTTTTTATGATAAAGACATAAGAAAATTATTATAACATGATAAAAATATAAAAAATTATTATAAGAAACTTGAATGATAAATAAAAAATTATTATAAAAATATAATAGATTTTTTTTATTTTTTGGATTTAATTTTAAAATAAGTATTATAAGAAAATATTTATAAAATAAAAAAGTATAAGAAAAATATTTTATATTAATTTTTTGTTCATAATAAAATATATATATATTTTTTATTTTTAATACTTAATTTTTTATTTTAATTTCTATTCATGTGATTTATTTAATTTATAATAAATAGAATAAAGTATATTTAAAATAAAGATAATATTATAAATTTATGTTATCAGATAGATTATTAATTATTAATAAAATTTAAAAAATAAATAATACATATTAAATATAATAAAAAATATACGCCCATAATTTTTAGGTCGCCCAATATTTCCTTTTTATTTGCACGCTCTGATTTGGCGCGTGATGACATCCCATTCTCTTATGTCCCTCATAAAATGGGCAACGGGGAAACATAAGGCCTTTGTAAAGCGGGCCCACGTGATTGTCCATAACACTATACTTATTTTCGTACTAATTTTATTCCCCACAGTTTACCTACGATATATTTATGCGAGTTTTTTTAAACATTTTACAAATTGTACTGTCAATACAACTTTTCAAAAGAATTTTATCAATACCTTACAGAACGGACAAATTAACAACAATGGTCGTGCTATTGCTGTTACCAGCAGACTAATTAGCGCCTTTCCCATCAATACTGAACAGAAAAATATTAGTTTTTTTTAATTCACATGATTACACGTAGCACTCTAAAGGATTTGCAGGTGACCCTATGCACTTTTAGTTGGTCTATATAATCATCATCTACTTTAAGTCTCAGAGAGAGAATTTAGAATATATCCGTTGTACTATATATATATATAATTTTAATAAAAATTTTTTGATTATATTATAGAAATGAATTAAAAAAATAAAAAATATAAATTTTAATATATTATAAAATAAAATATATAATATTAAAATTTATATTTTTTTATATATCAATTTATCTTTAATTTTAATATAACAATAAATTCTTAATTTGAATATATATGCTTATGTGTATATATATAATAATAATATTTTAATAAGAATATTTTTATTTTAATAAAATAAAAATATATTTTATTGGAGAATGATTACATACATATGTGTATATAAACACACACACACACACACACATATATATATATATATATATATATATATTAGAAAATGACTAAGGACTAGAGAGTTATCCGTGGGATTCTTTTTTTTATTTTATACAAATATGCTAACTTAATAAAATCAGTGTAGATATATTATTAAACCGTATAATTTACTATCGCGTCCATATTAGAAAAAATAAAAAAATATTTACACTAAAAATAATATATATATATATATATATATATATATATATATAATCATTCTTTAATGAGCACATCTTCATTTTATTATAGTAAAGATATTATTAAAGTATAAAAAATAAATTTTAATATATTAAAAATTATAATTTTTATCTATTAATTATTGAAATATATATATTTTTTATTTATTAGTGGCATCTAAAGTGAGGATACCTTCACTAAAAAATAATTAATATGCATATATATAAATACTATAGAATCTCTTTATTTCAAGACTTATGTTTAACTATAATCATTTTATTATAGTTAGAATGAATTGAGTAGAACCCATATTAAATAAATTTAGATTAAATAAATTTAGATGTTAAAATTAGTATTAAATATATTCTAACTATTGATTTAAATAAGTTCCTAAGTTATATTATATGTGACTAACATCAACTTAAAAGTAATTACTGAATAGGAGAGAATAATAGTATGTAAAATAAGTGAAAAGTCACTAATTAAATTTAAGTTTATTGCAAATTAGATTATCTAAGACCCTGGATTCAGTGATCAGTACCAACACAATTGACCATAGAACTCTGATCCGACAGTAAGGACTCCAACGATTGGAACAGTCATAATGATGATAATCAAGGAAAATTAGGGACCTCGTGCTGAGGCTATGTATAATGCTGTGAGGTTAAGTGGGATTAAAAGGAAATACGATTGTTGGGGGGCAGTATTTTTTCAGAATTGCATGTCAGATTTATTATATATATATATATATATATATATGTATGTATGGATGTGTTTTACGGAAAATATTGGTGGTGAGTGACGGTGACTAAAGTGAAGGTTGTGGCGATCACGTGGAGGCAGTAATTGGTTCTTTGTCTTGTCCACTTGGCCAGCTCTGCTTTCGTGCTGTGGACCATCTAACATCTGTGTAGTCTATAGCTTAAAGCTTATTTATGTGCATGCATCATTTATTAAAAATTAATGGACCGTCACTTTCTTTATCTGATTGTATATTACGACATATTTTTTAACAATCATGGAGGTACTTCCTGGTTTTGTAGAGCCGTGTAGGACAGTACAAAACAAAGCTTCATCGCCCTAAGAGATAACTAGATAAGGTCAATTTAGTCAAGGAACTATACAGCGGCTTTCATGTCAATTTAGTTGAAGCAACATCTCTTTGATGTCGTCATCATATGGGTTTAATTTTATAAAATTTCCTTATATATATATATATATATATATATATATATATATATATATATATATTGGGTTTATAAGAAAGAATTTCTAATCATATTAACGTTAGAGATAAATTAAAATATTAAAAAAAATATAAATTTTAATATATTATAAAATAAAATACATTACATTGAAATTTATATTTTATATTATTATTTACTTTAATATAGTCCGAAATTACTAGTTAGAACATTATGTTTATATATATATAAAGGCATTCTCACTGTTTTTTTTTACACTAATTACAATCAAATTATAATTCATAATATATAAAATTACTACTAATATTTACAAATCAAATTATTACTACATAAGATTATTACTAATATTTACTCACATTTTGAAAAGGAGTAGATTGCCTCCACTCAATTACATAATATAAATGAAAAAATAATTAACCTGTACGTTATTTTTGTGGAGGTTCAAACTCTTATTTTATAATATGAGAAAATAAGAGTCCTAATCATATAGCCAAAAGTTGAGTGGCGCATTCTCGCTTATTTAAAATGACGATACAAACAAAATGTATATAATTTTAATGTATTAAAATTTATATTTTTTTATACTTTAATGACATTCTTTCTTTGAGGTCTTTACTAGAAAATAATTATATATATATATAGTATTTCTATTATTTTTGTTTTTAATATGTTTTCATTTTTTTTCATAATTTAGACTCCCGCTCCCACTCGGACCATGGGTCCATCCCGAGCAAGCCCCATATTGGGGGGATCAATCGGGCGGCCCTACCCCATGACCCATGAGACAATAAATGGTGGAATTTTTAAGCTCATCAGAAGGATCAAACTTGAGACCTCGATACAATCGAGCACCAGATTTCAAGCCCTTAATCATCTAGAATCTCCTTTAGGACCGTTATGTTTTCATTTTGATGCTCAACCTTTTTAAAAGTTATCTATACCTAGTTGTATTTATGACGTTGTAAATATAGATACAAGGATGAAAACCCTTAAATTAAGAGTGTTATTTAAATTAAGAGTGTTATCATATTATAATATCTGTAAATGACTATCAGCGTCCTTTAATTATAATAACTTTTTATTATTGCCTATAACATTTTTGATTGATGTACAACATTTTTTTACTAGTAACAGAAAATTGTAACCAATCTTACTTATTGATACTGCATTGTAGTAGGACCCAAATATTTTTCACATCTTTAATAATTTGAAAGTTGTTACAAGTGACTTTAGACCTAACTTGTCATATAGTTCAAGTGCTCAAAATTAATCAGTATTAAATAGTACTGAGTTATTGCCTCTTTGTCGATCTTTTGAGTGGGATATAGTGGAAAAATTGTAATATATGAGGAGGATTGCAGTATGTGTGCCAGTTGCAAAATATTCAAATGGGTTTTTTTTTTCTTTCCAAGTTAATGGAAGAATATTTTGGTAAAATAATGTGGAAACAATTAAGAAAAGGAATGGAGATGATGCTTTGATACAGCATAGCTAGGTGTTATAAAAATAAAATAATGTTTAGTATATCATAGTTAGTATATGAGGTTCAGGGTAAGAGGAGATGCAAATCTCAATCATTTCGGGTCACATGTCCTCTCAAAGTATGGTTAAATGAGAATGGCAGAGATGAGTTTAGGTATGATGATTATGGAATATAGTTATAAAAGCAATATCTTGTGATTGCAGTATTCTTGCTTTCTTATAATTTTCAACGCTGAAATTGATCATTCTCTTTGACGGGATATGTATATTATTGTCAAATCTATTCAAACTTCATTTATTTAAAAAAGGAAGAAAGAGTCAATGATGTGCATATCAACGGCAATGGCAATTGCACAAAAAGTTTTATCAATTATAAGGTTTTGGTCACTTAAAGTTGGATCAAGAAGACATAAAAACAATGGCTCAAGATGGCTCTTCATCCCTAAATGGCTGTAGATTTGCTTTCTTTTGAGAGTAGGTCTAAAGGAACTTGCAAAAAATGGAGATGAGCATTGATCAAAAGAATTTTAGCCATAACGAGAACCTTAAGTAGTGGGGTTAGTCAAAAAGTGCTCTGACTTGAGGGCTCAAAAATTTGGGTCGCTTTGGGCCAGAATTTTATCTGTTTATGATAGTGACTAATGAATATGGAGTCCAATAAAAGTTAGGCCACATCCAAAGATGATTTGTGGTATTTAATCATTCGTTATTTTATCTCTAGATAAAACGACTTAAAAGGATAAATAATTTTAAAATATATTCATCTAATAATTTATATAAATATTTAATTTAGTTAATATAATTTCTTAAACCTTAATTTATAATATTTAATAGAGGATAATTAAGAAGTATCAAATTTTTTTCTTACAGTTATGGCAACGGTGGATGAAACATTTAAAATGAGAGGTTATAGTAATTATGAAATTTATTTTTAAAAATTGATTTTATAAGTTTTATATAGTGAGAACTTGGGAAAAAGGTAAAAATTATAATAAGAGTAAATTTGGGATTAGGTGGAGTATGTTGAGATGAAACATTTAAAAAGAAAGAGAAAGATTATAGTGATTATAAATTTTATTTTTAAAAATAGATTTTATAAGTTTTATATAGTAAGTAGGAAAAAAGATAAAAATTATAATAAGATTATTATAATTTAGAATTAGGTGGAGTAGGTTGAGATAAAGATTAGTTTAAAATTTTTAATGGAGTTAACTGAAAAGTGGGACTAGGGAAATATAACCAAGGGTAAAATATCACCTCTCTAAAGATTTGCATGTGGGCAAGTTGAAGTTTGCAATTCTATTTTCTCTTGTCCAAAGAGTAAAAAGGAAAGAAAATAAAATCCAAGAATACCCACCGATGGAAAAAAAAAAGAAAAAAAAGAAAAAAACACATTACTTGTTTTTGTGTTTTTATATGTTTTCCACCTGAGGACTAAGGACCAAAACGTGGTTCTTAATTCTTGTACTGGTGAAGAACATATGCATCATGCATGTTACTTGTATCTATCATTTGAAGATGGATTTTAGGGCTATTGAAATTCTAATGTTTTTAAATGTTAATTGTATGTGTCTCATAATAATTAATGTAAATTAGTTTCAGTAATAGTCTAATTTATAAATATTAGTTATAATTTCATATAATATGAGTTGGTAATCTTGAGTATTAGTTTCATGCAATAAAAAAAAAAATTCTAATATTTTTAGTGCATGTATGCTTGGTTGAATTCCTTTCCACTCTTCTCTACTGGTTGGTTGTAAAAATGAAGAAAAATGATGCATTTGGATTCATCACCAAATTTCATATAATATGAGTTAAAATCTTAAGTATTAGTTTCATGCAATAAAAAAAAAAAAATTCTAATGTTTTTAGTGCATGTATGCTTGGTTGAATTCCTTTCCACTCTTCTCTACTGGTTGGTTGTAAAAATGAAGAAAAATGATGCATTTGGATTCATCACCAAATTACACTCATGCATCGTAACAAAAGAAAGTTACAAAGCTATCCTCCTAATAAAATTAGGTTTTAATTAAAGTAAAGTAAAATATTTTGATAATTGAATACAAATTATTTCAATTTATATTATTTAATTAATTTTGAAAAATTATATTAAAAAAAAGAGCTGAAAAACTAACAATGTCGCTATTAATTAGACAAATACCAGATTACTGCCGCCAATAATTGACAATACTTATGAATTCTTGGCCAACGATCTATGTTAGCATGAGAAGTTAAAATGCAAATATATGTATGAGAAGTTAAAATGCAAATATATGCTATTATTTAGTCAAATCTCATTCAAAATATTTGAAAACATTTCAATTCTATTGTTTCAAGAAAATTATTAATTTTTCTCTGGAACAAATTCCTTTGATAAAGAACTAGCGACGACAAATTGTCAGGCTAGTGTCGAGCTTGGCAAAGCTGAGCCTTGCCCTAGCATATCTTTGTTGGATCGGGCGGAGCTTGAATTTTATATTTTGCATTTTTTATAATTTTTTATTATATTTTATAAATTTATAATTTATAAAATTTATTTTTTGTTGGATTAGGCTAAAGTTAGGCTTATAGAATATATATATATATATATGTTTTGAGTGGGTTAAATATTTATAAAAGTTGTGTATTTTAATTAAAATAATATATATTTTAATATTTATCAGACAATCTGACCAGGCTTCAACTTTTTAGGTGAAACCTGAATCGGAATTGAGCTTTATAAAATATGCTCCGGTTGGGTCAAGTCCGATCCAAAACACCCGACTCGAGCTGGGCTCGGATCGGCGAACTTTCTCTGCCATCTTAAATTACACTTTCCTGTCATTTTGACACAACTTATGCTGCGTAAATGCAACTGTCTAAATGTGGCTTCGACAACTAACTAATCAATTTTTTTTATCATACAAATTTCAAATTAATTAAATCATGGAAATTAGTTAAAAAAATTTGAAATAAAATATAAACACAATTCAAAATAATTTATTTTTTAACAATTTTTAAAGAAATTTATTTTTTAATTATATTTAATGAAATTAAGTATTATTATATGGTATGTTAGTCAAAGGAAAAAAAAATATGTATTCCTTTATCCGTACTATTCAATGTACAACACGCCAGATAGTGGAAACCAATTCCATTCTCATCTCCTTTACTTTTTCTTTTCTTTCCATTTATTTTTCTTCTCACCTCCCATTTTCTCTCGTTAAATCAAACATTATCTTATTTCGTAGGATATGTTAATTTTTGCATTATTTTTCTTATAGTCCGAATTCTTTAAAACACACATGGCTTTGAGTGCGCAAGAGTGTATAAATAAAAATTACTTTGAACAACCATTTTATTTTTCTTATTTTTTAACAAAGATCATGGCCCACTAATGAGTTGATCTTTCGCAACCCGCAGCCCACGCATGTCATGCTAGCTCGCATTCCCGTCAAACGTGCTTAGGATTACAACACTTGCTTTTTCAAATAGACAGTGCCGTACCAATCCATGACAACAAAGATTCAATTTATACAAGATTAAAAATATAATACATGAAATTATAATTATTGAATTTGATTGATTGAAAAAGATTGAGTCAATCAATCTTTTACGTTGATTAACAATAAATTTTTTAATTGATTAATAAAGATAGATATAATCACTCATTTAATTGATTTTTTTTTGTTTCTATAATTATTTGATTCCTATTGAAAAATGAAAGGGAGATTTATTTGGTTTACTATGATATTTTTGGATGCCTATTAAGAAAGAATCTCTCAATAGAGGTAATCCATTTCATAAAATATGTAAGTGCAGTAGTAGAAGTGATGGGAGTGGCATAAGTTGCACTTTCAAACAAGAAATAGACATAAATTTTATTTTGAAAAAAAGAAAGAAAAGAAATTAAAAAAATATATATATCATGAAGTGAGTGATAAAGGAAAAAAAAACATGCACGAATATTAAATGATCAGTGCTTGTCTTTGGATTGCCATTCTGATCTTGCTCGGATTATCTCAGCCTTATCGGCCTGCAAGCGAAGTAGATGCGTATATTCCAAGTCTGCTTTTCGATTATTACTTAATGAATTATGAATATGATGATGATTATTATTATTACTGGCGTCCTCAGTAACGCTAGCTGTTGTACTTGTCAAGGACTCCAGCAAATTTGATTGCCGACACTCTCGTCGATACTCTAGTGTCATGCTTGTCATATTGTAATCTTCCAATACGTGTATTGGCACACTCTGCAGATACAGTGCATGCCAAAATTCAGATAAATGAATAATAATATTCAGACGGAAAAATTTGACTGAACGCTGACAGAAACGGTGATAAATTGATACCGATTTACTCACTCAACATTAGTTAATTTATGACTATCACTCAATCTCTTTAGCATTTTGGTGAATAATAAATTAAAAATTCTTATTGTTCGATTATGTGTGTTTTGAAGAGTAGTTAATTACCTCCAAAATCCATCCTATGTACTTGACATTGTTTACGTGCTGGTTAGCATCCATGTCACTCCATCTTGGCTGGACAGTAGTAAGCAAAGCATGAACACAAATTCAGTATCGAGAACGAATCAAAGACACGAGAACAGATGCATTAGATTACTTACAGCTAAACCAGATCGAATTCTCCCAGCGGTTTCATCTGTTAGCTTGTCTATTTTTCCAACATCGGTCTTCTCTTTGTCAATTGCGAAACTGTTCAGGTAAAATGGTAGCACCTCTTGCTTCACTTGCTCAGGAATCTTGGATAACCTTCTCGTTTCTCTGTTCATGATTACCCAAGTGCTACACAGTAATAATAATATGAGTTAAGTCTCTTTACACCTAATTAAGCATATATAGTTTCAAAATTTGAATCCGAACTAGCTTTGTTGATCTTTTCAAAGGTTCTTGTGTAACTTGGGGCATTTATAATAGCATAAGACTCAGGTTTGATTTAATGAATTTTTATCTTGTGCTAAGCTGAGCTCCTTATAATCTGCTATAACATGTGCGTATATAACAATATATGGTTAGCTCACCAATATGAAATTTTAAAGTGTGAAAAAGTCAGGAAAAAAACATAAACCATGCGGTTTATGCACTTATATTTTAAGTTTATTAAACTATAGGTTTGATAGTTTTCTAGGACTTTCCTACACTTTAAAATCTCGGACCAGATCAAAACTATATATATATATATATATATTCTTATTTAATAATTAAGAATTTTGTAAAAAAATCGGCACTTTATTATTGGAACTAGAATTTATGATTGGGATAGTGCACCTTGTTGCTCTTGTTATTATCTCTTGGGTACGGTAGTCTCGAATGATCCAGTCTCTACGCATTGCATTCTTTCCTAACGCATCAACCCAGGTATCGATCTCAACAACATCTCCCCTGTCAAATTTAATCATTCACATAATGAAAGTCAATATAGTGGGATAATTTATTATATATTCATTGTTAGAAAGTCTCAGATGCAAATGCCTAAATAAGGATTCTGTGCGCGGATTAACTATTATACCATATGACATAATAGTTAATTAAATAGAAATACTATAACGTCACATAGAGTAATAGCGAAACTGCATAAAATCCGCATATAGATATCCTCACTCTTGAGAACCTCTGTATTGTGTTATATGTAAACGATCCTTTAATATTCATAGTTTGAGCCAATTACTCATTTATCATATATCTTTTAAAATTACCCAAAAAATCCCATATTATAGTCAGATTTCTCTGAGGAGAATGTGAGAAAAACATACCAGCTGCTATACCTCTGTACTTGAATGTGGATGCGAGTGACAACCCAAATGAGTTTCCTGAGGCTCATTTCACGTGTAGCACCGAATCCATTTCCAGCAAGTCCAGAACTTGTTACATGATTCAAAGCAGTCTCCTATAATCATCAATCATTACTTTTGTATTGATGGACTAAATCTAATTTTCCGTAAAATGGATTTTTCATCTGTACACAAATCTATTTTTTCTCTTGCTTCACGCACATACGAGTTGTTATCAGGTCGTTAATTTTGCAACTTTTGTACTTGTGGTTTTTGAGTTCACAATCAGAGGAACTTTTTTAGGGGCATTAAGAGCGAGATTCAAATCATATTCTTCTGCATATTTTTCTAGATTTTGTAATGTTTAAAAGTGTGAACAAAGGCACCTAGGCTATTGTTCAGTAGGCTAAAGTTCGAGTCTCCAAAATATTTATTTTCTTGAAAAATATGTAGATCTAGCCTTTATTAAGTGTAATTTTTTTTTTGATAGGAAGTGTAAATTTTTAGTTATACTTAACTAATCCATAATTATATAGTTATATGAATTTAGTAGTTCGAAGGTAGACATTTACTTGCAATGTTAGTCCAACAATCTTATATTAAATGAATTTAGATATCTGATAGATTTTCTACTTGTAATATCAGTAGATTGTGATCTAATAATAAAAAATGTGAATTAGCATAACTACTATCATTATAAATATTCCAATAATTATTATTACTGATTGAAGATATTATAATGATTATTATTACTCATTGAAGATTATGAGCCAATCGAAAGGGAGGGAAAACTCTTGGGTGGTCTGAGAGTATTGCTTCCTTTCCATTGATGTCTTGCCTATGTTTTCTTACCAATCATAAAAATGTTCATACCGATATGGAAAAAGGTGAATAAAGAAAAATTATTTAATGCTCATGAGGTACCCAAAACTCTCGAAAAAGGATAAAATTTTGTGTGAACTTCTATGTGAAACATGCATTAGGAGGATTTCCGTAGAATCAAGTGCAAACAGATCCTATAATTTGGGGCCAGCATAATTCTTATTACGTCACTTTATATAATGATTCAAAATGCAATCTTTTTATACAGATTCATGTCATACTATTGTTAGGACTGAATCTCCTGAGATATATCTTAAGATTTAAGAAGGTAATATTGTTGTTATCACATGCATGTATGACTCAAATTATTATTATTTTTTGCTTTTCAACCACTCAATATTTTCATGCCACATATTTTGTACAAAGAGTTTATATTAGTAGCGATGGATAACCTTATTTTAACTAGTGAAAGTAAAAAAGGTGATTAATAAAAAAGAAAGATACCAACCTGAAGGAGATTCATGAGGGTCTCCATGGTGGCAGTTTTGTCCGGTCCAATTTCATATGACCTGACACTGAAAGTCTGCCTATACACAAACCTATCCTCCACAAACCTTCCCAGCAAACACGCATGAAGAGGAGAATTATCAAGCTGCTGGCTTTGTTTAACAACCAACTCATCATCATGGCTGTTAATCTTTGTTCGTATATTCGGTCCTTCATAAACATGATGAATTCCATTCACTTTCTTTCCACATACCATGTCCAAGCTCCCTTGATTACTTGCACTTGCAATCACTGAAAAGCTTCTGCTTCGTTTCGGCTTGATTGAAGGCCATGAAGGATTAAACCACCCTACCTTTGCTGCATAGCATAATGTTACATCAATGGTGGCTGCCATGAATGTTTTTGCTAAGCGATCATTCAATATTTTTACAATAATGAAGGTGGTGCATGGTACCTATCAGTATTTTTCTAACTTATTATGTTGCCTTGTTGAGTAGAGAAACTTCTGAGGTATATTAGTTGGTGTAACAACTTATATTTCACAAAAGAATATGATAAGACAATGAGTGGAAGAAAGGGAAATTTTTATCTTTTAATAACGTGGGGGTTGAAAAATAATTTGCAGTTCAACAACTTTGATGGGTAGGGGAGAATTATTAGCGAGGCATATCTATGATAACTTGCCTCGTCACGAATATTAGAGGAATTTGGATAGATGCTTTGTAGTTTGCATTTTAAGGGAATATGCCACAACTACAATTTTATTAACTTGTCTTTTGTGCTTTGATAGTTTGTGAGTAGCAGTTTAGAATTTCAAGAAAAGATGATTTGCACTCTAGATGTTATTTGTTAAGTCATCTGCTTTGCCTACCCCATCTATTCATTCATGTAATACATGGAGATAGGTGTGGTGTGTTTAGCAACACCGTCATTCGCCAAGTTAATTATACCCATGAGATTGGATTAATAATATTTGACACAATAATTCATATCCATGTATTTCATTTATAACTGGGCCGGACTTTTCCAGAATGGACCCATGATGCCTAATCAGCCCAAGTGCCCAACTGGCCGAAGCAGTGAAAGTAAGAAAATCAAGAGGTGCCCCGCTCCAAGTTAAGAATTCGTAAGGTCAATTTCTCTTTATTCGAAAAGTTGGACGTAATATTTTAACACGTTATCAATTTTGGTCGAACAAAATGGGAATTGGTTAGGACTTAGGATTATGAACCTGTCATTCTATTATTATAAGTTGATTTCATACTAAACTAAATCGGATCATGATTTATATACAATGAAATTCTCATTATGAGAAGGATCACTTGAGTCGTATCTAAAAATATATTATGTTGATACATTGTTACATCTATTTAGAATGTTTTTTATAAATTTAAGGCTCCAATTTCACTAGAAATTAACATTTGGCTATTAGGGTAATGAAACATTACATTTCATTCACAACCTTAGTAGTAGTCAGTCAATCATCGGATACTACATCAACTCAACTTTTCTGCCACATCATTATCATCAACTCAACCTTATACAAATTTGATTAAAGATGAAGAAAGAAACATAAAATAAATCTGAAATTAAATTTTCTACCCTTTGGTTGCTGCTGATGAGAGAATTAGATGAGACATATATGAGTTTTTGAGTTAAAGTTTAGTTTTTATCTTTTTGATAGTTAGTTTTTATCTTCATGAAAAGGAAAAGAGAGGACAACACCTTTCAATTTTATCTTTATTCAACTTAAATGTACGTGAAAATGGTGATTGATGGTTTGAATGAATTTGTTAACTCAAAATACCAAATATACTTTTAGATAAGATAAAAATTTTGGTTCGGGTACGGTACAGCAATTCTACAATAAAATACTGTTTGATAACTACATGATCATGTAAATAATTTATTTTTTTATTATTTATCACTTTAATTATGTGGTTATTAATCAAATCTCTATAATAAAACAATTCTATCGTAACGACTATCTAAGATATTTTATCTAAAAAATTATTATCCTACCTCAATCAAGCACCTACATTTGGCCATAAGATTCAAGCCAATTGAACTTGAGTATTCCACTAGAATGGCTTCTTTATACACTAAAAGCTCCAATTTCATTAGAAAACAACATTTGGCCACTAGGGTAATAAACACATTGCATTTCATTCACACCTTCAATCCTCCAATACTACTTAACTCTTCTGCCATATCAGCATCTTCATGGAACCTCATACAACTTTTCGAAAGTTCAATTTTTAACCACCATCTCACCAATTTCTTTTTCAAAAGTTAAAAAAAAATGGTGTTTGAAAAGTAATTAATACAAAAAAAAACACTCTTTTTGAAGTTACTCTTCTGTTTTTTAAATTTTATTATAAGTTCGAGGATTTATTCAAAGTAATTTTTTTTAAAAATTATTAAATATTAACATTATGTTTAATTTTTTAAATAAATTTTTAATTTTTTAAAAGTAATTTCAAATAATCTCTATATATATTAGTATTTTAATCTAATTTAGGGTACGTTTGGGACAACAGCTGTAGTGCCACAACGCAGCTACTGTAACACTTTCATTTTTATCATTTTAGATAGAAGTGAAGGTGTGATAGCAGAGCTGTTCCAAAAGCATCTCTAAAAATTATTAAAAAAAAAAAGTCATAAAAGTGTGCCGGCCCAATCCTGAGAAGCACCCAAAATGTACAACTGGCCCAACCAGAGAAGCAATGGATTAAAATATTCACACAGTCAATTTCTCTTTGATTAATCCGTCCCATCACTTGCTACATATTTGGATCGTTTAACCTAGTGCCAAGTGTCACCGACTTTAATACTGTAAACACATGAACACGTGGCTTCTGTCTGGGGAAAAGAACAAAACCCACTAGATTTTCATCATCCCCACATTGATTAAAGCAAAGCAAACAACCCAAGATTAAAAAAATGGGGAAAAAAAATTTCAGGACCAGCGTGATCTTAATCAAAATCTGGACGGTGCTAAATCTAGTTCGACACGTTGAAGGCAGAATCCGATACTGCCTCCCATCCCGCCACGTGTCTTAATTTCTCGAATATAAATACCTAGCCCATTACAGGTCCACACAATTTTTGTCTTAATTCAAGAAACCATTTTCCCACTTGGCAATCACAATCTTCTTTGATTCATCGTTACTTCATCATCATCAGTTAGTTTCTCTCTGTTTTTGTTCACTACAGTACCCGTAAAAAGAAAAAAGAAAAAAGAAAAAAAAAATGAGTCGTTTCTGGAATTTGATCTGTGGTGTTCATTCACTTGCAGGGTATTTCATTTTTTTTTTTACTAAAGTAATAATCTTTTTGTTATAATATCTCTAATATCTGATCATAAAATATGTATGCAGGCCAGTTCTGACGCTGCTGTATCCCTTGTAAGTGATTGATTAATTTCTTTTCATTTTCTATATTAATCCTGATTAGCAATTAATTAATTAACTGATCAGATAATAAAAGAGGGTTTTGATATATATCCCAGATATGCTTCAGTTATAGCAATAGAGAGCCCATCAAAAGTGGATGATGAGCAGTGGCTTGCTTATTGGATTTTGTATTCATTTCTAACTCTTACTGAGATGGTACTCCAATCAGTTTTAGAGTGGTAAGTAAAATTAATAGATAATTTTTTTTTGGGGGGTGGGGGATAATAAATTTATATATGTTGATTTTCATGTTACCAATAATTAAATTTTAGGATACCAATTTGGTACACGGTGAAGCTAGTGTTAGTGGCATGGCTGGTTCTGCCACAGTTCCGAGGGGCGGCTTTTATATATGAAAGGTTTGTCAGACAGCAAATTAGGCAATACGGCGGTAAGGATCATCCTCATCATCATCACAAGTCCTCTCCTAGTGGCAAGGTCAAGGGCAAGAACAAGTTTGTGGACTTTATTATGCCCAAGAAAGTAAGCTAATTAACCTTAATATTTCTCAAATTTTTTTAATAGATTTTTGAGTCATGCTCGGGGTTCGAACTTCTAAATTTTATTGAATCGAATTTGACGTAGGACGTTAGTTTAAGATTGTAGAATTTTATTATTTTCATAGATATTTTATCTTTAATCTCATGTACTTCTGAGTGCTATTAAAAAAATCTCGCATGTTGAGCCGTGTAAATTAGTATGATATCTAATCCATCTCACTTGCTGAGTCGTTTAGATAGAAGGATATTTAATTCATCACGAATTGGATTCGTTGGACAGAGTGATTCATTACCCACATCAAACTTAGATCCACACATTTACGTTTATTTTTTTTTTTTTGTTTTTTTTAACAATTAATCCGCTTACGCTATTCCATTCCGTCGGAATTTTAATTAAAAAAAGAACCATCGTAAAATCTAGACGTCCGGGACTGAGCACCATCGTACCATACGTTTTTTATAAGATTAGTGTGGAGTTTTGTAATGGGATGTTATCTAAATGGTTGTGTGTGGACAGGGGGAGCACGAGGCATACTAAACGGTAACTACAAGAAAAGAAAGGAAGAGAAGAATCTCCATTTGGCTTTTGCTGGTCGTGCTTTCGGCTTTTGGCTTTTGCTTTTAGATTAATTTGCTGTCTGGTGATTGTATTAACTTTTAACCTGTGTACAACAAGTTTGCAAGTTTACGATTTTTAAGGTTCTTATCACGACTGTGATGAAGAAATTAATGGTCTTTTGAAATTGAATGAATCTTTGCTCGAGTACTTTTGTGGGCCATGATGTTTATGATGATGTTGAAATTAATGAATCCCAATGCTTTTTTGTTTTCAAGCGAAAGATAGCTGTGATGCTTTCATTAAGTTGGTGGGTAATTTCTTCTCTGTGAAGCAACTTTTGAACAATTTTTTTGGAAGCATAATTTGTTTAGGACACAACTGGATCAGCTGTATTCACATATGATCAGTTGAATAAAAATATAATAAATTATGTAAGTCACTTGACAAGCACCTAATCAAATACTTTTTATAAACTGGTATAAATATATATAAATATTTGTTTTATTTTGAAAAATTTGTACGAAGAGTTGTATTGTAATCAATACTAGAATGATTATTAGTTTAGCGTATAAATTTATATAAAAATTATTAATACTGGAATGATTTTGAATTTGAAGTATAAATTTATATAAAAATTAGTGTGAATTTGTGAGCATGATTCTTTGTACCTTAAAAAAGTAATTAAGAGAACAAGATTTTACAAAGGAAACTTCGCGTTTCTTTATATCCTAGATTTTAACAAATAATTGTGGGAGCTCAAATGTCGGTTTCGAAAGTAATTGTCTATGTATGTTTTGAGTCGACTAATTAGTTTAACCATAGTTGATCACTTGTTGTCTTTTAGATCAAACACAAAAGCAGTTGTGAGTTGGTGATTATCCGACTTCAAATATAAATGGAGAGTGAAATAAACAATTAATTTGCTGGGTAGAGTATTACATCCACAAGGGCACAAATTCATGTATAAATTATTATTTTAGGATATTATTATTTTATTATTTCATCTCAAAATTTTTTTAATAATTATTTTTTATTCAATATTTCAATTATTTTATTATTAAATTTATTGATATCATAAAGCTATTTTAAGAATTTAAGTATATCTAGTTGTTTAGAAATTTCACAAATATAATTTTTACAATTTTATTAATTAATTATTTTGAATATATAAAATAATGATGTAGAAAGCATATGAGATATAGAATAAATTAAGAATTCTAGATTTTTAGTCAAATTAATATTTAGTATTTTATTAGGGTTTATCTTATTGTATTATGCTTATTTGAGTTATATTTGTAATTTTAGTTTAGTTAAGATTTTAAATAATTTCTCTTATTTAAGAAGAATTAATTAATTATTTTAAATATATAAAATAATGATGTAGAAAGCCTATGGGATAAAATAAATTAAAAATTCTAAATTTTAAGTCAATTTAATATTTAGTATTTTATTATGATTTATCTTATTTTATTAAGCTTATTTGAGTCATATTTGTAATTTTAGTTTAGTTAAGATTTTATATAATTTCTCTTATTTAAGAAGAATTAGGATTAAGTTAGCTATGACTATAAATACAGTTGTTATCTTAGTAGCTTTTACTATAAATACAGTTGTTATCTTAGTTTATCGTAACATCTTTAAGTTTTTCATCAATAACACACCATATTGTATTTCGTTTTGGGTTTCTCTTTACCATTAATTCGACATTTTTATTCTTTGAGAGTTATTCTTTTTTGAATTTCAATAATGTATTCTAGAACAACATCTAGTGTCACTTCTACACGGCGTTAAGTGGTATTAGAGCTTTTCTCTGTACCAAACAAAGCTTACCTACCATCCTCTATAGATAAATCCTTCCTCGATTATCCATTAATTCCATAAAAAGCCAGAAATTTAGAAAAATGCTAGCCTCTGTCAGTATGAAAAATAGATGTCATTTTTTTTTAACCAAGATGGTTACATAAAAAAATAGATGTCCTATGAAAAAAATGGTTATTGTAGAATAAAATTTATTTGGGTTCCAAAAGGAACAATTACTAACACTCAATGACTCAAAAAGTTTTGGATACTTAAATCTTGAGTTTTGTAGGATTTGAAAAAGAATAATAATAAATGGTACTTAGACAGTAGATATTCAAGACACATGATAGAAAACTATTATTGGTTCTCAAGCTTTACCAATGTTGAAAACGATGGAGATGTTTCATTTAGAAATAATTCAAAAGGAAAGATTATTGGAATTTGTAATGTTGGTAATGCTCATCTACCATAATTGAGAATGTGTGTTTGGTTGAGAATTTAAAACACAACTTTAATATTATTAGTCAATTATGCGACAAAGGTTATAAAATTATTTTTTATAAAACTAGATGTGTTATAGAGAATGAATGTGACGGTAAAATTATGTTTGTTGAAAATAAATGTGGAAATATGTATACCATGGATATTGGTTGTCCATCTTCAAATGATAAATGATTTTCTATATTACATGATGATAGTTGGTTATGACATAAAAGATTAGGACATGGAAGCATGGATTTGATTTCAAAGATTTTAAAAAATGATTTGGTCAAAAATCTTGCTAAAATTAGTTTTTAAAAGGATAAGATTTGTAAGCAAGCCAATTTGGTAAACAAATAAAAACCTCTTTAAAAAATAAAAACCATATTTCTACTTTAAAACCATTTCAACTTCTTTATACAGACTTATTTGGAGTTTCTAGGTATACTAGTTTGAATGAAAAATATTATGCATTTGTAATTGTTGATGATTTCTTTAGATACATATGAGTATTATTCTTAGCCAATAAGGATGATGTCTTTGATGTTTTTAAACTATTTTGTAAAAAAGTTCAAAATGAAAAGGGTTATGGCATTACATGCATTAGAAGTGATCATGGAGGAGAATTTGAAATGCAAAATCATGCATTTGAATATTTTTACAATGAGTATGATATTAAATATCAATTCTCTTCACACAAGACTCTACAACAAAATGGAGTTATTGAGAGAAATAATATGTCTATTCAAGAAATGACTAGGACCATATTGAATGAAAATAGTTTGCCTAAATGTTTTTAAGTCGAAGCCATCAGCACCTCTTGTTATGTTTTAAATCGTGTGTTGATAAGACATGTTCTTAATAAGACTCCCTATAAGATTTGGAAATATAAAAAACCTAATATCAAATATTTCAAAGTTTTTTGATACAAATATTTTATTTTGAACACAAAAGATAATCTTGGTAAATTTAATTCAAAATCTTATGTTAACATCTTTCTTGGGTATTCAAACTCAAGCAAAGTTTATAGAGTATATAACAAAGGAACTTTGGTTGTGGAGAAATCTCTGTATGTGCATTTGATGAATCTAACCCCTCCTTAGGTTAGAATACACTTGGGTTAAGAGATTGAATATAATCTCTTATTGTAAAGGTCTATTGACACCTTAGAAGTTAAGTGTAATCGTTGTTGAAGATTTGGAGGCACGCTTAGTGAAATCTTCAAGTCCGGTGAGCTTAGAGGCGTGGAAGTAGACATAGTTGGCCGAACTACATAAAAATCGCATGTTTACATTTTTCTATCCCTTACTCTTTGCTACACTTCAACTTTGTCATTTTAAATTTGGTTGATTTGACTGAAGTGTATTTAGTTTTAATCAACAATAATTTTTATAATCCCAATTTAGCCTCCCCTCTTAGATTGTTTAGTTAGTATTTCAACATTCATTTCACTTTAATTTTCCAATCAAATCGTTAAGATCTAAGTCAAACCGCAACTAGTATCACACTCATCGATGTCAAATCTTCTAAATCCTACCATACTTGCCTAATTTATCAATCATCGTCGCCAGTAACCCTATTTTTTTAATTTATAGTTTTGACTCAATATTTTCTTTTATTACAAGATTACCCTATGATTTTCTGTTCTTATAAAAAAAAACCAAAAAAAAGGAAGAGAAAATTTGGAAAAGAAAAAAAAATAATGGTTTCTAAAGGAAGTTTTGAAGCTCATATGACAAATTAAGCATCTTAAACGATCATCAAAGGCATTGCAAAATTCAATAAAGGCATTGCAATCAATGCGACGTTCAATTGAGGCAATGGATAGTTCAATGAGAGAATCTTGAGAATAAGTAGAACTTTAACTTAATTAAAGATATATCTATGAGCATCATAAAATAATTGAAGTTGTGCCCAAAATTACATAAGATGATGTAACTTTTAATATTAATTTGAGCACCAATTTAAATAGTACAATTGAAGTTTAAGAAATTCAAGTTGAAGAGTCATCAATTGTTATAAAGGTTAATATGATTAATATGACTTAATCAAATCAATTTAATGACATGAGCATTATCCTTGAAGAAGATAATACAGAAATTGATTTTAAAGATAAGATCAAGAAGATCGAAAGATAATTGATATGGTTTGACTATTCATAATGAAGAGAAGAAAGTTATTCTTGAAGAAGATATGAATGCTAAGATAAAGTCAATTGGCTAGAACATTGAGTGAGGTTTGACAAAAGACTTGAGAGGCTTGGAAGTTATTCGCTCGTAGAAGACATTACCTTTTTGTAGAGTGACTAATAAGATCAAGAAAAAGATTAAGTATAGGGTATGTTGAGTTTCAAGGAAGATTGGTGTGAAAGAATAAGAGTTTGAGCTTTACGATGCATTATTATTCTACTCTAAGTTTTATCCTTCAGATTTCCTTTGTTTTCAGCAAAACTCGAGAACTTTTTTTTTTTTTTCAAAGAAAAACAGACTGATGTAGAAAGCATATAGGATAGAATAAATTAGGAGCTCTAGATTTTGAGTCAATTTAATATTTAATATTTTATTAAACTTATTTGAGTCATATTTGTAATTTTAGTTTTAGTTAGGAATTCAAATAATTTCTCTTATTAAAGAAGAATTTGGATTAAACTAGCTATTAGTATAAATAGGGTTGTTATTTTAGTTTAGTGTAATACTTTCTAGTTTTTCACCAATGTTAATTAAAATTATTCTTTTTTAGGTTTATCTTTTCTGTTAATTTGATGTTTTCTCAGACAACAAGAAAACATACAATAGATGGCGGATAGTTTGTAACAGATTATAGGCAAAATGGCTTATATCATAACATTACGACAGACTCATAATATAATTTATAATCTATCGCATATTAATGATAGTCTTGTTATAGAAATATTTTCTATCATAAATTTATGATTGTTTTACAATAGCAATATCGTTTATCGTGAACTTATGATAGACTCCTGATTAAAAAAAATTAATTTATTAAGAAATTGTGATAAAAAAATGATTTTGACCTCATTTGACCTAAATTTGACGTTTTAAGTGTTAGAATTAAGTATTCACACACTTAGAAATAAAAAATCCAAAAATGCTGCTTCTCTAGTCCATTTTTATCATTGAAAACTCCATTTAAAACCCTCATTTTTACCATTTTTTTACCGTTCACACACTGACGTTGCCGTCATGCTTGATTTATTCTTCTTGTTAAACTATTATTCTCATTCCTTTTAGGCCATCAACATATTTAGTTTCGCATTGGCCGTTAATACTGTTTGTCTATTTCACTCATTCCAAATTTTCCCAACTAAAGCATTTTTCTTTTGTTTGTAAACCGTCACTGCTATCACACAAGAGAAAACACCAACTTAGCAAACAAAGTTCATTCAGTTCTCAAGGAAACCCTAATGCTTATTCGCCATCAAGGTATCTAATAATTTCCTCCATTTTTTTTTTTACTCCAAGCTTATGTTTTTCTCTAGTCTATTAACGGTTATCTTTTATCAGTAATGGTTTCATGCATTGGTTGATTTCTATATGCTATTATGTACATATAGCTCTTTGTCTTTCAATTTATGTTTTTGTTTGGACAATTTGTTGCATTAGTTGACAATTCGTTAGGTGAAGAAAGTGGATGGGTCAGAGCTCTGGGACAATGGGTTGGCTTCTGTTTACGTTTCATAAAATTGTGATTTGTTAGCTCCATAAAGATTTGATTTTCCTTCAAATGAAACTGTTATTTTATCTATGTTATATAGTGCACTTTTACTAATTTTTTTTTTTGTTTTTATTTGTTTAATTTGATATCTTGATGTTTAAGATGTGTTAGAACTCTGTTTGGTTTATGTTTTGTCTAATTTTGTTTGTTAAACACTTAATGGATGTAAGTTCCTAATGATCTTGTTTATTTGTGTATATTTTGATTTCAGTAGAGTTTGGTTTCTATTACTTAGTTGATCTCTTTTACTTATGGAAGCTGCAATATTGTTTTGATTACTATGCTGTTGTTGAAAACATCTTTTTGGGATTTGATTCTACTGTATTTTTCATTAAAACTTGTCCAAATTATTTATTTATTGAGTTTTAAGCTATAATTGTTTGATTGCATAGGACCTTGAATTTACACTGAAGTTATATGAAAGTTAAATGTGATAATGGCATGCATGATTTACAGGGTACTGGTCATGAAAATCTTAGAATTACTTGTTTTCCCGATTCAGTGATGCAATGTCTGACATATACAGAGCCTTTAGCAACATACTTGCAAAGCGACAAACATCAAATTTCTTGTAAGTAGCTTTTCTATCCTCTACTTGCTTTTATATACTACTCTTCTCAATATGTGCAATAAAATTATACATATATGCATTTTTAAATGTCAAATTTTATGTATAGGTGCAATTGAATTTGTTTGAGGATAACTTATTGTTACTAATTTTTTAAATGTTTTTTTTTTGTCAATTCTTTGAAAGAATTTTTCTGTTTTTTTCTTTTTTAAATGTTGATAAGATTGCTACTTTATTGTATATTGTTTAAGTTTACAAGTTCAACATAGAGATTACACACATAATTAAAAAGTAAATGGAAGGTCTAACAACTTGCTTCATAAACTGAAAAAGAATTAAGATAGAGTAGGAAAAATGAGCTGTGTATTAATAGAGGAAATTTGGGGTACATTATACTATCATTTAGTTTTAGTGAAGAGAATCACATTTCTTGATTTGTCTTCTGATTATAGAATGGATGCAACACAAGTAAAATGATCTAATGACTGGTCCTTGTAGTAACTAAGATGTACAAAGTAATTCATTCAATTATACCTATATATTAGGACTAGTTTGCATAATATTTTCAACAACAAGACAACAACTAATTTGAATCATCAAATCAATAACATACAATAATAATATCAAAATGCTAATTACAAACTGCTTCTTTTTGAGAGCATACACAATAAAAAAATATTTACTTTTGGACTGGGTTGTAGAAAATCTAAAATATCAGTAGGGATGGAAATAGAACGGGTATTATGCAGAGATGCCTATAGCTATACCCACATTTATTTAATAGTAGATATCCTCATCCCCTACCCTTACTTATTGTGAGTTTGAATGGGTATGAGGTGGGGATTCCTCATTAAAAAAATATAAATACTCATATCCACTATCCCCTATATCATTTTTTATGTTTTGATTTACTAATGTTTGAATTAACAAATTATTAAATAGAAATACTAAATCTATTTAAATAAAAGAAAAATATAAAAGTATTAAAATCACCAAATAACAAGAAGGAAACTTTTGATACTCATATAGAAAAATACAGTGAAATATTGATGATTGATGTCTATTGATTAACGATGGTAAGAATTTCAATTTTTCCCCAAAACTATAATCAAATTTCAAACAACCTATATTTCTGCCTCACTTACTATCACTCCCCTCGTTTTCCTCTTTTCTCTATATTTTTAATTTTTTCTTCCATATTTCTATACTAATAGAGACATTTCTCTTTATTTAATTATTTCTAAGCTTTAAAATATCTTCTTTTGACATTCTTAGGTTTCAAAATATTTCAACTTAAATGTTAATTAATAATTTTAGCTTTTAGAAATTAATAAAAAAAATAAAGAGTTTATTAGTGGGTATGAGTTTTTGTATTTAATACCTGTACTCTACCCATTCAATCAATGGGTATAAATAATTGTAACTTTACCTAATGTTTTTTATAAAACAAAAGAAATATTAGATCTGACATCTAACCCTAACATAATGGGCCCCCATAAGCCCCCATACCCATGGGATTTTTTGACATTCTTAAATATGAGAGTGAAAAATGCACCTTTTGAAGAATTGTAGTATGCTTTAGACTAAAGGAAAGGAAACAAAGGAAACGAGTAAGATAATAACTAGATTTCTAATTTGGAATTGGAATTATAACTGTTTACTTTATGATCCTTTCAGTTTCATGGTTGTGGAAAATGTACAAGTACTAGTTTGAAATTTATAATTTTTTCAAAAAACCATTGCTAATAGATTCTAAAACTAGATTATAATGCTAAAAAAATAAGATGGTGTTCAATGTCTAAAAGTATTACAGAGGCTTGATGCCTCCCTTAAATTCACTCCATACTTATTATGATTTCCATAAGAAAAAAAATAATATTGGCTTATTTAACTTACCATTTTCAAGTTTTGATATGCTTTCAGTTATTACTCTCAGTATTCCGCTGATTGATTAGTGACATTCACTAATTTAAGTCATTGTTAGTTTGTACTTTGCTTGTATGTATTGGTAATATATTCTAAATTTTTATTTATATGTAACATCCTTAATGTATTAGGATCAAAACTAATTAAAGCTAAAAATAGATAAGTACTGGATTCATTATAGTAAAATGTCAAGAGAGTATGAAGTTAGAGTTAAAGAATTTATATAGTTTGTTACTGATAATATCGAAGGCAGTAGCGTTATTAAATATCTGTGTGCTAAATGTATGAATTTATCCTTTTGTACACCTAAATTTGTTCGTGAACATTTGTATTTTCATGGTTTTGATGAGTCTTACATAGACTGGAGTTAGCATGGGGAAGATGACCATGACACACCACTTTCTAATGTAGATGTTCTGTATGAGTTTATAGAGTATGATGATGGTAACACAATAGATAGGGTTAACGATGCTTATAAGGATTGTGCCGCAGGTTTTAAGGTATTTAAAGAACTTCTAGAATAGGCTGAGAAGCCTTTATACCCAGGATGCACAAATTTCACTAAGTTAGGCATTTTTTTTTAGTTTGTTCAATATAAAGTATAAATTTAAGTGGTCTGACATAATTTTTACAGAGTTATAAGGTCTTCTAGTAAAGTTATTACTTGAAAGTAATGAAATTCCTGTGTCTCTGTACGAGGCCAAAAAGACAATGTCTACTTTAGGCTTAGAATATGTGAAAATGTATGCTTGCCTAAGTAATTACATACTCTATAGGAAAGAGTATGAATGGCAGTCTAAATACCTTAGTTGTGGTTTATCTAGATAGGAAAAAAAAGGATGGAAAAGTGTTCCAACGAAGGTTTTATTACTTTATGGTATTTTCCATATTTAGATTTAAGTGCACATTTTAGTTCTCACAAACTACTAAGGACTTGACTTGGCATGCAAATGAGAGAGTCGATAGTGGTAAGTTCTAACATCTAATAGACTCACCATCATGAAAATTATTAGATAAGAAATGACCTACTTTTACATTAGATCCTAAAAATCTTCGTCTTGCTTTATCAGTTAATGGAATAAATCTATATAGCTCTCTTAGTAGTATATACAGTTATGGGCCAATTGTTCTTATAACGTACAATCTTCCTGTATGATTGTTATGAAATAGAAATTCATGATGTTGTCTCCACTGATTGCTGGTCCTCAAAAACTGACAATGACATTGATGTGTACTTAGCACCTTTGATAGAAGATTTACAAACTTTATGGGAAGTTAGAGTGGAGGCTTATGATACCTATAGAAATGAGTTCTTTAATTTACGGGTGCGTTATTATAGATTATAAATGACTTTATGGCATAGAAAATCTAGCGGTTTATACTGTTAAATCATATAATGCTTGTCCATATTGTGGAGTAGATACCTACTAAATGTAAACTTAAACATAGTGGCAAAAATGCATATTTCGATCACCATTATTGGTTTCCTTGTGGTCATGAATTATAAGACTATTATAAAGCCTTTAACAACATAATGGAGAGAGAGTTTGCTCTAAAACTACTGAATGGTGTTTTGCAGTTAGTTGAGTTTATTAATAATAAATGGGGAAAAGCAACTTTAAAAAGCACAAAAGTTCTAAGAATGATGACCGCATATAGTGGAAACAAATTCATATTCTATAATTTAGAGTATTGAAATTATTTACTTGTGCGTCATTAATTATATGTTATGCACATTAAAAAGAATGTGTGTAAGAGTATCTATGTAACATTGCTCCATATTCCATGGAAGACCAAAGATGGTCTTAAGTAAAGAAATGATCCCATGGAAATGAAAATTAAGGATGAATTAGCACCAATTTTAAAAAAGAACAAGCACACATTCATTCATACAGCTTGTTACACATTAACTTGAGATAAAAAGACAAGGTTTTATAAAGCTTTGAAAAGTACTAAAGTTTATGTTGGATATTCCTCAAACATTAAAAATCTTGTGTCAATGAAGCACCTTAGAATTTAGGGCCTTAAGTCCCATGATTGCCATGTTCTTATGCAACTTTAGACTTGAAGGCCTTAGGTCCCATGACTTCCATACTCTTATGCAATAACTTTTACTTATTGCCATTATGTGTGTATTGCCAAAACATGTGAAAAAAGCTGTGATCAGGCTTTCTTCTTTAATTTGCTGTATGTAAATATGATTAATATGACAACATTAGATAAATTACAGGTATACCATGTAATGATTTTGTGCATGTTAGAAAGATGTGTTCCTATCTCTTACTTTGACATTGTGGTACATTTGATTGTGCATCTAGTCAATAAAGTTAGACTATATGCCCTAGTTTATCTTTAGTGGACGTATCTTTTTGAGAGATACATGAAAACTCTTAAAGGTTATATTCGAAACCATAACTGTCTTGAGGGTTGTATAGTAGAGAGTTATATTATGAAAGATGCATTCATATTTTCTACAAAATACATGTTAAATATTAGTATAACTGGGGTTCCAACTAGACATATGTAAAATCTATCAAAAGTTAAGCCATTGTCTAGTGGGAAAGTGGTACAAATTCCTCCAAGTTCACTAGTCTAAGCACACTTGTACATCTTGCAAAACACGCAAGAAGTTGTATCGTACATTAGGTAATTTGCTTGCTTAATTTTTTCTAATCAAATCTATATGTTTCATTTCCATCTTCATAAACTAATTTTTCATGTTCTAGATCTTTAGTGACCACATGGATTGGCTTAAAACATGCTATCTACATTAAAATGGCAAATGTTTGCAAGAGGAACACAATTTTACCTTTGGTGATTGGCTAATTGATAAGGTTAAATCATATATTATTAAATTTCACAAAGTTCCTCAACCGTATTTTTATTACTTAGTAATAACATTTACTTATTTTACTTGTCTTGTTAGATATATGGCTTGATTGAAAAGGGTGATTACATATCAGATACCTTACTTTGGTTATCACAGAGACATTTACCTTTTATAACTAAACATAATGGTTATGACATTAATAATTTCCATTTTGCTATACGAGATCGAGGTTGAAGTTGAGTAACTCAAAATAGTGGAGTTAGTGTAGTTGATTATGAAATATATGACCTAATATATTATGGAGTTATAGATGAGCTTTGCGTTCTTGACTATTAGTTTTTAAAAGTCTTTGTGTTTAAGTGTGATTGTTTAAAATAACATGTCAAGAAGAATGAGCTTGGATTCATTTTAGTAGACTTAAGCCAATTATAATATAAATCTAAACCATTTATATTGGCTTCTCAAGCCAAACAAGTATTTTATATAAGTAATCAAATTCAAAGAAAGTGGTTTATTGTATGTTATATGCCTACTAGAAGCAATCCCAACCAAATAAATGAAAACGTGGTCACTAATATAACAGATTATACTCCATTCACTAGAGTATTACTAACTAATGATTTATTACATTTCACTAATGGCGATCGAGCGATCCATGCACATAATGGCAAACAGGAAATTTAGGTTACAAATTGATTAACTGCTTACAACAAGTGTTTCTTTAATTGTTTATTGTCTATGTTAAGTTTGGGAATTTATATGATATTGAATTACACATTAGCTTTTTATTCTTGCAGCTAATTGATTGTTATATAGGTTAATAGAATTATTTAACTAATATTGTTTATTTTTTTTTATTTGAGGTACAATAATATGGCTAAGGGAAAAGATATTATGGCTGAGGATGAGATGAGCACGATCATGATGATGCTTCTAATGAGAAGGATAATTTGGAAGATGATTATCATGACTTAATTGCCGATAATATTGATTTAGAAGTTGAAGAATATGAGGCCAATTTAGCTGGTGTTGCTAATTTTGGATGGTTCTGATTTGGATGAAGCTGATTTTGATGGTACTAAGTTCGATAGTGCTAATTTTGTTGCTCTTAATATTGATATTCGTAAAAGTAGTAGCTCAATGAGAGGTGCGAATATGGGTGCTAGGCAAAATAAAAGACTATATTTTAAATTATTGAATTTTAATTTTTAAGGATCTGGATATCCAGAACATCTGCTCGCATTCGTTGCGAATATTAATGGTGTTCAGAATTCGATCTGATCTGTAAAAATTTGATCTGTGGGTTAGTGGATTGAATTGGAATTGAAAATTTAAAAATCCAGAGTCAATAGATTGGATATAGATTTACTTTTTTAAATCCACAAAAATCCACGAATCTGTAAAAAAAAAAAAAAACTTATTAAATTAAAGAATAAAGCTTGTAAATGTGGCATTACTATTTATTAATAAATAAACAAGTTAAAATGTAATTATATTAACATCATATTATATCTTATCCAATAATAATATAAAATTAAAAATAATTAAACCAACAAATATAGCTTCTTAAATAGTAATAAAAACCTTAAGCTAAATATTTAGTATTTGTGATTGCGTTCTTAATCCATATCGATGCTCACTATCTACAAGGATAGTGGAAGCACTAATTTGCATATAAAATTGGTTATATTCAACTCTGATAATTCTTGATGAAGTAATAGATCAGATATAACATATTCAAATATGTAAATGTAACACTTGACTTTAATTGTAATTATTAATTATTATTTGACTTTATATTGTTATTCTGTTTTTTAAATATTGACATTTTTCTTTTGTCTTATATGTAAGAAATTTTTGGAGCCGACAAGAATTTATTTGATGAAGCTTGATAGCATTTGATGGGATAATAAGTAAAGGATAAATATTTATTAGTTATTTTATTAAATGTAATCTTTTTATTTTTTATTTATTCAATTATGTCTATTTGTTTTAGATTAAAATACGAAATATAAATTGGAGGGAGACATTTTGATAATTAATTCGTGTATTTCAGTTATTCAAGTTTTCAAGTTTTAACTTTTGTATATATTTAAATTCATAATTTTAGTTAATTTCATATATTGATCTAAGCAAATGAGATTTTTTCTATTTGGTATATTATATCTTGAAACTTTGAATGTATTATTCTAGCTTTATTTAAACAATTAATTTATTTAAATCTTATTCAATTTTGAATTTAATTGGTAGAAAAATTATTCTTATATTAGTTTTTTTTAGTTAATTAATTCATGGATCAGACAAAATTAAAAATTTTTAATTTGTAAAATGATGAATTAGATATGGATTGAGTCAAATCTGCATTTGATTCGCAGATGTATAGATTGGATTTAGATTGAATTTCATCAATTCCTGAATTGAATCGAATTGAAAATTTATAATACACAAAATCATAGATCAGATACGGATTGATGTCTAATCCATAAAATTCGATCCACGAATATCCCTAGTAGATATTACCTGCATCCAAATATGAAAATGTAAACGTGCATCCAGATGCACTTACATACGAATTTAGATTTGGATTTTGCTAACCCTAATGGTACTGCTTGCTGTTGGAATATTTGCATTACTCTTTGGTAGTTTTATAAGGTAAGTTGACTTTTTGGCTGGATTTTTAATTGCTTTTCATGGAGTTTGATTGGAATTTAACTGTTACTTTATAATTTGAGATGGTTTATTATTGGTGTTGATCACATTGGATGCTAAATATATTTTGATATTAATTTGTTTGTTGAATAAATGTTAATTAATATTAATTTTTTTTTTTTTTTTATGATATTTGTTCTATAAATTAATTAAATTTGTAAACAGGAAACTCATTGATAAATTATAATATAATATGTTTTTTTTTTAAATCAAAACTCTTTGACGAGAAGTATCTATCATAAATTATGTCATAAATTTATGAATTTACCTGCCAAAATAAACCGAATACCAATTTCCCCACCAAAAATATTTAAAAAGTCGCTAATTTTTTTTTTAAAAAAAGAAGATGCATTTAAATTTTTTTTTTCATATTAAAATATTGTGTGAAATAAATATGATTGCAAAAAACCATCATGAATGCATGACACAAAATATTCTATCATAAATTAATGATAGTGACATAGAGAACAAATAAGTTGTTTGTCATGCACCCATTTTATAACAATTATTTCTCGTCATCTATTACCTTATTTTTTGTAGTGATCACCTTGAGAGCTATTATTTCTTAAGTTTTAAGAGCGGACGATAAAACGATATTTGATATTATTTTTACACTGCGTCAAATAATTAATCGTTAATTTTTTTTATATATACTAAATTTTATATTTTTTTAAATTAGAAGGTTAAATTACACTTATTTTTAAAAAATATTGTTAACTTTAATAGTTTTATTAATAAAATAATAAAATTGAAATATTAAGTAGGAAAAAATAATTGTTAGAAAACTTTAGTAGTAAAGTGAAATATAAAAACAAATTAGGTGGTCAAATACTAATATTTCTATAATTTTGAAATATATTTTGGATTGTCTTCTAATCTATTTTTTCTTAAACTTTGTATAAAATCATGACATATGCATTTAAGTCTCTTTAAGGCCAATATTTAATTTATTTTAGACTTTATTTATTAAAATAAAAACACATGTTTTTTTAGATAAATTAAATGAATAATAGGGGTTTTATAGTGAATGACCCTTTACATTGTGAATAAAGGTATCTGACGACTGAGATTGAATATTTAGAAAATAGGTAACCAGCTGAAGCTGTAGGCAGCAGAACAAAAATAAAAAAGAAAGGGTTTGTATGTATAATTGTATCATCTGGAATTCTCCCCACAGCATTTTGTCTTCAGACTATATTTAGAAAGCTGTAATGAAGTATTGAATCTTCCTAAGTTGGGTTTTCTTACAAATAAAAAGGCATTATTTGTTTCTCCACTTATAGGGTCGACGGGGTAAAAAGAAGATTAGGATTTTTTTTTTTACAGAATTGGGGATCTATTTGTTGATTAGGTTACACCATTAGATTAATAGTTATCATCAGTTGCAGTCGATTGGGTTGCTATCCGATTATGGAATACAATCATTTGAGTCGTACTAGAGTAAAGTGAACTAAGAAGAGAAATACTCAAGGAGATTTATTGGAGTGGATTTTGAGGAGATAATTTTGTCTTTGTCAAGTCTCAACAGTTGCCAAGTGTTTACGTAATTGCCAATTGAGGTATGTTCTACGTATAAATTTTCTATTTTGGGTGCATACTTTTTTTCCTGTGGTTTTCACTGGGTGGGAATGAAGAGGTAGAAATCTTGAATAGGTAGTTTTCAAACGTAATTGGTTGCTTATAAATACATTAGGCTATACATACTAGGAGTGGTTTGAGAGTTATTATTATTATTATTTTATATATGAGACTATTACTCAAGATTATAATTTATATTATATGAGAGTATAACTAATATTTACAAATCATATTATGACTAGGACTAGTTTACATTAATTCCACTGCCCAGATTTGAACTCTCATTAGTATCTAAGAGATGTTTACTCCTCACACTTGTATAAGAAAACAAACTGTCTTCACTCAATAGTTGATAAAGGAAATACTCTCACAATATCCTTGTAGGGTTCAAACTGCTGCCCTCTAATTTGGAAGGCAGCAGTTCTAACCACCAAGCCTTTTGGCATTGTGAGTAGAGTTATGTTATTTTAGAAATGAGAAAAAGGAAGAGGGAAGACAGTATTTTTCATTTTTTTTTTATAGTATCAGACGTATTGAAGTATTGTATGGAATCGTGTTACATATGATTTTGATAATACTTGGATGAATCTGAATTGCCCAGCATTTGGAATTATAGATGCTTTGGTTTTTCTTTTTTAGGTTTAATATTATTGCTAACATTGCCTCTGTAGTACTCTGCTTCTTTACTGTAAGACGATGCATTTATATGGCATCAGCTTACAATTATCTAGTGCTTCGCTTTTGTGCAATAGATTGGATCCTTTATCTAGTTATTTAAAGGAGATGACTGTGGGTTGAGGCTACTGGAGAGTGATAAACTAAGTGAAGAAGTGGATGAACTAAGGAAACAAGAAAGAGGAAAAGCTAACAGTTTCAAGACATTAAGAAGAGAGGCAAAGCTCTAGAATTCAGGATGACTGTGAGCACTGAGCACTGAGCACTGAATTACTATGAAATCTTATTAGATGATATTAGATGGACTTCTTGAAGCAGAAATTGATGAAACATGACCAACTTTTAAAAGTCATATCTAATTTCGTTTGTATTGGTCCTATTAACCATTATCTTCAATTCATATTTCAATAATTTTACAATTCGATTAAAAAAACTGAGAAATTTATTTTTTTGAATCATAAAAATTAAAAAGTGACAGATGAAAGTTAATTTTAGAAATAAATGTAATTAATTAAAAAGTGGGGTTGAGGGCCATAAATTAAAGAGATCAAATATCATTATTATGCTAATGATTGTGGTTATTTTCAATTGTTATTACCAAAGAAGATTGGCAGTCGCTTTTTTTTTTAATTTAATTAACACCCACATTTATTGAAGCTCGAACTCAAAACTTCAGTTTTAAGAAAACTGCTCTTTACTGCTGGAACCAGACCTCGGCTTCATGGTTGATGGATGCTTACTATACTTATTTCTGATAACTACGTTATGTCAAAAGGGATTAAGCATATAACTACACATACACAAACTTTTTAGCATCATTTCTAACATTTATAGATAATATGGATTTATGTGCCAGAGTAATCATTTACCTTCCTTTTCTTATAGGGAGGTATCATTAACTTAACAAATAATAAAAGTAAAAATAATAATAATTTGTATGCGACACATACATCCTTACTCTCATTTAAACGCTCTGTCAAGAGATTGATTGTAAACATTTATTTTAAAAACCTAGAGCATTGTGCTTTTAGGCTACATTTGCTACACATACTTGGATTGGGTTAATCATTAGAATTAGAATGAATTACATATTAGGATTAGAATGGATTAAATTATATTATATTATATTATCTTATGTTTAGTAAAATAATGGATTGGACTATGTTAAACTATAAATATCAATTATTCTGGAAATTTTACAACAAAAATTAAAATAAATTTAAAATCCAATTAACAAGAAAATTAAATATAATGTAAATTAGCTATTGGGTATTCATAATATAATTAACAAATAAAATATTTAAATATTTAATTAATTTCTATCAAATAATTTAAAAAATATTATATAAAATCAATTAATTAATGGTATTCTTAATTTTCATAATTATTTTTAAGAATACATTAGTTAATACAATCAATGATGCAATAAATTATTAAATGGTTAATTTTGTTGATAAATTATTAAGTATATAAGTAATGAAAATTTAATCCCAAGAGTTAGTAGAAGTACCAATTTAATTAGATCATAGATAATAAATATTTTTTTTAATTAAATCATAAATAAAAAATTATTTAATTAATATCAGGTATAAATAAAAAATAATGACATAAATGAAAGTCTTATAAATAGATAACTTTTGTTCATTAGTCTTATCATAATTAAACCCATGTATAAATTAAGATTCCTAATCCCATAATTTTAGGATTAAATTTAAATTTAGTCCCCTTTAGTCCAATCTGACTAAGGTTGCCAAATATATAATAAATATTTAATATTAAAATTAGTCCAATCCTATACTTAATCCTAGGATCCAAATATGGCCTTAGATTTTAATCAAGAATTTCAATTCACTTTTAAAACTTAATGCACTCTTATCTAAGTTTGGTGCCACCCGTTTTCATCTATCATATTATGAAATAAAGAATGTGTTTAACTTACTTCATCAATGATAATTTTACTAAACTGCCCTTGATGATTTTTTCCTCAAGATAGTTCCTTAAGCCATACATTGAAATTATTGTCTAGTTTACCTGTACTGATTTTCTTTTTTTAATAATGGCCAAAATTTACAATTTTCTACTTAGTCCAGTAGTGAAATCACTTATTTATATTGTTCGGAATTTTGGATTAACTTTAACTGACTACAACGTCTCAATTGATATAAGTAAGATATTGAAATTTTTATCGAACTATTATTTATAAATTAATAAAAAAAACTCTAACATACAATAAAAATTAGATAAACCATTAGTCTAATTATTTTTTTCCTTTTAAATGTCTATTGTCTTAATTTCCCCCAAAAAAAAAAAATCTATTGTAGCATTGAAAGTAAGTCGAGATGCAAGGTTTTGACCATATAAGATAAACCAATACTTGCATTGTGAACGTGAGTTTCAACCTTTACAAGCATAAACCAATTGATTGCATATATTATGAGTTTAGTTGTTGTAACACTTCCACCCATACGTTGTATGCTTTAACCTAACAGTTGTTTGTCAGTAGTTGTCCGGCCCATTTCCGACTTGGCAAGTTATTCCCAGTGGCTATCGTGTGTCATCCTAGTTCGTTGGATAATATCCAACGGTCATATAGCTACAGGACAAAAAAAAAGGAGTTTGTAACCACCATGGCAATATAGACGAGGCCTGAATAAACAAGACAAGCTTATAACTTTTTAACGAAACTGCTGCTCCTTTCTCGATTCTTCCTCTCCACTTCTTGTGTCAGATGCTTTAAAACTTTTGGTATAAACCGAGCAGAAAAGGAACATTGCCATTTGCCAATTAGCTCTTAATTCTTTTAAGAATTTATGTCATGGAATTAGATTAAAATTGAATGCATTATTGTCATTGGCAGTATGCAACAACAATTGAAGACACTTGAAGTCGACAATATAGTTTAAAGACAATTTCGATTGCAATCGTCTGCAATTAATTTAACTTTATTTTACATATATAAATGTCGTTCCATTTTTCTCACAAGATCTTCATTTAATTTTTGTCTCGTGTGTTTTGATTTTATTAAATAAAGTCTAAAATAAATTAAATCCTAGCCTTAGAAAGACATAACTGACATATATCATGATCTTATACAATGCTTTAAAAAAATTAATTAGATCAAGAGATAATAATGGTATATTTATCGATTGATAATTGAAAGGGCATAAAAATTAAAGTTCGCATGTTTTTAACTTTTAATGAAGAAATTAACGGTCCTGAAATCTGTCTTTTGCTGAGGTTTTTGTGGGTCATGATATTGTAGAAATTAAAATTTAATCCTAATTCTTTTGTTTTCAAGCCGAAGATGGCCGTGTTGCTTTCATTAAGTTGGCAAGTAGTTTCCTTAGTAAGCAACTTTTGAAGTTTGAGCAAACTCTTTAGAGGTATATTTTGCTAAGAACGAAACTGAATCAGTTGTATTCACATACGATGGATTGGATGAAAATATTTAGAAATCGTTAATCGTGTTATTCATTTGACAAGAATCTAAGCAATATTTGATCTATTTATTATTTTTACAAATAAATTTGTATAAAGAATTTGTAATCCAACCAGTACTTGAATGATTTATCAGTTTGACACATAAGTTATATAAGGAATGTGCCCTTAGCATAATTATTGTGGGCAAATTTGATGGTTCTTCGTACTTTAAAAAGTAATTAAAAGAACAAAATTTTGCAAAGAAACATCGTGTCTCTTTATATATCGTAGATCTTAACCATTAATTGTTGGAGCTCAAAGTGTCTGTTCTAATATATCTCTCTCTATCCATTGTTAGGAGTTGCAAATGTCGGTTTCTAAGTGCAATTTGTAATTGTAGTGGATTTTCAAATATACAAGTCACTATTTTTTTATCAAATAGACAAGTAATTATTACATTAGTGATTATCAAACTTCAAGAATGCAAGTGAGTGATTTAATTATTGAATAGAGTATCACAATTAAGTTGACTATAATTTTGGATTTAAATTTTTATAAATATAAAATAATAAATTTACTATAGATGTTATGCAAAATGTGTAAAAATTAACAAAGATGTGCAGGAATAGTGAAATTGACAGGGCATGTTCTCCAAAAATAGAGAGCAAGAGCCATACTCCCCAAAAGTAAGGGGCATAAATCACGCTTTCCAAGTGCAGCAGCCATGCTCTCTAAGAATAGGGGCAACGGCCATGTTCTTATAAAATAGAAATCACGCTCCCCAAGATAAGAAGTAGTAGCCATGTTCGGTAGGGAATAGAAGCCATGCTTTTCTAAAATAAGCAAAGATTGTGTTCTCTCCAGTGTAGCGACTAAAATTCATGCACCCTCATAGTAAAGATATAAAATAAGTCATGGGCTATAAGTCTATGGACTGTCGACTTAATTTTAAATTATATACCATAAAAAACAAATAAGTTTAAATAAAAGAATTATTATTAAATTAAACTTAATAATTAATGTTAAAAATTATATATTTAATAAAGATAAATAATTTATTTTATATTTATATTATAATTTATATTTATAATTATATAATATATCGTAAAATTTTAATTATGATCTTAAATTTTTAATTTTGTGTATTTTATATATTTATTAAATAAAATAATAATTTTAAAAAATTTAAGACTATGAACTGACAAGCAACTGTCAAGTTAAACATATGTGGGGACAATATAAATACTATTATTAAGGTCGCATCAAGTCCTCTGTAACCATGGGTCAGGGAAGTTATCGCAGCCGCAATAGTAGGTTGCCATTAGTTCCCAGTCCACTAAAAAGGCAATACAGTAATGTTGGGTCACATCCATCGCTTCCGCAACAAGTGGCTGATTTAACGCAGAACATGGCCAGGGTTCTTCAGTATATAGAAAACCAAGAACATAAAGCAAAAATTCGCCTCTGCGGCAAGAAGAAGGGCTGCAGAATGACTTGTAGGATTATCTACAAGATTATAATAATAGCCTATGAAGGGTTTGTCAGAAAAGCAGCTCTGCTAGGTCAGCCAGAAGAACAAATATTCATGTAAGTCATACTGATAAACTAAGACACCATCTACGTGTACTAGAAACCGAGCAGGATTTACCACAGAAGCTGATTTCAAAACGTCAATATAGGAAGCATGATTCATAAGGCTCTAGTGCTAGTGCTGAGACAGCAAGTCTTGAACTAGAATTGAAAAACTTAAGAAATAGGTGGATGAGATGGAGAAAAGTCATGCAGAACTACTCTTGGAGGAGGTGGAACCACCATTCGCCAAGGACATATTAGAGGCCTCATTGCCAGTAAAATTCAAGTGCTCCAAATAAAGCTATATGGAGAAGAAAAAACCTAACTGAGCATCTAGAGACTTTTAGGTCGTGGATGGAGTAGCTGGGCACATCAGGGGCAGCCATATGTAGGGCTTTCTCCCTGACGCTTACAGGAGCGGTACGTAAGTGGTATAGAAAGCTAAAGCCTGGTTCTATATCTTAATTTACCTAGCTTAGTCAGTTTTTTATTAGTCAATTGTGGGAGCAAGAAACCATCAGCTTCCCTCAACTCACCTGTTATCCGAAAAGTAGGGGAAGGATGAGTCGTTGAAGGACTATACTGTTAGTTTTAACAAAGAGGTAGTGAGAATAGAGAATTATATAGACGTGGTAGCATTACCGCCATAATGGCAGACATACGACCATGAAGATTCCATTACTCACTTGTTAAAAATGCACCAAGAACCTTTATTGAGTTGCTATCAGGAGCACAAAAATATTCTATTGCCGATAAGTTGACCAATGCAAAACAGGATCAGATTCGTACTTTTAGAGGTCTAAAAGAAAAAGGAAAATAAAGGATAAACAAGTCAAAAATTGAGAAAAAGAAAATAATTTAGGAGACAACAGGGAAAAAGAATCCCATAAAGTAGATTTTCTAGGTACAAGCCACTCAATATATCGAGACAACAACTGCTTATACAGATAAGAGACCTAGTTTTACTACGGAAGCCTAAAGAAATCAGGACCGTACTAAATAAAAGGGACAGAAGCAAGTATTGTAGTTACCACAAAGATTATAGCCACAAATAAGCCCACAATACTAAGACTGTTTTAATCTTAAAGAGGAAATATAGTCCCCAATCTAGAGAGGCTATTTGAAAGACTTTGTAAAAAGGAGCGCAGGGATATTTAAAATAAGGCCCCAGCTGATGCCCATAAAATATTATTGCAGTAGTACCAGAACATGTTAAGGACTAAGAGGTTACAAGATGAGCCTCTAGAAGAACTATTTTTACTGAACCTACTGAAGGAGGAGACTCCAAGAGGGCACGAAAAGCTCACATAAAGGATGTTCGGGCAGCACTAGGAGCTTTACCGGTCAACTTAGTGGGTAAACCCTCAATTTCAGGCTAGGATGAGACATAATACCATTACATTTACAGAAAAAGTGGCGAGAGGGATAGACCAGTCACACGATGATGCTCTGATTATTTCAATAACCCTAATAAATAAAAAGGTTTTCAGAGTCCTAATGGACAATGGGAGTTCAATACATATTTTTTATGCAGCAGCATTTGATAAAATGAATATTATAAAAGAAAAGTCGAAGCTAATTTGTACTTCGTTGATTAGCTTTGGCGGAGACTGCTTAGTTCCTTTAGGCAGTGTAGACCTGCTAGTTACCATTGGGGAACCACCTCACCAAGCTAATAAGATGAGCACCTTTCTGTCTGTAATGTTAGTTTAGGTGGACCAGCCTTAAATATTTTTCGTGTGATAACCTCAACTAATCACTTGATGGTAAAATTCCCTAAAGAAACTAGGATTGAAGTCTTAAGGGCAGATCAAGAAGAGTCTAGAAAATGTTATGCTACAGCCTTCAAGTCATGCTTGATCCTAGAGAGGAGAAAAATGAACAAATGGGATGACTAGTAGAATAGCTAGAAACCATCCAGGTTCAGCATAATGATCAAAGACACCATCCAGGTTCACCATAATGATCAAAGTAAGATAATTCTTGTTGGTTCATCATTAGCTCTAAAAATACGAGCACAACTAAAAGATTTTCTTAGAGCACAGTCTGATGTATTCACATAGTCTCATGAGGATATGGCAAGTATAGATCCAGATGTGATAGTCCATCAATAAAATATGGATCTCAGTCATAATAAGCCAATATGACAAAAGAGAAGATCCTTTAATCTAGAAAAATACAAGGTAATATGAGATAAGGTGAAGAAACTTTTAAAAGCAGGCTTCATTAAAGTAGCCTACTATCCAAGTTGGCTAATATAGTGATGGTTAAAAAGCCAAATAAGGAGTGAAGGATCTATATATATTTCTTTGACTTAAATAAAGCATATCCTAAAGACAACTTTCCTTTGCCTAGAATTAATCAGTTAGTTAATGGCACTGTAAAGTATGAGCTACTTACTTTTATGGATGCATACTCTGTGTATAACTAAATTCAAGTGTACCCTCTAGATAAGAAAAAAAATATTTTTTTGTCATAGATAAAGGCCTGCATTACTACAATGTTATGCCCTTTGAGGTTAAAAATCTTTAACAACCTATCAAAAGTTGGTTAATAAAATGCTTTATGGGTAGATTGGAAGAAACATGGAGGTCTATGTAGATTATATGCTTATTAAAAGTACAATAATTGAATATTATATCATAAACCTAGATGAAACTACAGGATTCTAAAGCAGTATAATATAAAGCTAAATCCAAGCACGTGCATGCTGGGGATCTCCTCAGAAAAGTTTCTAAGGTTCATGGTGAGCCAGCAAGTAATAGAAGCTAACATAGAAAAAATTCAAGCCTCTCTAGACATGGAGTCTCCAAAGTCAATTAGAGAAGTTCAAAAGTTAACAGGGATAGTTGAATCATTGAATAAGTTTAATTCAAGAGCAATAAATAAATGCCTACCATTCTTTAAAACCCTTAGAGGAGGAAAAAGAATGGTGTGGACAGAGTAATGCGAAAAAGCCTTTCAAAAATTAAAAAGATATATAGAGAGTCCTCCGATTCTCTTTAAGCTAATAACAGGAGAAAACCTTTATTTGTATCTGGTTGTTTCAGACTCTCAGCAGTAAGTTCGATATTGATCACAAAAGAAGATAAGTTATGAAAGCCAATTTATTATGTGAGTCATGCTTGTTTAGATACTGAGACCACGTACCCATCTATAGAGAAAATGATCCTAGCTCTAGTAGTATATGCAAGAAAATTAAGGCCTTACTTCCAAGCGCACACTATAGTGGTGCTCACAAACCAGTCTTTAAGGTAGATAATGCAAAGACCAAAGGTGTTAGGAAGATTGGTTCAACAGGCTGTAGAGTTAGGAGAGTATGATATCAGGTATCGGCTTAAAACAATAATGGTAAGCAGCTACAGACTTTATAGCAGGATTCACTAGTAACCAATTCAAGAAGGAAAGAAATGGCAAAGTAATTATGCCAACTTGGAGGTTGTATGTGGATGGATCGTCAAACTAATAAGAGAGTGGAGTAGTACTGATTTTAGTTACTCTAGAGCACATATAGATAAACTATGCCCTCAGGTTTGGATATAAGGCATTCAATAATGAAGCTGGGCTTAGGTTGGCAAAAGAGATGGGAGTAGAGAAGTTGGGAATTTTAGTGATTCACAATTGACTTTGAATCAAGCCATATTTGAGTTCAGGCAAAAGAAAGTATAATGTTGGTATATCTTCAGAAGGTTAAAGAGTTGCTAATAGATTTTGTATAATACGCTATAACTCAGGTTTTAAGGGAGGAGAACAGCAAAGTAGATGCCCTTGTAAGCTTAGCATCAGTAACGGATGAAGACTTAACTAGATTAATCCTTATTGAGTTCTTACAAAATCTGAGTATTAATCATGAGGAGAACAAGAAGATTAAATTTGTTAATGTAATAAGAAGCTAGATGAATACTATCATCAGGTATTTAAGAGATAGAAATTTACTTGATAATAAGAAGAAAGTAAGAAAGATCAAGTTAAGGTTGGCACGGTACGTAATTTTGGGAGATTTGCTATACAAGAGAGGATATTCACTACTTTACTTTAGATGTCTAGTGTCTGTTGAAGCAAATTATGTGATGAGAGAAATCTATGAGGGCATTTGCAAAAACCATTCAGGTGCAAAGTCATTGGCCCACAAGGCCACTCGCCGAAGGTACTTTTGGTGTACCATCAAGGAAGATGCATATAGATTTGTTCAATGGTGTGACAAATGTCAAAGGTTCTCTACATACCTCGTCATTCCCTAGGGCAGCTAACCTCAGTTACTAGCCCGTGGCCATTTACTCAATAGAGGGTAGACATCATCAGTCCAATGCTAGCCGACAAGGGGCAAACAAAGTTTGCAGTAGTGGCTATAGACTATTTTATAAAATGAGCAGAAGTGAAGCCCTTGGCACAAATCATAAACTAGAAAGCTACCAAATTCATATAGAAGTCTATTATATGCCGATTCGGTATTCCCTAGGCCATCGTGATAGACAATGGGAAGCAGTTCGATAATCGTCGTTTTAAGGGGTTATGCAAAGGCCTTGAGATAAAAAAAATTTTCTCCTTACCAGCTCATCCTCAAGCAAACGAACATGTGGAAGCTGTCAATAAAATAATTAAGCACCACTTAACAACCAAGTTAGAGAAACACAAAAGGGCTTGGGCAAATGTGTTACATTTTGTATTATGGACCTACAGAACCACACACACCGCGGCAATCGAAAAAACATCATACTCCTTTACATTCGGGACAAAAGCAGTGGTCCATGAAGAGATTGTCATGCCCTCTTATAAGGTGCAATTCTTTCAACAAAAATAAAACCTAGAGCAATTGAACCTTAGCCTAGTACTAGTGAAGGAAAAGAAGGAGCAAGCTGAGCTCCAAACAGCAGCAAATAAGCAAAGGGCAACTCAATACTTTAATTCAAAAGTGAAGTCAACAAGCTTTCAAGTTGATGATCTTATTCTTAGGAACATATTTCAGAGTACAAAAGAGCAAAATGTCAGTGTACTAAGACCAAATGGGGAAGGCCTTTATAAGAAGATAGAGATTGTCAGGTTTAGGACTTACAGGTTAGAAAATATTAATAAAGTCATGCTTTCACACCCTTAGAATATAGAGCGTTTGAGGATTTACTATCAATAATAAAGCATTATTGGTTGGTTTTCTTATTCAAAAGTTAGACATTCAATAAGGCTCCCTTTAAGTCATTAGGAAGTTTATTTTTATGCTAATAAGAGATTATTGCCAATTAGCACCTTTGACAGTTTTCCTAATAATAAAGTATATCATTACTTATTCTAGAATCTCATGTTATTCAAAAGTTTATTTATTTATTTATTTATTTATTTGTACTTAAAAGTTAAGAATTTCTTAGTCCCCAAAAGTGAGGAATAATAGGAGAATTTGAAATTTCCTTGTCCTCTAAAGAGGAAAGTAGCAGGAAAAGTTAATAGTATTCCTTGCCTTCGTAAGGAAAAAGAAAGGCAAGGAAAGTAAAAGAACCTTTATTCCCTTCAAAAAAACAAAAAAAGGGAGGAGGCAGGCAAAGGATGAAGATCAGTAAATAACTAGTAATATATTAATAAAGAAACAAAATGCATGCCTAGTCTATAACTTTATTTTTTAAATATACTTATACAGAGAACGGTGCAAAATGAAAAGCAACAACTGAGGGCCTATGGAAAAAGCAACACCCGACACATAACTAGTAATCAATATCATTAATCCTCTAAAAAATGATAGTCTAGCTGGAGATAACGACTCTCCATCATAGTCTTAACCTTTACACCATCTTTTAGAATGTTCTCAAACTCAGCAGAGGCTTTGAATTCCCCAATAGTTGAAGCTTTCATACTGAGAATTTGGAAGTTTAGTTGATCAAGAGAACTAGACAGTTCGTGAACTTAAGACTGGCATTGAGCTAGTTCTTCCTATGTAGTATTAAAATCCAATTTTAGTTGGGCTAGAGTGCTTTCTCTTTACTTAAACACTTTTCCAACTCATTAATCCCTGTTCTAGAAGCTTAGCCCGACTCAAGTCAAACATTCCTCTCCAACGTCACAGATTCTATCTTTTTCTTTGATATTTGAACAACACAACTAAACTGCAAGGAGATAAACGAAGTTAGGATCTATCCTTATACCTGTATTGATAACATAAAAGTAATATTATATAATACCTGATAAATATTGGCAAACATAACATTAACAAGATCAGAGCTCCTAATTTGCCCTACGTTATCAGAAGAGACATATTAAGGCCAAGATTGAAAAAAAGAGTTTAGATATGCCTGAGAAAGATCTTATCAAGTGAAGTTCTATAAACCTTTAAATAATGGCAGAGTTCTTTGGCTAGAATCTACTTTAAAAAGTGTAAACATAGGAGCATTAGTAGAAGCAGATGCAGAGTAAGAGCTTGCAAATTGTGGACATGAACTCTTATGAGTGAAAGTTAGCAATAAAATTTCTTCATGCAAGCCTGAAGCAATTAAAAGTGTTTGGTGCGACCCTTGAGCAGTTGCATTAATAGAGGTAGATACAAAGCGAGAGCCTGCAGATTATGTATACAAAGTTTTATGAGTGCAAGATGAAAACAAAGTTTCTTGCTGCAAACCTGGAATAGGTTGAGATGTCTAGTGCAACCTGTTTAGGTAATATCAAGCAGCCCTCTTCGAGTCCAACTAGTGCGAGCAAAAAACTTCAAGGTCAACCTATCCCGAGCAGAAGATCCGACCGCTAGCACAAAGACAGCCTCATTAGGCGTCAAAGCTGGTCAAGGTCTAGGAGTCCAAGACTGGTCGAGCCCGAGCTCACTCTTCTGCTCGAGGTCTTCATAAACCCGGTCAAGGCTGGTCAAGATCGAAGGACCTCAATGCTGGTCGAAACCCGAGCGCATTCTTTCGCTCAACGTCTTCAAATCCCTCAAGCGCTGCTCGATCATACCAGTTACGACACGGAGGAAAGGCAAGACCCCGATACATCAGGTTCAAGGCACTCCGACCCATATTTCCAGTAACTCAATACAACGATCGACGCCTGACGCATGCCCCACGCGGTATGGTGCCGCGACTGTTACCGATGGCCTGCACTCGCCCCCACAGTGTCATCATTCCTTACGCACACGCCCGACATTATGATCTGGCCATGTGAACCATGCCCACCAGACAGTCGCGCATCCCTAGGGAATATCACGCTAATCCCGACTGTCAGAGGGGCCCAGACACCACAGACGCGGGGACGGATGGTCTTGGAGAAAAAGGACGGGAAAAATGGGGAATAAAAGGAAACGGACGTGTAAGTGGCGGGGGTTCTAAAATTTGCACAAGTTCTTTTTCTTCTTCTTCTTCCCCTTCTCCACTTTGATTTTTTTCGGGGAGATTTATTATTACGAAAGGACGTCAAAAGTACCCCTTCCATCCTTCTGGTCTCTCTAACTAAGAGGGAGAAAAAAAGAACAACCCGATTATTGAATTGAGCGTCAGAGGGTTTTCGCCAGAACAACACCCGGCGACCCCTGACCCTGTTTTCTGTGAGTACAGGTCCGGAAGACTTCCGTTCCAGTAAAGATGGAAGAATCAAAATGGGAAAGTAGACCTGCTCGAGCTCGAGTTAGCCGCAAGCAGAAAGTTTCGACACTATTTGAGGGCACGCAGAAAAACCGCATCAATATTTTGGCGCCGTCTATGGGGATCAGACCAAAAAGCCTGATTTCTCGACACATTCAGGAGATGCAACGCAACAATGAGAGGAAATAGCAGAAGAGGAGTAAGTCCAGAGGGGTCGGTGACTTTGAGGGAAGTGGCTAATGAGGCTCACAATAGAGAGATCCAGGAGAGAATGGATCGGATGGAAAAACAAATGGAGGTGCTGACCTCCATATTACAAGAACTCAGGGAAGGACAGAGGAAAGCATGCAACGACATCCCTGAGTCCAGTATCAGGAACGCCTCGTCGAGGAGCGGACCGGGACGAAGCCCAGAGACTAAGAATACCAAATATAGCTGGGAGGGAGGAGACGAACATGGAGGAAAGGGGGTCCCGTCAGCATGTGGAGGACCTTCGGGAAAACAGAAAAAGCCCAAGTTGGAGGATAATGTTGGACAACGAGTCCCCACTCTCGATGGAGATCATGGGCGTCACGATTCCACGTGACTTCCGCTTTCCGGATTTAAAGTTTTAAGGGAATAGTGACCCGTTAGTGCACATAGAGTGATTCAACGACATGACAGGAGTACAAGGCCTGTCAGCAGCCTAGAGATGCAAGGCCTTCCCACTCACTCTTGAGGGGAGGGCAAGAGAGTGGTACCTCAGACTGCCACGAGGAAGCATTCTAAGCTTTGAGCAGATGTGCAGAGAGTTTGCAGAGCAGTTTAGGGGTGCAGTAACCCCGAAGATAATATGATGGAATTATCAGAGATAAGGCAGAGGGAAGGAGAACCCCTCCGGGAGTTCGTCAAGAGGTACCATAGATTGGTTCTAGATCCTGGTGCATTTAATCATCCCCAAGCGTTGAGGGGGTTGAAGGACGGAATCGGAATGAGGAGATCGTGGTACAACTTACGGAGCCCTTCGATCCGTTCATATTCAGATGCGTATGAGTAGGTGAAAATGGACATGGTCATTGAAGAGGAAAAGACTGTGAAGTTGAGAAGTGAACAGGGCAGTGGAACGAAGAGAAAGGAAAAAGGACGTCTTGCCCGAGGGACGTTGGCTCCAAAAGCGATGAGGGACTGGGTTCCTCCCTACAACCCTTACCAGAGAGCTCCCCAGCCATGGATGATTCCCATGCCACTCCACAGGTCTCCAGGCCGGGATCACAAGGAGTACAGACATCACGACGACCGCCCATCCTGCAACCAACCACTAAGCAGACCTGCATTGGACCACATCAGAGCGGACCATCCGCCGTCATCCCCATCCCCACCAAGGAGTTTCCCAAGAGATCGGGTGATACAGGTGGTGGAGCAGAGCCCCGCCTACGGCCAATACAAGAAGTTAAAGGTGTCTCTCGAAGAGATACTTCAAGTGGCAGAGGAGCGAGGACTATTGAGCCTCCCAACACCGATGACTAAACCGGCGGGTAAATGAGATAGGGGAAGGTTCTGCCGCTTCCACGGTGACCATGGCCATTCAACGTCACAATGCCGGGATTTGAAGAACTAGGTAGAGGATCTGGTTAGGAACCGGTATTTGGACAAGTTCATTGAAGGAGGACATCTGGTTGTCGAGCAACAACCAGAGGAAGATGATCGATCCTATGAAATAGATTTGGAACCATCGGCTACAAGGGTGATCTCAGAAGGGCCAACGATGGCAAAAAATTCAAACAAGGCCCGAAAGAACTATTGCAGATATGTCGTTGCCGGCCGAGAGGTTCTATTCGCTGCACCTGCTGCAAAAAAGGCTAAGGTACGACAAGTGCCCATCATGTGGACAGAGGAGGACGAAGAAGAGGTGCAGTACCCCCATGAGGATGCCTTGGTCGTAAAGGCAAACATTGCCAATAAGGAGGTCGGCCGGATATTGGTGGATTCGGGAAGCTCGGTGGACATTCTCTTCAAATCCACGCTTAAGGATTTGGGAATAGCAGGTGCGAGCCTTGACCAGACAAGCACTTCCTTCAAAGGATTCGGGGGAGGGAAGTTGATACCTCTGGGAATCATCAAACTGGCTGTGACCATGGGCTCGAGGCCTTTTGAAAAGAACATGATGTTGGACTTCGTGGTATTGGACGAAGTCAGCCCCTACTAAGCAATATTAGGGAGGCCTTTTATGAGAATCAGCCAGTCCGTGCCATCCACCCACTACTTGGCCCTGAAGTAAAAGGCAGCCAAAGGGTAGCAAGGAGCTGCTACGTTGCGGCAGCCAAGGAAACCATACAGATAACCTCACTAGACTCAAGAAGGAGTTGAGGAATGGAAGACAAAAGCCAGCTGAGCAGCTAGAGGAGGTTAAGGTGAGAGCAGACGACCCCGAGAAGAAAGTCCGGATCAGCTCGGGAATTAGCGCACAGTTAAAAGAAAAGCTGGTGGAGTGTTTGCGAGCACATGCGGATGTATTCGCCTGGACGCATGAGGATATGCCTGGGATCAAGGTCATCAACTGCGAGGTGGAGAAGCTGTTGAAAGCAGGATTCATAAGGGAGGTCTCCTACCCCGAATGGATCTCGAACGTGGTGCTGGTAAAAAAGGCAAGTGGGAAATAGAGAATATGCGTGGACTTCATAGATGTGAACAAAGCTTGCCCTAAAGATAGCTTCCCGTTGCCAAAGATAGACCAACTGGTGGACTCCACGGCGGGACACGGGCTGCTTAGTTTCATGGATGCATTCTCAGGTTATAACCAAATTCCCATGCATCGACCAGACGAGGAGTGCACAGCTTTCATCACCAACCAAGGCCTGTTTTACTACAAGGTCATGCCCTTCGGCCTGAATAATGCGGGGGCAACATACCAGGGGCTGGTGAACAAGGTCTTCAAGCCATTGATTAGTCGAACGATGGAGTGTACGTGGACGACATGATCACTAAGTCGAAGGACGTGGAGGAGCATGTAAGGCATTTGGAGGAGACTTTTGCACTCTTAAGAAAGTATCAGATGAAGTTTAACCCAGAGAAGTGTGCCTTTGGGGTTGGTTCAGGAAAATTCTTAGGCTTCATGGTCAGTCATAGAGGGATCGAGGCCAATCCGGAAATGAAGTCCCCTCGTACCCTTAAGGAGATACAAAGCCTTACTGGCAAACTGGCATCCCTCAACAGGTTCATATCTCAGGCCACGGATAAATGCCGAGTCTTTTTCCAGGAAATGAGGAAAGGCAGGAAGATAATGTGGACGCCAAAATGTGAAGCGACGTTCCAACAATTGAAAGAATACTTGCTGAAAGTCCCGTTACTGTCTACACCTCGAGCAGGGGAGGTATTATTTCTGTATTTAGCTGTGTCCCAATGGGCAACGAGCTCGGTTCTGGTAAGGGAGGAATCAGGGGTGCAGTACCTCGTCTATTATACGAGTAGAGCTTTGCTAGAAGCTGAAACTCGATATCCGTTGATGGAGAAATGGGCATTGGCCCTGGTAATAGTAGCCCGAAAGTTGAGGCCTTATTTCCAAGCACATTCGGTAACGGTTCTAACGAACCAGCCGCTCAGATAGACTATGCACAAGCTAGAAACCTCCGAAAGGTTGGTGAAATGGTCGGTGGAACTTAGCGAATTCGACATCAGCTACCAACCCCAAACAGCTATAAAAGCTCAGTCCTTAGCTGACTTCGTAGTCGAATGTACAGAGAGGAACGAAGAGAGGGAAGGCGAGCACCCACCAGACTCCCAGACCTCAGCCAATACAAGGACAGTCACGGTCGATGGGTCATGCGGGGATCAAGGAGCAGGAGCAGGAATTGTGCTTTTCAGTCCTGAAGGGGTAGAGATGCAGTAAGCTGTGAAGCTAGAGTTTGAAGTCACCAACAATCAGGCCGAGTATGAGGCTGTAATTGCTGGATTGAAGCTCGCCTTAGTAGTAAAGGCAAAAGAGGTGAAGCTTCAGACAGACTCATAGCTGGTGGCAAACCACCTCAACGAAAGCTTCCAAGCAAGAGGCGAGAAGATGGAGGCTTACCTTCGGAAGGTAAGGCAGCTGATTAATAATTCCGAGCAGTCGAGGTGGAGCAAATCACAAGGGAAAAGAATTTCCGAGCTGATATAATAGCTCGCATGGCCGCCACATCCGACCCCAAGATACCAAAATCCATCCCATTAGAAGTCAAAACCTGCTCGAGCATCGAGCAGGAGAATGATGTGATGAGTTTATCATCGAGCAGCATTTGGATGGAACCAATCGTCTCTTACCTTAAGGAAGGAGTGCTGCTTGCCGATAAGAAGTAAGCAAGGAAGCTGAAGTGTAAAGCGGCCAGGTACACTCTGATCGATGGGATCCTGTACAGACGGGGATACACTTTCCCACTGTTGCGGTGTTTAGACTAGGAGGAAGCTGATTATGTCCTCTGAGAGATACACGAAGGGATTTACAGAAACCATTCAGGCACGAGGTCTTTGGCTTTCAAGGCCTTGAGGGATACTTTTGGGGCCGCATGCACCAAGATGCACAAGAGAAGACCAGGAGCTGCAGGAGTTGCCAAAGCTTTGCTAACTATATGACTCAGCCTCCAGAGAACCTCACGGTGATGAATTCACCATGGCCATTTGCTCAATGAGGGATCGACTTGATCGGGCCGTTGCCTAAGGGGAAGGCATCTGCTACTCACGCTATAGTAGCAATCGATTATTTCACCAAATAGGTCGAAGTGGGAGCCTTGAGCAGTATTACAGAAGGTAAAACCACTGACTTCATTTGGAAAAACGTGATTTGCAGGTATGGGATTCCCCATGCATTGGTCACAAACGACGGTAGACAGTTTGATAACAACAAGTTCAGAGACTTCTGCCAAAACCTGAGGATATAGTTGAAGTTTTGTTCTCCTTCACACCCGCAGGCTAATGGACAAGTGGAGGCCGCGAACAAGACTATAAAACGTCTCCTAAAGACTAGAATCGACGAGTAGAAGGGATCCTAGGTGGACGAGCTACCTGGCATCTTGTGGGCTTATAGAACCACACACAAAACGGCCACAGGAGAGACCCCATTCTCCTTGGCATTTGGGCATGAGGCAGTTGTTCCTGCTGTAGTAGGAATGGGGACGCATCGAACAGAGCACTTTAACGAAGAGCAAAACAACGAGCAGATGTGTGCAGGCTTAGACTTGCTGGAGGAGAAAAGGGAAAGGGTCGCTGCAAAGATTGCAGAGTACCAGCAGAAAGTAGCTCGCTATTACAACCGGAATGTGCACATCCGTCGGTTTCGAGTAGGGGATTGGGTACTCAGAAAAGTCAATCAAAACACAAAGGACCTCAGGCAAGGTGTGTTAGGGCCGAATTGGGAAGGTCCGTATCGAGTCACTCAAATAGCCGGACTAGGAGCATACCGGCTAACCCATCCGGATGGACGAGAAGTCAAGAGGCCATGGAACGCACAACTCTTGATGAAATACTTCTAGTAAGTTTCCTTGCGTTGTAACATTAATGCCAAATTCCTTCCCAAAATAGGGATGTGTAAAAACTTGAACGTGTGTAAAAGTAAGAAAAAATATTTGTAATATTTATTCAAGTTGAAGCCAACAAGCTCGCAAAGAAGACAACGCGAAGGTCAGAAGTCCTAAAGCCTAGCTTTAGGCAGGACGGTGCCAAGCGTGGCCAATAGTAGGGCCGAGCAGAAGAAACTCATGAAGACAACGCGAAGGCCAGAAGTCCCAAAGCCTAGCTTTAGGCGGGACGGTGCCAAGCGTGGCCAATAGCAGGCCCGAGCAGAAGAAGCTCGTGAAGACAACGCGAAGGCCAGAAGTCCCAAAGCCTAGCTTTAGGCGGGACGGTGCCAAGCGTGGCCAATAGCAGGCCCGAGCAGAAGAAGCTCCTGAAGACAATGCGAGGCCGAAGTCCCAAAGCCTAGCTTTAGGCGGGACGGTGCCAAGCGCGGCCAATAGCAGGCCCGATCAGAATAAGCTCCTGAAAACAACGCGAAGGCCAGAAGTCCCAAAGCCTAGCTTTAGATGGGACGGTGCCAAGCGTGGCCAATAGCAGGCCCGAGCAGAAGAAGCTCGTAAAGACAACGCGAAGGCCAGAAGTCCCAAAGCCTAGCTTTAGGCGAGACGGTGCCAAGCGTGGCTAATAGCAGGCCCGACCAGAAGAAGCTCATGAAGACAACGTGAAGGCCAAAAGTCCTAAAGCTTAGCTTTAGGTGGGACGGTGCCAAGCGTGGCCAATACCAGGCCCGATGAGAAGAAGCTCGTGAAGACAACGCGAAGGCCAGAAGTCCCAAAGCTTAGCTTTAGTCGGGACGGTGCTAAACGTGGCCAATAGCAGGCCCGAGCAAAAGAAGCTCGTGAAGACAACGCGAAGGCCAGAAGTCCTAAAGCCTAGCTTTAGGCGGGACGGTGCCAAGCGTGGCCAATTGTAGGCCCGAGCAGAATAAGCTCATGAAGAAAACGCGAATGCCAGAAGTCCCATAGCCTAGCTTAAGGCAGGACGATGCCAAGCGTGATCTAACCGCTGGCTCGAGGAAGAAAAGCTCATGGAGAAAACGCAAAAGTTAAACATGAGCCAATATCAGGCTCGAGCCGAATGAGCTCACAAAATGAACAGCTACCGAGCACAGGCCAAACATCGGTTATAGTGGACCGAGCTCACAAGACAAATAGAAGGCTTTCAGCCTAATTCAAGGCAAAGTTTTGCCACACATAAGTTAAGGGATGATACGAGCAGTAATAGCTTGAGGGAGAAAAAATAAAGGCCCAATGCTTATAACAAATCTTACTTAGCATGTGCACGAAGTCAATCTCATACATAAATGTAAAACGCAAGTATATGCATGCGGGTACAGAAGCAAGTTACCCAATGTTTACTTTTTATTCATTCATTGAAAAGATTACAAGTTAAAAAAAAAAATAGTACAATCAGTTGGCTGGGGAAGTAGGGGTAGCAGGAGGAGCAGAGGTAACAATAGCAGGAAGAGCAGAAGCATCAGCAGCAGGAGGAGCGTACTCGTTGGCAGTAGAAGGAGCATCATCAGCAGCAGCGGGAGGAACATCATCAGCAGCAGGAGGAGGAGCAGATTCTCTGAACTCAGTGGGGGCTTCAGATGGGGAGGCTCTCGACCCTTGAATTGGGATATCATGCTTGCGCATGTACTCCACCACACCTGCCTCGACCTTATCCAGGTCCACCTCAGGATGCTCCTTACGCAAGGCATACACGAGGCAGTTGTAGTTGAAAGCCACCCTTTCGTTGTACTCGGTCGTGAGCTGGGCCTTCAAAGAGTCCACTTGCTTCTGGAGGTGAGAAGCAACATCCTCCATGGACTTCTCGAGGGAGAACCTTTGCACGTCCAAGTCTTCTCGAGCATGGAGTAACTCTTTCCGGACAATTGTTAGCTCCCTCTCAAACTGATGAGCCCGCGAGTCTGACATTGCTGCCTTCTCCTCGAACACGGAATTCTCCTCTCGAAGCTTCGCATTCTCCTCGTCCTTCTGTTTAAGACTCTGCTTCAAGCTCTGAATCTCTACTAGAAGCTACCTCTGAGAATCTTGAGTCTTGGTCTTAAATCTGGTGACAGCAGCTGCAGTACGAGAAGAGAGGCGGTGGAGAGCGCTGACCAACTCATCAGCATCATAAGACTCCAGCCCATCCAAGAACCTATCGTTCATCTGCCCGGGGCCGCAGTCCTTGGACACCTGCGAGGTGGACTCTCTTCTGCTCGCTCTACTTCTTGAGTAGGAGGGGCAGCTCTAACTGGTGAAACGGGGGCATCAGCTCGAGGCCTTTTCGCTAAAGAGCTGCTCGCATCCCCTGGGGTCCCTACAGGCCTTTGCATCATACCAAGCACCCCTCTCATCCTTTTCTCTGACACCAGACCGAACTCCAAAAAATTTTGGGGTGTAAGCAGCTCCCTGCATGAGCTCACGTTATCAAGTGCTGTGCTGACGTGTGCTCGGAGCTCTTCCCCAATCCTAAAAGAGGCACCCCAGGATACTGCAGGAACAATCAGAGCAAAATAGTGAGAACAAACGTGAGCAGGTGAACAAAATAAAAATTCAACGAACAGATAAATGACCTGGAGTGCAAAAATACCGTGGAACTGGAGGGATCCCCTTGGAGAGAAGTGCAGCATGCTCCCAATCTCCCCCAACAAAGAAGAATTTGCTCTTCCAGTTGCCGCCAGAAGTTGGGAGATCGGTTATGGGTTTCTTGCCCTTCAAGTTGGAGGTGAGGTAGTACCACCCAGCATCTTTCGGGCTGCATTTCAACTGATAAAGGTGCTTTATCTCCTCTACCAAGGGTTCACCCCAGTTACACCATTTCTACAAAATAAAGAGGCCAGACAGGACCCTCCACCCGTTTAGGTTCAGTTTCCCCGGAGCCAATCGGAATCTAGACAAAACTCGGGCAAAATAGGGTTGCAGAGGCAGCCTGACCCCCCACCTAAAGCAATCCACGTGGAAAGTGACATACCCCTGAGGAGGGCGGCTGGGTATGTCACCCTTGCCCGGCACCAGCAAATCTATATTATCGGGTATGCAGTAGGTGTCCCTAAGCCTATCCAGATCTTGGTGCGTAATTTCACACCTCATTGAGTCAATGGAGTACCCCCTACCCTCTGACCGTTGGCTAACCCTTTCCCCCCGATGCGGCTGGGTCTCTGCCGCAGCAAATGCCCCTTCTGAACTAGAATCTGTTACCGGGACTATGCTAAGGGGTTCTACTTCACTGGAAAAAGGAAGATTCCTCAGGTGACATTCTACGGGGTTGTTTGGTGTTTGACATTGTCTCCTAGAGTTACGTTATACCCGGTTGAAATAAAAAACCCAGATGAAGGAAAACAAAATAGAGACAAGAAAAAAGAGAGAGGTTTGTACCTGAGTGAAGAAAGAGATTTATACGGCCGGAAATCACTCTGACGCAGAAGAGAAAGACAAAAAAACACTTGCAAGCGGATTAATTCTCGGGTCTGAGTAAAAAGAAGCAATAGGAAGCACAATGAAGAAATCGAGGGTTTTTAAAGGGGAAAGTGCGTCTCTTCAACAGACGGCACGCATCTCAAGAGACGCGACCATTCAAGTAACATCTCTTTAAAATTCAAACACACGGCCCGGATTGATCCACGTGTCCCACATTAAATGTGAAATGATGGAAGCGGAAAACAGCTCAACACGAGAAAGTAAAAAGGCCGTGAGGCCGGCCGAAACGAGAAGTTTCCAGTCTTATCTCGCTTCACTTAAAAGACTAGAAACTGAGGCACTAGTGTTTAGGTAATATCGAGCAACCCTCCTCGAGTCCAACCAGCGCGAGCAAAAGACTTTGAGGTCAACCTATCCTGAGCAGAAGATCCGACCGCTAGCACAAAGACAGGCTCATTAGGCGTCAAAGCTGGTCAAGGTCGAGGAGTCCAAGACTGGTCGAGCCCGAGCTCACTCTTCTGCTCGAGGTCTTCATAAACCCGGTCAAGACTGATCAAGATAGAAGGACCTCAATGCTGGTCGAAACCCGAGCGCATTCTTCCGCTCAAGGTCTTCAAATCCCCCAAGCGCTGCTCGATCATACTAGTTATTACACGGAGGAAAGGCAAGACCCCGATACAGCCGGTTCAAGGCAGTCCGACCCATATTTCCAGTAACTCAATACAACAATCGATGCCTGACGCATGCCCTACGCGGTATGGTGCCGCGACTGTTACCAATGGCCGGCATTCGCCCCCACAGTGTCATCATTCCTTGCACACTCACCCGACATTATGATCTGGCCATGTGAACCATGCCCACCAGACAGTCTCGCATCCTCAGGGAATATCACGCTAATCCCGGCTGTCAGAGGGGCACAGACACCACAGAAGCGGAGACGGATAGTCTTGAGAAAAAGGGCGGGAAAAATGGGGAATAAAAAGAAACGGACGTGTAAGTGGCAAGGGTTCCAAAATTTGCACAGGTTCTTCTTCTTCTTCTTCTTCCCCTTCTCCACTTTGATTTTTTTCGAGGAGATTTATTATTACGAAAGGACGTCAAAAGTACCCCTTCCATCCTTTCGGTCTCTCTAACTAAGAGGGATACAAAAAGAACAACCCAATTACTGACTTGAGCGTCGGAAAGTTTTCGCCGGAACAACACCCGGTGACCCCTGACCCTGTTTTCTGTGAGTACAGGTTCGGGAGACTTCCGTTCCAGTAAAGACAGAAGAATCGAAATGGGAAAACAGACTTGCTCGAGCTCGAGCTAGCCGCGAGCAAAAGGTTTCGACATTATTTGAGGGCACGCAGAAAAACCGCATCAACACAACCCTTGAGCAATTGCAACTGCTTGAGAGGATGATCCTACAATTTGAGAGGATGATTCCACAGCTCGAAAGACTACCTTCTCGCTAAGTTTTCTTCTAGCCTTTGAAGCCATGTATTTGTCTATTTTATAAAGCATATTTAAAATTGAGACTAGCATTGAGCTAGTTCTTCTTTTGCAGTATTAAAATCTAATTCAAGTTGGCCCATGAGTGCTTTCTTTTCACTTAAACACTTTTCCAACTCATTAATCTTTTTCGTAGAAGCTTGGCCCGACTCAAGTGAAGTATTACTCTCCAACATTAAGGATTATATATATATATATATATATATTTGAACAACATAACCAAGCTATAGGAAGATAAGCGAAGTTAGGATCCAACCTCATAAGTAATGGCAACACAAAAGCACCTGATAAACACTAGCAAACATGACATCAACAGTATTAGAGCTCTCAATAAGCTCTACTGGCTTATGTCTGGGATCCACATCTAAACTTGGCAAGTCCTCACGAGACAATGTGAACACATCAGACTGTGCTCTAAGAAAATCTTCTAGTTGTGCTTATATTTTTTTGGGCTAATAATGAACTAACATGAATTGTCTTGCTTTGATAATCATGCTGCACTTGGATGGTTTTCTAACTCCTTTTTCCATGACTACTTTGAAAATGATGATGATTATTATTCTATATTAACCTGCCAACTAGCCTTTATTATAAATTCTACTCCTGCATCATTTATCCATGATAACCAAACTAACTTCCAATCCAGCACTAACTGTTCCATCAATGAGACAGTGAATAATATATCTGAAAAATCTATCTCATCCATTAGAAACAAATATGAGATCGAAGTTCAGTTGAACTTATAAAAGTACAAACTAATGAGCTCACCAGTCAGCCTTCTCCTGTGGCCGTTGCTTTGCACCCTAATTTTTTTTTTTTTATACAACTTTAAGCTACCATTGCACCATTTCTTGAGGTATATGTTTATCAGACTTAACTATGCCCCAACACAGCTTTGCCTCAATGTTGGTGTACCATGATTGGCATATATATCTTATGAGAATTGATGATCTCACATTTAATCAATCTCAGTGAATTTACTAACTAACGAACCTTTCTTGTGATGGAGACTCCTCTCTCTCAAGGGCTACTATTATGTACGTACTTGGGCTAAGTTTTCCCTTTAATTATTCATAACAAATCACATGATGGTTCTTGGAATGTTTCTTGGCTTTTTGCCTTGGGGATTTGGAGCTAAGTGATTCTTCTGACATGTACCTGGGTAGCTTCATAAGAAATCTTTATAGGATATGCTTTTCTGTATCAATGTGTTTACTCCTTTTTTTTTAAACAATATCATGGAGCTACACCCCTATCGATCCTGCTAAGCAATATCAGATTGAAAAATTTTTAAAGATTCTAAAAAACTTGCGGTCCTGGAAATATCTTTCTTAAGCAAGCTTTCTAATAGCTTTTGGCTTTATCATTTTTGCTTCTACCAATATTCCACCACTAAGTGAGCTTCTATATAAGCTATTATTAAATCATGTCCAGCTAAATAAAAGTCAACAATGAAAGGATATTGTTTGATCAAAAAATAAATTAGATAAAGTTTGACACATATAAGATCAATGAAAAAATAAAAAATATCTTGTAATTCAAATACTAAATAATTTATTTATTTATTTGATCAAGAAATAATCACCAACTTAATTATTATAACTGAACTGTAACATCTATCGCATATTCACAAAATCATTCTACATAATTTTAAGCTAGAAGGACTTCCTTCAACGTGTCTTCTTCCCAAAATTGTTGTTTTTAACTGCATTTTTCAGATTTGTCTTCTTCCCTTGGTTATCTTCTTATTCTTGATTTTCTGTATAGGTTTGTCTTCTTATGTTGGGTATCACATGTTTAGATTATAATACCCTGACTAAGTTCAAGGTTGAATTAAAAAATTTACAAATATCTATGCATATTTTAAATTACATATTGGCCCGCATAAATTTTTACATAATTTTATGCTATAGTCCACAAAAATTGTAAATTTTTTTTTAGGAAAAATGACATTTACAATCTTAAAGTTTGGAGAAATAATCATGTAGTTCCCTAAATTTTTAGTAAGAAACACTAAGCTTTTGATTATAATATCATTTAACTTTATTAATTTAAAAAATTTGACTCTAATTTTTATAATAAATAGAAATATAATATTACAATAATCTAACAATATATACATTTTTAAATAGTTTTAATATTTAAAAAATTAATACTTTACAATCTTAGATTATATTAAACTAAATTTTATAATAAATAAAAATAATATTAAAATAAATATATAAAAATTTAGACTATTTCAATATTATACAAAATAATTTTAATATTATTAATACATGAGATATATTTTATTAATTGTAAAATTTATTTAAACTAAAGATTTATTTTAAATTTTTAATAATATTAAAATATTTTAATATTATTAATTTACTAGATAAGTTAAAATATTAAATTATATTTATATTTATTAAAAAAATTTAAAGTCAATTTTCCTCTTAGGGTTTTGCACCAAGTCAGAGAACTGATACTCCTGTTGCTGAAATGGTGAAGCTGCAGAGTCAGTTCTAGATGGATTGTTATAGGGGAACAACATTTAATAAGAAGAAGGGAAAAAAAATTGATTCAATCCCAACGTTATTAAACGATAAAAATCTCTATAATATTTTTAAAAGACATTTACATTTTAATGACTCAACGGAAACCATTAAAACTAACAAAGATTATAATTTTAACATGTAATGACTGTTATATCCTTACATATTATATAATAATAATTGTTAATTATCTAATTTGTCTATATATTATTAATAAAATTATGAACATATCCTTATTGCCCAATTCCTCTAATTAAATTTTTATCAAATTTTAATTCATCTCATTAAATTTTTGTCAAATTTTTTTCTTAAAACCAAATAATTTTAATCAATTACTCAAGAATAAAAATATATAAAATTGATTATTAATGCCATAAGAGTCACAATTTTATATTTTTTTATTCTTATGGGTGTAATAACCAATTTTTTATTTTTTATTCTTGAGTAATTGATTAAATTTATTTAGTTTAAAGAGAAAATTTGATAAAAATTTAAATAGACAAATTAAAATTTCACAAAATTTGATTAGAAGAATTGGACAATAAGGGTATGTTCATAATTTTATTAACAATATATGAATAAATTAGACAATTAACAATTATTACTATATAACATGTAAGGATATAACAGTAATTACATATTAAAATTATAATTTCCATTAGTTTTAATAATTTCCATTAAGTTATTAAAGTGTAAATGTCTTTCTTAAACATTGAAGGGATTTTTGTCTTTTTTATTAAACGTTGGCGGTGAGTGAGTAAGTCATTTTTTCTAAAAAGAACACAAAATTTTCTTATATATTAAAAAAAATTCACTCTCCTCTCATTTAACAGAAAATCCATTTCTTAACATTTTTTAAAATTTAATATTGTAATTACATATTAATAATAAATAAATTTACATAAAAACTCTCTCCAACCAACACCATCACACGCGTACACACTTACGCACAACAACAAAAATAAATCGCGCACCTTTAACCCACACAGTATTCCACTCTCTCCTTACGTTACCGGTGCCATTAAATCTGATCGTGTCGATGCAAGCTGTTGGGACAGTTCACGCCGACGCACGCTACTAGTATTGCTCATGCCCCAGCAAACTACTAGGACTGGTCACACCGACGCACGTTGCTGGTACTGCTAGTGTCGATGCACGCTGTTGGTACTACTCGTTTCGATGCACGTTGTTGGTACTGTTCGCGTGGACTCACACTACTGGTTCTGCTTGTGCCACTATGTTAGAAAATTTATGAGTGAAGTAGGACTACAGCTAAAATGAAATTGGAAAAAAATGAAGAATAAGCACAAAATTAGGACACCAAAATTACGTGGTTTGACTTTTAGCCTACGTCCACGGGCGAAGATAGAAGGAAAATATTTTACTAGTGATATGAGGATTACAAATATTGTAATATTTTGTCTCACTTCCCAAAACCCTAATACATCTAATCTCTCACTCACTAATTTTACAAGAGTATTAAAATACCCTAACACAAAACTCTTTTTTTTTTTTTCTTTTTGCTCTCAAAATAATTGAAGAATGGAATGCTTGGAGAAGGAAATAAAACCTCTATTTATAGGCTTCATTTCCTCTCCTCATTATATTAAAATAATAATAACAGATATTTTATTTTATTATTTTTCCAAATTCAAAGTTTGAAATATGGCTTCTAAATTTTCTTCTTCTTCATTCTTCATTCAAAGATTGCTACTTCTAAATTGCATGCTTCTAGATTGTATGCTTCTAGATTATGCATGCATGTATTTTGTTAACATTCTCCCATTTGAAGATTTGATTGAGAACCAATCAATCTTCACACCACCCTTTTTGCTTCACCATTGACATGTTGCTTACGTCTCTGCTAGGCCACAAGAGGATCTACTCCATATAAACTTGTCACTAATAATTGGTTTAGTCATAACATCTGCTAGGTTCTCCTTGGTATGGATTTTTTGTAAATCTACACTTCCATCTTCTACTACTTTTCGAACAAAGTGATATTGAACCCTTATATGTTTTGTCCTGGAATGAAAGGCTGGATTCTTTGCAATATGCAAAACACTCTGACTGTCACAAAACACAGGAATTTTTTCTTGTTTGTGCCTGAGCTCCACAAGTAACTTTTGTATCTAAATAGCTTCATTTCATGCTTGTGCAACTACCATGTATTCTGCTTCTGTCGTAGATAAAGCCACAACAGTCTGTAGTTTTGAAACCCAGCTTACAGCTCCTCCCGCAAGTGTAAACACACAGCCAGTAGTAGATTTTCTTTTATCAAGGTCACCTGTGAAATCTGAATCCACGTAGTCTCTGACAGTAAATTTTGACCCTCCATAACATAATGCAACATCTGAGGTTCCTCTGATGTATCTTAGAATCCTCTTCACTGTTTGCCAATGTTCTCCACCAGAATTCGCCATGTATCGACTAACTGCTCCCACTGCTTGTGCAATATCTGGTCTTGTACAAATCACAGCGAACATCAAACTTCCCACTGCTGATGCATACTGTACTCAAGACATATCTTTCCTTTCTGCTTCATTGCTAGGACACATACTTGAGGATAACTTGAAATTAACAGGAAGTGGGGTAGAAATTGGCTTACAATCTTGCATGTTGAAGCGTCGCAAGATTTTCTTCAAGGAATTCTTTTGTGAAAGATAAATCTTCCTGTTATTTTTGTCTCGGTGAATTTGTATCCCTAGAATTTTATTTGCTGGTCCCAAGTCCTTCATTTCAAACTCCCTAGCCAACTGTGCCTTTAATTCTTGGACTTTATCTTTGTTGGGTCCTGCAACCAACATGTCATCCACATACAACAGTAAAATGATAAAATCATTATCCTCAAATCTCTTGTAATAAGCACAATGGTCTGAACTAAGTTTGTTGTATCCAAGGCTCAAGATGAAGGAATCAAATCTCTTATACCAACACCTCGGCGCCTGTTTGAGACCGTATAGAGATTTGTTCAATCTGCAAACTAAGTTCTCATTGCCTGTTTCAGTAAAACCTTCTGGTTGGAGCATATAAATCTCTTCTTCAAGTTTTCCATGAAGAAATGCAGTTTTCACATCTAACTGTTCTAGATGTAGGTCAAATGTAGCACATATTGCCAAGACTACTCTGATTGTCGTGAGTCGAACTACCGGAGAAAATATCTCATTGAAGTCAATACCTTCTTTCTAAGCACCACCAATTTTGCATGATACAGCTCCACTTGATTATTGCCATCACATTTGATCTTGTAGACCCATTTGTTTCCAATGGCTTTTCTTCGACGTGGCAGTGGCGCAAGTTCCCATGTCTTGTTTTTGTGTAGAACTTCAATTTCTTCTTGTATTGCTGCCATCCACAAAATAACATTTGAGCTGTTTAAAGGTTCATGGAAAGTTGATGGCTCTCCATCATCTGTTAAAAGACAATATGCAACATTGATCTCTGTAACGTACTTTGAGTGCCAAGTTGGTGGTCGTCTCTCTCGAGTTGACCGATGAATTTCTAGAGCCTCAGACTCAACTGGTTCTTGTTCCTCGTGCTCTGGTGCTGCTTCAGAAGACTCTGAATCTTCCTGATTATTTTCTACATTACCTGTGTAGTCTCTAATTTTTCTTTCACAGTACTATCATCCCCATCTTTCTTTTGCAGTTGATTTTCTACAAAGACAACATCTTTACTGATGAAAATATTGTGGACAGTGGGATCCCACAAACGATACCTCTTTACACCATCAATATACCCCAAAAAGATGCACTTCCTAGATTTTGGATCTAACTTTGTTCTTTCTTGGGCATTATACATTACATATACAGGATATCCAAATGTATGTAAATGAGAGTAATTAGCAGGCTTACCTATCCATATCTCCATCGGCGTCTTCAACTCAATAGCTATTGATGAAGACTGATTTACCATATAACGGCAGTTTTGGCTGCTTCAGCTCAAAATGACTTAGGTAGACCAACAGTCCTCAACATAGCTCTTATCCTCTCTATAAGAATTCTGTTCATCCGCTTAGCCACTCCATTTTGTTGAGGAGTGTATGCTGCTGTAAACTGCTTCTGAATATCTTCTTGCTTACAGTATGTAAGAAATGCACCATCTGTATACTCTTCACTATTATCTGTTCTTAAGTACTTGATCCTTTTTCTGGATTCAAGTTCAACCCGCGCTTTGAATTCCTTGAATACTGGAAACACATCTGACTTTTTCTTGATTGGATACACTCAACATCTCCTGGAGTAATCATCAATAAAAGTAACGAAGTACTTTGTACCTCCTTGGGATAAATCCAGTGATTCCCAAACATCAGAATGAACTAAATATAGAATGCATTTACTTCAGCCATGAGCTATGCTAAACTTTAATCTATGCTGCTTACTTGTAACACAATGCTCGTAAAACGGTAAACTTACCGATTTGAGTCCCGGAAGCAGCTTTCGCTCAGAAAGAATCTTCAAACCTTGTTCTGACATGTGGCCAAGTCTAAGATGCCACATCATCGCTGACTCTTCTCCATTTGACGCGACACATGCATCAATTTCCTATAGTGTTTCTCCTTGAAGCATGAATAGATTCGCACTGATCTTTTATGCCTTCATTAATACAAGCGCTCCTCTGACAATTTTTATCATCTCATTTTCAATATGGGCTTTGCACCCAAGACTATCTATTTGTCCCAAAGACAATAGATTTTTTTTCAGGCCTTTGACATATCGTACCTTCTAAATTATGCGAACTGTACCATCATACATTTTTATTTTGATAGTATCAATACCAGCGATCTCCAAGGCATGGTCATCGCCCATGTACACAGATTCTCCTGAGATAAGTTCATATGTGTGGAATCATTCTCTCCGAGAGGTCATGTGCCATGTTGCTCCTGAGTCTATAAGCCAGACGTCTGCTAATTATTTTCTGCCTTCTGTAACAGCTGCTGCATCGCTATAGAGAATTTCGCCATTATCCGAACTACTAGCCACACAACCCTGAGAATTTGATGACTCAGGTGCTTTACTCTCTCTACTCTTCTGATTGCTTTAACACTCGTTCTTCACATGCCCTTTCTTGCCACAATTATAGCATTTCACATTCTTTTTACTTCTGGATTTTGATATACCATAATTGTAACTCCCACTAGGGCCACGTTCTGTTGATCTCCCTCTCGTCACCAATAGCGCTTCTGCTTACTGCGAACTTGCATGTCTATCTTCCTTAGTCTTGCGCCTGCTTTCATCATTTAAGATGGAGGCTGCAATATCATCGAAAACTTGACTGTCCGTCGGATTGTTGTTCGTCAAATTGATGATGAGTTAATCATACGAATCTGGTAAACTTTAAAGTAAAAGCTCTACACGTTCATTTTCCTCTATTTTGTGGCCCAACGTTGTGAGTTGCAAAAAAAGAATCTTCAAGGTGTTGATATGGTCAGTCACTAATGTAGATTCTGCCATGCGAAGAGTATAGAGTCTCATCTTTAAAAAGATCTTGTTGTGCAGCGACTTAACCTCGTATAATTTTATGAGAGTATCCCATATTTCCTTCGCTGTTTTTTCTCTACCACACTGGATAGCACCTCATCTGCAAGTGCTAAGTGTAGATCAGTAATTGCATTACCGTCTATCTCGTTCCACTTGGCATCATCAGTTATCTCCATGGGTCTTTCTCTAATTGCTGTCAAGCAATTGTTTTTCCTCAAAATAGCTTTCATCTTCATTTTCCATAACGAGAAATTATTCTCATTGAACTTCTCAATCTCGTATTTTGCCGCCATTACTTTCACCACGAACAACCTTGTTAGGATCGGCTCTGAATGTTTCACGTGAACAATACCGTATATGTGAACAGTTACCTCACGTGAACAGTAACCCGATTCCAAAAAATACAACCAATGCTCTGATAGCACTGTTAGGAAATTTATGGGTGAAGTAGGGCCACGGCTAAAATAAAATTAGAAAAAAATGAAGAATAAGCATAAAACTATGACACTAGAAATTACGTGGTTCGGATTTTAGCCTACGTCCATGGGCGAAGATAGAAGGAAAATATTTTACTAGTGATATGAGGATTACAAGTATTGTAATATTTTGACTCACTTCCTAGAACCCCAATACACTCAATCTCTCACTCACTAATTTTACAAGAGTATTAAAATACCCTAATACAAAACTCTCTCTTTTTTTTCTTTTTGCTCTCAAAATAATTGAAGAATGGAATGCTTAGAGAAGGAAATAAAGCCTCTATTTATAGGCTTCATTTCCTCTCTTCATTATATTAAAATAATAATAATATATATTTTATTTTATTATATTTTTAAATTCAAAGTTTGTATTTAGAATTCAAACTTTGAAATATGACTTCTAAATTTTCATTTTCTTCTTCTTCATTCTTCGTTTAAAGATTGCTACTTCTAGATTGCATGCTTCTAGATTGTATGCTTCTAGATTATACATACATGTATTTTGTTAACACGCTGCTGGTCTTGCATCCTCAAATCAAAGCTACCACTGCTGGTCATGCTTCCTCAAGCAAGTGTATCGCTTTCAGAATTATATTTGAGCAAAAAGGATTTCATTCCATGTATCACAAACACTAGACAGACATCAATGCAAGCAATCTTGGGCATACCACCCACATGCATGACCTATCTATTAGCCTCAAGATTCCCACGATTCCAGTGGTACCTAATATTGAGCACTTGTATATCAAATTTGTTTAAGATACTGACGCAAGAAGGCTAGTGGCCGATCAAGATGCATGGCATACTCGATGGCTGGATTATTCATATTCAAAACTTTTCAGTGTGTGTGCGTTAAAGGTCCCTGATTTATTTTTGTTGGTGTGTGTTAAGTGTGTGTGTGTGTGATGGTGTTGGTTGGAGAAGGATTTTTATGTAATTTTATTTGTTATTAATATTTAATTATAATATTAATCTTTAAAAAATGTTAAAAAACGGATTCCGTTATCTGAGTGGGATGAATGTCTTTTTTAAAATATTGGGAGATTTTGTGGCCTTTTTTTAAACGTTGGGAGTTCATGAGTCTTTTTTCCTTGTTGTAGCCATGGCCACGGTTTAATAGAAGCTGCTGGTGCGGCATGGGAGATGGGGCATTATTCTTTAAGGATTTTGCTTGAAGATGTCATAGAACGTGAGACATGCTTTGCAAATGAGTCGAGAGATCTTGAAGGAGCCAAGCGTCCATCATTTCTATTTGTGCTTGACGAAGCGGAAATCATATATGAAAAGATAAGTGATTATTGATGAAAATTTACTTACAAACTGGGGTTTTGCTTTCTTTTACGGATAGAATGCGAAATGACCAAAAGGAGCAAAGCTAAATATAAAGTAAAATTCGAATGTTTGAAATAAGAAGACTGAGAAAAAAAAAAAGGGGCATGCAATCCTATAAGTTTGATTAACTTAACATAGACCACTATTAGAAAAATGGCCTTTAGTGATACTAAAATAGTGTCACTAATTACTTTTAGTGACACTTATTAATAGTGTCAGTGATCTGGGAGTCAGAAAAATACTGACACTTGAATGTAGTGTCAGGAATTACTATTACTATAGTATTACAGATTTTATGACACTATAGTATCAATAATTACTATTACTATAGTATCACGAGTTAGTAATATCAATAAAACAATCACCCCAATGAAATTGATACTTTATGATACATTTTTAGTATCAATGACTTTTATTAATTATTATTGTCATTTTAAATTTTGTCAATCTAATGATATTATTTAAAAAAGAATATTAGTAAACTGCTAAAATGAACAATTATATATAAAATTTCTATGACAAAACACCGTTACTTTCATACACAAACAAATCAGGCTCTCCATCTACAAATTTAAGGAAGATTAAAATATTAAAAAAAAAAAAGAATAAAGATCATATCCCTTCCAAGCCCATCTACAAATTTATACTTTTTCTCCAACCTCGCCGGTTAGCTTGGCATAGTGCTCCCACTCGTCTTGGTCAAATGGATCTTCAATTGATACAATAGGATAATTAGAGAAGATGTTTATAGTATCCCAGCAGATGAAAGCTGCACAAAGAGATAACATCTGCGTCAAACCAGTGAAAGAACTTGACAACTACGTAAGATGTTTATAGTATTCATAAAGCGATTTTCGGGCCCCTTTCTCTCGATATGAAAATGTAGGTTAACAAAGATATAATCTATATCGAAAGGGTTCAAACAAAATTGAGCTAATAACAAAGCTCACAACCATACCGAAATCCGAGTGAAAGTCCCGCACTGCATGCCGAAGCAAGAAGAACCAATCGACTTTCATGTGTGTAGACATACCAACACACATTCAATTTCCTTGTTCCACCAAGTCAAGTGATTTTGTGATGTAATCATAAGCAAACAAGTTCAGCCCATCGCAATTGACTCCATTTTAGTGTGTATGAGGAAAGGATAAAATCAAAAGCAATTGCAAGTTCAAAAGTAAGTGATCATCCAGTCATTAAGACGTTGAAGTGTTCTTATAAACAAATAAGCCATTCCAATGGCTAGTAAGCATCAACCTAGAACATGGATAACAATTTTATAGACATGACACTTGTTCTTCTAACACGCCATATCAAAGTTGGCACCAAATTATTGCTAAAAATATCTATATTCAATAATTTCAACACAAAAAAAAAAATCATTCTTTACAATTCCGTAAAACTCGGATGAAACTTCCCTTTACTCGTTCTTTACAACGACAAAATCACACAATGGGCAGTCCGTCTGGAAAAATCCCAATATATTCTCCGAATCGGACCTACACCTATGGCTAAAAGCTTCTAAAGTTTCTCTTATCCAAAACTGTATCTCAGAGCTGGACCGTTGTATTGCTATAAGCTTTGTATCTAGAGAAAATCGAACAGGAATTACGAAATAAATGCTTATTAAACAAAACTAAAATGCACTTTGAATTCATGTTAAATTGCAAAATGAATACTTTACCTCATTAGATGTTGAGGAGATGAGTAACTTAGTTCCATCATCATAATGTAATCAGTTTATTCCTCCAGATATTAACAGAACTGAAGTAGACGATTAGGCCTTTCCTCGAAGCTAATAAGTGGATATGCACAGAACAAAGCTAGATTTACAAGCAATGATATGGTCCAATGTAACAGTTGACAGCTACCTCTTACCCAACCGGCAGCCCACCAAACAACCGCAACAACCCCTCAACTCCGGCCATGCTCCACCAAAACTTTCCTCATCCGCCGCGGTTTCCATCACCCCCTCCTACCTCATCATTGATTCCCACCACAACATCATCCCACTTCAAACCGCCCCCTCCACCATGGCCAATCCAGCCCATCATTCATGCTTGCTGCAAATCCCTCCCAATACCCAATCATCCTCTCGGTTTTCACCCCCCCACAAGCTCGATTACAGAAAAATCACTTATAGCCGTTACCGATGACATCCGCTCGCTGCCACCACCCTCAACAACCCGGCCAAACACTGTCAAAAGTCTGCACCTTCACCCCCCACAAACCTTGATAACCCATCTACAACCGCTGTCTCTTTGGCCATGGATGGGGCATCTTCCTCGCTGTCATCAAACCGCCACAAATCATCACAGATCAGGTCGAACCTCCACTCCAATCCGTCACAAATCACCCAAATCGTGACATCCATTAACCCAAAGCCACAAGCTCCAATGAAAGGAACCCAGAAACCGAACCAAATCTCATCTGGAACTCCACAACTTTCTCAGCCACTCCAAAATATCCAAACCCGTGAGCCACCCACCTCAACCCTCCTAGCTTCGGCAACCGGCATACTCAAACTGCCGTCCACTTTGCAAGCCCCGTCAAACCATCACCGGAACCCCAAACTCATGCATTCAAATTCGTAAAATTATTATCAGATTATATAAATGGACAAAAATAAAGGGAAGAAGAAAATTGACTTACACAGAATTAGACCAAAACGACTGACGGATCCAGTAATTGATGAACATGATTTTGGTGTAATCCATTTTCTCTCTAGCTGTTGGACAAGCTATAAAGCCGGGTTGAATCGGAACGATTTGACTCGGGGCCAGGCGCGGTGGGTTTCGTCTTCGACCAACGCTTTTCCCGCAAGTTTTTTGTGAGAATTATAACATTATTATTCGCTAAGTTCAGACTATGGCAGCCGACGACGGGGTAGAGAGAGAGCTGATGGCCAAATATGGAGAGACCCACGGCGAGAGAGAGAGAGACCTGACGGAGGCGACAAAGAGCTTGGAGTTGCAAGCGAGGGCAAGGCAGAGGAAGGAGGCGAGGGCGGAGATGCGGCCGGAGAGGGTGTCGCATTTGGCCTGGAGATCGGAGGTCTGGACGGAGGCAGCGGAGGACGAGACAGAGTAGTGGAGGTAGAACAGGGAGGCGGCGAGGGCGAAGAAGAGATCGGAGGGAAAAGGGAGGAAGGAGGTGGATTCGGAGAGGAGGATGGAGAGGGAGAGGAAGAGGACGAGCGTGGACTGGAGGGAGGTGAAGAGGTGGACGGGGGAAAGCATTGAGTGATGGGTGAGAGTTAGAGAGACGGAGCATTTAGGTTTTTTTATTTTTTTGTTATTATATTTTTATTTTTAAAATCTTTAAAAAGAATGAATTAAGTTAATTTAACGTGACTCGATGGTCTCTGTCTCAAATGTTAAAGTTTTAAATTCTAAAAGTCTCAGGTTCGAGTTGGAACTAAAACAACTATTAATGAATTTTTTTTTTTATCTCTGATACTTTAGTGTCAGTGATTATTGATGTTTAATTTACTAACACACTAGTATCAATAACCACTAATACCTACTTGTTAATAGGTACATTTGTTTACAATTATTGATACTTTTTGCTAAGTGTCAGTAAACTAAGTGTCAGTAAATGTCATTTTTCTAGGACAAAACTTTGAACTAGGAGGATTGCTTCAGTTTGCAGCCACAACCACGCACAAATAAGATAGCAGCCATCTCAACTAACAATATCAAACATCACGCTTTATTATAAATATGAAAGAAAGGCTTCGATACAAAACGTCATTATAAATATAAATATGAAAGAAAGGCTACGATACAAAACGTCATTAATGAAGAATCCACATTGAAATTAGGATTAGCACTCACATTACTCAAAAATACAACAAACTGCTAGATCTTAGCACGTCGAAAGATGACGGATCCATATGTCGCTTGATACATTTGAACAAACAATGGCAGCTGCAGTATTGCGTATATGGTCACAGGGAGAGAAGCCAGGATAGGAACCGTAATGGCTAACCATTTCGATCTATCACGGAGATCAATTGAAAGAGTAGCAGCAAAAGATATCATCATGTTAGCGATAGAGAGGAAGAGGAAAGCAAGACCTATTATTAATTTTTTTGGCAGTGACTCGAGGAAATCTTCTTCTGCATACCGCGCAGTTTGGATGGATAAGAACACCAAAAGTGAAGTAGAAGAGAATATGAGTCCTAGTGCATCTGAGATAACAAACACTATGAATAACTTGTCTCTCAACAAAATTGGGATGCCACTTCCGTTGTTGCCTCCAGGCACAGTAAAACCTGCCGCAAACATTATAGTAGCAATTAGAGCAGTGACAACCATGCAAGAATTTGATGTATCCTTCATCCATTTCTCTGCTTTTTCAAGCAAATCTTGGTGTTGCTCGGTGAATATAACCTGGGCTGTTTTTCCATCATTGTTTGGCGTTTCCTTAAGAAAAGGATGCACCAATTGCTCCACCTCCTACAGGAACATATCAAAATTGTTAAGGCATAATGTTACCAATTGGACAAGTAAGCAACAGGGGAAATGTGATTTTACAGGAGCTACAACCTTGAACCATTGCACCTCCCTTTGCATTTGTAGAGCTACTCCAGACACAATTCTTAGATGAGCTGGAGGTGCTAAATGTGCTGCTAAATGCAAGATGCTGTTGTTTAATTCATCAATTGGTGCGGGAGATGTGTACCTATTATATACAACCATATTATGCATAAGATCTAAAATCTTTTCTTGTCGATGCTCAACAACAACTTTCAGCAAAGTTTGCTGATCAGTCGAAAGCCAAATTATATCTGGGAAAATTTGAAGACACATCTTCACAATTTCAACAATGCCAGAACTTGCTGCAGCAGTTATGGTGTTCGTCTGGAAAGATGGATAAGCCTCTTTATCTGAAAATTCTTCAAAAACGTGTTCGGCCAATTTCAGGGCCAATTTATGTGTCAACTTTGCCTCCGCAACCTGCCTGATACCAGGCGCTGCAAAGAAAACAAATAAATAAATAATGAAAAACGATATTTATCCATAATAGTTGTAGAACGGCCGCAGAAACGACTATAAAATCATATGACGTTAATGTGTTTTTTATTATTTTCAATTAACTGTAATACCATACAATTTTAACTTAACTATAATACCATATCATGTTAAAGTATATTCTGTGGCCATGCTTGAATTTTTTTTTTTGTTTGAATCAATAGCAACAATCATTAATAATGTATAAGAAATTGCATGATCGAGTCACCCACAAAAATGCCCGGGAGTGCAATATCACTTACCCAAGAATCCGATGCCATGCCAAAGTAATTTTCGCAGCCACCGTAACACTGCAACCAAAACACAGATATGGTAAAAAGTGTTAAATCACTTGAATGTAAAGGCCTGTGTTAGAACTTTGAAATGATCAACTATAGAATTTAGCACCGGCACACTGAAGTAAATTCAAATTCTCATCTTAAAATTGCAGCTACTAATTAAACCACGTTATTTCCATAATGCTAGAATGTTGCAGTAGATAACCAAAACTAATGAAATACTGAATCCATAAACCTTGACCTGTTGTATTGACCGCACCAATTCTTGCTGACCACGGTGCTGAGGAACCTATTTCCACAGGGACAACTTAAACAAGCAAAACAGAGAGGAAAAAAAACAAGAAAGAAAACATCAGCAAATGCCAAGTAGCATCACTGCTGTTGAAGAATACGTAATGACAAATACAATGGGAGAGGCCTAACAAGGGTAGATCCAGCTTTTCCAAAATCCAAGATCAGCTCCACTCTAGAAGTCCTGGGGCCTTAAAACCAATGCATCTAGTATATTACGCCCTCCATCATCTTTAGTAGTAGCTAAGCTAGGATATTTTTTGAGTAAACGTAAAATAATATCTGGTGCAGCAAATTAAATCATAAGTTAGTTTAAAAGAAAATCCATCATATAAACGAATGCATTTGACATGAAAGACACCATGTATATATTTTACTTACCATGAAAACCTCCAGCAGCTAGTGCATAAGCAAGCATACCAGCCAAAGGACCAGTAAACGGTTGGCCAGGAGCGGCATCGGTAGTTACAAAGGAAAGGTAGTATACAATGTCTTTATCTTTAGGAGCACAATGAGCTGCAGAGAGGAGCGGAGTCCAACCCTGGATGCTCTTAGTTTGTGTAAGAGCAGGGTTTTTCTTTATTAAAGCCTTGCATGCTCCGATGCTTCCACCAATTGCTGCATAATGAAGTGCCGTGCAACCCAAGGCATCTTGCTCTTCAAGTTCCTCTGGAGCCATGAGCTTCATCAACTCCTCTAGGAACTCCCTGTTTCCTTCACAGGAGACAACGTGGAGCGCCGTTCTTTTGTGGACTGATATGTGTTTACTCAGTAAACTGGGATCCCCTTCAATGTATCTTTTAGCACTCTTCCAATCACCTTTAAATACAGCTTCAGTTACACTTGTTGTTCCTTGTTCAGCTGTCGTTTCAACAGAGATTCGTCTTTTTAACCTTCTTTCAAGCCTTCTATCAATAAGATCTTCAGAACCAGTGTCACTAAGAATGCCCGGAAGAAAAGCACGTACCATTTTAACAATTATTAGCAGGATTTAGTCGTAAAGAAATGTAACTGCAAATGGTAACTCTTGAGTCTTGACAAGAGGGCTTCATATATATACATATATATATTCAATAACGAATGTCGTCAATATGATACTTCTGCTAACTTAAATTTCTTGAGCATAAAGAACAAGAATACACTTTTTCTATTCGTTTTATGCTTTTTCTTTTTTTGATACTAGAATGTATTCCTACCAAAAGATGGTCTGCGGGCCCAAATCCAAACCACAAGGTATGTATTCATGCCCAAATCCAAATGCCTTGTATAGAGGGGTAGTGGAGAATCTATAACCATAGAAATCCAATAAGAATTTCAATACTGCTCAATTGTGTAAGATCAGAATCTTCAATCCGACGGCAATCTCTGGTCTAGTTTTGTTAAGATTGCGTTTACTTACCAGATTCAAAAATGAAAATCCGGAATAAGAATGAAACCCGCATTTATAATCCGGAATAACAATTTTTTCTACAGCTGCTGTAGAAAAAAAGCTATAATTATAAAATAAAAGTTAATAATATGTAATAAATATAATTTTTAAATAATAATTTTAACATAATTATTAAAACATAATAAATTTTACATCATACAAGTGAAAAATCATATTAACATAATTAATATAGTTTAAAAGATACAGCAGCTAGTGTTTACCAAACACTTTAGTGCTGTAACTTAAAAGCTACAGCTGTTCAACCTCAATCCCAAACATACTCTTAGTGAATGAGATTTGTTTTAATCGGTCCCACATTAATTTGAGAATCAGCAACGAGAATCAAATTCTCATTCTTATAATTTTCCAATCTAACCCCATTATTTTTTATTATTCTAAAAATACCTTTACTTCAAATGAAAAAATATAAATCTCAAAAATTTTAAAAAATAAAAGAAAATCCCTGAAACCTAAAATCTTTTGCACGAGGCTCCTAGTAGAACGTCATTGCTGCTGCTTCCATCACCGTCACGGCCAAAATCAACCTCTATAGTCGTTGTCGATGGTCCGTCGGCTGTGGAGCAATAGCTTTGCCGGGCCGTCTCAATCTCGTCTCTGTCTCGGTTTCATACCCATCTCATTTCGTCTCTGATGGCCACGGGTCCGATATGATGATGATGCTGACGTTGATGATTTGTTGTTGCCGTCGTTGTTGATGGTGATGATGATTCCGATTTTGATTATTGTGGTTATTATTATTATTATTATTTTGGAATGGATAATTTTGTCGATGATGATTGTTTGTGGTTTGATTATTATTATTTTTTTGGAGAAATGATTTATTATTTTGTTGATAATGATGATTTATGATTTTGATTATTATTATTACTAATGATAAAAAAATATTATGATTAATTATTATTATTATTATTATTATTAATGACAATTATAATTAATTAATATATTAACAATAATTTTAATTATTATTATTATTATTAATTTTTTATAATTTGATATCATCTAACTCAATCAATCAGATTCTAATATTAAGATAAAGTAAATACATTAATAACAATACAATTCATTTTCATTCTAATTTTTATTCTTGATTCTCATTCATAAGTATTTTATTTTAATTCTCATTTAGTAACTTATAATCTCTTATACACCTTAATTTTGACCAATGCTTAACCTCTTTTTCCTTATCACATTACTTGGTAACTCAATCTTTGGACAAGTAATGATCCTAACTAATAAGGAAAACATAATCTCTTTACCACTAGGATAAAATAAGATCATGATCCCATCCCGTTTTCAAAAGGATTCACTTATTAGAGTGAGTTCACTTATTAGATAACAAACCAAACCCACCCGGTCGACTTCCGACCAACGAGTTCCGCGACACAGGAGCGGGATTCTCTAAAGAGTTTACTAAGCCAAGGCATATAAATAGAGACTTAATCATAAACCATACATGCAACCTTTATCATTACAGTTTAGCTTTAGCAAACCTCTGCAATTCCCTGCCATAAAACAACATTTCTTCAACTTGTAATCACTATAATTACCATTGATAGAGGGGAGAACTAGTTTCTTGATCAACATTACCATTAAAAATGTACCTTAAAACAAGCTTCCATTATATTCTCTTACCACCATAGAATCTTCCTTGGTTAAAAACAAGCTTCTATTCTTAATTAAATTCATCGGAACTTATAAATCATACCTTCTTCACTAAGCTATATAGTTACGACCATATCAGGTAAGTTAGCCACCAAATCTTTCTAAAATAATTGTTTAGTACTATAAATACATTAGTACCCCACAATCGTACTGTTTTAGTCACTAAAACCCTCAAACACCATCTCTAAAGTTATGATCACAATTAAGACTTTCATTAGTTTACAGTCGTCCTTTACAACCTTTTTTTTTCTTGGCCATATTTGAAAGCTATATTAACCCTAGGACCAGTACAAATTAAGTTCTCCACTATTCACTTTACATCACCTGCTGTCGTAGCACCAATCTCAAAATGATCTCCGCAAATCAACAAACCAAAAGTCAAGGTCCTTGCCCACAGCCGACCCAAAAAGGAAGGGCCCTTCCATCTAGGTATAAGAAAATCATGATCGGAATAATGGATCTAGAGGTATGGAACATAGTGTGGGTCTTTTGTTAAAATAAAGTAGCCTTATTTTTTTCTTTTTCTTTTTTTAATTTACCATGAAAAATAAATGTTAAACAAAAAAAAAAGTATTCTCAAACTGGATCGACAATTTTTTTTTTAATGCAACAAGAGTATATTTAGGCCATTCAGATACACTTTGAACCTTTCTCTCCCAACCATACTACAAAATTAGATTGTCACATACCAAGCCTGAATTTCAATTCGACCCAATCCTATCCTGTTGAAGGAGACCCTCTAGCCAATCTAAAAGTGACCCGTGGATTGGTGAAATTCCCACCCAAACAATATGTAAATTGTATCATACAAAATATGAAAAGTAGTGTAAAAGGTCTAAATTAACCCTTGTATACTTAATTTATAACATTATACATTGGATAAAAATATAATTTAAATACCTGCTAATATAACTTAATAAGGTATTGATATTAAATCATAGTCTTAGAAACATTTTTTTTTATTATTATTTGTTTGTTAGTAATTTATCTGTTAGGATCAAAGCCAAATTAATTTACTAGAATGACTCCTCGAGCAGCTAGACGGTTCTTTGTCACTACTTGGGTACCCTAGATCAACTTGGTTGCATAACAAATAAAGAAAAACCAAGAAAAGTCCCACACAACAACAAATGATAAGAACAAGAATAAAAAAAAAAGTAAAGACAATAACATAAGAGATTTACGTGGTTTTTCGTCAGGCCTATATTTATCAAACAAACACACTCTTGCCCAGTTTATTAATAACCAAGGATTTTACAATGAAACTACAATAATTCTCAGAGGTTACCAAGCTTATAATTCTTCTCTCTGCCCTGAAAACTGTTCACCTAGTTGTCTCAGATATTTCCAAAAACCCCCCAACCACTTTGGCCCGCCTATCGGCTCGTAGTTGCACCTTGGTCTAGCTCCTCAGCTACTGCCTACCTTGGCTTGCCTCCGGCTGCCTTTTACTACCTCCTTGTACAACCACCTTGGCTTGCCTCCAGACTGGCCCTTTGGCCTACCTCCTGGCTTCCCCTGGAGTAACTCCCTCATTGATATAAATACTTAAATCTACCACACCAATTCCCTATCATTTATCCAACCATTATATGCTATAGGTAGTTATCTAAACATCATGGATAGTTCAAATTATGTCACAAAGTCTAATAACTTCTGCAGCAGTTATTTAGGCATTTAGCTATCATATGCCACATATGTTAAAACCCAATGCCAGATCAACTTCCTTTGACATAATTGTACCCTAGATGATCAGTACACCTCAGCTATAGACCATATTCTTTATGGAAGCTAGAATCAATAACCATAATCTTACATTATTATTTTTAAAACTTTAAAATTTAAAGTGACACTTTATAACTTCAAGATTTAAAGCTTCCCACATTCCTTATGGCGCCGCCCGGTTTTTAACGCTTTAACGTAATAATGACCTTCAACTTTAATTAACACAAATATGAAATATACTTGCTCAGATTTCAGAATTATTTATTACATTGCCCAAATTTTGTTAAGAGCAATTCATTTCGCATAAGAATGTAGAGCAAGAAGCAGAACATGCAGCATCTAAACAACAAATTGACCATCAAAGCCAGTTCCCAAAGGCCAAATTAAACAACCTCCATTCAAGCTCTCCGCATACCAATCTTCTTCTTGATGATTAATAAAGCAAACCCCAATTGAAATTAGACATTCCTATATTCTAAGCAAGAGAAAATTATAAAGCTTGTCATGAAAAAAGAAAGATTCAACAGCTTTTCTTTCCAAAAGAGAAAATTAAAACGTTATTCTTGCATCCAAATCAATTGAAAATTCTCACGCAATTGTCATCACGAATCCAAAGTAATCCCATCGACTTATGAATGAGAGATTTTTATCTTCTCCTTAAAATAAAAAGTAAAAAAAATAAAATTATATGAAGTCAAGTCCTAGGTTCGCGTTTCAATTGGTGCTGATGATTGATAGTAATAATTAAAAAAATAAAGCGCTTCATCGCAGTCCGTCTATAGAAAATAACTAGTTTTAGAGGCAACAATTTGGCTAATTTGATTGGCTAATAATTACATTTACATATAATAAAAATATGATAAAAATATTAATCAGTGGCTAATTTGTTGTTTATTAGGTTAGTGGTTATTGGGTAGACTTGTATAGTGTTAGTTTGCGGCATGTAGATAAAAATGGACAATATAAAAATAGATTTGTGAAAATATTGATGAATTAATCTAGTAAGTTTAATAACTAATATAAACAAACAGCAGCTGAGATGGCTAAATGGTAATGAACCTGAGAATTTTGTTACTAATTTTGTATTCTCAGAATGTCTTACATACAAAACAGAAGCAAACACCCTATTTGTCGTGTTTGCTACCCAATCACAAAAGAAGCACATGATTTGAACTGATTTGAACATGTAACACGTGTAAATTCACATTGCCATAAGTATTAGGTATTATCTAGGTAATAAATGTAAATGTAATGGTGGTTTTCACCATCTTTCTTAACCCTCCATCTTCAGTATTCATTATTACTCCTCACCTTATAAAATAATGCTGAACCTACTTCACAACTACCTTGTGAAAAGTTTTATTAATAAAAATTCGGTGGAAAAATTTGGTAAAAAAAAATACAGTACATATATGTTCATTTAATTTCACTCATTTTATTGATTAATCCTCAGCTTATTAATTAGATAATTTATTAAGCAAACGCATGCCAATGTCATAAAACTATCTTCTTATTCTATTGATGTTCACGAGTGTACAAAAATTTTAGTGAAATATATTTTGTAATATATCCTCATCTGAGTTGTGTTATACAAACGGCATTACTCTCATTATGGTCCAATCCAATTTTTTTATCTTTTTGGTGAGGCTATCAAACTACAATAAATTAGCCAAGGTTGGATTATTTTTTCAATATAAACAAGTTACTTGTTTTGTTTGGGGAGATTATCAAGGCTGATGTTTTAGCTATAAACCCACCACTTGTCGGAAATATTTGACCATTAGGATGTGTTTTCCAGTTCTTGAAACTGAAACAACAGAATAAATAAATAAATAATCAATTTAATGATCCATAAAAAATAAGAAACCCCAACTTGATAATAAGATGAGGAACAAAACAAAAATAAATCTAAATTTAAAATTTCTATCCTTTGATTGTTGTTGATGAGAGAATTAAGTTAGAGACGTGTTTTTGAGTTAAAATTTATTTGTTTCTAAAATTTGTCATTGAAAAGATATACATAAATATTTTTCTATCTACCCTTACTACTCCAAGAATCAATACAAAACCCTTTCATGAATCGACAAGAAAAAAAATGAAAATTTTTGAGAAAAACATCCACAATAATGAAACAAATCCCAAAAAAATTAATAAAACAAATAAAATAGAATTAACTTTATTTCGGCTATCCAAAAATCACTTTCTAGACTAATAATAAGAATTCAAAAGTTTCTTATAATTTATCGTCATTTTCACAATCACTTAGTTTTTGGCTTAACAAAAAAGGATAACAACTTTTATTTTTATCCTTATCCAACTTAAATCCACGTGAATATGTAGACTAAAAATGAGATTAATTTGTTAACCAGAACTGCCAAATATACTCTTAAATAAGATAAAAAAAATATATATTAAAAATTAGTCTAATCCAACCATTATCCTAATAGCCACTTAAAGATTCAAACCAATCAAACTTGTGTACTCCACATTGTTGATGCTGTTTTTCGGGTGCCTCCAAATAGTATCAACCAAACTCCTGCTCGCGGTCTGCTCGAGCTCGAGCAGGACTGCTTTTCGATTTCAATTATTCTTTATCCGTCGGAATAACGATCCTCTCTGGCCTGCGCTCACATAAATAAAGTCAGGGGTCGCCGGATGTTCTTTTTGTATCCCTCGTTGTTTGAGAGACCGGAGAAATCAAAGGGTACTTTTTTCCTTTTATTGGTAAGAATCACTAATGTGAAATTCATAGGATAAGAAAGAAGAAGAACATGTCTCAAATTTTCGGAACCCCTTGCCTCTGTTTTCATTTTCCTTTTATACTTCCGTTTTCCCGCCTCTCTTTCTTCGGGGGAGGCCCTTCCCGCGTCTATGGTACCTGGGCCCCCTCTGACAGCCGAGATTATTGCGGCACACTTTGGGAATGCGGGATGTCAGGTGGGCATGGGTTCCCGCAGTCTCATGATAGTGTCAGTCATGCGCGCGTGAAATGATGATACTGTGGGGGCGTGTGCCGGCCATCGGTAATAGTGACGGCACCATACCGCTTGGGGCATTGGTCAAGCATCGATCGTCGAGTTGAGTTGCTGGGGAAACGGGTCAAACTGTCCCGAACCGATTATATCTTGATCTTGCATTTCCTCTGTGCCGTGACTGAGTTGTGCTCAGAGGACTTGAAGACCTCGAGTAGAAGAATGAGCTCGGGTATCGACCAGCCTTCGGGCTCCTTGGCCTTGATCAGCTTTGATGAGCTATGAGGATATCGAGCAGAAGAATGAGCTCGGGCTCGACCAGTCTTGGACTCCTCGACCTTGACGAGCTTTGATGAGCTATGAGGATATCGAGCAGAAGAATGAGCTCAAGCTCGACTAGTCTTGGAGTCCTCGACCTTGACCAACTTTGATGAGCTATGAGGATATCGAGCAGAAGAATGAGCTCAAGCTCGACCAGTCTTGGACTCCTCGACCTTGACCAGCTTTGACGCCTAATGAAGCTGTCTTCGTGCTAGTGGTCGGGTCTTATGCTCGAGATGGGTTGACCTCGAGGTCTATTACCTCGAGCTGGGTTGACCTCGAGCTCTGTTACCTCGAGCTGGGTTGGCCTCGAGGAGACCTGCTCGATATTACCCTAACACACATCTTCCACCAGATTGGCTTTATACCTACAAGAGTCAACTTCCATTAGAAAATAACATTAGGCCATTAGGGTAATAAAACATTGCATTTCATTCGAACTTTATAAGCAGTCAGTCAATGCTTCTGTACTACTTCACTCAGCTCTTCTACCACAGCACAATGCATCCTCATGAACGTCATAATAATTGATTTTCTAAATCTACTTGTTGGCAACAGAGAATAATTCATTAAGTGCGCTTGTTTGGCACCCCTCTAAGAGTCCGATTGAAATTTCTTTTGGAATGTTCAAATATGGTTTTGAAAAATTTAAAGTTAATTTTAATGTTTATTAAATTTTTTAAAAATTATTTTTTGCAAAATCACATTATTCTACAGTAAATTTTGAAAAGCATGGAATTATTAACTTTTCAAAATCTAATTTTGAAAATTACTTTTAAACTTAATACAATTTCTTATATATCCTCATTTATATTATAAAAATTCAAAATTATCCTTATTTATAAGGAAATTGAATCATTAACTTCAAAAAAATTATTATTTTTACCAATTATATTGAGAATAACAAAATATATAATAAAATTAATAATATAAAATATTTCTTTTAGTTATCGATTATTATATGCACATAATAAAAAATATTTTATATACTTGTTGATAAATGTTTAAATAAATTTTATTAAGTATTATATCTAAATCAATTATTTACATTCTTACAACAGTTTAACTATAAGATTTACTAAATACATATGACTATTTTTAAAACCTACATCACTTTTAAAATAAATTTTATCAAATGCTCATATAATTTTCTTTAAACTTGATTATTTCTATAGTACAACTAGCATAAATGATGGAGCGACGTAGCAAAAGCGAAATTGATAGGATGAGGAAACTAAATATCGTTCTAAAATTGGACTAAGCCAACGCGATTAGCTTACGTTCTAATCGAAGCGTGATTAGATCTGTTCTAATACAAACGACTCAATGAGACTTTTTAATAACACATAAAGCGAGATTAAATGAAGCTATAATTCAAACGACTTTATAAGAGAGATTTTTGATAAATAATTCTAGAGGAATTATAAAAGAGAGATTTTATTGAATAATTGAATTGAAGTTATGAAAATAATTATAAGACTTCTCTATTTATAATAGAGTAAATCTACTTCCTTAAGTTAACTTAAAAAAAGAAACTAAATCACAATTAGAATATAAATAAAAGACTAAGATATTGTTTCTTAATTAACTCTAATTAAAATAGAAAATAAAATTTTAGAATTCTAAAATAACTAAAACAACGCCCTACATCAATAAATTATTATACTAAACTGGTCCTAAAACTATCATGAACCCCTTTTTGAAACCCACCTCCTTAAATAATTTGAAAATATTCATTATTTCTAGGTAAACATAATTCAATTACATAAATATCCTTATTTACTACTTGTTCTCCTCAACAGATTTGTTTCCTCTCTCCTCCTAATTAAATGTTATAATTTAATACCAGGGAATTTCTTAACTCATCTAATCGGTCATTTCTAAAATATTGTTAACATAGAAAAATTCATTTCTCTGTAGTCTTACTCTTGTATCAGAGAGTCAATCTGCAGATAAATGTTTTTAAATGTATGTATATATAATCTAGCAAGACATAATAGATAATAAACTATAATTAGATAATTTTTAATCTTGATATAGTTTTCAGTACAAAGCTATTCACTGTTAATTTGGTGCAATATTTGTTGATCACTTCAAAGATTTAAGAAATTATCAAAACAAAAAGTTATTAAACTGATGACAAAGTACAAAATGGTATAAAATGATTGGGGGCGTCAAGTTTTTAAATAAATACAACCATGTGTTTCTTTATGTAATTTGAAATGAGGTTAAAATGGTAAATATGATGGACATTTTACGAGGACTTTATAGGTGAGACTATTTGAACCCACTAAAATATTTTTTACACCTGGTTACACATTACACCCATTAAAAGATTTTAAAATTTTAAATTCTACTATTTGTACTATTTAAATGCCAAAATTACCCTTGTAAACTAAAATCAAAGAAATTTCTAACAATTTTATTTTTCTCTTCTCTTGCTCTCTCTATAGTCTTTGGATGGTTACATCTCTCTCCGTTAATCAAATCACAATTGAACATGCTAATTTCAATAAGAATATTACCAATTTATTAATGCGAAGAGAATAAAATGAAAAAAAAAAAAGCTCCCAAATGCTGTATATATATATATATATATAGGGAAATTGTTGTAGTAATCATCATCTATATAACATTTATGGTTAGAATTCTAGTTTTTGTTGCTAATGTTAGGATTATATGCTCTTCAAAGCATATTAATTTTTTTATTAATAAAATATTGGAGGCATTTATTCAGATATCTTAAATTGCATTAATATTTTGAGTAGTCCATTTAATCATATTATATGTATTTATACAATCACTATGTGGATTCACAGAAGATATAAATACAAGTTATCTTATGATTAAATAAATTAAATTCACAGTTGATAAATAAAGTTGGGCACTTTATTTAGGTATAGACTGTAATAAATTCATTGAGTGATTTGTCTTAATCATATATGAATTTATTAATGTAGTATGACTACATTGAACTGAATCACATGTGAGATTTAATTAACCTAGTAATAACTGTCAGACTTATTAAATCTCATAGACATTGATTTACTGTAATTTTAATTTTGAGTTAGTTATAATTTCATGATTGTAGTTGTTATTTCATTTGACTTGCCAATGGGCACGACTTACACATGTAGTCAAGATTACCTGATATCTTAGTGGGACCAATTACAAGTATTGAAATTATATATTAACAATATAGAATTTGTACGATACATCTCTTAATGGGTTTTCAGTACTTGATCATAGAATTCTCTGGCCAGAGTGTCTCAACATAAATAAATATGTTGAAAATGATCATTAGAGAAAATCAGTAAGTATAAAGGAACAAGATAAAATTAAATTGATTTGACAGTTGATATATCAATTTAAATTAACGATGTGGTACAAAGGATTATACAGTAAAAAAATCAATATGGCTTGGGCGAATTATTATTCGAGCATACAATTATGGAGGTCAGTTCCAATCTTATAATGGAGTAGTTATGGAATTAAATAATTATATTTGTTTAATTACAAATTTAATTATTGTAGCCACTATTGTATGTTCTCAAATAATCCCCGGGTTAGCTCATTTAATTGACAACACCATCACTGGACCCAAAAGAAAGAAAAACTGGCATATTAAGTTAAAATCATAATTATAATATTTGTTAAGGGCTAGTATGTTATATTCAAGTGTAAAAGGGAGCTTGTGATATTTTATAAGATAGCCCTCTAGTTAGTGACACATTCTCTCCATTTTTACGTAAGTGGAGAGATAGTATTTAATTTAAATATTTAAATTAAAAGATGAATTCTATTTTAAATAGGAATCCTAATCCTAACATATTAGGGTTTTTCATAAGATATTATAAAAGGGGTATTATTGTCTTAAGACAAAGTGAGAAGAGAGAATTCCAAGCTTTTGAGAAAAATAGAGATGACATCTAAGAGAAGCTAGTTGCAATTGGGAGTAGTGAAACAGACGCTTACACGTCCAGTGTTAATCAATCTTGAGTCATAGCCTGGAAGATCATTTGGAGACGAATTTACAACTCTCAATTGTTCATCTTCTTAAAACATTAAGGTACGAATTTCTAGATTACTTAATCCTTATATATTGTATGAGTTCGGTCCTAAAATGTTTTAATTGAAAAATTGAAAAACCTAATTTTATCCTTGCAGCTAAAATCTTAAAATGATGGTTGATATTGAATAAAATAATTTAAGTTAGAAAAATAGTTAATCAGAGTGCGGATGAGCAAAATTATTTTTTTTTAATTTTTAATATATTGCCTTGTTGTAAATTACTTAATGGATTTTATAGTAATAAAAAAATTATTATAAATGGTGTAAAGATTATTTTAGTGGGTCCAAATAGCCCTATCCTAATTAGGGGTGGGCGTTGTCCGGTTCGGTTCGGTCCTAATTAGGGGTGGGCGTTGTCCAGTTCGGTTCGGTTCGTATACGAACCGAACCGAATCGAAACCGATTGGTTCTCAGGAAATTGAACCGAATTTGAAAACCGAACAAAAATAATTTGGTTCTGTTCAATATTATCTGAATTTTGTAATTTTGACCTAGTGTTACTGGATTTTACAATTTTAACCTAATTTTACTAAATTTTATAGTTCACACTTATATTAACTAGCAACTACACAGACAATACACTCTACACACGTAATAAACAAATTCAAAGTCCTCAAATCGAAAGCAAAATAATAAAAGTCACAATATGAAATAGTCACAATTAATAAATACACCTAAATTTAAAGTCTATTACAAGTTATAAATTCATAACCACTTAAAAAAAAAATTACTAGTCCATAATCGATAAAAGAAAGTTCACCATAGCAGACAAGACACAACTACATCCACCATTCATATCACCTACATAAAAATTCAAAGTGAGCCAAACACTCAATAATTAAAATAGATAAAATAAAATGAATTAATAATTAATAACTAACAAATAAATTTATATAATTTTTATTACCTAAAAAGTGTTTATGTTGAACTTTAATTTTCACATTGTCGTTGACATGCTAAGCTGGTCACTCGTTGTTGATTTGCGAAGTTCTATATAAAAATAATAATAATAAAATAAACAAAGTTCATATTACTAAAAAAATTAATTAAAATTCAAAAAATTGCATAAGGTTTATATTACTCAAAATATAAAATTAAATTAATATCAAAATTAAACAAATTTTATAAGATTCATGTTACTTTAAAAATAAAATAAAAGTAAAATTTTACAAAACATACCTTCTCCAAGTTGATCCATAAATTCATTGTCTTTAACTAATTTATTTAGGTTTGTTGTTGTATCTACAGAAAGAGAAGTCTACAACCAATTTTGCAACAATACCAATGCTTCAACCATATCCGAAGTCAAAGAACTTCTATATTGATCTAGTATACGACCTCCAGTACTAAAGACAGACTCAGATGCAACAGTAGATACCAGAATATATAGCAAGAACATCCCTTGCTACACTTGACAAGATTTGATAATTGGTACTATTCACCCTTCACCATAATAAAATATCAAATTTAGTGCTCAAATTACTTTTTGCTATTTTTTTAGTCTTCTCTATCAAGTAAAGATCCAACTCATTTGATAATTCTGGGTTATCTTCACTAATTGCAACCGCTTTACTGAATTCAGAGAAAGGGTCCTCAAGCATAACATCACCATCATCATCCAAATCTCAAAAATTCAAACCACTTCCACTTCCAAAACCTAAATTCAGCTGGCTTCCGCTCATACTTCTGCTACCACTTCCACTTGCACTCCCACTTCCACCAGGTTTATACTGTGCATTATAAGACTCATAAAGCTTAATCAACAAATTTTTGACCATTTCCTTCATCTCAACACATTTGGCACTATCCTTGCCATATAATTTCTCAAAGCAATGTGTTGCAAATTTCATTTTTCCCCGTGGATCAAGTACAGAAGCAACAATTAACAACTTATTTATCTTACCACAGCCGTCCCAATACTTATCAAAATTTTCCTTCATTTTAATTGCCATAAAACCCAAAAGACTATCATTACTACCAGACAATGATTCCAAAGATTGTTCAATTTGACATATCAAATTGTAACAAATATTTGATGTCACCTAAAATAAATAAATAAACATTATTAACAAAGCTAAAGCACATTTTTTTATCATAGATCAAAGTTCAAAAGTATAATAAAGATTTGATGTTATCTTCAAAGAAGAAGAAAATTGCAAAGTTGCATCATAAAAAGTCTTCAAAAACTTGACTATACGATGAGCACTCTCCCAATCACTGCTTAATGGTGGCCCTTCCCTTTTCTTCTTGTCACCCTCCTTTTCTTGGAAATAAGCATCATAAACCTTATCTTCAAGTGCCATCCGATCAAATGCCACCTTAAATTTCAATGTTGTATTCAACATGGAATATGTAGAATTCCATCTAGTCGGACAATCTCAAATCACACTTCCTCGACAATTAATCTTCTCTTGTTGCACACGAATTTAAAATTCTTGCATCCTAGCAGTGGAAGATCTTACATACTTCACAGCATTCCGAACACTAACTATGATCTGCTCCAATTCTCTCAACCCTTCAGTAACAATCAAATTCAATATATGTGCACAATAACGAACATGCAAATAAGGCATCATCCCTCCAGTTATTGACTCTATTAGTTAAATACCTAAGAGCACCCTCATTTGGACTTGCATTGTCAATGATTCATGATGAAACACTCGCTCTATACCCCAGTCAATTAAACATGTTTCAAGTTGCTTACCAATTGTCTCCAATGAATGATCATTAACAGTGTAAAAACTGATAATCTTTCTATGTAAATTCTAATCTCTATCAATAAAGTGAGCTGTGATGACCTTGTAGCTAGCTGTAGTAATGGAAGTTCAAATATCAGTGGTTAAAGATACTCTCTGCTTATTCCCAACCAATAAGCTCTCCAACTTAACATTTTCCTCCATGTACATATCAAGAGTATCTCTAGTAATGGTTCTTCGTGATAGAAGAAGATATCTAGGAGTCGCCACACTACAAAAGTGCTTAAAACCCGGATTCTCCACAACAGAAAAAAGCAATTCATCAAGAATAATCATTTTAACAGTTGCTCGCCTGCAAGCATCCTGACTAAATCCTCTTGCTACAATTTCATCACTACCAACATCTTGATTTAAGGCTGTTTGGTCTTTTATAAAGTCCTTGTACTTTGTACACATCTTTTGATAATGAATCCTTAAAGTGCTAGTCTCATACCCACTCATGCCATATTCAAATTCATTCCCACAATAGTTGCATTTGCACTTCTGATAATTATCTGGAACTCTAGTGAAATGTTGCCACACTGTTGATCTTGGAGCCATTTTTTTCCTTGGTAGCGGCAGTTTGGATGACGAAGACTTTTTCCTCTTGTCTCTGCCAATGACAATTGTTTCTGAATCATTTTCATTATCATCAATTTCAACTTCATACTCAAAATCATCAGCTACACAATCAAGATTGTCTTGAACTCTTGAATAATTAGACATCTAAAATAATAATAATAAAAAAAAGAAATAAGTAACCTTGATTTACTTAATACTTTATTAAAATGAAAAAAAAATTAATTAAAGCCTTAATGAAATCGAGTAATATCAAAGCATAATAGCTTGTATAATATAAATAAATGCTCTGTGTACTAGTTGCTGTTATGTAGATTTCATCAATAACCACTAGGCAAAACTAGAATAGTAGAATTAACATTGTTTTGCAGTTTTGTCATGAGCCACACTAGCTCAATTGAAATGCACTTCATTATATAAGCTCATTACTAACAAATTAAAAACCACGGAGAAAGTCAGAAAGCCCAGCAAATTTGTGCAGCTCAACATGAATATTTTGTTCCATAAATTAACTAATACACAGGCATGAGCAATCATCAATCATTTCTAACACCCAGTTTTGTCATAATGCATATTGCATAATAATAAAATTAATAAGTTATAAGAAATGCCCAACAACTGTTAAAGATGCAAAAATAATTAACAGAAGACACCGATGACCGGAGGCAGCGATCATCTGGGAGATGGTGACCTTGCTCAGGTCGAGACCGCAGATTGCTTATTCGAAATGATTTAGTAATGTAAAAGCGACTCATTGCCAACTCCAATACCAGGGTAAGTTACTCCCCTGGAAGTGGTGATAGTGTCTTCCGTGTGGAACGTGCTACGGTCCCTCGTGGTAGTAGAGGTGGAGCAGAGGTAGTAGTTTCCCTCCTAAGTAGTATCCTGGAGTTGTTCTGTAACCAAAATCCCCTCGGATCGAGCGAGAATGTGACTGGTTGGGAAGGGTTCTTGGGGAGGGAGATATCAAAAATTGGTCACGGTGATAGAAGATGAATGGAGATCGGCAGACGGTGATAGCAGACGAACCACGGTGACCTTGCCTTGTCTGAGATCGGCAGACGGTGAGCTTGCCCTGACTGTTCCACCAGTTGCGGCAGCTATGGGATGAGGGAGAGACCGAAATAGTGGCGCTGTGACGCTGTCAGCTGTGCTGTGTGCTCAGTAGCTTGCTTGGGCTATGCTCGGCCTCGGCTGCGGCTGGATGAGGGAGAGATCAGAGATCGATTTAGCCGAAACAAAATTTTAGGTTTTATTATGTAACCGAACCGATCGGTTTGTCGGTTCAAACCGAACCGAAAATAAACCGATCGGTTCTTAAACTTTGAAACCATTTGGTTTTTATTTTTGAAATCAAACCAAAATATTCGGTTCGATAAAAACCGAACCGTTTGCCCACCCCTAATCCTAATAATCTGAGCTCACTAAAATACAATGTACACCTATTTACTAACTACACCATTAAGGGATTTTAAAATTTTCAATCCTACTATTTGCACCTATTTAAATGCCAAAATTACTCTTATAAACTAAAATCAAAGTTTTTTTTTTTCTCTCTTCTCTTGCTCTCTCTGATCTTTGGACAATTACATCTCTCTTAATCAATCAAATCACAATAGAACATGCTAATTTTAAGAAGATTTATTAATGTGAATAGAATAAAACCGAAAAAAAAAGGCTTCGAAATGCTGTATACATATATGGAGATATTGTTATAGTAATCATCATCTATATAACATTTATGGTTAGAATTCTAGTTTTTGTAGCTAGAATCTTATAATGATGATTGATATTGAATAAAATAAGGGTTTTAAATTAGAAAATTTGTTAATCCCGAATGTGGATGAGTAAAATTACTTTTTTTTTAATTTATAATATCTTATTCTTTATAGTAAATTACTTAATGAGTTTTATGGTGATAAAAAATTAATAATAAATGGTGTAAAGAGTATTTGAGAAGATCTAAATAGCGCTCTATCAGGATTGGTTGGGGGACACTAGCACTAACCTTCAGTCATTATCCTGAAAGTGCGCCGGCCCAATCTAGAGATGGACCCAAAATGCGCAACTGGCCCATCAGTGTAAAATATTTGGATGGTTTAATTTAACGCCAAGTGTCACCGATCGTTTAATTTTATTCAATACATAGCACCTAATGTTGATGTAAATGACACTTGTGTTAGTTAAAAAGTGGTGGAACTATGGAGGTTGTGTTAGCGAGGAAAATTAAGAAATTATAAAGCATTCTTTATATTTATGGATAAAAAATTCAAGTAATTTTTCTGTAATTTTCTTAAAAGTTTAAGCAATTGACAACACCAATAATACAATATGCATTATGTATAAAAAGAAATGTGAGAAATAAAGACTTGAGAGTAAGAATTCAATGAAATAGAGAAAGTGAAATTGTAATTCATAATTAATAACTATTTTTTATTTTTAAATTTTAAATAACCTTTTAAACCGGATTGCAAACCTGTTACAACATTTTAAATAATTATAATTTTTGTTAATAAAAAAATGTGTACCATTGATTAAATCTAATATTACACATTTATTTCATTATTATTACCGAAAAAAATAATTACATCATGCCCATTATTAATACCATACAAAATATTATTAGTTATAAATCCTATATTCGGTCCTTGATGATATAGATAATTGGATATAGAAGATCTGTACTGCTAAACGTTCGTGTGCAAAAAGTGAACAATATTGGCATATCTCTTACCTTTGAATCACCATTAAAATGGCTTTCAGCCTGTAAACTTCCCCACTTCCTTTGTATCTGTTTCCTTTTATCTTTAATTCCCTTTTCTTAAAGAAGCACGTACACAAAACGTATACGCACGATGTACTACGGATTTTTTGCCTGTTAATACAAAACAAATCTTAAAAAGAGTTGGGTCACATTCATGAGAAGCCGGTTAGCGAAAAGAATTTAGGTTATGCCGTATATTAAATTAAAGTTCACGCACATTTAAAATTGTGGTATGAACTAAATTATTTTTATTATACAGATTAAATAAGTTGTTAATTAAAAAAATTAACTTATAGTTACTGTGAGTTTAAAAAATAAAGTATATATATATTTGATAAATTTTAGTACGAAAATGTATTTTTATTATAAAATAACAAAAATAAACATGAGTTTAATTTATTTTTATTGGTATATTAGAGTTTATAGGAGTATGAGATAATTGTCTTTTGGTAAAAATATTAATATTATAATAAAAATTTTAAAAATATATACTGACTTATTTAATAAATTGTTCATAAAAAATAACCTATCATACCTGCTTTTAAATCTACTCTTGAAATAAAAAAAATATATATATAAAATATACAAATTTTAAAAAATTTATTAAATATTATTTTTATTAAAATTTATAAAATAAACTACTTTTAGCATTTCAATCCCATTCTAAATAAGATCGATATATGCCTTAGTTAGACTCCTTGTTTTATTCAAGCACCAGGGATTAAACAATTATTTTAGGTTCACCGTACCAGAATATCCGCTATATACTTTATCAAGCTTTTTCTTTTGGTATGCTACTGTGAAGTTTCATTTTATGTTCAAATCTCCTTGGCAATGAAAGAATTAATATCGGAAGGAAATGAGAGGAAAGGGGAAAAAGAGAAAATAGTGGAATTGATTTCAGTTTTTGATTTGTACTTGAAATTAAAAAACACTTCAATTTTAAAACTTCACTATTAAAAATATATTTAAAATTTTAATTTATCTATTAATTTTTTTTGGAAAATATAAATCTAACAAATAACTTAGTTCCCAAAGACATTCTTAGTTGAAACAAATAATTTATTAATCAATTCACATTTTTCAATTAATTGAAAGATTTATTAGAAAAACTAACATAATCAATTTAATTTACATTAAAATTTTTTTATTTCATTTATTTTTTCTACCAATTTATTATTAAGAGGATACATTGTTTGTTGTAACTTTCATATTAAATTCAAACTCCTTACTTAGGAAAACCTGCTCATCTCTTTATATATTCAAATTCTCTCATAGACATTTTCTCTCCTAGTCCTTTTAGATTTTTCATTAATTTAATTAAATTAAATGGCTAAATTTTTATTTTAATTAATTTTTACGTAAATACACATTCAAACCGCTTGTGACACTTAAAAAATTTTTGATGTAAGGCTTTAATGGTATGTTCTCAACCATTAAATAGCATTATAAATTAATAATTAGAATGGCCGGAAATATTAGACAACTGCTGCTGAATTAGAAAGAAGCAAGAGTAATGTTCTGTACATACCCTTCTAGGCATGAGGGGCCGCTGATAGAGGATCCAAAGGGAACAAATATCTCGTAACAAACAATCAGATAAAGTCACATACGGAATTGTCAGGAGTCCTAACTTCAGTGATTCATTTGAAAACACTGATAACTCAGTAAATTAGATCTATTATTCTTTTAAAAATTACAATGGGTATCTATTAATCCAGATCCGACGAATAGGTAGCTCTCTCATCAAGTATTTAATATAACTGCATTCTTAACCTTTAAATTAAAATCTTGATTAAACTATAACAATCCCATGCCAAATCTACGCCCCAAATTAGAGCTATTTATTGTTGTAAATTAGTGAGATATTTCAAAATACGCACATACATGTACACACCGGCTTGGCCCATTTCTAAGCCACTTATGTAAATAAATATATTTATAATTTTGAAATCAAAATCAATTACTTAAATTGATTAGAATTGGTCATAGCTCTTATCCATGAAAATGAAGCAGTAGCTTGATATTTGCTTTACAATTGCTGGATATCAATTTTGAAAATAAAATTCAAGCACGGACTTTGTGCAAAAATAAAGGGGTGTGGCAGGGTAATTCAAGGCTATAAAAAAACCAGCTGTTGTGACTGATTGAGGTAGAACGGAAAAAAAAAATATATATATATATATATATTCTTTCTTCCTCTTCTTCTCTATAAAACATGTTTCACTTTACCAGAAAATAAAATTAGCTGTTTGGATTAATTATAGTTTAGAGTGCGCCATTACAGTTACAACACCATTGAATCCTCAAAGAGGAGGCTGTCTTAATTCTTAAGAACAATGTTCTTAGACACACCTTAACTTCCTAATTTATTTACCTTCTGTGCTTTGTCTATCAATAATATAATTATTTTGCAGCACCTAGGCTTATTAATTACTTTTATTGGGGTAAAATTGAAGAAGTATAGCTACTAGATTATAAGAGTAAAGTTTACTTATTGCTGTGATTTATATTAAATTTGTTACTTGAAGTTTGAATTTTATTTAGCTTGTTGAAACTTTTATTGGTGGACCTTTTTGTTACAACCATCATCACTAATTTTCCTTTGTTTTGTTGCTGCCTTAGAAGAAGTTTTGCTTTGCTGGAAGATTTAACTTTTTGGATTTTAGTTGCTGGAAATTTTAAAAGGAGCAGAACTCATTATTCTTTTTTACAATCATTCATGACATAACATAAATGATCACTTCTAAGCACTACAAGAAACAACTCATCAGATCAAATATTATAAAATACTCGATATAGAAATAATTAATGAAGAAAACAAAATAAAAATTGAAACCTTCTATTAAGATTGTAGACAATTTACCAGCTCCACCAATTCTTTAGCCTCCTCAATCATCCATTCTTTAATCAATCTATCTGCAAGCAGTTGCAAGAATTCCTTATTATAAGAAGGCAAAACTGCTGTCAACTTTCTTTCTTAAATCTTCTCAACATCGACGATCAATTTTCGTACAGCCATTTCGTCGAACACGTTGAAGGCAATCTTCAACATACCAACTTCTCAACTTCTTAAACATTAAATCGATTGAAAACAAACCTTATTGCCGATCACTTTTCTCGTTGAACACTTTCAGCCTGTTTTTTTTCCAATTTGCTGGAGATCGGCATCAAAGTGAAAACGTTGAGAGGTAAAAGTTTGCACGAGAAAAATTTGACAACAGTCACTAGAGTTGGCGCAGCGGGAGTAGACAATTTGATAGTAAAAAGATCAACGTCGATGACTGATGCGGCTTGCGACTAGGTTTTACGTTTTGAGTGATGCTAAATATGAGTCCCATCCTAGTGTAGAACTGCTAGTTTGAATGTGCATTCATGTAAAAATTAATTAAAACAAAATCTTAGGAATTTAATTTCTTTAATAACACATATCGATATCAACGGATCTTAAAAGTCTAGAAACACCAGGAGAGAAAATAACTAAGAGGATCCGGATCTCATCTTTACAAATTACAATCAAACAAATATTCATTTAATCCTTCTTAATTAATAACTACATAATAAAGCTACTTTTCAAGCTCTATATTCTGTTTCTTTTGACCATCTCATGTTCAGAACTAATTAAAAGAAACCAATTTATACTCATTTACTAGCAAGAAGGAAAAAAATTGTTAAGATACCCCTCATTTATTTGCCCTCGTCTTCTTAACGAAAAGTGAGGTAAATTGATTTTTTTTTTCTTTTTACATTTTTAGGGGTTAAATTGAAAATTATTATTCTATCAGAAGATGAATTGAAATTTATCCTAAAATAATTACAAATATTGCTTGATTACTTCACCAGGCTTAATAAGTGAGTGGCATTTTAACTACCAAACGTACAAAAGTAACTCAAATGAGAGTTTAATATACTCATGCGATAGGGAATTTTAATTCCACCAAAGATCTAAAAAAAATAAGTAATAAATAGAAAACAGATAGAGAATAAAATCAATCACACAGTATAAAAATTTACGTTAAAAATTCTTATATGAAAGAAAAATTATAGCCACAAGAAATGACGAAAGAAAAATTTACTATATAAAAAATTATTATAATCACTCTAATATTTTTCCTCACACTCAAAATCTCAATAACATTTAATCTCTTAATATTTTTATCGTTTCTCTCACATTAAAAATTTTGTACTTACATAGAACTGATTGTTATGTTATGCAAATAAGTGAACTTAACCTTCTTATATATAGTGATTATTTCTTGTATAAGAGTATTTATTTTTTAGTACTAATTGTATTCTTCTTTAAATATGTCAAATACCAAAACAAAAATTATTTATTCCTTAAATAGAATTCTCTTAGAAAAAAGAAATTCATCAAAAATTCTTATTGAAAAGTAATACATATTTCCTATCAATACATTACTAATTAGTTGGTTTGTATTAGCTAGCTAGCCTACTCGCAATATGAATTTGAATTTTGTGTTCAACTAAACTTTATTCTTATCCTTTTTAATCTTACTTATACACTATCATAACTACACACATGCTAGAAAATCATAAAATTAAAAGAATAGTTCACCTTGGCTCAAGCATTTGATTCAAATTCACGCAATATATATTAATGTAAAAATGTCCAGTAGCATCCAGTAATCAGTAGAACTTATTACTAGAAGGCGTGTTCCTCGTTCGGCAAAATACTAAGGGATGATGTCAATTTCTTTCTAATTAAAATTAATATATACTATTTAACAAAAAAATAAATAAGTAAATAAATTATATATTTGATAGTTTGATCATTCTGGCCCCCTAAAACCAAAATTCCGCTTTCGGCCTTACATGTTAACGAAATAGTTTTTCAACAAAATTATTTTTTGATTCCATATATAGAGAGAGAAAGAACATGAGAAAGAAAGAAAGTAGAATGTACGGTGTTGCGTAGCCACAAGTACAAAAACATTAATCTATATATCTAAGGAGTTATATAAATCTATACAAAAAGCTACGAAAGGCATCAACCAATAGAAATTGTAATTCACATAGAAAAAATGAACAAAGTGCCTTATCAAAATTGTCCTTATTTCGAACTTCATAATAGTACAATTCAAAATTTTAGATTTTATTAAAATTTTAAAAAATTATTAAATTATATAGCCTCGAACTTTAATATAAGTTCAAAAATTTGAATCCAATCTAAGATCTGAACTTTGTTAAAATCCACACACACGCGCATGCACACATGCACACGCGTGCACGCTCGTATATACACATACAATGAAGTTTAGTATTTATAAAATATTGAAAAATGAATGTTATGTTGTCGAAAATATAAAGTCATAAACTTCGATCTTTATGAAAAATTATGATTTTTTAACATTTATACTTAAAAAATAATATTACAATTTTAAAATTTAAGATTTTTATATTTAGTATTTTTCTAAGTACTAATAAATATTATTTTCTAGTATATAATTTCAATTAATCAAAAAAATTAATATAGTATAGTATAATAACATCAAATATTATATAATATTATTATAATATGGTACTAATACAATACAATATAATACAATATACATGTATTAAAATAATACAATAAAATATAATACAATACAATATATCAAATGCACTCATAATGAACTAACAAAAGCTGTAATGATCCCCCTATACATCAAAAGTTTTGTGGATGAAGGAAAATAAATAAATCGTTTTAGAGCACAAATTACAGAATGTGCTCAAAATTATTCAATTGAATTATTTGATATGCATCAATATGTTGGGTAAGGCATAATATATTTGTACCTGTGAGTAGACGACTACTTCTAGCTATGTTGTTGAATTTAATCAGAACCTTATAAGTTGAGCAGAAATTTGCACCATAAGCTGAAATTGCAATCTTTCTTTCTTTTTTTCTTTTTTTTTCGGGTGCAGCTATATTGAAGATCCAAACATGCCTCTATTCTGACTATAACTTTAAAACCCCACTTTCCAGTTTCCATGCATTATTACTAGCTTTGAGCATTCCTTTTACTATTCCACTCAATAATGTTTGTTCCGTTTTACTAGCAGAACAATATTCGGAAGGTAAAGGCAGAGCAACTTGCCTACTTTAAACAGCAGAATGCCATTTCTCTTTAATGTAAGCATCTCAAAATGAAAAACAACTCACATATGCTTTTTTATACGTGGAATCCTCTTTTATTGCGTAAGGTGCAAACCTCAGAAAAAAATAAAAAATTTAAATTTAAAAAAAAAAATTTATCCAACAACTATGGCATGTCACCCTTCACTGTATGTAGAATTATATTAAGGATAAAATTTAATATATATACCGTATTAATCTTTTCAAAAGAGTAATAATTAATATTTTAAATTTTTTATTTTAAATTTCATCCTAAATATATGTCATTAATTAAGTGATGTGTAATTTTTCACAAGATATAATGAATTATTGTATTATTTAACCAACTAATTAATTAATATCACATAATTTGAGATAATTTTTTTAAATAAAAAATTTAAGATATATAGCACTACTCAATTCAAAATCAGATTTTGTAATATGATAAAATAACTTTATCAATGTAATATTAAAAAGAATTTATAAAATACTAAAAATAACTTTTAACATCTCAAAATCAATTTCCATCCTCCCCACAATAATCCCACAATCAATTTCCATCCTCCCCACGATAATCCCACTTTAATTCCTTAGACAAATGCATTGACACAATCAATAAAGCAACCAGATATGCCTGCTCTCGGTGCAACTACTTTTGATGCTATATGTGAAAAAATAACTTAATTATAGCTTCTCGGATATAGGAGGTTTGTGTACTTGGAACAATATTTTCACACTTCAAGGAAATTGTCGGCAAAGTTACCTCATCAATGTTATTGTAATAAGATTTAATTGCTGTGGAAAAAAAAAAATTCAAAACCATCAAATAGTGGTGGAAACCAGAGAGATATATATATATATATATATATATATATATATAAAGGCAGCCAATAAGCACTAATCAATCTCCCTTGTAGCTTTTCAAAAAGTCACCCGCCCATACAGGAGAGAGAGAGAGGGGTGTTGGGGAGATGAAGTATAGCATGTGATGAATAATTTTACCAAAACCACCCACTTTTCTTCACTATATAATCTTGTTTCTTCATAGCTTTTATGTTCAGTCAGATGGCAATTTTCCTTCACATGCTTCTTAATGAGATATGCATGTGAACTTAATTTTTATTAGCCTTCTCCAATAGAACCTAACTGACTCAAGCCATGAAAAAGTTCAAGAGCTATCAAATTTTTGACAATTTCTTCATTTACTCTTTAACAGCATTAACTTGCAGTATTTTCTGTTTCAGCCCTTTCTGGTTTCCCTATTTATTAGCTTCTATGAAGGCCTTTCTTTTTGTTTCTCTCCCAAAAGTTGGCATGGTCTTACTCAGCCCCAAGGTTTTGTTCTTTGTGGGCAATCTTATCATCATTATTATTCTAATTGGAGAATCCAAGTTGTTTGCTTCAGAATCCTCTCCTGCTAGCGATGTGTGCTATGATGAGTATGTTAGCAAGAGTATCAGAAGTGTTCAAAATTCATCTACGGAGAAATGCTTGAAGGAAAACGTAAAGAACACTTGTCAAGATATTGGAGAGAATGTTTTTAAGAAAAAATGGGTTGATGAGGAAGAAGTAGAAGTAGGGGCAGAGAATGGAAATAATGGAGAAGATGAGTTTGATTTCCCAGCCGAGGAATTGAGCAAAAGAGCTGATGATTTCATTGCACGGGTCAACAGGCAAAGGAGGCTTGAAGCTAGATTGCTGCTTTGCATTGAATAAACGGAAAGAATTTTCCCATATAATTAGAGAGGTAGCTAATTACTACAATATTCTAAATGGATGAATATCAAGCTGTATTAATAATTTTATGTAGCTGCAGCTTTATTTAACAAACACTCAAGAGTATTCTTTTATCCAGAGTCTTTCTTAACTGTGAATGTTCATAAGGGACTGGACAGGAATTTAAAGACTATTTACAACGTTATAAAAGCGGATAAAAGACGCTTTATAACACTTTAAATTATTTCAATCAATATTGCTAAACTTACAACATAGTTTCTATTTCAATTTGTGCATCGCTTATCATTAGTAATCATGTCTATGGCATTAGTACATGGGTGCCGATATTTCTACCCACTATTTGTATAATAACCGCCCAAATTAAAATACATGTACTTAGTACCAAATTTACCTGATTTCTTTTCCGTTTTCTTATGCAGTCACATCCTGATTTCCCAGTTCATGAAAAAGAAATATTCATTAAAAAAAAAAAAAGCTCGCGAAAAATAAAAGCATGGTACGCAAGAAAGCTTCTCAAGCTTCCCAGAACTCTAGTGCATGAAGGAGAGAATGTCATGAAACTACTGCAACACAAGAAATCATATCAATAATTTAATTAGTGAGATCTGCAATGAATTTTTTTTTTTTTTGTTTTTTAAATGGTAGATTTATAGCAAAGTGGAATGGGGGGAAATTGGCTTTAGGAAGAATAAGATTGGTTCCTTAGACTTTTTAATCGAGTTGGAAATTTAGGCCCCCGATAGAGTACTTTGCATAGATCAGTGTACATTGGAAAAAACTTAATGTTACCAGGTACCAGCCATAGCCATAACATTGGAAAAAAACTTATTGTTACCAGGCACCGGCCATAACTTTTAATTTTCTTCAGGTTTCAAATGCCATATGTAATTGATTTTATGGATGAAATTGATGCCATTGGTGAATGCCAATTTACTGTAGAGTAAAATTAAAAAAAGAATGGAGCAGTTGTCTGAGGATAAAATCATAAATGCAACCAAAAAAAATCATAAGGATTAAGGAAGATGGATTATCATCACCCTTACTAGACTTTACCATCTTTTGTTATAATGTGATAATTAATCTTACCACTATGAATTAATATTAAATTACGATGCCACGTCATATAAGATATATAAATTATATGTATGGAGTAAATGTTGTTAAATTATAATTTGTTGTATTAATAGATGGTTTGAACAAGTGAGTTTATAAATAGAGATTTCTGGCTATATGAAAACTATAGATAATTTAAAAATAATATATATAAAATATTTTTTTAAGATAAAATATATTATATTAAAATTTATATATTTTTTATTTTCAGTTTATATCTGATTTTATCACGTTGAATAATATTTTATTGAAGCATTTTTACAGTTGGAGTTTGCTTCCTGACTTGGTGTTAAAATTACAATTCTGGGCTTGCACCTAATTTCAACAACAATTCTTCAAGTTATCTCGAATTGAAACAGTGTATGTACTTTCCTCTAACTAAAACTCTTGAACTGTACTTTCTAAATGACCTAACTATGACGAACTGACGCCATCCGTCCCGTGAACAAAAACAAAACAAAACAAAACAAACGGCTCGTAATAACTAAATGTCTCTGCTCTGATTAATTCCTCTTCCCAAGAAAAAATCACAAACTAAACCATCATGTTGCGGTTTGGCCCTAGCCTCGCTTCGAGAGTGAGGTACCCTCTACTTTATACTTTCCCAATATCCCATTGTTTATTTGTTTCCAATTTGTCTCATTTGTTTTTGTCAATTATCTTGTAGGTTGGTTAATAACAGTATCCAGCCGGTGAGTTCGTTTGTTTGTTCGTTTGTCTGTTTTGTGTCTATTCAATGGAAGTTAATTAATTAAATTAATTAAATTCGTTGAATTAATCAATTCTGTATCAGATTTGTTGTGCTTGGAGCAGAAACTATGCCGCTAAAGACAGTAAAAAATTTATTGAATGTGAAACAGTTTTTGGATTTTTGTAAGAAAGTTTTGCTGTATCTGTTTGCATGCCCCAAATGTGAAAGCGTTCTTGTCAAAGCCCTGACCGATGAAGCATTCAAGGCTCTGTGAAGAGCGAATCTCTCGGACCTAACATAAGGGCTTCGAATGGCTGCTGATGCAGTTGGCAGAAACTTAAGCCGCAGAGCACGGAAGATCAGCACATTTGAAGAAATTGCTCAGGTTCACCTTCTGACTTTTTAAGTTTGCTTAGTGAGTCGTTTTCAAGTGCCAACTTTACATCGCTGTAATGGATGAGTCCGCACTTTGTAAATTGCAGAGGTCTGCATTGGAAAGTTATCTTTTGCTTAGACTAAGATTTAGGCCCCATTTAGTTTTGTGGTGCTGCGGCTTGATTGCTGCTCCAGTTGTGAAATAAAAGTTAATAGCGGTTGTAAGTTTGATTATCAAAGTTAATAATATAGCAGTGCCAATATAGGTTTTGAATCAAACCATAACAGCTGTTGAACATCAATATTCAATACCAAATGTAGCTAACTTTAATTTGACTTTTTCCCTATGAAGATTGGAAATACAGCGGCAAATGGTGACTGAGAGATTGGTCAGCTATGCCTGTGAAGCAGTTTCTTTTTTCGATTCTCCCATTTCGTTTTCTTTTTACGTTGTAACTTTATCCTACTTGACGTTTCCAACTTTCCCTTAAGGAAGCCTTCTTTTTCTTTATATATTAATCAAAATATATAAATACACACCACACCAACATCCCTCTCATACCACTCTTTAGGTAAAATGGAGTACTCCCCGGAAATAGGATACCAATTGCCGGGTTCTCTCTAGGTTTTGATTATTATAAGAATAATTCAAATTCTAGAGAGAGGGATATGAAGTTATATCCATGGTAAGGCAACGGGAGCTCACACTGAAATATCAATTTTTTGAGAAAAGTGTGTTACATAATAACACACCACCTACATCTTATCTTATCTTAGTGCAGTTCCTCATGATAAATACAGATTCTCCCTCTTTAGAGAGAAGAAATCAAATAGAATAATTCAAAATTGATTGCTTAATAACATTTAAGTTTGAAATTTTCATCTCATGGATTAAAACCAATGGATTGTCTAGAACCTAGAAACAATGAAACCAATAACTTGTTAACACATAGAAAGAAAACAATAACTTGTTAACATCAACTTTCCCTTAAGCTGCAACTCGGCTGCATGAAGCCGGAATTGCTAGTAATCACCGGTCAGCCATACAGCAGTGAATTCGTTCCCTTAAAAAGATACATCCCACCATTTGCCACTCTTTAGAGTAAAAAACAAACCATTAGAATAAAAAAATACACACCCCTTAAAGAGAACACACACACACTTAAGGATACACCACAACCCCTTAAGGAAGCCTTCTTTTTCTTTATTTATTAATGAAAATACACCACACTAACTGACTGTAAATCTGTTGAAGTTTTTCTACGTAGGTTCAAATCCTGCCTCTCCCACTTGTTTGTTGTAGACTTCAGAGAAGAGAAAGGAGGCATTCGTCAGCGTAGGTAGGCCCACCGAGCGAAGCTCTTTCCTTTTTTTATCATGCCGTAAAGTGAAATTGTATCGTATGTTAGTTAGAGAGGTTGTTATGTCGGTAAGAGGATTTGCAAGCGAGAAATGGAAATTCAAACCTATTTATTAGTATTATTAATTTTTTTTAATCAGAGAGCAAGACCTTTATTGGTTGTTGTTGGAGATATTGAAAGTGAAGTTGTAGGACATCTTACGACAGACTCTGTTTGTACCGAGCATAGGGTAATAAGATTTTTCTTTCTTTCTTTGCGTTTGGTTGATGACTTTAATTTTTGAGTGAGCTTAATTAGAATTTGTTGGATGGATTAGGCTTAATGTGCTTTGATATTGATTAATTATTTTATTTTTATTTTTAGAAAAAGGATGTTAAATGTGCTGATTTGATGTAGAAGTATTAAATATGAATGATTTTATACCTAGAGTTCAAAATAATTTCCCACAACTTTCCTGACTATTAGGTTTGTAACTTGTAAGGACTATTATACTAATCACAAAGGTTATGGATTCTCTTGGTTTCCAAAGGAAAATTTATAAACAGATATACAAACAAAGAAGAAAACTGATCATACAATCTGTAATTGTAGGATTAATATTGAAATTTGTGGGAAACAACAGCTAGATGGACTGAAAATCTAAACTCAAAATTTGTGAGATGAACTTTCCCTTTCAAAATGGAATTTCCTAATTTCTCTCCAAATGGGTTGATGCAAAATGAAACTGACACTGCTAGTTTTATTCAATTATTAATTTTGCATTACAAAGTGTTTCCATATATCATTAAGCATGTGCTGCATTTTTTTATCTGATTGATGGTTTGTGTCGTTAATGCTGAATTCAGAGAAGATAGGAGGGCCATCATGGAGGATCTTGCAGTTCTCACGGGAGGCCAGGTAGCTAGGTTGATTTCATTAATCTCCCACCCATTTTCCATTATGATTTACATTAACACAGATTATTATATGCGTGCCTTCTCTTTTCTAGGTTATAACTGGAGGCTTAGATATGAGCTCTACACATCTTGTCCCTCTAAAGCTTGGTTCATGCAAAAAGTGAGGCATATCAATTGCATGAAGGACAGAAATAAAGAACTGCACTGTTGGTTAGAAGAACACCAGTCTTTGCACTATAGCACATTTAGAGTCAGTTTGCTTATTTCTTCACCCTCCTCTTTATCATTTTAGGTTATAGCAACGATGGATAATATTGCTTTCATTGGTGGGTCTGGTAATTTGGTAGACATTCAAGAAAGATGTGAACAGGTTTGTTGTGGTTGTTTCACCCAACTTTCCAACGACCTATTAGGCTTCCAGTTGTGTTTATTAATTATTCAACATGTTCCTATAATTGCTGCTGTAGTTGAGATCTACAATTGAATTGAGCTCGTCGGACAATAGTTTAAAAGATTGACTTGCAAAGCTTTCAGGTGGATTGGCTGTTTTGAAGGTTCGGTTCTTCAGCATTGTATATTGACCTTTACAAGTGTATTGGCATCTTAATTATATGCAAAACAGAATCCTAGTGACAATTTTGGCATCATATTTCTTGTATTCTGACGTCTTTGCCAGTTGGTGGTTTTGCACTTCTATATGCTTCAAAGGAGCTGGAGCAATTGAAAACCACAAATTATTGTGAGAAGATTGGCATTCAGATTGTCCAGGATGCTCTCAAGGTTTCTCTCATTATCGTTCTTTCTTTTTTTGAGATCAATCTGTGAACCGAACTGTCATTGAATTATTCAAATAAACTTGAGCTTTGAGCTTTGTTCTAGATTAAAAAATGAGAGGTGACAAAGCAAACAATATTGTGGTTATTTTTCTGTTAACATGGAAAATGAAATCACCATTTGTAGTATATCAATTGCACTGCTCAGTGACTTTCAAGTTTCAATTATAATCAAAATAAGATTGGCTTTTGCTTCCAGCTTTGTTGCTTATGGAATGACGCAAGTAACAGGGCCCGAATGTTACCAATATCCCATGCTAACGACTATCATGATTGCAATCATGCTCAATCATAAACGAATAAATAATAAAGAGGCCAGGTTGTTGTTGCCGTAGAGATTGCTTCCTCAAGATCTCCACAGTCAGTGTTGACAACGAGTTGCGACAAATGTAGGTCAAATGTTTGCTACAACTATAATTCAAACATTAGATGCCAAATCACTTCAAATATAAATTATGTATTATAATCAATATGTAAGTGCAATATTTTTCACAAACGATAAGCATTTTTTAATTTTTTAATATCATGGCAAAATAACAAATATATTTTTGTGTTTATATTATGAATGTTAATTATACAAGTAATATTAGACATCTTAATATCTAAATTTTAATTTAAGTTTTAATTAATGTAGTATTTATGGTGGTTAAGTAATTTTATAAATTATTAAATTCATCGTATTAAGTTATCCCACATCGGTTGGCAAAATAATACAATTAAATTATATATATTTTAATAGCATTACGCCATTATAGCATTAATCCATTTTAGTATTAAATTATATAGCCTAATAGCTATAAAACAAATTCTGGATCTTAAATTAGAATATTTCTATATAGTAGTTCCGATCTGATCATGATTTATTAAACAATGAGCTTTAATAAGCTTAAAACGTATTAGAAATTTCTATATAAATTTAATAGGCATATATATGCACACACACACACACATGTATAAGGTAACAAGGTTCATATATATTTGATAACAAAATTCCATGTTACATACATTAAAGAAATTGATAAGCTAATCATCAATTTTTCACCACATTTTACAACTTTTTTACTATTGATTATGTTCTAGCTGTTCGATTAAATCTAACGAGCCTATTTTGACTAATATTTGTTATCCATGTACCTTAACTGTAGCCTATATATATGGTTTACTTTTTAAATTCAGTCTTGCAAATTAAAGTAGCTTTGAATTATTGATGGATAAGAAACCTCCAGTATTTTTTAACTCAGAGTCAGAGGTGAGGCTGGAATTGTCTCATTTTCTCGATCGCCATCTCGGTGCTTAAAGCTCCATTCTGAAACGCGTAACTAACTTCAATCTCTTCAGCAAACGGGGTAAATTTCTCCATGAGATCACGAGTTATTTGACACTAACCAAATGAAAAGAGGGAAAAAAAAATTAGATATGCCTGTGCAGTCAGAAATGGTAGAAATTAAAGGGGTTATTGACATTGTCAGTAAACAATAAATTAAGGACAAAAATTTATTTATGTTTCACACACATATATTATAAGATCAATCTTTGTTTGAAAGTTCTGATCAACATCACAAAAAATAAATGAATTACACATATGTAGGAGGAGAGACTATATAAATGCATAATAAAATGGTCATGGATGAAATAAATCATTAACCATAAAATCTAAATTTATTCAAATAAATTAAGATAACATGCAACCTAAATCTTATGGAGGATTAAATGGATTTATATATTTTATATTGATGTAGAAAAAAAATTAGGGTTAATGTCACCTAGGTGATACATTTTTCGATAAATAGTAAAAAAATGATAGATTTTTCAAAAATAAATAGATTAGTGATAAGCCATTGACTTTAATAAGAACGGTAAAATAATTATAAAATAATATTTTTATCCTTACAATTAGTTAAAAAATGATGTTTATACCCCTACTCATTTATTTTTACTTTTTATATAAAAATATATAAAAAATTACATCTAAATCTAATTAACTGGTTTTTTATTAAATAAATAATTTTTTTTAAAAAAATTCTTGTTGAATCAAAATTTTCTTGTTAAATTTTTTTTTTATATAAATCAAACAAATTTTTTAACAAGAAATTTTAAAAAAATATTTGTTTTAACAAAAAGAAAACCAGTTAATTAGACTTAGATGTAATTTTTATATATTTTTCTATTTAAAAAATAAAAATAAATGAGTATGGGTATGGATATAAACATCATTTTATAACTAATTGTAGGGGTAAAAATATTATTTTATAATAATTATACGGATAGAAACGTTATTTTATAATTAATTGTAAGAGCAAAACTATTATTTTATAATTATTTTAATGTTCTCATTAAAATTAACGGTTTGTCACTAATCTATCTTTTTAAAAAAAATCTATTACTTTTATTATTTATTATTTATCAAAAAATGCTCACCCATGTAACATTAACTCAAAAAATTAACAGAAAAAAAATTGAACACCAAAGACGTAGTATAACCATCAAAATATTTTCTTTCCCATGAACATTACGCAAAATTAATCACATCAATGTAGAAACTGCTTATCAATCGAATAAGTCGTGAAGGATAAAAGCTTAATACATTTAAATAAATTAAAAAATTAATTATACTTATAATTAAATACTAGATATATACCTATTTTATGTAATAAAATAAATGTATTGAGTAATTTCACGGTTCAAATGGTCTCATCATATCCTTCCCAAAATTAAAGATATTTTTTTATATTTAATTTTTTTAAAGAACTACATTAACATAAGGACTCATTTGAAAAAATAAAATAAACTCACCAGTGTGAGCTTCTCTGAAGTTTTGAATAGCTTTTGACCCGTGGTCTCCTATTAACACTCCTCCAATTTCACGATCCTCAATCTACGATTACAAAAGTCAATTAAAATACAATATTGCGGGGATAAAAATCTAAATACAATAATAATTTCATATGTGAACTTACTTATTATTTTATTTGTTTAACATCATCAAGGTTTTCTTTTGATGTCGGTGGTATACTCCTGTGACATTAAAAAATAACATAAAACATAAATAAGGTCCAAATTTTTTAATAACAGCATATCATTATGATATTATTTTTTAAGAAGCAACATGTTGTTATAGTTAAAAGTCACCGTACCCCAAATTTGATATTCCAACCACAGAGTTAGCAAATTTCCCAGGGGCCATGCCAATGGATTCCCTGCCGAGATTCAGTCCTAAAATTTTTTTGCCTTGCGCTTTGCAAGACTGCAAATGAGCTTTAGGAGCAACGAGACTCATCTGTAATTCTTGCCATTAAACTTTTTTCTGATTATTATTAATTTTAGGGAGGGCGGCGGAACGTAAAAGCTTAGCTAACCCTGTTGTAACTCACTGTCATCTTCAATGCGGTCTGCTCTTTTCTTTTTCTCAGGTCGGCAGAAAGCAAAAGCAAAAGTCAATATGGTCTTATATTGTATTTATTAATTAATAATTAAAATGGATTGGAATAAGAATGATCTAAAAATAAAGTCAAAAATAAAAATTAAAATAAATTATTTATTTAAATTATATAAATTAAAATTAAAATAAATTTTATTTTTATTGATGTGTTTATTTTATCTTATAATCATAATGGATTAGAATAATTTATTAAAATACCCTTTAATAATTATTGTTATTATTATTATTATTAAAAATAAATAATAGTTATAATTAATAAATAACAACAACAATAAGAATAATAATAAATATTTTTTGAATAAAATAAATAATAACTAAAACAAAACTAACAATAAATAATAAATAGTAATTATTATTATCACCATTATGCTTGAATTACATAATAATAATAATAATAATTCTCTAATGAGGACGACGATACTATTAATAGACAAAAAAAAAACATGATTTCAATACACTGATATACAAAAAAATAGTCTCTAATTTATTTAAATTAATATAATAAGAGATCTCTAATTTGAACACTTTTATATATATATATAACAAAAGAACACATACTCAGATGTAATGTAATTTATTTTACAGTATATTAAAATCTATATTTTTTTGTCTCCTAACTTATTCTTAACTTTAATATAGCCAAAGATCATTGGTTGGAAACCAACATATATATATATATATATATTGAAATCTATATATATTATGTTAACTAAATTTACAAGCATACCATCAATGATTAATTACAAGAGCGCCATTCAAATTTAAAAATATTGCCTAATTCACAAGAATTTGTACCTGCCATACCCAAAAATAGGGTATTATCTAAATATACCCTTATACTTCAAAATTACTCATATATCCCTTATTTTCATTTGCAATTATCAAATTACCTTAATTGAAAACCTAATTCTTCAAAATTAATCACATCCAAGTTGAGTATACAACGTCCAATTTCCAGTAGTATGCTACCCACCTTAAGAATGAATTTGGTAAAAAAATTAAAAAATTTAAAAAAAATAAAACCTTGTTCGTCAAGGTCTCCAGTGACGATACTCTTGTGGACTATTAGGTGAGGCCAACAAATATGACTCTTCTACTTTTGTTAATTCATGCTTTTGCTGCTGCTTTTTCTAGCACTACAAATCCACTGCACTTGTTTTTTACTTCACAAAGAGAATTTAGGACTTATAATTGTTAGGGTTAATTGCGTTAGGATTTTAAAAATTAAATTATCCACATGATTTATCTCCTAATATTATTACCGGTGCTTTATTTTGATAGTGTAGAATTTATAACTTACAGAAAGAAAAGAATGATGGGTGTAATAGTTTTTTTGTTAGACTTTGAAAAGAATCTTCCAATGATTTCCTTTGATTTCCAAGCCCCTTAATGTATAATTTCAAAAGTTTCTTTTTCTTCTATTAGAAAAAGTATCTGCTTATTCCATAAGCACTTATAATTGAGAGGATTTTGTTCAAGGGTTTTAAAATGGATAATGAGCATTTAAATAACGTTAGGTTTCCTTGACATTCTAAAGTTGTGTGCCTTTAAGTAAATTCGCATTAAAATTATGTATCTTACAACATATACAGTCCATTTTGGGCATATTGGTTCATACATGTTAGAATTGTTGGGGACTTTAAAGAAGTTTGAATACAAAGGCAGTTCTCAGATCTTTAATTGCAAATCTTATAATTTTTTTTCCAACTATAGGAAGTGAAGGTACAGATTTTTCAGTTGGACATCTATAAGGATGTTATGACCTTTTGACTCTTTTAAATCATTGTGAACCATGTATATTTTGTTTTCCTTAGATAAAAATTGGAGATAAAATGAAGGATATAATCTTAGATGCGGTAACTTTTGTGCTTATAGATTATGTAGTTTGGTTCGTGATTACTTAAATTTGAGCAATGTCATAATTTTGATAACAGTCTTTCTAGTAAAACTGTATTTGCTTATAATATTGGTGAAGAGTTGCAACTACTTGTGGCTCTAATAGTGTATATATTTGGAAGAATTTGTATGGTGTCTATTACAAGAGAAAAAGTGTATAAGGTTCATGGAATTTAGCAGTAAGTCAAAGGAAGTTTGACTTAAAAAGTGTGCGAGTGAAAAAGCATATAAGGAAAAGCTAGAAGCTGCAAGTTGGATCTAGTCTTGGAAGCTGGATCCAAGAATCCAGAAAGCTGGATATAGGAAGTTAGATCTAGGAAGCAAGATCCAGAAAGCATAAACTAAAATTAAAAAAAAAAAATAAGTGTGGCCTAACATAAATTTAGGAGAAAATTCTAGAAGTTACAAAAATACTTTAAGAAAGAGTTAAATAGAGACTAGGGATAAAGTTATAATTAAATAGAAAAAAAATCAGTTTAAATAAGGAATTATCATAGACTTAGGATACCAAAAAAATTTAACCTTTTAGTTGACCGAAAATCAAAGTGACCCTTTCATCCAAGTCAAAAACTTAAATTAAACTTCCCTTTTTGGTCAAATGTAAGAAAGGCAAGGTTCATGAAACCAAAGATGTGTTGGTCACTAGTAGTGGGCATCGGTTTGGTTCGGTTCAGTTTTAGAATAAACTGAAAAATTTGGTTCGATTCGGATTGAGAATTTAAAAAAACCAAAAACATTTACGAAAAACAAAAACCGAACCGAAACAGAAAGTTCAGTTCAGTTCAGTTTCGGTTCGGTTTCGGTTTTTTAGTTTTTTAATTCGGTTTCAATTTTTCAGTTCAATTCTTCTCAACGGTTCGGGTTTTTATATTTGGAACCCTATACTTCTCATATAAATTTACAAATTTTTAATTTCATCAATCACTAATATTCATTAAAATATACTATCAAGTACTACCACCACCAAACCATTCATCATAATCACCAAATTAACTTATACAATCCATAACTTCATACCATAAAAAATGAAAAAAATATAATCAACCATAAAAACTAGTACAATATAAAAATTAAAAATCATCTTTGCTCTCTTTTTTCATAAAAAACTAGTATAACGGTTCGGTTTAGATTTTTTAATTTTTGAACCGAAAACTGAGCCGAACTATTCGGTACGATTCGATTTTTATTTATTTGGTTTTTATATTTAAAAAAATCGAATCGAACTAAAAAAAACCAATTTCGGTTCGATTCTGTCCAGCCCTATTGTTCACATTTACAATAGCAGAATTTGACTCTTTGGTGTAAGTTTTCGTTGAGCATACTGATGCTGATTACAATATGATCTAAAACCTATGAATATCAGCATCAACGATATTGGTAACATGATTTTTACGGGTCCTCAAATCTATAGCTGTAAGTATATGATTTATATATTATTGGTAAGTTTGTGAAATAAAATTGGTATGCATCATCAATGTTTACCAAAACTCCAAAAAAATAAAGTGTGTTGGTTGGCACAACCCTTTATTCTCTTACTACCTCAGACCCACTCAACACATTACTAAAATTTTAATATTTGATGGGTAGTAAATTCTAAGATAATGACGTGAAAATTGTTAGCCTAAAGGGCTATAAATATTGTAATTTTAATAATAACAAACATATATTTTTAGTGGTTTGGTTAATATTATATTTTACATTTTTCAATAGTTCTTAAAGGATAATATTTATATAAGTGAATCAAGTGAAATCAAGCTCAAGATACTTAACGAACAACAGCTCGTTTAAGGACGAAGTTTCACTCAATGGAGTTATTATTATGATAATTCTTGTAAAGTCAATATAATTTGATATATAAATGGTTTAGCATTTGAGAAGCTCAAATTATTTATTTTGATAACTAATCATTTTTATAAGACAAGTATTTTGTGAATTTAAGTATTTTTCATATTTTGGATAAAATTAAAAAAGTTTTGATAACTTTAAATTTAATAAGCATAAGGCTAAAATTTTGGAAAGAGTCTTTTTGAAAAATTTTATAAAGTTTTGGGCCATAGCATAATTTTAAAATTTTTTAAGAATAACTAGTATTATTTAAATATTCTGAAAATGGACATGTTTGTAAAACTTTATGACATTGTGGGCTATAGTCAAATTACCAAAATTTATAGGTAAAATTATAATTTTTAAAATAGTATTATTGTAGCAAAATTTAAATTGCTTGCACTGTAGCAAGCGGCTAGCCGGTTAAATTAAGAGGCGAGTCGCTTTCCTGTGAGTTTTGTCAATAATGGCTAATTTTTTAGTCCAAACTATATAAACTCAAATCTAATCAATTTTTAAAAGTTGATGCAAGCAAAAACAAGATCATATAACATATTTTGAGCTTCTATTTTGCAAATCATCATATATCAAATATATTTTGTGCTATCATTGTATATTAACTCTAAAAGAAAGTGTTTGCTGTAATATTTGAATTCTTTATAAAATTTATAAATGTATAAGTGTGTGAAATACTTGGTGAAGAGATTGGGAGATGATCTCTTATTGTAAAGGTTTATTGACACATTGGAAGTCAATTGTAAGAACTTGAAGCCTTACGAGGCTTAGATAGTGAAATCATCAAACTTGGTGTACTTGGTACATAGTCTGTTGAGTCCTAGAGAGTATATATTTATAAAGGGTAAAATCATCATTTTACACCATAAAGTATCACTAGCATCTCCACCTTTATGTATTTTAAGTCCATTGATATTTAATTGTCTATGTTTATGTGTATTTTTAATACTTTATATATTTTAGAAGTATTTTAGTCATTTTTCAATAAATGAGAAGTTGGACAGTAAAACGGATAGCATTTTTGAACTCAAACAGTTGAAAACCTTAGAAAAGACATAAAGGGCAAAATTGTAATTTTAAGATTTTTAGTGGGATCGCTAACGTGGCATTGATTGCTGACGTAGTGTTGACTGCTGACGTGTTGTTGATAGATGATGTGGCTTTGAAGGATGATGTGGCAGAAGTCTATTGGACCAAAAAATGAGCTTACAATACATGCAATGCACTGGATCATATTTGTTGACTTTTACATTGACCGATGACATGGCACAATATTAGTGGACCGAAAATCGCACATACCGTACATGCATATACACAGAATGACAGCCCTGGTGGCGTATTCCAACCAATCAGAGAGTGTCACGTGGCGCAATACTGGGCATCCGAATTATTTTCATTCGATGGCCATGATTTACTTGTTATATTTATAAATAAGGGGCACCTCCCCCTTAATTTGACACCGCTAAATCCATTTTTTGTCTCTATTTTCTGTAATTCATTCTTCATCTTGTATTTTCTATGTATTTTAATAAAATTCCTATTTTACTCCTAGTTATAAAATAAGTAGCTAATTTATTTTGAAGCTTGGGTTAAAGGTGAAGCCTCAAAATAATCTATGGGCTTAATTTGGTATGTTTATTTTTACTTTCTCTAATTTATTTAAATTGTTTGACTTATCGTAGACAGATAGTAATAATCTTGTCTAGATATTTCACTGGTATATCGGCTCCCTAGTACAAGATTATTACTATTTTGTACGGTGAGCACTTTGCACTAGATTTATTAGAGAAAAACCTCTAACTAATTTATGTGATAGGTTGTAACTCATTGTTGACATAAAAATTATCTAGGTTAATTAGTGGAAAGTATTGTCACCTTGTCGATAATTACATTATTATTATCTGGCACAACGTGTTCTTGACACCGCATTTAATATAAGATTATTATTCCTAGCACAATGAGCGCTTGATGTCTTATTTATTAAAGTTAAGTTGATGAGGAGTGAAAATACCCCCCTCATAAATTAATTGGATCTAAAAAGGAATATTAAGCTATAGTGAAATATTGAGTGTGAATCCTAAGACCCAAGCACTTTATTCCATTGATCAAGTCCTAATTTATTCCCAGCATTTTAATTTCAATCTTGGGGTAAAAAAAAATTAAGAAATTTTACAACAAGCACATTAAATAATAAAGAATAATAATAACTCTACATAATGAAAAATCCACCTCATCATGGGATTGACACTCGTCACCATTAATCTGTACTTCAATATATTCGTACGCTTGCGAGTTCAATAAAATTTGCACAACAAGTTTTTGGCGCAATTCTTTGGGAGGTTATGTCATTTCAATTTGTAGAATTAATTTTCTTGTGTAAATATCTTTTTGTATTTTTATTTTCTTTTAATTTTTTTTACATGGCTGGTTTAACCGCCTATAAGTTATCTTAATTTTAGTTGATTTATTTTCTTTTAATTTTTGTAATTTAATTTTCATTTTATTTTTCTTTGTAACTTCACATTGATCTTGTTAATCTATATGACCGATTTAACCGCCTAGTAATTTATTTTAATTTCAGTTATTTCAATTTTAGTTAATTTATTTTATTTAACTTTTTTTCTTATTTCACATTCATAGCACTTGAGTATATTTTCATAACAAAGTTGTAATAAGCATGATAAGGTTAGTACTATAATTTTTCTTCTCTTTATTTTCAATTTTGCTTTTATACGTATTCTTTGTATGCATGGTCCAAAGTCACTATCACATAATTTAGAACCCATAAACCTCAAGCTAGAAAAAGCACGTCACACACGTAAACACATTGCATGACAAGTGGAAATTGTGGATAAAATTGAAATGAATTTTCAACAACAACCACAAGCACCGCAGGAGAGGCCATTTAAGGACTACTTTAGTCCCTTAGCCAATTTGAGCACATCATGCATAAGATACCCAAATGTAGCTGCTAAAAGTTTTGAGCTAAAATCTAGTGTGCTAAATTGTCTCCCATCATTCTATGGCCTAGAAAATGAAGATCCATACAATCATTTGAATGATTGTCATGCTATTTGTGAAACTTTTAAATATGAGATTTTTTCAGATGATGATGTTAAGCTTAGGTTGTTTCCATTTTCTTTAAAAGATAGAACTCGTTCTTGGTTCAATACATTGTCTGCTAATAGTATTACATCATAGGAACAAATGGTTACTAAATTTTTAAATAAATACTTCCCAATACATAAAACCAATGCTATTCGCAAGGAAATCTCAAAGTTTACCCAAAAAGAAGATGAGAAATTTTTTGAAGTATGGGAGCGATTCAATGGGCTACTCTTGAAGTGTACACATCATGGGTACGAGAAATGGCATAAATGCCAATACTTTTTGGAGGGACTATTGCCACATGTGCAGGAATGGCTAATGGCGACAAGTAGAGGAGAGTTGATGTCGAAAAGTGCATCAGAGATTTGGGATTTCTTTCAGCGACAAACAGATAATTCCTAACAGCGAAGCAAATCATTCAGAAACATGAGAAAAATCAAAGAAGTGAATGAAGTTCATGTTGGTGAGTCAAGATCAGAAATCAAGGAAGTCAAAGAAACCGTTGAAGGTCTTTCTCGCCAAATGGTATCTTTGACAGCTGCAAAGTCAATAGAGCCACATGCCTATAATCAACTTGATTATGACTCATACCTAGATCAAGCCAATGCAATTGGTGTGATGGGAAAACAGCCAAACTACAATTCTTACTCCAATACTTATAATCCTAGGTGGAGAGACCATCCTAACTTTTCATGGTCTCAAGGATTCCAATAGAACAGAACAGCAACTCCAGTTCCATCAATGCAACCAGCTCCTCAGGCTCCTCAAGTCTCTCAACAATCATTCAGACCATACAATCAGAACCAGAACTACTCGCAACCCAGAAAATGGGAGGAAGCATTCCAAAATTTCAAGAATTTTACTCACTCCACAATAGATCAACAAAATCGCACCATTGATGAACTACAAAATGAGATAAGAGCATGCTTCAATTCACAAGCCCAATCAATTTCAAACTTAGAAAGGATGGTAGGTCAGCTAGTTTCTTCAGTTCAAAACTTAAAAATGAACATTGAGAAAGGTAAGTTCCCAAGTCAGCCAATGCCTAATCCTAAAGGAGTATATGAAGTAAGTACTAGTTCACCCCATCATCATGAAGAGGTCAAAGTTGTCATGACCTTACGAAAAGGAAAAAAAAGTCGACAATAAAGTGAAGATGCCAGAGACAACTCAAGTTGTACCTTTAGACTCTGAGGATTCATCATCAAAGGAGAAAGAAGAAAGCAGCTCATGAGAATATGTCCCCAAAGCTCCATTCCCTCAGAGGTTAGCTAAAGCAAAAAAAAGGGAAATTCCACAAGTGAGATTATGAAGATATTTAAACAAGTAAGTGTTAACATTCCCTTGCTTCATGCTATAAAGCAAGTGCCCTCCTATGCTAAGTTTTTTAAAGACCTCTGCACTAAAAAAAGAAGTATTCATGTTCAAAAGAAGGCATTTTTAACTAAAAATATTAGTTCTATACTCTAACAAAAAATTTCTCCAAAATTTAAAGACCTAGGATCTCCTTCTATCTCATGTAGTATTGGGAACCACACATTTGAGAATGCTTTGTTGAATTTAGGAGCTAGTATAAATCTTTTGTCGTACTCAGTATTTATAAATCTTGGATTAAGAGAATTACACCCAACCTAGTTGTGTTACAACTTGCATATCGGTCTATAAAAATACCTCATGGTATTGTGGAGGACGTGCTTATCCAGGTAGACAAATTTTATTTTCCTATTGATTTCATTGTGATTGACACTCAACCAATGCAAGATTTAAAGAAGCATATCCCTATTATCCAAGGAAAACCTTTCTTGGCAACTGCTAATGCTCACATTCAATGCAGGACTGAAAATATGAAGTTGTCATTTAGCAACATGACTATAGAGTTAAATATCTTTAACATTGTCAAACAACCTCAAAATGCAGATGATGGATTTTTAATGTGGATTTAATAGAAGAATTAGTTGATTATACTTTTTCTTTTAACCTTAATAATGACTCTTTACAAATATGTTTAACTCACTTTGGTTTGAATTTTGATATTGACAGATCAGTCGATAAGGTTAATGTCTTACTTGATTCAGTACCACCCATAGACACTAAAAAATGGAAGTCAAGAATTGAACAACAAGCACCGTCAGGGAAGAAACTCAACCCATTATCAGAATTACCACCAAAACTCGAGCTCAAACCGCTACCCAACACTTTGGAATATGCATTCTTGGGAGAAGAATGCACTCTGCCAGTAATCATTTCGTCCTCCCTAAATGACAAACAAAAAAATAAGTTGTTGGAAGTTTTAAAAAAGCACAAAGAAGCATTAAGATAGATCATAGCCAATATAAAAGTTATAAACCTAGTGGACTGCATGCATTACATTCATCTTGATGAAAATGCTAAATCTACTAGGGAAATGCCACGTCAGTTGAACTATAACATGAAAGAAGTTGTTAGAACAGAAGTCTAAATAATATTAAATGCAGGTATCATTTACCTTATTTTTGATAGTTCATGGGTCAATCTTATGCAAGTTGTTCCAAAAAAGTTAGGAGTTACAGTAGTTACCAACGCTAATAATGAATTGATACCCACTAAAGTAACTATAGGGTGGCATGTATGCATTAATTACAAAAAGTTAAATTCTCTCACACGTAAAGACCATTTTCCTTTACCATTTATTGATCAAATGCTTGATAGATTAGCAGGTCATGAATTTTATTGCTTTTTAGATGGCTACTCCGGATATAACCAAATTCCTATAGCACCAAAAGATCAAGAGAAGACCACTTTCACTTGCTCTTTTGGCACTTTTGCATATAAGAGAATGCCATTTGGATTATGTAATGTACCTGTCACATTTCAAAGATGTATGTTAAGTATTTTTTCTGATATGGTTGAACGCTTCTTTGAAGTCTTTATAGATGACTTTCCTATTTTTGCTAATTTATTTTATTAATGTTATATCATCTAACACTAGTTTTGCAGAGATGTATAGAAAAGAATTTGGTCTTGAATTGGGATAAGTGTCATTTTATGGTAAAACAGGGTATTGTTCTCAATCACATCATTTCAAGCAAAGGTATTGAGGTTGACAAAGCCAAGGTGGATCTCATTTCTAATCTTCCTCCATCGAAAACAGTCACAGAAGTAAGATCTTTCCATGAGCATGCTGGCTTTTATAGACGTTTCATTAAAGATTTTAGCAAAGATTCTAAACCCTTATGCAATCTACTTGCTAATGACATGACTTAAAAGTGTTTGATTTACTCCCAAGCATTAGAGTGTCTAGTTATAATATAACCCGATGAGTTCGGGGTGGAACCGCAAGGAATTTTAAATTTAATAGTCTATTATTAAATAAAAATTAATAGTAGAAAAATAGATTACCTATCTAAAAAGTACTAAGGCTACGAGATTTACTCTTGGAATTTAAATTATGTTCATAATATTCTCTCATATTTATATTTTATATTTTATTTACTAATTAAATATTATGTCATTTAATTCTCAACTAACCAATTTTATGGATGAATATGAGAATGAAGTACATTATGTGCCACAACTAAATTGGAGTGTCGACATAATGCCAAAATATCATATAAATCAAATAAGATTTTAAGTTTATAAATTAATATGACATAAAAATATTCAGCAAATAAAAATATTAAATATTAAATAAAATAAACTTTGAACTTACTTAAGAGAGATATTAATTCCATAATTTAAATCATTGAGTTTCACCCTTTGCCCTAACTTAATAAATTAGCCATTCATATTAAAAAGAAAAATACTCATTTTATTTGACAAACGTCTAAAATATATTACAAGAAAATTTTAAGAACTTGAAACAATAGAAGAAGAAAATTTGAAAGACTCACCTTCACCATTTTCTTTCTCTTTTTTTCCTTTATCTTATTTTTCTTCTCTTTTTCCTCTCTTTCTTTTCTTTTTTTTTTCTCTTCTCCTCCTGCGCACCCTTTCTCTTCTGCACTGCTTCTCTTTTTATAGTTATAAATAGAGACACTATTTATTATTTTATTATTATAATATTATATTATTATATATTATTGAGCTTTATCTCTTTATCTCTTTTTTTAATATAATATATATTATTTATTTATTATTACAAAGCAGCTCTTTTTTTTCCTTTTATCTCTCATTTTTCAGTTTTGATCTCTCTTCATTCTCAAAATATACCTACAATAACAAAATATAACAATTAAGATAAAAATTAACATAATAAAATATAATTTACATAAAATTGCATATGATGAACATTAAGATAAAATGTAAGTTATGTACACATTAATTAATACTTTAAGTGAGAAAATAATAATTTAAACCTTTATAAAATATACACTTTCTGGTACTAATCATACCCCCCAACCAGCTTATTGATAGTCCCTAGCAATTAAAGCGTTATTTTAAATTAAGAATTATAAAATTCACCTATAAGTTAATAGTTGTTCATCTATCCTCTAAACTACCAAATAAATAAATTCTCCTATTTATTTATTTTAGCTTTTTTGTCATTCACTCATTATCCAATATATCATCAAACCTTCTTTTGTCCTCGAGAAATTAACACAATACTTATGGGGCTTCATTAAAAGAAAAAAATATTTTTTATTCTAGTGATTTATCAGAGATAATATCTTTATTAGGCAGTAGATTATTCATACAAATTAAAATATTACATCTTCAATCCATATAGCGAGCTTTGAGTCAATGACTCCCAGACTAGTTGGCTTTAGGGCACTAGGTGTTAAAACACCCCTACGGAATTAATTACTCAGATTTTAGATAAATAAGCAAACAATATATCTACAACTCATGTAGCGAGCTTTGGGCCAATGACTCCCAGACCAGCTGGCCTTAGGAAACAAGGTGTTAAAACACCCCTACGGACTTAATTACTTGAGTATCAGATATAGTAAAATTAAACACTTTTTTTTTCTTTTTCTTCTTCTTTTTTTTTCTCTTTTTTTTTTTTGAAAAACATAACGCACTTTCCACTACCTTAGAAATTATTTCCAATAGATCAAGAGAATGAAATATTGCAAAAAAATTTAACTTACAACCCAATAGCATGTGTCATATAGTGTGTGTGAAAAGAATGATTTAATAATACCTTTTAAATAAATAACTGAAAAAAAGATCCAATTAATGATTATCAAGTTGTGAATTCATAAATTTGAGTAATTCAAAGAATAAAGAACAAAAAAAACTTAATATGAATTTTAAATTCAGAAAATAATATAGACTGGACTGTTATGATGCGTATCAAAAGTAGTGACTCTTTACACAGTCATTCTAGACAAAAAAAAATTGTTGTTTTTGGATTTTTTTTATTTAAAGAAAAACAAACAAATACATATATTTACAATTTACATCAACTATCCCTACCCTCCAACCTAATCTAAACATTATTCTTAATATTTTATAATTTAAAGATATGCATGCAAAATGAGAAACAGAGAAAAGAAACATAAAAGAAGTAGAGAATATCATACCTGAACTTGTTGTAGGGGTTTAGAATAAATTTTTTTTTAAATAAATAAATAAAAGACTCTAAGATTAAGAAGATGCGTTTCTAGAACTACTCAATCCATATTCGGCCATCTTTGACTCAAAATTTATCCAAAGTTAGTCTGTACAAAAAAAAAAATTAGTAAAAACATCACCAGGATTGACATATTCCACAATTGTCAACTATTTCCTCCCCCCAACCTAAATAAGAAATTGTCCTCAATATCTTAAAGGAAAGAAGTAGAGTTTAGAAGACATCACATGAATATTAAAAAAAAAATTTACAAATAGATATTTAAATCCAATTTTCACTTTTTACTACTGTTACTGTTATCATCTTCAATTGACCAATCCAATGCCAAAGTCATGTGTTCTGGCTCCGGTTTGTAAGCTTGTAAAATATCAAATAATTCATTAGCAGTTGAAGCACAAATAAAGATTTTTTTAACTGAAGGAGGAATAAGATAATTGTTAATTGCATGGTTAAGAAATGTGAACAAGCCATTATAAAAATTATTAACATTTAACAAACCGATGGGTTTCTGATGAATGCTCAAATGGGCCCAAGACACAAATGTAATTAGTGCATCCAGAGTTGTAAGACTGCCTGGCAAAAAGATGAAAGCATCGACATGATCTAACATTTTGGATATTCTTTATTACATACCTGAGACAACTAACTCTTTTCAAGTTGGTGGGCCAGGTAGACATTCTAGAGGTTTAAGGGCTTTTGAGATGATTCTTAGCACTCGACTTCCTCTAGTGAAAGTTGTTTCTGAAACAAGTTTGGATAATCCACGGTCACCTCCTTTATATATTAATTGTAAGTTTCTCTCTACTATGACACGACCAAGATCTACAGCTACCTCAACGAATTCCCTGTACTTTCCATAGCGAAACCTAGAAAGCACACAAATATTTTTGAATTGTCTACTCGAAGATGCTGCCATTGTAATAATCTTAAAAAATAATTTGTGAAAGTTTCAAATAAAAGCACGTATTTAAAGATAGAGATATTGATAAACAGATATAAATGGAGTGGTGTACTTATCAAATGACGTGAGAACCTTTAGCTTATATTTCAAAAGTAAACAGATAAAATAAATAGTAAAAAGAAAAAGAAAATAGTAATCACACTATTAAAAGTAATAATGCATAAAATAAAATATTATTAAAAGGAAAATGATATTTACTGGTAGTTGCAACTGTGCCTCACATCTTCCTCTGGTTTTACGTCTAGTAACGGCTTGAACGTCCTTTATGGGTTGAAGATAGGCTTCTCATCCAGTTTTCTTATAAACTAGCAAACAGGGTCTTTTAGAGTCAGATTCCCAAGACTAAACTGTGTGTTTTCTTTTTGGAATAGTTTCTAATACCTATGAATTGAATGTTGTACATATCCGCTTCGATGCGTCTCAAGAGATCGTAAGATATCATCTAACGATTCTTTACTCATGCCATCTTTAACAAATTTAATTTTATCTTCACGAGTATCAGAAACAATTCCTAAAGATTTACAACGCGGGTTCTTGCAATTACGTCTTACACAAGTATGACAATTAAAGTCAAGTTGTTTAGCTCTTCTCTTTTTAGCGTATGTACTTTTTCCAAAACCAGGCATGTAAGAAATAAATTGATCAGAAAACTCACCTGCTAATCGGACCTTTGCTTCAATTAACCAACGAACATCAAAAGGAATGACATGGATCATTAACAAATGTAGTCGTTCACAGCGAGTTTTGTAAATTTTCCTTAAGGCATTCTGAGGGAGAGAAGGAAAACGCATATGCAGTTTTTAATGTATTTCTTCCATGTTTGGTTTTTGAGGTTTCAGTTATTATGGAAAGCTGAAAATACCGACTTAAGAAGTCACGGAGTACCGTTATCTGCCATTTATACGAGAAAGTAAATTAAAACACACCAAAAAAAAAAAATCAACTCTAAAAATTCAATTCAAATGTGAAAATTAAAAAAAATACAATGAAAAGAAAAAAAATAAAATAATTGAAACTTACATTCATCCTCTTATTGCATTAACTTCAAGTTCCAACTGAACTTATTAATACCTTTCTCTATTTCCCAAAGTTGTTTTTCTAAGTCTTCAACATATGACACAAACTCTGGTGGTCGTTGATCCCATATTAGATTTGATTTACAACTTCGTGTCAATTCTACTAAGTGAAATTTTACACGTAAAAGAGTTTTAAGATATTTCAAAAGGATCTTTCTAATTGAGGTATTTATGACATATATAGTAAGAGAAAACACAAATGTCAAACAAACACGCTTAAGCAAAAATATTATATGCTTAATAAATATGCGGTGTGAAACTAAAAATAATCAAATAATCAAACAATCGAATGATAAAATAATAAAACAAAAAATATATATATATATATATATATATATATATATATATATATATATATATACATATATATATATTAGTCACACATTAAATATTTAATCAAGATTTGGTGGGTCACTCAAATTGATTTCAGCGTCTTCTTCACATGGTTGGAATTCCAAATATAGTTTTAATCTTTGACCATTAACTTTAAATGTGGCACCGTTCTTTGGATTCTCGATTTTTACGACTCCGTATGGATATACATATTTTACAACAAATGGGCCACTCCACCTTGACTTTAATTTCCCTGAAAACAAATGAAGACGAGAATTATATAGCAAAACTTTTTGATCAATTTCAAATATTTTTCTAAAAATTTTTTTATCATGAAAAAATTTGGTTCTTACTTTAATAATTCTCGAATTTTCATATGCATCATTTCTCAAATCTTCGAGTTCATTCAATTGCAATTTACACACATTACCAGCATCATCAAGATTTGAATTAAAAGCTTTAACAGCCCAAAATGATTTATGCTCAAGCTCAACTGGTAAGTGGCAAGGCTTACCATAAACTAACCGATAAGGTGACATTCCTAAAGATGTTTTAAATGCAGTGCGGTAAGCCCAAAGTACATCAGTCAGTCTAAGAGACCAATCTTTTCGACTTGGGTTAAATGTTTTTCTAAAATATGTTTAATTTCCCTATTTGCTAATTCAACTTGACCATTTGTTTGAGGGTGATAAGGAGTAGCAACTTTATGCGTAATTCCATCTTTTTTTATTAAAGATTCAAATGGTTTATTACAAAAATGCTTACCTCCATCACTGATAAAAGCTCAAGGGATTCCAAATCTACTCATAAGATTTTCTTTTAAAAAGCGAATCACAGTTTTATGATCATTGTGCCGACAAGGAATAGCTTTAATCCATTTTGAAACATAATCAACAGCAACCTAAATATAAACAAACCTAAATGATGATGGAAAATGGCTCATAAAATCAATTCTCCAACAATCAAATATTTCAATGACAAGAATGAGATTTAAAGACATCATGTTTCGCTTTGAGATGGACCCTAACATTTGATAATTCTTGCACATTTTACAAAATTCATGTGAATCTTTAAATAATGTAGGCCAATAAAATCCACACTACAATATTTTTGCAGCTGTTTTCTTTAAAGAGAAATGGCCATCACAAGCTTTAGAATGACAAAATTGAATGACACTACATACCTCATTGTTCGATACGCATCTCTAAAAAATTTGATCAGAACCGTACTTGAATAGGTATGAATCATCCTAGTAAAAACTTTTTACCTCAATTAAGAATTTCTTCTTATCCTGAGAGTTCCAATCAGATGGCATTTCACCTGTTACAAGATAATTAACAATGTTAGCATACCAAGGCATATTGTGTATAAAAAACAAGAATTTATCAAGGAAAGAATCATTGATAGGTGTTGTATCAATTGAAGACTCATTTGTAAGTCTTGACAGGTGGTCTGCAACAACATTTTCAGCACCTTTTTTATCCTTGATTGTTAAGTTAAATTCTTAGAGTAGCAAAATTCATCGTATTAATCTTGGCTTGGCATCTTATTTAGACATTAAATATCTAATAGCTACATGATCAGAATAAACAATAGTAGATGAGCCAATTAAATACGATTAAAATTTATCCAATGCAAATATTACAGCAAGTAGTTCTTTTTCAGTTGTGGTATAATGCATTTGAGCACTATTTAAAGTTCTACTTGCGTAATAAATAACAAAGGGCTTACCTTCATTTCTTTGACCCAAAACAACTTCAACAGTATAATCGCTAGCATCGCATATTAGCTCAAAAGGTAAAGTGCAATTATGGGATTGCATTATAGGGGCTGTTGTTAAAAGATTGATTATTTTTTAAAAACCTTTCTGACAATCTTCGGTCCATTCAAATGGTGTGTCTTTAATCAAGAGGTTACAAAGTGGTTTAGATATAGTACTAAAGTTTTTTATAAACCTCCTATAAAAACCTGCATGTCCTAAAAAGGACCGAACTTCTCTCACTGTCTTTAGTAATGGTAATTTTGAGATGACTTCAACTTTGGCTTTATCAACTTCAATTCCATTAGAAGAAATGACATGTCCTAAAACAATTCCAGAAATAGTCATGAAATGGCATTTTTCCCAATTTACAACAAGTCCTTTTTCTTTACACCTTTTCAAAACTTTTTCTAAATTATTAAGATAATTATCAAAAGAATTTCCAAACACAATTAAATCATCCATAAAACTTCCAATTAATTTTCAACCATCTCACTAAAAATGCTTAACATGCATCTTTAAAATGTTGTAGGAGCATTACAGAGTCTAAAAAGCATTCTCCTAAATGCAAATGTTCCAAATGGACATGTGAATGTAGTCTTTTCTTGGTCTTCTAAGGCTATAGGAATTTGATAATAACCTGAGTAGCCATCAAGAAAGCAGTAATAGGGGTGTCCTGCTACTTTCTCAAGAATCTGATCTAGAAATGGAAGGAGAAAATGGTATTTTCTAGTGGCATCATTTAATTTTCTATAATCAATGCACATGTGCCAGCTAGATGGGATGCGTGTTGGGATTAATTCACCTTTTTTTTTCATTTTTTACAACAGTTACTCCAGATTTCTTTGGTACTACTTGTGTTGGACTTACCCATGTACTATCAAAGATAGGATAGATAATTCCTACAACTAGTAGTTTAAGGACCTCATTTTTTACTACTTCTTTCATGTGAGGATTTAATCTTCTTTGTGGTTAACGGACTGTTTTAGCATTTTCCTCTAAGTGTATTCGTGCAAATTAAAGAATTAATGCCTTTTATGTTTTTCAAGGTCCAACCAATAGCAGTCTTATGCATTTTTAAAACAGTGAGTAACTTACCTTCTTGGTTGCTTGTAAGTTAAGAAGAAATTACCACTAGATAAGTTTGCCGATCTCCGAGATACGCATACTTTAATTTTTCTAGTAAAGGCTTTAGTTCAAGCTTCGGTGCTTCATTTTCTTTTGTCTTTTCAAGTTGTCTCATGTCTTCAAAATCCAATTGATTGTTGCCATCTTCGGGTACCTGTGTAGAATCAAGTGTAGAACATATATTAATAGTATTACATTCCAATTCTTTACTTCATTCAAATGAACTAGCAAAACAAATTTCCATAGAATTTGAAAATTTCTCATCCTAAATGTGTTCTTTCATGATTGGTTCAATGAGTTCAATATCCTCAGTCTCATTTTCTTCATATTCTTTATCATGAGGTTGTTTATACATGTTGAATACATTGAGTTCTAACTTCATATTGCCAAATGATAAATTCATCACTTAATTCCTGCAATTAATCAAAGCATTAACAGTAACTAAAAATGGTCGACCTAATATTACAGGAATTTGCTTGCATTCATCAATAATTGGTTCAGTTTCCAAGACAATAAAATATACAGGATATATGAATTTATCAACTTGAACCAATACATCTTCAATTATCCCTTTTGGTACCTTGATTGACCTATCAGCAAGTAAAAGAGTAGTAGATGTAGGTTTTAACTCACCAAGATTGAGTTGTTGGTACACAGAATATAGAAGTAAATTAACACTAGCTCCAAGATCAAGTAAAGCATGTTCAATTTTATAGTTCCCAATAATACAACAAATAGTTAGACAACCAGGATTTTTGTATTTCAAAGCATTATTAGTTGAGAGAATGGAACTTACCTGTTTTGCAAGAAATGATTTCTTTTATACATTATGTTTTCTTTTTACAGTGCACAAATCTTTCAAAAATTTAGCATAAGGTGGTACCTGTTTAATGACATCTAGCAAAGGAATGTTAACTTTCACCTTCTTGAAGACTTCATAAATCTCTGGGTTATGGTTTGATTGCTTTGGTTTGATCAATGCTTGAGGGAATGAGGGTATAGAAGGAGAGTTGGTTAGTTCTTTGTGGACTATTAGTTCGTCGGGCACTAGTTTACTCTCTGAAATTGAATTCTTACCAATTTCACGAGGATCAAGAATGTGTTTTTCAACAACTTTACCGCCACGGAGAGTTATAACCGATTTAACTTTGCTCATGTTTTGGTTTCCAGTACTACCCATATGAGGATGTTGTTGACTTTTGGGATTTGGTTTAGATTGAGAAGGAAACTTACCTTTTTCATGAATGGTAAATGCTGAGGTAAGTTTTGAGATTGTTTCTTTCGAGTTGGTCAATGTTTGCATAGTTTGATTATTAACTGACTCTTGTTTTTCAATGAATGAATACAATGTGTTTTCAAGAGTTTTTCTAGGTAATGGGACATAAGGTGGGTAACTCTGAGGATTTTGAAAATTCTGGTATGGTGGAGGTGGTTGTGCATGATTGTCATTCCTTCAAACTGAAATTTAAATGGTTTCTCTAACTAGTATTGTATGTCTATGAATATGAATTGGGATTTGGCGTTTTGAAATTGTCTATGACATTCGCTTGTTCATGCATGTCTATGACATTCGCTTGTTCATGCAAACTTTCTTTCAGAACTGGTAAGGTTGGACAGTTCGACGTGAAATGGTCAGTAGAACTGCAAATATGACATGAAGCATCTTGAACAGATTTAACATGACATTCTTTTTCGACTCTAATACTTCAACCTTTCTAGCTAAGGATGCAAATTTGGCTTGAAGGTCATAGTCTTTCCTGAGGTTGTACATGCCTCCACCAGTTGGCGATGGTTGAGGTTTACTAAATGACTCATAAGAACCAACAGTATCCCATTATTGTGCATTTCAGCTAATTGGTCAAGATAATCTAATGCATCATCAGAATTTTTATCTCTAAACTCATCATTACACATCATTTCAATAATCTGTCTACTTTGGGATGTTAGTCCCTCATAGAAATATGACACTAACCTCCATGCTTTAAAATCATATGTGGGCAAATGTTAAGCAACTCTTTATACATATCCCAACACTGGTAAAAAGTTTCTCCTTGTTTTTGAGTGAAAGTGGTGATTTGTTTTTTGAAAGAATTTGTTATATGGAGTAGAAAAATTTTTTTTCAAGAATTGTTCTTGCATGTTATTTCATGTTCTTATTAATTCGGATCTGAGTTTTTGTAGCTAAGTTTTTGCTTTATCTTTTAGTGAAAAAGGAAAAAGCTTTAATTAAATTATATTCATGCTACAATTTTGGTCTGTGTATGTATTACAAACTTCCTTAAAATCTTTTAAATGCAAGTATGGATTCTCAGATTCTAAACCATAAAATGTTGGTAAAAGTTGGATAATACCTGGTTTAAAATTGAATCGAGATGCTTCAGGAGGAAATACTATACACGAAGGTGCTCCTGTTCTTGTTGGATTCATGTAATCTCTCCAAGTTCGTGATTGATTCTGATCGTGTTCATATTGCTGAGAATGATTGTCTTCTTGATCAATTTGTGGATTAAGCTGGTTCAAAATGTTTTCACGTTGGATTTCTTCCATGATTGGTGGTGGTGATTGAGATATTCGAATTAACATGCCACTTAAAATTCGAGACTAACGTCTCATACAATGATGATGATGTGTGTGTGCGAAATTATTTAATGCACAAATAGATGAAGAAAAAAAAATAAAAATTACATTTGAGAAAAATAAAAATAAAAATAAATAAACTGAAAATTAAATATACAACAAATATAAATGTACAAAAGATAAAATTATAAAATTAAATAACAAATTAGGCGGTTAAATCAGCATTATAAAATAATAAAACATAAAAAATAAATGCGGAATAAAAATTACACAATTTATTATACAAGAAAATTAAATAACTAAAAAAATAAATAACTGAAAATTAAATAACAAAAAAATAAATAATGGAAATTAAATAACAATAAAGGCGGTTGAATCAGCCATAAAAATAAATGCAGAAATTAAATTACAGAAAATTAAAAGTCCAAATCCAAGTCCATGTCCATGTCCATTGAGTCCAAATGTCCAAATTGAGTTCAAAAGTACTTGGAAGGTCAAGTCATAAGTCCATAAGTCTAAGTTTAATTCAGTTCAGAGTTTTTTTTTTGTTAAAATAAAATTTTATATGTTTTATAATATTTTTTTAATTTTAGGAGAAAGAAGGGGTTTAATTGAAATTTTACAATAAAATATAAAGTGACGGAAAGTGATGACAGAATTTAAAAAAATAAAAAATATATATATATAATAAAATGAAACTAAATTTTTGAAATTTCTCGGCGCCAAAAACTTAACACAACTTAAAAGTGTTTGATTTACTCTCAAGTATAAGAGTGTCTAGTTATAATATAACCCGGTGAGTTCGGAGTCGAACCACAAGGAATTTTAAATTTAGTAGTCTATTATTAAATAAAAACTAATAGTAAAAAAATAGATTACCTATATAAAATGTACTAAGGCTACGAGATTCACTCTTAGAATTTAAATTATGTTCATAATATTCTCTTATATTTATATTTTATATTTTATTTACTAATTAAATATTATGTCATTTAATTCTTAACTAACCAATTTTATGGATGAATATGAGAATGGAGTACATAATGTTCCATAACTAAATTGGAGTGTGGATATAATGTCAAAATATCATATAAATCCAATAAGATTTTAAGTTTATAAATTAATATGACATAAAAATATTCAGAAAATAAAAATATTAAATATTAAATAAAATAAACTTTGAACTTACTTGAAAGAGATAATAATTTCATAATTTAAATCCTTGAGTTTCACCATTTGCCCTAACTTAATAAATTAGCCACTCATATTGAAAAGAAAAACACTCATTTTATTTGACAAACTTCTAAAATATATTACAAGAAAATTTTAAGACTTAAAACAATAGAAAAAGAAAATTTAAAAGACTTAAAACAATAGAAAAACACTCCTTTCTCTTCTCTCTCTCTTTCTTTTCTTTTCTTTCTCTTCTCCTCCCGCGTGCCCTTTCTCCTCTGCACTGCTTCTCCTTTTATAGTTACAAATAGAGGCACTATTTATTATTTTATTATTATAATATGTATTATATTATTATATATTATATATAATTGAGAGAGAGATTGAGTGGCGTGCACTCAATCTCTTTATCTCTTTACCTCTTTTTTTAATATAATATATATTATTTATTTATTATTACAAAGCAGCTCTTTTTTTCCTTTTATCTCTCATTTTTCAGTTCTGATCTCTCTTCATTCTCAAAATATACCTATAATAACAAAATATAACAATTAAGATAAAAATTAACATAATAAAATATAATTTACATATGATGAATATTAAGATAAAATGTATGTTATGTACACATTAATTAATACTTTAAGTGAGAAAATAATAATTTAAAATTTTATAAAATATACACTTTCTAGTACTAATCAGGTAAGAATGTACATTTTGTCTTTGATGATTTATGTCTTGAGGCATTTGAGAAACTAAAGCAATTGTTGACATCATCACCCATCATTCAGCTCCCAAATTAGAACTTACCTTTTGAGTTCATGTGTGATGTATCTATTTATACAGTATGAGCAGTATTAGGACAAAGAGTTGATCGAATTTCTCATGTCATTTACTATGCTAGTATGACATTGAATAATGCACAGTTGAACTACTCAACCACTGAAAAAGAAATGCTAGCAGTAGTATTTGCCTTAGAAAAATTTCGATCTTATCTCATTGGATGTAAAATAATTGCGTTCACAGATCACGCTGCTCTTAAACATCTTCTTTCAAAGAAAGATGCAAAAGCTAGACTAATTCGCTGGGTTACTTTTGCAGGAATTTGACCTTTAGTTCAAAAATAAGAAAGGCACAAAAAATGTGGTGGCAAATCATCTCTCTTACCTCAATTTTAATACAATTACAAATCAATTTTAATACAATTTTAATTCCAGAGCATTGGACCAAGCAGGACAAAGTCAAATTTTTTATGGAAATAAAGAATTTCTTTTGAGATGATCCTTATCTGTTCAAGTATTATGCTAATTAAAGTGTCAGACAATGTGTCTCAGAAAATGAATTTCAAAACGTTCATTCTGTCATGAACAAGCGTGTGGAAGTCATTTTAGTGCTAAGAAAAAAACTACTAAAGTTTTACAATATGGTTTCTATTGGCCAACTTTATTTCAAGATGCTTACACTTTTTGTTCTTCATGTGACAGATGTCAACATATGGGAAGTATTACACAAAGGAATATAATGTCCTTAAATCTTATTCTGGTAGTCAAAATTTTTTATGTGTAGGGCATCGATTTCATAGGACCATTCCCTCCTTTTAGACATCAGTACATATTGATTGCTATCGATTACGTATCTAAGTGGGTAGAAGCCATTTAGTGCAGAACCAATGACCATAAAGTAGTAATTGGATTTTTAAAAAGCAACATTGTTTCACGCTTTGGATTCCTTCGAGCAATAATCAATGATAGCGGTGCCCACATTTATAACAAATCATTCAAAGCTCTTTTGGCAAAGTATTCCATTACTCAAAAAGTGGCCACCCCTTATCATCCGCAAACTAGTGGCCAAGTCGAGATTTCCAATAGGGAAATAAAGCACATATTAGAAAAGACAATAAGGTCAGACAGAAAAGATTGGTCATTGAGACTCGATGATGCATTGTGGACATATCGAACAGCTTTTAAAACCCTGATTGGGATGTCACCCTATGACTTAGCATATGGGAAAGCTTGTCACCTACCTATTGAACTCGAGCATCGTGCATATTAGGCCATTAAGAAATTTAATTTTGAAATGCAGCAAGCTAGCATAGAAAGAAGATTACAGCTGGCAGAACTTGAGTAAATTCGCAATAAAGCGTAAGAAAATGCTAAGATTTACAAACAGCGAATGAAAGAATGAAAGTCTTTCATAACAAGCAAATCATGAGAAAATCTTTTACCCAAGGTCATAAAGTGCTTTTATTTAATTCTAGATTGCATCTGTTCCTAGGTAAGTTACGCTCTCGATGGTCTGGCCCTTTTATTGTTCATACTGTTTTTCCACATGGAGCAATTGAAATTAAGGATCTAAAGAACGGTGTTATTTTCAAGGTTAATGGTCAAAGATTAAAGCCATATCTAGAGTACCAACCACATGATGAAGACACCGAAATCAATTTGAGTGACCACCAGATTTAAATTGATACTATTCCATTTCTTTTCGATGATTTAATTTTTTTTATCGTTTTATTTTACTACTCTTTTTTTCGAAATTATTTATTTTCTATTAAAGTGTGTTTGATTACCAATCATATTTTCTTTTGTTACTTATCATGGAAACCTCAATCAGACAGATCCTCTTCGTCCAACTTACGTGGCTTCTACATGTGAAGCGTCATCTAAACGATTTCATTCACTTCCTCATAATGCTCTCCTTACAATCTATAAAACTCGGTCTGAATGCATATGATTACTTATGAGAAATAACATCCCTTATGACATTCGATGGTTAATTGAAGCCAAAGTACGATTGGCAGGTGAGTTACCCCTCAAATTTATTGCATATATGCCTGGTTATGGTAAAGAAAACTACTCAAGAAAATGAAAAGCTCGACAGCTTCCAGTTACTTGTCATAAGTGTGCCAAAATGGAATGCAATAAAGAGAAGTGCACTTTAGAAATAGTGTCTGATAACTGGGAAGACAAGATTCAATTCATTAGGGATGGCTTGAATAAATAGTCATTGGATAATATCCTTTTGTCTCTTGAAACGCATCCCAGTGGATACGTACAGAGAGCAATTTTCTAGTTATGGCTATTATTCCAGAAAGAACATGCAAGATATAGTCTCGGGAATCTGACTATAAACGACCTTGTTTGTCAGTTTATAAGAAAACTAGATGGGAAGCCTATCCTCGACCCATAGAGGGTGTTCAAGCCGTTTCTGGACATAAAACCAGAGGAAGATGTGAGCCACAATCACAATTACCAGTACATATCCTTTTTATTTACTGTTCTTTTATCATTTGCATTATTGTTTTATCTTTTCCTGTTATTCACTTTTTAATTTTGACTTTAAAGCCACAAACTTCACATGTCATTTAAAAAATGTACCACTTCCTTTATAGCTGTGTGTCATTATGATTATTACCAAGATCTTTAAATATGAGCTTATTTTATTAAACATTCGCAAGTTGTTTTTTTTTATGATTGTCTCAATGGCAGCAGCTTCAAGTAGACAATTTAAGAACATTTGTGTGGTTTCTGGGTTTCACTATGAAAAGTATAAAAAGTTTGTTGAGGCAGCCATAGATCTTGGTCGAGTCCTAGCAGAGAGAAAAATACACTTAGTATATGGAGGATGCCTGGCCCACTAATTGGAGAGGAGTTAGTTGTCTCCACCATGTAAGAAAGACTATCTGAAATGCTACAACATGCTGTAGCTTTCATTTTCTTGCCAATGGATCTTACAACTTTAGAGGCATTATTTACATTTGCATCTTGGGCCAATATGAACATTCATAAAAAACTCATCGGTTTGCTAAATGTCAATAACTTCTTTTATGGCTTACTTGTATTTCTTAACCATGCAATAAAAAATCATTTCATTCCTTTCACAATAAAAAAAACTTTTTATTTGTGTCCCTACTACTAATGAGTTACTTGATCTTTTACAAGCTTATAGACCAAAGCCAGATCCTAGGACCTCTTCATTAGATTGGTCGACTGATGATGGTAGCAGCAGCAGCAAGAAGCATAAATTAGATTTAACTCTCCATCTATAAATGTTTTCTTTCATTTTGTGTTGCAGTACTCAGGTGATGTCTTCTAAACCCTACTTCTTTCCTTAAAAACATTGAGGACAATGTTTCATTCTGGTTGGGGGGAGGGAATAGTTGATGATTGTGGAATGTCTTAATCTTGAGAAGTGTTTACAAATTTTTGTTGTAGAAACTAACTTTAACTTAATTTTTTAGTCGAAGATGGTTAAATATGAAGTGTAATGACTCTAGAAACGCATTTTCTTAGTCTTGTAATTAAATATATATATATATATATATATATATATATATATAATAAAAAAATTAGGTATTTTATGTGATCTTTTGACATTGGATGACATGATAACTTTCAAATTCTTGTATTTGTATTACTTTTGGCCTTGAGTTATGTTACATCATATTTGCTGCTCTACATGCTGATGTTAATGACAAATGTGAATTGAGCGAACTGACGAGTAAAATTAGTTAAGTTACTTGAAAGAATGCACATGTCCTAATAAATTCTAAGTAAGTTTTTAAGTCTATCATTTTTCTTGAAGAGTAACTCTTTTTGCCCATTTTTCAAACAGCTTAGCAATTTACCATATATGATCTCAATATTTTCTTTTGAGTCAAACATTTTAAAAAAAATTGTGTTGGTACATTTGTGTTGCTACATTTAAAAGTTCATTGAGCTAGTAAAAATAGAAGACTATTTAGAGCTCTAAAAGATTAAGGAAAGGCAATCTTTGATCTATTTGAGTTTTTTTTTTTTTCAGTCATCCTTTTTGTAAAATATCTATAGTTAGCCCTTTTGAGCCTAATAAATAAATAAATTGTATTTTATTTGTTAACTCATCATCTTATTCTACTGCAATTTAGAATAGTACCCTACGTTTTATGTGTTCCATCACCTACTCATGTTTGAAAAAATTTTAGATGATTATTAAAAAAAAAATTTGGTGTAATATATATATATATGAAAGAGAAAAAAGATGTGCAATTGAAAAAAAAAAGAGAAAAAAGAAAAAACTAATAATAATAAATGACTTGCACCTTATAATTTCTGAAAAATCTCTATTTTTCGCAAACAAAACTTTGTTTTTCCTATTGTCACTTATTTGTTAACCATATCCTTAACCTGCATTACATCCTAATAAAAGTCCTTCTTGATTTTAGGGACCTATAGTTTGAAATAGAAGCTAGTAATATGGACTAAAATGATGTAGTGACAGACACACACACACACACATACATATATATATATAAACTTGGTTTGACTATCATTTCATTTGGTGTCATACTATATGCTAAGCTGTGGGAGAGTGTGTGATATTGTCATTCATTAATTTCTCTCAAGTTATCATTTTTAGAGTGACTGTTTTTCTTGGGTTTATTTTCTTCTGAGAGTGTCACTCTAACCTATGAGATTTTGGGGTTGACATGTCACACTTGAAAGTGGCTTAATTAATATAACCCTGATAATCGATTAGTTTGCATGTGTTCGCTTGACTGACTCATGTGGATGGTTGATGTGGGAGTGATATCTCTTTAGGCTGGATATAATGCTTATACTTTTATTTGGTTATTGTCATTAATCTAATTGAAGAAGTAAACATAATTGCCTTTAAAAAAAATTGGTTGAATTAAAAAAAATTGGTTGAATTTTGTTATCGCTTAATTTGCTAGGGACTAGCAATAAGCTGGTTGAGGGGTGTGTTGAGTCCTAGAGAGTGTATATTTATAAAGGGTAAAAACATCATTTTACACCCCAAAGTCTTACTAACATCTCCACCACCTTTATGTATTTTAAGTCTCTTGATATTTAATTGTCTATGTTTATGTGTATTTTTAATACTTTATGTATTTTAGGAGTATTTTAGTTATTTCTCAATAAACGAGAATCCGGAAAGCAAAACGGATAGCATTTTTTAACTCAGAGCAGCTGAAAACCTTAGGAAATACATAAAAGGCAAAATCATAATTTTAAGATTTTAGTGGGCTCCGCTGACGTGGCGTTGACTGCTGATGTGGCAGAAGTCTATTGAATCGAAAAATGAGCTTACAATACATATAATGCACTAGATCATATTTATTAACTTTTACATTAACTGATGACGTGGCACAATATTAGTGGACAGAAAATCTCGCATACCGTACATGCATATACACGAATGACAGCCCTAATGATGTGTGTTCCAACCAATCAGAGAGTGCCACATGGCGCAATCCTGGGAGTCCGAATTGTTTTCATCCGATAGACATGATTTACTTGTTGTATCTATAAATAAGGGGCTCCTCCCGTAATTTGACACCCTTGAATCTATTTTTGGGCTCTATTTTCTGTAATTCCTTCTCCATATTATATTTTCTACGTATTTTAATAAAATTCTCATTTTACTCGTAGTTATAAAATGAATAACTAATTTATTTTTAAGTTTGGGTTAAAGGTAAAGCCTCAACACAATCTATGGGCTTAATTTGGTAAGTTTATTTTTACTTTCTCTAATTTATTTAAATTATTTTGACTTATCGTAGATAGATATTAATAATCTTATCTAGATATTACACTGGTATACTGGCTCCCTAATGCAAGAGTATTACTATTTGGCATGGTGAGCACTTTATACTAGATTTATTAGAGAAAAACCTCCCTCTAATTTATGTGATAGGTCATGACTCATTGTTGACATAAAAATTATCTAGTTTAATTAATGGAAAGTCTTGCCATCTTGTCGACAGTTACATTATTATTACCTAGCACAACGTGTTCTTGACACCGCATTTAACATAAGATTATTATTCCTGGCACAATGAGCGCTTGATGTCTTATTTATTAAAGTTAAGTTGATGAGGAGTGGAAATACACCTCTCATAAATTAATTGGACCTAAAAAATGAATATTAAGCCATGGTGAAATGTTGAGTGTGAATCCTAAGACCCAAACACTTTATTCCATTGATCAAGTCCTAATTTATTCCCAGCATTTTAATTTCAATCTTGGGATAAAATAAATTAAGAAATTGTACAGTAAGCATATTAAATAATAAAGAATAATAATAACTCTACATAATGAAAAATCCACCTCTTCGTGGGATCAACACTCGTCACCATTAATCTGTACTTCAATAGATTCGTGTGCTTACGAGTTCAATAAAATTTGCATAACATGGACGTAAGCGAAGATTGCCAAACCAGGTAAGAATCATTGTGTTCATTCTTTATTCACTTACTCTTTTGTTTAGAGCATTGTTAAATTTATTCCTTTTGATTTCATTATGGCATTAGGATAAATTGTTTTGTGTTTTATTTAGCTTAAGTTTTAAAATCTCAATTCACCCCGCTCTTGGGTTGCATAACGTGTATTTAAAAATAATAATTTTTATTCGAAATTGTTGAAGGACACAACGGAGATGCGATGATTGAGGTGCTTAATATAACTAGTACTCAATAGTTATTTAGTATTTGCACTATTTCTTCCATTGGATACTAGAGTACATACCACATCAAATATTTGACATCTAGACCTTTATAAATAAGCAAAAGGAAGCCTTATGAAGTGATTATTTTTTATTTCAATGGATGAATGAGTGGAGTCTGCTATTGAACTTCGTGAGAACCTTTTCGCCATGGAACACAATGTTCATAAAGGTTACAAGACTATTGATAAATTGAATAACCAAATGTATTGTAGAGTTTAACTTTCAAATATGATCAACTCATAAAACAAAGTCATAGTCAGCAACTTGAACCAGTTCAATCTCCTAATGTAAATGCATCAAATCTATTTACTTGAGGGTGGTCAAAAACCATGGATAGTGATCTTCTCCCGCTAGTTAAACAATGTTTTAAAAGATACAATCCAACAATAACTCATAGATTCTTGGCAAATACTTCTGACTTTGGAAGAAGAGCCTAAAGCAACTCTAGTGAATGTTCCCTTTGAAGACCATTAAAGCATCACAAAGGATATGGAATAGAATGAGATGATACAAAAATGTTTGATGAGATGATATCTAATAAGTATTACAGTTTTTAGATAATGTATAATCGAAACAACATGAAATAGTTGGTGTGTGTGTGTGTGTGTGTGTGTGTATAATACTTGTCTAAAGAGAGCATCCTCACTTTTTTAAAGTGAAGATATCACTAAAATACGAAAGAACACATATTTCAATACATTGAAAATTATATTTTTTTTATCTGTTAGTGGCATACTTATTTTGTTAAAAAGAGAATGTTCTCACTATATATATATACACATTCTTAAGTGTGGGCATCTTTATTTTTTTGTAATGTGAATACGCGACTAAACCATATGATTTAACAGAGATAATGTTCAATTTATTATAAAGTCATAAGGTTTAATAGCATGTTTGCACAGACTATATTAAACCATATAGCTAAATGACATGTCCACGTTAAAAAAAAAAAGGAAAATAAGGGCACCCGCATGAGAGTGATTATATATATATATAATTATTCTCTAGTAAGGGCATCAATCATCACTTTATCAAAATGAGGATGATAGTAAAATAGAAATAAATAAATAACGTAGATTTCAATACACAAACAAACAGAAAAAAATATAGTCTTGTGTTGAAATCTATTTTTTTCATAGACACGTACACTTGTATTGATAAATTGATAAATGTTATTTTTTTCAAAACGAATCATTTTCTGACAAAAAAAAAATCTCGATGAGGGAACGATTTGGTTGAGGTTGCAAGTATTCATTTAAGGCTTTTTGGTTGCATTTTTAATTAATGTCTCTACCTTTGACTTCTAATTGAAGCATATATAATTTCGAGTATAGTTTGAAAATCAAGGATGGCAACAATGTGATGGATGCAATGGAGTTTGTTGTATCCTCTAGTTGGTGTGTGTGTGTGTGTGTGTGTGTGTGTATAGATATATATATATATATATATATATATATATCTATACATATATATATATCAATAGCTTGTTAAAAAATAAAATGAGGATGAGGTTAAGATTTAGCTCTAGTGGTAAGGAGTAGCCTTTTTAAAACTTAAGTTCTAGGTTCAGTAGTTACTAATGTGGTGTGTTAAAAAAAATAATTAATGATAATAATAAAATGAGAATTGGCTAGACGTAATGCGTCGATTAAAGACTAGACTAGAAAATTATGGTGCGTTAAATAAACATAATTATAATGATAATAAACTGAGGATTTTCTCATTCGAAGAGAATTCTATAAACTTATTAGTGATAATGAACTAAAGATTTTTTATCAAAAGAGGATTTTTTATCTTATAATTTTCAAGAACTGGCATATTAGACCAAATGGAGAAATTTATGAAATTAAAGATGCCTTTAATATTATAGCGTATTAAGGATGACAAAAATTGTATGAAAATAAGATTTTTTTTTTTATTAATTAGTAGGTAATATGCTCCAAAGAAAAAGGTAAAGGAAAAAAAAAAAGCAAACAACGTGTGACATAAATGTGAGAAAGAGCAAGTTATTGGCATGATAAAGAATGTTTTTAAACTGTGGAAGCTCTTGGAAATCTTTCATGGAGAGTTTCAAGTTATTGATGTCATGGATGTGCAAGAGGAGAGAGAGAGAAAGCGATTTATTGAGGGTATATTTAGGATTTTATTGAGTGTACTGAATAATAATTTATACTTTTAATTTGATGAGTTAGTTGTCTACAATATTAAAGTGTTCAAAATATTTTTTTAAAATAATTTACTTAGCTAGGAAAGAAATAAAATTTTCCCATAAAAATTTAATATCAGTCAAATTCAATCAAGATATAAGATATTTCAATTTTCGTACAATATTACAAGCATAACACAATTGAGACCTAATTAAATTAAGAATACTTAAAAAGATGTAATTGTAAACTTGCCTTTTTTTTATTCTGAAGGGAATGTTGTGGCTGCTAAATACTTTTCATCTTAGCTTTAGGATACTGGGGGCCTTTAATGTTATTGGCCTGCATGTCTATGGTTCAAAGAAAGGCTTAAAATTTATGTGAGAGCATTCAAAAGGTTGTGGCAAGGTTCCGGTGGAGTTCAAGTTCAGATAAGAGGGTCACTCACTGGTTTAAATGGAAAAATATGTTTTAACCAAGCTTTAGTGGCTAAACAAGGTAGGAGAATTACTCCAAATCCCAATTCTCTAGTGGCAAAGGTGCTAAAAGCTAGATACTTAAAAAATGTGGATTTTCTTAAGACAAAGTTAGGGTCAAAACCATCACTTATTTGGAGAAGTATCTTATAGGGGAGGCAAATTATTAATAAGGGGTTAAGGTGGAGAATTGGAGATGGAAAGAGTGCCCATATCTACAAAAGCTACTAAATACCAAGACCTACAACTTTCAAGCCTTTCTATCACCCTAAGCTACCATTAGATTCGACAGTTTTTGAATTGATAGATGAAGGAAACATATGGAAGGAATTACTAATTCAACAGAAATATTAATGATTCCACTACTGAGAACTTCTGAATCTGATCAACCATTATGGGATTTTGACAGAAAAGGAGAATACACAGTCAAGAGTGGGTACCAAGTAGCTTTGAAGATGAAATGTCCAGATCAACCCAATAGCTCTGAAAACAAACAATTTCTATGGAATATTATTTGGGCTTCAGAGTTACCAGCAAAGAGAAAGATATTTATGGGGAGAGCAATCAGAAACCTACTGCCTACAGCAGCAAATTTATGGAAAAGGAAAGTGTTGCAAAGCCCTTGGTGTCAAAGATGCCGGAAAACTAAGGAGACAATATTTCATGCCTTATTTGACTGTAAAGCTTCTCATAAGATATGGAGACTTACTGAGTATGGGGAAGAAGTCAACAAGTCAGCAAATAAAAAGGTGTTAAGTTGGATTATGGAGATGACAAAACGAATAAGGAAAACTGACATGGCATGATAATAGCTTTATGTGGGTGTCTTGGCTCTCAAGGAATCTTCATGTTTTAAACAACAAGATACAAGATCCCAAGATATTAATTGCAAGAGCAAAAGCTGTGATGCAATCCTATAAAAATATGAGTCCACCTCATCTGCAATCAGCCCCAGAAAGGAATGTCAACAAAAATCTGCAATGGAGCCCCCCACCTCTAGGATGGTTCAAAGTAAATGTAGATGTCGCTGTTAAAGAAGATGAAAATAACGAAGGATTGGGAGTGGTGATCAGAAATTCAGAAGGAAAGTGCATGGCAGCAACAATGAAACCATCAGCCTTTCGTGGGAGTGTAGCTTTTGCGGAAGCTAAAGCCGCAAAGCTTGGAATAGAAATTGCAGATAATGTAGGTCTTCTTCCCTTGATTATTGAAACAGATTCTCAAGAGATAGTAGACCTTGTCTTAAGCAAGAAGGGCACACATACTCAGATTTATTGGATTGTTCTGGAAATTCAAGTTTGTCTGAAGAGGTTGCAATAGAGCAAAATTCACTATACTTCAAGAAACTGTAATGAAATGGCTCATGCTTTAGCAAAAACATCTTTAGATAAAGCAAACTTAGTCTCATGGCTGAAAAACATTCCAAAAAATTTTATGTATCTGTTTTGTTCTTGAATAAAAACTGCAGTTTCATATCAAAAAAGAAAGGCTTAAAATTAATCGTTGGACACAAGTATCGTAAGCGGCATTCTAAAAGTTAGTTCAGCTTCTAATAATTTTTTTTGTTGTTGCTAGACTTTACAGGGTGTTGTCTTGTTTATTCTTTGTTATTTTTTTTTTTTAACTTTTGTTATTTTTCTTTTGTTGACTTCTTTTTATTTTTTACTTAAATGTTTGTCTTTATCTCCCTCTAAATGTTATATTTTTATTTTTATTTTTAATGTACAAGTAACAAAATCACGCCTAACCCAACCGTGATTTATTTAAAAAATAATAATAATACAACACACTGGCTATTATATAACTCTAGTTGTAGTTCCCCTTATCCATATTCTATAAACCACAAAATTATGTGATGATCAGGTTGCTTGCTGCATGATGAGTAGATGTCTTACGAGATAGACAAATGTGAACTTCATGCAGTTAGTCAGTAACAACGTGTCGTATCTTTTGCCATGCAATAGTGCCACCGCCACCATTTCCACCTTCTTCAATAGTTGTTTCCTTTCTCCATGCCTATAAAAATTTTCATTTTTTAAGAGAAATTAGATCATCAATTTTTCTATAATAATAACAACTAATAGCCCATGGATTTGATCAACAAGTTCCTTAATCCTGTAGCACCCCCCTTCACCTTATTCTCCTTGTGCCTCTTCTTACCACCATTTCTGTCTTACAAGTTCTTCCTCTCCATCTTTAACTCCATATTCAGTGAAGATGTTTCCGGAAAGGTCGTCATCATCACCGGTGCTTCCTCCGGCATCGGAGAGGTAAACATTTAATTAGTTTAAAAAGCTAGTGCTTGTCCACACTGCCCATCTTTTAACAACTCAACGGATGATTTTCTTTTTGGTGATTCAATTTTGTAGCACTTGGCACATGAGTATGCTAGAAGAGGAGCCTGCCTAGCTCTAAGCGCCCGCAGGGAAAAGAGTCTTGAAGAAGTTGCTGATACTGCACGTGAAATCGGCTCTCCTGATGTTATCACAATTCATGCTGATGTTTCAAAGGTTGATGACTGTAGTCGCCTTGTTGAAGAAACTATGGATCACTTTGGCAGATGTAAGGAAGATCGAAATTTACTGTTTAGTTGCTTTCTTTTTTTATTTGCAATGTCTTATGTTGACCTCATGATCTTGGTTTATATTTTATCGGGCAGTGGATCATCTTGTGAATAATGCTGGGATTTCTTCAGTTGCCCTGTTCGAAGATACTGTTAATATCTCTGATTTTAAGCAAATAATGGAAATTTTTTTATGTTATTCTTTGCATTGCCAAATCGGATGCTATCTATTATGATAGTGCAAAATGTCTGGTTTGCGCTATTTTAGTTTAAGCTAATGTCAAGAAAGGATCCAAATTCTTGACATTTATATGCAAATAATATTTTTCATTACCATGTGTTTTTTCCCTACTAAGGACATAAATTTCTGGGGATCAGTTTATACCACTCGATTTGCGGTTCCACACCTTAGATACACCAAAGGCAAGATCGTGGTCTTATCGTCCTCTGCTTCATGGCTAGCTGCACCAAGAATGAGCTTTTACAATGTAAGCAATTACTTCGGTAAATCACAATTTAAAAAAAGATAAATACTTTTATTCAGTCAAATGAATAAGAATATCAGTAAAAGGAATCTGTGTGAATATTTCTGAAACTGGTCTTTATGTACGTTTAGATTTAAAATTTTAAATCTCTTGTATTGGTGGCTTTTTCCTTTCCCACGTTCTAAAGATAGAGTTAGTTTCTGATATCCCAATTGCATTATTAGGCAAGCAAAGCGGCGCTGTTACTCTTTTTCGAAACATTGAGGGTTGAACTTGGTTCCGACGTCGGCCTAACAATTGTCACTCCTGGGTTCATAGAGTCAGAATTAACCAAAGGAAAATTCTTAACGAGGGAAGGCAGAATTGAGATAGATGTAAACTTAAGAGATGTAAGCTAGGTCCTCCACTTTGATGATATCTGTTCATAAAAACAAACCTATATTTCTTTTGATAATTTTGAAGTTTAATGTACTGATTGTTGGCGCAGGCTCAAGTGAGCATAATCCCAGTTCAATCGGTCTGGGCATGTGCGAAGGCGATAGTGAACAGTGTATGCCGCGGAGACACATACTTGGTGGTGCCATCGTGGTTCAGGACTACATACTGGATGAGGGTGCAGTGTCCTGAGCTGCTCGATTTTGGTACCGAGTGTTTCGTATGGCAAGGCCTGAGGAGCCGCCCTATGAAGCGCCGAGCAAGAAAGTCTTGGACTACACTGGAGCTCAGAATATTTTGTAGCCGAGTTCTGTTCAATCAACTGATATCAAGACAGAATAGCATCCGAGTACCGGCAGTTTGTCCCAGAAATAGCAATGTAGGACTTGTCTGTTTTGCATGTTTAAGAACTTTGTGCTTTAAGAGCTCGTCTAGGTTTTATACCTTTGGGAAACTCGTGTAAAATTATTGTACGTGATGGTGAGAAGACTACTATTGCTGCTCTGGATTTTTTATCAGTTGACACCTGAACATATTGATATTAGGGGAAAACAAATTAATAAATTTATGCATATACTATTCTCTTTATCCTTTTGTAATGTACAAAAGGATGCTGATTTTTGCCGAGAAATTCTGATTCTTACTTTTCCTGAAGATTTTTCTTGTAAAATTTATAAAAGCTTACACTTTGCTGTTGAAAGTTTATAATAAGTTCTTTCTGATATCCATGATTGTTTAAATCATTATTATTAAATCATTCCGAAGATACTCAAGTCAATTACCTATATAATCTTTAACGTTGTTGTAAGTGGCTCTTTTATTTCGGTAAGACCTGATTGTTTAACAAGCTAGAAATAAAAAATAAAATAAAATCATTATGATGCGGTATTTAACAAGTCATTATGAGATATTTTGAGAGATATATTTATGCCTTATAATATAGGTGCATAATTTTATAATATAGTCTAATAATCTTAAATATACAGTCTAATATATAATCTATTAAAATTATTTGAAAACTTTCTCCTACTAATAATATTATATTGGAGAGAAATTTAGTCTCCATAAAATTCCAAATCGGAGCTTAGCCTTAAGATTATTAAAAGTACTAAACTGTCGTTGACCTTTAGACCTCATAACATAAATATTAGATTTTTATTTAGTACTGAGCTCTTTTTAAACTACAACATTAAAATAATTAATAAATAATATTTACTATAACTTATAAAATAAATTGATTTGATCAATTATTTTATAATGAAAATTTTATAACATATTTACTATTTTAATAAAAATTATTAATTATAACTCATATTTATTATATACTATTATTTTTTTTGTAATTATAATTTTTTTATTTAATAAAATTGCAGCTATTTGAATGCCAAAGAGAGTAAGAGACCTTATTGAGAAAAAATTTTGAGATACATTTCAGAGGTCAAGCGTTTCTCGAATACATGTACAATTACTTAACATGCAGTGGCTTTTGTGTTTTGTCATGTAAAATTTGGGATAAAATCAGACACATAACTGCTACGTGCTGTTCCCTATACATGCAAAGCAGCTACGTAGCATCCCCAACCTAGCCATGACCACCCATTTAGTTATTAGCAAATTGATCCACAAAGTTCAATAAACCGTTAACATTCAAAGCATTCGTCGTCCACAGAGAAGCCATGGATCTGGTCAATGAGTTCTTGAACATCGTAGCTCCCGTTTTAACCCTGATAATACTGCCTTCCTTCCTGCCTCTATATCTATTGTTCAAGTTTCTTCATTTCGTCGTAAGGATCATAAATGCCGAAGATGATGCTGGCAAAGTAGTACTCATAACTGGAGCATCCTCGGCGATTGGACAGGTCTTTCACAATAATTCTAATTTAACTGCTGGTTTAATTTAACTTGTGTTATTAAATTTTTCTTCTGCGACTGAGTTCATGTTGGTGGTGGTGGTGTTTTGAAAGCATCTTGCTTATGAGTATGCTAGAAGAAGAGCTCATTTAGTCTTAGTTGCCAGAAGAGAGCGTCAGCTCCGAGAAGTCGCCAACCAAGCCGAGCTGATGGGCTCTCCTTTTGATCTCGCCGTCCCTGGAGATGTTTCCGAGGTTGAAGACCGTAAGCATTTTGTTGATGCTACGATAGAGCACTCCGGTAGATGTAAGTAGACTTTGGTCACCCTATCTATATAGTCCATTGCCCAAAAATGTTCAGGTGCAAACGTCCCCACTCACACGCTTTCAGTACCTGTACTTTACATCAATGTAACTGTGTGAGTTCTCAAACGCTTTTCAGCCCCTTTACATCGATGTAAATATGTGAATTCGCACTTTATAAAATGAATGTGCAGAATGTGGGTCCGCACATGAGCATGATTCATCCATTGTCATGGTTTCTCAGGACATATATGTATTGACCTACTTTTATGCTACCAATGGATCATCTAGTGACTAATGCCGGTGTTGTTCCAATGTGCTTGTTTGAAGATTATACTGATATTACGAAACCCGCGCCGGCTATGGTAATAGTAAAGCCTCTTGTATTTTTCTGATGAATATAATCTTGGACAATGTGTCCACAAACTTCCTCTATTTTCATTTTTCAGGACATCAACTTCTGGGGCTCAGCATATAGCACCTATTTCGCACCTTCGCACCTAAAGCAGGCCAAAGGAAAGATCATTGTAGTTGCCTCAGCTGCTGGATGGTTACCTCCGCCAAGAATGAGCCTCTATAATGTAAGAAGTTTCTTCAGCATTCGGATTTCTTACAGTATAACACTTACTATAAACTGTAAATAATTCTGATTTACTATGAATTCAGGCGAGTAAAGCAGCAGAAATTGCCTTATTCAAGACATTGAGGGTCGTATTTGGAGACATAGGAATAACAATTGTGACTTCTGGGTTAATCGAATCAGAAATAACAGGAGGGAAGTTCCTAAACAAGAATGGCAAATTGTAAGAAGATTAAGAAATCAGAGATGTAAGCCTACTCTTCACACATGCACGATTTCCATCCCTTTTTTCTATTCTATTCTTCCACTTACAAACTTAAGACTCAAATGCTGTAAGGTTCAAATAAGTCTACTGCCAGTGCAAGCAACAGAAGAATGCGCCAAGGCTATTGTTAACAGTGCCTGCCGCGGAGAAAGAGGCTTGACACAGCCATCTTGGATCAGGGTGACTTATTACTGGAAGGTGTTTCGGCCCGAGGCCATTGAGTGGTGCAACTGAGTGCTATTGATGACCGGACCAGAGACTTCACAGAGAGACACATTAAGCAAGAAAATATTGAATGCGGCAAATGGAATCAAGGAATTTCTAACGCCAGGCACAGTCCCATTCGATGAGCTGAAGACACATCTAGATTATCAAAAGTATAAGCGTTATTAGTATTAGGCAAGTCAGAAACATGTAATTATCCTCGTGAAAGGAAAACGCCTCTGGTTGTATGTAATTTTATGTTACATACAGCTATTGGGATGCTGCACTTCACTGAAGTTTGATGCAAATATCTCTGAACTTGGTATCAGACTATCGTTTAATTATGTCATACAATCGGTTTTCAGCTAATTATGTTCATACTAATTTATACTTTTACAAGAGAACAAGCTCAATCTCAAAACATTAGCATTTATTACGCGATTAAGCAAAGGAAGTACACGTGTGATACACTATTGTGCATTCTAAAACTGTTGCCAATTAAGGTCTGGAAAAAGGAAAATACCACGTTAATAGATGCGGACACTTCAGAGCTTCAGCGGTTTCCATCTTTGTCCACCGGGCTGCACTCCTCATCGAACTAGTTGGTTATGCATTTTCACCTTCAAACACATTCGACGAAATTCTTTGTGCCAAAAACAATGTACTCAATCAAATAGTCCATACAGCCCAACTGTCGTCACTTGAGGTGCAACCAACAATGTATTTTTTCTGCTACAAACAACATACTCAATCAAATAGTCCATACATTCCAACTATCGCCACTTGAGGTGAGGCTGCAGGGCCAAAGACCAACAGGGAATCCTGGTGCTCCAATGGTTTACACTACAGGTGAGGTTGCAGAGCCAAAGACCAACAGGGAATCCTGGTGCCCCAGTGGTTTAATACTGTGGTCACTTAGACAAAGAGGGAATCCTGATACCCCCAAATGTTTAACTTGAACATCATCGTTTTTGGGGGCAAACCTAAAACTACAGCCAAGTTATCATGCGCACATCTGCAAATCTATTCATCAGTGTGAATCTCCATGTCCCCCATTTGTCTGCAGCGTGCACTTATGAAATACGAATTTGAATAATGGGATTAGGAGGAATCAACATGTAACCTGGACAGCTGCAGATTTTCATTAAAAAGCAAATTTCATGGTCATTCAACCTTCATTTCTGGACAGAGCGGTCACTTTGGGGGTAATCAAGGGGATATCTCAATGGGATCTATTGGGGGACGGGAATCCATGGGGGGATGCAGCGGAGTCTGAGCATTAGCAGGAGCGGAATTGAGTCTTCTCAAAAGTAACCACGCGTCTGATGAAGGACAGCCCTGGGTAATCTCAAGGGCAATTGGATGGGGAGATTTTTCGTTCATCTCTATAAGCATTGTGCCCTGGAACAAAACATTTCCAGGAAATGAAATCCGATGGAGGAAAGAATGTTGTAGCATTTAAGGGAAAATTCAGACAAACACTAGATTGAACATATTGTATCCTTGGAGGTCTTACCTCAAAATCCACTAAGAATAACTGGAACTGCCTAAAAATCTCCTTCGTATCACTAACTTTCTTCAGATCCGAAGAGGAAAGAGCAGTGGTTACTTCCTGAGGAGAATGACCTATTCCTTTCTGTACAACCTGCAAACATAAAAAGCTAATCAAGATCTCAATTTTAAACACACTAATAGCATTAACAAGTGAAAATCCAACTTACATTGTGATCAATAAGAATCTCAGAGATGAGGCTGCCATCATCAACGTAAACCAAAAGCTCATATGTTTCCCTCCCTTTATATTGGAATCGCTTAACGCCAGTCAAAAAGCACTACAAAATTTTAATTCACATTTCGTTAGTATATATAAGACAGAAAAGATGGATATTATTCCAGTTAAGTTTCATACTTTCTTCCAAGTTCAGGATTAGACCAAATTACAACACTATTTATACCTGAAAGTAAATTTTATATTTTTACACAACTTCATTTTACCACCAAAGATGTGATGAACCAGAATTATTGGGGTTACTTCAATCAATTGCATTTAATCGGGTTGTGACAAACTAAATAGAAGTTCAATGCTAAAAGATGATCCATTAAAATAGATAAAAATTTACTCAAGAAAGAATGAACAAGTTATACATACCTTAATTTTTCCCTGAACAGAATGGGCTTTCCCCTTCGTGGCAGCCCACTTAGCTGACAAACTTGCCAAGTAGGTGAAAGGGATTTCACGGTCTCTAGATAATATGAGTGGATGTTCAACCTCATCAACCATAATGGTATCCTCAACCTCATTAACCATGATGTTATCCTCAACCTCATTAACCATGACGGTATCCTCAATATCCAATGCAACATTAGTGTTTGAGCGAGACATAGTGTCTCTGCTAATTGGAACGGTATCATTATCCATATCCTCATAATCCATGAAAACATTAGATGATGAATTAGGAACAGCATGCTCCTCATTGATAGGACCAACTGTAGGTCTTTGAATTGTGCTAATGCTAGATGCAACTGAATTAGCACCTAAGGACATGAACAAAATAAAAAAATGGATTTATGAGAAACCTTTCATCATAATATCATCATAGGCCCTTCAATTGTCTACTGAATATGTTGACAATATCCAGTGCACATCCATTCCCATTTTACTAACAAACAAAACAAGAAAGGCCATCATAGAAAGATAATGCACTAAATTACAACCTTTAGCATGACAGTCACATCAATGATGTTCCCATTTTTCAAAAAAAAAAAAAATTACAGATCAATTTCTCAACTGATCAACCACAAACATTATTAGCATCCTATTTCACAGACGGGACCCTACCCATGATAAATGAAAGAAGAAAGTAAAATGAAAAGAAAGGGATCAAATTAAGGAATATGCAAAGAAAATTCCCAAAAGACTACAAGTAAATAAGGTTTTATCATTCCTAATAATCCCCCTCAAGATGATATGTTTAGGCAGTTATGGTAACTGCTACATCAGAACAAATTTGTTTGTATTTGATAAAGTCAAAATGTAATGAATGGCAAGTTAAATGCTCCTCCCCATCCCACTCACATGCCTCCAGGAAAGAATTAAAAATAAATACAGAATATCGACCTTGCTCATTTTCCTGGACAGGAGTTGCATTTTGTGATGGTAAATTACTGGGATGCTCAGTAACATGAACACCATTTGATGGCCATGCGGCAAGAGTAGCTCTAGTAGCTAAAGAAGGAACCACTCCTGTCCTTGTCCTGCATAATAATGAAGAAAATTGTTGTCAACTTATTACCAGCATAAAGGTGTCGCAGTTGTGTTTGAAATGGCACTTACAGAGTCTTGAATCAAGCATAAATTTATAATCAGACGTGATGAACCAGAATCCTAAAGAACTTAACACAGCTAGAAGTTGAAAATATACAAAGCTCGGGAAGTGGAGAATCTGACACCAGAAACATTTTTCCAACTACTACTATATTCAATCAATGAGATGGCCAGCAGAAGATTTTCAAAGCAGAAAAAACAGTGCAATCAAATTGTTTACTAAGAGCAATACATGAAAGGAGAAAGATTTTTGTTTTTCAGTGCCATTAGGTTTACAAAATGGATTCCACCATGCTGTAAGTCTTCAACGGGATCAGTGCATCCTCACAACTCCATAATTACCTTTTTCCTCGGGGTGGCTTGTTTATTTCATTAACAATACGCTGCCTAGCAGCATCCAGTTCCTGCACCATTCCTCCGAGAACTTCAATAGCCTCAGGAACCAACATCAGCAGTCCATGCCGTACATGTACATTACAGATGACAACCTGAAATCCAGAGAGGAATAACAACTATTGAGCAGCTAAGAGAGACCATAGACTTCCTGTTATCTGTTGGCATGATGAAATAGAGTGGTCAAAATACCGTAAAGCTGCCACATGGCAAACTCAGATGCACGATGATATAGTGTGGTCAAAATACAGTAAAGCTGCTACATGGCAAACTCAGATAGTTCAACAGCAAAAAAAAAAAAATCCACAAATAAGAAGTTATAGTTGACAGTTAACTGGTTTAATGATACTCTCTAAGCATCTACAAACCATTTGCCTCAGTTACTTATTTTATGCAAAAACAAATCACACATTTTATGCAAAAAACAAATCACATTGACCACACCATAAGTTAACGAGATAACACATTATTGCACCTTGTCTATCAAAAACATTGCACTCGTTTAATGTTTTAATTCTTTGTATTGAAGCATTAATATGCATGCATTTCAACTACTGTTTTGTACATAATTGATGTAACAGAGATGCAATTCTTCATTTAACAGTTCAAAACCTTAAATCAACTAAAAAACCATTCAAAATTGAATATAGTAGACAAGGAGGTCAACATCATCCATCACTAATTCATAAGCCTAGTCCACAATTATGAACCAGCCTTCTGGTGTAGAATTCTAATAGAATATAAACGCCATCATTAAACTTTTGAAAACGCTCTAAACCCATGAAAGGCCATAAACCTTGTGACCAGATATTACATGCACGAAACTAAAATCAACCATTTTCCAAGATGGAACTAGATTATGCGAACCACTGATGGACTAGAAAAAATCAGAAAACCTTAAATCCTGAAGGAGCCAAAACTTTGAGATCTTTGATTGGCCTGTATTCGATGCCAAACACGCGTTGAACACCATCTGTCATGGACAACTTGAGGCACCTCTTGAACCCAGGAGCCGCATCCTGATACCTGCCTCTTAGAGGACAGCCGATATTAATTACCTCATCAACCTAAAAAGAAAGATAAAATTTTAAAAAAATGAATTAAAAAGAAAACTCAGTAATTAATTTAATCGAAAGTTCAAGTTTTTTTAATATTTTTATACAGCGTAAATGCACCTGCAAAACAAAGGGTCCCTTGAGATCGACCAAATGCATAGACTGCACATTTCGCGGAAGCACGCCGGCGCCGGAGTAGTTCACATCAGAGAACAAGAACTGCTGAAAGCAAAGCTTAGCTTTTGCCGAAACATCGAGTTGTGAGAATCCCGAAACAGAACTCTCAAGACCTTGAACACAAGAATCCAACCACTCTCTCTTGAGGCTTAACCCGAGTCTGAATAGAGAGTCTGAAATCGGATAACAGGTGGTTCGGTCCGGTGACGGCGGCGTGAAGTAGTCGTCGTCGTCGTCGTCGTCGTCGAGGGAGATTGTGACGGGATCAGTATTAGGGTTAGGAGGTGATAAATTGACAGACGGGTGAGTGACAGTTGGTTGTTGGTTACTACTTTGTTGATGATTTGATTCTTCTTCTTCTGAATCGGAAGAGCTCTGGATTCTGAGGCGTCTTCTGGGCATTTTTTGGTGGTGAGTGAGTATCTCTCTCTTTTCCCCCCTCTCCCCGTTGACTGTTTTGACTTTATGCGGTCTATTCCTTTTCCCTCCAGTTTTTTTGGTAAAATTGCAGACAGATTTTTGAACTTTCCGCCTAATCGCCTTCACTTGGCCCGATTTCCTGAGGCCCATAAGCCCAATATCTGGGGGCCGACCATCGACGTGTTGTTATTTGCAAATTACACACTACTGGCAAAGTCAAAAAGATTGTATTGTGATCATAAATATTTCATGTTTGTAGCTCTTTTGTGGAAATTAAATTAGTAGAATGGCAATTTATTTGGAAAAAGATGAGGAACTAAGGTAATAATTTGTTTTCTAAATTAAAATTTATCCGTTTACTAATTTGATATATTTTTATTGCAAATACAAAATATATGTTAATATATTTTAATACATATTCCATATATATTTCATCTACTTTCTAAATGTGGGGAGTTACTTAAGAGGATAAGAGCTGGCAATGCATTGCTCAAATCACGGTCCAACAAGTATACTTCTTAATTATTAAGATCTACAAATATATTAGAATATCAAGTGTACTGATAATTTAATATATATATATATATATATATATATGGGTAATCCAACTTAGAAGTTTACTGTGTATAGCTCGGAAAAGGACTCAAACCGACTCTCTGAAAATTACGTACGAAGGACATCAGCCTACCGTTACTAATTTGGTGGTGGGGGATAAGATATATTTAAAATATAGCCCTATGGCTGCATATCAACAATGGATTTAAATGATTTCGAGCCACACGAATAGATAGTAAGTTGGTATGTCATCAGCAAAATTATGATCCCAGAACAAACCAATAATGAGTGTAGCAATGATGTGTTTGTGCAAATGTGCAAGTCGCATTTGCAAAAATGAGTGCCATGTTTTATCAAAGGGAACACTATGAAATATATATAGTAATTGCTCAACATAAGCAAACAGAATGCTACTGCTCTCTGTTGAGTACATCATTGCAGCAAGTGGGTAGCCTATGTACAAATGAAATTTCTTAATCTTAATTGGTAGATAGAGGGCTAATTAAAGAATCAAATGTCTACACCTGGAAATGACAGCACACATTGTCTAAACCATATGTTAATCTCTAATTTGTTGAGATTCACTAATCTTAGAGAGCAGTGGCTAATTGGAAATTTGGTGGATGTGTAAGTAAGCAGAAAACACTGAAACATAATGGGATTGATCAACTTGTTTATTAACATATATATAGCTACATTATTATTATTGTGGTTCAATGGTGTGGTTTCTGACCTTTTCATTTTCATTTACTATCTTAGCCAGTGGGGGGAATCATTGTAGGCTCTCATTCTCCCTATAAACATGTAATGATATGTGTTGGTACTTTTCCAAGACACTTGAATTTCAGTGCCCAAAAAGAAAGATATCAATTTTCAATGAAAGGTGAAGGGATGAAGAGAATTGCTCGGATTTTGGTAGCCATGATGATAGGGGCCTTGATTTTTGGTGCAAAGTTTGGGGATTGCGCATTTGGGATCCAACTCAATCCGTGCACACTTCCTCAATGCATTGCTGAATGCAAAAAGGCTTTACATCAAAAATTTCTCAGTGCTACTTGTGCAACTGGCTCCCAGGGAAAGTTCTGCGTTTGCCTTGGCTGAACGCAAAGAAAGAGGAATGATATGCTTACATAATCCTGTCACAATCATTGATTGGTGATACTCATTTCGGATATAAATGTTAGATTCTAATTTTGTAAGCCTATTATTACTCTAAACAGAGGATGTAAGGATGTAATTTACACTTATGGTGTATTTACTTATTAGAAATAGAAATTATAGAATGAAAATGAATAATTTATTTACTTATTTAAATGAGTAGTGGAATGAGAATAAAGTAGTGGATTTTACTTAAAATTAAAAATAATTATCAGAGTTTTTATTCTCATGGTAGAGGTGGAAATGAGAATCTCTTTCTTTGAAGTGACCATATTACCTCTACTTAAAATTTTAAAATTCTCATTTTATCTTTCCTTTAATATTATTATTATTATTATTATTATTAATTTTAATAATAATACTAATCACAATTATGGTGTATAAAATAATGATAATAATCAACTAACGTTAGTCTAATAATTTGTAGCAATTCATTTCGATTAGAAGGTAAGATAAATATATCAATTACAATACAATTCATTCTTATTTTAATTCACATTTCTCATTCCAATTCCAATCTATTTCAATTATTGATTAATTAATTGTGTAAACAACTAATAAATGAGTGTATAAGCATGTTGTTATTCTTCCGTCTAAATCCCAAAATTGTTAAAAAAGAAATAAGCATGTATAACCAAGTTAATTAGGAATCAATTTATGTGAACCAAATGTCTGTTAACAGGCCGTGAAGAAGAAAAAACCACACAAAATTAATCCCATTTGTTGGTTTCAACTTTCATCAATAATCAGGGAGCTAATTAAGAGTTTTTTTCTTTCCCATTAAAGTGATGAGAATTCTTGAGTCTCTGGCTCATGATCACAAAAATATTTTCTCTGTGAGCATCACTAAGAGATTAGCGGCAACATGATTGCTCGTGATAAATGAGGCAAAATTAAAGATGCAGCAGTCACTTGTCCCCATTTTGTTCGACCAAAAGAAACAAGTAAACATGTGTGCAAACTTTCAACTAACAGTCTCCCAAGTAAAGCGCAATAGGAGGTGTCGACATCAATCACATAGAATGGAATAACACCTTAGTCTCAAGCTCTCCAAGCCGTACGGGGAGAGTGATCGATCCCATTATATTAGACTCGCTTTGACTGAAACCCTTGATCATCACATCTTCCTGCTCCAAATCGTTATTTGTAAACCCTCCGAATAGAGCTTAGGGAAACAAATAAAAAATGTTTGGGTAAAATATCAGACAGACCCCTAAAAGTCCTTCCTGGCTTAAGGGGTAAATATCAGACAAACTCCTCGAAGCCCTTCCGGCTCAAGCAAGACTCCTGATGGTAACCTAGCCCGAGCAACCACTCAGGTCAAGGTCGAGAGCTCCTTGCCTGCTCGAGGTCATCCTTCTGGTCAAAGCTGGTCAAGGTCGAGAGCTCCTTGCCTGCTCGAGGTCATCCTTCTGGTCAAAGCTGGTCAAGGTCGAGAGCCGAGCACATCGCTCCTTCTCGCAGAGATCCACGAGCACAGCTGGACAAGACCCGACCCAGGGCAACCCGGCCCGTTTTTCTTAGAATCCTGGCACACCTTTTGATGTCTGATAAGGGTCCCACATGGTGGAGAGATGACATTGTTGTCGGCGGATCGGCACGTGCCACCAAGGTGTCATCATTCCCTGCACGCTTGCCCGACATAGTGATCCGGCCACGTGCATCGGATTAAGGGAACAGCCGCTCATCCCTAGGGAATATTCCTCCAAATCTGACTGTCAGAGGGACCCAGACACCACTAGCGTGGGAGTGGACAGCCTGGAAAGGAAAAAAGAGGGAAAAACAGAGTATAAAAGGAAACGAAGGAGAACGGCACAAGGGTTGGACTTCTTGATACACAAAGAGGTTGGCATTTCGAATTCACAAAAAGAGAAATTGAATTCTCTGTGACTGAACAACAGGTTCTTCCTTTCTAAATTTCTCTCATCTGATTCTCTCTAAGAACACCATACTTATCCAAAAAAAGGGGGGGCGAAATAATACCCCTTTTATCTTTCCGGTCTTCCTCACTAAGGGAGATACCAAAAGAAACCCGATTCTTGACTTGGCGTCGGAGGGTTTCGCGGAAACGCCGGCGACCCACGACCGGTTTTACGTGAGTGCTGGTCAGGAGATCTCATTACTGGAGAAGGCAGTGAGCAGGACAAAGGAGGCTAATCCCGCTCGAGCTTATCGCGAGCAGAAGGATCGAGGTTCTGTAAAACAGCGAGCGAAGGCGAGACGGTCCTGCTCGAGCTGTTTGGAGGCACTGTTGGAAGGTTCGAGGAACTGTTGAGGCACGCGGGAAAAAGTGCATCAACATCTTTTGGCGCCGTCTGTGGGGATCGGCACAAAAAGCCCGATTTCCTAATACATTGAAGACACACAAAACACAACGATGAGGGGAAACAGCCGAAGAGGAGTAAGTCCTGAAGAATCGATGACTCTGAGAGAAGTGGCCAATGAGGCCCAGAACAGGGAGATTCAGGAAAGGATGGATCGGATGGAAAAACAGATCGAGATTATGACCTCCACTATTACAGAATTCGGGGAGGGACGAGAGAAAAGCATGCAGCGATGTCCGAGTCCGATCGAGGAATGGTCGTGTTCGAGAAAATCGCGGAGATGAAGCCCAAGACCTCGGGCACCAGAATGTCGCGATGAGAGAAGAAAGCGAACATGGAGGAAAGGGGTCTCGTCAACATTTGCGGGAGGCGGTCCGACCTCTCGTCGCGGAGGAGTTGGAGGGAGAAGTGCAGTGAGTTAGCACAAGTTGTGGAAGATCTTGGAGGCAAGAAAGAGTCCAAGTGGCGAATAATCTTTGGACAATGAATCCCTCTCTCCTCGGAGATTATGGGTGTCACGATCCGCGTGACTTTCGCTTCCGGATCTGCAATATTCGGGAAAGAGTGACCCGTTAATACACGTAGAGCGGTTCGATGACCGGCGGGGTGCAAGGTGCAGTCGGCGACAGAGGTGCGAGGGCCTTCCGCTCACTCTTGAGGGAAGGGCGAGAGAATGGTACTGCATGAGCTCCACGGGAAGTATCTTGAGTTTTGAGCAGGATGTGCGGGGAGTTCGCGGAACAATTTGAGCAGCGGTGACCCACGAGGATGACATGATGGGTATCGGAGGTGAGGCGAGAAGAAGGGAGTCCCTCGGGAGTTTATCAAAAGATACCATAGATCGGTCCTAGATCTTGGTGCGTTCAACCATCCTCGAGCTCTAAGGGGATTAAAGAGGGTGTTCGGATGGGAGACCATGGTATAACTGCGGAGTCCTACGATCCGTTCGTATTCGGACGGCGTCTGAACAAATAAAGCTGGACATGGTAATTGAAGAAGAAAAGGCTGCAAGCTAAGGAGTGAACAAGTCACTGGAGCAAGGCGGAAGGAGAAAGGAGTCTGCCGAGGGACACGGGCTCAAGGCGGCAAGGGGCCAAGGCAGCCATGTCTGACCCGTGTCGGAGAGTTCCCCACGCGGGTGGTTCCCAACCACCCGCGAGTCTCGAGCCGGGATCACGGAGAATACTGGCGTCATGATGGCCATACATCCCCGACCAGCCACAGAGTAGACACGAAGGGAGCCATGCGGGGGTGATCGTTCATGCCACCCAGCAGAAGCTTCCAGGGGATAGAGGCGGTCAAGTAGTGGAGCAGGCCACGCTTACAGACGAGTATCTGAAGTTGAAGGTATCTCTTGAAGAGATACTTGAGTGGGCGAGGCGTGGATTGCTTGAGCCCTCCAGCCTAGATGACCACGCCTGACCAGTGAGGCGGAGCGAGGCGATTCTGCCGTTTCCATGAAGACCATGGTCACACCGCATCACGGTCTGCGTGATTTGAAAAACCAGTGGAAGATTTGGTTAGAAATCGATACCGGATGAGTTTATAGAGGAGGGCACCGGTGGTTGAACAACGACTGAAGAAGGTGACCAGGGCCTATGAAATGAGATCTGGAACCACCATCCACGAGGGTAATTTCGGGTGACCAACGATGGCAGGAAGTTCAACAGGGCCGGAAAAACTATTGCGAGATATCTTGCTTGCCGGTAGAAGTCCTGTTCACTGCTCCTGCGACCAAAAGGCCAAGGTTCGGCGGTGCCAATCATGTGGACGGATGAAGATGAGGAGGGGTCTTGTACCCCATGAAGATGCCACAGTGGTTGAAAGCCGATGTAGCGAATAAGGAAGTTGACCGAATATTGGTTGATTCGGGGAGCTCGGTAGATATTCTTTTAAATCCACACTCGAGGATTTAGGAATAGCAGTAGCGAGCCTCGAGCATCTGACACTTCCTTGAAGGGGTTCGGGGAGGAAAGCTAATACCTCTAGGAATCATCAAGTTGGCGGTAACCATGGGCTCAAAACCTTTCGAGAAGAACATGATCTTTGGATTTCGTGGTGGTAGATGAAACCGACCCATGTCGAGCGATTCAGGGAGGCCATTTATGAGGATCGACCAATGCGTGGTGTCCACCCATTACCTAGCCCTAAAGTGTCGAGTAAATGGGGCTATAGGGGTCGTGAAAGGCGACCAGAAGGGTGGCGAGGGCTGCTATCTTTGTGGCTGCAAAAAAACAATCGCAGTCACCTCGCTGGACACGAGGCGGAATCGAGAGCGGAGGCAAGAGCTAGTGAGAAGCTAGAGGAGCTCGAGGTGAGAGCAGATGACCCAGGAAGAAGGTCCGAGATCGGCTCGAGCCTTAGCGAGCCGTTGAAGAAAAGTTGGTGGAATCCTGCGAGCACACGCGAGATGTGTTCGCATGGACGCATGATGATATCTGGGGATCGACCCAGGTGGCGTGTCACGGTGGCGATGCGGAGAGATACTAGGCCGGTAAGCGAGAAGAGGAGGTGCGTGAACCGGGAGAGATGCGAAGCCATTAGCTGCGAGGTTGAAAAGCTGCTGAGCGGGATTCATACGGGAGGTGTCTACCCGAATGGATCTCGAATGTGGTCTTGGTGAAGAAAGCAAATGGGAAATGGAGAATGTGTGTTGATTTCACAGATTTGAACAAGGCTGCCTAGAAAGATAGCTTTCCACTACCAAAGATAGACCAGTTGGTGGACTCTACGGCGAGGCACGGGTTCTTAGCTTCGTGGATGCATTCTCGGGATATAATCAAATTCCATGCACCAATCGGGACGAGGGTGTCTGACTTTCATCACCGATCGAGATATGTATTGCTATAAGGTCATGCCTTTCGGCCTAAAGAATGCGAGGGCAGCGTATCGGAGGCTAGTGAATAAGGTTTTCAAGCCATTGATCGGTCGGACTATGGAGGTATATGTAGATGACATGATCACCGAAGTCTAGAGGCAGCGGAGGAGCATGTAAAGCATCTAGAGGAGACCTTAGCCCTCTGAGAAGTCTAGAATGAAGTTAAACCCGAAAAATGTGCTTTTGGGTGAGTTCGGGAAAATTCCTAGGCTTTATGGTGAGTCACGGGGATTGAAGCCAATCAGGAGAAGATCGAGGCGGTGATAGAAATGAGGTCCCTCGTAACCTCGAGGAGATCTGAGTCGGCCGTGAGCTGGCGTCCCTCAGCGAGGTTCAGTATCTCGAGCCAGCGATAAATGCTGAGATCTTCTTCCGGAAATGAAGAAGGGCGGGAAGGCGAAATGGGCGCTCGAATCGAGGAGGCGTTCAGCGGTGAAAGTGTATTTGCTAAAAGCTCAGTTATTGTCAACACCTCGAGCGGGAGAAGTCTTGTTTACATGCTTGGCCGTATCCCGATGGGCAACGAGCTCGATTACGGTAAGGGAGGAATCGGAGTCACGGTATCACATGTATTACACAGCGAGCATTCTTTGGAGCGAAGCTCGGTATCGACCATGGAGAGTGGGCTCTAGCCACAGTCACGTGACCGAAGGCGAGGCCTTATTTTCAAGCACATTCGGTGGTGATCTTGACTAACCGACCCTCGGGCAAACTCTACACAAGCACGAGACCTCCGGAAGGTTGGTTAAATGGTCGGTGGAGTTGAGCGAGTTTGACGCTAATTACCGACCCAGGCGACCATAAAAGCACAATCTTTAGCCGACTTAGTGGTCGAGTGCAGCGAGGGAAAAGAGGCGGAGGCGAACCCTCGTCGAGCTCCGAGGCTTGACCAAAACATGGGTGGTCACGATAGATGGATCCTGTGGAAGTCGGGGAGCGGGAGGCGGGAGTGGTGCTCGAAGGACCAGGAGGGGTGGAGATGCAATCTGTTGTGAGATTAGAGTTCGAAGTCACCAGCAATCGGGTCGAATATGAAGGCTGTAATAGCGGGTCTGAAGCTCGCCTCGGTAGTAAAAGCGGAGGAGATAAAGCTTAGAACGGACTCCCGGTTGATAACTAATCACCTCGGCGAGAGCTTTCGAGCGAAGGGAGAAGATGGATGCTACCTTGGAAGGTAAGGCGGTAATGAAAAACTTCAGAGTCATCGAGGTGGAGCAGATCCAGGGGAAGAATTTTCGGCGAGATATGATAGCTCGCATGGCAGCCACCTCGGACCCTAAGTTTCCAAAATCTATCCCTCTCGAAGTCAAAACACGCTTCGAGTATCGAGCGGGAGGATGAGTGATGAACCTAGCAACGAGCAACACACGGATGCGGTCGATCATCTCACTACCTCGAGGAAGGGGCGGTGCCGGTTGATAAGAAGCGAGCAAGGAAATTGAGGTGCAAAGCGGCCGGGTACACTCTCATCGATGGGGTCTTATATGAGGCGGGGTACACTCTCCCTCTGCTGCGGTGTTTAGACCGAGAGGAGGCTGATTCGTCCTCAGGAGATACACGAGAGTCTGTGGAAATCACTCCGGTTCGAGGTCCTTGGCTTTCGAGGCCTTGAGGCGAGGGTATTTTGGCCCGCATGCACCAAGATGCTCGGGAGAAGGCGAAGGCTGCAAGAGCGCCAGAGCTTTGCTAACCACTGACTCGACCTCAGGAGAACCTTACGGCGATGAACTCGCCATGGCCATTTGCTCGATGGGGAATAGATTTGATTGAGCCCTGCTTAGAAAGGGAGAGCGTCATGCCACCCATGCTTATAGTCGCGATTGATTATTTCACCAAATGGGTCGAAGTGGGAGCCTTGAGCGATCACGGAAGGTAAAACCACGATTTCATTTGGAAGAATGTGATTTGCGGTATGGGATTCCCATGTATTGGTCACTGCAGATAATGGGAGGCGGTTTGATAATGGCAAGTTCAGAGACTTACAGTCGAACACAGGAATAGAGTTGAAGTTTTGCTCTCCCTCACCCGCAGGCCAATGGGCAAGTAGAGGCCATGAATAAAACTATAAAGCGCCTCTTGAAGACAAGGTTGGGCGAGCAAAGGGGCTTGGGTGGATGAGCTGCACTGGTGTCTTGTGGGCCTCTGAGAACCACACACAAGCAGCCCTTGGAGAGACCCCATTCTCCTTGGCATTTGGACACTGAGCGGTGGTTCCTGCTAAGATAGGAATGGGGACACATCGGACGAGCACTTGACGAGGAGCGAAACAACGAGCGGATGTGTGCGAGGCTGGACTTCTTTGGAAGAAAAGAGAAAGGATAGTCGCCAAGATCTCGGAATATCAACGAAGGGTGGCTCGTTATTATAATCGGAAGGTACACATTCGCCGATTCAGGTGGGTGATTGGGTATTGAGGAAAGTTAACCGAGCACAAAAGACCCAAGACAAGGTGTACTTGGACCAAGCTGGGAAGGTCCATATCGAGTCACTCAACTGGCGGGACCGGAGCATACTGGTTGGCTCATCCGGATGGACGAGAGGTCGAGAGGCCATGGAGCACGCAACTCACGAGGAAGTATTTTCAATAGGTTTTCTTGTATTGAAATGCTAATGTAAATATTTCATCCCAAGATGGGATATGTAAAAGTACAAATGCATGTAAAAATAAGAACGACATTTATAATGCAAGTTCAAAATAAAGAATGGAAGAAGAAGAGCTCCTCGGCATGAAGTCCCGAGCCTAACTCATTAGGCGGGACGGTGCCAACTTCGAGTTATCTGAAAACCGAGGCGGGAGTGTCATCGAAGACCTCGAGTCAATTAAAAGGCTCGAGCGGAAGAAGAACTCCTCGGCGGAAGTCCCAAAGCCTAACTCATTAGGCGGGACGGTGCCAAGCTTCGGGTTATTTGAAAACCGAGGCGGGAGTGTCCTCGGAACCTCGGGTCGATTAAAATGCTCGGCGGAAGAAGAACTCCTTGGCAGAAGTCCCAGAGCCTAACTCATTAGGCGGGACGGTGCCTAGCTTCGGGTTGTTGAAAACCGAGGCGGGAGTGTTTTCGAAGCTCGGGTAGATTAAAAGGCTCGAGAGAAGAAGAACTCCTCGGCATGAAGTCCCGAGCCTAACTCATTAGGCGGGACGGTGCCCAGCTTCGGGTTGTTGAAAACCGAGGCGGGAGTGTTTTCGAAGCTTCGGGTAGATTAAAGGCTCGAGAGAAGAAGAACTTCTCGGCATGAAGTCCCGAGCCTAACTCATTAGGCGGAGCGGTGCTCAGCTCAGGTTATCCGAAAACCAGAGCAGGAGTGTTATCGGAAGACCTCGAGTTAATTAAAAGGCTTGAGCAGAAGAAGAGCTCCTCGGCCAGAAGTCCCAAAGCCTAACTCATTAGGCGGGACGGTGCCAAGCTCGGGTTATTTGAAAACCAGGGCAGGAGTATTATCAGAAGACCTCGGGTCAATTAAAAGGCTCGAGCAGAAGAAGAACTCCTCGGCCAGAAGTCCCAAAGCCTAACTCATTAGGCGGGACGGTGCCAAGCTCGGGTTATTTGAAAACCAGAGCAGGAGTATTATCAGAAGACCTCGGGTCAATTAAAAGGCTCGAGCAGAAGAAGAACTCCTCGGCCAGAAGTCCCAAAGCCTAACTCATTAGGCGGGACGGTGCCAAGCTCGGGTTATTTGAAAACCAGAGCAGGAGTGTCAAAAGAAGCTCGGGACAATTAAAAGGCCCGAGCAGAAGAAGAGCTCCTCGGCCAGAAGTCCCCAAAGCCTAAGTCTTAGACGGGACAGTGCCAAGCTTGGGTCAATTGCAGACCCGAGCAGGAGTTCAAGAGGAAACCCCTTGTCTAAAAGTCCCAAAGCCTAAACTCTAGGCGGGACAATGCATATCAGGAGCCAAATTTGAGCTCGAGCAAGTCAAAATGAACTTGCGAAATAAGCATGAGTTTTTTAGCCTAAGTCAGAGCAAAACTCTACCCTGCGTGATTGAGCAGCATTACACTTGAGCATAAATGAAAATGGGATATCCAACACTTAGGAAAATTTTTTTTACTTAGCAAGCACATTCAGAGTCAGTATATAAGGCATGAGAATGTATGCACAGGAGCAGTCAACAGAATTGTTCGAACATGTATCTTTTTATTTCACTTAAAAATATTACATATGTAATAATAAAAAAAAAAAAAAAGAGTCTAAGTCACTCTCGGCAGGGCGTTACGAGGAAGCGGCAGGGAGCGGCAGATGTCAGCATCAGGAACATCATCAGCAGCAGCAGGAGCTTCAGCAGGAGGAGCATTGGAAGGAGAAGGAGCGAGCTCTCTTTCAACACCTTGGGGCTCTGATCGGGCAGCTTCAGGATTGCTCATGTACTCGGCTACATACCCTTCAACCCTGGTCATGTCGGCTTCGGGGTATGCCTTGCCAAAAGCATACAGGAGGCATTCATAGCTGGAGTCTGCCCCAGTGTTGTACTCGGTGGCAAGCTGGACCTTCAGAGTGTCAATTTGTTCTTGAAGACGAGCAGTTTCTCCCTCCAAGAGCTGCTCATAGCAAGACTTCTGAGTGTCCAGGTCCTTTCGAGCATGCTTCAGTTCGTTCTTGGTCTCACTCAACTCCTTCTCAAGCCCAGAAACCTTAGAGTCAGCCACTGCTGTCTTCTCTGCAAAATTTATATTTTCGTCCAGCAGTTTTTGATTCTCTTCCTTCTGCTCGTTCAAAGCCTGCTCCAAGCTCTGAACCTTTGCTTGAAGTTCCTCCTGGGAACTCAGAGTTATTTCGTTGAGCCTGGTTGCAGATGCCAAAGCTCGGGAGGAGAGCCGCTGGAAGATACTGAACAGCACTCGAGGAGTACAGGTCTCTATCTCATTCAGAAACCTGTCGGTCAGCTCTTCGTCGTAAGCCCTATGGTAAGGCTCGGAACGGCCGGGCTGACTCTGTTCCTGCACACTACTGGTTTGAGGACGAGCTGTGTCAGCAGTCCTCTGTCTCCTACGAGGAGGACCCTGCTCTGTACGCTCGATCTGCCGAGCCGAAGAAGAAGCAGAAGCTCGAGCTGGAGGAGGCGGAGCACCTGATTCTGCTCGCGGTCTTTTTGATGTGCTCGCACCTTCAGTTGTGCCCACACGCCTGTGCAACAGCTCGCGCATCCTGCCAGTCATCTCTTCGCTTGCTATTAAATTAGACTCCAAAAAGCTCCGAGGTGTCAACAACTCCCTACACGAGCTCGCGTTTGCAAGGGCAGTCTGCACACGTGCTTGAAGCTGACCACCGATTGAATAAGAAGCACCCCAGGAGACTGCAAAAGCAACCAGAGCAATACAATGAAAACAGACGCAAATAGGGGAACTAAAAATGAAATTCACAAGGCAGATAAATGACCTGGAGTGCAGAAATGCCGCGGAACTGGAGGAACTCCCTCGCTACGAAGTGCAGCGTGCCCCCACTCTCCCCCAACGAAGAAGAACTTGCTCTTCCAGTTGCCACCAGAGGTAGGGAGATCAGTGATGGGCTTCTTACCCTTCAAGCTGGAGGTAAGATAATACCAACCAGCATCCTTTGGGCTACACTTAAGCTGGTAGAGGTGTCTGATTTCCCCTACCAAGGGCTCATCCAGATCGCAGCGTTTCCACAAAACGAAGAGCCCGGAAAGGACTCTCCACCCATTCGGGTTCAGTTGCCCAGGGGCCAGACGAAACCCAGACAAAACCCGGCAAAAATAAGGTTGGAGAGGCAACCTAACCCCCCATCTGAAGCACTCCAAATAGAAGGTTGTAAACCCATGGGGGGGGCGGCTGGGGATTTCACCTGCTGCAGCAACCTCAGAATTACACTATCGGGAATGTGGTAAGTCTCCCTAAGTCTGTTCAACTCCGATTGAGAGGTTTGACATTCCAAGTGGTCAATGGGGTATTCCCCACGCTCGGACCTCTGGCTGGCCCTTACCCTCTGATGCGGTTGGGTCTCAGCCGCGGGTAATTCCCTCTCGGGACTAGAATCCCTCACGGGGATTATACTCAGAGGCTGTGCCTCACTAGAAGAGGAAGTGTCCTCCGGTGACATCCTACGGGGTTCTTTGGGGTCGACATTTTAAGGGTATGGAATAACAAGATGCGAGAGGAAGAAGCAGTGGTGAAATGGAAAATTGAGTGGTACACGGACACGAAAGGAAGTGTGGGTGGCAGGAAGCCGCCTAGCGAGAAGAAGAAGACCGATAAGCGAGGAGGCGGATGAATTTTGAATTCGAATGAGAAGTAAGCAAATAGAGGACGATGAAGAAGTTGGGGATTTTTAAAGAGGAAGGCGTCGTCCTTTCGGTGGCGGCGTGCGTTTGAGGGACACGACCTTTTAGGTCGCGTCCTTTCAAATTTCAAATCTGTGGTGGGATCGACCCACGTGTCCGGTCTTAAATGAGAAATGATTCAGTGGCGGACAGTTGGGAAGCATGGGGAAGTTTAAAAGGCAGCGAATTGACCCATCATTCTCGAGTTTCAGTCTTATCTCGCTTCACTCAAAAGACTAGAAGCGGGGGCTGGTGTTTGGGTAAAATATCAGACGAGGCCCCAAAAGCCCTTCACGGCTTAAGGGGTAAATATCGGACAAACCCTCGAAGCCCTTCCGGCTCAAGCAAGACTCCCGATGGTAACCTAGCCCGAGCAACCACTCCGGTCAAGGTCGAGAGCTCCTTGCCTGCTCGAGGTCATCCTTCTGGTCAAAGCTGGTCGAGGTCGAGAGCTCCTTGCCTGCTCGAGGTCATCCTTCTGGTCAAAGCTGGTCAAGGTCGAGAGCCGAGCACATCGCTCCTTCTCACAGAGATCCACGAGCACAGCTGGACAAGACCCGACCCAGGGCAACCCGGCCCGTTTTTCTTAGAATCCTGGCACACCTTTTGATGTCTGACAAGGGTCCCACATGGTGGAGAGATGACATTGTTGTCGGCGGATCGGCACGTGCCACCAGGTGTCATCATTCCCGCTGCGCTTGCTCGACATAGTGATCCGGCCACGTGCATCGGATTAAGGAGCAGTAGCTCATCCACAGGGAATATTCCTCCAACTCGATTGTCGGAGGGACCCGGACACCACTAAGCGTGGGAGTGGACTGACTGGAAAGGAAAAAGAGGGAAAAAGCAGTATAAAAGGAAGCGAAGGAGAGCGGCACAAGGGTTGGACTTCTTGATACACAAAGAGGTTGGCATTTCGAATTCACAAAGAGAAATTGAATTCTCTGTGACTGAACAACAGGTTCTTCCTTTCTAAATTTCTCTCATCTGATTCTCTCTAAGAACACCATACTTATCCAAAAAGAGGCGAAATAATACCCCTTTTATCTTTCCGGTCTTCCTCACTAAGGGAGATACCAAAAAGAAAACCCGATTACTGACTTGAGCGTCGGAGGGTTTTCGCCGGGAAACGCCCGGCGACCACGACCGGTTTTACGTGAGTGCAGTCCAGGAGATCTCATTTCGGAGAAGGCAGTGAGCAGGGACGAAGGAGGCTAATCCCGCTCGAGCTTATCGCGGCGGAAGGATCGAGGTTCACGTAAAAACGCGAGCAGAAGGCCAGACAGTCCTGCTCGAGCTGTTTGGAGGCACTGTTGGAAGGTTCGAGGAACTGTTGAGGCACGCGGGAAAAAGTGCATCAACAAAAAATATTGTGCATGGCATCAAACAAACACAAAATCCATCGTCGGTCTCCAAATAATCTTGCATAATTTGTAATCATACACCATGTCAAAATCAACTCTTAAAAAGCTATCAGCATTCAGCAGCAATCCATCAGATGTCTCATTATTCACAGCAAAGCACCACCCAAATTAAACTTCTGGCTCTATAACATATATATATATATATATATGTGTGTGTGTGTGTGTGTGTTTATAATATACAGATATATTATAATATAAAATTAAAAATATCTGGGACTTTAGATACTTAGACTTTGTATTACAACTTAGAAGTCTGTGGAGCATTAACTCAGAAATCTGCTCCCATTATAACCACCTCCATTCAAAGGGAATGAGCCTTATAGAGCATCAAAGCTTTAACTTCTTGCTTTCACCGTAAGTAATGGTGGGATAAGATTTAGTTTGACGGATAGAAACAACAAACTTAAAAATAAGGGTATCATTTCCAAAATTTTGCCTACACAAGATATACCTTATTCGCAAGAGGGAAGGCATGTTCTCTTAATAACTAAAAAGTGTACTATGTCCGAATCTAACAGGAGTGCAGTGGTAGAGGAATTGGCTCGTAAAAAATAGAGATTATACTTGTAAGATATCTAATGAGACAATACTATAAACAATAAATAAATAAAAGCTAGATTTCATTGAAAACCATTAAATTTTTTGATTTATTTCAGCTTAGAGCACAGGTTCTCTCCTTAATCCTGATCATAAGAGACCAAGACTCTATTTGATATCTTTACATCTATTATAATTGAAGATGAAGAAAAATCTTGATGAAAGCAAACAAATGATAGTGCGGAGATTGAAATGAAACTTAGTGTTAGTGTAAGATGTAGTGATCCTTTTAAATCAAGTTGTGCAGCGATCCAAAAAGTTCTTACAACGTCTTTGGTGATTGGTCACAATTTAACTTAAATTATTTTATTATTTTTTATTTAACTTAAAACTTAAAGAAAAGAAAAATAATTTCTTTTTTCATTGGATAACGAACTATTTTTTAAATCATGAGATTTCTTTTTTATTTTGTTTAATCATGAAAACTATCTAAAAAAAATAGATATAATAGTTTTGGTCTTGTCTACTGATACTGAAATAACAAAATTAAGATAAATATATTAAGGTGCTGTACCTTAAAAATTATAATTATTATAAAAAATATAATTATAAAATAAAATTAATAATATATAATAGATATAATTTTAACAACATTAATAAATATATAATAAATTTTTTATTATACAAATATAAAATTAAAATAACTTAATTTTTAAATTATCATAATTAATATCATTAAATATTTTAATACTATAATTTTTAAAAAATACAATTGTCTAATTTAAATCACAATATCACCTCAAGTCAAATCGACTGTCCCGTTTGGGACTGTTTTTGCCAGCTTGTTTTCACCAAATTTGTGGGTGCTCTTCTTGAAATATCATAATGGGAGTGATTGTGCTAGCTGAACTCATTTAACACTGTCATAATACAATTGCGAAGTCAAGTTTTCTTTGGGCCAAAATATTGAATACTATTTTACTCATTTTCTATTTACTTGTCACGTGATTTTTTTTAATTAACTGGCCGTATAAATATTCATACACATTTAATAAAAAGTGAACAAATATAAAACAATACTCTAATAATACCGAATACTTTCTCTTTATAAGAGCTAGAGGTCGGTATCAATATGTCATCAAGAGTAGTAAGCCCTAGGTATCATCGAAAAAGAGTTTAATGATATATTCGTATGCACCCGATTTCTCTAACAATTAAATCTAGAAAGAATCTGATTGAAAGTGTACAACTTGTCACCGTTTGATGTAGCCACGTTCATTGTTTCTCTATCACAGTTGTAGCTTTCATAGTTTATCATTTTAAGTACAAATAGATAGATATAGCTAAATATTCTCATGTCTCAGGGTCAGGGTTTTCAAGTAGATGACCATTTCAATTTCCAACATAATTATCTTTCTTTATGTACCTTTAGTATCCTATCTTAACCTTATCTACTACTGAGTATTCGGTTAACATTCTAGTAATTAATATACGCACATACATATCATCCAATAATCACGTTCGTGTCATAAACAATTAATTCATTTATGAGCACAAAATGATCTTTCACAAATCTAATCGGATTTATCTATCTATATAGATAAATGTGAAAATTTCTCATTAAATACATGTAACAATACATATATACGTGTAGAGAAAAATAAGTATTAACTTATTTGTTAAACATTTAAAATTTGAAATATTATTAATTTAAAAAATTAAATTTATTTATTTATTTTTTTTAGTTTATGTCTAATTTTTAGATATTTATATATAAATAAAACATGTTTTTTATAATTTTACCTAAATAAGAAATAAATATTATATTCTAAAAATATCTTTATTAAATATACTTACTTTTTAAACTATAAATCTTAATTTTTTTAATTTACAATAATATAAATATCAAATAATTTATTAAAAAATTTTATTTATAAAAATAAATAAAATAACACTTATATATATATATATATATATTAAATAAATATATCATTCAAAATTAAGAAAATTTAAAAGTAAAATGTTGGCACATGATATGACGTGAATGACACATCATCATATCACCTGGATTAAAAAATCCGCGCGCGCACAGTACAGTCACCCAACCCGTCAGCTTCAATTTTTCGCCAAACCAAGTAACGTCCCGACTCTAACTGTTAATTTTGACCAATCACAAACGAACACGTATCCACCGCAATGTTCGCACGTTACAGTTTCTGGGCAAATTAACAATAACCTTCGTTTACTTCTCATGTCCGCTACTTTATTTCATTTATATATAAACGAATTAAACGCTTCAGTATATTTTCAGTTCTTGAGTCTCGCTGCAAAAATAGCAATCAACAATTGTGTTTTGTTGATTCGATTGTCATTGGTTTTCGGGGGATTGAGAATTTTTTTTTTTTTTCCAGAAATAATGGATGATGAATTTGCAAAGCTTATCAGAAGAATGAACCCACCAAGGTACGTACCCATTAGAGTTACATGCAATATTTGTTTGAATTATCTACCATTTTCAAGTTGGTTTTCAGTTTTCATGTATCGGTTTTCAGTTTTCATGTATATTTCTTTTGTTGCAGAGTTGTGATTGACAATGATGTTTGTGAGCATGCCACTGTTATACAGGTGACAATTGCAAATTAAATTTGTTTTGTTTGCATAAATGGTGTTCATGCAAATTATTAATTGGGTACTTTTCTCTGCTAATTAGGTGGATAGTGTCAACAGGCATGGCATTTTACTTGAAGTAATCCAATTTCTAATAGACCTCAACCTTGTTGTTACCAAAGCATACATATCTTCTGATGGAGGATATTTAATGGATGGTAAGTTTGCAAACTTATATAAATTTTTCCCCTTTAATTTTCTGACTTATGAATTTGGTTTTTCAGTGTTTTATGTGGCTGACATTAATGGAAAAAAGATTGGAGATCAAGCAACCATCAGTTACATAAAAACGGTAAGCAAAATCTTGTTCACTTGTATAGATGTGAAAACATATATTGACAATGTACTCCATTTGTTTCAATTTTTTCAGACTGTTGAGACCAATGCAAGTTTCTTAAATTCAATGAGAAGCTCTGTTGGTGCAGTGCCTTCTAAAGAGTACACCTCAATCGAACTCACTGGAACCGACAGGCCTGGATTGCTGTCAGAGGTGTCTGCTGTCCTAACAGACCTCAGCTGCAACGTGGTAAGTGCTGAAATCTGGACACATAATGCTAGAGCTGTGGCAGTGCTTCATGTTAAGGACAAATCATCAGGCTGTGCAATTGAAGACCAGAAAAGGCTGTTAAAGATTAAGAAACTTCTTTGTAATGTCTTAAGAGCCAACAGTGATTTGAGGGCACCAAGCATGTCGATTTCTTCAGCCAGGGTAGTGCATAGGGAAAGAAGATTGCACCAAATGTTGTTTGCCGATAGGGATTTTGAGAGACTTGATTGTGTGGAGTACAATTCAAGACCTCATGTGACTCTATTGGATTGTAGTGATAGAGACTATACAGCTGTGACTATAAGGTCTAAAGATCGGCCAAAGTTATTGTTTGACACTATATGCTGTCTAACAGACATGCAATATGTGGTTTACCATGGCACAGTCATCACGGGAAGAGTGGAAGCTTATCAGGTAACCGCGTAGAAATTATGATTCAAGCACGCACAGATGCATTTAGAATTTATCGAACTATCTGTCATTTGAACATTTTGATTGCTGTTGTGCTTGTAGACTTTTAGTGCCTCTAATTTTCAATTGGCAAAATCAATTTTGTAGGAATACTACATCAAACATGTAGATGGGTTCCCAATAAGCTCAGAAGCAGAACGACAACGTGTTATGGCGTGTCTTGAAGCAGCAATTGAGAGGCGAGCCTCAGAGGTTAGTTTCAGACTTTCGCCACTTCATCAATTAATCATTTTCCTTCAGTATTCATCGCATGACTGAAGGCTGAAGCAGAGAATTATTCTTTTCTTGTAGGGCCTTGAACTGGAACTTTACACGGATGATCGCTTTGGTCTCCTTTCGGATATTACCAGGATACTTCGTGAGTATGGTTTGTGCATCAGAAGAGCAGAAATATCGACAAAGGGTAGAAAAGCAAAAGATACTTTTTTGGTCACGGACGCTTCTGGAAACCCGATTGATCCCAAAATTGTTGATTCCATCCAGCATCAGATAGGACGAACCATTTTACAGGTGAAGGGGAACTTGAATATTCCTCCGAAACTTCCTCAGGAGGCAGCAAGAAGCTTCTTCTTTGCAAACTTTTTTAAAGGACGAAGCTTCCAAAGTTTTAAACTCATCAAATCTTGCTCATAGCTCTTTTGATACGTTATGCGCCGGTCATTCCTTTAAGAACACTACACAAGGACAAAACTACACAGCATCTAAAAGTAGCCAATTAGTATCTCCTGTACAGAAAATTAAATTAACTGTTTGTTTGTTTGTTTTTACGTCGTCTATAGTGTGGAACTGAACAGATTGTGCAAATGCGAACAAAACTTAGATGTACAGAAACAGTGTGTTAAGCAAGCAATGAATGCTTTACTTGCAATCATAACATTTTACAAAAAATTTCCCGCTAATGGTACAATGTTTCATGGACGTAACTGGCAATTGCTTCGAAAGAAAAATATCGATCATAAATCATAAATTTGAATCCTATCAAATACATCTTTAAACCTCATCTACGATACTTCTGCTTCTTTACACATAATGCTCTACAGCTACATCGATGTACACTATCAGAGTAGCAATCTTATAGAACTATGATCTCCATTTAGATACACCAGTTTTAAGTGCCCTTTGTAAGACGTCAATCCTCTCTTTTACAAGACATTCTTTTAGTTGCATCACCTCGTCATATTCCTTCTCCATTATAAGCTCCAGATCATCAAAGTACTTGACTTTGGAGTGCAATTTCTTCATCTAATGATTATTCATTTATGCATTAGAACAAAAGTTCAGCGCTACAAACCCACTAAAATCGCAAGTCTTTCAACAAAGGAAAAACCAAATAGAAAGTTTAGAATCACCTGTGTCTCAATTATGATGGCCACCAAATGTTCAATCTCCCTGTCTTCCTGGTCAGCCAATAACTTGGCATTAGCAGCAGCTGCCCCAAGAGCAGTTGCTGTTGCTGCTCTAATTCGTAAATTTAGAGGTACATCATTCTTCTTTGAGGATGCATCCTGAGTTTCTGTGAGAACTTATAGATTCAGATTATGACTGGTACAATGTAAACAATAGAAAACTAAAGGAAAGAGCTCTCCAACTATTAAAAAACTGTGGATGAGAATATTAAAATCTGATACAAAGACTCCGCAGCGGAAAACCAAACGTTAAGGTCATAAGTTTAACAATGACCCAAAAAAATTAGACATCACGCTGAAAGTTCATATATCAAGAATCTTCAGCAAACGAGTATGAAGAAATAAATGAGAATATCTGCAAAAGGAAAATTCAGAACAGCTAGCATCTGTTTCTATAATTTAGTCCTTGAAAAATTTACCAAAAATTTCTCCACAATGTCATTTACAACAAATACCTGATTGGTTCTCCTCCATCTTTGAAGCATCAGCCTGATGTGCTCTGAAAAACACAAAATACAAGATAACATTCAATTTGTCGTAACTAAGAAAGAGCTTAACCATTAACTTAGGAGCATGATAGGGAAAAATGAAAACATTCACAAAATAATCAACCTCTCTGGCTCTGAAACCATAGTGGGAGACAATAATCCATTAGCTAGATAATCCTCATCACTGTCAAATATCTCCCTTGGACATGAGCTTTCATCACATAGTGCTGTGACTGCAGCCTCAGCTGCAGCAGCAGTTACATGAGGGCCAACCATAGTTGAGATGTGAACTACCTAATTGGGAAAAAAATAAACAATAGGTCAAAAGGTGAAAAAACACATGCGTTGTCTGAAACCGTTAAGATCTCAAAATATTTACCCTTCATGTATTAACACTTGCAAACATTAAGTCTTATTAACTAAAATTCCTAGCCAGAAGTCAATCCAAATGGTAATCAGCTGAACAGACTACATAACTAGGTCTTTTTGTCTTCCTTTTCCATTTTTCTCTGATCAACGTATGCTACTGCCTTAGTATGCACCAAAAGCAATCACCGCAACATTGTAACTCCTTAGAAATGAACATAATTGAAGTTTGAACAATACACTCAATTTTTCCAAGTGAGAAACAAAGTAAAAAGAACCTCACATGAAGTGTCACTACAATCCATTGGAAGGACAGTCTGGTAATGTTCGAAATTAACAAGAACAGAATCAAGACCTCCTACCTGTTTTATCAGTGAACTACCGGCATCTGAAAGGGGAGCAATGCATTTTCTTTTTGCAGGAGGTTCTTCAGTTTTAGCATCCCCATTTTCCTCGCTCTCATTCATCTGATCGTGAACTCGATCCTCCATTTTGACATCATTTTGATTCTCAGATGAGGCTGACTGTCCTTCTTTTAAGCTAGTCACACTCCCAGTGGGGCAACTAGAACTATTCATTTCAAGCGCAGAACCCATCATAAACTCCCCAAAGGGCAGCTCAATGAGCTTTGAAATACAATCAAGTTTAGTTTTGGTTGGAACATTTTGAGCAACAAGCTCCCAATTATCTCCATGCTTCATAACAGATTCCAAAAGAAGTAGAGTTTCTGCCTCAGTCCAGGTAGCTCCATAAGTAAGATTGTTTCCTCCTAGGTCACTAAACTTGAAGTCATCCTTGGACTTTTCCTCCCCATAATTTCCATTTTTGAAGCACTTTTCACAGATTATGAAACTACCCTGCTGATAAGAAAAACATAATTAAAAAGGAATCAAAAGCTATCAAGAAAAAAATGTGAAAAGTGAGTAGAAACACTTATACATAACTTGTATAGGTCTTACTGAAAAATTTCCACATACCTCCACATCTAGCACTAAAAATACAACTGGTATTTCCATCGAGGGTGGTGTATCAAATGTTTCAACTCTTAAAAAAAAAAAAAAAAAAAAGAGAGAGATTTGAAACTTTACTCCCTAGAATTGTACACATATGAAACTCATTATAAGTCACTTGGTATGGCTAATTCAAGTTCAAATGATAAAAACTGCATATCCAGTTTCACAGGATCACCATGACCAAGTAAACTACATGAATGACTCTTAACAGGTAATCAAATTTACTCCACCCATGGGTTCGGCATAGTCACCTATATATATATATATATATATATATATATATATATATATATATTTCACAGAAGCACCTAAATATGTATAGCATCATCAGTCCCCGAATAAATGTGAGATATCTAACCCGTTAAAGCTAAAATCAACTATTGGACATTCATATATAGAAATTTTAATGGTCATAAATATTCGTGGAATATGCTATACCATCAGTAGCCATCAATTAATATGAAAAATCACATGCACAAATTGCTAGAAGGAACAACTGTTAGTAATACAAATTTTAAGTACGTCAAGTAAATATCACAAGAGACAACCAACAAGGCAACCCCCGCCGATTACATTGTGAGTTATGTAGAATAAAAAATCAAACATTTGCAAACTTTTATTAATATACCTTGCTATACTCATAGCATCCCGAATTACACTGCTCGCCGCAACCACCGCACTTAAACCCCTTCAACTTCACCAAATCACCAAAAACATCAGAATATGAAGCCAAGGGAGGCAATTTAACCCCGGTCTCAGCTGCCACCGCCAATTTACCATTGCCATTACCATCTCCTCCAGAATTTGGAACCGAAATAGGTTTCAATGAATTGGGCAATGCAACAACACGAACGCCATTGGGGGCTCCTTCCTCAATCTTAACCTGATTCTTAAGTTCTTTATCCCCTAAGCTGCTGTCTCTATTATCAATATCATCACGACCCGATATTGCACCAAAATTGATCAAACCCCACTGGTCCAAAAAATTAAAGACCTTGTGGAGCAAACTAACGTCACCCACCAGTGATTTTCTCACTTGCGTGAATGTCAGCCTTCTCGAAGGCTCTTCCCTGTACTTGTTTATCATAAAATCTCTGTACTCTTTGTATATCTTCGGCGTCCTTGAAATTGAGCTCCCGTCGAAGAACTCTTTTAGGGCAATACGCTCCGTTTCGTGAATGTCGTCCCATCTAAACCAACCTATACAAAATAATTTCCGTAAAGGAGAAAAAAAAAAGGTTAATTTTCGCGTGAAAATACTTGCTCGAGAAACAAAACAGAAACTTTTCCAATAAAAGAGCGACTCACTGGAGTGACTTGGGATGGTGTAGAGTTCGAATTCGGGTTTAGTATTTGGGTCATATTGTGACATCTCCATGTGTCGGACTTGAACCGCGAATTGAGTCGGAGCCGATCTAAAAATTTTGCTCTGTATAGGTTTAAAACAAACGAGAGGGTTCTTGTGTAAATATTGGGGTAGGAAAAGTGAGGTTATTGACCAATAAGATTTTGACATATAGGATTCTGGACCCACTTAAAATATAAATTACCAAACATTAATAACGTGGAAAATCTTTACTAAATACTACGAATAAAATCAAATATATAACATTTCTTTTAGAAAAAAAATTCATAAATAAATAACATTGAGTTCAAACTCCAGTTGCCAATATTATGAGTCTGAGGTTCTGATCAAGTTTTTATAAATATAGTTATTACCAAAAATATTTGAGTTGTTTAGTTATTAATAAGAATTTTTATTAAAAATTATAAAATTAATTTAATAACAAGATTTTTAAAGTTATGTTTTAAATAAAATTATAAAATAAATTAAAAGTACTTTATATAATTTAACTCCTTAAAAAAATTCTATAACATCTACTCTGAATCTAAAATTTAAGTTTTATTAGAGACAAAATAATTTATTTAATTTCTAAAAACTCCATTGAAATTACAATATAGAAATTTTCATTAAGAATGATTCAAAAATAGGAAGTATGAATGTTTAATTTATAAGTTTAGTATGCAATTTTTACTTTAAAAACTAGCGCACGAAATTAGTATATTATCGCTACTACGCTTGATGGATCCTCTATTTAAATTTTTTTTTTGTTAGTTATACAATTGATCTACAAGTGATTTATGTCGTTATTTTAAATTGTCACAATTTACTGCTATTACAACAATGAGTTTAAAATCTTTATTATATTTATACGCTCTTATAATACAGCCTTCAAATATAATTAAAAAATCTATACCAACTAAATATGATATATCATCACTAGACTACCACCAGACTTAACAGCAAATTTATTTTATATGTAGGTTGATTTAACTTCCTTCAACTCTACGTCAAATTGTGAAATCTTCAATCAATATTTATACTTGTGTTTGGGATTGTTTTTGAAATGTTCACGAGTGATTTTTAAAAAAATAAAAATTAATTTTTATGTTTTGTAAATTTTTTTTAAAAATCACTTTTAGTAAAATTACTATATATTATAACAAATTTGAAAAGAAGAAAATAGTGACTTTTTAAAATTTAATTTTAAAAATCACAATGATACTCAATACAATTCTATATATATCACAATTATACATAATACAACTCTATATGTACTCTCATATATATTATAAATATTTAAAATTATCCTTAATAATTAAGAAATGACATCATTAACTTTAAAGAAATTATTATTAATAATAATTATTTAAGATAATAAAATAAAATCAAATTAATAATATAAAATATTTATTTTAGTGATTAATTATTATATTTACATAATTAAAAATATTTTATATCCATATTTATAAATATATAAATAAATTTTATTCAAAATTATGTCTAATTTAATCGTTTATATTCTTGTAACAGTTTAACAATAAGGTTTACTAAATACATATAACTGTTTTTAAAATTTATAATATTTTAAATAAAAATTTTATTAAATATTTAATTAATTATCTTTACAATTAATTATTAATGCAATACTGATTAGTTTAAAAGTTTCGAAATTACCAAAATCACTCACTTTGTGCTACAAATCCACAGCAATATCTGTTCTGCGTCTCCAAGTTCAGTAGCAACTGCGAAACATGCTCAAACTAGTGACAAACACTCAATTTACTCACTTACCCAGCCCAGCAAATTCACATAAAAATTCAAACACCGCCACTAAATCTCACCACCATCTTCGGTTACTTAAAAAATGTACCCACTTGCTTCAATTCAAGCAAGTCCATGCCCAAATCATCAAGGCTTCATTTAACAACAGCACCATTTCAGATACCCAACTAGCCAAGCTCATAGAATCTTTATTAAACTCATCCCAAATTGCCTATGCTCACTTAGTTTTTAGCCAAATAATTAACCCATCAACTTTTGCTTTTAACACCATGATTAGAGGCTATGCAGAGGCTGGTCTAGGCCACAGAGGGATTCAACTTTATACACAAATGATTGGCAATGGGCTGGATCCTGATACTTTCACGTACCCAATTCTTTTAAAAGCTTGTGGTGATCTTAGACAAGTGAAAGGAGTGCACTCACTTGTTGTCAAGAACCAAGATGTTAACTCGGCGATACATTCACTCACTTGTTTGATAACTGTTTATTGTAATTTTAGCGATATCAAGTCTGCCCAGCTGTTGTTTGATCAAATGACCGAGAGAAACGTAGTTACTTGGACTGCTATGATCAATGGTTATGTTAAGCAAAAGAATTACAGAGAAGGGATTGATTTGTTCTGTCAAATGAGAGATTCTGGTGTCGAGGTAAATGAACTGACTTTGGTGTCTGTGTTATCGGCTTGCGCCAGCCTTGGTGCTTTAGAGATGGGGAAATGGGTGCACGAGTTCTTTGATAAAAATAGCATTGTTTTGAATGATAAGCTCGGTGCTGCACTTATTGACATGTATGCAAAATGTGGGTATATTGAAGAAGCTTTGAACGTTTTCAAGATTGTGTTCAAGAAGAATGTTTGTACTTGGAATTCTATTATTGGAGGACTAGCAATACATGGTTGTGGCGAGGAAGCGGTAAAGAGGTTTTGGCAGATGCATATGAGTGGAATAAAACCTGATGATGTTACACTGATTGTGGTCTTGACTGCATGTTCTCATGCAGGGCTGATTGAGAAAGGAAAAGAGATATTTTATAACATGAGAAGGGATTACAAGGTTGAGCCCAGTGTTAAGCATTATGGTTGCTTGGTGGATCTTTTGTGCAGGGCAGGGCTCTTGGATGACGCCTATGAGGTTATCAGAAACATGCCAATGGAACCAAATGCAGTTTTGTGGGGATCTTTGCTTACTGGATGTGCTGCTGATGATGCTAATGTTGAGTTGGCTGAGATTGCAATGGAACAGTTAATTAAGTTGGAGCCGTTCAATGATGGAAACTATGTTCTCATGTCAAATATATATGCTGCAAAGGCACGATGGGATGATGCGGCTAAGATGAGGAGATTAATGAAAGAGAGAAATATTGTCAAGAACCCCGGCCTTAGTGTAATCGAGATTAATGATGTTGTACATGAGTTCATGGTTGAAGATGGCAGGCACCCACGTTCAGAAGAGATATGTTTCATGTTGGAAGCTGTCACCATAAGCTTATGCTGCTAGAATGCCTCGAGATGCTTAAATCCATCTTAATGGAACTTTCAGATCTTTGGTTAAGTAACAAGGAATTACTTAATTTGCAATTAGTTTTTACTTGGGGTCCTCCACAGAAAAAATGAAGAATCATATTAGCATCAAGAGATTGCCCTCGTTTTGCTCAAATGAGTCCTCAGAGTTTCTGAGCTCGAAACATAGTGGTAATTGTTGGAAGGCCCAGGCTACTGCTTACAATTCTTACAAATCGACCTTGTTTGCACAGAATTTTAATGGAAAACTTCTCAGCAAGAAATTGAGCAATTGCATCTATGTTAGTTCCTTGGTGATTGGGTTGAAGAACATGTTTATGCATCAAAGAACATTTACAGAAATTATGAGGTAACTGGAACACAATTTACATTTTTGATCTTTTCAATTATTTGATCTGCCCTTTTAACAACATAGTGAACTTCTCTCGTTTGATAGGCAATTTTTTTAAACGAAGATGAATTTCTAAACGTTTTGGCAATACTTCCATTCAATTTCAATGAAAGTTATGTGCATGGAAACCGTTCTCAGTATATGCTACTATTAGCTGTCCACAACACAAACACAATTAAGTACTTGTTTTTTAGAATTGTTTATCTAATGGCCATTTAATCTCATAATTTTTTTTAAAAAAAATTAAATATTTTTTTTAATGAAGCTTTTAGGCTTAAATAAGTTAATTTACCTCTCCTAACAAAAGCCTAAAATTTAAATTTTTTTAGAGTAGAAATTTAAGAACTTTTTCAAAATATATGTAATATCAAAAATACTTTAAGAACATTTCATTAATTATAGAATACTCTTATTTATATAAAAAATCTACACAATAAAAATTATTGCCATCATTTAATAAAAAATAAATTATCACTGCTTCACTTTTTTTTTAAATAAGATTCCCATCAATTTAATTTACTTATTTTATACAAAATTTTACACTATATAAAAATATAAATCATTACTATTTGATTAACATTTTAATTTGAATATTATTATTTATCTAAAAAAATATATTAATAACATATTTTTAATTTTAAACATTGAATAAATTATTGAACTATTTTCTTTTTATTAATTGGGTGCTTGAATACATTTTGTTACAAGTATGTAATTATAAAACGAACTTTTTTACATATCCTTTTTAATAATTTAATTAAACAAAAATACTTGTTAATAAAAACTTTTTTAATCAACTAAACCCCCAATAATTTTTTGTCAAAAACTCTACTAGTAATCTCTAATCCTGTAAACTCTATTTAATAAATTGTACCAACCTTACACAAGTAACCGCAGCTTCAGCCTTCCAGCCAATTGAAAAACAAAAGCCAAAAGTCTCTAACATCAACAAATGAGATTAGCACATTCCGCCAATAACTAATATCCTCAAGAAAAGGCATATGGCTGTGTTAAAAAAAAAAATGAACAGAGGAATCAATAACATTGCTGCAATATAAGATCACACAAAATCTATATAGGAATGTGGACTCGCAATAAATTCCTCATATAAAAAAGGCACAATACTAATGGTGCAAACATGAGTTCAGAAGTTCAATTAAAAACCTTAATAAGGTTAAATGCTAAGTGACTACATAGAAACATGTTTTCATTAAAACAAAAAGATGATGAAAGCAAAAGAAATAACAAAACATTGGAACTCTCTTAAGACTGAGCAAAATCCTAGGTCATCCTCTGAGCAGCTTCCTTGGCAAGAAGTTTCTCCTTGGCCTTGGTTTTTGCCTGTGATTTGGAGCCCATAATACCACCTCCCCACTTCTTTCTCAACTCCTCGTACTTGTCGTTGAAGTTGGCCTGAAACAGAAATCAGAAATATTTTAAGATACACCATAGAAGCAAAATCTAATGTATAATCAATTTAAAATCATGACACCACAAAGATGCAGCTCTTAATCTGCTGCAAAAATGTATATTGCTTCTGATAAAGATGTAGTTCTGATATACCTTGATGGCCTCAAGGATCTTGCTGAATTCCATCTTATCCTCATTCTTAACTGTTGTCAAACACAATATAGAAGCTGTCTTCTTGTGGACAATCTGTACAAAAGGCAGTTAAGCACAATCAATGCCTCATAATCAAGAAACAAGCACAAAAAACTAGTAAGAATATTACCGATCCCAAACGTGATTTTCCTTTGACAATGCAGTAAGGGATCTCCATCTTCCTGCACAAGGCAGGAAGCCAGACAACCAACTCAATCGGGTCAACATCATGAGCAATGACAACTAATTGTGCCTTGTTCTGCAAAGAAGTCAAACAAGTATCTAAATTAGTTTGAGACCCTATTCACGGAGGATTGCAGACATTATTAGTCAAAACACACAACACATGCAAACAAATAAACAAAGCTAATTTGTCTACCTGTTCAATGAGGTATGTAACATGGTTCAAGCCATATTTCACAACAATAGGCTTCTTAGCCTCCACAGTCTTTCCATCAGCCTCAGCCTGAGCTCTCTTCAAAAGACGTTCCTTCTTGGCTGCTCTGTCCTCAGGTCTGTACTTCAGAAGCAACTTAAAAAGACTCGAGGCTGTAATCAGGACATTATGGAAATAGTAAGGTAAGCTATTACAAGTTCAATTCTCCAGTAAAGCTGTTAAGAAAATTCTGAGAATATGAAGACAAATGCTCAGAGTTAATTATAACTGACAGACCAATGCAGCTGCATGGTACATAGATACACTAAAAATGGACATAGCACGGCAGAGATGAAAACTATTGACACAGCATTATAACCACAACACCAAATCAATTAGCTAACCAGCTTTCACACAATTACTCTTATGTAAAGGCCCCTTTCCTTTTATTATTCACTACTTTCTCACATTCTCAATGCCAAAAAAATCATAATAAATCCACCGAAAGAGATCAGATATGTATCAATTTTGAAAATAAAATCTGCAAAATTGACAGTTAAGCAACTCCAAGGAAATGTAATCTCATCTTACCAAGATTCTTGTCCAAAGTCTTGGTGAATTGGTTCAAAGCAGGTGGAACCTTCAACCTTTGCCCGAGGATCCTCCTCTGCCTCTGAATACGAATAGCCTTGGGCCACTTCACATAACGGTGAAGATCCTTCTTAGGTGGCAGAGCCCCACCAATACCAAACTGCTTCGGACGCTTCTCAAACAGTGGATTCACAACCTTCTCCTAAAATTTTCAACATCAGCAAATAAGTGAGCACACTGACATCAACATCATCTCTCACTCAAAAAAAAAAAAATTCCCAAAATAATAATTCAAAAAATACCGGCTTCTTCTTCGCTGGTGCTGCAGCAACCTTTCCTCCTCTCTTCGGGGCCTACAGAATCAACAAGCCCAATATTACTAAATTTATTATCACGACAGTAATATATCAAAGAAACCCATATACATTATCTTAAGAGCATGAGATTTTCATATTCAATTCAATATTAAAAAACGAAGTCATTTTATTAACACGCTCATCACATAAAAGAACTTTTTTTTTCTCAAAATAAAAAACTTATTTGACAATTAATACACAAATATTAAACTGAATCAAGATCAGGAGCATAGAAATTAATCAATGGATCATTGAAAAGAATTAGGGTTTTGAAACGTACCATTTCGTGCCGCTTCTGCTAGGCTCTGTGGTTTTGGAGAACGGCGAATGAAAATAAAAACCCTAGTCAGAACAGACCAAGTGAGAGGACAAATGGATGTTTTATAGCTAGGGCTATGTGAAGTTATATGAATGGGTACGTTTGTAATTTAATTAAATATGATTGCGCAAAAAAATTTACCAATCTGGGTTCTGTAGGGTTCGGTATGTTTAATCCAGGTCTCTGCGGCCCAAATGGATGCCCAATGAGTGAACTGGGCAGCTTTTTGGGATTTTTTATTACTAGATTCTAGGGGTGATAAAAAAAGTGGTTACAGCCCACATCTGAACCCAACCAAACCCAGCCCAACCCATATAACCAAATGGCTTCAATTGGATTGAACAAACACAAGCTGCAAAACTCAACTTTAAACCGTAAGACTACATTTGAAAATCTAGATTGGATTGGATTAATTTATGTTGCGTATATTTTTTTAGTTAGATTGAAAATTTTTAGGATTGAGAATTTTGAGATTAAGAGTACGAAATGAGAGTAAAAATAAGTTATTTGTTTATATTAGAATAAGAGTATAAAATAAAAATTAAAATCTTATTTATGTATTTATTTTATTTAGATTAAAAGAAAATTATTTTAAATTATAATTTTATCGTTAGTTAAAGAATTGTAATTTTTTAATTATAAAGTGAATAAAAAAATATGTTTTTAAAATAAACTAGTTATTTTATTATTAATTTTAATTATATAAATTAATAATTATTATTAATATTCTTAAGTATGCAAATCACAAACTTTTTTATTTTTAATTTTACTTATGTAAATTAAAAATTATTGATAAGAGAAAAAAATGAAACATTCATATTAATAATACAGTACAAAATTAATATTTTCTTAGAAACTATTTATTATTATTAATCATTAATATTAAATAAACATAATAATATTATTTTTAAATAACTTTTACATAAAATCAATGAAATTATTATTTCTAATAAATGTAATATTATTTTATTTTAATAAATATAATTATAATTTATAAAAATGGCAAAAATGAAAGAGATGGGTGTGGATTCCCACTTTCACCTTCCCCAGTGATTATCCCACTCCATACTCCAAAAGTTGATGGGATCCACAAAGTAAGATTCTCACTCTCTCTTTCTAAATAAATTATATAAACATTGGAATAGGAAGAATTCACACTCTCCACTCACATTCTAACGAGTAAACATAACATTAATAGGAGTGGGGAGTCTGGAATCCTCTCACTCCAATGTTTACTTATTTATTTATATTTAGGAGTATGAATCACACTCCGTGAGTCCCATTCAATTTTAGAGTGGAGAGTGGGACTCTCGCGCCACATTTTCCTCTTTATCATTTTTTTTATTAATTTAATATAATTATATTTAATAAAAAATATAAATAATATCATATTTATTTAAATAATATTATTATATAAAATTACATTTACTAAAAATAATAATATTAAACTTATGAAAATATAATATTATTATATTTAATTAAAAATAATAATTTACATTGACTCTAAGTTAAAAATAATTAATATATCTATAAAATAATAATAATAATAAGTATATTCATAAAAATTAACAATACTACTATATACTATCTTTATTTGAAAATATAATATTATTATAGTTATTTAAAAATAATAGTATTATATTTATTTAATATTAATAATTAATAATAATAAATAGCTTATTCTAAGAAAATATTAATTTTGTACTATATTATTAATATAATGTTTTATTCGTATTGCTCTTATCAATAATTTTTAATTTACATAATTGTAATTTAAATTAAAATTAATAAAAAAAATTTTATTTACATTATTAAGAAAATTAATAATTATTATTAATTTACAAATATAATAAAATAAATATTTTATTTTTTAAATATATTTTTTTTATTAATTTTATAATTAAAAACTATAATTCTTTAATAAGAGTAAAATTATAATTTAAAATTATTTACTCTCAATTTAAAACAAAGTAAATATATTATTAAATTTTGATTTTAATTTCATACTCATATTTTAGTATAAATAAACAACATACTTATACTCCTAATCCTAAAATTATCATTCCTCATGATTCTCACTTTAATCAAAATATAAATTCCACCCTAATAGTGTCTTGTTGCTGTTGAGGAGAACCATTAATCTCAAATTCAGAGCGGCTTGAAAATCCACAAAAACAATTACAGAATATGAGCAATAACATCAGTAAGGTGCAGTCTGGGTAGCTTGCAATGACAGCTATATTACAAATACGAGCCTACAGGTGGTAAATGAAGAATGGAGAGAAAGAGAAGTTCTAAAAGGCTGTTCAAAAAATTTAGCTGATGGATATGCCAAATCAGATGGGGACGAAGTGGTTAATGGGCCCTACAAGGCTAAAACCTGGGACAAGACTAAAAAGTGGTTAATGGGCCCTACAGCCCCATTCACTCGATACTTTAGGGCTATGTAGTGGGTGGATAGCACGGACTGGCTGATCCTCATGAACAGCCTCCCCAGTATCGCCTGGTATGGGCTAGCTTCATCCACCACCACAAAGTCTAACATCATATTCTTTTTAAAAGGCCTCGAGCCCATGGTTACAGCCAGTTTGATGATTCCCAGAGGTATCAGTTTTCCTCCCCCGAATCCTTTCAAGGAAGTGCTCGTCTGCTCGAGGCTCGCACCTGTTATTCCCAACTCCTCGAGTGTGGACTTGAAGAGAACGTCCAATGAGATTCCCGAGTCTACCAGTATCCGGTCAACTTTCTTATTAGCGATGTTTGCTTTCACAACCAGGGCATCCTCATGGGGGTACAGCACCCCCTCCTCGTCTTCCTCCGTCCACATAATGGGCAGCGGGGGCAGTGAACAAGACTTCTCGGCCGGCAGCAGTGTATCTGTAATAGTTCTTCCTAGCCCTGTTTGAATTTCCTGCCATCGTGGGCCCTCCTGAGATCACCCTTCTAGCCGGTGGTTCCAAGTCTATTTCATAAGCTTGATCATCTTCCTCGAGTTCTTTGCTCGACCACCGGATGTCCTTCTTGATAAACTCGTCCAAATCCGGATTCCTAACCAGATCCTCCACTTGGTTCTTCAAATTACAGCACTGTGATGTGGAATGGCCGTGGTCACCATGGAAACGGCAGAACCGCCCCTTGTCTCGCTTGCTAGCCGACTTGGCCGGTGGCATTGGGGGGCTCAACAGTCCTTGCTCCTCAGCCACTTAAAGTATCTCTTCGAGAGATATCTTCAACCTTGTGTATTGCCGTAGCGGGGCTCTGCTCCACCATCCATGTCGCTCGATCCTTGGGAAACTTCTTGGTGGGGGTGGCAATGGACGATCTGCTCTGTTGTGGTTTATCGTAGGTCTGCTTGGTGGTTGGTTGCGGGATGGGTGACCGTCGTGACGCCTGTACTCCCTGTGATCCCGGCCTGGAGACCTGCGAGGTGGCAGGGGAATCATCCGCGGTGAGGGAGCTCTCTGATAAGGGTTGTATGGAGCAACCCGGTCCTTTATTGCTTTTGAAGGCAGCACTCCTCGGGCAGGACCTCCTTTCTCCTTACTCTTTACTCCACTGCCCTGTTCACTTCTCAGCTTTATAGCATTTTCCTCTTCAATCACCATATCCATTTTTACCTGTTCATACGCATCTGAATATGAACGGATCGAAGGGCTCCGCAGATTATACCATGACCTTTCCATCCAGATCCCATCCTTCAGTCCTCTCAGTGCTTGGGGATGATTAAACGCGCCAAGATCTAGGACTGATCTGTGGTACCTCTTGACGAACTCCCGGAAGGGTTCTCCCTCCCTCTGTCTTACTTCCGACAGCTCCATCATATTATCTTCGGGGGTCACTGCACCCCGAAATTGCTCTGCAAACTCCCTACACATCTGTTCGAAGCTCAAGATGCTTCCCCGCGGCAGCCTACGGTACCATTCTCTTGCCCTTCCCTTAAGAGTGAGCGAGAAGGCCCTGCATCTCTGGGTTGCCGACAGACCCTGCACTCCTGTCATGTCGTTGAACAACTCTATGTGCACCAACGGATCGCTTTTTCCTGAAAATTTCAAATCCGGGAAGCGGAAGTCACGTGGGAACGTGACACCCATGATCTCCATTGAGAGTGAGGACTCGTTGTCCAGTATTATCCTCCAACTTGGGCTCTTTCCGTTTCCCCAGAGGTTCTCCACAACTTGTGCCAACCTATGCACCTCCCATTCCAGCTCTTCCGCGCGGGAGGTTGGGGCTGTATCCTGCAAGTGCTGACGAGACCTTCTTTCCTCCATGTTTGTCTCCTCTCTCACGACAACGTTTGGTGCCCTAGGTCTTTGGGCTTCATCTCCCACATGTTCCTGAATGGGAGCGTTCCCACGGCTGGATTCAGGGACGTCATTACATGCTTTTCTCTGTCCATCCCTAAGTTCTTGTAATATGGAGGTCAAAGTTTCCATTTGTTTCTTCATCCAATCCATTCTTTTTTGGATCTCTCTATTCTGAGCCTCATTGGCCACTTCTCTCAAAGTCACCGATTCGTCTGGACTCACTCCTCTTCAGCTGTTTCCTCTTATCGCTGCGTTGTGTCTCCTTAATGTGTTGGGAAATCAGGCTTTTTGAACTGATCCCCACAGACGGCGCCAAAAAATGTTGATGCTGTTTTCCCGCGTCCCTTTAAATAGTGTCAAGAACCTTCTGCTCGCGACTAGTTCGAGCTCGAGCAGGACTGCCTTCCAATTCCAGTTCCTCTATCTTTACTAAAACGGAAGTCTCTCGGACCTGTACCCACAGAAAACAGGGTCAGGGGTCGCCGGATGTTGTTCCGGTGAACAACCCTCCGACGCTCAAGTCAGTAATCGAGTTATTATTTTTGTATCCCTCTTAGTTAGAGAGATCGGAAGAATGGAAGCGGTATTTTTGTCTTCCTTTTTCAATAATAGAATTCTGGGAGAATCAATGTAGAGGGAAGCAAGGATCAGAAGAACATGTGTGAATTTTCAGAACCCCCGCAACTTACATATCTGTTTCCTTTTATTCTCCGTTTTTCCCCCCTTTCTCTCTTAGATCATCCGCTCCCGCGTCAGTGGTGTCTGCGTCCCTCTGACAGTCGAGATTAGCATAATATTCCCTGGGGATGCGCGTAAGGAATGATGACACCGTAGGGGCATATGCCGGCCATCGGCAACAGTACCCCCACCACACCACGTGGGGCCCTGATCAGACATAAAAAGGTGTGCCGGGATTCTGAGAAAACGGGTCGGATTATCCTTAGCCGGGTCTCACGTTCCACTTGTCCTACAACTGGCGTGGCCCAGTTGTGCTCGAGAACTTGGCTGCAGTGAGCAGAAAGGTGAGCTCGGGTTTCGATCAGTCTTCGAGCTCCTCGTCCTTGTAAAGCCTTGACAGGGCCTGATGACCTCGAGCAAGCAAGAGAGCTCGAAGCTCGGACAATTCTGAGTTCCTCGACCTTGACCAGCTTTGACGTCTAGCGAGGCCGTCTTCGTGCCGGCGGTCAGGACTTCTGCTCGAGCTGGATTGACCCCGGGGTATTTTATTTGAGCTGGAATGGCCTCGAGGAGACCTGCCCGATATTACCCAAACAGCAGTTTTCAGGAGTTGGTAGTAAAAAATTTGGTGAAATGAGTCTCAGACCACTGTCCAATTTTAATGGAGGTTAGGAAATGAGTAAGGAGAGGAATTATGTAAGAAGATCATTATATAGAGTCCACTATGAAGATATGTGAAGTTTATACGAAGATTGCAGAAATATAGTAAAAAAAGAGTGGGCTCATTTTGGGGGTGGACCTTGGGAGAACCCAGTATAGCAGTTCCAAAAGATAGCTAAAAGCTCTTTAGCTGAACTCAAGCTGTAGAGCAAGCATAAAGTCAATGACAAAAATGAGAAGTGGTATAAGCTAATTGATCAACTTTAACAAACTGAGCAGAGCAACTCTCAAGAGGTATGTGGGGAGCAAATTAGAAAACTAAAAAAATTATATCAACAATATGCTGATAGATGAAGAGATTTATTGGAAGCAGCGATCACGAGCTGACTGGTTAAGGGAAAGGGACAGAAACACCAAGTTTTTTCACTATAAAGCCTCTGCCTGAGAGAGGAAGAACAAAATCCAGGGGATTAAAGATACACATGGGCAATGGACAGAAAATAGAAAAGAAATAGAAAGAGAGTTCTGTGATTACTTTCAAAACTTGTTCACAACCTCCAGCCCAACGCAAAGTCAAATTCAAGAAGCTTTGAAAGGAATTATGTAGAAGGTAACTCCTGAAATCAATAACCAACTATAGGTACCTTTCACCTCAAAGAAGATAATGGAAGCTTTGTCCCAAATATGCCCAACAAAAGCCCCTAGCCCAGATGGATTGCATGTTGTCTTCTTTTAAAAACACTGGCAGATTGTTCGTGCAGGAGTCATAAACACTTGCTTGCACATCCTCAATGATCAAGGTAATCTAGCTTCCTTAAATCACACATTCATTGCCCTTATACTTAAGACTAACTCACCAAGAAAAGCCATTAAGTATAGGCCAATTAGTCTTTGTAATGTGGTTTAAGGAATGGTTGCTAAGAAAATTGCAAACAGATTGAAACCAATCATTTCCCATATTATATCCCGTACACAGAGTACATTCATACTCAATAGACTCATTACAAACAATGTAATTATTAGTTATGAATGCCTTTACAAAATCAGACATAGCAAAGGAAAAAGGAATGGTTTGGTGGTTCTAAAGCTAGATATAAGCAATGCTTATGACAGGGTTGAATGAGTGTTTTTGAAACAAACAATGCTTAAACTTGGTTTCTCTAACATATAGTGGAAGCTACTAATGAATTGTATTACCACAGCCTCCTTTTCAGTCATTATCAAAGGGGTCCCTATGGGCTTAATTAAACCAGAGAGAGGCTTACAACAGGGCTGCTCTTTTTCACTATATCTTTTTCTAATTTATGCAAAAGCATTGTCAAGTTTATTGACACAAGCATAAAGAAATCAACAAATTAGAGGCTTGAGATTTGCAAAAGAGGTAACAGTCTCTCATCTTCTCTTTGCAGATGACAGTTTAGTGTTCACAAGAGCTTTAGTGGCAGAATGCAAGAACTTGAAAGGCGTATCTGACAGCTACATAAAGGCATCAAGGCAGATCTTTAATTTTGAAAATCATCTATATTCTTTATTGGAAAGGTTCGAATGCCAAACTGAGGCAACTAAAAGCATTTTCAATTTCAATGTAGTGTCAAAGTATAAAAAATACTTAGGCCCGCTTTTCATGATTGGCAGAAAGAAAACGAGCTTTTTCAAGGATGTCAAATTGAAGGTGTTAAACAAGATCTCCAGCTAGCAGCATAAGATGTTCTCGAGTGGAGGCAAGGAAGACCTTTTAAAGGTTGTAGCTCAAGCAGTGCCTACTTATGCCCTGAGCATATTCAAGCTCCCAAAAGGCTTATATGAAGATAGCCAAAAGGCCATTACAAAGTTTTGGTTGGGATCTAAGGATGATAAGCATGGAATACACTGGAAAAGAAGGGATAGCTTAATGTCACGGGATGTGTGTTTTGCGCAGCAAACCCGTGCGGCACTTAGACAACCTTGGTCGGGATGTTGCTAAGTAAGCCTTTGCGCTTCTCAATAGCTAAGCCAAGAGGTTCCCGAAATGCTAAAGAAAAGGAAGAGCTAGCGAGCAATGTAGCCAAATGCAGAAATTGTATTACTCGAAAGAAAGCTTACAAGAGAGCTTACAAGTGTTTGATGCTTGATGCTTGGATGATTACAATGCCTAGAGCTCACCTCTATTTATAGGAAAGCTTAGCTAGTTCTAGAGAATTCTATGTACATGTGTTTAAATCTAGATCGTACATGTGTCAAAATCTAGGAGAGTCTATACAAGTGTGCTAGTTGCTGGAATTTGCTGGAATGTTCTAGAATCGGGCTAAGCTAGCACATCTTGGCTCATTCTCTTGGGCCATTTTGGGCTGGAATCATGCGGCCCTTAACATTAAGCTATGCAAAAAGTAAAGGAGGATTGGGATTCAGGGACTTAACAAGCTTCAATCAAGTTATGTTGGCCAAGCAAGGGTGGAGACTGTTACAATTTCCCAATTCCTTAGTCTCAAAAGTGCTTCAAGCAAAGTATTACAGAAGCTAATCCTTTTGGAATGCAAAAGCGGGTTCAAATTTATCTTTCATATGGAGTATAATATGAGGAAGACAAATCATAAAGAAAGGGGTAAGATGGCGAATTGGAAACAGAAGCAACCTCTTGGTGTACAAAGACAATTGGATATTTAAATCAATCTCCCCTCTAAACTTGCCAGTGGAAGCCACTGTAGTTGAATTGATTGATGAAGAGCATATGTGGGATGTAGCCAAGCTGAACCAGCACTTCATGCACAAAAATATAGAGGTGATTCTTCAGATTCCTTTTCCAAGAAATCAGCATGAAGATGAAATATTGTGGCACTATGATAAAAGAGGAGAATATACATTAAAAAGTGGCTATCAGGTGGACCTCAAGATTAACTTTTCAAATGACTTCAGCAATTCTAAACATTGGTCTGCATTACGTTCTCCGGAGTTACCTGAGAAAATTAAGATTTTTATGTGGATGGCAACCAAGAATATTCTACAAACATCTAAAAATATGTGGAAGAGAAAGTGTATTCAAGAACTTACTTGCCAAATATGGTGGAAACCAACTACTGTGCCCTCATGGAATGTAAAGTTGCAAAGAAAATATGAGCTCATGCACCTTTCCCACATTAATTACAAAATGCCTTTAATCAAGACATATTCAGCATCATCCGAGATATGGGCCATAATCTTAGAAAGAATGATATTGAGTTGATGTTTATGTATTACTAAGTAGCCAGGTACACAATAAACTAATTTATTTATTAAAAAAGAAGATTGACTCAGGAATTTCTACAGCCTAGGCAGAAACAGTTCTGGAGGCTTATCAAAAGAGTGCAAAAAACAGGAACACGACATCTTCACAACACCAGAGCTAAAAAACAACAGAAGTGGGAAGCTCCTCCAAGAAACAGGTTTGAGAGCAATAATTAATAGGAAGGAGAAATTAACAGGTTTGAGAGCAGTAATTAAAGATTAAAAAGACAAGTTAGTTGCAGCAGGTATCCAACAAGCTCATCTAAAGGAGAGTGTAAGCTGTGCAGAAGCAAATGCCATTTTGTAGGGATTGCAGGTGGCAAAAAGAGCAGTTATTTCACGCTTGATTGTTGAAACAGACTGTCAAGAAGTAGCTGAGCTGGTGCACAACACAAAGGACAGCAGAACAAGTATTTTCTGGACAATTGCAGAGATCCAGAATTAGAAAAAGGAGTTCCAAGATGCTAAGATTAATATGTCCTTAGAACTTGTAATGCTTGTGCCCACTCCTTAGCTAAAGTTGCTCAAGGAGTAACTATAGCAGCTGTCTGGTTACAACCAACACCAGCAGACATTACGAATGTGTTTGCTAGTGTTGTTTAATCTAATGGACTTTCTTTAAAAACAAAAACTTAATACTGTCTTTTTTTGGTATAATATTAGATAGTACTATGTTAAATTTAATTTAATGAAGCTAAAATAATTATTGAAGTACTATATTCTTTTTAAAATTATATTATTAATTATTGAATTTAATATCCAATATTCAATATTATTGTAAATATGTAATTGAATATAGTTTTTTATGTTTAATATTAATACTAGTTAAAATAAATTGTTGAATTAAAACCTTTATATTAATCTTAAGTTAAATACAAGTTAAAAATAATTTATTGAATAAAATTTAGATATTTAGCAAATTTGGATTATATATGATATTTAATCCTACATAGTCCCATGTGAATATGGGACTATTAATCCTATGAATTTTGTCTTAAAATTGAGAGTAATTTAATACTCCTAACAGTCAAACATGACTTTAGATTAGATTAAATTTTTGTATCCTTCAAATTAATCTAATCCTATCTTTTATCAAATATTCAAATGTAATCTAAATACGTTAATATAAATATGGCACCTAGTAATTAGTCTATTATCTAAGCAAAGTATATGTGTTTTTTAGTATTATCTTTCATTTGATAAGTTCATTAAATTTTGTATTGTACCTTTATTTTTTTATTATAAGAATAAAAAAAATCAAACTTATATTTGTTTTGTTCACTATGTTGTAAAATATAATGATAAAATTTATAGTTAATTTCAGTCTATTCTTCTCGTAAAGTGATAATTTTCAAATTACTTTCTTACCAGAAAACATCAAGTTATTCCTAAAAATAATTAACTTTAACAATTGACCATTGTTGACTTGCTGAATCATAAAAATATCATTTTTTAACCGTTTTGTCAACTAACGATTTTAGCTCTAAAAAAATATTATTTGAGTTAATAAAATAATAAAATAAAAATGGCGTAGTTCAAAAAAAAAATTGCCTTGGCCGCGCATGGCCATGAATTTGTTTCTGATAGTTGCGCGCGGCCATGGGTATGCCTGCCATGGCAGTTTGGTTACACGGCCGCGGTTTGCGATTTGTTTGTCATGGTAGTGTGCAGCCATAGATTTGGTTCTCATGGCTGCGCCAGCCATAAATTTGGTTGTGGGCTGCGCCAGCCATAAATTTGGTTGTGGGTCATGAGTCTAGTTGACTTGGCAACATGCGGCCGTAGGTTTGGTCAAAATTTCATAATAATAAAAATAACTTATTTTATAAGCCACGATAACCACAAACCGCAAATTTGTCATAAGCATTGTTTACCGAATCCACCTTTTCTAAAGTTAATAATATAAATTACTATAAATTTGTGTCAAAATTTTAAATAAAATATATTAAAATAGTCTCACCCATACCATTTCATCGTTATTGTTGAGGGAATGAGTTTGAGCCATATGGGCATCGGTCCAATTCGAATCAGTATTTGATATGAACTAAAAATTTAATGAACCAACAAAATTAAAAAAAAAAAAAGCACCGAACCATTAATTTTGAATTCGGTTCTGGTTCGATTTTTGGTTCTAGTTAATTATTAAAAAAAAAATGCTTCAAGAATATTTGAATTTCATTATATTATTTTCATAATCTTTTGTTTAAGTAGATCAAAAATCAACAAAAATTAGATATCAAAGAAAATTATTAATTTAAAAATAAATTATAAACGTAAGAAACTTTAAAAAAAAGAATAACGAAACTTTTTTACAGTACAACAATACAAAAAAAATGCAAAGAAAAATAAGTAAAAATCAAATTTCCAAAAGTTGAAAGGTGGATGATTAATTCATTAAGCAACACTGAGCGGCACAGTTGTAGACATGACGACGGCGGTGTGGACTAGTGGGGTTTGCCGATGAGGAATTATGGTTGGTGGGTAACCTTTTGAATTTGAGATTTGTGAGGGACGGGTTTGATTTTGGAGACTAGGGTTTGTAATAAGCAAAGGGATTTTTGGAGTATTTTGGTTTTGAAGGGGATTTGGTTTTGAGGGCTAGGATTGATGATTTCATTTGTGAGGGTATGAGGATTTGATTTAGGGCTTACGCTTTGTGGGAGAAAATGAGAAAAGATAAATGAAGGGCTTGCTATTTGCATTTAGGGTTAGGGTTTGGATAATAATGCGCTTATAGTTTAGTGGGAGAGTCATTGTACTTATAATATTAAGAATAATGATTCGAGAATATGAATTCGAGCCTCTGCTTATATAGGGATTAGTTTTAATCCGACTCAAACAGTGAATATCTCATTGTAGAAACTAATTTGATAATTGAGTAGAGTCCTCACTGTATTGTAGAAACTAGTTGTTTGTAGAATAAATATAATAAATGCTTTTTATTTAATCATGCTTAATAACTATGAGATGACATATATTATCCCAAATAACCAATTGTTAAAACAAAAAAATATGTAACACTACACATGCATTGTTGGGAATATAACTTTTGTGAGTGATTTGTCAAATGACTTGTCATTAATTGATAAGCGATATAGGATTATCATATTAATATTAAAAATAAACACATGATAATTTACTCATCATATGATAATTGAGTAGAGTCCAATGAGGATCCAAGTTATAGAAAATAATTTGATAATTGAGTGGAGTCCTCAAACAGTGAGAATCTAGTTGTAGAAACTAATTGTAAATATAATAAATATTTTTTTATTTAATCATGCTTAATAACTATGAGATAACATATATGATCCCAAATAACCAATTACTAAAACAAAAAAAAAAATGTATAACACTACACATGCATTGTTGGGAATATAACTTTTGTGAGTGATTTGTCATATAACTTGTCATTTTTATTGATAAGTGATATATAATTATCATATTAATATTAAAAAGAGATATTATCATTTTTCCACTTAAGTTATTATGACATATCAAGTCAGTACCATGGTTTGTTAAAAATAGCATTTTACTACTAAACATTTACACTGTTATTATTTTACCACTATTCTGTTAAAAATCTGTTAATATTTAACAGAAAATGAATAACAAGTCAAATTTTTCCCCGGAATTAAAAGACAATTTTACCATTCGTGAGGAAATAAATAACAATAGTTAAAATTACAAAAATATCTTAAAAAGTAGCCGTTATAAGTGAAAAACAACTACTTTTTAACTTATAAAATCCCCTAATGTTGCTGTCTTAAGACCAATTTCAACACAACATCATCAACACCATTTCAAAACAGCTGCAATCTCATTTCCAACACAGCAGCTACCACTAGCTGCCTCTTTTCAACACCAGCAACCTCATTGCAACATACCAACAAACCCATTTCAAACACACAAACAACCTCATTTTAACACACCAACATCATTAACACCATTTCAAAAAACAACTGCAACCTCATTTCCAACACAGCAGTTACCACTAATTGTCTCTTTTCAACATCAACAACCTTATTGCAACATACCAACAAGCCCATTTCAAACACACAAACAATCTAATTTTAATACATCAACAACTTTATTTCAAACACACAAACAATAACACTTTATCATTCAAAAACAGTAATTAAAAGCTACTGCAAGTACTGCAATTCATTGAAACACAAAATATCTACCTATTTTCAATCTTCATTCAATATCAAATATACAACCTTCACACATATAAATTAAAAAAAAAATTATGGCCTCTAGTAACAGCCACTCGAGTATTAATTGTAGGGGTCGAGTTAAGAAACCAGCAGAAGTTACCTACAAGCCTAAATACTGCAACTATAGAGTGCAGGCTTGTGCTATGGAAACGTTGGAAAATCCAAATAAATTATTTTTGATATGAAGGTTTAAAAAGTGTAATTTTTGGCAATGAACGGCAAAAGAAGATATAGAAATGTGTAACAACACATCTGATCGTGACATAAACCTAAATGAAAATGAAATGAAGATGAACGATGCATTGAAGCAAAGCTTAAATTGGTCATAGTTTTTATTTGTGGCCTTGTGGTAGGCTTATTTATGAGAAAGTAAGTAATATATGTAGTTTGAGATGTAATGAAACTGAAAAGTAATCAAAAGTGCTTTGAATAATAATAGTTTGTGTATTCAAAAAATAGAACAGTAGTCTAATATACCTAATACACTAATAATAAAGTTTATGCATTCAAATACATAACATCAGCTTAATGCACTATAATATAATATGTGGATTCAAAAACATAACAATAACCTGATGCATTGATAATATAGTTTGTGCATTCAAAAAACAGAACAGTGGCCTAATGTACCTAATACACTAATAATAAAGTTTATGCATTCAAATACATAACATCAGCTTAATGCACTATAATATAATATGTGGATTCAAAAACATAACAGCAACTTGATGCACTGATAATATAGTTTGTGCATTCAAAAAACAGAACAGTGGCCTAATGTACCTAATGCACTAATAATAAAGTTTATGCATTCAAATACATAACATCAGCTTAATGCACTATAATATAATATGTGGATTCAAAAACATAACAGAAACCTGATGCACTGATAATATAGTTTGTGCATTAAAAAGCATAATACACTAATGACAGTTTGCGCATTATAAATACATATCTTGATGGTAACACTTCACTAACCATATATGATTTGTGAAGCTTGTGAGCCTTGTGTTGGATTTTGAGAAAGATTATCAGCTGGACAGAGATTATCAGCTTCATATTGGCCTGCAAAAAACATAAAAAATAAAATTTTATTATACAAGTATTAAGTACTGATAGCCCTTTAAAAACTATATTATTAAACAATACCTCTTCCACCTCTTCCACCTCTTCTACTTCCTCAGCCTCTATTACCTCTTCTTCTTCTATTACCCCCTCTTCCTCTATTACCCCTGCAACCTCTATTATCTTCTCTTTCTTCTGCACCACCTACAACCTATTTAAATTGAAATATATGAATGAATTATCAAAAAATGCTGTAAACTAAAAATTATTATATACTCAAGTACTTGTTGCATTTACCATTTTCTTTGTCCTCTTCGAAGAGCTTGTTGCATTAGAACTTTCTCCCGATCCACTGACACACTATGTAAAATTATATATATGTAAATAAAGAATTAAGCTCAATACAGGCAAAAGTAATTAAAACAACAATATACTAATACCTAATTCTGAGCTCTGATTTGTCTTGCTATCGATGGTCTTAATGGGCACTTCCTGACATTGTGATTCATTCCACTACAGAATGAACAGCAAACATAGAATAATCTATTTTTTTTTTCACTGGTTTAGTGGCTGCCCTCTTCTTTGACTTCTTTGGTCTTCCAATCTTCTTAGTAATTTCAGATGGAGAAAGTTTTGGCCTCTCACACAGGTCCCATATAACTTTATCATGAATTGACTTAAACATCACTACATAAGTGTTCAAGTACTCTTGTTTGGTGAAGTACTTTGGTAGATACTCTTCTGTCGTGTGTCTTGCATGACTAATTATAGCTATAGCATGAGCACAGGGGAGTCCAGCTACTTCCCAATAACCACAATCACAGGATCAACAATGAACCTGTTTGCTGGATAATAACTCTTATCTTTGACCTGAAAGCAATTGAACTATAATTAAAAGAAGCACATAAAGAAAAAATTAATTATAATGAAAATGAATCTGATTTATACCTGAAAGTGAAGATCACTGGAAACCATTGCATTCATTTTGCTTCCTGCCTTAAAAGAATCATCCAATTATTTTTTCACTCTAGGTGGAATGTTGGACCAATTATGTGCATATTTCCTTCTCTCTGTAAACAATGTCGTAAACATGCATATGATCTCTTCAAGCATAGTCAGGTAAGGCTTCTCTCTGTGGGGTAGGATCCAACTATTTAAGCACTCTAAAGTATTGCTACTTGTACGGTCTACTTTACAATTCTTGTCATACTCATGTCTTGACCAAGTAAGCCCAGCAAGCTCTGTCTCCAATAATTGCCATGCTTCTACCTTTTCTTTTTTAAACTTTTCCATTGTAGTTGTGTAGTCATACTTATTACTGCTACTGACAACCCTCCAAAACAAATTCCTCAAACTAACACCAGGATGATTTTTAGAGAAGTTAGCGTATACATGTCTAACACATGGCCTATGAAATGTAGTAGGCCATGTCATTTCAATTACTTTTAATAAACCATTTTGCCTATTAGAGCAAAATATAATCTTATTTGAGCCATTATCAAAATAGGAATGCAGAATTTCTAAAAACCATCCCCATGTCTCAGTGTTCTTTATCTCACACACTGCTATAGCTAATAATATCATTCTATTATTAGCATTCATGCCCACAGCAGCTAATAGAACTCCACTATATTTTGATTTCAAATGACATCTGTCTAACCCAATGTATGACCTACAACTGTTGTTAAGTGCATTTCTTTGGACTGAAAATGCCATAAAGAATCTCTGAAATAGTACTTTATTAGGCATAGTCATTATATCGCAAAGTACTTTGTAAATTGCACTAGGATCATGCTTGTGAATCACTGCAACATATTGAAAGAGATCTTCATGACCTCTCTCTAGCCTTATACAACTTTAAATTCTCTATCCTTACACCAAAAGTCTTTTGCATAAACTTATGAATAACATAAATCTTTACATGAGGATCTACAACAACTTTGCTCTTTATTCTCTCTGTTATCCATTTGCTAGTCACATTCACCGACTTTTCAGTCTGTCAGCAGTCATGCTTCTTATACAACTGTTTGATTACAAATCCACCCTTACCTCTCATTGTATCTCCTACCACATACCATAGACAGTCATCACTCTTGCATTTGTCGTAAAATCTCCTAGGCTCATTGTACACCTTTGTAATTTCAAAGCTTTTATCCACCATAACTTCAACTAACACATGTCTAAAGTGGTCAACATTATCAAATACATCTCCTAACCTTAACATATGCTTTCCATCAGGCCCTGGTTTATACATATGCACTTCAATATAATATTTCAGTTTAGTAGTGCCTAGATCATAGTCTGAATCAGATGTATCCGCTAATAGCTAAGAATTTGAGTCCATTAATTCATTGTCAAAACTATATCTCATATCATCTATAACTTCTGCACCACCCTCAGCAATGTTTTGGCCATTTATATGACTACCATCAGCATCAAATTCCTTGTCAAAATCTGATAACCAATCATTATCATCATCATCATCAGTCTCATGCCTAACACTTTGCGGTCTATCTCTGCCTTCAGTCCTAGAAGGTACTTTATCATCATCATCAATCTTATGCCCAATATTCTCATGTATGCCTCCAGTTGTATGTGGTAGTTCATTTCTATTATCGTTCATTGATTGAATTTGCTCGACAGATAGATTAACTCCTAAACTATGTAGCATGACTTGTATTACTCCACCAAGTGGCAAAACAGGAAGTAGGGCTGGAAACACAGTGACTTCAAATTTTGTCACTTCCAATCAGTCATATACATTGAACAAACACTTCAAGATTGCTTCAGAATCTATAATAACTTATTGTTCGTTCTTTGGGTTCGTGATAGCTAACTGTACACTTTGAGGAGTAGTCAACCCATCTTTACTTGTAATCTTCACTGCCTCATTCTTAATCTGCAGTAAAGTGTATTATTCTGGGTCAATCAACCCTTTATGATGTATTTCCCTTTTGTAGATTATATGTAGTTGTATTGATAGCATGATTTACAAAAAATAAAAATAAAAAAGAGGATAAATTAACATAATAGAAACTTGCATAACAACATAATTTAGAACTTAACTATAAAAAATAAACAATGAAAAAAATTTCAAGACTACACCAGCAAGCTCAAGCCATTTTTAAACACTAACAAGCTTATTTTAACACCAGCAACCAAGGCATTTCAACAATAACAACCCTATTTCAAAATTAACACTTTATCATTCAAAAACCAGCAATAATAAGCCATTGTAAACACTATAATTCATCCATGCTAAAAAATTATGGCCAATAACCGAGATTACAGCAAAACGACAAATGCATGTAAGCTTAATGATTATAAATTCTACTGCAAAATTAAAATCCTAATCTATTAAATCCAAGTAGTAATCACAAGTCAAAACAGTTTAATTAAGTAAAGAGTAATGAACAATAAGCAAAAAGAAAAAAGAAAAAAGTCAACAACTCACAATGGACAGAGTAGAAGACAGTAAAGATAGCAACTAGTCTGCTGTGAAAGTGAGTGTAAGAGAGAGATGCATTGGTGACTCAGAGAAGTCAGAGATGGTGCAAGAGAGAGATGGGCTGATTTCGATTTGTAGGGCTACATGACTAATGACTTGATGATTATACAGCTTCATAAACGCAGCGTTTTGCAATTTCGAAAAATATCCAAAATGCCCTTATGATGCATAACTAATGGCTTGTTATTTTAAATTTGCAAAACGCAACGTTTTGCAATCACGAGAAATGTCCAATATGCCCTTATGACGTTAATAAAATTTTTAACTAGTTAACGGAATTGTAGAAAATGATAACAGTATAAATGTTTAGTGGTAAAAGGTTATTTTTAACAAACCATAGTATTGACTTGTCAGAATAACTTAAGTGGAAAAATGATAATATTCCTATTAAAAATAAACACATGATAATTTACTTATCATATGTAAGTTAAAGATATAAATTTGAGAAATATTATACTTATTCAGTTAGTGAGGTACTATAAAGTACGTATTTTATAAATGTTTAAATTACTATTTTCTCACTTAAAGTGTTAATTGATGTGTACATAACTCACATTTTATTTTATTGTTTCTCATATATAATTTTATGTAAATTATATTTGATTATATAATTTTTATCTTAATTATTATATTTTGTTATTGTAGATATATTTTGAGAATGAAGAGAAATCAGAATTAAAAATAGAAGATTAAAGAAAGACAATGGTTTTGTAATAATTAATTAATTAATTATATTATATTAAAAAAAAGATAGAGTGCATGCCACTTTTAAGCTTATATAACTATAATATAATAATATTATTATATTAATAAAATAATAAAAGATAAATGTTAGTTGCCTTGCATTTCGGCTATATAAGGAGAGGAGGAGAATCGAGACGGGGAAGAAAAAAATAAACAGGAGGAAAAGAAAGGTGAAGCTAAGACAAGAGGCTGAAATTTTCTTTCAATATTTCTTCTTTTATTTTTCTTTTGTCTCAATTTCTTAAATTTTCTTGTAATATAATTTAGAAGTTTGTTAAATAAAATGAGTGTTTTGCTTTTCAATATAAGTAGTTAATTTACTAAGTTATGGTGAAGGGTGAAACTCAATGATTTAAGTTATAGAATTAATATATCTCTCAAGTGAGTTCAAAATCAATTTTATTTAATATATAATTATTAATTTGTATTTTTTATTTACTGAATATTTTTATATCATATTAATTTATAAACTTAAATTTTATTGGATTAATATGATATTTTGACATTATGTCGACACTCCAATTTAGTTGTGGTACATTATATATCTCATTCTCATATTCATCAATAAATTGGTTAGTTAAAAATTAAATAAAATACAAAATATAAACATGAAAAAATATTATGAATATAATTTGAATACCAAGAGTGAATCCCGATCCCGTAACCTTAGCATTTTTCAGACTAGTAATCTTTTTTCTACTATTAATTTTTATTTAATAATTGACTACTAAATTTAAAATTTCATGTGGTTCGACCGCGAATTCACCGAGTTATATTATACCTAAACACTCTGATACTTATGAGTAAATCAAACATTTTTTAGTTGTGTCAGTTAGAATACTTTGTTCATATTCTAACTAATGAGACATCTTTTATGTCATTCAAACATTTATTAATTAGATTTGTAAAAATAAAATTAGTTAATGTAATACACATAAAAATAAATATTAATCATATATCAGTTGAGATACAATTAAATGTGCATATCATATTATACTTAATTTTGGTACATGTAGGGTGTGCTTGTATGTTGTATTGTTTTATGCCGTATTGAATTAGTTTAATGTAAATATATTGTATTATGCTGTATTGCATCGCACTGTATTATAATAATGTTGTTCAAATTTGGTACTACATTGTACTGTATTAATTTTTAATTATATTATATCTGGCGGTGCATTGTACTGTATTAATTTTTAATTATATTAGTTTGGTGTTGCATTGTACTATATTAATTTTTTGTGATTAATTTAATTATATATTTAAAAATAATAATTATTAATACTTAGAAAAATACTAAATGTAGTAGTCCTAAGTTTTAGAAATTTAACATTTTTTAGTATAAATGTTAAAAAAATAATAATTATTCATAAAAATCGAAGCTTATAGCCTTTAATTTTCGGGAGGATAACATTTATTTTTCAGTATTTTCTAAATATATAGCATGTGAAATGAAGATTGGAGTAAATAATTTAATTAAATAATCTCTAAATAATATAACAACATAAATAAATAGTTAAACCTATAAGATTAGTTCAAATTTTATTTTAAGATGATAGAATAAAATATTGTACATACCATAAGATAATCACAAAAATAAAGTAATATAATCGTTATAACATATTCACTTAAAAAATGAATTGTGTAAAATAATCCAAGTAAGAATTCTATAGTATATGTAATAATATTTTATATCATTATTAATTTTAAATTAGTATTATTCATATCTAAATATTTACTATTTGTTATGTTAAATTATTTAAAAAAATTAATTTTTATATATTAATTATTGTAATATAATTAAATTATGTAATATTATATTATATTTTATATATTATTTAAGTTCTTATTGTTAGTTATTTTAAATTGTTGAATAATAATCAATTTTTATATATTAATTAGTTTAAAATAATTAAATAATCTAATATTATGTTATATTTTTACATATTATTTAAGTATTTATTATTAATTATATTTATTAAATATTAATCAATTTTATATATTAATTATTGTAATATAATTAAATAATACATTAAAATTTAATATAATATTATTGAATAATAATTTCTTAATTTATTAATTAAATTAATAATTACAATGTAAAAATAAAAAATAATATTTATAATATTATATTAAATTAAAAATATTTATTTATTATTATAAAGTAAAAAAAATAAAGAATAAACTACTGCCGCAGTAGCTAAATCTGATTTTTGTTGTACAAAATCGGGGGTAGCGTTATGTAACGAGGTTCATTACATAATGCAACAGTTGGGAATGAGCACATATGCACTTTACAGCCTAACAAATACCCTAAAGGCCTGAACTACATTAGTTAGGAATGAGCATATATCCCAGATTAGGCACTTTACACCATAATGATTACTTAAATCATTGAGTGGAAACATTGTTACGTTCAGACCGTGATGGCCCAATAGCCTAGGGTTAAAACTGTAATGAGCATATAATATCATTGCAGCCCTTGACTTTTTGTATTAAATATATTTAATTTTATAATTTCTAAATTTTGATTATACACACTCCAATTTTTAAATAGAATGAAAAATAAAACCGTTAACCAAATACTATTTCAACAAGATAATCTTTAGTTGTTTGGTCTCTTAAAGTGTATTGTTGTTTAGAAATAAACATTTAAAAAAAATGCTCATTAAGAAACAAAATATATTTAAAAATAAACCTATATTTGGGAGAGTAACATATTATATTACTTATGTTAGAAGTGTAGTAGCCTCTCCCATATTCAAATAGTATAAATGTGTAATCATTTTAGAATAGAAAATTATTGGACAAGAACTATAAAAATAGTATTTATATTTTGGATTAGAGTGAGAATCTTAAAAACTGAGAATCTTATAATTGAAAATATGGAGTAGAAATAGGAGTATGTCGTTTACTTTTTTTTTTTTCAAAGGAAAGGGGGGTGGGGTAACCCCAAATACAAAATTTTAACCATCTTCCCACCCTCAATAATCGAACCCAAGCTTCCACGGCTCTACGACGAGTATGGTAAACAACCCAACCACACTCTTGGGGCAGTATGTCGTTTATGTGTTTAATTTATGTGTTTACTTTGTTTGAAATTAAAAGTAAATGATTTCAAATTATAATTTTACCCTTATTTTAAGAATTATAGTTTTTAATTCTGATAAAAGCAACATAATTGAAACATTATTGCTAATAATATAGTACAAATCTTATAATAAACTATTTATTATTATTAATTATCAATATTAAATAAGTATAATACTGTTATTTTTAAATAAATATAATATATAATAATATTATTAATTCTCTATGAATATAATAATATTAATGTTAAGTAATTTAATCTTAGAATCAATATAAATTATTATTTTAAACTAAATATAATAATATTATTTAAATAAATATAATATTATTTATTTTATTTTATTAAATATAATTATATTAAATTTAATAAAAGAATGGCAGAAGAAAAAGAGATAGGAGTGGATTCCTACTTCCATAGAACTCTAAAAATAGGTATTACACCATTCTCACTCTCTCTTACAATATATAAATACACATTAGAGTGAGAAGAATTTATATTTCTCATTACTACTTCAGTAAGTAAACGTAATAAAAAAATATTAGGACACTGAAATTAACGAGAAGTATATGTTTGTGTGTGTGGTAAGTGATAAATTTTTATAACAAAAATGATAAGAACACGAGTGCTAACCCAAATCAATAAAAATGACTATATTTTGTCATTAATAGAAAATTCTTGGCAAATCGATATCGTCTTGTATTGATTTGATGGAATGCTTGATCAGCTATCGTGCTCTCTAAAAATTCATCCTAATATTAACGAAAAATGTGCATTTTGTTATAATATTAATGCAGGAAATGTTAGACGATACGTAATTTGGATAATCTACAATTAAAGAAAGATTATGATATTGAATTGGAGAGCCGATGCTTCGAAGAAACAAATGACAGAGCCAATTCATTGAAATTGTAAGTGAAATGTTCGCGAAGACTTGATGCCGAATTATATAGTAAAAGAGCGACCGGCCATTTCAGGTGAGATTTGGAGGGTGCGTGACATTTGGCACCGCCCATTTGTCTTGTAAATTACGCGGCGAAAGTAGAACTTCGATTCTAAAATTTATTTGTAAATTAGAACATGGGTTTTGCATGTGATAATATTTGTAGAGTAACGGATGCAGCACCAGTCGTATTAAAGAGAAAGAAATTGGGTTTGCATGTCTTTTCAGATTTCTCTCTCACACGGGGTTAATGGTTTTTTAACCAATGATTTATATTTATATAGGGTGACATACCCCCATTGTATTCTGCCTTAGCACTTAGCAGTGTTTAGAATCCTATTTAATTGAAAAAAAAAGTTGGGGATAGATAGTTATGTATAACAAACGTCACATTTTCACGAATGATTGGTAGTTTATTAGATATACAACACAACACAGATAAATTTATAACTCTAATAAAACAAAATGTATTTAGCTCCAGATAATGGGTTATTGATATTATCCCTAAAATGGAAAATAGAATTACGTGTCATATGAATCAATCACGTACATAAACACACTAGCGTATACCACACTTTTATTACATAGAAAGGAATCATAAAATTTGATATCTTTTACACTAATAGGGAGTCTTTTTATAAGCCTTAAGAAAATCATGTAATTTAATAGTTTTTATGGTCATTATTTTATTAAACTATACAGTTTAATAATTTTAAAATTTTTTACAAATCCAAGATCTTGAATTGAAATATGTAGAAATGTTCAAATCCAAAATTTTAGATTTATTAAATTTCAAAAAATTATTTAATTGTGTAGTTATATATGTATAAAATAAATAAATAAATAAATATTGAAATATTTCAATAAAAAATTTTCAACCATATTAAAATTATGATAAATTAAAAGACAAAAAATATAAAATTTAATACATTATATTTTATCTTATAATATATTAAAATTTATATAGTTTTTATTTTTTAATTTATTATTGACATTAATATATTAATGATCTCTTATCATAAACACACTCTATAATAAAAAGAAATGTTATAATTTAAGAAACTAGATTTTGATAAAATTTGAAAAAGTTATTAAATTATATAAAGTAATAGTATAATGATTATAAAAATTATTAAATAATATAATTTAAAATATAATAATATTTTATTATTAAACGACGCAATTTAATAATTTTTTAAACTTTATTAAAATTTATAAGATTCTGCACTAGGTAAGATAATACATATATATATATATATAATTCGGGGGCAGGTGAGTTGACCCAGACGTTGTTTTGGCTCTACGGTTTTGGATCAGACTTTTTTTTGGCTTTGCCGCGATATCAAAAAATAAAAGAAATAATAATAATAAAAAAAAAAACCGAAAGCCCGCTCTCAAAATTTTGGCATAAAAATTTTTGAACCCCCGCCCCTTTTTTCTCAACCCCGCCCTAACTCCCATTAATTTTCTTTTTTTCTCTATTTTGGCAATTAATTTTCTCTCTCTCACTCACTCACTCTGTTTCAAATCATTAATTAAACACTCGACTTTTGATTTCAAATTACTCTGTCGCAAATCTCAATTCTGCGCGATCTCTACTCTAGGGTTGTGTCTTTGTTTTGTTCGTTTGAAATTAGTTTGAAAACTTAAAACCCTAGACTCAGGGGTTCGAAATTTCCATGGCGACGGAAACCCTAGAAGAGGCGAAACAAGAAGAAGAGGCTGCTCCTGCTGCTGAGGAAGTTGAAAAGAAAGCGGAGGTGGAGGAGGAGGCTAAAGATGCAGAGGCAGTAAAAGAAGAGAACAACAAAGAAGAAGAAGAAGAAGAAGAGAAGAAAGAGGACGAAAAGGAAACGAAAGAGGAGGTTGGCACTGAGGAAGTTTCCGCGAAAGATGATGATGTCACCAAGGAAGGTGACGTGGCAGTAAAGGAGAAGGAGGAGGAGGAGAAGGAGACGAAAGACAAGCAGGAGAAGCAAGAGAAACAGGAAGCAGCGAAGAAGGGGAAGAGGTCGCGGAAGGCGAGCGTGAAGAAACCGAGTGAGGAATCGGACGAGTCGAAGAAAGAGAAAGAGAAGGTGAAGGAGAAAGAGAAAGTGAAAGAGCCAGTGACACCAACTAGTGAGAGGCCCACCAGGGAGAGGAAAGTCGTGGAGAGGTACTCTGCCCCTTCTACTGGAAGGTCTGCGGCCAAGCCTGTGTCTATTGAGAAGGTATGGAAGGTTAAAAAACAATATATTTTTAATGATTAATCATGGGTATGTTTCATGGTTTTTAACTTTTTTGATTGGTTTTTGTGGATTTTGCAGGGTCGAGGAACTCAGCTTAAGGATATCCCTAATGGTATGGATTTGTGGTTTTGCTGTGTTTTGTTGAACTAGCTAAAAGTGTGTCTTTGAATTGCTGAGTTATGAATGATTTGAAGAAGACTTGGTTATTGTTAGTACAATTGATGAATTAGTACAGCTTCATAGTGTTAAGTTTTTAGTGTATAATTGGATAAAATCAAAAAGGAAAAAAGAAGTGATTGGAATTAATAGAACCGACAATAAAGACTGCAAGCAATTGATTTGACTATTTTCTTTGAATCCTTAAGTGGAGGATTCTGTTTCTAGTTAGCGAATGTTAAAATCTTGTGTTGGATTGTGTATATATTGTTGCGAAACTTCGTGAACATCATTTGATGCTTAACAATTGTTAACCTGATGTCCTTTTGCTTCTCTCTTGTGTGTGCTTTCTTAAGCAGTAGCATAACTACTGGATGTACTGTAATCAATCATTTTGAGTTTCAGCATATTTTGACTTTAATTGCTGTTTCTTTGATATTTATTATCCCATATAAAAGCTGAAATAAAGCAGGCTTTGGAAATAGTTATTGCTCGAACAGCAAATGATTAAATGAGTGAACAAAACAGAATCTAGCATGAAATGAGAAACATACAAAGATGTATCATTATTGGATTCTGTCCCACCCCAAGTGTCTTATTGACTATGCTCCTTGACCATATCAATGAATCCTTTTAAATTGTGCTTGTTAGCAACCTTTTGGAATATGGTTGATAGAAGATGGAAAAAGCAGATGCTGCGAAAAAATGAATATGGTTGTCATAATGTCTTCATTCATCTTTTAAAAATGTTCACAAGGCATTATAGTTTACAGTTTAGCACACATGAGAACAGAAAGATATTATCAGATTTTTTTACCTTTTAGATGATTTTCTGGATAATGTTTTAACTTATTAAACTTACAGACATGTTCCAAAGGCATTATAGTTTATGGTTCTAGGACACGTTTTAGAGGAGAAAGATATTTTTGTATTGTTTTACCTTGGATATGATTTGCTGGACATGTTTTAACATCTATTAAACTTTTTTATTACAGCAGACTGGCATTGTTTTTTGTCTGATATTGTAAAACTGTTTCAGTGGCTTTCAAGTTGTCCAGGAGAAAACCAGATGACAATCTGCATATGCTCCACACAATACTTTTTGGAAAGAAAGCCAAGGTGACTGAGCTTTGGCTTTGTTCTTGATTTGGATTGCTTTACCCTTTTTTTTTTTTTTCGGTACTCTACATTTGATTGGCTTGATCAAATTATATGGTTGTGTTTTGCAAATAATACTTCTGACACGTCCTTGTGGTTCTTGTTTTGCAGGCACAAACTTTAAAGAAAAATATAGGCCAGTTTTCAGGTTTTGTTTGGTCTGATAATGAGGTAAGACTTGTTATATATTGAAAATTTTCCACTTATATGTAAATAAAGTTTACTTGGTTTTCTAGTGTGTAAATGTATGTTTGCTCCAATGGTTTGTTTGCACTGAAAATTGATTTTAGTTTTCTAATCACAAAAAAGGAAAGATTTTTTTCTAGGACACATTGAATCAATGTAACGTGGAATCATGCTTCAAGTTGTTTGTTGTGGATGGAAACCCTTTCCGCAGGAAAAACAGAGGGCAAAAGTTAAGGAGAAGATTGACAAATGTGTTAAAGAAAAACTTTTGGATTTCTGTGATGTGCTAAATATTCCAATAAATAAGGCTATTGTGAAAAAGGTCAGATGATAAACAGATTGTTCCTCCTTTAACATACGTTGTTGCCGTTTATAGTTCTAATTGGGCCAGCTCATGTTCTTAGGAAGAGCTCTCTGTGAAGTTATTGGAATTCCTGGAATGCCCACATGCGACGACTGACATTTTGCTTGCTGACAAGGAGCAGGTTCTCTAATATTTGCATGTTTTTGCATATGTAATGCCTTAAGTAATGTTTAGTTTCCAAATTTGATATTGATGAAATTTTTGGTTCTTCTTCTCAGAAAGGTAAAAAGCGTAAGGTCACACCAAGCAAAAATGCAGGTCATGGTGAAGCATCTGAGGCCAAGGTTTGTTTTCTTGTTAGTAGTCTAGGAAATATTTTGATTCATGGTTAACTAATTTCTTTGTGATATTTTTAATGAATACTGTTTTTGGACACGAGCAATTAATTGACATTCGTTATTGATTTGATTCTGATTAATAAGAAAAGAACAACGCTAGTCAAAGGTATTTTCTGTTGAGTATTTGTACTTGAACTTTGCTTTAGTGGTGCACTGCAATTCAACCTTAGGATCTTTTGTATGTGATGATAATTTAAAAAATCAATTATGTATGATCTTCAAAGGTGACTCTTTCTGTTTGAACTAATGAGCGTGTTCATCAAATAAAAAGATAATAATTGATTGGCTGGAATCTGTGTGTGTGTAAGATTCAGGCGCATGGTTTGTCTGACAATTTCCCAATTTTATGACTTTGAAAATATGTGATGGCTTGCTCACCAATTACCATCCATATGCAAGCAATATTCCTGTCAAATTGGTACGTAATAGAATGCAAGTACATTTTTGCTTGCTGAACTGTTCTTAAGTGATGGCTCCTGTGATTTTGGAGAACCACTTTAGTTATGCCCTGTTGGATGCCCTAATTAATGACTGTTATATGGTTGTGGGCCTAAGTTTTCTGATATTATCTTGCTTCATGGGAGCCTTTTATTGGCTGGAATCTTGTAGGCTCTTGTACATTGGAGATTGGTTTGTCTTGATATGAAGCTGGAATAGTCCTTAATACCATTTTATTAGTTAACCACATATTCTGCTGTTGGTTGCCTCTTTATTGATCTTATTGAGTTTGTGATTTAATGAGGACCATATGATTTGTCTAATCTATAGTTAATTAGTTATGCAATGAATGATAGGTTTCCATAGTTTAAGAAAAAATGTTTTTGGGTGCCTTTCCATTGTTTCCACACACTAATCACATGGTATGTTACTTGGTTCTGTTTCCTTGCCCAATTTATCTCATTTTAATTGTTTCAACACATTTCTGGTTATTCCATGTAATTCTCCGTTTACATATGTAAGTTTTTCCTGCTTTATTTGGCTTTTTGACTTCAATCATCCATTGATCTGCTGCTCTGCTGCACTGACAGTAGACTGCTGTTCATTATACTTGTTTTTATTTTTGTAATGCTAGTTTCATTATCTTGGAATGGATTAGACTTTTTTATTTTTTGGTTCTTTGTGGTGCCCAACAAACATAACCTTTTGACCTTGTTGCTTCATTTGTTTTGATTTAAATACTTTACTTAAGGTATACTTAAGGGAACTTAAAAAAATGTTGGTTATTTGAACCTTGAATGATTAAGGTATTTGTTTGGGCCTCCTATTTTAGTCCTAACATTTTTCCACATTAATAAAGTTGTATGTTAGTCTTATGTTAATTGGGTTGTTTAATTTTCATCCTTAAGTTTTAGGATGCTATTGTGTTTAAAATTGGTATTATTTTATTGGGTTTATATTTGGATATAATAGATAGGCCTTCAGCATATTGTTAAAAGTTATGCATCAGCATTAAAAGTATAAGAGTCATTATAAACATAAGAAATTTGTCCTCTTAGGTTTTGGATGGGAAGATGAATAACATTGTTATAGTAATTGCTGTTAGGTTGATGTGGATATGATCTACATTATTTGTTTTATGATATCATATTTCTTTGTCCTTCCCCTGTTGCTGGGATTATAGTAACATTATAGCTGGGTAGACTGTTCTGGGTTAAAAGAAGGCACTAATCTGATTTGTAGAAAATCAAAATTTCTCTTTGTAGGGTGATTCTGTTCTGGATTTGTTCTGTGTTGACTAATTGCATTTTTGGGATTGTGGCGGATTATCAAATAATCACTTATATTATGATTTAGCACCCAAATTTTGTTTCGGTTGTCCAATTTTTTATCAAACACAGCTAAATTTATTTTCTTTTAGGTCTAGTTCACAAGCAGTTATCAAATAAGTGATTATCTATCAAATAAGTGACTTGACAATCTGCTACAATATTAAATATGGGGTAAAGCTTGTTCTTTGCATGTGAAAATCGTTAAAACTGTATGTGAAACCGAATATCTTGTTAATATTTAGTTGTCGTTGTGCGGGATATGTTGTATTATTAATGGGATAATGGTATCTTAAAAGATACTTTTTTTTTTTAATTTTAATTAATTAATTAATTTTTTTTTAAAGGACTTCTCCAAGATGTTTAATAGACATTTTCTATGACCAATGTAGATAAATCTTGTGCTTAGGTTTCTCTCTCACAGTGCACAGCCTATATAGATTACATTCAATGCACATTCACTTTTATTGTTTTTGATTTATCTCAAGAGAAGCCGATACGGATGTATACTCTCCTTGTAGAATTATTAAATTTGTGAATTTAGGTGGTAGGATCTTCCTAAATTCTCTTAAACTGAAAACTTGTAGAAAGACTGTGATATTCATAATTTTATCAAAGCTTTTTGTCTGCCTCTGCCAAGTTATCTAACTTTCGGTCTTGCTCATCCTCTGATATCCCTTCCTTTTGAATGGCTGCTTTTTTGTCATTTGGTTTTAATTGTGTTCTTATTTCTCCATAGAAACGAAAGCAAATGCCACAGCTCGGGGAAAAACGAAAGCAGTCATCTAGAGAGGAAGAACAGGAAGAAGACGAAGATGATGATGACAAAGTACAGTCACCAGACACTAAAGATGATTCTGATGAAGAGAATGACAATGATGCAACACCAAAGGAAGAGAGTGATTCTGAGGAGATTAAATCAGAGGAAGAGGAAGACGAGCCAAAGGGAAAGAAGCTGAGTAAAAAGAATGCCTCGAAGAAGACTGTTAAGGATAGTTCAGGGGCAAAAGCAAAAGACAAACCTATGCCTGCAAAAAAAGGGACCTCAGCAAAATCAGAGAAAAGTCCTCCAAAATCCACTAAAAAGTCTTCTAGTTCAACTTCTAAGAAAGGCACCATGGACGCTGATGGATCTGGTTCGCTCTCTAAATCAAGGGGATCCACATCAAAAAGACAAAAGGTGGAAAAGGAAAGTGCAAAGGACACAAGTGTTTCTTCCAAGGAAAAGAGTACTGGCAAAAAGCAGTCAAGCAAGTCACCAGCAAAGGTTTCTGCTAAGGATCCAGGTGCATTGCTTTGTTTATTCTCTATTAATCCTGACACGGAAATTTTGGGTTTGTTTTTTAGTTTTATTTAACTGGAAATGTCTATCTTGCAGTTTGGATTATGCTCCATGATGTTAAATAAAATTATTGTATAAAAATAATGTGGATGCCAACTACTTAAAGTGAGAATGTTGTTTTGGTTCTAAGAAATTTCTGGAAGTTAGGGAAAACATATAAATCTATAAGTAATACAAGATTTCTCTTGGACTTAACTGTGATTGGATAATGAGGGTCCATTAGCCTGTATGGAGTTTCATTCTTCAAATTAAATTGGTGTTTAAAATCTTCTGGTAATGAAAGCTGGTCGCTGAACTGTATTCAAATTTCATGCTGGAACAATAGTGAAAGGAAAAACTAGCAAGAAGGCTAAATCTGAACCCACCAGAGAAGAGATGCATGCTGTGGTTGTCGATATTCTGAAGGAAGTTGACTTCAATACTGTAAGTAGTTCCTATACACTGATGTTGCTGTCTTTTGATGGGTTACAGTTCCATGAATCACCATCTTCTAAAAATTTCCAATATTTGTTCGGATGCAGGCAACATTGTCTGATATTCTCCGCCAGCTTGGTAGGGTTTTATTATTTATCTGTTCATTTCAATTATGATCTTTTTCAGTTTTGAATGAGCTAATTGTGTTAATGTGGGTTGTACTAGGTACCCACTTTGGTTTAGATCTAATGCATAGAAAAGCAGAGGTGAAGGATATTATTACAGATGTTATAAATAACATGACTGATGAAGAAGATGAAGGGGAGGAAGAAGACGAGGACAATGCTGAAGATGGTGGTGATGCTGATAAAGATGAAGGGGATGATGATGCTTAATCCATTGTGTTAGGAAACTACAAAGACATGTTCAGGTGAGGTACATGGTGTGCTTACCAGATATTTTGAGGTTTTGACAGTTTCCTGTGAATGATAAACTGGTGGTGGTATCTGGATCTGGTGGTCATTTCCGGATGAAGCATTCAACTCCGTATGTTTGTACCATATGCATTAGTTACTCATATTTTACTGCTGACCTGTCCTTTGTTAGGATTTTTACCGCTAGTGTCCTTTCTTTCCATTAAATTATCTTTCAATTGTATTTGATAGATAGATTTGCATTTTTATATTTATTTGTAGTGAATGGTTTTCTTAATGTTAATCGGGCTGCAACTTTGTATTGTGTATTAGTAGGAATGGTGCTTCTGAGAAGCTGCTTGTTTGCATACTTTGCTAGTTAATTATGGATTTGAAAGTTTTGCAGCATTTATTTGATACTGTGATAATTTAGTGATGGTGCCATGCTGATTGGCAGTCATTTGTAGGCTTGGCAATGAATTTGCGTTTAAGCATTTGTGTTGTCTTATCGTACTATGTTTATTTGAAGTTGCTTAGTCAAATGAAAATTCAAATCTATTTGTTATTTTTTTTTGGGAAATTATTATTGTAGTACTTTTTTTTAATTATTTTTATTTTTAAATTTATTTTAATTAATTATTTTTATATCATAAAATAATTATTTTATTCTATAATTTTTTAAAAATATAATTATGAGATTATTCTAAATTTAATAAAATAAATAGATCTTAAAATTTAAAGATATTAATTTTTTATAATTATAATTTTATTTAATTTATGTAGGAAAAATTTTTAATTTTAATTATAAGAAAATTTATAATAATTATAGGTAGTTTTTTTTTAATTTTTGTAAATTTTATATATTTAATTTAATTATAAGAATTAAATGAAATTATAATTAAAAAATAAAAATTAGCGTGATAATTTTTAAATAAATTATAAATATAAAAAATTAATATTTTAAATTTTATTTATTTAATTAAATTTAAAGGTAATTTTATAATTATAATTTTTATTTTTTAAAATAAAATGATATTTTAATTTATTTAGGGATAAAATAATAATTTTTAGTGTTAAAGTAATTAATTGATATTAATTTAAAAATAAATGTGGTTTAAAAAAAATGGTGTAGAGATAATTTTTTTATCGTGTTATCTAAACTTGGCTTATGTCTATTTTTAAATTTAAAGTAATCATCACAAATAATTTGTTAATAGACCTTAATGCCAAATGAGAGGTTTATACTGTGAATTATAAAAAAAAAAAGGGGTCTTTTAAGGCTAATTTTTCATGCATGTGATTAATCTAAAAATGAAATCGTCTAATTAAAGAATATTTGTTCAAAATAAAGAAAAACATAACTTGAGGTTAACTGGTTTATCATCGTATTATGAAGTAGTTTATTTGAAGTGATTTTTTATTTTAACATAAAAATATTGAAGAGTTTAATGGGTTCAAACTACTATACAATTTCTCTTATTTGAACAAAAATTATCGAACTCATTAAAGATCTAGTTCAATACAATTACACTCCACGGTTGTTTTTATTGCACGTTTGATTATCATTAGAGCATTCGTACTTGTTACTAAGCTCTAATGTTATATGCCCATTTCATTACAGCTAACTTCTATGAATCAATAGAAAAAAATTATTTAAAAATCTGATTATTTGATAATTTTTTTGAAGTGAATAAACTCAATACTTTTTGAGTGCCACATCGACTTGTTTAAGCAAATCCCAACATGCTTCGATTGTCGACACACAATACTTGATGGTCATTGTTTTTTATATTTAATTGCTTTTTTATGTTAGAGTAGGCCGCTAGGGTGGCCTTTTGTCAATTAGGATTTTGTATACGCTTTAATTTGTTAAACCTTTTGGCACGTAAAGTTTGATGGCAAAGTTTCAACCGTCAAAGTTAAGGCACGGCCTTTTTAGTTGGCGGTGCCAACTTTACATTTTTAATAAATAAATAAATAATGTATAGTAGTTAAAATGTGGCTATAAACTGAGAGTTTTTTCTTTTATTTTAATTATCTCAAAAAAATTTATTTTCTCTTATATTAGAGAGAATTTTGAGAGTTATTGGGTGTAATTAGAGTATTGAGAAATGAGAATAATTTTCTCTTAGTTATAGAGAGTATATAATTATTCTATTTTATTATTAGAGAGAAGTTATTATTTTTTTTCAGTATAATAAAATTATTTATTTCTGTCTTTATCTGTAGATGTAGGCTATAAATCGAATCATGTAATTTATGGTGTCTAAATTTTTGCTTACTCTTTATTTTTCTTCCAATCTCACTTAGCTGTGGTTCTGCTTCACCTATAAATCTCCTAACAGTGGTATCAGAGCATTGGTTGCATTTTTTTGGAATCGTGTTTACTGTTCACATATATGATTACTGTTCACGTATATAGTTACTATTTACATATACGGTACTGTTCACGTGAAACAGTGAGAGCCGATCCTAACTAAGTTAGTTCGTGGTGAAAGCATGGCGGCAAAATACGAGATTGAGAAGTTCAATGTGAACAATTTCTCGTTGTGGAAAATGAAGATGAAAACTATTTTGAGGAAAAACAAATGCTTGGCAGTAATTGGAGAAAGACCCATAGAGGTAACTGATGATGCTAAGTGGAACGAGATAGACGGTAATGCAATTGCTGATCTACACTCAGCACTTGCAGATGAGGTGTTATCCAGTACGGCAGAGAAAAAGACAGCGAAGGAAATATGAGATACTATCACAAAATTGTACGAGGCTAAGTCGCTGTACAACAAGATCTTTTTAAAGAAGAGGCTCTATACTCTTCGCATGGTGGAATCTACATCAGTAACCGACCATATCAGCACCTTGAAGACTCTATTTTCACAACTCACAACGTTGGGTCACAAAATAGAGGAAAATGAACGTGCGGAGCTTCTACTTCAAAGTCTACCAGATTCGTATGATCAACTCATCATCAATCTGACGAACAACAACCCAATGGACAGTCTAGTTTTTAATGATGTTGCAGCCTCCATCTTAAACGAGGAAAGTAGGCATAAGACCAAGGAAGATAGACATGCAAGTTCGCAGTAAGCAGAAACATTATTGGTGACGAGAGGGAGATCAACAGAACATGGTCCCAGTGGGAGTTACAATCATGGTAGATCAAAATCCAGAAGTAAGAAGAATGTGAAATGCTACAATTGTGGTAAGAAAGGGTATGTGAAGAAAGAGTGTTGAAGCAATCAGAAGAGTAGAGAGAATAAAGTACCTGAGTCATCAAATGCTCAGAGTTGTGTGGCTAGTACTTCGGATGATGGCGAAATTCTATATAGCGAAGCAGCAGCTGTTACAGAAGGCAGAAAGCGGTTAGCTGACGTCTGGCTTATAGACTCAGGAGCAACATGGCACATGACCTCTTGGAGAGAATGGTTCCACACATATGAACCAATCTCAGGAGGATCTGTGTACATGGGCAATGATCATGCCTTGGAGATCGCTGGTATTGGTAATGTCAAAATAAAAATGTATGATGGTACAGTTCGCACAATTCATGAGGTACAATATGTCAAAAGTCTGAAGAAAAATCTATTTTCTTTGGGACAAATAGATAGTCTTGGGTGCAAAGTCTATATTGAAAATGAGATGATAAAAATTGTTAGAGGAGCGCTTGTATTAATGAAGGCAGAAAAGATCAGTGCGAATCTATTCATGCTTCAAGGAGAAACACTACAGGAAGCTGATGCGTGTGTCGCGTCAAATGGAGAAGAGTCAGCAATGATGTGACATCTCAGACTTGGCCACATGTCAAAACAAGGTTTGAAGATTCTCTCTCAGCGAAAGCTGCTTCCGGGACTCAAATCAGTAAGTCTACCATTTTGCGAGCATTGTGTTACAAGTAAGCAGCATAGATTTAAATTTAGCATATCTCGTGCTAGAAGTAAATGCATTCTCGACTTAGTTCATTCTGATGTTTGGGAATCACCGGATTTATCCCAAGGAGGTGCAAAGTATTTCGTTACTTTTATTGATGATTACTCCAGGAGATGTTGAGTGTATCCAATCAAGAAAAAGTCAGTTGTGTTTCCAGTACTCAAGGAATTCAAAGCGCGGGTTGAACTTGAATCCGGGAAAAAGATCAAATGCTTAAGAACAGATAATAGCGAAGAGTATACAAATGGTGCATTTCTTGCATACTGTAAGCAAGAAGGTATTCAGAGGCAGTTTAGAGCGGCATACACTCCTCAAGAAAATGGAGTAGCGGAACGGATGAACAGAACTTTTACAAAGAGGATAAGAGTTATGTTGAGGACTGCTGGTCTACCTAACTCTTTTTGGGCTGAAGCAGCCAAAATTGCCTGTTATGTGGTAAATTGGTCTCCATCAACAGCTATTGAGTTGAAGACGCCAATGGAGATGTGGATAGGTAAGCCATCTGATTACTCTCATTTACAAACATTTGGATGTCCTGTATATGTAATGTATAACGCCCAAGAAAGAACAAAGCTAGATCCAAAATTTAAGAGGTGTATCTTTTTGGGGTATGCTGATGGTGTAAAGGGGTATCGTCTGTAGGATCCCACTGCCCACAAGATTGTCATCAGCAGAGATGTTGTCTTTGTAGAAAATCAACTGCAAAAGAAAGATGGGGATGATAGTACTGTGAAAGAAAAGTCAGAGACTACACCGGTATATACAGAAAATAGTCAGGAAGATTCAGAGTCTTCTGAAGCAGCACCAAAGCATGAGGAACAAGAACCGGTCGAGTCTAAGGCTCTAGAAATTCGTCGGTCAACTCGAGAAAGATGACCACCAACTTGGCACTCAGAGTATGTTACAGAGATCAATGTTGCATATTGTCTTTTAACAGAGGATGGAGAGCTCAGATGTTACTTTGTGGACGGCAGCAATGCAGGAAGAAATTGAAGCTCTACACAAAAATAAGACATGAGAACTTGTGCCATTGCCACATGGAAGAAAAGTCATTGGAAATAAATGGGTCTACAAGATCAAACGTGATGGCAATAATCAAGTGGAGCGGCATCGTGCAAGATTGGTGGTAAAGGGATATGCTCAGAAAGAAGGTATTGACTTCAATGAGATATTTTCTCCAGTAGTTAGACTCATGACAGTCAGAGTAGTCTTGGCAATGTGTGCTACATTCGACTTACATCTAGAACAGTTAGATGTGAAAACTGCATTTCTTCATGGAGAACTTGAAGAAGAGATTTATATGCTCCAACCAAAAGGTTTTGCTGAACTAGGCAATTAAAACTTGGTTTGCAGATTGAACAAATCTCTATACGGTCTCAAACAGGCGCCGAGGTGTTGGTATAAGAGATTTGATTCCTTCATAATGAGCCTTGGATACAACAGGCTCAGTTCAGGCCATTGTGCTTATTATAAGAGATTTAAGGATAATGATTTTATCATTTTGCTATTGTATGTGGATGACATGTTGGTCGCAGGCCCCAACAAAGATCAAGTCCAAGAATTAAAGGCACAGTTGGCTAGGGAGTTTGAAATGAAGGAGTTGGGACCAGCAAACAAGATTTTAGGGATGCAAATTCACCGAGACAGAAATAACAGGAAGATTTGGCTTTCACAGAAGAATTACTTGAAGAAAATCTTGCGACGCTTCAACATGCAAGATTGTAAGCCAATTTCTACCCCACTTCATGTTAATTTCAAGTTATCCTCAAGTATGTGTCTTAGCAATGAAGCAGAGAGGAAGGAGATGTCTCTAGTACCATATGCATCAGCAGTGGGAAGTTTGATGTTCGCTATGATCTGTACAAGACCAGACATTACACAAACAGTGGGAGCAGTTAGTCGATACATGGCGAATCCTGGTGGAAAACATTGGCAAACAGTGAAGAGGATTCTAAGATACATCAAGAGAATTTCAGATGTTGCATTATATTATGGAGGGTCAGAATTTACCGTCAGAGGCTACATAGATTTAGATTTTGCAGGTGACCTTGATAAAAGAAAATCCACTACTGACTATGTGTTTAAACTTGCAGGAGGAGCTGTAAGCTGGGTTTCAAAACTGCAGACTGTTGTGGCTTTATCTACGACAGAGGCAGAATACATGGCAGCTACACAAGCATGCAAGGAAGCTATTTGGATACAAAGGTTACTTAAGGAGCTCTGGCACAAACAAGAGAAAATTCTTGTGTTTTGTGACAGTCAGAGTGCTTTGCATATTGCAAAGAATCCAGCCTTTCATTTCAGGACAAAACATATAGGGGTTCAATATCACTTCGTTCGAGAAGTAGTAGAAGATGGAAGTGTAGATTTACAGAAAATCCATACCAAAGAGAACCTAGCTGATGTTATGACTAAGCCAATCATTACTGACAAGTTTATATGGAGTAGATCCTCTTATGGCCTAGCAGAAACGTAAGCAACATGTCAATGGCAAAGTTAGGCACCGCCCTTCTAGATGGGCGGTGCCCAACTTTGCATTTTCAACACGGCACGCGGTGCCGTATTGACATATAAAGAAAAAAAATAATATAATATAATAATTAATAATAATAATAAATAAATAATGCATAGTAGCCAAAATGTGGTTATAAATTGAGAGCCTCTTCCCTCATTTCAATCATCCCAAAAAATTTATTTCCTCTTGTATTAGAGAGAATTTTGAGAGTTATTGGGTGTAATTAGAGTATTGGGAAGTGAGAATAGTTTTCTCCTAGTTATAGAGAGAATATAATTATTCTCTTCTATTATTAGAGAGAAGTTATTATTTTTCCAGTATAATAAAATCATTTCTTTCTGTTTTTGCCCATGAATGTAGGTTATAAGCCGAACCACGTAATTTCTGGTGTTCAAATTTGTGCTTACTCTTTATTTTTCTTCCAATCTAACTTAGCTGTGGTTCTTCTTTACCCATAAATTTCCTTACATCAACCAGTAGGATATTAAGAATATGATTAATAATATTTTAACCTTTTATAATTTTTCCATCCAAAAGGCTTTTGGACCGACTGTGATGACCTGCAGAGATATCCTTTAGATGGTTTCATTTCATACGAAATTGTTAAACAAATCCAAATCATTATTGGATCATTCATCATCGTCAAAGTGAAGCAAAACAGCATGGCAAGCCAGCATATAACTTAAGGTAATTTGCAAAAAAATTTTGAACAAAATAAAAGTGCATCAAGTAACCCAATTTTGGACGCAAATCTCAACAACTAATCTCATAATGTGGCCTTTCTCTTATTGCTTGGCTGGTGATGCTTTGGTCAAGTAGCCTACTGCAAACCTATGACATCTTAGCACACAATCTGCAGAATGTAAAAATGTCAATACCCAAATGAATACTCAAAAGAAAAAATTTCCCTCGATGAATCAGCTCCAGTCTCTATCATGGAATTGAACTTATGTAGTAAGTAAAGGTGCACGAAGGATACTCAAAATGTCAATATCCAAATGAATACTCAAAAGAAAAAGTTTCCCTCAATGAATCAGTCCCGGTCTCTATTATGGTGGGGCATATTATTTACCAAAGGAAAATTTCCGAGTCTTTGTGCATCTTTACTTGCTATATAAGTTCAATTCCATCCCAGAAAAGTCCACGCATTTTAGCTTTCTGCTATTGTCTTGGTTTTCACTTTTCAGGTATGTTTCTATTTATATACAGGATGTAACTAGAATTTTTTATTTTTCCGAATTATGCTGTACATTTTTATCTTCATAATGCAACGTACATAGAATTGGGCTTTTTTTTTTTTTTAATTTTTTAATTTTTATTTTTAAGGTGAATGATATATAATATATCATTGTAAGGAATAGAGAAATCAAGAGTCGTTAAGGGATAGTCTAGTCAGTTAGGCAACTTGTAGTTGAAGTAAGAGGTCAATGTTTCACTTGAATTTGGAAGAGACCAAAGGAAATATATACTTTTAAGAATATGTTGCTAAATTCACTATTTTTTTTACCTCAGGGGCTTGGCTAAATTAGCTTTATTCAATTGGTTGCCCGTGTTGAAATCTTAGTGGTTGTCATAATTTAGATCACTAAACATAACATTTTTTTCAGAATTGCTGTCAGGTTTTTGCTTTTAAGGGGGGTGAAAAAATGGCAAATGCTAACAGTAGTGCAACTAAATTAACCGTAAAGCAAGGAGAACCAACTCTGGTTCTGCCTGCTGAGGGGACACCGAAAGGCCTCTACTTCCTCAACAACCTTGACCAGAACATTGCTGTGATTGTTCGTACTTGTTACTGCTTCAAGTCTGACTCAAAAGGCAATGAGGATGCTGTGGAAGTCGTCAAGAATGCTCTGTCAAAACTGCTTGTCCGGTGCTATCCGCTTGCCGGGCGGCTGACGATTAGTCCTGAAGGGAAGCTTATAGTGAACTGCACTGGGGAGGGTGTAGTTTTTGTTGAAGCTGAAGCAAGTTTTGGTATTGAAGATATCGGTGACTTAACAAAGCCTGATCCTGTCATTCTTGGTAAGCTGGTTTATGAAATTCCTGGTGCTCAACACATACTTCAAATACCTCCCGTGGTGATTCAGGTTTGATTCTTTTATCTCACAGTTTCGATATTAGTAGTATCCTTGTTGAATTTAGATTCAGTGCTGATCTCTTTAAAAATCTTCTGACAAGTGTGCATTTGTATGTCCATTAAATTCTTCATTTCTTATGACGGAGTTGAATAAAGTTGCAGACTTGTCTTCCAGGTGACTAAGTTCAAATGTGGAGCATTTGTTATTGGGATGAGCATGAACCATTGTATGCTTGATGGGGTTGCAACTGTGGAATTTATGAACTCATGGGGCGAAACTGCTAGAGGCTTGCCTTTGAAAGTTCCTCCAGTACTGGATAGAACCATCCTGAAATCCCGAAACCCGCCTAAAATCGAGTTTCCGCATCCTGAGTTTGATGAGATTGAAGATGTATCAAATGCCAATAAGCTTTATGAGGAAGAGATGCTCTATAGGTACTTCTGTTTTGGCCCTGAAAAGCTTGAACAGCTCAAGAAAATAGCCATGCAGGATAAAGTATTAAACAAGTGCACAACGTTTGAAGCACTCTCAGCTTTTGTGTGGAGAGCTCGATGTCAGGCATTAGGCATGCAGCCTGGTCAACAAACAAAGCTCCTCTTTGCTGTCGATGGACGGTCAAGATTCGAGCCACCGTTACCTGAGGGGTTTTTCGGAAATGGGATTGTATTGACATACTCACTGAGTAAAGCAGGGGAGCTACTGAAGAATCCACTTTCATTTGCTGTAGGATTAGTGCAGAGTGCTGTTTCCATGGTCACAGACAGTTTCATGAGATCTGCTATCGACTATTTTGAGATCACAAGGGCTAGGCCTTCATTGGCTGCAACTATGGTAATCACAACTTGGTACAGACTCTCTTTCCACACGATAGATTTCGGATGGGGAGAGCCAATTTTCTCAGGGCCTGTGGCCTTGCCTGAGAAGGAAGTCATTCTATTCCTATCTCATGGGACAGAGAGGAAAAACATAAATGTGCTTTTGGGTATGCCAGCTTCTGCCATGAAGATCTTTGAGCAACTCATGGAGATATGACGTCAAAAGATCGATGAATAATATATAGTCCCCAAGAATTTGAGTAATTAATTATATATATATGTGTGTGTGTGTGAATAAGATATTCTAGCTGCTTCAAAAATGGCTGCCTGAAGTGCTAAATTGTATGTCCTGCTAGTTCTATATATTATCTGCGTATCTTGCAAGTTTACGTTATTGGTATCAAAATTTCAATAACTCCACAATTGATAGTTAATTCAATGGAGTGTTCATATTGTGTGTGTTACATTTAATGAATATAAGTGATAACAATTCCCTGCGCAGCTGCCGAATTTTTTTTTGTTTAAGTAACAAGACAACTTGAATTCTGCAATTTCTGATAGTTCTCACTAAGGAACCAATTAGATGCACACAATTGTGTGCTTCTCATTGCTCGAATAATCGCAAGGGATAGTTTCATTGTATCTTTTGAACATCCATTAATTATGGAAAGGGGCTATCCAATGCATCCATTGAATGCCCACAACTAGTTTGATATTGTACAACATAAAAAATAGGGTAAATTTTGGATTGTTCTTTTTGTGAATTTATTATATTTACAAAATCGCCTTATTTTTTAAAATCTTAAGGTGCGTTTATTTCTTATTTAAAAATAGAAATCTTATTCTATAAATTTTACTTATTTTTAGAGTAAGTAGTGGGATTCTCACTCCCACTTATTTTTTTTTTAACTTTTTATTAAATATTATAAAATTATATTTATTAAATAAAATAATATTAATTTATTTAAAAATAATAATAATATTATGTTTATTTAAAATAATAATATCAAACTTATTTAAATATAATAGCATTGCATGTATTTAATAGTAATAATTAATAATAATAAATATTAGTTTTGTACTATAATATTAATAATAATGTTTCATTTGTGTTACCTTCATCAATACTTTTTAATTTACATAATTAGAATTAAAATTAATAAAAAAAATATGATTTACATAATTAAGAATGTGACTAATTGTCATTAATTTGTATAATTAAAAATTAATAATAACATAAATAGTTTATTTTACAAATATTTTTTATTCACTTTGTAATTAAAACTATAATTTTTTAAATAAAAATAAAATTATAATGTGAAACAATTTACTCCAAATTCAAAATAAAGTAAACACATAAAATAGATTTTAATTCTTATTTTACACTCTCATTTTAGTGTAAGTAAACAACTTACTCTCACTCTTACTCCACACTCTCAATCCTAAAATTTCTACTCCAATCTTAAAAGTAAATTCTACATAAGTTATCTATATTTTTATTCAAAAGATAAAGAAAAAATAAAGGTGTGTTAGTGAATTTTTTTCTTAGTCTTCTTAATAAAAATGAGGGGTAAATTGAGTTTTTTTAAAAATGAGGAAAATTATTTATGGATAGTCAATTCATGAAAGGGTAATCCAAAATTAATCATAATAAATATAACATAAATAATACAAGTAATAAAAAATAGTAAAATACAATGTAAAAAGTATAATGAAGGAATATATGCAGGGGCATAGCAAAGATTGACATTTTATGGGGGCCATTATTTTATATAAGTAAACTATTAGGAGGTTATAGTTAAAAAACAAAATTAATTATTTAGTTAAAGTGTTGAAAGCATTACGTTGGATTTATTTCTCAAATATATAAATCATTTAATTACTTTATGTTTTAGTGAATTAATATGTGACTAATGTCAAAAATTAAGAAGTAATTTTAATAGGTTTATTTATTGAGTGATCAAATATTATGTTAATAAATCTAATGCTGTTACACTTTATATAATAGCATATTATGGACAAATATAACATTTAATTATGTTATTTTAGCTCATAATAAAATGAAAAATTTTATATTAACACATAAGAAGGTCATTACATCCAATCACAATATTTAATTGACTCTAAACCTTTAGAAATTTGTTGTTCACAAAAAAATTTTTGGTCAAGAATTAGAGCATCATTTCTCTCCTCTCTCTCTCTCTCTCTCTCTCGTTTTGCTAGTTGCGTGTAGATTGTTGAGCAACTTGAAAGCAACAAGTCTTAAGGGCTTGGATCAAGTCATCAGCAGGTCGCACGTAAATGTAACTTATTGTTCAAACAACTATTTAGAGTTTTGAGTGCTCCTTGTAAAGCTTATTAGAAAACCGTTGATTAATTGTTCTTTGTTATTCAAATGAATGCTTTCATTTTTATAATTTTCTAATCCATCCAAAGTCTTACAAGATGAATTAAACAAATTAAAATTTTTCTCATTCCATGTTAGAGTATCCATTCACTCAAAATTGATATGCTTCAATTTTGATTTTTCATAATTAGGCTTGAGTTTTTTTCAGCCGTTCAATAACCCTGTCCTGCAGTTCTTCTAAATTTTGAATACTATTTAAAATCCCTAATTTGCAATTATCTTATAATTTATTTAATGAAAATAAATTATCTTTTCATTCATCTCAAAACTTCTATGATCCCTTTTCGAACTAAATATAATTTTTTTTTATTCATTTGGCTCTCTCACTCAATTACGTCAACAGCAGCAGCTAGTAAAAGCTTCACACCAAGATTGAAAGCTTAGAATTACGGCCAATCAAGATAAAATCTTGAGTTTCTGTCTAAAATATACGTTTATTTGAAAATACAATATTAAGAGCCTAATGCATAACATTTATTTAAATATTTATATATTTTGAAGGCTAAATTTTACAGGGCCAGGTCGTCAGTTGGATTATCTATTAAAACGTTGCCTTGCTAGCCGATGTTCATTAAAAAACATTTTTGAAACCTTATTGATTTTAATGAATCTGCAGTAAACAACAACAACTCTATTGTATCAATCCTGTACACGCGCGTCTAAGCGATTCAACTATTTTCAGATTGGATCCAATGAGTGATTAGAAAAGACACCCAAAAAAATAAATGTAAATAATTTAAAGTCTTATTAAATTATATTATACGTAACTTTAAATTCATGAAAATTATGAAAAGAATTATAATAATTTAATAAAATTTATTTAATTTTTTATGGATTATAAATTATATTATATGTAATTTAGTATGACTCGAATATCTAAGAAAAGGAGATCAATTTTTTCAATAGGATAATCGACATATTACATCACATCAAAATCGTAGAGAGTAAATTGTCAAATCCCAATCTGTTACATGGATCCAGCTAATTTTGTCTTCTGTGATATTAAATTTCATTTACTCTCTTACTTTTATTTATTTATATATTTTTTAAAGTTTATGTGCTTTAGCTGGTGATCTTCTAAAATATAATTTTTGTTTTATTTGATATTATTTAATTTTTAAAAGAATAAATATAATAATAAGTTTATGGTTAAATAATATTAAATAAAATAATAAAATTAGAAAATTTATTCTTTTAAATAAAATAAATAATATTTAATTTTTAAGACTCACTATTGATTATTTTATTTTATATTATTTATTTTTTAAGACTCACTGCAAATTAAATAATACAAATTTAAAACAATCCGGATTTATTTGTTAAAAATTTTAACTCTTTAATTTTTTTTGAGTTTTCAGTAAATACTAGGGAGTATAATTTTAATAATCAAATAACCTATTTCTACAGTCAAAATTATTTTTTATTATTAAATCCAACAGTGAAGGATTGAAATCACAAAAAAAAAAAAAAATTGGTGGTACCTTGCAACTGTTATATTGTCTGTTTAGTGAAAAATTATAATCTGTTCGCTATCAGCTATTAAATATGTCGATTAATTAAATTATAATGATGGCAAAGAAAATTCAATATAAAAAGTGCAATTTCATTTGGTCAAACTTATATTTAATAGAAAATTTAACAGTTGGGGGTTTGAAACATTGTTCTTCATCATTATGAGGGTGATGTAATGTGTGTCTTTTAATGAGTATGTGTGAAATTCAAAAAAAAAAAAAATTATTGACAATTCATTACTAGATTAAAATTAAATGTTATAGTTTTTTCCTTTCGTTCAAATGAGAGATATGCTAATTAAATTTGCATATTATCGGATCAATGGGGTTAATTATATGAATTATATAATTCATTAAATTTTAATTAGTTGAGACTTTTTCACTTTATATTTGTTTAGAAGGGGAAGAAGAGGATAAAGTTTCTCTTGTGGGGGCAAAATGAAAGCAAAAGTATCCGAATTTGTTGCTGTTTGTTTAATGGGTAAGATTCTTCACAGGAGGGCGGTAAACAGAGAAGGCCTTAGCAGATTGAAGACTTGGGAACATTACCTACCACGGAACACCAATGCCAAAGATGGGAGCAGAATCGGGCCACTTGTGAAGATTGGTTATTCGGAAGACCAAGCCCAGGAGTTAAAAAACTGAAAATGGGCAGCCCAGCTAAAGTTTCAGCCACGCAGAATCAGCTTCAGGGTATGTTTACTTGCAGTCAAATAGGGGTGGGCAAATGGTTCCCTTTCGGCCGAACCGAACCAAACATAATCGAAAAATTTTGGTTTGGTTTGATTTGATTTAGAGAATAAAAAAAATCGATGGAGTCAAAAACCTAATTAAACTACAATACAAATCGATCAACTCTTCCACTTAAAACTAAAAATATTTAAAATAAAAAATATAAATGACTAAAGCATTTCTAAACCTAAAATCACACACACAACATGACAACAAACAACCTCCCCATCTCTCTCTCACACAAGCTGACACACACACACTCACCATCTCTCTCGCACCAACGCACACATCCGTCCCCCTTACACACCCCCTCACCAGCTCTCTCACTCTTGCCAATAACCCCCCATCCACAGCCGTCACTTATCAGCCAGTCCTTTGTCGTTCATCTCGCTATGATGCCGGTGTCGTCGTCGTTGCAGCCAACCTGTCATAGTTTATCTTGTTGTGCTTGTATCAGCCTTACCTCTGGTTTGTCATGATCATGTCATCGACAGTTTGCCGTTGCCGTTGAGCCGGTGGAGTTGTGTAACTTGTGTTGACCTTTATTTATTTATTTATTCATTGATTATTCCTTAAATATTTTTCCTTAATTTTGTAAGTTGGGATTCTTAGATTGGAATTTAATTGTTTTGGTGATTTATAAATAAAATCGAATGAGCCAAGAAACCAATGGACATTATTCACCAGTAAAATGGCTTTATCATCCAAACTAAACATAACCGAACCATTTCAAACATAACTGAATTTCACTACAAGAAAAAAGGGCTTTAGCGACAAACACAGTCGTCGCTAAAACCTACAATTTTCGTTGCTACTTTGTCAAAATAGAAGCATTACGTTAGGTTTTTGACGAAAAATTTTCAAATTTCATCACTGAAGGTCTCTTTTTTAGTGACAACTACAATCGTCACTTACATGAGTTTTAGTCACGAAATAATTCGTCGAGAGTATTTATAGCGATGAATAATATTTTGTGAATATTGTGACAATAACTTTCTGAGGTTGATGACTCACAAAAAGTTGTTTTTAGCGATGGATATAATTTCGTCGCTAAAAATAACTTTATGAGACGAATATAATTTCATTGCTAAAAGTTGGGCCTGGTATTTTTGGATTCGGGTCAACTCAATTGGATTGGTGGCCAAAAATTTGATCCGATTTCAATCCGAAATTAAACCCGATCAGATAAATTATGATATGTTTGGGTCGGGTCGGATCAAATTTGGGTCATTTTAGGTTAGGTCGGGTTAAAATTGGATTAGGGTCGGATTCGGTGCAGGTCAAATCCAATTTATGTAATTTTGGGTTTTTTTTACTTTTTAATTTTTTTCTTATTTTGAGCTTTTAAGATTGCTTTTGAGTTGTTTTTCTTAATTTTCAAGCAACACAAAAAAAAGGGAAGAAAACTACTATGAAATTAAACAAATAAAAATTAAAATCAACACAAAGTCTAAACTTAATAAAATTTAAAATTAACACAAAGTTTATTTAATAAAAGTTAAAGTTAACACAAAATTCAAACTTAATAGTTTTTATAGCACAATGTCTAAATATTAGTCCTTAAAAGTTGAAACACAAAGTCTAAGTTTAAATATAAAATCCGTAACACCCTAACATTTAAACACAAATCACAAAGTCCATAAGACCATATCAGACCAAAATTTAAAATTTAAATTTAAACATAAAATAACTTCTTCATTTACTCCTCGCAAGCACTTTACTGAGCTCTAACATCAACTTCTTGTACTCCAAGTTCCACATCGATACTTTTTAGAAGAATTGAAGAAATTATATATAGTAAATACTTTCTTTAACCCGTATTGTAAATAAAGGTATATTCAAACACAAACGCAAATAAATAAACTCAATTTATATGATATAAATTATATCTTTAACTAAACAAACCATAGTTACCATTTGAATCAAATTCAATGGTTATTGGCTAATAGTAAAACTTATATATTTTAGTAAAGAAAGAACACATATAGTTGAAAAACAAAAGATTTATTATAATCTCTCTAATTTATATTATACCATAAGCATATAACATGTTTAGGAAATCATTCGAAGAAAAAAAAAAGCATATGTACTTGATTAAATAAAAAAAAATTAAGTTAATCATACTTTATTTTATGGCATTCATCACCAAGTTAACAATAATCCTTTATAGGCACTTCATTCTACTAATTTTAGCTTACCTAACTAAAACAATTACAATGTTACAAACTTACGATTAGACTTAAAACTTAAAACTATAAAAATTATAATTATAGTTTACACTTTAAATTATTTACTAAAAGTATAATATGAAATTATGAATAATTATACCTATTAAGAGTTACTTTTTAAATATCAATATCACCAATGTCGACACTCACCGTTTCCACCGTTGAAGCTTGTGTTCTTACAAACTCTTTAAAATACAAAAAAAAAAAAAATATTGAAGTTAGTACATAACTTAAGTACATGTAGATGTTATTTATAAAATTATAATGCATTTCAAGTATATTATGTATTTAATGTTCGAGAAAAATGTTAGTATGTTACCTTATTATACCTCCATATGAAACATCTCCTCCTTAATCTCATCATGAATGTTGTAAACGGGATTGGTTAAAAGTTTAGATTGCAACCAATTTTCGGTATATATCAGCACCTCAACCATAGCAGGGGTAAAAAAACTCATATACTCATAAATAACACGATGCCAGTGCTAAAGGGGGACTCAGATGCCACTGTGAAAATAGGAACAGCGAGGACACCCCTTGCAATTTTCTCTAATATTGGATACTTCGATCCATTCACCTTCCATCAAAGTAAAACATTGAGTTTAATATTGCTAGGATCTTTCACTGGGTCAGCTAAGTATCTTTTCATTCCAGATGCTACTCTCCTACCCTTATTTTAAATAGAAAACTTCTTAGCATATCATAGGAAAAGGCGAGCAACTCGAAATATGTCATCACCTTCACCACCAGCAACATCCATCAAACTACCATCAGCTGTAGCATATGGAGAAGAACTTGTACCATCATAACTGCCACTAGGAGCACTCTCAGTACACATCGATCTTGTGGAGCACAATGCATTATATGCATTATAAAGGTCATTCAACAAATCTTTTACTGCTTTGGTCATTTCTTCAATATTCGAACTATCAGTGTCGAAAATGCGCTAAAAAATATGTTTAGCAAAGTCCATGTTAGCTCGAGGATCAAGAATGAAGGCAACAATTAACATTTTGTTTATCTTTCCCGAGGATTCCAAATATTTATCAAATTTATCCCCCATATTATAAGTCATTGGCATCATCCAATGATCATTATTGAATTATAATGCAGTCAATGAACTCTCAATTAAGTCGATAGTATCATAATAAAGATTAAAAGTCACACTCAAAGAACTATAAAATAATAATGTGGCATCATAGAATACCTTCAAAACTTCATAATTCGTTCAGCATTCTCTCAATCATCGGGTTCAGGTGGGCCCATTCTTTTAATGTTATTTTCTTTCTCGAGAAAGTATGTCTCAATTGGTTTATCTACTTTTATTATTCTATCAAATGCTGCTTGAAACTTCAATGCATTCATTAATATTAAATAAGTGAAGTTCCACCTAGTAGGACAATCCAAAACGACGGTTCCTTTCGGGCCTTTCACCTGCGTAACACATTGTTTAAATGTATGTAGTCTCGTGGTAGGAGATTTTGCATACTTCACAGCATTTTGAATAGTAGCAACACTAGCATGCAACTAATTCAACCCTGAAACAACAACTAAATTCAAAATATGTGCACAACAACGCACATGCATATACTGTTCTGCCAACATAAGTGCATCAGTATTCCTCTAAGCAAGTAATTGCACAGTGACATAACCAACATCAACATCATTTGTAGTTGCATTATCAATAGTTATCACAAACAACCTTTCTATCCCCTAGTCTTGCAAACAAGCTACAATCTTTTTGTCGATTGTTTTTCCTCTATAATCTTCAATCACACTAAAACTGATAATCCTCCTATCCAAACACCAGTCATTATTAATAAAATAAGCTGTGATCAACATGTAACTCATATTTTGAACAAAAGTCCATATATCAGCTGTAAGAGATACTCACTGCTTTTTCTCAGAAATTAAATTCTTCAACATTGTCTTTTCTTCCAAAAATAAGTCTATAACATCTCTACCAATAGTTCTTCGGGATGGCATAACAAACTGCGGGATTGCTACATTGCAGAAATGCATAAACCCCTTATTATCCATAAAATTAAGTGGTAACTCCCATGATAATCCTTTTAGTGAGGGCCTTTCTATAAGCGTCTTGACTCCATCCTTTAGCCAAAATCATATTACTTCCTTCACCACCCTCAGATGTCAAATTCTGTTGACTTTCACCTTGTTGCTCTTGAAACGCCTTGTATGCAGGACAAACTTTTATATGATTTTTCATATTTGTAATCCAATCAAGTATCGAATGACATTGATATTGTCTGCCATAACAATTGCACTTGCATTTGTTTGGATTATCCTTAAGTAAAGCGTAATGATTCATGTGTCAGATCTTTTCTTCATTGATGGTCTTTTCCGCTTTGCATTTTCCTTTCCCTTTCGAGTTTCTTCCATTTATATATTTTGCTCTTCATCATCACTTATCAGATTCGATCTTGAGTGTCCGACATCTGAACATACAAAATATGAAAGTAATAAAACAATTAGTAATCATTAATTCAAAAATTAAATATAAAAATATTATTAACATAATCTAATTAGCACGACAAATTAATTCAAATATTTATTAATTTAATTTTATGAAACTTATTTAATTCAACATTTTCATTGTAATATTTTTAATTTTCTATATGATTAACTGATTATGTGTATAATTGTATATGTAAAAATTCAAAATTATTCATAATCTATATTGGAAAAGAAAGAAATTAATGATTAATTAATTTATACTATCTAATTATCTACATCCTAAAAGTATAATAAACTATTATTTGCATATTTATATCTTAATTCTTATTATAAAATCTTAAATTACATACCCACTTACATGTAACTTAAGTACTTAATGTCAACTTAACATAAATTAATTAATTGAATTAGTTCATTTTTGCTGAAATTAAAGATACTGCAGCACATATCATATATAACACAATATTTAATTTTAATATTTAATCAATTAATCTACTTAATTTATATCCATAATCTATTAAAAAAAAAGCAAATATTAACAATTAGCAATTAACCAAAAAATAAATACAAGAACAAATAATTTATTATTAAAATTTAACAATACATATTACATATATAATTATATATTACATATTATTAAACTAATTAAGTAATTATCAATTTAACATATAATATAGAATATACTAAAGTATTAAACAATACCCAATTATCCATTATAAAATTACAACTAATAAGTAATCAAATATATATAATTATATATAGAATATAGTTATATACCATGAATGTAATTAGTGCTAGAAGCTCAAAATTTCACAAGGAAATTTTGGATTCGGGTTGCCGTCACTAGGTTCAGATGGAGCTTGGAGTAAATTGGTAATGTGGAGCCTTGAAGAAACAGATATGTAGGAGTGGGAGCAGATCCGTTTGAAACTTAAGAGCGAGATGAGAAGTTGAGGACTTGAGGAGTGTATGTCATTCTTGAGAAGGGAGGTTGCAGCTGCTGCAATTCGGATTGATAAAGATTGAAGGCTGGAAGTTTGAACTGTAAGGGCTATGAACTCGTGACCGTGATAGAGCAAAAACATGACAAATAAAGCCTAATAAGCATTTTATCGAATACCTCATGTACCATTTATTAAATCTAAATTTCACTAAACAATTTTCAATATTTATAAACAATCAATCCTAATACTCTTCTATAATCATCTATATACTGATTATTACCAATCAATCTTAAAAAAAACCAAAAAGAAAAGAAATGATAACTTTAAAATTGAGGAGATAAAGTCGTCACCAAAAAGCCGGAAATCATAACAACTAGCCATCAGAAATGAACTCACTCTCTAAATTCCGTTCAATCGCAATTAACGGTTGCCGGAAAATTCAAAATCAAGCTGCTGTCACTCACTCCCAAGCTAGTTCTCGTGAGTTTGAAGTTTGGAGAGATAAGAGTATTTTAATCCATAATTTGTGTAATGGGTTAGATATGATATAAAAACTTAAGATGACTAATTTTGAAAATTATTAAATTTTTTTTATTATTTTTGTAAATTTCTAAATAACTAATGGAGTTTTCACGAGTTTGAAGAAAGGCAATTGTATATAAAGGAAAAGGACCAACTTTACTCATAATTATTGATACCAAGTCCGTACCTGAGAGTGAGAGGTTATCCGCAAAAGCATGAATTTAATGTAAAATATCAGAAACAGAAAGATCACCTCGTTTCGTTGTAATTAATCAGATCAGCACACAGCTCAGCGATTCATCGTTGATTTTGAGAAGCAAACCGTTGTTCTAAAGAAGACCAGATAGCACGAGCAGATGTGTAACGTCCAACGGTACTAAGCAAGGATTGAGAAAGAGAGTCATTAATTCAAGAAAGAACAAGTTGACCATTTTAAATCCATTCCTCATATGGAGGATTAAGCTTATCGGTTATTTCTCCATCTTTATCTTTGAGAAGAGCAGCAGGACAAATGTTTGTGCCATCAAGGGAAGTTGAAGAAGAACTCATCATCATGAATAAAAAGAGACTAATAAGCGTTAAACACTAGACCTTTAATGCTCTGATACCAGAAAACAATAAAGCTTTAAGGGAAAATTTTCGAAACCTCATGATGAGGTGAACACTAGCTATAAGATAATTACAAAAGATAACTACAACTATAAGGCTTATTAATTATAATGATAATAATGTGAAAGTATCATATCAAGAGGTCATTTTATGCAAGACCTCGTTAACTTCATGCTTTGATCCACACATTTTTCTTGACAGTGGAATAATTCCCAACTTCATCTTGTCGTCGTTTTTACAAGAATACACAAGCTAGGGCACTTAAAAGGAAAAGCATAAGTGTTTTAGGTTTCATCAACTTTTTTTGGTATTTTTTCTTTCTCATAAGACAAAAATATCTCAAAGACTCATTAATTGTTTATATCTATATTAATTAATTTTGGAGTCGAGCTTAATTTCATCCAATAAATTAAAGTTCATATCAGAAATACGATCCATGTTAAAATTTTTAAAATCAAGCTAAACCATTCTCTCCGTTTAATTTCCGTGATACAATCCAATTGGTCAAATAATTAAATTATAACTCCTACTAGTTAACAATCAGAGAATGACAGAAATTAATAGTTTTGCGATTTTTTTGTTCTTTAATCTTCTAACGTTTGATTGTATTGCAATCTTTACACAACGAAAGACTTAGAAAAATAGAATCAAAATTTAACTATGCATCCCCATACAAAAACTTTTGTACAGTTAAAGCTTAAAAGCCATTCATCTTCAGCAATCGCGAAGGACTGAGAAGCCTGTAAGCACCAGCACCACAATCTTTGCCGCTAATTTTGTGATTTGTCCTACGAGTTGGACTGCTGCATAGAATCAATGGACTACAATAACCCTTTTTAGCAATGTCATGATCATCATCTTCATCTCCAGTACTTTCCATCTCAGCCAACACTTTGTAGAACAAATCAACATCACAAGGAAGCATAATTGGACCTTGATTCTCATACCCGTATTCTGATTCAGCATCTTCAAGCAGAATCTTGAACAGTGGATGGTTAGCAAATTCTGTCTTGATGACAAATCTTTGCCTTTGAGGCCCAACGTAGACTGAGAAACAACCCTCTGGAGCAACTTGGCATCTCTTATTATTATTATTATGACTCTCAGGTGACGATGACCATGACTTGCTCTTTCTCGTTATCATCACACATGAAGGCCTCTTGTTGCTGCTGCTGCTGCTGCCAGAACCAGAACCAGAACTACAGCTCAATGATTTACAGCGTTCCCATGTCTTCAAAATCAGATTCCTCTTCCATTTCTGCTTTACAATGTCCATGGTAGCTTCAACTGTTGGCTCAAGAAGGAGACATGTGATCATATAACACAAGAGATGTGGTTGTTTAAGAAAAGCTAACTAGCGTTTATAACTGGGCAATTGTTTTATAGGAAAGGCGGCACTGTATATATATTATGGCTAGTTAGCTAGCCCCATACCCATATATGGATGCTATCCTGAATATTAGAATAAAGTGCACTTGTCAACGCACAAACGTTAGCTAGCTGCTTGATTTTGAATATAAATAATTTTTTCTTCATTTTAGACAAAGTCATATGGTGATAGATAAACCCAACTTCTTTGCGTCTTCAACGCTGCCTAGCGGCCAGTGGATTGACGATAATAAATTAATAATAGTATATATAGTGAACATAACTAGACAGATTGAAGAGAGAAAAAATATATGAATTTAAGCATTGGATTTGGACTGCAACAGACCCAACAGAAACTCTAATGTAAAGATATATAGGTAACAAGTACCCTATAGCTTTATTGGTATTACCATGCCACGTTTAAAGTGGGAGTAGGTTTAGTAACTTCCTGGAAAATGAATATTAATATGCATTCCAGTAATGGCCACAAGTGTATCCTAATTATTTATTTATTTATTATGAAAGACCAAAGCTTTAATTATATTAATTTTATATAATATTGTATCATATCATATGTAGTGTTTATACTAATACAGTACGTTCAACCAATTAAGACTTATTAATTAGAAGGTTTGATGGGTCTGTTAGTAGACTTATAAATTTAATATAATGCTATTCATAATATTTAAAATAAAAAAATTTATGAGTTATTATCAATCCATTAAACTTGTCAAATAATAAATCTTGACTGGTTAAATGCATTATCTCAATATGCTAAGGTAGTGTGCCCGACTCATTCTTTAGATTGTGCATGAAAAACATACCAAGTTCTATAATAATAAAATGGTTTGCACCTTTCAAATTAAAATAATAACATTAATAGAATGGTTCTCAAATAGGGTTTAACTTTTGCATAACACAGCCAATAGAATAGGGTTTCGAATTCTAATTTGTTTTGTACTACAAAAAGAAGCCTTCACCAAGTAGTAGCTTCTGAGGAAATTCTATTAAAATAATTTAAGACTTGTAAAGGGAGATGGCTACTGAAAATGCTGGTGGCACGTTATAAGTATATAGTTGACATTATAAGAGATAATTTTGTATATTTGTGATTAGTTTATTAGATTATAATTGGAAGCATGCATGAAAGTTGGATAAGGTTTCATGAATTCAATATGATGACGAAATTTATGGTACTAGAATCAAACTCGATACTACATGCATACACAGCTTATGCACGCAATCTTGACATATATTCATCGACAAGATGTTTTTCTTGTCGGTATCATTTGTCTCGCATGAATTTCTCGATCTCTTTTTGCTTGTACTTAATTAACTTTTAAATTAATTATAATAGTTAAAGTGTTTGATAATTAATTGTTCATTTTCTCAAACTCTTTAATGCCCGGGTTAATTAAAGAAGAAGCATTGTTTGGGTAATATCGGACATGCCCCTCGAAGCCCATCCAGCTCGAATAAAACACCCCGAAGACAGACTAGCCCGAGCATCCCTTCGGGTCAAAGCTGGTCAAGGTCGAGAGCTAAGCACTCCTTGACTGCTCGAGGTCGTCCCTTAGGTCAAAGCTGGTCAAGGTCAGGAACCGAGCACATCTCTCCTGCTCGCAGAGATCCATGAGCACAGCTGGGCAAGACCCGACCCAGGGCAACCCGACCCGTTTTCTCAGAATCCTGGCACACCTTTTAATGTCTGACTGGGATCCCACATGGTGTGGTGGTGATACTGTTGCCGGTGGCCGGCACATGCCTCCAAGGTGTCATCATTCCTAGCGCACTTGCCCGACATGGTGATCCGCCACATGAATCGGGTTAAGGGACAGTACGCTCATCCCTAGGGAATATTCCGCCAAACCCTATCGCCGAGGGACCCAGATACCACTAGCGTGGGAGTGGACAGCCTGGAAAGGAAAAGAGAGGGAAAAATGGAGTATAAAAGGAAACGAAGGGGAACGTTACAAGGGTTGGAACTTCTGATTCAGAAAGGATCCGTAACTTGATACAGGTTCTTCCTTTTCTAATTTCTCTCACCTGATTTTCTCTGAAAAAACACTATACTTATCCAAAAAGAGGGGGCAAAATAATACCCCTTTCATCTTTCCGGTCTCCCTCACTAAGGGAGATACCAAAAAGATAAACCCGATTACTGACTTGAGCGTCGGAGGGTTTTCGCCGGGACACGCCCGGCGACCCCTGACCCGGTTTTCTGTGAGTACAGGTCCGGGAGATCACCGTTCTGAAGAAGACAGCGGAACAGGACGAATGAGGCAATCCTGCTCGAGATCTAGCTTATCGCGAGCAGAAGGATCGATGTACTGTTTGTATCCGCGAGCATAAGGTTTAGAGGGTCCTGCTCGAGCTGCTTGGAGGCACTGTTTGAAGGTTCGAAGCACTGTTGAGGCACGCGGGAAAAATTGCATCAACAAGCATTATTAAAAATTTTTATTTTGGAGAAATTAATAGGCATGATTTCCATAAATAGTTATAGACACATATCACTTGAAGACAAGTGACAGTTTCAACTCCTTTGAAAAATAAATACACGAGCATATATATATATAAATCTTGTTTTAATATGAAAGTGAATTAAACAAATATATACAACAATTAACAAATGCATGTATCTTGGTCTCTCACATGGAATTCTTGAGTAGAGAATTGAAAAACTTTATTAGCATTACGAAACAGGAACAGAAAATAAATAAATATTGTAATCCTATAGTATTTATTGACAATAACTACGCCTACAAAATTAGACACAAAATTTGCATCCTAAATATTGTGTCACAGTCATCAATATTAAGTTATTATGACATGATTATTGACACAAGCCGCATCATTTTGTGCATTATAATTATAATATCTCCATTAGATGGTTAGATTTTATAAACTTTCTGACCATAAGATGATACTTAAATAATAAGGTATAGTAATTTTTGGATACATTATTTGGACTCACCTTATGAAATTACAATGTAATAAGTATTTTAGAATTTTTTTCTCAAATTATCATTTTTTAAAAAAAATCAATCACTCAATAAATAATTGATTCCGTGCTACCTCATTTAAAATAAATTTTTGAGATGCTTAGTGTTATTCTTTCCATATATTATCTACTTGATATCTATTTTTTTTTTCAATTTTTAGTATTACATTATAAGTGTACTTACAGTTGCATAAAAAATTTACAGAAATGCATTTTAGTTATGAAGACTCGAACCTTGCTGCTCTTAAATTAAAAAATAGAAAAGAAATAAAATTGAACTTCAATAATACTCAAAATTTAAACTCTTGAGCATAATAATAAAGTGGGGAGTGGCCCCCTTAGAAATTTTGCAAGTTCCACATGACGAAGGTTTGGACGAGCCACTAGGCGGACAAATGAGACCAAATACAACCCATGTTTCCATATTGTAAAACCATCTGTCAAACCAATAATGAGTTGACCATAATTATTGTGCCACTTAAATCTATTTTGCATAAAGCATTCCTTTCTGGACCGTTCTTTTATGGACCGAATCCTCAACTCCTTTTCCATGATCTTTCGTTTTTTTTTTAATCATTTTTCACACCATGTAAATGCGATTCCATTGACTTGAATATTAAAAAGAGATTCTGATTATTGGAGATCCGCTAATTGGCAGTTATAAAAACCAAAACAAAAATGAATACAATCAAAGTATTAGAAATTATTAATATTGTACATGTGTCGTAAAATTCTTAAAATAAGCAAAATCTAAGACGAATAAAGAATTCATTTGTCTTAGTTGAGTTATTCCTCATTAGCTAAAAAATAGGTGATACATGAGCTTAAATATAGGACGAATCACTCCAATTGAAACGTATTTTTTGAGTTGAACAATAAGATAAATTACTATTAGGCCCGTTCCCAATAATATCAGGCCTTCTTAGAAATTAAAAAAAAAAAAAAATGTATTAGAACCAGCCAGGTCTTAGGAACCGAGAAATTAGTGAACTGAGTGTCGAGTGAATAGTTTGGGGCATATTTTACCTCTCCATGGAGAGGGGGTAATTCAATCGAGGATGGATTGTTAAGCAGTTGAGTTGTCCCCCATTGCTAGAAAAAGGGTAATACATGTTCTTAAATTTATAATATGGTCACTCCACCTATAAAAGTTTTATTCTCTCCCATAATGTAATATAAGTTTGAGAAGCTCTATTCTCTAGATGCGACTAGTCATTCCAATCACATGGTTAATATAACTATTAATGTTTTATTTTCATCATATTAATGTTATCAATCTTTTTTAGAGTAGTAGGTCTTATACTAAAACATAAAATATAACTATTAAAAAGAGAATTTTATTATGCACAAAAAAGGAATAATAATTGATAATTTCTTATAATACTGAGAACTCCTTTTTATATATAAAAAAAAAATTTACAATTGCAATAAAGATAACATATTATCATTACATCTTATCTGTAAAAAATTTTCTTTACACATCACACTTACTTTAATTATTACACATTATTATTATAAAATATTATTTTATTATTTTTATTTATTACCACGCACTTGTCACATTATTATTGGCTTATTCACCACTACAAATGTTCATTATAATTTCTGCTAATCTGTGTCACTATTAATTCTTGTAGGTTTCCCTTAAAGAAGCTTCCATAATAGAAGTATATGTTTGAAACTGAGTTATATCATGGGTATCCATAATCCTGAATTATCCTAACAACGAATCTTAATATCTAAGAGAATATATAACATAATATTTTCTCACTTGTATGACGTGTAAAGTAAATTTTCTAAAGATAAGATATAATTATGAGATTTTATCTTTATTATAATAGTAATATTCATTTGGTGTCTATAAAAGGAAATATTTAGTATCATAATAGATCATCAATCATTGTCCATTTCTTTTATATAATAAAATTATGTTTTTAATAGTTATATTTTATATTTAGAAATAGACAAAAATCGATAATCCATTACAATACTGAGAATTCTCTTTTATAAATCCAATAGAATCTTATTATTATAATAAAGATAAAATATTATAATTACATATTATCTATAGATAATCTACTTTACACATCCCTCTTACTTCAATTATTATAAATTATTATTACATAATATTACTTTATTACTTTTATTCATAACCATACACTTGTCACAATATTATTGGTTTATTCACTACTACTTTCAATGCAAAAATCTACTACAGCTTCTGCTAATATGTCTCACTGTTGGTTTATGCAATGTTTCTTTTCCCTAAAGAAGCTTATATACTAGAAGTATATACTTAAAACTGAGTTATATCATGATTATCCATAATCCTGAACTATCCTAACAACAAGTCTTAATATTTAGGAGAATATATAATAGAATTCTTTTTTACTTGTAATAAGCTCAAAACATACGGCTCTTTATAGTCTTAATAAAAATGCTCCATGCTTACTCAAAAGAATTCAGCCTATATATTTCTTATCCAAAATAACATAATCTCAAGTCTATACTTATAAGATTTATAATGTGGAAGATCCGTGTAAGCGACAACCACAAAGTATACTCTATTATAGAAAATATACAAAACTTTTTTGGAGAATAGTGGCTCTGATACCAAAACATAAAATATAACTATTAAAAAAATAATTTTATTATACATGAGAAAAAGATAAGGATCAATGATCCATCACAATACTATAAATTTTTTTTTATATGCACTAAGAAAATTTTACTATTATAATAAAAATAAAATATCATAATTAAATCTTATCTATAGAGAATTTATTTTACACATCACACTTACTTTAATTATTATAAAATATTACTTTATTATTTTTATTCATAACCACACAATTGTCACACTATTATTAGCTTATTTTGTGACAAGTCCAAAACACACAACTCTCTCTATTTTTAACAAAAGATCGCTACACTTACTCAAAATAATTCAGATTATAACCTTGATATTATGTTATTTTAGCTAAGAAATATATAATCTGGATTCTTTTGGAAAAAACCCGGTAGGAATCAATAATTACACAGATTAGCGGAAGTTGTAGTGGATCTGTCTTTTGGCTTTAGAAATTATATATGTTATTATTGATTAATACTAAAGATCATAATATTTAAGTTATGATACTATGTATCACTCATCTATTAAATGATAAATATAAAATTACTTATTATTCTATTATAATCTATAATTAATGAAAATCAAATCAACAATTCACTAAATCTAAATTCTAGGTGACCCTCATTTTGTAGAATAAGTTCCACGTCCATTCACTAATTAGAAAAAAGACTAAACTAAGAGGCCAATAGTTCATTTTTTTGCATAAATTAAAATCTTAACGAAGGTTGTCTTACAAATCATAACATTCAATATATAAAGTATAAATAGTTGATACATATTGTATACACCTATTTAAAATTAAATTAAATTTGGGGGAATAATTTAGTCAAATGACATGTGATTTATAAGTTTCAAATAAATAATATAACAGGAGATTAGGATGCAATTAGTGCCAATATGGAGGCGGCTTTAACTAACAAGTAATTAACATGCATGTATAAGATTTCAGTTCATTAGATCCAGTCAATTACATACCATTTTATCAAGACTGACGTGATTTAAAATCATTATGCAAATCCATTAAAAAAAATCATTTTGCAAATAAAAAATTGTATTTTGGGAGAATTAGTTGATTTAATCAGCAAGCTTAATTTATTAAGATAAATGTATCAATTTTTTTTTCTACAACCTTCTTACTATTGGAAAATATAAAAATGAAATTTAGAAACAGCCAATTAGTCCAAGCAATAAACTGAATCAAGCTTAATCTCTTGACAAAGCAAAATTCTAGTGCATCTCTTTTTCGTTGAATTTTCTGATGCATGCATGCATACCCTTTGCTGATAATTGAATATATATACATTTATTTTGTTAATTTTAGTTTAAGTTATTAATATTTACGAATAGAAGTATATTAGAACTTTCATATATCCATTATTTGAACGCATAGTTCAAATATCGAAATTTAAAACAAGACAATTTGAAGTTTATTGCCGCCAATATGTAGTCATAATTTATCTTTTTAATACTGAACAAGTAAATCATAAATTATAATTAGTACTATCACACATTCTAAAATTTTATCATAAAATTTTATTTTAAATAATGTAGTATTTATCAATTAGATGTTGGAATAATATAATAATTTGTTTGAAAATTATAAAAAATTATTAATTACTTAATAAATGATACATGAGATGATAAATAACAACATTGTTGAGACTATTATTAATTTACATTAACTTTTTTATAGATAACATCATTGTTTAGATTATTATTGATTTACATTAATTTTTTTTTAAATACTAATATGTAGAGATAAAATATTTATAACTGAAACTAATTTTATAATACTTTTATAAAAGTCTGATAACTTATTCTACACAAGTGGTCTCCCGTTTGGCCGCGGATTGGTTTTGTCGTTTGGTTTTAGTTTTTCATTTTGTATAAAAATTACAAGCTATCATATTTTTGCTTTGGCAAGAGCATGTTGTTAGGATGGGCCTTTACTAAAAAGGCCCGAAACTCTACCGAACTTTGTATTATTCTTTGCATGTCGACAGAAGTACAGAACCTGACTGACTATTCCCTTCATCATTCTTTTAGCTATTCCCATATCGTTATTTTAAAATTATGTTTAAAATTAAAGTTAATAATTATAGTTTTTAACTTATAATATTAAAATATTTAATAAATATTAACTACTGTAACTTATAAATTATATTAATATAATTTCTTATTTATATAATAAAAATATATTATATATTTAATAATTTTATTAAAATTATTATTTAAAAATTATATTTATTATATATTATTAATTTTTATTTTATAATTATAATTTTTTTTTCACAATATCTATAGTTTAAAAAATACAACATCTTAATTGTAAACATACCCTAAGTCTCATATATTGGATCCTAAAGAATCTGATCTAGTATAAAATAGGTTGAATTAAAATTTTCAATCAAAAATACTATATGAAATCTTTGATTATGAGACAAAAATTGGTACAGCAGATAAAATGATATATGTGCTTCAAGTACATTTTCGTGAAAAAAATTGTTAAACACTTTTTATAAGAACACCTTTCCCCGCTATAGAAAATATTGCCTGATCTCAACAAAATTATTATGTACTTCTGTTGACCTGATATTAAGTATTATTATTATTATTATTCAAAATACCTTCTAATATATTTAAACTACGTTACGTGTTCTCCAAGACATAATTTTCAAATAATTTTTTTTTACTAATCGTATGTATTCAAATGAGGTACGAGAATAAAAAATCATTTGTAGTTCACCCAGCCGTAGTCACCTTTTAGAAAGAATAAATAAATAATGTTTCAACTAAACTTTTGATAGCGATGACAATTTGATTAACACAATACTATTTCCTAAAATAGAAGGTGGCATGACTAGAATAATAATTAAATAATGCAGTTTTCGAATCACATGCTATTTTGTTTTCTTCCCCTTAAGATCACTTGTCTGCGGATTAGTATTACCGTTTGGGACCAAGATTTATGTTGCCCAAATTATTTGCTAAGTCAATAACTTCTATTATACTAAATGGAGTCCTAATATGTGATATTTTGAGGACACAAGCTAGTGCTGTGATTTTACCCATGATGAATAAAAATACTATATATCCTTAAATATTAGAATAAATCAATTTATATTAAAATAAAAATAAAAATTTAGACCGTGACATAATTTAATTAAATGACAAATTAAGAAAAATAATAAAAGACAGAACCACTTACAAATTTTCAAAAAAAAATATTAAGTGTAAATTTCTTCTTTTAGTTTTTATATTTTAATTTAAGTATTTGTTTAGTTTAGCAAATTAAATAATAAATACCAGTATGAAGCAACTGATATTTTTCATACACATGCAATGATCTTGTAAATTATTATTTATAAATAAATTAATATCAACCAATTTAATATAACGTTTAATTCCCTTACAACAATTATATTAATAAATTTTTTTATAAAAAATTAATTTACCAAATTAATCCTAAAAATAAAATAATAACAGCTAGTTTTTTATTTTCATAATATCTCTAAGAATAAGGGGTTATTCTATGATGCCGTGATTAAAATTACGGCATCAATGCAGTAATTCAGTATAAATTATGTAAATGAAATATAAAACTTGTAAATTTAACATAAAACATGTAAATCAACATTAACTGTAAAATTAAACATAAATTTTAGAAATTCGATATAAGACTTGTAAATGGAAAGTAAAATGAATAAATTAATATAAAACTGATAAATTGATGTATTATTAGTAAATAAAACAAAAACTTGTAAATACAACATAAAACTCGTAAATCAACATTAAGTGCAAAATAAAACATAAATTTTAGAAATTAAACATAAAATTTATAAATAAAAGATAAAACAAGTAAATTAATATAAAGCTAGTAAATTGATGTGTTATTAGTAAACAAAACAAAAACTTGTAAATATAGCTTAAAACTAGTAAATCAATATTAACTATAAAATAAAACATAAATTTTGAAAATGAGACAAAAGACTTGTAAATAAAAGGTAAAACAAGTAAATTACTATAAAACTAGTAAATTAATGTATTATTAGTAAATAAAATAAAAATTTACAAATATAACATAAAATTAGTAAATCAACATGATGTGTAAAATAAAACATAAATTTAAAAAATGGAACATAAGAGTTGTAAATAGAAGATAAAATAAGTAAATTAATGTATTATTGGTAAACAAAATAAAAACTTACAAATATAACATAAAAGTAGTAGATCAACACTGATTGTAAAAATAAAACATATTTTTTTGAAATGGAATATAAGACTCATAAAGGAAAAGTAAAACAAGTAAATTATTATAAAATTGGTAAATTGATGTATTATTGATTAATTAAATGAAAACTTGCAAATATATCATAAAACAAATAAATCAATATTAAGTGCAAAATAAAATATAATTTTTGTAAATTATGCCTAAAACTTATGAATAAAAATTAAACTAAGTAAATTAATATAAGATTTTCATAATTATAAAATAAAAACTCATTATAATGTTTATCACCTAATATATTTATTATTTTTTATTTAAATTGAATAATGCTAGTTTTGTATTTATTTAATTAATGTGATGTTTTATTAAGAATGAAATTTATTCTTAAAATCAGATTTTAAAAAAAATAATTTTGATATTTTTCATTGTTGTTATAAGGTGAAATTATTTTGCATATTTTTACGCTTTTTCAACAACAACCCTAAATGATCTCTAAGTATAAGTAAAAAGTTTGAAACTATATAAACTATGCATAAGAGTCAAAATAATATTTAATTTTATTGATATATTAGTTATGTGTCTAAGAATATAAGAATTTTTTTTATTTTGTTTTTTCGTGACCCACATCAAGATAAATAATTGTGCTTAATTAAGTTGTGTAACAAATATGTATTATTAAAGAAAATGATAAAACTAAGTATATAAATGTCATCGAGTAAATATATAATTTATTGTTAAACCAATTCAATAAAACTCATTCTACTTTTTTTATGATAATTTTTTGTTTAATTAATGAGTAATTTTTTCTTTATTTAATTAAAGAAATATTTTTTTTTGTAAATGAATAAAATTTTTTCACTAAAATTTTGTAGAAAATTTATTAATTTTTTAAATAATTAATAATCTTATATGAATTTACTGATTTTACTTTATATTTATTAATTTACGTATAATTTATAATATTTATATTTATTACAGTATTGATGCTTAAAATTTTTCCTAATAATAATAGAATATTGTTATAGGGTATTATTATAAAAAATAAAGGAAGGACAGTATCGTAGATAATTATCAATAAAGATATTTTAAGATTTTTTTAAAAAATATAAAAATTAAATAAATTATTAACTCAAAATATTTAGATTAAATAACTATTTATCAAATGATTAATTTACCGCTTATATATTTTCAGACAATTTACCTCTTTGTATTTAGAAAAAGACTCTTGCACCTCCAACGGATAAATGCGTTGATTGACCAGCTCTGAACAATGATTTTATAAAAAAAAGATGGTTGGAGATTTAAAAATGTCTTTTTGAGTGAATAAAGTTGTCCTTCAGCCAAAAGTGTGGGGTACATATGTCTTTTACTAGAAAACTAATAGTTCGTGAGTATTGTCTCTCTCGATGCGAATGCCCACGCGCCCTTGAAAGCGAAGTAAATGCAACTATTAAATTAATAAATTATTCTGGCCTTGTTTCTCTCTCTCTCTCTCTCTACTCTGCTCCGGCTTTTGCAGCAGTTTTTACGACGCGTTGCTTGCGCTTCGGCTTCCGCCCTCACCGACCGCGCTACCTACACTCAACTAAATCACTCCGATCAGCAATAATACGAAAATCTGGTGCACCGAAATCACAAAAATCAGGAACCGCGCATGACACTTGCACATTTGTCCGTACAACTATAAGCAAAAGGGCTCTCCCTCCTTTTTGTAAATTGATTGAAAATCAAACTCTTCTCCATTTGGTAAAAAATTGAATCTCTCACTAACTTTCTATTTTCCACATTCTTCTTTAAAAACTAAAAAGTCATGAATGTGAACTTGAAGCGCGAAATTCTAGAAACTAGTTTAACCACAGCGGAGCCAAAGCAAAACGACAGCGTTTCGAACAAACTTGTCCCGCTTATCGAACTTAGTAGCAGTAGTGAGTCCGACTCGGACTATGTCAACAAGGATGTTGAAGGAGCGGGGGATACGAGTGGTCCGCCGAATAAGAGAAGGAAGATGCCGGAGGATTTGGAAGTGGTGTTGCCAGTAGGGTTTCTGGAGCCACTTCCGGCGCCTGAATGTCTTCCAGCGGCGGCGGAGAAGGATAAGGCGGTGAGCGTGGGATTGCAGAGTTGTAAGCAGTTTTGGAAGGCTGGGGATTATGAAGGAGCTCCGTCTGGTGATTGGGAGTTCTCCACTGGTAATTTCATCATCAATGCCTCTCTTCTTATGTTTAGCATAATAAACTCTTGAACTTGGTAATGTTAGCGTAGTACGGCAGTTAGTTTGACCAAGAGCTAGAAATTGTAGTAAAACAAGTTCGGTTTGTGCTTGAACCAAAAGGACAAGTTTGCTTGATTTAATACTCGAAATGTGTTCGATGAGCTGAGGACTAATAGTGTGAATCATGTTCTGTTGGTAGGTGGCCATATGTAACACACAAAAGTTGATGAATTAACCATCTGTTAAGTGTTCTGTTTTTTCTTGGTAGTAGAAAAGCTTGGAAACAAAAATACTGTGAAAAAGAAAAAAAGAATTGAAGCAATGAAGCTTTATCAAGTGTTAGATTATGATCATTTTGTTGTTCAACAAGGCCTTACCAAGGGATACAAGATGAGGAAACTAGGATTTATGTGGTTTGGCTTTAAGAATATATCCATGAGACAACTGCACATACCTCTTCTTTAAGTAATCAATAGTAGTAATACAAGGAGGATTTATTTTTCCCCTCGAGTTTATGCCAAAACATGAAACATGTAGAGATTACTAAGAATGCTGCTAGAAGGACAATTATTCTCCACCTAATGCACCTCCAAACTTCTATGTTAGAAACATTAGCAACAATGCTTCTTGAAGGAATTAACTAAAGGAACTTCAATCCTTTAGTGTCGTATTTATACTTAAGTTGTGCGCCCTGCACCACGTTGCTACCATCTTCGGCATTTTCATCTTAGCAACACTGTTTTCAGTATGTTGTATTTTGGTTGCCCAGCTTTCTCAACCTTGAAGATTGGCCTTGAAGTTAGAGATTTTAGGATTTTCTTTGGTACATACAGCGCACACCATCTCATATCTCTTCTGAAAGAGCAGGTGGCTTGGATCATGTCAGAGTTCATCCCAAATTTCTACATTCCAACGCAACCAGTCATAAATGGGCTCTTGGAGGTGAGTTTATCAATTTGTGTACAAATCTTGATTATATATGTGTTTTTATTCAATACCCTATTCTTGGACTCATTATTTTGTTTTGCATTCTTTGAGTGACTTTTTTTTTTTTTTGTTTCATTGCAGCATTTGCGGAACTTTTGGACAACTCATTGGATGAGGTATTTTGTGTTAAATCACGTGATGTAGGATGTTCATTTTCTTTCTCCAGTGCCAATAGTTTTTCTTGCTTCTGGTGTCAGGTATGCAATGGAGCTATATATGGTAATATAGATATGCTTGTAAGTAGGAAGGATGGAAGCAGAATGTTGCTGATAGAAGGTATTTAGGATACCCTCCTTTTTTAATATTGAATCCAGGCCTTATTACTATAATCATGTAGTCTGTCATATTGCAGTGTCATTTTTGTGCTTTTTGGAATGGGAATGAACACCAAATTGTTATATAAGTGTGCTGTCCTATCTCTATGTTAGGGTCATTTGCATAGAAAAGAATATTTGTCTTTTCGAAGATATGATTGAGGACCGAGTTGCATTAAATTCTAATTCGCTTTTTGACATCTCTACTGGCCTCTGTTTCTGAGGATTTTGAAGATAATTCTTTCTTTTTATTTTTTTGAATTGGGAAGGGGTTTAAAGCTAGTTGATATGTGTAGATGACAAACTGGAAACACAGAGGATAAAAGAAACACAAAGTTTCAAGGAGAAAATTTGGATAATTTTTTTTTAAATTTTTTTATAACGAAGATGATAACAAGTTTATGTTTACAACTGCTTAAGTACTCTAAAACAAACCAATTCTTACCCTCTATGTTTACAACTGTTTAAGTGCTCTAAAACAAACCAATTCGTACTGTCTTGAGTTATATGCAAAGATAAAAATTATTTTACTAGGCAAACAAATATAACCAAACAGCATTGAAATCTGAGTTTCCTAAAAGTTATATTTGACTAGCTGGCAAAAATGTGAATTTGAAGGCCAAAATAATGGAATTTGACCAAAATCTGATGTTGCTGTGAGTTTTGATCCCCTTTCTGAAGCAACTTCAGTGACACCTATTTGCCTTATTCTGACTCCGGACATCTCCAATATCATCAGAGGGCAGTTCAGTTTTCAGGACAGGGTGTTATTATTATTATTTTTTTAATAAAACACAGATATTCAGCATGCTTTTTTATTGTTTTAGGTTGCCCCTTTAGGGCGATTCTTTTAGCTGCTTTATGTATTCCTGAGCCACTTTAGTGTTCCACTTTTTCAATACATAGGTTCAGCTTCTTGTTAAAGAATATTTCCAGTTATTGTTACTTTAATCAGTTCTACTTCAAGCCCACTTCACCAAGCTCCTAAATGCATCTGAAAACTTAAAGTGGCCTTGATGTCTTAATTTCATTTGTGGCTGGAAATAAACCCCAGACAATTTTTATCAGAAAGCTTACATACTGATGTGAGAAAGAAATTAAAGACAAGTTGAGGATGGATGGAGGTGGATGGAGTATACCCCTAGTATCCCAATGTCTTTTTATTTTGTGTAGTGATGATAAGTATGTTGATGTTTTACCAGTTAAAACATTTAAGTCCTTCAGCTAGCAACTTATTTGTGTTATCAAATAGATCTTTTCTGAGGTTTTATATTTTCCAACTCCCTCTGTGACATTTGAACTTCTTAAGGGTAATGAGCATGATGCTTTCTACCGCCTGCCTTTTTAAACATCAACAAACTCTATTTTGTTTTATATTTTCCAACTCTTTCTGTGACATTTGAACTTTCTAAGGTAATGAGCATGATGCTTTCTATGGACTGCCTTGTTAAACATCAACAAACTCTATTTTGTGTATTTTGATAACCTATGTGTCTTTCATGATTACGTTTTGTTCCATGTGATTTTTAAACTGCTTTTTAGTTATGTGTATAACTACGTAATATTATTTTGTTTCCACAATACTAAGCATAGTGGCTGCAGTCATTTCAGTTTGCTAAAAAGAACTGCTTAGTGATCTTAGAGATTGCTGCAAAAGTAAAAGACGAATAAGAGAATCTAATATTGCTCCTCAAACAAGATCTAATATTTCTCTTTTATTTTTTTTTCAAAATTATCAATTTTCTTGGTCTTTTCACGTGTAGTTTTGTGTGTGTATGTGAACATGGTTATATGAATATTAGAATCTGAGTCTAATTTTCATAAAGATCTGCCAATCATGTTGTGGAACCAAAGATTGTCTTTTTCAAGCAATTTCTTGTCAATCATTTTGAGATTGTGGGTTACTCTTTATCTGCATATGTATTTTACAGATATTTTTGAACATTATCATGTCATTTGTATGGTCATACGGATTGCTAGCTTTCAAGGGTGCTAGAAATGTTTATAATTGTGGAAGGTTTATTTTCCAATTCAAAGATGTTGCAGTTGTGTTCATGATTTGCCATCTCTTTGGAGTTTTTATTGTATTGGCTTTGCAGATAATGGTGGTGGCATGGATCCTGATAAAATGCGTCATTGCATGTCTCTTGGTTATTCTGCGAAAAGCAAAGCAGCTAACACTATTGGACAATGTAAACTTCTACTCCTTTGGAGGAATTGTAATTATTTTTGTTTTTTCAAACCTGTTTATTTCTCAGTTGTAGAAATTATATATCATTTATTCAGATGGCAACGGATTTAAGACAAGCACCATGAGACTTGGGGCAGATGTTATTGTATTCTCGTGTTGCTGTGGAAAAGATGGAAAAAGGTTTGTCTTTGATGTTTATATTTTGTCTTCTATGCTGCTCTTTGAATGCCTAATAAAAGGGTGAGTCTGTTACATCTGGAGGATTTTGTTTTGCTTACTACCCCACCTTTGTGAATTGTCAGCATGCCTAATGGAAACTGTGTTTCTAATAGACAAACATTGAAAGATCATTGGTCCAGTGAAAAAGAAGATGGAGATATTTTGTGAAAGAACTATTGTTTTATGTTTTAAGTGGTTATTAAGGCTGGAAAATGGTTTATAATTTCTGAAAAACTGTTATATTGTGAGATTTTCATGAAGTTAACCCTTGATTTCTAATTGTTTATTCTAGGTTTCATATCATATTTGATAAACCGTTTGCATGCCCTGTGATTTCTTTTTTAGTTGTTATGAACTAATTGAACTTTTGCTGTTGCTTTTAGCCCTACACGGAGTATTGGATTGCTGTCTTACACATTCTTGAGGAGCACGGGAAAGGAAGATATTGTAGTGCCTATGGTAATGACAACTGAAAGTTTTAATGTGTATTGGAGTAGGTCTTACATATTCATCATTCTATATCCAAGTTCTTATTTTTCTATTTGGATTAATTAATTACTTTCATTCGATCAATGCCTGTAAGGTTTTAATGCTTGCAAATATGACATACCATGCATTTTTAATCTGTTGTGTCTCTTAATGAAAAAAAATAGCTGTTTTCTGGGTTTTCTAGTGACTGTCTATTTATTTATTTTGGAATTGGAGTGTTACTTTTCAGTGATTATTTGGTGTATTGTACATGTATGTTTATGGTTGACATTAGTTGTTAGCTTGTGATGCCACGACGTTGACATTTTTGTTGTTTGTGATTTTAAACCACCTTTAATGTTTTTCTTTTCTTGAAACGGAAAAATCGTAAAGCACCTGATTTTGGGATCTATTCATCACAGTCTGCTGTTGCCTGATTGTTAGATTCACTTTTTGGGTTGTCTGGTATACTTTCTGTAAATTCATAGTTTACATGTTTTCATGTCACACAATAATTAGTAGTAGCCATTGTCTGCTCATGTACCACATCCCTATTACTAAACTTTTTATTGGGTTTATAGTGGAATGTGGTTCATGCAGTTTTAAGTTCCTGTGGAATGTGTGTTCACATTTAGTGCTATTGACTCTTTCTCTATAAATTGAAATGAATAGCTTGACTATGGAGGGAGTGGGCAAGAGTGGAAGAAGATAAGTCGGTCTTCTCTTGATGATTGGAACAGAAATGTGGAAACGATAGTCCAATGGTCTCCATTCTCCAGTGAAGCAGACCTGCTTCATCAGGTGATTTACTATTTTGGTTTAGAACAAAGTACATGGTATGATATGTAAATGTGTTTTTAACTCCCTTTCTTAATCAGTTTCAAGCTATTGCTTTTTTGTTGGTGAATATGTGTTAACTTTTGACTTGAACTTATTGAACTTGAATTGATAGGCAAGAGACAACGAAAGTATTTAAGCTTTCATGTCTCCTCAAGTATGGATCAAACACAACCTAACCGTAAACATAATAACAAATACTTTTTTTTTTATTTAATAAAAATCTCAAAATTATAATTTAATCAATACCATAGTGGAAATCAAACACAATAGCACTGGGTCAACCTGCTCTAATATTATGTGAAGTTATTACTTGACCCAAAAGTTTATGATAGTTGAGGACCCAAAAATAGTATATAAGTTTTATCAGCATGAAATATATTTGAATAAAGACAACAAGAATATATTATAAAACGCTAGGAATATATTGTAATGTGTAAACTTCAAATGCCATGGTCAGTTGGACATGCACTTTTGACTCTTTGAGCTACCTTGATCTCAAGCTCTATAGTCTTAATATTATGGTCAGTTTTGTTCATGGGAACAACTTGTTCACTTTTTTCTTATAAATTGATTCATGAATACTTCATCAATGGATACTTCATTATTTGGAAAAAGCTAAGGAAAGTAGGAGATGAAATTCTGCATGTTAACTTTTCTCTGAAATTCTGCAGAGCAATGAGGTTATATGAATTGCTTAGCACATTTATGGTACCTATCACCTTGTGTTCGGTGAACATCTTTACAGAGATACGTTTTCACTTATATTATTTTTTTTTAATTCTGAGGGGTAGTGGGTTTGTGATGTCCAATATGTTTGGCAAGTTTTTCTGCATGTGGTTTGCCAACTACAGGTTTGTGATTATGTGCTGTAATTGTTGATTCCCTGTCAATCGACTGATCAGGAAATACATTGCTTTAAAACTTTCCAAAATCTATATTTGTGTACTGTCCAATGTGAAGTTTCATTTTGATTTTCCAAATCAAGTTTATTGCTTGAAATTTCTGCTGTAAACTAATTCGTAGAGTTTTTACTGAGTACGTGCCTATATAACCTCATTACGTTTTAGAGCTAAGCTACATAATTTCTGGTTTTCATTTTTTATTTTTTGGGTTTTCTTGCCCTCTATTGTTATTGAAATATGATTATTTCTGACTTGGTTGTTTCTTTCTCTGCTTTGTAGTTTAATCTGATGAAAGATCATGGGACACGCATAATTATATACAATCTTTGGGAGGATGATCAGGGACTTTTGGAACTCGATTTTGACTCTGACAAACATGTGAGGGGGCTATCTCCTTTGTCTACTTTTGATTGCTTTTTTTAACAGCTGGATTTGAATGATATTCTGAACTTCTCTTGTGGGAGTTAATTTCCATGATGTATGATTTGGCAGGATATCCAGCTGAGGGGGGTTAATCGAGATGAGAAGAATATAAATATGGCACAGCAATATCCCAATTCTAGGCATTTCCTGACTTATAGACATTCATTAAGGGTGACTATTGCAGTTTATGCTTTTGCTTTATCAATATGATAAAATTTTCTAAACTTAAAAGAGGAAGTAAATAACACGACTTTTTGATTGTTTTCTTGTATAAGTCCTTAATATTTCTATTTAATGCTAGTCACTACATTTGACTAAGGGTATGTTTGGCATTGAGGTGCTATGGCTTTTAATCGACAGCTGTTTAGAATGAAACCACTACTTGTGGAGTGTAAATGGGATGGTTGTTAATAAGTAGCAGCTTTCAAGTATGTTGGATGTGTACCGAAAAGTTAAGCTGCTGGGCTTTATAAATTAAGAAAAACCACACTGGATTAAGAATGAATAAGAAAAAAGAAATCAAGGATATTAAACAAAAAAAGGATTTGAGTTCTTTGATTCGTTTTCTTATAATGTGTTCCTTTGTCAATTCTCAGAGTTATGCTTCAATTCTTTATCTAAGACTTCCTCCTGGATTTCGGATCATTATCCGGGGAAAAGATGTTGAGCACCACAATATAGTGAATGATATGATGTTGTCCAAGAAGATTACATATCGGCCACAGCCTGGAGCTTCGGGGATCCCGACGGATTTATCTGTAATGCTTTGATTTAGATTTTTGTGTTGCTATTGGATGTGTTAATTTAATATTGACTACTGCGGCTGTTTTCATCAGATGGCTGTAGATGTCACTATTGGGTTTGTGAAGGATGCAAAGCATCACATTGATGTTCAGGGTTTCAATGTTTATCACAAAAATCGACTCATTAAGGTTTGTTGTGCTTTGATTTCTTTTGGTATGAAATGAACTGATAGCTTGTTAATGTAGCATTTTTTCAGAACTAATTTCTTGATATGCATGTGATTGTGCGTGGGTCATGGTTTACAGTGTGATGACTAAAAGGTTATGATTTTCTGGTTATTCTCTGCACTGTTGATTCTGCTTTGAGTATTTTGGAGTTATCATTTGATGGCATATTAACATAAAAGCAAACTGAGTTTGATTGAGATAATGTTTCAAACTTGTTTTCATTTTTGGTTAGATAACATAAACTGATTTGTATTTTTGTTTGTTGTATTTCAAAGATTTAGTAGTCTTTTGTGGTTGTTATGATCTGTTATAAGGTTGTCTACATTGTTTATCAAGTCAAATTTACTAATATAAATGAACAGGATTCTTATGTTGCTTTTGAATGATTGTGATGGTGGAGATGAACTGTTGTTATTTTTCAAGATATTTATGTATTTGACTTGTTTTCAAATGTAATTATGTACTTTCTTCCCTAGAAAGTAGTATGTCCTGTTTATCGAGTAGTGTTAGGGTCCTCTAAACTCCCATCTTTCCATACTTGGATGTTCCAAAATTTGTCTTTAAAAAGCTTTACATACTTTTCTTTTCTAAGACTATCCTTAACATTTTCACACCATCTTTATCCCTTTTTTTTTTCCCCATAAGTAGGGATAGGTTCAATAAGTCAAATTCTGCTGAGTAGAAATTCTGTACTTTTTTTTCCTTTTCTTATTAGAAGCAGATGTTTTAGAAGAATTTTCTTAGCATCCTATTAGATGACACCTATCTTATTAGCTGCCTGCATATAGGAGTTACTATTTGTTGCATTAGCAGGTGGGACATGCAACAGTGAATAATCTCTTGGGACTTCAGTGATTGATACTCCTGGAAAAGTTTTCCATATATTTGAACATCCTTAGAATTAGGAAAGTTTTTAGTTCAACTGACATGCTATTTGGTTCGCCAAAATCTTATTAAATTATTCTTACTGGAAGCTGTGATGGGGTTTCAGCCATTTTGGAGGCTTTGGAATGCTACAGGAAGTGATGGACGTGGGGTTATAGGTATTGTGTCCGCACTAAAGTCTCAAGTTTCTCTTAATAATCTTAATTGAGTTTTCACACCTGATGCATTTCATCACTGCTGATAGGTGTCTTGGAAGCTAATTTTGTTGAACCAGCCCATGATAAGCAGGGGTTTGAACGAACTACTGTTCTTGCAAGACTTGAAGCACGGTTAATACAAATGCAAAAGGACTACTGGTCTGTGGTGCTTTAGTTTTAATTTGTAGCTGTTTGCTCTGAGTTCCTGAGTTGTTCTGAGGTTTTACTCCTACGTTTTACAGGAACAACAACTGTCATGAAATTGGATATGCTCCGAGACGTTATAAGAAATATATGAAAGGGTCTTCTGACAGAGGTATATTTTTATACAGTGTAGATTACTGCTGCACTTGACAAAATCAGTTCTTACAGTTTTTAAGCCACACTAACATATCTTGACCTATAGAGCTCTCTTCTAAGAAGAGTTTTCCCTCCAGGCGCAAGATACCAGATTCATCACATTCGGACAAACATCAGTTGTGCTCAAATCAGGGACGGGAAGGGAAAGACTCTGAAAGACTACCTGAAGCATTAAATTATGGAGATCGGAAGGGAAATCAGTCTAGCAAAGGCAAATATAAGATTAAGTCTCCTGTGAAATATGGAGAAGGAGCAAGTGTTTCTGAGCCACCGTCTTCCGCAGGTGATGCTAGTGATGATGACATGCATGTTACGGTACCTGAAAAAGGAGCTAATGGCAGTAGTCAAAAGATATTGGCTGTTGAGAAATCTTTTGGGAAAGATGGATTGTATAGGACTCGTCCGTCTTCATTCTTGGTAGATAGTGAATCTCAGCAAGATGGTGCTTCGGGTGGAAGTTCTGTTCGACCATTCATGCCATTGCAGTTGAAGGTTATCTTCAAACTTTATTCCTCTTCAGTGTTTCTCCTCTCTCTCCCTTGTGTCCATGCGGGTGTGTTTTGATGTGTGAATTTTCTGTTGGTGTGACAATGTATCACTAAATAAAATGGTAACATGGCTGTAGATAGGTTTCTGATGGCTTCTGTTTAACGATGTGTGAATTTTCTGTTGGTGTGACAATGTATCACTAAACAAAATGGTAACATGGCTGTAGATAGGTTTCTGATGGCTTCTGTTTAACTTTCAGGGAAGTGAAGTTAACTACCCTGAGCAAGTCCTTTCAGACTCTAATTTAGGTACCAATCTAGGTCTGTTGAAGCAAGAGAATCATGAATTAAGGAAAAGGTGGGTTATTCTGCATTTCTGTAACACTGAGATTTGCTAATATTGGTCCTTGTAGATCATGGCCACATGTCACATACTTTTTTATCTTTCTATTTCTAGGTTAGAGAAGAAGGAAGGAGAGCTTCAAGGAGAACGAGAAAGGTGTAGATCACTTGAAGCTCAGGTATGTGCTATTACTCTTTCAAATTTTATTATGCCGTATCTATTTATTCCTGTTGTCGGCAATAACTTTTACTGTGTAGGTATTATTTGTTTCTCCTTGGTATAGTGGACTTTTACTATAGAATCTGCATTTGGCTGTTGCTGTTTCTATCTAATTTTGTGATATTTTGACTTGGGGTGTTTGGGCCAAAAGTAGTGATCAACGTAGAATATATTTAGCTGCTTTGTACTTGCAATCGGTTACAGATGGAAACAGCTAATAAATTGATTGTTTCTTTCTTTTTGAATTTCTGCCTGGTCCATTGGCAGCTTCAAGTGGCGCAACAAACAATTGAGGAATTGAACAAAGAACAGGAGAGTCTTATTGATATATTTGCGGAGGAAAGGGACCGACGAGAGAGGGAGGAGGAGAATTTGAGAAAGAAGATTAAGGTTAGTTTTCTCACCTTCATGCATTTTATAATTCTCTTACAAACCCTAAATGGGGCAAACTTGTGTAAATAATACTATTATTACTTGCAGGATGCCTCTGATACCATCCAAGATTTACTAGACAAGATTAAGTTGCTTGAAAGGATGAAGACTCCCAGTACCAGAGCTGGACGATGAGGAAAGTGGCATCTTCATCTACTTGTGAGTTCCTGCATCAGGATTTTGTTGTTATCTTCGATCCTCATGGCTCGACCCTAAAAAAGAAAAAGGGTAACTTAAGCATGCTAGGCTACCAAGTGTCTTTTGTTGTATGTATGCTAACATTTAACTCTGTGTAGAATTCTAGAATAGGTTGTGTAAGAATATGAATGACTGATGGAGGCTTTTGCTGGTAAATAATGAACTTTCACCTGGTTGGCACCATTGCCAAATTTTGTGTCAGAATGTTGTAATTCTGCATCCTTGCCATTTAATTACAGTAGCGAGGATTTCCAAAACTAGTAAATATTTTGTATATTTGTCTTTGCGGTTGCTAAGGAAACTTGTGTGATCGGTTTTCGCAGTGGCATCTATTCAAATAATATAAAATTTTATTAGAACGACGGCGTTTTTTATAATGTAAAATGCAAATGGCATTTTAGATAGAGATAGCAGAAATGTATTTTTCAGGGATTTTTTTTATTTGGAGAGGGTTCAGAGGTAATTTTATACTTAATTTCTTTTTTGGGAAGGAGACGAAGATGATTTTTTTTCTAATTTTTTTTTTGGGAAAGGGACTGAAATAAGGTGGAATTTCAATTCTCTACCCAATTTCCCAACTCTCCATTTTAATTTTTAATTTTATTTTTTTGAATTATGAATGAATAAAATATTAAATATTAGTATAAATATCAAATCTCATACTATTTATATAAATATACTATAAAATTTCGAGTTTAATTAACTAGTTGTAGTCTTGAATTACTATTCGATCTAGTCTTATTTAAAATGCATTGACCCAAAATTTTTTTTATACTTCTATTAAAAATTTTTTTTATTAAAAATATTAATTTCAGTATTTTTAACAATTTTATTTATTTTAATATTGATATGAAAGTAATTTTTGTTTTGTTATATATAATTATGTTGATGATTTATATTTTATAGTGTGACTTTTGTAATATATTAATTTTAATGTTAGATATATTGTTCAATTTTATTTTATTAAATTTTATTTTAATATGATTAAATTAAATTTATTCAAGAATTTATTAAGAGATTGGGGATTCTTGGAGATCATTAGGAATCTTCTTTTATAATTCGGAGAGAGAATAGAGATTCTCTTAAGCAAGTCTGACAAAGATGAGAAAGAGATGAAAACTATGTAGAATATTAAGAATGTATACAAAGATATCAGTCGCCTCTCCCTCATTTACAATCAAAGCCTATTGTAGAAGCCCCCAACTAACCGAAGAGTTGTTAAAAATTAACGAATATATTTTGAAATATGTTAATGATAACTATCTATAATTTTACATATAATCTTGTTTATTAAAACTCTTCATTAGTTTGGGGGGGACTAAGACTTTTCTATAAAACTCACTTAAATATGAAAGTGAATGAAAGAGGGGGGCATACCCATTCAACGTTTTTTAATTCAAACTCTTGTGATCGATTTTCCCCGCTTGCGGTTGTGAGGACCACAAAAGCATTCATATTTGTATTCAATTCAATGGTATAATATTACAAGGGGATTTATCCTGTCTTAATTTTTCAAGAGAAAAACTTTTGCTATGCGTATTTTTAAGAGCAAATATTTATTTAATTTTTATATATTGAGTTAAAGTGGCTATTTTAGTCATATATTTTAAAAAATACTTTAAAACATCATTTTTATTAATTATCTTACACTGACATCCTTATTTTTTTTTTAGTTTTTACAATCATATCCTTGCAATAATATTTTTAGAGATATTAATAAAAAGAAAAAAAACTTATCAAATCTGCCTTAAAAGTAAATAAAAATTAGTATAAATTTCTTTGTTATTACTTTTCTTTTTTCTTTAAGGATTAATTTTGTAAATTAATTTTTTTTATAAATAACTATTTAGTACGATTGTTGTAAAGGTATATATATAACTACTTAAGGTTGATTGGTATTAATTTAGTTATAAATAATAATTAGCAAGATAGTTGCAAGGGTGCGGAAAATAACAATTATTTTAAATTGATATTTAATGGTTAATTAGCTAATAAATAGTTAATTTTTTTATTAATAAATTAATTAATGTCAAAGTAAGGATAAAATGTAACATATTTAAAATAAAAGTATTTTAAAGTTACTTTTTAAGATATAAAGACAAAATAAGTATTTAAACTAAAATATAAAGATTAAAAGAATATATATCCTATTTTTAAACACCACTTTATGGTCTAGATCATAGGGATGACAATGATAATCACAAACTCGCCCAAGCCCTCCTACTACAACCCACTCGCTGTAGGTAATTTTATGGGTTATGGGTGAGTTTAGTATATACTAAGTATTTGTTAGACTCGAGCTTTTTTTTAATATCTTTTAAAATTTTAATTAAAAAATATTTAAACCTAAATATATAAATTTAATAAATGTAAATGTGCATGCAGGTGCCTAAAATGAAGATATTGTTGATGAGGTAAGGAACTAAGTTTCTTTAATACATGGATTATTATATACTTATTATATATTGTATGGGTTATTATTCTTTAGCCTAGGGATTGATTGTTAAACATCTGAATCTGAAGTCTAAAATTTATCTAATTTTCAGACATTTATATCTGAATAGAAAAAGTAAACTTTTATGACTTTTATCTGAATGAAAAATTGTCTGAATGAAAAGTAAATATTATATTCTAAAAATATTTTTATAAAATATATTTATTTCCTAAATTATAAAATTTAATATTTTTTTTATTTGTAATTATATAAATGTCAAATAACCATGTTTAAGATGTTTTTATTTATAAAAAACAAACAATATGTCACTTATATTCATATATTAAAAAAAAACATGTAATTTAGATATTCGAATTCATACTCATTCACATTTCAGAAAAATTTAGACCCATTTATATTTCAGACAAAAAATCAAACGCTACCTTAATATATGAATTATTATAATTTTGTTTTTCAAATTAGTGTTTTGAATGTATTAATCTTTAGAAAATTTTAATATTAATTATTATTATAAGAATCGTGTTGCATGAGTGCTAATAATAGTGAATGAAATTAAGATCTTAACTCTCGAAGATTGTGTTAAATGATAATATGAGATGATAATTGTTATTGGTGTAGTTGTACTACTTTTGCACTTTTGAGTTTTGATAGATTGTGTATTTCATATTATTTGAGAATTTATGTTAGATTGATGTTGGAATTTTAATTTTTTATTTTCATATATTAAATTTAGAATTGAGTATATTATGTGAAATTTTAAGTTATTATTATAAGTTTACATTTCAACGTTTGTGATTTTAAATGTACAAACCTATAAAAAAAAAATATGTTTGATAGCATTACAAGTTTGGTAATCATCAAAATCCGCAACAGGCAAATTTTCTTCAAAAATTAAAACCCGTGGAAATTGCGGGTAAATTTGATAATTTAAATTTTGTGTGAGTGTGAGTTTGGTGGTAAAACAGTAACTAGCAGTGCCTATTACCATCCCTATCTACATGTAACCATTCAAAATTAATAGTTAATGAAATATAATTGTAATTGTTTACTTTATTATTGCGGTGCTCGCCCTAATTTGAGAATGAATAATAAGAGACTGATTCGCAAGGGGTGGTAATTGATCTCTCATTCTAGAGAGTGACAATTTTGCCCCCAACAAAATTCATAAACCCAATTTTATCCTCAATTCATAAAAAAAAAGCATGCAAACGCATTGACGAGAACGATTTGCAATCTCGTTGATGAGAACCAGAAGGTCATCGAACGTAGTAGGGTTGGTTGTCGCGCATCATCGTCGCACATGATGCAGATCGTTAGCCTTTCGCCAATCATCGTCACCAATCATATGTAGTACCTGTCGATTGTCGCTACAACTACCCGTCAATTGTCGTTACAACTCTTCGAAGTTCACTGCTGCTTGCCGATTGTCCAGTCGTTGTTGCCGCTCACCAGTAGGGGTGGGCACGGTTCAGTTCGGTTCGGTTCGGTTCGAAATTTAATAGAACCAATTTAAATCGGTTCTTATTTTAAAAGAACCAAATAAAAACCAAATAAATAAAGAACCAAATATGAACCAAACCATTTGGTTCGGTTCGGTTCGGTTCGGATTTTTCGGTTCTATGCCTAGTAGGCCTATTTTTTAATTTTTAAATTTATAGTCCAGTATACTTCATTAATGGAATAAATTTTTCATCACAATTTTATTACAAATACAGAAATATTGACAATAAATACAAAATATTCAAAACACATTTAAAAATATAAATTTAAACTCAACCTTAAATGCACCATCTAAATAAACATAAAATTGCAAAGACTAAAAACATAAAAATAACAATAGTTACAACACAAAATACAAAAATTACAAACAAATATCAACAACATTCTCCCATTTTCATGATTTCATTACTCATCAACATGCATTTTCTAATTTCCAGCTCAATGTTTGAATGTAAAAAAAAATTTAAAACAAAATTAAATAATTAAATAAACAAATTATGAAAACAAGATGCTATTTTTTTCTAATTAAAAAAGCTTATTAACCAAAAACATCAATCGACACCCATTTGCTCTTGTTGAGATTTCATTGGCCTCAAAAATTCTTTAAGAAATTAAAACAATTATATTAAAATCATTAATTCTATAAACAAAATGTTAAAAATGAGATAACAAAAAATAACATAATAAATAACAATATTACCTGTTTTAATTTATTCATAAAATTCAGTTTCCTCCTGACTTAGTTATATTATACGCTCTCCTAATAGAGTTGAGCGAAACTAATTTTGAGTGCAGATCAATGATTCAACAGTTTTATGAATTTATAAGTTTTGATTTTAGGATTTGTTTTATGATAAAAATATTATATATATATATATATATAGTAGTAATTGTGTGTGTGAGAGTTTATTATAATAATTTGAGATAACTAATAAAAATGTAATATGTTTTAAAACTTAATAAAATTATAAAAATGTTCCAGTTTTTCGGTTCGGTTCTTCAGTTATGCATTATGAACCAAATCCCGAACCATTGTTTCGATTTTTTTATATAACTATATGTTCGGTTATTTATAAAAAAAACAGATCCAGTAATCGAACCAAACCACCGGTTCAATGCGGATTTTTTTAGGCCACGGTTTTTTTGCCTAGCCCTACTCACCAGTGATGCGATTTTGTTGTTATAATTATTAATAACGAAATAATGTAATTTTGTTGTTTTTGTTATAATATTATTAAATAATAATAATAATGATTTATTATTGTCGCATATATTATTATTGTTATTAATTTTATTATTAATATTAATATTATTACTATTATTGACAACAATTATTAATAACAATAGAAAAAATGATAATAACCATAATTAATAATAATAATAATAATAATTAAAATAATTCATTTTGATTTTAAGATAAAACATATACATTAATAAAAATACATTTTGATTTCAATTATTACAATTTAAAATAATTTATTTTAATTTTTATTTTAACTCATTTTAATTTCAATCCATTGAATTCTCGTTTAATAAAAGTATCATGATATGCCCCCAAGGTCGTAGTCGGGTTGGCTGCATAGTCGGTTCTAGATTCAGTAACGGGTTCGAGTCTTGGGATGGGAGGAGTAAAATTCTTTGGGAGGAGTAAAATTCTTTTAAAAAAAAAAAGAAAAAAAAAAAAGTATCATGATATTACTTAAGGAAATTGACACATTAAATATCGTTCGTTTGGGTCAGTAAGCAAGCACGTGGTTGGAAGGGGATATTTTGGGCAATTCAGGATATTCGTCAAAATTTAGTGATTCGCCAAATGCACCAATTGTGCAATTCTTCAGCTGACTGTCAATTTTTTTTCCAATAGTTCCTTAGCTTGGGCTTTCTACAGTGGACTTTGATTGTAGGATCCGAAATGCCATTTGTTTGGTAGAAAAAACCGACGTAGTTTTAATAAAATTTTATGTTACTTAAGCAGATGTGTCACCGCGGAACTGATCATGCAGGTTTCCTTAGCAACGACAAAGACAAATATCCAACAACCAATATCCGCTTTATACAGTTTGGTCGAAGGACTATTCAACAATTATTTTCTTACACATTTCTGAGCCTTATGATGAATGAATTCCTTCTTAAAAAAATTATACACCTCCACACTGTAAGTCGAAAAAAGAAAAATGCATCCTCAATGTTAAATTATATATATATATTCTCATTTTCATTTTCTAAAATGCAAATCTTAAGTATGAGTATTGAAGTTTGGCAATGGTTGATTGATGTAGGATGGTTAGTATGATTTTTTTAAAAGACATAACTCGAATTATAAGTAATTATTTTGGGTGTATAATATATTATTTTGAAATTTAATTATGATAAGATAAACAAAATTTAAAATAACTTGTGCACTGTTCTGACCGTAGTCAGACCGAAAATTCTATTTATTTTCTAGTTATTTTTAAATTTTAAGATTTTATTCTATAATTTTTATCAAATTTTTTAGAACTCAAATTTGAATATTATTTAATTTGTTTCTCTTTTTTTTTAAATTAAGAGACTTTAATTATCACATAATATTTTGAATTTGTTTATTTTAATAAATTAACTATATTTAGACTTATTATAAAAATAACTCAAAACTCTAATTTTTATTCATTCAGACTTTTAAATAAAATTATCAATATTTAAAAACCTAATTTATTCTATCAACAATCCTTTCACGTTTCCGTATCGTCATTAATGCTTGGGAAGATCGTGAAATAAAATGTAAGAGGAAAGAAAGAATAAAAAGAATATTACTTTTTAATAAAATTAATTACTTGTAATTTGCTTGTTATCTTCGTGTCTACCATCATGTTAACAACAAAAATATAGCAGGGCCAGAAAAAGATTAGATTGCTTACTTATTGTCAAGTTTAATTAGTGGAGATTTATAATTTGTTAATTTAAAATAGGTGTTTAAAGTCATAATTAACCAATTTTAGTGACTCATTCATTACAAAGACAAATTCAGTCAACTCAGCTCAGGAGCTATATAAGAAAGTTTACAGAATTGCAGGAATTAAAATGAACATCATAAAGAAAAAATAGGAGGATTTATATCCAAACGGCAGTCAACAACAATAGAAGCAAAATCTATTGCTCTCCTAATCACAGTTAACAAATTTTCATTCTCTCTATATATACAACAGATATAGGTATATAGCTGACAACCAAAATTCAAAATCTTTATCGTGTGACCATAGTCCGTACCTTTTGTACAGCAATGTAACAAGAGCATAACAACAAAACTACACATGGGCAATTTGAGTATTACATATCGACCAATCATCTATCTATAATAAGGTTTCTTTAATTTGCTGCTGCTTCAATTACTAAGAATTTAACAAACTACAGATGAAACTGAGAGTGGGTAAAGGAAAGTATTGGCATACTGAAATTTGAGAGTGCCGCCACTGACCAAAGGCTTGCCTTCATTAACAAGACAGTCGTTGTAGCTGAGGCGTTTCAAGATCTTATGGTTAATGAGATGAGCAGAGCTGAACCAGCCACAGTTGAGGTGAATCTCAGATATATTACACCCAGTTTCACAAGCGTTCATGATCTCAACAGTGTATGTGGGTATGCCATTTGGCATAATCCCAGTGGGTCCCTGGGTGATCACAATGTCCTCTTTACTGCATCTCTCTCCCCATCTCTCTGGTTCTTCCTTCTTTGCAGCTTTGGTTTTGGCTGTTTATGTTTAATTAATTAAAGTAGGCACTAGACACATTAGCCAAAAAGACAAAAGAACAGGGACATTATAATGAATTGAGAGATAGTTTGACGCTTAAAGGCTTATAGCTAGCTATTATTATGGCTTTTGAAAACATGTGACACTTTTGCATAAAGAGAAACATTTCCAAGACCCACGAGGACAAAACCCACCAATGCAGTAAGTATTTACAGACAAAATAGACTTTTAGGAGGTGATTCACAGGAATTATTGCGATGCAAAGAAAGAGACACAAGCAACCCAAAAAAGGCTAATACGGATTGAAGGAAAATGCTTTTTGCTCCTCTCTCATTTCCTTATTAATTAACAATGAAAATTCAATCACTTTTTCTTCATTTCACATTGTGAAGTCACTCACGTAAAACCTAACCCAGATGCAAGCTATCAAGAGAAATGAGAATTTGCTAATGTACGCAGGAGACACGGTGCGCAAACCAGTCACAGGAATCAAGCAGAAAGGTCACACAAAAAGGAGGCGATGAAAGCTGCTGATAGGATATGATATTATAAAGATCGGCGATCCTATCCAAAAAAGGATAAAAATACTCTTATCAATAGCAGCAGTACAAGTTAATAGCTATCCTCATTCAAATCTAAAACCCTAACGGCGCACTTTAGACTCAAGCATAACAGGGAAAAAAAAAAAAGCACAGACGTGGGCCTCTCTGACCACAAAACACACAACAAAAAATCGTACGCATCAGCTCAGCAGCGTTTCATAACAAAATTCGTCTTGTTTCATGACCCACAGTCACACACCATATTCATATATATTCAACAAGAAGAAGAAAAAGAAAAATTAAAAGACCAAAAAATGGAGTTTGTTGGTCTCATTTTATTTATTTATTTATTTTTACCTCTGCGTAGAAGAAGCTTGCGATGAGGACCGTGAAGAAGCGCGAAACTCCCTCCCTGCAAGCTAGAGCTAATGAAACGACCGCCTTTAACAATACCAACATTTTCATCATCTCCTGCAACAAACAACAAACAACAAATAACAAACAAAATATTGAAATAAGCAATTCGATAAAACTATTTTACTCGGTTTAAAAATTTATTTATGTTTTATTTAACGCAAAAAGACAAAGAACCAAAAAAAAAAAAAACACAGAAGAAACATGCAAACTCTCACGTTCATAAAAAGTTTACGAACCTGAGATTGAGGGAAAAACAAGAGCGAGAGCGAGAAGCATTCCAACGAACAAAGCCAACGCAACAACGAACAATCGCCGGTTCGTGATAAAAGAGCCTCTCATTTTTTCAAAAAGATGTGTCAAGGGGCGCTGAGTTGGACTCGCTGCCACAAAAAAGAAAAAAGCAACTCACACGCCTTTGAATCAACGTTTCACTTGCGCTCTCTCTCTGCATCGAAGAGGAGTCAAGTGAGAAGGAGCATTTATACCATCAAATCAAACAGCGGTCAAAAGGAAAAGCTTAGCTGCCGTCAGATGAGAGACTAGCGGTGTAGATATGACTTAGAAAGCATAAGTTCACTCACGAGTGGGACACAGAGCTTTTAAGCTGAATAAAAAAAATGGCCAAAACGACGGCGATTTTGCCTTTTGCAAACTAGTCCTAGAGATTAGCACGATGCATACACGAGGAAACAAACATTCACCATTTGTGTAAGGTGTAAACACAGAGTTTCAAAGTCTCAAGTCTCCATCAGTTTTCACTCCGACAAAAACGATGCGTTTTTATAAAAATAAAAAATACTTAAAAAATAAGAAATAAGCGGAATTTACAGTCCAGTCGAGTCGACAAAGCAGAAGCGCAACTGTAAAAACGTACAACAGAAAAGCCACAGAGACAAACGTGGCAGAGCAAATTTTGTAAAAGCCAAAAATGGCCAAAATTTAAACACTGAATCGTAAAAAACGTATCGATAGGTATTTATTATTATCTAATTAATTTAATTTAAATATTTTAATAAACCTAAACTTACAATAAAATAATAATAATAATAATAAGAGAGAGAGAGACAATCACCGGTAAATGTTGAGCGAAGCGATCGATCTAACAGAAGATTCAATCAATCAACACCGAGGCGCGTGCTTTTGAGGGGAGAAGGTGCGGGGAGAGAGAGTGTTAATATATGGATCAGAAAAGGAATTGATTTTGGGCTGTAACTATGGTTGTATTGCACACGTGGCGAGTTATTACTGGTTTATTATTAAATAATAATGAGCAGAGTGATTAGAGACAGCACGTCACGTGCGGCTGCGGTGTGGACAGGAATGACGTTGATGTAATTAATTAATTTTTTTAGATTAAAAAATAGGAAAATTTAACGTAATATTATATTATCATTAACATTGAAATATGAAACGCCTGGGCCTGGGAGTTTCCTTCTCAATTTTTATCTGCATTCATTCGAGTGAAAATTGGGAGCAGACGGCCAGTGCTTCGTTTTAGCATATGCAATAAATTTTTACCATAAGCTAGGGCATTTTTTACCATATTGATGAAAATGACCTATTTTTAACTTGACTTATCGATGTTCACCCATTTGCCTTTTATAGTTATTCTTGATTTTCGAATGCTTTTTAGTCAAAATCCCATAGAACAAGTGGAATGTTAGCTTATAAATGTACTAAATAATTATATCGATATTATCATTCCTAATAAGTTTCGGCACATCATTTTATTATGAAAAAATAATATCTACATTCTTAAGTTTTAGAAACATAGTCATCAATATCTTTAAATTTTTCAAAAAGAGCACAAAGATTTTTTTTATCCATAATTCCCTTTATCTATATTATTTAAAAAAATTGACTTTAATATTTTATAATAAATAAAAATATAGTATTAAAATAAATGTAAAAATATATATATATTAAAATAATATCAATATTTTACAATCTATTAGATATATTTTATTATATTAAAATAAATTTTATAGTAAATAGAATTATAATATTAAAATAAATGTATTAAAATTTAAATTATTTTGAATATTATGTAAATAATAATTTTAACATTGCTAGCATTTGAATTTTTTTAATTGTAAAATATATTTAATACAAATATTTATTTAAAATCTCTACAATAAATGAAAATATATTATTAAAATAAATATAATAGTTTACATATTTAAATTTATTAAAATATTTATTTTAATATTATTGATTTACTGCATAGATTACATTATTTAATAACATTTGTATTTATTAAAAATTTGAAAATTAATTTATTAGAAAATATAAATAAATGGTATTATGGTTAAAAGACTGTCCTGGTGTCCCTTTTTAAAAATTTAGAAGTGTTAGTACTATTTTCTTAAATCTTGAGGGTTTATATGTTATTTTTCATTTTATTATTATATTTTTTGACAAATTTTTTATTTAATATTTCCATTTTTATTATGTGTAAGTGTAACTTAACCTTCTAAAATAAAAATTAAAATTAATTATATATAAAAAATAACACTTTTATCAATTGATTATTATTATTATTATTATTATTATTATATATATATATGTATAATAAATAATTAATAAGATTGTAAATATTATACCTTGTGAAATTATTAAAATTTGAATATAATTAAATTCTTAAAATTTCAGCAATTTATTAATAAAAATAATGGTTTGGTAGTGAAATGATAAAAGTTGAAACATTAAGTGAGAAAAAGCAATTGTTAGACACTTTGATAATAAAATTTATATAAAAAAATTAAGTGGTAAAATGATAATATATCTAATTATACTCATGTTATCCGTGTTTTTGCTTATAATATGAGGCAATGGGCAAGAATCAACTGGTAAAAATATATGGTTAATTTTTTTTTAATTAGATTAAATAATTGGCAAAATCATTATTTGGTTTTGATTTATAAATTTGTCATTATATTTTTAATTTTTATTATTCTGAACAGCTGTTATCATTTCTTTATTCCTTCATATATTTAAGCCGCACATGTTATTTAATTATAATCGATGAATTAATATGGATCTAATGGCTGTGATGCTTACCCTGCATTTTAAATACTCCAACTTAGTTGGACCATTAATTATTTATAATCTCACGTAGACGAAATACTAAATATAAAAGCTTGTAACTAGTTTAAAAGGTTTTGTTAATACAACAATTGTGGTAAGGTTAAGAAACATCTCTCCATTTTCATAATGCAAATGAGTGGAAGAAATATATTTTCCATCCGTGAATCTCATATTGACCAATGATAATAATTGTTGTGATGATTAATATTTGTATGTAAAAAGTATGGTCTCTTAATTGATTCTCACTATTTTATTTACAAACTTGGCTCATGTTACAAACCAATTAAACAAAAAAAAAAATGAAGATTGGAAAAATCATTGCCAACTTTTTTATCCATACAAGGCCGAAATTATGAACAAATAATTTGAAAAATCCAAAATTGTTACTTGAGAAGAATGATATTGAAAGCAATTGTTATTTGAGCACGCTGCACTCACAATAAAAGCAAATGTGTTGTATGATGAATAAAAACAAAAGGTGTTAATGCGGGGGTGTGTTGGAGCAGAGAGGTCAGTGATGAGGCCGCAGCCCGCAGGCACTGCAGCAAATTGAATGTTGCCGAAGTTAGGCCTACAGCTACAGAAGGCGTGACTTGTGTTTTCTCCTTACTAAATCAGTGAATAGGCTAATTGGGAGCTGACCAAAGACGAATGTCATTGGAATTCTGAATCCCCCCTTTCTATGATCTCACATGAATTTGTTTGACCAATTTCAATAATAAATATTAAATACAAATAAATAAATGCGTGAATATGTCAAATGCTGTAACCTGTGAGCTTGTGCCATCAAAACCTTACCCCAAAACAACTATCGTAAAAATAAACAAGCACACATATTTAGTGAAACTAATAGTTGCAATCACCTGTCCAATCTCGAACAAGAAGACTATAAATCTTGATTGGAGAATTAATCATCAATCTGAGACACCCAAATTAGTGGAATTTCTAATTATCTAAAGCATTCTCAATCAAAGAAAGGTCCAATATTTATCAAAAGAAAAGTCAATGGTCAAGAAAATGGTTTGGATCGAATTCAGTACAAAAACTCCTCTCATTTAATTGTTAATCACTATAATCATAAGATACTACAAATTATAAACTAGTGATGGCTAAATTCACTTTGACAAGGAGTGGTCTAAAAAATAATGGATTCTTCTATTTGTTGCTCTTGAAAGTTAGGTTGATATAGTTTACGTATTAGGTTAGTGCTATTTTGCTGGTGCAAGAGACTTGTCCAACATTGTTTAGTAGGTCTTCTTAAGTTATATTTCAAGTAACTTATAATTCTTATAAAAAAAAGTAGTGAGTCTTCCCACTCATATCACTAATTTTTACATTATTTTATAAAGATTATAAGTTACTTGAAAAATAAGAAATGTTCCACTTGTTCAGTGGTATTGTTATAATTTTTTTTTTAAATTATATAGAATTTATTTATTGAATAAAATAAATAATGAGATAATTAAATAAATAATTTATAAGTTATAGAATTTATCATTTAATAATTTACATTACTTAAAATGAAATCGCTCACAATTTAATTAGTAAATATAGCTCAATGATAACCCATATATTTAAAATACATTAAGGGTGTGGGTTTAAGTCCTCAAAGGATATATTTCCTCAAATTTCAATAAGAGTATCTCCCTATGTATTTGTAAGAGTAGATTATCAAGCTAATATTGCAAAGGGTATTATGTAATTGTAACAATTTAAAAAGAAAAAAAAAGCCATGACTAAGGTATTATTTATTTTTTGTCTAAAATTTGAATAGGTCTGAATTTTTTTTAATATTTAAATATAAGCGGCATGCAAATCTTGTTTGTTTTCATAAATAAAAAATATCTTAAATATGATTTTTTGACATTTATGTCCTAAAAAAAATAAGTTTTATAATTTAATAATAAATATATCTAATATAGATATGTTTTGAATATATATTTACTTCTTATTTAGATATGTTTTCATTCAAATAAAAGTTACAAAAGTTCATTTTTTCTATTTAGATATAAATGTCTGAAAATTATATATGAGTTACAAAAAATAAAAAATAAATTACAATAACTAAAATCACGACACTAATACCGTAATTAAACATAAATTGTGAAAATAAAACATAAAATATGTAAATTTAATATAAAAGTTGTAAATCAACATTAAGTGTAAAACAAAACATAAATTATATAAAAGAAATATAAGAATTGTAAATGGAATGCACAATAAGTAAATTAACATAGAAATGATAAATTTGTATATTATTGATAAAATGAAGTATTATTAGTAAGACACCAATTTATCAATAATTTTGGGTTTATTAGTAATACAATAATTTATTTTTTACCAGTAAAATAGAAGGTGAAACAAATAAATCAACATAGGAGTTCTAAATTAATCTATTATTGAAAAATAAAACAAAAACTTATAGATATAATATAAAACTTATAAATCAACGTGAAGTATAAAATAAAATATGAATGATGTAAATAAAATGATGTAACCTTTTTTTTATTTTACCAATAGAACTTATAAACTCAGTGGAAGAGTCATTCTGACTTCACAATGTTGAGAAGCGAGGGTTCGAGCCATTCAACTGATTATTTACAAAAATAAAATAAAATATAAGACTTATAAATGAAAGGTAAAATAAATAAATTAACATAAAAGTAGTAAAATGATATAAATTAACATAGAAGTGGTAAAATGATGTATTATTGATAAATAAAATATAAACTTACAGATGTAACATAAAACTTGTAAATCAATATTAAATGTAAAATAAATTATAAATTAAATAAATAAAATATAAAACTCATAAATATAAGGTAAAACAAATAAATTATTATAGGAGTAATACAATGATGTAATATTCGTAAATAAAATATAAACTTACAGATGCAATATAAAATTTGTAAATCAACATTAAGTATAAAATATTATATAAATTATGTAAATAAAATAGAAGAATTGTAAATGAAATGTAAAATAAGTAAATATTATAAGAGTTATTGAAGAAAATTAAAACTTATAAATGTAAAATAAAAATTTATTATAATAATAATTATCTTATATTTTTATTGTTTTTATTTCTAAATTGAATAGTGATAATTCCAGGTTTATGCAATACATATGATAATATATGTGAAATTTTATTAAAGATAAAACTTATTCTTAAAGTCAAATTTTGACAAACTTTTTTTTTCATATTTTTTAAAATTATTTGTAAGATTAATAATTTTACATCCGTCTAAACCTCCTCGATAACAACCCCAAATGATCTTTTAGTATAGATAAGAAATAAAATTTGAAATTACATGAAATATATTTAAAATTAAAAATTATATCAAATTTTAATGCTATTTTATATATGTCTAGTAATATAAGAATATCTTTTTATTTTTTTCCTTGATTCGCATCAAGAAAAACAAGTTTGCTTAATTAACTTGTACAATAAACAAATACTATGATAGATAATGAAAAAAAAAAAATTTATACATTTCCTAGTATGAATATAGAATTTATAATTAAACAATTTTAAAAAAATTTATTCAATTTATTTTCAATACAAATGTTTTGTTTTCAATTAATGGGTCATTTTTTTTAATACAAACTATATTTTTTTAAAATTAAAGTTTAATGTTAATTTTACAAGTGTCTAATTTATCTATAATTTTAAAATATCAATTTACCACTATTATATTAATTAATTTATTTTTTCTTTAATTTATAGTCTTATGTATAATTTATATAATTCATGTGTATCATGACATTGATGTCATAATTTTGATTACAGTAATATAGAATTTTTCAAAAAAAAAATAAAAAATCTAAAATTAATAAAATTTAAGATTTCAACATTTAACAATCAAACCGTAGGAATTTTGCTTATAAATTGAAATAATTTCATCAACAGAAATCGGATCCAGGCATCCGCCCAAGAGAGATTTTGAATTTTGAACCCGACTCGTTTCATCTTCTTTCTTATATAAGTGGTCAAGTCAGCCTCTAAGGTCGCCATGCTTTCTTACAATTACAGCTCTTATCTTCATCGACCGAGGGACAAACAAAAAAAAAAAAAAAAAAGCGAGGCATCAGAGAGAGCGACACAAAAATGGCAGCTACAATTACAGGGGTAGGAGTTGGGTTAGGGCTTTCATGTTCATCAAAGCTCACCAAGAGATTGTATTCTTCTTCTGGATCCTCTCGCTGTAGCGTTAAAATGTCGGTCTCTGTTGAGGAGCAGAAGAAAAATTTCACTTTAAAAAAATCTGAAGAAGCTTTCAATGCCGCTAAGGTCTTAGATTTTATTTTGACTCATTATTTTTAGATTTGATGCAGTTTTAATTTCGTTGTAATTGTATTCTGACTTGCTAATTCTAACATTTTATTATTGATATGTGATGAATTGGTAAGGGAGAGAATTAAGGTTGTGATGTTATTTGATTGATTTGAAGATATGGATTCACTTAAAGTTCAAATTAGTTTCATGTATTTACTAAATAATCAAGCTGGGAAATGGTTGCTACTATCAAAAGATCGCTTTACCTTGAGATTTAAAAGTTGTTAATGCAAGAAATCTGTTTCTGGTGCTCATTTGTGTAACAAAATTGAACCGGTGGCTTGATTTTGAAAATTTGCATTGAACATATGGGAAGTAGATGGGTAGGTTTGATTTTGCAGATCCACCTGTGGTGTAATTCATTATTTTTCTTCTACTAGAATGCATTAGGTTCTTTCACATTCTTAATGTTCAAGAAGTTTGTTTTATATCCTGGTTATGAACTCATGTAACTTTTTTGATAGGAATTGATGCCTGGAGGTGTAAATTCACCTGTACGTGCCTTTAAATCTGTTGGTGGACAACCTATTGTGTTTGATTCTGTCAAGGGCTCACACATGTGGGATATCGATGGCAATGAGTACATTGACTATGTAGGTTCTTGGGGGCCGGCAATTATTGGTCACGCAGATGATCAGGTTATTTTCTTCTTCCTAGTTATCTAATTATATGTGGCTGATTTTGGTCTTTGCTGCAAGAATTTGCAATTTCTGTGGTTTTTTATTTGCCCTGCCACCTTTGAGTTCACTGTATTTCTCAGGGAAAGAAAAGTTTTTCATATCTTGCTCTAATATAGAAATGGACAAATGGTTTCTGATGAGTGATGAGGTATTCTTTGTCTTTTATACATTTCATTGGGAGGAAATGAGAAATAATTGAGATTATCCTTTATTGACATATATCTGTGCAGGAACCTTGAATCGTTAAAAGGTGGATGTACCATTTTTTTTTTTTCTGTTCTCATGATTTGTCATTTAACTGTTTTAGTTATTAGCAATTGTGTATGCCACAGCTTATTATCTTATTTCCAAGTTATCTGCAGGTACTAGCAGCCTTGAGTGAAACAATGAAGAAAGGAACCAGCTTTGGTGCTCCTTGTCTTCTAGAGAATGTTCTTGCAGAAATGGTAATCTCAGCTGTTCCAGGCATAGAAATGGTTCGTTTTGTTAACTCAGGCACAGAAGCATGCATGGGTGTGCTTCGCCTTGCCCGTGCCTTCACTGGGCAAGAGAGGATCATCAAATTTGAGGGTTGTTATCATGGCCATGCTGATCCATTTCTTGTCAAGGCTGGTAGTGGAGTTGCCACCCTAGGGCTTCCCGACTCCCCTGGTGTTCCTAAAGGAGCCACCTATGAAACTCTGACAGCCCCCTTCAATGATATCTCGGCTTTGGAAAATCTGTTTGAGAACAACAAAGGAGAAATTGCTGCAATTATCCTTGAACCTGTTGTTGGGAATTCTGGCTTCATTGCTCCTAAACCTGACTTTCTTAATGCCATACGTCGTATCACCAAAGAGAATGGTGCTCTCCTCATTTTTGATGAAGTCATGACTGGATTTCGTTTAGCTTATGGTGGAGCTCAGGAGTATTTTGGGATAACTCCTGATTTGACAACTCTGGGTAAAATCATTGGAGGTGGGCTGCCAGTTGGTGCTTATGGAGGAAGAAGGGATATTATGGAGATGGTGGCACCGGCAGGCCCAATGTACCAGGCTGGGACCTTAAGTGGAAATCCATTGGCAATGACTGCCGGGATACACACCCTTAAACGATTGAAGGAGCCAGGAACTTATGAATACCTGGATAAGATCACAGGTGAACTTACTCAAGGCATCATTGATGCTGGAAAGAAAGCTGGGCATGGAATTTGTGGAGGGTATATAAGCGGGATGTTTGGATTTTTCTTTACAGAAGGGCCTGTTTACAACTTCGAGGATGCCAAGAAGAGTGACATCACAAAGTTTGCAAGATTTTACAGGGGAATGCTGGAGGAAGGTGTATACTTCGCACCTTCACAGTTTGAGGCTGGGTTCACAAGCTTGGCGCATACATCTGAAGATATTAAACACACAATAGCAGCCGCTGAGAAAGTTCTCAGACAGATTTAGGGTGTATTCTTGTAGTTGATGCCTTTCATCTATTAACATTTGACAGCTGCCCGTTTTGTAGGTGAGGGTGCGGTTCCTCTTTTGTTTTTTTCTTTTTTCCCCTCAGCACATGAATGTGTTAATTTTAGGAAACCTATTGTATTTCTGCAGCTGATGAGTGAAATATTTGCAGTTAAAGCTAGCATGTGTTTCAGCTGGTGCTTACTTTTTTCTTGATCTGTTTCTGCATTCTCTTGCTAGACCAAGCATTATTGTCAATTGCATAATGTGATTGGATTTAGTATATTCACAGAAAATTATGATCCTCGATTAACTGGTCAGCTGGTCTTTTAGGCCATGGCAATATTGTCTGTGGCAATACTAATTCATTATATTCAACATAAACAATTCATCATCTACACAGCCATTTCACTGAACAATGATTGCAGAATGTCTTTATATATGGTAGCCTATACAGCTGCAATAACTGTCACAATAATTCAGGCTAACGAAGGGGTTTGGTTCTTTTTTTTTTTTTTTTTTTTAAATGAAGGGGATGGTAGGTGGGGTGGGGTTTCAGGAAGAAAATAAAATAAAAGAAAAGAGCATATCATCAGATTCCATTGGGCACTTGTACATATGAATACACATGAATACAGCAACAACGAGGAATGGCTTCTGTTAACATTCAGACCAAGGTCAACAATTTTCCAACTAAAATTCTTTCCTTCACAATATGGAACAAGAGCAGACAATTTTCCTGGGCGAATTATCAATCTTCTTTTCTGTTCAAACAAAACCATGACAAATATTTCAGATAAGAATATCTCAGCAACATGCCTAATGAAATTACAAGACAAATTTGGCAACCCAATCAATGTCCTTAAAACAGACACAAATCCAGTAGATTGGTTAACAATAAACTTTGATTTGATAGGGCATTTGGCCCCCAGCAAATATGTTATAGTCTAAAAGCAGTCCAACCATGCAGTAGGTGCTGGCCAATCTAAAGACAAACAGATTCTAATGTTCTCAGGTGATGAAAAGGTGGGATGGGGCAGAACTACAAAGTCCTGGTACAGTTATGCAGTCCAAGCAGAAAACTAAGAAGCATTCACACAAGTACATATATAGATTACATTGGTAAGAACGATTGCTAGTAACTTATATCAATTCATAATCCATTTCAGATGCATGAAATAGCAATTGATTGATTTGTAAGAGTTCAAATTTTCCATGAAGTATAAAGTATTTAATGAAATAACACCTGAACTTGGCGACCTGCTGCGTTACATGTATTTCCGGATTAGTATTGTCCAGCCAAGCTCCAACAAAATGGATTAATCAGTGCTCAAAAGGTAAAGAGAGAACAAAAAACCAAAAAGCATCCACCTTTAGTGCTATCTACCAGTTCTTGGGTCAGGTCTGCAATGCATAAACTGATTTTGTTTCAACTACTAATTATATGCAGGATAAGTCTTAACATGTGAACTTGGGTACTCATCTTCTCACATTAAAAAAACCTGTCGATTAAAGAGAAAAAAGGGGCAGGAGGACCTTTTGACCACAATAAACAAGGGGTGTAAAAAGTAACTAAACCCTCTAGTTGGTTTAAACCATTCAAATAACTCCCGTTAAATCACATTGCAATATGATTTTAATTTCTCTTCTTCCTTGTCACAGTTCAAGTATGCAATTAATGTTATCATCAAGTTGCAAAGAGTACCCTAACTAGAAACAATCACAAAATGATATAAAACCTTTACTATAAAAGGCTAGCATAATGTAAACACTGGATATGTAATACAAAATAAGGGTACCATTACATTCATAGCAATAACCCGCAGATAAGGTCCATATACTGCTTATATAGATTCAAGTTGGTTTTCAAGTATAATTCATGACATCATCATAGTCGCCTATCCTTTAAGCTAAACTTCAGGCCATTCAGGAACAAAAGGTACAGTCGTACAAATAGAATAATTTGTTAAGATGAAGATGTAAATACCTGTTTTAGTCTTTGCTAGAGATGGCTGTACAACAACATGCATAATAATAACACCACCTGGAACCTCACCAAAAGGTATTTTACACTGACCAACAGTCTTGTTGTTCTCCAAGATTTTACCAGAGCTTATCAATTTGATTTCAGTCACTACCTTTGGCACAATTGTCTTGCCTATGGAAATTAAAAGAGGGAAAAAATGAGAAAAAGCACGCAAGAAGATTATCACACAAGCAAATTAAAAAACGAAATGAAATTGAAAAGAGTTCTTCTAAATTAATTCAACTAATTGCTTTCACTCCGTCTTTTGGGTCAATAACATGCCTATATCAATTCAAAGCCAACACTATTTAATCAAAACTAAATGCTTCAAGTAACAAAATTACAGCATTCATCCAATGGAAGGTTCACAATTTCAAGAAGACGACATGTAATTGACCCAGCCTAAATAATTGCAGGTTGCTATCGGGAGCTTTTTGACCAGTTTCCTATAAATTACACTTTTATCAATACATCATACACACAGTTCTAACAAAACCCACTTATTCTTCTGTGTCCGCGTGCAATTAGAAGTGCCATTCCAACAAAGAATAACAATTCTCAGAATTTACATTCACGACGACTTCAAAACCAATTCCTAGCATGGCTTTGAAATTTAGCCAATTATTGATAAAAAAGAAAAACTAAAATAGTGACCCTATTAAATTCTATGAAAGACATTCTTACACTATATCATTCCATTACATTCTTACACTATATCATTCCATTGTCTTTCAAAATTTTGATCCAGCTCACTAATTAAAGACAATTAAATATTAAACCTTTGGGCCAATCAGAGACGATTCGCTGCTTAAGCATGTCCACCGTTGACGCCGACGAGTAACGGAAAGGACCGATATCGGACCCATCATACAACCTGAACTTTATATCAATCAATTCCTCGTCCGACATTTGATTCAGTTGACTTCAAATTCTCGAATCAATCACTTCCACGTCACTAAACCCTCTTCGATCCAGCTCATCAGATCTTGCCCACCGCTGAATTAGGTAAAATTCAATATACTATTATTAATATAACTCATAATTAATCCAAAAAGATTTCTTAAAATTCCAGGAATAAAGGTAAAGTACACCTTACCTTGTATCTGTTTAGCTGACGATCCAGCTAAAAGTTTCCTTTTTAAAAAAAATTTAATTTAATTTTAATATTCTTTTTCCTCTTATGGTTGTTCTGAAAGGATCGGTGTTTGTTGTTGCTGGTGAGCTGAAGAAGACAAAGTGCTCACAAAGCAAACCGACGCAATAATAATTAAAAACGACACTTTTTACGGGATTTGGAAACTAGTAAACCGACGTCGTTTTTGTTTTTTCTACTCACTTTAAACGATACCGTTTCATTGTTTGTTGTCTGCATCTAGTTCTGGCCGTTATCGAGCGACTGTTCAAAAATACAATCCGAAAATAGAAAAAAAAAATGAAGAGAAAGAGAGAAGAAGAAAAGAGTAACGCTAGCAACAGCAACGGCAACGGCAGCAGTAATAACAACATGGAGATTGTTTGGCAAACGCCAGCAAATCCACCAGTGAAACACGACTACGTTTTTCGCGACGGTAAAATTAAATTTGAATTGAAATAATCAACTTTGTTTCATTTAGACTCTTTTTATTATTATTATTTTTGGTTTAAGAAAATAAAAAAAATTAAAAGAAAAACTCAAATTTTGGCGGGAGTTGTGCAGGGAGGCGCCACGTCAAACCGTATTACTTCGAGTTCATTTCTCATGTTGGTTCTCTCTCTCTCTCAGTTGCGTTAAAATACTTCTTTTAAAAACGTATGCAATTGTTAAATGTGTAATTTTGGTCTTCGGTGGTTTAAGTTGATTAAGTTAGTTAAGATCGTTTCCAGGTAAAGAATCGTTGGGCCGGGAAAACAATTGTTGATTTGTTCGCAGAGGAGTTCAAAGGCCGACCTTATGATTACTATGTATGCTTACTTTGATCCCTCTTCGTGAATAGATATCAAGCCTAGCACATTTGGTGGAGTATTTGTTGTGCAATGGATCAGGCTATGTGATTTTTATTAGTATTTTCTTGTGTAGATGTGCTTGATTTAGTGTTTCATTGTTTGTCTTTTAATTAGTTAAGCTTGTGAATATGATGAACACTACAGGTAAGTGCCGTCAAATGTGGACGGATACGAGTTGATGGAGAGATGGTGCCGGTTGCATACATAGTAAAATCGTCGCAAAAAATTAGCCACTTCTTACACAGGTTTGTTTTGCTCATTAATTAGGTTGAGAATTTTTTTGTTTGCTTGATAAAAGAGTCTATTTATTTATTTTATAAATTGTAAAACTAGCAATTGATCTTACTAAGATTATAGGCATGAACCACCGGTGATGGCTTGGGATGTTTCAATCCTTCAGAAAGAACCAGATGTGTTGACTGTTTGCAAACCGCCATCCGTTCCTGTAAGTTGGTAATGATTTGTTGATGTGCCTCTATTGATGTTCTGCTTTCACCGTAAGCATTAGTGTTGGAATTTGACATTGTAATTAAACATTTATTACTTGTTTAACTTCATTAATACTCACTCTCTCTCTCTTTGTTTCCATGTGCTTGCATGCACTTTTCACTTACTTGCTATTGTTTGGTCTTTCTCGAATTAAAGTTTGGTGACTTTGGCGAACCTTTTTTGACCCATGGTTTATGTCTATTGATTTTTAATATGGACATGTGATAATTTATTGTAAGCTTACTTTTGTATATCACTTGATGTAGCAATGTAGCTTTACCTATTCATCTACATCTATTATTATTGCCTGCATAGGTTGCAATTAGAAATCCCATCCACTGGATAGATAGTCGGAGGGACTATTGAATTATTTGTGATTTTGCTTGTCATGCACTTTTAATTATATAATTGATGTCTAGGAGAAACTTTTTCAAAGTTGTTTTATTAAGCGAGCTTTGAATTTATCTCCTAACTTTATGACAACGGATGATACATTTTTGGTTCTTCTAAATTCATGAACTTCTACCTTTTCATTAATCTAGATAGCCATGATTAATTGGATGATCAAATTTTCTTACTATGGGATTTTTTTTTTTTTACCTCTAGTGCATTGAGTACAAAAGTTCTGAAACTCTACATATGTGCCTTATCTGTTATGTAGGAAGGTAGCATTAAGTTCACTAAATTTGATATGAATTAGCCTCTTTTGCTCTTTTATGTATTATATTGTGAGTTTTTAATGTTATGTAGGTGCATCCATGTGGTCAATATCGGAAGAACACAGTTGTTGGAATTCTTCAGGCGGAGCATGACTTGGCACCCCTATTTCGTATCCAAAGATGTATTACCTATGGAAGTAAATATTGAAACTGTACATGTATCACGTCATCAGGCCTATTCTACTTTGATCGGGAATGGATTACTTTTTGTTTATCTCAGTCTGTTCTTTTAATTATAAAGAACACTGCAATTAGGTTTTCTGTCTTTTCCTTGACACAATTGTGTTAGCGGTTCATCGACTAGATCGTCTTGTCTCAGGACTCCTTATCATGGCTAGAAATGCTTCTAAAGCTGACCTTTTTAGGCAACAGGTATGCACTGTGTGAAGGAGCTTCACTGAGAAACTAGTTTTCTTTTGCTTTTTATCACTATTACAATAAGAAGCATATCAAGATCCCCCACCCAAAAAAAAAAAAAAAAAAGTGAAGTTGATCTATCCATTGTAAGGATGTCCTCCAAGTCTTGTTATGCTAATACATAAGCATGTTAATTTGACATATAATATCTCTGACCATGTATGTCAAACTGTTGGAATGCGTAGGTGACAACACAAAGTTAAGAATCTTGAATGTAATAGCACATACAGCTAGAGGGCCTTACTGCACAGTCCATAGAGAGCCTAGATGGCCTTGAGATTATGGCATGTAGTGCACACTGTATGGTCCTTGAATGGAATATAATAGAATGTAATTTGGGATGTCAATTTTTTTCTTTCTTAGGTATTTTTATTTTCAATACTTTTATCTTCTTGCTATAGTTGTTAGGGCCGACTTTAGGTAACAGAATCAGTGTTTTCTTGTTATATTTTGTGAAAATAAATGTTTTTCCTACTATCTGAGACTTTACTGTAATCGCTTCAGATTGAAGCTGGGAAGGTGAAAAAGCACTATATTGCAAAGGTCATTGGGGTATTTCCAGAGGGTGAGGTAATTTCTTGTTTTAGTTAGGTGTTTAATGTAATCCACATTGAATTTTCAGTGATGATTCAACCTCCAGGAGAACTACATGTTATTTTCCTCCAATAAAAGTTAAAGATGGTAAAGTAGATATAAGATGTTTACAAGAAGTGTGGTTTGAGTTTTCTCTAATTAATAGAACAGGAAAATAGGTTAAAGTTATGGAGAAGCTCTTGTATGAGTTCTTTGATTTTCAATGGAAGTCGAGTAATTTATATTGCAGCATTCTTGTAGCCATTTATATACCAGCAATATTGTATTCATTTGGTGTAAAATTGTGTACTTTGCTCCTTCCTGGTGTGATATCCCCTTGTGACCTTTTGCACTATTTTTCCTTGAACTCCACTTGTGAATTTTTGCAGTATTTGTGCTTGAATCTTGCTTCACAAAATGTGCAATAGAAGTTTTATCCCCTTTTAAAATTTCCTCTAAACTTTTAGTTGTATGAGTAGGAAGCTTTATTCTGCATAACTTTTGTTAAGACATCCTCATTTGGCATGGAAAATGTAGCGAAAAGAATGTTTATGAATTATACATTTATTTTAGGACATCATATTCTTGTTTTACATGTTTGAAAATTGTAATTTTGTTATTTTGTTTTTTACAATGACATGTTTGAATTCTGACTGATAGAAGAGATGACACTATGGTAAGTGTAAGTCAAAAGATGGATGTTACAAATTACAGCCTAATTATAGAAGTTTCGTTTTTTGCTGCAATTGATTGGAAGGATAAGATTCAGACAAGCCTATAATCTATAATCTGCCATTTGTAGTGCTGATAATTTGTTAAGGTTTCATATAAATAATACTCTAGCAATTTCGCATTACTATTTGAACCTTTTGCCAATTAATCTTTTAGTAATGTTATGATTGAGATTCATGCCCCATCTGACATTTATATATATATTTTTTTCAATTTTTTTGTTCTTTTCAGCAAGTTGTTGGTGTAAACATAAATTATAATGCTAGTGCAGGAAGGAGCACTGCAGAGGTGAGGATTTTTGTTTGCCCCTTCTAACTGTAGTAGTATAGTTTCTGTTGACAATGAGAGTGAGAGAGAGAGGACTAGAAGAGTAATTGAGGGAGGGATTTCTGCTGATGTGTTTTCTTCACTAATGACATTAAGTTGTATGTTTGTCTTTGAGTTGTCTACTGGTATGTATTTGGTCTTATGGTTTATTTAGTTTCCTTTAAGTGAAAGTTAAAATGTAAAATTGAGTCCGGACATTGAAAATGTTTTCCGATAAGCAGCTAGGGAAGAAGTCCATGCATTTGTCTGTTCATAGGTAGTAATGAATGTGTGGGTCATTCAATAATTCTTGCGGAGTGTAGTTCAGATCTGAAAGTTTCCATTTTGCTACAAGATTGCATAACAATTACCGAAAAATTTTACTCAAAAAGTTCTGTGACTCGTCTTCTTTTCTCGAAAAGTTATTCTTACCGGCTGCTAAAACCAAGTTATTCTTTGTGATGCACATTTTATTTTGTTTTATTTTTTTCTCTTTTGCTTGAGGAAGAAATCAGCATTTGAATGATGCAAAACTCCAGCTGTTAGCACACGATGCAATTTTTGAGCATGATCCTTGTAGTCGCAACTCTGGAATGAACCTTCTGGTTGTACCATAAGTTTTTAGTGCTTTTGAAAGCAATTTTTCATAAAAAAATTTCTATTACACCCAAAAAGTTTTGTGTCATGGATGGTCATCAATTGTGTAATGGTCTAATCGGGCATCAGAGTTTTGTCAAAGAAAACTGTAGTTGCTTTTATTGATTCTAGGAGTGTCTTTTGTTTTAAGCAGTCCAGCGACTCTCTTGGTGATACGCCTTTGAAGGGAAAGGCTGCTTGTACAAAGTTTACCAGGATTAGTACCAACGGAATTCATAGCATTGTTTTGTGCGAACCAATCACTGGCCGAACTCATCAAGTAAGATAACTTACAATTTATATGTGTTATGTTATATAATTTGTAACAGCTTGTAGAATGAAGTCTCTGGTTGGAATTTGTTGTTCCTTTCAGATACTGCAGCACATTTAAAATATGTTGTACTTCATTACATGCTTGTACCTTTATGTTAACGTTGGTCGCTGAGTTTTGTTAAATCTTTTGTGGCATTATTTGTCTTAATAGATTTCTTGCATGATATTTTTCTGACAATTTTAGCAAGTTTGCATACTCATCAATGTTAGGTGATTTACTGAAGGAGTTTCTAGTTTCTTAATATTATTGTCTGCAACAAAAACACTTTTCCATACTTTGATTTTTAGATAATTTGAATTCTTTATTTAAGCTGTTAGTCGTGAAAAATAATGAACTTATTTAGTTATAAAATAAGTGATGAAGCTTTGAATTGATTAGGTTGCAATAAATGCATAATTTTTCTGACTTCAAACTTTCTCTCTGTGTAGATTCGTGTGCATTTGCAATTTACAGGCTATCCAATAGCCAATGACATGCTTTACCTCTCTGAACATGTTACTCATCGCAAAGGAATGAGTGCTGATGGAGCTGCTGCTTATGCACACCATTCTCCACCACCTGTTTTTTCTGATAAGTCTGAGAGCTCTAGTGAAGATTTCAGCATTGATCCTATGTGTACAAATTGTCCGAATTTGGCTCCGAAAGGGTAAGAGACTTTTAAGTTCCAACTCATTAGAAGATTTGCGTTATGGCCATATGAGTCGGTACCAAAATTTATTAGTAATGCTATTATAGGATAAAGCAACTGATAGGGCTTAGGGCAAAATTAGGGCTAATTTTTATTGATAGAATCAAAATAAAGAATAATCCTGACCTACAGTTCGAGAGGTAAGTCAATCTCTCTCAAGATTCCTATTACTTCTAATACTTTGATAGAAAGCTCCACACCCTAAATGACTCGTTCATCTCTTATTTATACTAATAAGTAAATAATCAAATTTACTAAACTGCCCCTGCCATTAAAAATACTAAATTGCCCTTGTCCTTTGATACTTACGTTTAACATAAGTTTTCACGGGTCTAACATTACTTCCTTTCCAAAAAGACACATTGTCCTCAAGGTGGAATCTAGGAAACTGTCGTTGAATCAACTTATGTGGCTCCCACGTCGCCTCATAGTCCGGCAAGTCCTTTCATGTAATCAATACCTTCTTAGCAGTCGGTTGTCCTGTTGCCCCCTGTTAAACTCCCTTCACAGCAGTTGGTTCCAACACTACCTCTATGTCCTCGATCGGTCTGGCGGAAGCGAGGAGAGGGTGTATGTTCTCCAATAGCTCGTTTTAATCGAGACACATGAAACACCGGTGAATGACCGATGTTGGTGGCAACTCGCAATCGGTAAGCTACCTCTTCAATCCTTTCGACGATTTCATATGGCCCAAAATACCGAGGGAGAGCTTCTCATTTCTCCATCGTGCTAGAGACTTCGTCGATATGGTCGTAACTTCGTGTAAACCCGCTCCCCATCTCAAATCAGTACGTCCCTCCTATGACCATCGGCCTGTTTTTTCATTATATGTTGTGCCTTAGACGGATGCCTCTTCAACTCTTCTAGTATTTGATCCCGCTCCTCTAAATACTGACCTACCTGTGACACAAGTGTCGAACTCTGTCCGTAGTACACCAAATGTGGAGGATCGCGCCCATATAAGATATGAAAAGGAGTAGTCTGCAGTAGCGATGTGATAAGAAATATTGTACCAATATTCCGCCCATGCTAACCACCTCGCCCATTGCTTAGGCGTGTCCGACACCGAAACACCGCAAGTAGGTCTCTATACTTCGGTTGACGACCTCGATCCGTCCATTAGTCCATGGGTGGTAGCGATGCTTCTCTTCAAAACCGTACTCTGCATCCGAAACAACTCCTCTAAAAGTGGCTCAAAAAACTTTATCTCGGTCCATTACTATCGACTCGGAATTCCATGCAAACGCATAATCTCCGCGATAAAAGCCACTGCAACAGATTACAGAAGATATAGGGTGTCGTAGGGGTATGAAATGAGTATACTTGCTTAGTCGATCAACCACCACCAAGATCACCGTGTACCCATCCGATTGTGGCAATCCCTCAATAAAATTTATAGTCACCTCCTCCCAAACCTTATTGAGTAGCGATAATGGCTGCAACAACCCTCCTGGTGCCATTGCCATATATTTGTAGCGCTGACACACATCACACCTCGCTACCATCTCCTCAACATCTTTCTTCATTCTCGGCCAATACAGCTCTGCTGCCAAACGTCGATAAGTTTTTAGAGCACCAGAGTGTCCCCCAATAGCACTCCCATGAAATTCCTGTAGCAACTTCGATATATGGGTCGATGTCCTGGGCAGCACAAGGTGTCCCTGATATAGAAATCGCTGTCTATGCATAGAATAGCCCGGATATCCTGTCTCCCCACACAATAACGCAGCCCGAATCTTTGCCAACCTCTCATCTGCTTCAATCTCTCGTGACACGGCGTCCCAGTCTATTACCAAAGGCACCGATAACGCTATCAACTGAGGTTCCTCCCCCCGTCGCGACAAAGTATCTGCCGCCTTATTCTCCAACCTCGGCCGATACTGTATCTCAAAATCGTAGCCTAGTAACTTCGACAACCAGCGTTGGTGTTCCTCAGTCACCATCCGTTGTTCCAATAGAAACTTGAGACTTCGCTGATCCGTTCGGACGATAAAACGTCGCCCCAGGAGGTATGTTCTCCACTTCGAATAGCTAGCACAATCGCCATGAGTTCCCGCTCATAAACTGACTTGAGCCACGCCCTAGCTGTTAACACTTGGCTGAAGTAGGCGATCGGCCGCCGAGTTTGCATGAGAACTGCTCCTAACCCATACCCCAAGGCATCCGTCTCTACGATAAATGGTTGGGTAAAATCCGGTAATGCTAGCACCGGAACACTAGTCATTGCCCTCTTTAGTTCCTCAAAGGATCATGTCGTGGCTTCACCCCATCGAAAATTTTCCTTCTTCAATTCTTCCGTCAAAGGTCATGCTATGGTGCTATACCCCTTCACAAACTTCCGATAGTATCCAGTGAGCCCTAAAAAACCCCCCCAACTCCTTTAGTGTCTTAGGTAGAGCCCATTCCATCATTGCAGCTATCTTAGACTGATTTACTGAAACTCCCTCAGCTGATACCACATGCCCCAAATACTCCACCCTTGTCTGAGCAAACAAACATTTCTTCCGATTGGCATACAATCAATGTTTCTGTAACTCCTTTAACACTAACTCCAAATGACCTACATGATCCTCTAAAGTGTGACTGTAGACCAAGATATCATCAAAGAAAACGAGGACAAATTTTCTCAAATAGGAATGAAATACTTTATTCATCAATGATTGAAAAGTGGCCGGTGCATTGGTGAGGCCAAATGGCATGACTTGAAATTTGTAATGTCCCTCGTGCGTTCGAAATGCAGTTTTAAGTACATCCTCTGGTCGCATCCGAATTTGGTGATATCCCTACTTCAAATTTATTTTTGTAAATCTCGTCGCCCCATGCAATTCATCCAACAACTCATTGATCACCGGAATAGGAAACTTATCAAGCACTGTTTCTTTGTTAAGGGCTCGGTAGTCAATACAAAATCTCTAGCTCCCATATTTTTTCTTCACTAATAAGATCGAGCTCAAAAACGGACTCACGCTCGGTTGTATTATCCCAGCGTCTGACATTTCTCTAACTAGCCTATCAATTTCATCCTTTTGTATCTGGGGATATCGATATGGCCGGACGCTAACAGGAGAAGTCCCTTCCTTTAACACTATCGCATGCTCATGTTCCCGTCGCGGAGGCAAGCCACTAGGCATCTGGAAAACCCTTTTGAATTGTTCTAATAGCTGCAAAATCGGTCCCGGAATAACCGTTGATGCCTCTGCCTTTCTCCTTTCTAGGCTATGTACCTCCACCAAGAATCCCTCACCCACATCCTGAATCGCCTTTACCATGGCTTTAAGTGACACCAAGGTTTTGTATAAACTCGAGTCGCCCCGTAGGACTACCACTCGACTATTTACCTGAAACTCCATTGTTAATAACTTCCAATTCACTTTCATCTCTCCGAACGATTGTAGCCGCCTCATTCCCAAAATTACGTCTGTACTTCCCAAGTCCAAAGGGAGGAAATCCTCCATCACCTGAATGCCCGGTAATAGCAAGATCAGCCTCTTACATATTCCTCTACTCTTCTCTACCTTCCCGGTACCCATGACCACCCCAAAACTACCAGTGTCTGTCAAACATAGTCCCAACTAGTCCACTACTCTGTTAGAAATGAAGTTATGGGTCGGCCAACTGTCTATTAGCACTACCACATCCTGCTCCCCTATTCTCCTCTTATCTTCATTGTATGGTTCGGTGTAAATCCCACTACGGAATTAAGTGGGACCTCAGTTATATCCAAATGGGGATGTTCTTCCTCTACCTCCTTTTCTTCCTCGGCTTCCTCCCCACCATCCTCCTCATCACATACAGTTAGAACTTGTAGTGATTTGTCCTTACATTGATGCCCCGGTGAAAATTTTTCATAGCATCGAAAACACAACCCCTTCACCCTTTTGTTCTGCATCTCCGTCTTAGTGAGGCGTTTGAATGTCAATCCCGATCGTGGCTCACTATTCCGATCCCTTTGGAAATCCCTTTTTGACCCCGTCATTTGTGTTTTTTGGCCTCCAGGCGGTGCACTTTGGGATTCGCGTTGAAACCCCAGGGTTTGGGTTTGGGTTTGGGTTTGGCTTTTCTGTCCAACTGGTGGTACGCTGTTTCGGTATAAAAATCCAATTGAATTGCTCCTTCTAACCCGCTCTACTGTGTTCTTATCCTCAATCAACTGTGCCAACTCCATCGTCTCCCCTAGCCCTCTCGGCCTTAGCAGTGTAGCGGCCCGAATCTCCGGCTTCAGTCCCTTTATAAAATTTCCTTCCAAGATCGCCTCCGAGATTCCTCTAGACGCCTGGATAGCAATTCAAACTTCTCCCTATATTCCATGATCTGCTCCTTCCTGGTCGAGGCAAAAATTGTTCATGTAAATCCCTCTCGAGTGGTCCGAAACCTCTCCAACAACCGATCCTTAAATTCACCCCACGACCTTAATGGTTGTCGTTGTTCTCACCATTGGAACCATGCAAGGGCCTTTCCCTCCAAACATAATGTTGTGGCCATCAATTTTTTCCTATCTGAGAGCCTATTGATGGAAAAATAGCATTCTACCCTATACACCCACCCATAGGCATCCTCGCCTTAAAAAATGAGCATTTTCAGTTTCCTCACCCTAGAATCCGCTCCAAATTGAGTCTGCCCTACCCAATTTCGTGCCATCGGAGGTCTCCAGCCACCCGAATCTACTTCAGTTTCCGTAAATCCTGAGAACCTACCCCAAGATTCTCCTTGCCCAGCCGCATTCCAGATATATCTGCTCCCCCTTCCGCCGGAAACCCCTCCTCCCGGCTGTCCGACCCTAAATCCAACCTGCCCATACCCAAAACCGCCTCACCCAGGCCTAAACCCAGCCTGTCCAGACTGTGCATCAGCCCCTAACGCCGTTGAGTCGCCAAGCTCAGTCACCCCAACTCCTGCACCGTCGTCGACCATGGGTTTTGTACCGCTGGATCCTCCTTTTGCCGCACCGCCGTGGCCCGTCAACGCTATTGGTGGTGGGTTGAGGTGTTGTTCCGTTAATTTCTGCAGCATAGCTTCAAGGGACGAAAATTGTTGTTGAACGGTGTTAAATCGCTCATCAATGGTAGCTTTGAGCGATCCAACCTCCGTTTCTAATTTCTATTCAAGTGTGTCCACCTTCTTCGCTGCCATTGTCTCAGGATGTTTTGCTCTAATACCACTTTGATAGGACTTAGGGCAAAATTAGGGCTAATTTTTATTGATAGAATCAAAATAAAGAACAATCCTGACCTACAGTTCGAGAGGTAGGTCAATCTCTCCCAAGACTCCTATTACTTCTAATACTTTGATAGAAAACTCCACACCCTAAATGACTCGTTCATCTCTTATTTATACTAATAAGTAAATAATCAAATTTATTAAACTGCCCCTGCCATTAAAAATACTAAATTGCCCCTGCCCTTTGATACTTACGTCTAACATAAGTTTTCACGGGTCTAACAGCAACCTAATGAGAATTGATTTGTTAAGGAAGAATTTACTTTGTATTATGGTTCCCCACTTCCCCTAGATCAGATGAGTTTCCTACTTAGTTTTTTGTCAAAATTGGGTTGAGTCAAGAAGTGTTGCTATTCTGTTATTTCTTTCAGTTTTGATCTTCCACAAAAAGGAAGTTTGTGGTTCTCCCTGGTTAACAAAAGTATCTGGGAAAAGAAATGCATGTGAATCTATGAGCAGCTTCTGGAAATCTGTCAGTAATATTACTAGAAACCTAACCCAATGTTGCATGCCAATCACAGAGCATATGTTTGGTTTTGCTTGTTGAACACTGTATTTGCTTATTGTTAGTGGAAAACATATTCACAGTTTTAATACTGCAAGGTGTGACCTATAGTGGTTTTGCTTGGGTCAATAGTGAAGATCTGTGTATAGAATCATACTAAGTCTCCTTTACAATTTATCTAAAACTTGCATTATGTTTCCACAATGGAAAGTTGAGTCATTTCAATCATGTTACTAGAAGCAACATGGCAAACTTTCTCTAGAGATTTGGTTTGCTTGCTTTAACTTTTTATTTCAGTTGCAGAATCCAAAGAGTTTTTACCCCAATCGGGCTATACGGATATGATATGATTTCGCTTGTGACTGTTTTTATCTTATGCCTAATTTGGTAGATGTATTTTTAGCCTCCTCTTGACCATTGCTTTTTGTAACTGTAGATACGAAGGACATGAAGAGGGCTTGTGGTTACATTGTGTTCGATACTCTGGACCTGGGTGGACATATGAATGCCCTTATCCTGATTGGGCAACACTTAGCTAATAATTTTTTCCCATTCTTTTAGTTTATTTCCTTCTGGGGGAAAAATGAATCCCCTGTATTCTTAAATTTTATGAAAATTCTACAATTCTCTGTTTAGCAGGGCATTAGGTCTTGTGCCAAGGCTGAAGGATTTTGCTTGAGAACATTTTTTCAACTGTAAATTTGCAGTTCAAAGGTTCGGTTTTATGCACAATTTTTCATTCTCTTCTAGTTGGTCTGCAAATTCTGTCTTCTATTGCTTGTTTAACTAGATGCATGCATTGGATTTACTCCCAATTGCCGTTTCATGAATATTGAAGGACAACAGTACAATTATTTTTGTCATTTTCTCATCTCTTTGGCATTAGGTCTTGTGCCAAGGCTGAAGGATTTTGCTTGAGAACATTTTTTCAACTGTAAATTTGCAGTTCAAAGGTTCGGTTTTATGCACAATTTTTCATTCTCTTCTAGTTGGTCTGCAAATTCTGTCTTCTATTGCTTGTTTAACTAGATGCGTGCATTGGATTTACTCCCAATTGCCGTTTCATGACTATTGAAGGACAACAGTACAATTATTTTTGTCATTTTCTCATCTCTTTTCATAAACATAACAAATGTTCGCTAACGCGTCCCGTTCTCTGCACTTTGGGAACAAAAAATCAACATTAAATAACAATGATTTTCTAGAATGACAGATAACAAACACTATTGCTTTAGTGCTTTTAGGTTAAGTTGATGAGTAATTTATGTTTCAAGTGCGGTAACAAAAGCTAAAGAGGATGACAGCAATTTTGCTTGATGGAGACCAACTGGGTTTAATATTCAACTCCACTAACAAAAGCATATTAGAAGATGACAGGGAACAGTGATTGATACTTTGACGGAGACTATCTGGGGGCATTATGAAACAGACTTGACTTCAAATGGAAAGTGTGGAAACCACTTCACTCGTGTAAAGACCAGCCATTGGGTGGGAGGTAAATTTGGGTGTTCGCTGAGGAATGCGATTGGGCCGTTTGTAAATAACTCCTTTAGTGGTGAAATATTATTATCATTTGGTTTGGCCTGCATCCTTATCCTTGAATAATATCTTTCCTGGAAAATGCCTTTGTTTTATTTGACGTGTCCGTTGCCATAGATGAACAGTTACATCAAAACTTTCACGTTCTGTGTGTTGCAAAGGTGCCTAATCTTACACTGCTTGTGCATTGTGATGGAGTACCCACATACATAGTAAGATTTTTGGATTTCTTGGACAATGACGCATTTGTATATTATTAACTCTCTCTGTGATTAGTGAGTACACCAATTATTATCTTCATACGTACAACTTTCTGTAACAAGTCACTCTCGTTTTGTTATTGACATTGATAGAAAATATGATTCATGCTCGGGTGCAAACCTTTGGATTCATCCTTTTTCATTGATGCAAAAGCTCTAAGTCACTCTTTGTATCAATATAAAGGTTCTTTTCAGTGTTGTCAAAGGATGAGTCCACATTTTGTGAAGTGCAGACGTCCCCATCTAGGCATTTTCATACCATACACTCATCATTCATCATTCAGCATGGTTGCGACCATATAAGAATACAAATTTGTAGGTGTTGAAATTCTTTAGAGATTGTCTAAGAATTTGAGTATACGATTAATTATTTGCATCTATTAAATGGGGTAGGACATCATTACGAATGAAAGAAGCACAAATATCACCAGGCTTTCACTGTATGTAGAAAGTGGCTATGGAATCCACTTCTAAAAGTTTCAGATAATTCTCTCCGCAATCCGTATTATTTAAACGCATGCATCTCCAAATGTTGATGTGGGTAGGATTTTGTTTCATGAATACATGCAATATTAAATGCAGAGTGGAGATCCCTTCCAAAATTTTTCATTTTCTTCGATGGTAAATGAAAACAAAGGAGGCTAATAATTTGTAGCTATTTGGTGTTGGGGAATATTCGCAAGTAAAATCTAAATTAAATCATATACTTAACTTATATAATCTTTTGAATGCAAGTATCACCATCCATTGATCTTGGTGGGCTATTTTAGATATGACTTGATACCCGCTTTCAAGTCATTTGACACTATGCAAATTATATAGAATCTTGGATTCTCCACTATTTAGATTTACAATGGAACCAAATTTTGTTTGATATTGGCTACAACTATAGAATGGTCTGCACCTATTGTCCACACTAGATGAAATTCATTCACAACATGAAGATTCAATTGTGAATAGAATTTACTTCAAATTTGGTAAATTCACAAAGTTGATTGGCTTGTTTCAAGAATATATTAAGGCACTTTACCTTTGTATCTTTTGATTTATCCTGATTAGGGTTGATATGGTACTTATAAATTTGAAATTAGCAAGTTATTGATCTTCCACAATGTAAATTAATTTTAACACTAAGTGTCATCAATTTGCTTTACACAGTAGTAAATTTGCTACATCATTCTTTTTGTACATCATTCTTTCACTTCTTTTGATTTTTTAATAAAAAACTTTTAGACCCATTTATATATATATGTATATAATCTGCTTTACACTGTTGTATAATCCCTAAAACATAGAATCATAAAATTCTTTCAATAGCATGATCTCTTAAGTTCTAGTCTCAGTCAAGCCTACATATTATCAATGAGGGAGAACTCCAAACCTTTTACTAAAGTTAAAAATTGCCAAATTAGATTGGTTTCTTGCTATGACAGTTTCATATCACGGGGTTAAGATTTTGAATTCTCCACACAGTCTAAGAGGAAGAATTTCATACTAAAAAAATAATAAATTCTCTAACTTTGTTATCATAGGAATTGAGAAATTAATTATCAATGGAATTATGAAATTGTTTTTAAGAGTAATGATTTAGTGGTAACGATGCTTATTTTATTGTGTGCGATAACGTTCGTAATGCTATCGAGTTAATCTAAAACTTAAATATTATTCATAGAGAGTTATAAAATTCTGCTACGAGTCCTGATATGGTGGTAGCGCCCACTAGTTCATTTTCACTTAATTAATTAATTAATTAATTAAAAATTATATAAAAATTTTGTGAAAATTTAAATTTTGAATGTCATGTTATTTGAAATAAAAAGAAATAAAAATATAGATTATGATGTTCTGTTAGTTTTTTTCCTCCTACTCTCTCGTAATATATTAAATCTAGTGAATCTTTTTTTTTAATTGTAAATAAAGTAAAACAAATCAGGTTGATTGTTAACATCAAAATTTAAGACTAAATCTTGACCACTCATTTCAATAGTAGAGGATTTTGGGGAGGGTGAAAGGGGATAAAAAAAAAAAATACGAGAGAATCATTATACTAAATATAGATATTTCAACAAATCTTTAGGATTAAGGTCGTGTTTCATACTATGATGCTGTTACATTCAAGTCATAAATACTCTTAAATGGACTCTCATTATAAAATAAAAGTCAATTGTATTTAATAACCATGATATTTAAAATTAATAATTTTTATAAAGAAAAAGGGTTAAATGGGTTTTTGCTCATCAAACAAGTGTTGGAAAGAAAAAAATTATATATTAATTTTGAAATCAAAATTAAAAATATTTATTAAATGAAATACTTTTATCATTGTGACTTCAAGTCACAATTGGTTGACAAAAATATCGAACGACGCCTTAACTTTGGCTGATCAACTTTTTGACTGGAAAGCAGGATGATGAGTGGGAATTGTTAATTATGGAAAGAATTAAACTGAAGAATTATAGGTGTGAATGTGATAATTAATTCATTCTTAGCAGAATGGAGAACAAGATACCCAGATAACTGCTTGTGGGACATAAATTGCATCATGGAGAGAAGTAAATAATTCCAAAAGATCTAAAGCTGAAACTGCTTATATTTATTTATCTAAAGTGGACTGGCTTCAATTCAAACAAGATCAAACCTATTCAATTAGCTTAATTTGTCCTCTTCCATAGTATTATTATTATTATTATACACAGTCAGGTTATTTTAACAATCGAATGACAACAACAACATGCCAGTGCACCAACATTTTTAGTTAGAATTATAAGTTGGAACTCTTTCATGATCATGAATTATGATTATCAAAGTTTTCAATTAAAGATTTCTAATGGAAAAAAAGATAAAAAATACAAAATTAAAGATAAAATATATTAAAATGGAGTGTGTGTGTTTTTTTATTTTTAAATTTTAACGTGTCCCTTACTTTAATAGTAAGGGCTCCTGATTGGAAAGTTATTCCTATTACATAATGAAAGCGAAACAATCAATACATGTGCTGTCATTTTTATTGGTACTATTTATTAGTGTTATCTCTATCTTACTTAGTTATCCATGAGAACGAATATTTTAACTTAAGTTTTTTATACAAATTTTAAGTCATTGATCTCGTACAATTGTAGATATTGAAAACCAAAATAGCATTTAATGATGTCAATTCATCCACCATTGTATGAGATTAATGACTCAAATTTTATGTAAAAAATTTAAGTCAAAATATCTCTTCCCTATATATATATATTACTTAGACTTGTCTTTATATATTAACAATTGGGCTGCTTTTTCAATAAGGGTTTTCATATTTTATTAAAGTATAAAATGGACTTTTACAACAATTGTAAACGGGTTTTACAACATTGTTGATAATTTCTATTATCGATTGAACCCTTACCTAAGTAATAGTTTCTTATTTAAACTTAATTTTTGTACCAAATTATTCATCGACTACTTCATATATCAAGAATAACTGACTTTACAAAATATTAGACAAAGTTGAAGCTGGTAATTAACCATAATATACGAGCTTGCTAATTTTTTTTTATTAAAATCAATATATATCATTTACTTCTAATTGTTTTCATAATATCGAAAAATTCTCCTAACATAAGAATTTTAAATGAAAAGAGAGGTAAAAAAGTCATTTAATTGATAATTTATCTTGGGAATGTAAAATATATTTTTATTATAAGAAAATTATTTAAAAAATAACAAAAAGTATAATAATAATATTTTTTTATTAACACCAAAACATATATTTCTTATTTTAATTTTTATTTATATGACTTATTTAATTTATAATAAATATGAATAAAAGGGTATTTAAAAATAAAAAATTTTGTGAAATTATGGAATTATTATCTTTTATAAAAAAAATAAAATGGTAAATACTAAAAAGTATTTATTAATTTCAAAACTCTCCAATAACATACTCAAAACATACCATGATACAAAATATTAAGAAAGGAGGTCGTACAATCCCACTTGATTTGATCTCTATCGCCATCCATAGAAACCATTAAAGGATTAGATGTGATCAACCTAAATGGAGTTTTATCATCATCTATTCATATAGAATATTTCCATTAATTCGATATTGTAACGTGAAGAAAAGGTACATAACGTGCAATTAATTAATTATTTTTTTTGGACATACAATAATTCATTACATAATCAAAAATTTTATAAATTCCAAGAGACTAGAGCAAATAGAGAAACTAGAGAGAGAGCGAGAGATTTCTTTGATCCACTTACTGACTGACCCAACAGCAAACGCTTATTCCATGGCTCCCATACAATTCAATTACATGCGAATTAATCAATAAAACTACAAGTAGAGATGATACCAAGAGAGATTAATAAAGAGTCGACCACTCTGTCCACTGAACAATTACATCATTACATTCAAGATTTAGCTAGCTAGCTAAATTAATCACATGTGGATTCAGTCAACTAGCTAGCTACTAAAAGATCAAACGTTATTAGACATTTTCAGTTTGTTTCTTCATCATCACGATTTCATTATCTTCATTTTGGATAGCACTTAACTGAGGAACCACTGAGTTTAATTCTGAACACACCATTGTGCTTAATTTGACAACATCCACAACGTGTTCTGATAATTCTTGAAGTTTTGTCTGTTCCACAATTTTCTTATTAGGGTTTCTGTAGATTACATAAAGTATCATCTGAAGAACCCCGAAGATAAACCCTAGAACATTTGGAATCTGTCAATGCAAAGGAAAAGCAAATTAATATTATTTTAAAAAAATTCAAATGATACCTACAAGAGAAGGCATTGGGCACGGATATTAATTGATGAACTTACAGCAACGTTCAAGTCCTTTATCAGAAGGCCATAGAAGAACCACGCGACTGCGCCTATTGTGAGGAAAAATGATAAATTAAACGGCATATACTCAACGCTCTTGGTTTTAATAACCTTTCTCTGGAAAAAAAAAGATTAAAAATAAGCAAAAATATGAACTTCAAAATCATTACTATGAATTAATCGTTTAGCAAAAATGAAAGAGCGAGTTTTAATTACCACGATGCAAAGAGGTGCAGCAAATACACTGAGGGCAAATGTCATGCATATATATCCAAGAATCTTCTCGCGGATTGCCCCTTTTGCGAGGAAGAAAGATAGGAGGCAGATTGCGCCAAACCCAAATACATTGAGCAGCAGGAGCAGCTTCACAGTCTGGATCTGCATAAAATTTGCAACCCATAACAATTGTTAACTCAGAAAAATAAACATATACGCATGAATACGTATGCGAGATAGATTTAGTAAGCGTACGTCGCAATATGACTCTAATTCTAGTTCAAATCTGGATTTGTGAAATAATCTGGACATCTGGGCCTGAACATGACTCTGTACGTGTATACATGCGAAAAAGATTTAATAGTGTGTTTGTGAAGATACGTACCCTAACTTTCTTTGGCGCATAAAAGATATAAACAGCAATGTAGATGGTCTGCATGACGCAGCAGAAAGTGTTGATGGTCATGAGAAAGATAGCATTTTGTTTGAGGAGAGCATAGTATATCCATATCATAGCACTGAACAGTGATATCACATAAGGAACTGATTGAAATCCTTCCGTTGATTTCTTCTTGTAAATTTTATAAAATGTTGGCCTGCAACAACACCATGCACGCACGCACGCACATTACTTCTTTAGTTATAACGAATATTGAAGGTTTAAACGAATAAAGTAAGAGCAAAAATATATGAACGAAACATGAACTTACATGGGAGCAAGGCAGACCAAGAAGGAGGTGATGTTTCCTAAAACATTCACAACAAAAACAAAAACAAAAGTATGCAGTGAGTATATTATTTTTATAACTTAGTAATAACGTGCTTATAATGCATGAACTTATTTTGTACCTAAAAGGCCAAAGGCAGTAGCCCAAGAGTGGTGAAAGGCCATCGCTGCAAGGTTGATATTAAATAAGTTACAACTAAGATCACTCTCTCTCTCTCTCTCTCCCCCTCTTATCTCTTCCTTCCTTCAAGCTATGACTCATAAGCATGGAGTGGGAAGCATTTATATAGGAAGAAAAAGCCATGAACATTAGTCAAGTTGCAAGTAACAATACGAGTGTTAACGAGACTGAATTCTCTTTTACGCTTTGCTTTCCAGTTGTTAGCAAGTGACTTTAGGTTAAAACATAATCCAAACAGCTTTTTCTAGCCCTAATGCTACATTTATCCGGATTTGGTCGTTTACTCTTCAGCATGAACCAGCCACGCCCTAGTTGATAGTACCATTCCTAGTACATTCAGGGGCCCACTTTGTTCTTTATGATGTGTCACCCACCCCACCAAGTGGCTTTCAAAGTTTGAGGCTTACAACTCATATTTCAGTTCTTGAGGAGACTTGACGATCTTTGAGACTCCCAATTTGCATTCTTTCTCTCTTCTACATAGTTCATGAAATTCCACTCCCACTTGTATGTTACATGTGGCCAATCAAATCTAAGCTTGTTGGCATTGATAATAAATGAAATCATTGATCAAGCGTAAACCTGCCCTAGCTGATTGGTCCCGCTTAAAAAGGGTCAATCCTAAAACGTTTATACGTATGACTAATTACTTGATGAGGCACGACCGTGTATCATTACTCATTCTTTTCCCATCTTCATATATCAATTTTCAATTTAAATTCCGTTTTTATTTATTAAGATTAGGTAAACAAACTGAAAATGTATTATAATTAAATTTAATCCGTCGAATCATATTCAGATCTTTTATTATTAATTGTGAACTTCAACTGCTAGAGCTAACCTATGAATAAATTGCAGCTGCAATCATGAGAGCAACTAAAATCCACTTGCAGGGTTTCAGAGGAGTTCAAACTTTGTTCTGAGTCCCACCAAGTAACTTTGTGACGTGTATGCCACTTGATCTTAGTTCGCTGATCTGGCTAGATCAGAGATCCAATCAGACGATGGACGAGCGAGCCCAGAATTGTGATAAAATTTATTCTGTATTTCCCAAAAGAGAAACAACTTTTTTCAGTTGACCCCCGTAGCCGTCATGCCCAAAAACTAATCCTGTAATTACTTAAATGCATGCATATATTCCTTATTGTATATATATTATGTAGTCATTCTCACGAGCCACGCTCGCAGGTGCTAGCTTTCGAACTTCGTTAACCAAGAAGGCTAGAACCATCGGATGAGATTATTTCCTTAACACTTCTCATCATGCGCGCAAGCCCGTTAAGTCGATCCTTTTAACTATAAAAGCCTAGGGGAATAGCTTGCTTTTGTAGCAAATATGCGGTTATCTCCTTAAAACTGTTGTCATTTGCAACCTGATCAACCTTGTCTCTTTTTCCAATAAAAAATCCCAAGCCTAACTCGTTACATTAACATATTGACACAGTAAGTTGATATTTTTTGCTGATATTTTTTGCTGGACTAGGTTCTTCTCTTTTTTTTTTTTTTTCCTTCTAATATTCTTTGTTTTTCAATAGTTGGTTAAGTATATATATTTATGAAAAAAATTGACTTAATTATCATATACTTGACCAATCATTTAAAAATAAAGAAAGATAAAAAAAAAAAAACACTAGGAGAAAATTCTTATTTTTTTTTTATTATTAAAACCCATTAGTCTAACTTGCTCGTAAGGTTGTTGCCCCAAAGAACTGAAGAAACTTTTAGACTTAACTTATATTGATAATCTATATATTTAACCCTTGTTTTTGTAATTAACTCACATATCTATTGAAGTTTGAATCTAGGACTCGAGTCCTAGGAAGATGGTATTTTTTTTACTATAGATCAACCTTAGACTCTTTTAATAATAAAAACTACATAACCTAACTTGTTACACTAACACTCTCACACGTGCAAGCTAGTAGTTTTTACTATTGAAGCCTATGGGTCTAACTCGCACATAAGCTTAGCGTTGCCCCAAATAACCGAAGAAGCTCATAGGCTTAACTTATATTGATATTAGCTCATTAGATGAGAGTTATCTCAAACTTATATATTTAGTTCTCTTTTTTTTCAATTAACTCACGTATCTATTGAATTGAGTCCTACAAAAACTACTCCTCACCACTGGAACTATTTATATTTAACTTAAAATTACTACTCTTAGCTAATGTAGAATTATTTTTTATAACACTAATTACATAACGTAATGTGTAAAGGGAACAACAAACACCTCCTTCCATTATGAAATTAAAGTACACATTTGAACATATTGCTAAAAATAAAAGCTTATTGTATTTTAGCATACAGAAACTTTTTATGATTTCCATGTACAGGTTTGATATGTTGCAGATTTTGATCCTTATAAAACGAAATAATTAATATAACTTTTTGAGAGTGGAAAAGAATTACTATTTTACAATAGAGCTTGCATAGTGGATGTGCACGTTGAGAGAGTCTATGTACGGCTTATAAGAGGGCCGATCGAGCAGAGATCTATATTCTGATAATAAAGTGCAATTAATTTGGATGTAACTATTTAGAAAGCTGGGGCTTTAATACTTGAGATTTAATGATCTTCCTAAAAATAGAAAGCAATATGGGACAAAGCATGAGCATATACAGTTCCGATATTTAATAGTGATCTTATAATTATTTATTAAAGAATCCCTTAGCCCTACCACTTCATTGTATGATGAAATTTCCTTTTATCTTTTCTTAAAAAGTTCTATAGATAATGTAAAAGTGATATATGCAATCATAAATGGTACATGTGTTAAGAGTCAAGAGTTTCAAAGATATGAGGAAGTGCTTTCTGCTTATGTAAGTCATCCATTACTTTAAATCATGGTACTTTTGTCAATTTTATATCATGTCACATATACGTAAGCCCATTAGCATAATCTTGATGAACTTAATTAACTTAAATCTAATGCATACACTGTTAGAAAAAAAAAAAACTATATAATTTTCAATTTTGGTTGGCTTGTATAGTAAATTTTTTTGCGGCTGATGAGAAGATCATTTAAATTATTGATTGTGAAAAAATATAATGATGAGCCTTTACAAGAAATGATCAATTCTCACAGTTAACCCAAAAAAAAAAAAACAATCACAAAAATAATAGAAAAATGTTCTATCTAGCCATGAAAGTGGAAACATTAAATTATTATATATACCCAAACAGGCCAGTGGGTGGTTACATGACAGAAAAAAAACACAAGAAATTGGAGAATCATATGCACATATGTCACCTTACAGTCCATCCTTTTACAGAAATTTTTACATCATCATCATTGACATAAAGTGAAACAAAAAGATAAAGATGATAAATTAAATCAAAGCAGAGATAAATACACACACACAAAGAGAGCAAAGGAGGAATTAATTGATTTACGTACAAGCCCATATGATCTCACACGTACTGTATTTTAACACTTGTTTAATGGATCTTGATTGCATGATTCGGGGCTTTTCTCGTGCTGATCATTACCTTGCTCATGCTCATTCTTATCATCAAAATTATTCTTACTGTTAGTTTGCTCCTCAGAAGCAGTCCTATTAGTTGTGCTCAATTTCACAACATCCACTGTGTGTTCGGGTACCTTATTAGCATCCTCTACAACAACTGTTTTGTAATTCTTGTAGATTGCATAGAGTATCATCTGAACAATTCCAAAGATAAAACCCACTACATTTGGAACCTGCCCCAAGAGAACAAAAATAAAATATAATTAATTAAAACTAAGATAAATAATTAATAAAGTGGTGCTCACATCCGGACGTCACGCATTTTGTAAAATTTGGATTTGAACACTATCGGGATTCTACAGTAGTGTAAAATAATTTTATACAAGTAAAAATCTGATCGTAGTTCAAATTCGGATGTCCAGACCTAAGCATGAATGAGAACTAATATGTTATATATAAATTTATGCAAGTAGAGTACTTACTGCAACATAGACGTCCTTTAAGAATAAGCCATAAAAGAACCACATGATAGCATTCAGTGTGAGAAACAAAGATAAATAAAAAGGCATAAACTCCACGCTCTTGGTGCGTATGACAAGTCTCTGCAGATTGAGTAACAATAATAAACATCTAATTGTTAATTATTTATTCACATATGGTAATATTAAATAATAATAATAATTTTAAAAAATAAAGTAACATCTTTCCATATATATATAAACTTACCATAATACTTAAAGGTGCGGCAAAAACACTGACACTGAATACTACACAAACCCATCCAAGAAGACGAACACGGGCTGATCCTTTGGCCAAAAAGTGGGAGGAAAGTAGAATCGAGCAAAATCCTCCAAAATTCAACAATAAAAGTAGCCTCAAAGTGTACAGCTGCATGCAATTACATTGCTATATATTAGTATCAATTATTAAATGGTAACAAAATATCAATATTAATCAATATCATAAGTAATTAATTATCAGGTGTCGACTGATCATCACCCATTTTACAGAACTGTAAACGGGTGATTTATAAAGTGCAGATGCCCGCACCTAATGATATATAAAACAAATTTGAATATCATACCCTGGCTTGCTTTGGTGCAAAAGTGATGTAAAGAGCTAGGTAAATGGTCTCAATGACACATCCAAAAGCGTTAATGGTAATGAGAAGGGAAGCGTCGCTCTTCATCATTGCATAGTATATCCAAAGCATTGCACTGAACAAAGCCACCACATATGGAATTGATTGGAACCCTTCTGTTGATTTCTTCTTGTACACTCTATAAAATGTCGGCCTGCAAGTGCATGCAAAGTATATATACTTTCATTACATAAAAAGTTAATAAATAGAAGAAAAGTTGAACCAAAAATATAAAAAAATTAAATTAGTTAACTTACATTGGAGCTAGAAAAACAATGAAGGAGACGATGTTGCCTATTATTATAACATGAAAACAAATGAAATTATTAGCAACAAATATATACATATATGCATGTAGCGTAGTAATAATATTAAGGCAATGGCGTTTTTGTATTTGTAAAATACCTAGCAGGCCAAAGGCAAAAACCCAGGGATCGTGAGTAGAAAACATAGTCATGGCTCTTAGTTTAAAGTAATTAAGGACGAGTATGAGAAAAAAAAAAAATCAAGGCTTAAAGGGAGAAATGATGCCTTGTATTCTTTCTTTTTTTTTTTTTTTTTTCTCACTTACATTCAACCTATGACACGAACAAGCCACGAGGACGTTATTGCATATATATAGAGTGAAATGCTCCTTATTGTTGCATGAAAGGGAAGCCACTGTGTTATTGGACATAATATAATTAAATTATTGACATGCGTAGTACAGAAAAACAATGCACCCAAAAACTTGCCAACACAGCAGTTTCTATTTTGCCAGATCTACATTAAAGGATGTATGCTTTTTCAAGTGACAAGACAACCGCGTTATAAGTCCTATTAATGTATTGGGGCGGCTACATTACAGTAACGATAAAGTACAGCATTCTCGCACCCAACTGTGAATCTCACTTGGAGCCGGATAACCTTACAGTTGCTTTAAGGTAAGCAAACCCTTAATCACTCACACTAATTTATCGCCTGTTAGTGCACAGATTTCGCATGCCTCGCGATGAACTGAGACAGGTGTTATGTACCAAAAATGTGATAAGTATTTTTTGTGTGATTATAAATAAACAATTGTTTATTTTTATAAATATATAATTTGTACGCAAGGAATAATTATTGCGCTCTATCTCATGAAGCTTTTGACTGTCACGCGTGAACAGGAGATTCAAAGTTAGCATCTGATTGTTACATGTGGCACCGCTCGATATAGTGACAGTTATATGTATCTACCTGCCTGTTTCTACAAAATAAAATAATAATAATACATACAGACCCGAGCTAAGACCTTTCTTTTATTTATTATTTTTATTATAATTTGCTATAAGGATTTTTGAGACTCTGAATTCATGTCTGTAGCACGGTCCAGAGCAGGGGCATAGCCATAATAAAATGTTTAGGAGAACCAAATGTTATAGAAGTTAACACTTTAATCAACAAAATGTCTATTTTTTAAATGCTAAAATTATAATTTTAGATTTTATATCTAATAACTTTTTTCGCATACAGGATCAGGCCCCTTATTGTCACATAACAGCTCCAATCATGACTTAAAAATCTATACTAATTAGAGGCAACACCTCTATCTTATAATAAAACAGGTATGTATATCAACAAATATCATTTAATTTGTTGCAGGATTAACACTAATTTTAAGCCTCTGTTGGATTAGAAAACTGAAGAATAAAAAAGATGAGAGCAATTTAATATGTGGTTTTTGAAAATTGGCTTTAGTCGTTTTTAGTGGGTTTTATTGAAGTGGTAGGTGAAGAGTAGAATAATGTAGACCACCTGAAAGGATAAGATTTACTAAGTATATCTCTCATGATTTGAATAGCTTAGCATATCTTGATTATCTTCTATGATTAGTATCATCATGATTCATTATTTTAACTACTTTTAATGCCAGATTTTTTTTTTTTTTTGCAATTTAATTAACACATAAGGATACCACAATTGATTGTGGTGGTGTACGTGTGAAGTTTATATATGTATGAATTGATCCAAGGTTTTTGATTAGTTATTACTTGCATGTCAAAGCAATTATTTTAATTGATTAGCTAGCTAGCAATTTGGAGGCAGAATTTTACTTAATTTGTATCTTTCCGTGTTCTACCATCTAAATGACAATAATTATTCACCATGTTTTGTTGCTAATATAATCTTAATTACATTATGCCGCACTATTTAAAGTTCTTTGCTAACTAAATGTGGAATGCCTTGTTTAAATTGATTTGGCTTCCTACTTTTGAGGCTTTGTGACTCCATAGACTAAAGTAGAGTAATTAGATTGTAGAAGAAGAAAAAAAAATCATGGAAACAATATTTTTCAGTTACATTACATTATGATATTTTCAAATCATAAGTTCCACAGGAACCTTTTTAAGTAGTTTTGTTATGACATAATTCACATATCTGATTGATATCAAAATAAGTCAGAAATCAACCTCCACAACTCATATAAAAGGATTCAAAATTCTTGTATGACCCTAAGAATGAGACGAAGAGATTTAGTCTACCACTTGCGGCCAAAAAGTAGTTAATGACTTTGTATGGCCTTTATATCATGCGTAATTCATTTACTTTAATTTACTGGTCAATATTTCATTTGATCACAAGACGGTTATTGTGCTTTGTAATAATTCAATCTCAAATTTCATACGCAATTCTATCAACTGCTTTAGAAGCTGACATAATATATGATGGAATTGGCCACCAGCTGGACATCACTTTTAATACTGAGGATAGAACAGCAGCAAATAATCGTGTTCATAAATTGCAAGATAACAAATTATATAAGCCTTTTTTCTGTTGGAGAAAATATATTTAATTGGCATAGATAAGATTTGTATAAAATTGAACAAAAATTTTATTATAAAATATCAAATAGAGATGTCCATGGATATGTTTTAAGGTACCATGCAACTTTAATTTGTTAAAATGTTGTGTTGCTTTTCTTAAAATTAATGAAGTAATCATTGATCAGTTTGTGTATTGATCCATTATTAGAAGACTTGATTGAATAAGAATAATTTCTAGCTACCTACAAAATAAAATGAAATTTAGTATTTAAATTATGAAATTAATAGATCGATGGATATGTTTTAAAGCACAATGCTAGCTTTCAAAAAATGTAATGTTATATATATGAGGCTTAATAATAGAAGTTTTTCAATATGAAATTAAGCAGGTAAGGAAAATGCTAATATACCAAATCCACTAATAAATCTTTTAGCTAGTTAATGTTTCAATTTCAGTATTAAAATTAACAAAGGTGTTAATTTGAAAGAAAAATATACATAGTCAAATATGAAAAATCTATACCAATCTTTGAATTTAACCCATATTAGATCTTTTACTTTACCTAACCTCACTGTTCGAAAGGAACTTCACCTTAATATATAAAGAAACAGTTTAAGTAATTTCACATAATTCTATTTACATAAAGAATATTGAAAGTCAATTTTAATTTTTTTTTTTAAATAAGCAATTCCAAAAGGCATGCATGCATGCATGCAATGACTAATTTTTTTTTTATTAATTATATATTATAAATGTTAAATATGTTTGGACCTTTCAAAATGGCAAAGATCAAGTGGGAGCTTTAATGAGACGGTAGCTACTAGCTAGCTCTCTCTCTCTCCGTATATGTACATATAAAAATTGCAGTGGAGTCAAAATAAGCAACAACTTTATCCGATTAGCCCGACAGCTGCCATAGTTACTCAGCAATGATTGCTAATCTGGATGGCAAATGCTTGCACATTCATATGGCTACCTCATCTATCTTTAATGTATCGTACTATTTGAAAAATTAGGCAGTGGCTGCAACGCTGATCCAACGTCCCCTCAACTCAAAGATATAATATAGCTACCAACAAGATAAAAAAGAAGAAAAAAAAAAAAAAGGTGAATAAAACTTTATATCCAAACTTCTTGGGTTGTCTTTAATTCTTTCACAAGTTATGTGAATCACATTAATGCACGATAGCAGCTTTACTTTTTGACATACATATCAGTAGATTAAGATATGAACTTTGCTTCTGTTTTGAATGCACGTCGAAATTTCACGTCATATAAACTAATAATTGAGAAAATTGGCTCGTGCTTAAAATTAGATAGTATATAGTTGACTAATAGACGATTTGGAAAAATATTCATTTAGTTTTTATATATTTAGGTTAAGTGATCATTTAATTTCTAGATTTTAAACAATACCTTAAAATATCCTTATTATTGAATATATAATGTTCATGTTCTTATATTTTCTTTGTTTTTATAATAATACTCTTACTACAATTTTAAAGTAATGTTTAATATATTTACAATAATCTTACAAATAATTATTTATAAAAAATTAATTTATTAAATTAATGAAAGTAGAAGAATTATAAAAAAAATTACATTTATTTTTATTTTACTTTAGGTTAATTTTTTTGTATAGATAAATTAATTAATGTCTCCAAAATATTGTTGTAAGGTTATAATTATAAAAGCAAAGAAAAAAAAGAGTACGAGTGTTGCATATTCAATAGTAAAGATGTCTTGAAGTATTTTTTAAAATATAAAAAATAAATAAACACTTAACTCAAAATATAAGGATTAAATAAATATTTGCCCTAATAGCTTCAATGTAATAATATTTATGACTCGCTATATGTAAATAGCCATCAATTAATCCTGTAACTAGTTATTTGATATTGGTTTTGTGCAACGGTTGAATCAAGAGCCTTATTATAAGCGTAACAAATTTGATACCCATAATACAAATCAATTTAAACGGTTGTTTTTGAGACAAACGGGTGAGGAAAAGTCGAAAACATATATAAAACGATTTTTTTACAAAAAAAGAAAAAAAGGCAAAGACAAAACTACGTCATTTTACCTTTGCCTTTGTTACCCTTATTTTACTTTTTGGGTCAAGTACAATGTTCTTTTTCTTTTTTAATTACTGCCCTCAACGTACTTCTTAATTTTTGGGAGTTATATATTTTAAAAGGATTAGGATCTTTTAATATTTTTTTTTCTAATTTTTTGTATTTTTTAATAATTAATCAAATATGCATATTTATTAAAAATATTAGTATAATTATCATACACTTGATCAATCATTAAAAGATAAAAAAGAATAGGAGAAAAAAATTAAAAAAAATTATTGTCCATTTAAAAATATTTTAGCATATTTTTTTTATTTTTTTCAATTGACTATTCAAGTAGAAGATATGTCGAGTTAATGTGTGTAAAATTTAATTAGTAATGAATAACGTTAAAATAATCATGGAAGTAAATAATTCCTAAATTGAGTTGGTTAGTACCTTGTCCGCTTATTTGTAAGGTGGAGAATTCGACCCTCTCTCGTGTCGCGGTAATAAAAGTTAAAAATAAATAAAATAGCCATGGAAGCAAGAAAATTATCTCGATGCATATTATTCTTGACATGTGAAAATTTCTTGTAAGTTTTAGTAAATTTAATTTTAAGAGTAAAATTGAAAATTGCTGGTTCTATGGTGTAGTGGTTAGCACTCTGGACTTTGAATCCAGCGACTGGGTTCGACTCCCGGTAGGACCTTCACTGACTCTCTTTTTGGGCCTTAATTGACCTGTTCAATTTTGCGAATATAGACCCAATTTTGAAAAGAGAACGGGCCTAAATTTAGCGTCACATAGAACTGTGAAGCATGGACAATGGCACTAGTTAATGTGATCAGGAAAAAAAATGGTAAGATTTTCTTTTAATTACTTCTTTTTCTTCTCATGAAGATTTTAATTTAATCGCATAGTTTTTATTTAAGTTATTGTTATTAATTTCTAATTTTATAATTTTTTTAAATTATTGAGTTTGTTATTAGAAAAGTGCAGCCCATTATTTCAATTTTTCTCCACACAAAATGATTTAGGACACTTTTACCCAGTCATCTACCCCTTTTTTAAAACAAGTTATTTCAGATTAATGAAAAATGAGTTAAAACAAATGTTAATGAACAAGTAATAAATCACCCAAAGATAAGTACAGTCAATTATTTTGAATTTACTAGCTAAACGAATTGGAGTCTATTTCAAAACATAAACAACTTATGAGTTAGTTGTTTATCCAAATTCCCTCTCAAGATTCATTTATTAAGATTTGTTATCCTCAAATCTTCTATTATAACTAAAAGAATAGAACAAATATTAATATTAATCCCCTTTTAAGATAGTCCTCTGGAAAAAAGGTACATAGCGTAGCTTTTTTATTTAAAAAAAATGTAATAAAATTACATAGTGTTATTTTTTATTAATAAAGGGATTATTCAGCTAACGTTTTTATTGTTGTTGATAAAAGGAGTTTCACATTGTCATTTAAGTAGTATTTGTTCCACGAAAATTAACGTAGTGTTATTTTTTTTTATTAATATTCGGCTAACCTTTTTTTATTGTTGTTGATGGAAGAAGTTTCACATTATCATTTAAGTAGCATTGTTTTTTTGCCTAAAAATTGAATGAATATGAATAATATAAAAATATGAACTAGTTTGAATACATACGGTGTTAAGTTATTTATTTTTATAAACTCAAAATATCTTAAATATTGTATTTTTATCTTATATCATTGAAAATGTTATATATACTTGAAAGTTTAAATAAGTATATATTTAAAGTATTATCTATTATAAAAGTATTTATATATTATATATATTTATAAGATAAAATATTTGATATATAATTTATGAAAAATAATTTTGATAACATTATTTTTTACAATTTAAATAATATTTGTACATAAAAAATTGTTATTTAATAATAAAAAAATTTATCTAAAATTCTAATTGAATGTATGTTAGGTACTTAATATTAAGTAAAAGTTGAGATCTTGATAAATTGTAATATGACATCTAAATTAGTAAATTACGTTGTAGTTAATTAAAAAAAATAAGTTTGATTGGAGAAAAAAAAAAGATTATTAGGTTTTTATGTAATAGGTAAGAAATAAATACATTTAATAAGGGTATTTGAATTTTTTTTTTCATTCAAAACGTTTTATCATTCATAAAGAAGTATGAAAATTTTAATTTTTTCATTCATATAAAAATGTCTTAAAATAAGATTTGGGTTCAATTATGTTAAAATTACTCTATTGTAAAATACTCTTTCATAACTACACAATCAAAATTATAATGTATTTTTTATTATTTATCACATGTGTGATTATAATTTGTACTCTATCTTAAAATAATTCGAAGATAATTATGACTATAAAATATTACACACAAAAACAGATAAACCCAATCTTTTATAATTTTATGAAAATACACGATGTTTCAACCAAAACAAAAAGTAAATGATACAAACAAAACCTATACATGATGGACCGATAATTTCTTAGCAAAAAAGATTCTTTTTCAACAAATTACAATTCCTCAAAGTACAACTTAAATCAAACACATTTTGGACTCCCTTTGGCCTATATATATATATAATTTTGTAAAAATTTTAATCATGAATGACAAACAATTTTTAAGCATCGTTTTGTAATTGTGTCTACTGGCATGGCCATTTAATACGCCGACACGTGTAGAAGAAGGAGGAGTACTTGGGAATGAAATGTTTGTAATATCTTGTCAATGGAATCAGTCAATCAAAGTTTGCTAATTGACTCTATCGGAACTGAAACTAAAGTTTAAAGAATGTACCAATACGTATATATATATATAATTGATTTTCTAAATTAACTACCTTATTTATTTTGTAGGGGTTTAACATATGTGAAAATTACGATGGAATAAAAAGAAAGTCAATGGCACCATTTAATTAAAATAGTTTTTTTATTAAGAAACATTAAAATAGTTTTAAAAAAATGAGTAAAAAAGGAGCCGCCTTTCTTTGCATTGCTAATGCTTGCTGCTGTTGCTGCCTTTTCAATTTTGAGTACTTCTTTGACCTTGCTCTAGAGAGAGAGAGAGAGAGAGAGAGAGAGAGGAAAGGGTTGCTTTAGAGAGAGAAACTGAAGAAGTTATGTTTGTGGGCCCATCTCTTTCTTCTCTGGCTCCGGATTCCGGTGATGAGTCCGGTTTGGTCAGAACTTATCAAGCCTGGAAAGGCAGCAATGTAAGTTTTTTTACTCCTAACTCTCTTTATCTGGGATTTTATTGTTTATTTTTAGTTTTAAGATCTGATTTTTTTGTTAAGGTAGATGGCATTTAAATTTGGTTTGGAAAAAGAAAAAATGTTTGTGGGTTTGATCTTACTGTGCTTGAGTCAATCAGTTTGTTATTGAATTGGTTGAGTGGTTGACTTCTTGTTCTTGATTGGAACTGGGGTATTTTTTTTATTTTTTTATTTTTTTTAAGTTTAGTTGATCTGATAATTTTGCTATTATAATTTATTTTCTTGGTTATGTAATTAAGCTTGATACAGGCATTTAAATCAATTCCTTGCTTTTTGTACTCATCAGCTTAATAAATCAGAGTTTTGTTCTCACACTGCAAGCAGTTGTTGTATATTTAATAGAAAGTAATTTAGGACATTATAATTCAGTGGAACTTGGACATAGGAATCATGAATTTATTATAGACGTATTTGCTACTTGAACACTCTCGGAGAGCATTCTCAAATGGCTTGACTGTAAACAGCAATGCAAGCATCATATTAAGCAACTTAATGTTTGACCTGGGAGAATCCCTTTGCAGTTTCAATCAATTAAAACATCAATGCATGTCAAAATCTCACATTGAAAGGGCAACGATCTCTGATCTGTGCACATGGACACACTATACTTATGCTTATGCTTTTTGAACCTTGGTTATTCCATTTTGCAGGTATTCTTTCTTCAGGGGAGGTTTATATTTGGTCCTGATGTTAGATCAGTCTTCCTTACTGTCGTCCTAATTGTGGCACCTGTTGCTGGTTTCTGCGTCTTTGTGGCCAGAAAGTTGATGGATGATTTTCCACATGACTTGGGAATATCAATAATGGTCATTGTTATTGCTCTTACATTATTTGTAAGTTCTTTTCTTTTTCAGAAACCCATTTTCCTTTCTTCATCTTTTATTCTGCTGCTGGCTTAAGTTCTGAATCTGGCTATCATCATCACTGCCAACAATTAAGAATCTGTACTGAAGTTCTGAATTTTATCCGTGAAATAAAGTTGCTCCACTTTCTGATACAAGTATCATATTGTTTATTCTGCATATTTAATGCTAATATTTTGAATTAATGGATGTACTTGTTTTTCCAGGATTTAATTCTTCTTCTGCTAACATCAGGAAGGGACCCTGGTATAATAGCTCGTAATGCTAATCCTCCAGAGCTAGAAGGTTATGATGGGAATACTGAAGTTGTACCCGGCCAAACTCCACAATTACGTTTGCCACGCACAAAAGATGTTGTTGTCAATGGAGTGGTTGTAAAGATCAAGTATTGTGACACCTGCATGCATTATAGACCTCCTCGTTGTTCTCACTGTTCAATATGTAATAACTGTGTGCAAAAATTCGATCATCACTGCCCTTGGGTTGGACAGTGCATAGGATTGGTAATTCTTCTATCTCACTTGACATTCTTCTCTTGCTAAATCTAAACTAGCAGCATCTCCTGAGCTCTGCTCTAGGGAACCTGAATTCTCTGGTTCTTAGTTTTATTTTCATAGACACCCTTTTGGTGGAGAGTTTCACTTTTTCATGAGATTATCTAGAACAAGATACCTTATCCAAAGATGAAGCAGCAGACAAACAAAAGCTACCTCTTACACTTGTAATTGCAACTGAAATCAATCCAGGAAAATGTTATGTAAGTCCATATTTAGGTAATTGACAGGCTGTCCATGGTATCTCTAAGGATAATATTATTACTGATAATCAAATGTTCAGTATAGTAATTGTAGAATATTTAAGGGATGCACGTAGTTAGTCCTTAACTGCCAAAAATTCAGCATTTTTTTATCCAGCTATTTCTTGCACTTGATCGATCACAAGCATTTGTTACCATTAGTCAAATTTGATTTAATACGCTGAAGAAATGTCTGACTAGAAATTTTCTTCTGAATGTGAGCAGCGCAATTACAGATTCTTCTTTATGTTTGTCTTCTCTACAACCCTTCTTTGCATATATGTGCACACATTTTGTTGGGTCTACATCAGGAGGATCATGAACGGAGATAATGTATCAGTATGGAAAGCGCTGACCAAGAGTCCTGCCTCTATTGTGCTCATACTCTATACTTTCATTTCTGTCTGGTTTGTGGGTGGACTAACTGTCTTCCATTCATATCTCATCAGCACAAATCAGGTGAGACATTCATTCATGATTCCTTGAAATCCTATTTGAATTTTTTCTTGTTTTGTTGTCCTCGCATCACCAATTGCACTGCCCTGCATCTACGTGGGAAATGTGCATGATTTTACGGTAAAACAATGAGACTTCTCCCTCAAATAGCAAAATCAAGAATAAATGCGCTTTTTACAGTTACAAGTGATGTCCTGGAATATTACCCACATCCTAAAAAATGAATTTTCTACTTGCTTGTAACACTTGAAATCTTGTTTTTATTTGTTTTGGCAGTCTACTTATGAAAACTTCAGAAATCGATATGATCATCGTGTCAACCCATACAACAAAGGGGTTCTAAAGAACTTCATGGAGGTATTCTGCACCAGTATCCCTCCATCTAAGAACAATTTCAGGGGAAAGATTCCTAAGGAGCCAGCAATTACTTCTAGAAGAATAAGTGGTGGATTTACAAGTCCAAACATCAGGAAACCTGTCAGTGATATAGAGATGGGAAGGAAGCCAGCTTGGGGTGAGGCTGTCCGAGAAGCAGATGAAAGTGAAGGAAGAACCAACAATGATGACAATGTAGATAAGCTTGGGGTATCAGCTGATAATGTCATTGCTGATTTAAGTAGGATCCTTCCCCCAGAGGGCATGGAAGGCCGAAGTATCTCTCACCATAGGCGTTCTAGTTGGGGAATTAAAAGCGGGAGCTGGGATATATCATCTGAAACTCTTGCTTCAGCTGTTGGGGCATCAAAGCAGGTGCCTGGCAGCAGCAATGGCAACTTGACACGAGAGAATCAACTAGTACAGACAAACTTGAAAGTGTAAAAAAACTGGATGAAGACAATGATGATTATTAGGAAAAAAAAAAAAGAAAGAAAATTGGTGTGGGTTTGAATTGGAGATGACTAGAGCTAGTGCACTTTGGCAGTTCACTTAAATGAACTGTGTAAAACGGTATCAAGATTGGTTTTCATGGAATATGAAGGTTTTGAGTGAATGGAATGGAGTGTGGCTGCTGTGGCACCATGACTTTTTAAGAGCCCTTGTCCCTCTCCTCCTCTCCCCTCCCCTTTGCTTGTGTATAGTTTCGCCATCTGCTTGATATTACTGTGATTTCTAAAACAATATGTATGCTTTAATGCTCTTAAGAAGAAGCAAGAAATTGAGATTGAATGCTCCCATATTCTTCCACAATCCACATGGGCATTTCTAGGTGTTTGGAGTTCAAAAACTGTCAATACCAGCACAGCAGTCTCCTTTTCTTCCTTGTACAAACACAACAAATTTCTACCTGTTTGTATGGTTAATATTGAAATTCTGTTGTAACAATGAAACCCTACAGAGCCTTTTCAACTGGAAACTTTTAGTTTGGGGACAATCAATTCACATTTCAGTCTCCTCGTCACTGGAATTATCAACTAGGCTTGCCTTCTTACTATTGTCTCGTTACTGGAATTACCAACTAGGTTTGCCTTATTAGTATTGTCCCACAAACTGGCAAGCACCACATCTGTTTGTATATGCACATGCAAAATATATAACTAACAACAATAAAAAAAAAAATCCGGAAAAATGATTTCTAAGTAGCAAAAGTACAAAAACCATCCTAATTTAAATGTTTTCGGGATGCAATGTGAATCAGTTCAAAAATTCAAAGTTAATAAAATCTTGCAACCAGTATTGAAGGTCCACGCTTCCATGAACTTCACTGCATAGACTGAAAGCGTTTCATGATAATAACGCTCATATCTAAGTAACGTTGTGCACAGTTGGCGAGGCAAGCTGATTCACTTGAGCTGAATTTACTCCCAGGCGTACTTGTGATGCATTTGTCCCAGCAAATATTTGTTAGCTTTGCCACCATCTCATTAAGCATGGCCTTTTCCTTTTCTTGCTGTAAAACCACTAGTTAGATGTAATCCCAAAATACTACAAAATGGTGAAGCTATTGAAAATTAATCATACACAATAACAATAACACAAACAATTTGATGCAGAAGTTGGAGACTTGACCAATCAGCATCAATCCCCTCATTCACATCATATGAGTCAATTTACTAGGATTGTGTTTTTGTCAATAAAGTTTAGATGGGAGTCTAAATCATAGACAAACTAAAGCTAATGTAAGTAAAAAGAAGTTGGAGACTTGACCAATCAGCATACTAAAGGCCCATTTAGAAGTGTTGAGCTGTGGCAGCCAAGCAGATTCCCTGCTGCGTTGCAGATTCAAAATGAGATTTTTATAGCTATAATCTCCTTTCGAGAGTGTTGCACCACAGCGCAGCACTCCCAAACGCAGCCTAAGCCAAGGAAGAAGAAGCTGACACTAAAGCTCAGAAACAGCTGATCAACAAAATGATGCAGACATAGACCAAATGCAATTCAAATAAATTATACCTATAATTTTCTACCTTAGATTTCCATAGCATCCAGCAATCAAAGGTTTAATCACTCACATTAAATCCACTATTATAGTAGTCAAACTGAATCAAATTATACAGCCAACAAATCATTGGTGTTTAAATTCAAATTTCATTTGTAGCAGCTAAACCCCAAAAAGTAGTAAACAGGATTCTGGAATTGAAATGCTGATGTGACAATCAAGCTAGAGCAAAATAAAACCTATAGATATAACACCAAAACAGCTCAATTCAGCACCAATTATAGTTACTAATATTCACACATCTGTAAAAATTACACAAACCTAAGCACTTTTAATTATCAACATCTTGATTTTTTTCTCATTATTATTATTATTATTATTATTATTTCGATTTTCAGATAAAGCAACACCCAGTTCTCTTCACAAAAAAGTATAAAATATGGCGTCACATTAAACGCCGAAATACTATCTAAACTAAAAACCTATCTAACCCTAAAAAACTCAAATTGAAAGTCTTTTTCTGTCACCAATCGCTCTCTTTTTTCGCATTGAATGCATAGAAATCGGAATCAATTTATAAAAAAAAAAAAAAAATTCCATACATGTATCATGTATGTAACCAAATTCATTGGACTAAAATTAAATTGAACAAATAATCAAACTCAAAAGAGAGAGAACTCACATTAAGAAATTGCTGCATTTGAGCTGAATTTAGAGCGGAATTATCCATCGGTTTTTGTCGCGATTGGATTCTTTGACTCTGCTCGGTCGTTCGTATAAACCCTTTTCTAAAACCCTAAAATATAGCGGCTCAGCTATCCTCTAAACGCCAAAATAAAGTCAATATTTCCAATATTAAAAAAAATATTAATGAATCAAGTTTGAAATATATTAAAAAAATATTATTATGTTTAAGCTAACATAAAATAATGAAAAAACTTAACAATCAACATTTCACTAAAAAGATAATAGAAATTCAATTTAAATTTGATTAATAACTTAAAATTAATTTATAATTTAAAATGACACAATATTAATTAATAATAAAAATTCAATTTAATTAATTTACAATAATTTTTTTATAAACAAATTAATTTATAAAATTAATCATCGATAAAAAATAATGACAAAAAATTGACATTAGTTTTTATTTTGCTTTAAGATTCATTTTAATAAATTAACATTTTTTTCTTTTGATTAATATATAAAAGAATATTATTGTAAAGGTATTATTATAAAAGAAAAGAAAAATAAGGGTAAAAATGTAATATAATTTAATAACAAGAGTATCTTGATATATATTTTTAATATATATGAATTAAATCACCACTTAACTTAAAATATAGGAATTAAACGAACATTTACTTATGATATAATTAAAATAAAATTTAGTTACAAAATTTATATTATGCTTTATGTGGGCATTTTAAGAATCTGGGCATCGTAAAATGTCAATAACTCAACCACTTGTAATCTTTAGTCTAATATTTATTTGGTATTATATAACCAAAGATGTCCAATAAGACAAGCAGCACAAGGCAAGCATTTGTTTAACATGGCACAACACAGGTATACTTAGTCAAGGCACACGACATGACATGGCCTACACAAAGACACAAAGACTGGATCAATCTAGATTTTTAGGCACACAAAGTGCTGCAAAAATAAAAGTACAACACGATGCCATGTCATGTTTTTAGCTATGGCCTTTTAATAAGTCATCATCTTACAAGTATAGAGTTCTGAATATGTAGTATGATTTCATTGAATGTAATATATATTTCAAGGGCTCTCAAAATTTTATTGCAATTTAGGTCCTTTTTTTGTAATAATATGTTATGGTTATTATCCTAGATTTTTCAAAGCTATGATTGTGTGATAGACAATGATATTTTTGCTAATTTTTAATATTTAAAATTATTAAAAGTAGATAAAAATAAAAAAGAAAACAAGAGATTGTTAAAATGGATAAAAATAAAAAAGTAAACAAAAGTTGTGGTGCTGCAAGATGTTGTGTTTCATAACTGAAGTATTGTCTAATTAAAACAATTGTATATCTATTTCAAACATAGCTTATCATATTGCATTTTTCAGCTGTTTTAATAGTTAGTGTATGTGTGTAGAATTTCATATTCTAAATTCACGAAGACACTTCTACTTCATAGATCCCCAACTGCTAAACCCTTATACATTGGGATTCGGAACACAAGCCAATTATTAGTGTAGTAACTTTTCCGACACCTTTAGCTTTGAGTTTCGAAAGTCTAAAGATTGATAGGCCATGCTTTTACTTTCGTATTTGTATTGAAAATAAAAATCAAATGAGTTTTTACCCTTTGTTTGTTCTGTACAAGATTTTTGTTCTTCTTGAGCTCATGTTAGGACACCTACGTTATCTTTTAATAGATGTGACGTCTCAGCCAAACTCTCCATATGACAATATCTTTTGCCTGAATTAGCCCTCGGGAGAGGCCTTGAGTCTAAAAAAGGGGGCAGCGCCCTGTTTTCGATTCATGGAATAAGTAAAATAACCTTAAAAATAGTGGTATTTCACTTTTTTCTGTTTTCGGTTCCCATATATAATACATCTCTCAAGTCATTTCGCACACTAATCTGGATTTTCGATCAAGCTAAGGAAGGTTCTTTAGTTTTTGCTCTTTAGTACCTTGGAAAATTTGCTTGCCCTCCTGTTGGTTTTAAAATTGTTTTACAGCGGAAATAATAAGATCGCTTTCTTATACAATATATAGAATTACTATAATCTTAAAATCATACCTTTGCTTTGTCGTTATAGTAATTAAGACTCCCAAGTCACGATCTATCACCATCTCTTTTACTAGATCACGATCTATCACCAATGATCTTCTAAGTTATGACTCAAGTTTGATCTATACTTGACGTGTGGGTACCTTTTTCACCACTGAAAGTAACTAGCAAGAAAATATTGTTCTCTTAAAGTCAGAGTGAAAATATGGCTTCCTTTTTTTTTTTTCTTTTGTAGAGAAAGAAAACCTTTCTATATTATAATAGTAGAAAACTCTAGGTTCCTTATTTATCTCATTTTTTAATTCAATTAAATTAAAATAAGATAAAAATCTAAAAGTTTTTGGTGTTATACTTTTTATAGCTATAGGGACCACCTTGTAAAATAACATAAGGCCCCTTATACATAAATATATTAATTGGAGCCTTCCACCAAATAATATATTTAGGCTTTTAATCCAAATAGTTAGTTATCTTTCTTATTAATCCAATAGTGGTGCAGTCAATTAAATGAGCTAACCCGGGGATTATATGGGTACATACAATAGTGGCTATAATAATTAAGCATGTAACTAAACTAGCCTAATTATTTAATTCCAAATCTACTCCACTATAAGATTGGAACTGACTTTCATAATTGTATACTATCAATTTCGGACATTGTTCTCGAATAATAATTCGACCCGTGCCACATTGATTTCTTTACTGAATAATCCTTTGTATTACATCGCTAATTAAATTAATATCCCAACTGTCCAATCAATTTAATTACATCTTGTTCCTTGACACTTACTGGCTTTCTCTAATGATCAATTTTAACATACTTAATTATGTTGACACACTCTAGCTAGAGAATTCCATGATCAAGTACTAAAAACCCATCAAGAGATGTATTGTAAAAATTCTATATTATTAATAATAATATCATTGCTCATAATTGCTCCCACCAAGATACTGGGTAATCTCGACTACAAATGTATGTCGCGCCTATTAGTAACTCAAATGGAAGAACAATCATAAACATGAAACTATAATTAACTCAAGATTGAGATTGTAATAAAATTAATTTCTATGAGATTGAATAAGTCTGACAGTTACTCCAAAGTTAATTAAATCTCATATGCGATCCAGTTCAATATAGTCAAACTACATCAATAAATTCATATACGATTAAGATAAATCATTCAATTAATTTACTACAGTCTAAACATAAATAGAGTGCCCAACTCTATTTATCAATTGTGAACTCAATTTATTTAATCATAAGATAACTTGTATTTATGTATTATGTGAATCTATATGATAATCACATAAATATATATAATATGATTAAATGGACATTATTCAAAATATTTATGCAATTAAGATGTCTGAAAAAATGTCTCAAATATTTTATTAATCAAAAAATATATTTATCATAAATAAATTAATTAATATGTTTTAAAGAACACATAATCCCAACACCTCCATGAACAAATAACTATGAATGGTGATTTGAAGAAAGTCTTTACTGTTGGCCTTGCTTGTAGAGTAGAAAAGTCAAACACTTAGTTGCCATTTATGTGAGTTCACGGGGCTGTTAGTAGAAATGGAGCTTGAGCAGCACTATTAATCACATGACATTGAAGTACTCTATAACGTGACGTAAAAGTTTGAACCAGCTTTAAAGATGCACCAGTTGAGTTTAATCTTGGGAGCTTCATAGTCAGCAAAGGAGTTACTCTTTTCTCAATTTTAGCTGTGATTACCTTTTTTGCGCAAAGGCCGTCACTGCACCATAAAAGAAAAGTGATCAGGAATTAATTTTGACAAGATAGTTGTGGTTAAATCCAAGCAGTTTGTACTCGTAAGCGCACGAATCTATTAAAGTATAGATTATGAATAACGAGGTCGAATTCATAAAGACTGTTAATTTTTAGGAAAGTAAAATTTAATCTAAGTTAATTATACTTTTACCCTAGTTGAAAAGAAAATATTTTCTTTGAATAAATTAAAACTAAAGATGCAATTAAAATTAAAATAAATAAATTGACACGAAAATTCAAGAGATTGAAGTTACTAAGATTTCAAAATCTATTACAGTTTAACTTAATAATTTTCTCATTATCAATCAATTCTCAATTTTGAAGTGACAACTTGAATTCAATCATGCCTACTCATAAATTTAATAATTAAACCCAATTAAAATCAATCTTATGTAGGTTATATTTCTCCTTAATAGTATGATATCTAAGTATTCCATGTAACAATATTGAATAATAGCAATTCAAAATTTTTCTAAGCACTATGTGTAAACAATTTAATGAAAAGCACATAATCAAAGATAATTACTTATAAACTTTATAAATCCAAGCATATGTTTAATTAAATATTAATCATAACAATCAATAATGCACGACAGAGTTGATGAAAAGATTTAATAATATTCAACCAAATATATGAAATAAAAACCATAAATATTAAAGCACAGAAGTAGAGAATTAATTGAATAAAAAGTAATTTATTTTATTGAACACGAATTTATTCTTAACCCTAGTATAATAAAATTAGAAAGACATAAGGAGATTGAGAGCAATAAAACCAGTAAAATCCATGACTTCAGCTACCTCTAATTCTTCTCATTGTTCGGCTGCAACTTTTCTTCTTCTCTTTTTCTCTTGGCGGCTGCCCTCTTTGTGCAAAAGCCAAAGGTTTGGCTTTATAATCATAAACCACCGACCTTGTTTTTCTAAAGCCAAAAGGCTTGGGCTTTTAAAAAGCCTATATTTTTAGGAAAATTGATATAAATAGTCATGAAAAGTTTTTAAATTTCAAAATTAACCCTTCACTTTATATACTTTTAAATATAGCCAAACAAAATTATTATATCCCAAATTACCTTCTATATTTAATTTTTATTCCTTTAATCTTCATCTTCCCTACAATCAAAAACTAGACCCACGAGCCACGATTAACTGCACAGCAGCTAGCACACCACACGTTCATACCCAACCGTGTCTTCAGCTAAATCAGAATGAATCCAGACAGAAACCAAGCTGCGTCTTTATCAAGTTACATATCAAAATAAAATAATAAAAGTCCTTTTAATTTGTATCCATCTTTCCATAACTAAATACTCAATTTTAATCTTCATCAACAGATTAAAACGAAACAGTGAAGTCCAATCGTAAAAATCTAGCATCCTTGTATTCGTGTGTTAAAAACCTAGGTAAGCTAAACTAATTTTATAAATATTTGTTTAACTGTTATGAATTTATATCATATAGTCTGCATAATGAAAAGTTAAAAATATGCAAAGAAGCGTTTGCAGCGTTAGGGTTATGTTTATGTGTCGCCGAGTGAAGATGGGTATTTTCTTACCTGTTGCACTAAATTTTGCTGTGACAGGTAGCCTATTTCACGAGGTTTGGTGCTACAAGCTGCCTGTCGCACAAATTTTGGTGTAACAAGGTGCATGTCGCACTTAATGTGTGTGCAATAGGCACTCTGTCGCACCAAATCAGCCTGTTGCACATAAATGCAGTTTTAATATATTTTATTTTTAGTGATTATTTTTTTTATTATATCATAAATTTATTTTTTTTAATCATATCAGGATTAATGATTGGTAGGAGACATCGGCAGATGACCGGATGGATTCTGTGAATGCTAAGAATACAACATTTTTGGTTCAAAAAATTGTATGTTTCCTCAACTTGTATCAAGAATATACGACGTTTTATAGAGAAATCCTAGTAAATATAATATCACGATGAAGACAGTATTGAGGTCTAATAACATAACCCATCGTGCATATTCACTACCTATGAACATATGTAATGATGAAATGGTGAAGGTTATGTTACATTTAGCCTCTGATATGGTCAGCTGTGGATGGATTCCTATATTTGTTACCACATCTCCTAGAGGTCTGAGCCAAGATGTTAAGGCACTTGTAGAATCTGTCTTTGTCCTCGATGTTGAAGAAGAGTTGTTACCAAGGACAACGTCATTGCAGTAATACTACTCTCCACTTCACGACAATAATAACACCAATGATTATAACGGCATTACATTGATTGGTGTTGGAGAAGATGTTTTACCACCAGATACATCATTAGAAGAAAGTTATTCTCCATTTTACAATAATTATTTCAGTGACAATGATAATCCTATTGACAACATGGGCAATACAGAAGAAGATAATGTTTGTGTGGAGATGTATAATAATACAAGGGCCACTTGCTGCAGTAGTCCAATTGATGATGAGGGTATTGGTCCTTTCGATATTCCTTTTAACAATGAGGATGAACATCAGGATGATATTGCTACTACTAGTAGGAACAATCAATCTATTGTTCTAATAGGTCGTTTTAGTAGGACAGTAGTTAACCCTCTTATAAGTCTTACTTCAGTTGTGCCATCAAACTTGTTTGCTCCATACTTTGTTAGATGTTGCAAGTTGTTGGTGTGGGCAAGTTGTTTGCTGAGAAGAATGAGTTAATATTGGAACTGCACAAAGTTGCCCTTCGGGATAAGTATGATTTCAAGATTGCATGGTCTACAACTACACATTTCGAGCCCACTATTCTTCGAAATCATGTAAATGATGTATTCGAGCAACGAGACCTTCAAACGAGCAGAATATTTATTAGGTAGTCAGGAGAATTGAAAATAGACATACATGTCAACAAAAAAAAAAAAATTAACGGTTCGCGCAGCAGCAGCCCCTCTCTCTCTCTCACGCTCGCTCTCACTCTCTCCGTCTCCGGTCACCATCTCACCCTCCGGTCTCAGCTGTCGCCGTCGCAGCCCCGTTCAGCCGTTGTCATTGTGCCGGCCACCGGAGACAGATCGGTCTCAGAGTCTCACTCTCTCGGTCACTTACGCACCATCTAACACGGCGATCGTGATTCAATTAGCTCGCGGCAGCATGCAGGTCGTGATCATCCACCACCGCTGTCATCTTGAACTGTTCACTTTTGATCCAACTGCTATCGCTACTGTCTCCTTCTTCGTTGACCATCCTCACCGCACAAGTTCCATACGCACACACACATCGGAAAGAAAGCGGCAATCGATCACCGGACAACAACCCGATCCGCTATCGACCGCGATCGGATCTGCCGCCACTCGCTCGCCAGATCGCCGCTCCATGCCCTTCCATCACCACGCCCTCCTCCAGCTTGAGCTCGCAAGCGGCAACCCGAATTCCTCTCGAAGCTTCGGATTCAAGCCTCCGCTGTTAACGGTGGCTCGCTTGTCTTAATCGCCGAAATGATCCCACCGGCCGCCATTGGTGGTACCCACCACCGCCGGCTACCACCGAGCAGCTTGTTGTCCCAACTGAACGACCTCCTTCCCGAGGCCAACATGCCCTTCCTAGCTCGGTTTTACAGCCTCAGTGCAGACGTGATAAAACCACAATTCCAAGCGGACTTATCTCGCATACAACCGGCTCCTCATGTCTTAACTCGGACCGCGATCTACCTCCCACCCCAAGCAACCAGGCATCATACGCGACAACCGTGAACCCACCTCCATTCTCAACCCTACCGCCTCCCCAAGACCGCAGAAATCCTTCCTTGATGCCGCTACGTGTTCTCTTAGTCCGCTGGTTTCGATCAAACCAAGATCGCTGTAACCGCAGTGAGCCTATCGTCATATTCTCTAAGGAGGAAATTCGGATTATGGTCGAGCCGCTTAAACTTGCCTTGAATGGAAAATTCTCGCTCGGTAGGCCATCCATGGACATTATTCAGTAAGTTTTTATTTCTCCGGGTCTCAAGGGAATTCCAGATTTCTTTGCTTGATAACCGACATGTGTTGATCAAGTTATCGATGGAGGAAGACTACTCACTGATTTGGGTTCGCCGGACATGGTATGTGAATGGTCTGGGATGCGTATTTTAAGTGGAGTACTGGACTTCGTTGTTCAATGAGTCTCCTATTGTTCCTGCTTGGGTAAGTCTCCTTATTTACCAGCTCATTTTATTCATTCCAAGTCCGCTTTATTCTCTATCATTGGGCTATTGGTACCCCTCTGCGTGTTGATCACGCAACGGCCTTGCTAATAGGCCATCTGTTGCTAGGGTTCTAGTTGAATATGATGTCTCGCTGCCTTTATTACCGCAGTATTTGGATTGGAGAGGTGACTCGGTTTTGACAGGATGTTGTATTTGAGAAGGTTCTTGCTTATTGTTCCACTTGTAAGCATTTGGGTCATGTCGCTGAGACTTATTATGTTTCAAACCCAAGTCTTCGTAAGCATCAACCGTCGAAGGATAATGGGCAGCCCATCTGCTTCCGATAAGGGTAAAAGGCCGCTTTCCAATAGATGTGCAGCCACTGGATGATTCTAATACCCGTGATGTTGTTAATTCTGGATAATCTGGCTCTAGGGCCTCGTTGCGACTAATGTTATCGGCCGATCGGATGCCAGTGGGGACCGACCGTCCTCGGGCCATCATCAGAGTCGACGATGTCCCCTGGATAATAGGGGTCATGAGGATGGTTTTCAATCAAAGATGGGTGATGTGTTGGGCACCGGAGCGGCCTCATGGGGTTGATAATCGCTGATGAGCACGTGAGTTTGAACACCCGTAGTTCCGAGATTCCAAGAATGTCTCGCTTGGCGAGGAGGGATGTCTTGGTATTTCTCGATCCGATATTGATTATCGCTCGAGGATTCCTGGGACATGGACGACGGGAGATTCTTGACTGATTCGGAGGATGTTCATACCCCATTACCTATGGATGCAGAGATTAGTAGTTTGGCTGAACAGAGGGTTGCTAGCTCATCCCGGGGTTTTTCTATGGTGGCGGGCCGTAAGACTCGCAAGGCTCGGCGGCTGGGTAGGAATCAGTCCCCTCCCAAATGATTAATACTCTTATTTAGAACATTCGGGGGATAAGTAAGGCCCCCGCGGTCCGCCGTTTGTGGAAATTGATACGGATGCATAGATTGGCCTTGGTTTGTGTTTTGAAGCCTTTCCTTAGTGCTCGAGAGACCTGAGAGCACTCGTGTCCATATCATGCGATGGATCATAGGTTTTCTTCCCATTCCGGGAAAATACGGGTGTTCGGTCGACGCCTTTTCTGTGGAGGTTCCGCAGGATACGGGCCAGTGGTTCATTGTCGAGTTAGTCACTCTTCTTTTCCCGATCCCTGCTTATGTTTCATATGTATATGCCAGCTTGTGCTAAGATTGTGAGAGAGGATTCGTGGATGGCCTTGTTTCTTCACTGATAGTCATGATGGGTCTTGGATGGTGGGTGGGATTTTAACGTCATGCGCCTCTTTCTCGAGATTTCGTGGGGCATGCACAACCTCAAGATGCAATTGATGATTTTAATGCAAGATTATTGATCGTGGATTGATGATGCGGGTTTTACAGTGAGTCCTTTCACCGGACTAACGGGCGACTCGGAGACGATTGGATAGGGTTACGTGCAATGCCCAATGGTCCGAGTCCTTTTCTACTTTTCAAGTTTCTCATTCGAATCGCACTAGTTCGGATCATTCTCCTTACTATTATCATGTGCTAGATTGGTCGGTGGAGGTCCTTCCGTGTTTCGATTTTACATGCTTGGCTTAAGCATCCCGGGTTTATCGATGCTGTGAGGCAGCCTTGGGGTGCTCCGGCTATTGGCTCTAGAACGAGGGCTTTTCAGCAGAAGTCATGGGATCGAAGCTTTGCTTAAAAGGATGGAATAAGGAGGTTTTGGTAATGTGTTTGATAGGGTTAAGGAGGTCGAGAAGGAGGTTGCTCTGGAGGAGAGTCAAGATGATTTATCCGGTTCACCGACAACCGCATGCGAGTTTCTCCGAGGCTCGAGCACGATCGCAAAGATGCGTTACTTTGTGAGGAGATCTTTTACGACGGCTATCGAGTGTTCGCTGTGTTAGTGGAGGGGATGCTAATACCCGCTTCTTCCATGCCATGATTCGAAAGAAGCAGCGGTTTTTCATATCCATCGGATCTAGGATGCATCATCCGCATGGATTATCGAGCTCACCGCCTTGATCGAGTCTGCGGTTGATTATTTTCAAGGTCTATTGGCGTGGAGGTCATAGTCGGCTTCAGCTTATCGATTTTAAGTTTATCCCTCTCTAGTCACTCACCGAGGATGATATGGATCCGTAGTGGAGCCCGATTTAGAGGAGTTACTGGGTGGCTTTTTCTATCGACCCGACAAAGGTCCCGGTCCCGATGGTTTTGCATAGAGGTTCTACCGTGCATGCTCGAGGTGATTTCGATGACTTATCGGTCACTGCTCACCATTATTTTCGGGTTCCGCTATGCCTGTGGATTCCGAAGTACTGTCTCGGTTCTTCTTCCCAAGAAGGACTCTCCAGCTTGGGTTGATTTTCACCAATCAGCTTGTGTAACGTGAGCAATAAGGTTTTAACTAAATTGCTTGTTACGCTGACCGACACCATGCTACCTCGTATCATTTCTCCGCCTCGTAGTGGTTTCAGTACCGGCAGGAGCATTCATGATAATGTGTTATTGGTTCAGAGCTTGTTCATGATCTTAATCGTCGTACTCGGGAAGTAACGTGGTAATCAAGTTGGATATGACTAAGGCATATGATCGGATGTCACGGTCCTTTATCCTTCGGGATATCATGTGCTTGGGTTTCTAAGAGTAGTGGATTTCTTTAGTTCAAGGGCTATATATGGACCTTGGTTTTCGTGGTTGGTTAATGGGGTCACCATGGATTTTTTCGGCCTCGGGTGGTCTTCGCCAGAGTGATCCGCTATCTCCTTGTTTGTTCATTATCACTGTAGAGTTTTTATCTAGAGGCCTGGATCACTTGTATTCTTTGCATCCTTCTTTGAGATATTGCTCGTCTGGTCATCTTCCTATCTTTCATTTGAGCTTTGTAGATGATATTGTTCTTTTTTGGAATGGGAGTAAGCGTTAGTCTCACGCTGCTTATGGATTTTCTGCATCATTACGAGATCTGCTTCTAGCACCGGTTAGCCGAGCGAAGAGCGCTTTTATGTCGGGGCTCTGGTTCTGCTTCACGTGGTGCTATTATTCACATGCTCACGGGTTCCAGCAGAGTAACTCCTTTTTCTTATCTTGGTTGTCCGATGTTTGTTGGGAGAGTCAAGATTGCTCTTTTGATGATCCGATTCGGAGGGTCCGAGAGAGGATTTCTGGTTGGGCTAATCGGTTACTCTCATTTGGGGGAAAGCTAGTGCTTATTTGGCATGTTTTATCCTCTATTCTTTTGCACTTATTTCATGTTATGCGACCACCGATCGGGGTTATCCAAAGATTTAGAGTCGATGTTTACACGCTTCTTATGGGGTGACCGTGGACCTAGGCTGAGGATTCATTGGTGCCATCGGTCGGAGGTGTGCTTTCCCGGAGGAGGGCGCTTGGGTTTTAGGTCATTTCGTGATCTCACTAAGCTTTCGAGCTTAAGTTTTGGTGGAGATTTCGGAGCAAGACTCGTTACGGGCTTCATACATGAAGTCTAAATATTGCAAGCAATGATCATCCCGTAATGGTTCGTTGCTACCCGCCTTCCCTCCTGAGGCGTCTTTGCTCTATCCGAGATGTTGCTAAGCCTCATATTCGTTGGTTGGTGGGTGTTGGTGCTTGTAGTTTCGGTATGATCGCTGGTCGGATCACTCCTTTGTATTTTTATAATTCAGTGTCGCTCGTCTGCACTGTGTCTTCTTATCAGCGTGGTACTTTTGGGATAGGGTAAGTTTCGCCGCCTTACCCACGCCGAGAGTTGAGCGATTGTTTTGGTTCTGATATTTACTGGCGTGCCTGATGAGACTCAGTGGGATTCTGCTACTGATGGTATTTTTCATTTACGGTCGGCTTGGGAGATAGTGAGGTGCTCCAGGCCACGAGATGAGGTTTGTTCTATGATTTGGCAGCGCCATATTTCGCTCCTCGGTATCGCTCTTTCTTTGGCGGTTGTTACGAGGTTTTCCGCCACCGATGACGCATCGAGTGCTCGCGGATTCTGTATGGTTTCGCGGTGCTTCCGTAGGTGTCATCGAGACTTCTCAAGACTTATTTCTTGAGTGCCCTCGGGTTAGTCAAGTGTGGAGTATTTTTATCGTTGTTTAGGGATGTGGCGGACCAGCCTTTCTATCACCCCATGCTTTGCTTTGCCACCGCGTAGATGTGCTTCTTCCTCGATCTCATATTCGAGTTATTTTACCTTGCTTCATTCCGTGGCATGCGTGGAAGGCTCGAAATGGATTCGAGTTTGATTCTCACCCTTTCGGTGGATGCGGTGATTTTTCGACCGGTGCCTGACATTCTCGGCTCGCTCTTGGTCTCGCCGCTCGGGCGTGAGGATTCTCCACAATGGGCTCAGTGATTGCTCACCCGACCTATTCGAGTTGTCGTTTGACGCCGACCGCCTCCCGACGCGGTCAAGTCGACCGCTGATGGGTGTTCGAGGGTAATCCCGGGTTGTCCGCCGCAGGGTGTTCTTCGGGATCATAGGGTATATTTTTGGCGTGGTTTGGCTCTTTTCTTGGCCATCATCCAATCTTTTATGCGGAGCTTATGGTCAGCTTGTGAGGGTTTGGAGTCAAGCGGTCCGGATGGGTTATTCTGCTGTGGAGGTAGAGTCCGACTCTGGCCATCGTGGTTTCTGGATCCTCGCGACAGCTTCGTCTCGATGGGATTATGCTTTGCCCTCGTGTTGAGTTCGATCTTTGGTGTCCTCTTATTCGGTTGTGGTTCGGCATGTGTATCGTGAGGCTACGTCTGCAGCTGACTTTTTGTCCAATTGGGCTTGCCCTTCTTGTTCCAGCCATCGATTCTTATCGGTCCGTGATCTTCCCATAGGTTTATCCAAGATTATTCATATGGATGCCCATGCGGTTCCACATATCGACGCTAGTTTTATTATATTACCGCTTGTATGTTTTCACTTATCGAGGAGGTTTTGGTTCATGTCCCTCCTTATGTATGTGTTTTCTCTTGCATGATTTATATTACGGTGGGGTCCCGCTTAACCCCCACCATTTTGGTGGTTTCAAAAAAAAAAAGACATACATGTCATAATGAGGTGTTGTCTGACGGCCGTCACCAAGTAAGGAGCTGGGTTGCTGGTCATATTATCGCGTATAAATATATCTAAGAAAAAAGGATATATACTCTGAATGATATCAGAGTAGACATGTAGCAAGAATACGGTATCCAGTTAACATACAAGTAGGCATATCGGGCGAGAGAAGTTAGTCTTGAAATTATTCGAAGGAATCCTGTAGAGTCATATAACTTAATACCCAAATAGTCTCACGTTTTGAAGGTTGTAAATGAGGGTACAGTTACTCACCTTGAACGGGATAGGGATGGTAATTTCTTATACTATTTTTTAGATTTAGATCTTCCGTCAAGGGTTTTAAACAGTATATTAGACCGGTGATTGCTGTAGATAAAACTCTTTTAAAGGGTTTATATCAAGGTTTGTTGCAACATGCTTAGATGGAAACAATCAATTATATTAATTATCCATTGAGTTTTGGATTCAGAGAATAATAATGCTTGGGAATTGTTTATAACGAAGTTACATAGAGTAATTGGCGATATGCCAAACTTAGTAGTTATCTCTGATCGATGCACTTCTATCAAGAGAGCCGTTTTTAAATTATTTCCTAATGCTGCCGATGGCGTTTGTTTTTACCATGTGAAGGGTAACATAAAAGTAAAATTTAGGATGTCCAAAGCTGTTTGGGATGATTTCGAACCTATCTTTATAAAAGCCGCAAAAGCATATGGACACGAAGAATTTAGAAAATAACTTGAGGCTTTATGGATGCTCCACTCTAGTGCAGCCGATTACTTGGAGAATAATATAGGTATATATAATTGGGCAAGGTCTGAGTTCGAAGGCAGGAGATACAGTATTCTTACCAACAACATCGCGGAAAGTGTGAACTCTTTTATGAGGGAATCGTGAAAATTTTTTATTACTCATTTTATTGATCGCTTTAGGAAAACATTACAGCAATAAATTTATGATAGAAAAATTATGGCTGAATTGATGAGTACTCAGCTAACAACCTGGGCAGATAAAATAGTCATTGAGAGGAGATCTCAGGCCAAAAGGATGATCGTCCGTCCTGTATCTCCACATCGATTATATGTTTTGTTTGGTGGTGTCAATGAGGGATTAATTGACATACAAAATAAAACTTGCTCATGTAGAGTATTTGACTTAGATCAGCTCGACTGCGCGCATGTAATTACTGTTTGTTTAACTATCCGAGTATATTACATAAGCCTTTATTCTGAATTTTACACTAAAGAATCATTGGTAAATGCTTATGCACAACCAGTGGAGTAGATTGGCGACGTAATAGATTGGGAAGTTCTAGATGAAATCCAAAAGATGTAAGTTTATCCACCAGTAGAAGCACTACCTCCTGGTCGTCGTAAAGAGTAAAAAATACCCTCTGCCGGTGAGGATGTAAATTTAAGAACTGTGAAATGTGGGCAGTGCAACGAATCGGGACATAGCCGTAAACGATGTAAAAATTCTATTGTATAGAATCAAAGTTACTTGCATTGTTCTAAGTAATAATGTACTACTGATTTTATGTTTTTTTTTTTATACTGCGATGACTTTCTAGTACTCAGCACACTGTAGGTCATGTCGAATATTGTAGAATCCAACATGGTCTAGCCATCGATGGAATATGACTTCGAATGACCTAAATTGATCCTTGTACGTTTTATCGTAGCGGAATGTGAGCAGTGAATCATAAATCCATACTTTGTTGGCACGAAAGTCCACTCGGGCTAGTACCCAATGATCGCCGCCAAGGTTAACGAGAATGAATACTTACACTTAAAAATATTTGTTATTTTTCAGTGTTTCTTACACCCAAATTAATATAGAAAAAAAAATAAAAAATTGTTATTCATATACCATATCCACATCTGTCAGCTGCTTTGGCATTATAAACTCTCACCCCCGAATATATCGATTAAAATTATCACTATATTATAATGATTTGACCACACAATTTCCGTTGTTCCATAACTGCTTAAGAAATACCTAGAATATCATATACATAAGAAATAAGAAATTAACAAGATTTAAGTTGTAAATAAGTTGAGTATATGTTCTGTAAACTAAATACCCAAAAATATGTGTTTTTATGCATGACTCGCTGAGACAATGTATTCGGATACTGCCGTTACTTCTCGTTAATCAAGCATAAATACTCATGAATATGTTGTGGATGAATATAATAGCAAACCACTGATCAATTTAGAACACAATCCTAATACACAAATGACAGAATGCATTGATGTTAAAAAAAATTACCTCTTTAGCTAGCCATCTCATTGAAGATGATCTAAAAGTACTTGAAAAAACGAGTGCGAGTGTGGGACTGAACGATCCACTGTGATGTTACCAGAAAACCACTGGTTGAACTCATTGCATACACTTGGATTTTGCAATCCTCGAAGTGGATTTATATTTACACTCGTTCGTTTGTCAATCTGACGATCCATTAGTTGGAGTATAGGTTGAGGATTGATGTTTATCCCTTGCTTGAATGACAGAATTAAATATGGACTATTAAAGACATAAGATCGTCTGTATGGACGGCTAAACTTACTAATATCCAGCGGCACCTCCTTAAGGATCTGCATGCGCTCTCCGCTGACATCCCCATAAAAGCTATACAATGACATAGGAGTTAAAATATTTTGATTCTCCACATCAGTATACACTCCACAATCATCTGGGACCTATCCGTTTGTCAAGATGAAAATATTTAATAAACATCGGATTAAAAGTTAAAAGAATGCAATAGTTAACTGTTAAATTTGCTTACCGTATACGAACGTGTAGTCGGGGAAGGACCGTGTGAGCGTTCAGTATACGAACTAATAAATCCCATCACCGTTTTTCTAAATTCTTTATGTTAACTTCAAAAGTTAACACTCTGCCTCAAAAGTTAACTTCAATTCACATATAGAAAGATCAATTTTTTCCATCCATCGAATGATATAATCATTATTAGACTATTATGAATAAAAAAAATATAAGTATATATATATATATATATATATATATATATATATATATATATATATATATATATATATATATATATATATATATAACAAGGGAGAATATTAAAATGGCTTATATATGTCATTGGATTTGTGTGTTTGCTACTTGCAGGAAACTCATCTTGAACAAAATTTTATGGCTCTAGTGTTGGGCTAGCGGCACTCGCAGTGTTTTGATTATCCTCTGTTTGCTTTGTAATGAGAGGTGCATTGATGGATGGTTGATGATGCACAAAGTAACATTGGAAATATTAAATAATTTACTAAACGAAGAGCAGTTTGTAATCATCTAGTATGAAGTACTAAAAGATACTCACATTACAAACCCAACTTGTGATATGTGGAACATAATCTTTTACAGTCTGCCTTTTGTGCTTCCTCCTTTGAGTTCGGCTCGATGGTTTGTAAAATATTTTACTACGATAATTCAACCCAAATTTTAGGTTAGTATAATCATATAGTATTATTTAGTAATATGAAAAGTAGTAATATACAATTATCAATATACATTACTTACAAGACAAGAGTTATCATTGAATAATAAATAAACCTTAGTGAAGTTTATTTTGGAGGAAGCAATGGGCTTCCATTGCATAATGCGTGGAATCTTCTTTTTAATTTTCACGACCCACTGTGATGGCAGCCCTCCATTCACTTCGAACATCCATGCCTACAATAAGTAAAGTGAGAATATTAAAAAAGTATTAAACATTCACAATTATCAAACTAATTATCGAACAAAATAATTTAAATACTGTGCAATCCTAACATACCTAAACTCTATATGTAAAGCCGTAAATATTGTACATTTCAATATTTTGATTTGGTTTTTCTAAGCGAGTCTTCTTAAATTTCTCCATTTTACCATACAATGCATTGTCAAGACTGTCGTATATCGTTTCCCATGAAAAACGACCCCATAGACGGTTTCGAAAGCAATCAATTTCATCCATCTCGTTAAGCAATGAGAAATTAATATGACTATAAACTTTTCTTCCATTTAGTACTCTGTCTGTAAAATAAAAAAGTGTAATCTTTACTACATCAATGTCGTCCGTAGCAGCCTATAATTCTTTTTTGCCATTTTGGGTACGGTGTCTTCACCCCAACAAAGTCTCTTAACTAAATACCACTCTCCAATTGATAAGCGTATCAAATGCTCACCAATTTCAAACCATGACTGATCTATCTCATTACAGGCCACTTGTTTAAGCAATAAATTATGCATAATGATGCCACTAAATGGAAAGTTTCGATACTCCAAGAAATGCCCAAATATATCTTTTTTTGAATAATTGTAACTGTTGTTTTGTTAACTTTCCCTCAATGGCTTTTATGATTGTATCTAATTTACACATACTTATAATACACCCAGGAAAATAATTAGTGTAAGGTATCTGCATCAAGCCTGGTACATACTCAGAATCTGCCATAATTCTGTTACAAATATAATATTATTAAATTATAATTATATAATTTAAAAAATTAAAAAAATGTATGATAAATTTTAAAAATTGTTGATGCTGTTTTCTGCTAAATTTTAAAAATTGTTGATGCAGTTTTCTGCTCGGTCCCAAATAAAGCTGTGAACTTCTGCTCGCTGTATGCTCGAGCAGGATTCCTCGCTAATCCCCGATTTTCTCCGTTTACTGGAACAATGGTCTCCTTCAGCCTGCAATCGCAAAGGACAATGTCAGGGGTCTCCGGGTGTTTTTCTGACGAAAATCATCTGACGCTCAAGTCAGTAATCGGGTTGATTCTTTTTGTATCCCTCTTGGTTTGAGAGACCGGACCAATAAGGGTGGTTTTAGAGTAAAAGTGATAGAGAGAATCCCAAAGATTCCAGAAGAAAGAGAAAAATAAAAAGAACCCTTTAACCTTGTCCTTCGGCTGATATTTATCCTCCTGTTTTCCTGCCCTTCTTTACCGGGACATCCGCCCTCCGCATTAATGGTGCCTGGGCCCTTCTGACAGCTAGGGTTACCGCGGTACGCCCTGGAGGTACGGCATGTCAGGCGGGTATGGGTTCCCGTGGCCAATGATAGTGCCGTGCACGCGTGTATGAAATGATGACACTGTAGGGGCGTGCGTCGGCCATCGGTAACAGTGACGAAGCCCTACGACATAAGCTGTCTGCCAGGCATCAATTATCGTGTTAAGTTATCGGGAGGAGGGGTCGTCCTGTTTTAAGCCGGCTCTGCTTGAGTTTTTTTTCCCTCCGTGTTTTTGATGATGTGACTGAATCCTACTCGGAGGTTCAAAGACCTCGAGCAGAAAAGAGGGTCAGGGCTCGGCCAGCCTTGGAGCACTTGACCTTGACTAACTTTAATATCTAGCGAGGGTATCTTCGTGCCAGCGGTCAAGTCTTCGGCTCTGGCTGGGTTGACCTCAAGGGGGCCTGCTCGGTATCAGGGTCTGCTCGGTATTACCCAAACAAAAATATTTATGAATAACATTAGAATTTAGTACGACAGGCACCTTATCGCACAAAATTCCAGAGAGCATGCAATAAGAAATTTGGTGCGACAAGCACCTCATCGCACAAAACTTGTGCGACAAGCACCCTGTCGCACCAAATTCCTGAAATTGCAACCCAAGAATTTGGTACGACAGGCACCTCGTCGTACAAAACTTGTGCGATAGGCACCCTGTCGCACTAAATTCTAGAACCTGTAACCCAAGAATTTGGTGCGAGAGGTATCTCGTCCCAGAAAACTTGTGCCATCTGTCGAACCAAATTCCAAAAACTGCAACTCTAGAATTTGGTACGACAGGCACCCCATTGCATAAAGTTTTTGTGAAAAAAAATTAAATAACTCACTGACCTATTTTTTCTGTCTGGATTACGCAATGTGAGAGGCGATAGGAGAGAGATCCTAAATCAATGACGAAGAACGGTGAGAGAGAATTAGATAAGAGGGTAGTTTGGTCCTAAAGGTTTGCGTTTGGCTAATGATGATAGCTAAAATTTTCAGAGGCTATTTGTGAAAGTAGAAAATAATTTGAGGTAATTTATGTCAATTTCCCATATTTTTAATTCGCAAACTAAGTTTTGGATTTTTTTCCCTAATTGCTTTTAGGCCTTGATTGTTCTTTCCAAAAATTAATTAAAGCAATAATTTTTTTTCTTAAAATAAATCTTCTTGCTTCACTTGTAAATTGGAGAAAGTTGCTCCACGAGTAAGTTTTAATTGGAGAATAAATTTTAATCTTTAATTCTTTATTTTTTTCTATTATTACACTTTTATTTCTTAATCTTCAATTATTTTCCTGTTCAATAAAATAATTTAATTAACTAAAAATAACAAATAATAATAACTAACAATTATGTAATAAAAGATAAAATATGTAAATAAATCATGTTCATCATCGTTGATGTTTTATATTGTCTCTACTAGTTTTATTCTGGATGAAGATAAGGTCGCCTACAATGAAGCCTATTTGATGAGAACCAATCGGGTGCATTTAATCTTTCATAAAGAATATACTCTTTAAATGTTTACTTGGTTATTTGAAATCTTTACTAGATCGAGTATTTATGAAACGACCCGCCCTATTCCTAGAGGTGACCTATCTCAAGAAACTGAGCTCAAACATTATAAGTCATCTTATTAATTAGAATTCTACTAAAATTTCGACAGAACCTCCCCTAAACATGTAACATTCTCAAACCTGGAATTATAACACAAGTACTCCCAAACATTTCATTGTGCATTAAACTACATCAACAAGTCTCATTTAGTAACATATCCAATAGTACACACGTTTCTTAATTCTTATATCACATCCATAGTATAGTTCTAAAATAGGATGATTATACACTAACCAAAAGAAAAATTTATCTATATCCTCAGACACTCTCACGTGGCCAAAACGACTCCAAATATGTACAGGTGCTGGGTCAACTATTGTACCTGTAATCTCTTATGGGGAAAAAATATAATAAAATAGAGCGAGTATAAAACTCAGTGAGCTCAGTGAGTGAATAGTAGTTTTTGAAACATAAAATACTTATAAAAATAAATGCATCGCTTGTATAAATACTTTTCTCAATTAATTATTTTAATATAAAATTCCTTTCATTTCAATCATACTCTGAGCATAATTATAATTGATACTGCCACAAAATTAAGAAAAACATCTCATATTGAAATATCATCTCATATTAAAATATCAAATACTAAATAATACAATTATCCTTAAACAAATACCCCAAAGAATAATATAGTCATATCAGGACTCAACGGACGGCAATGATGTACTATCTGGGTACCATCATGCCTAGAACTACACGGATAGATGGGGATGTGCCAAGTCATACTTATAAGAATAACTCATACCTAGATCTCAATAGACGTGCTATGATGTGCTATATGGCGACATCGTGTCCGGATCACCCTATCTTAAATATCATCATATCTCAATATCTGTCTGCATGCATATGTCCCCAAAGGGTGAAAGCGCTCAAACACACGGCCCAAAGCCTATATGTGTGTTCAGACGGGCCCCAAAGGCCTACTATCTCATCTCATCTCATCTCATTTGGAGGGAATGAGTATTTGCTTTAAACTTTAAATCATGATCAAAATCAATATATATACACTTTAAATCATGCTCGAAATCAATATATATACATTTTAAATCATGCTCAAGATCAATCATATACTCTTTAAATCATACTCAAATTCAACATATATACACTTTAAATCATGCTTGAAATATATATAAATACACTTTAAATCATGCTCAAAATAAATCATCTCCTTTACCATTTTAAAGTGGACACGAAATATAAATGAATAAATATAACTTAACAAAATATTTATACGTAATAAACATTTATTTCGGAGAACCATTTAATGAAAACACTTTAAATATTCATTTCACGAATAAGCTTTACTATATAAAAATAACGTACACAAATAGTTTTATATATTCCACTCACAGTGATAAACTCAGACTCAGCTATTAGCCAATTCCATAGGTAGATTTTCGTCCACAGATCCGCATTTTTTTAAAGAAATGATGTAATTACTTCTTATAATTATAATTCGAACTAATGTCACAAAAATAACGTTTAAAGTAAATATTCGTTCAAATATTATAACTCTCAATTTTCTCGACTTACCGTATTAACCTCGTATTCATAATTTACCAATAAAATTTGAATTTATACAACCCTAAATTTCATAATTTACTAATTTATCCTCAATTTAGATTGCAAAAAATCCTCAAAGCTAGAAATCAAGAAATTACCATCTATACGTGAAATTACCAAAATACCTATACGTTCAACGTTGACCGGAATTCACCCAACGGTAGTGAGGAAGCTCGGAATAGATATTTCTCGTTGAGATGAGTTCAACGGTGCTGGTGGTGACTTCCCACGCCCGGCGGTGGCACCGGATCGAGCCCGTGAAGCCGCGGCTCTTTGGGGTGTTGGTCGATGGCAAATCAGCTTCCTAGGTGCCGGTAGCTGGTCAAGAATGGAAGATGGTGAGGTGGGGAATCTTTTCCAACTGGTGGCGCGGCCAAAGACGGCTGGAATAGGCGGTGATCATCCGCGACAAATCCGCAGAAATTTCGAGCTTTGGCGTCAGCGTTCTGCGCGGTTTCAAGCAGCAAGCACGTGTGGAGGTTGACGGTCGACTCACAAGCTTTCGTTTGACACTTTGCTCAGCCAATAAGGTGGTCGGAAATGGAAAAAATCGGCGAGTTGGGTTCACGGTCCCGATTGGGTCAAATGGGTCAACAGTTCAGCTCACTCTCTCTCTCAGTTTCAATCAGAAATTTTCACCCATTTTACATCTTTTAAACTCACTGAAAATATCATATAGACCACCTATTGATTTAATCATTTGCATATATAAATAAAACAAATGCATATGTTACACTTTATTCATTAGTTTTGCGGGAGCGATATGAAAAGCCATTAAAGAAAAATTGTTTTCATCGCAAAACTCCCAAAGCCATCTCCATGAGTACAAAACTTAAATAGAATGTTTACTGATGAGGGAATGTCAAGATTTCTTACTCGTTTGATTTACATCTTTGTAATGCTTCAATATTGGAGGTTTCTATACATTTGTTGATCAGCGAAAATGATTTCATTACAACAGTTGTGCGCTAAATTTCATGATTATGAATTTTCCTTTTACTTTTGAAAATGGTCATGACATCTTAGAGAATGCAAACAATAAGATTTATAGCAGGTTAAAATCTAGTCCAGAGCTGTTTGATGAAGTGCCAGAAATAAGTTAAAAGACAACAAATTACTACCCCAGGTGCACTTGTTTTAAACTTTAACTCCATAGATGATATTTTCACTTGCTGTTGGTGAGTTGGTTTGAAATTTCTACTTGACTAAGTTGGTCAATTTTATTTGCCGTACTTTGATAAAGATGGGTAAAACTCTAGCTCTAAATTTTGTTTTATCAATCTTGTTTATGCATCAGAGCTGTAGTAACAAAAGGCTTGAAACGATATTCATAAGATGACCATTTTACAGAATTGATTTAGATTGCTCATCCAAATCCTAAGTGCGTGAAATTATATTGTCTTTAACAATATAGTAATTGAATGTCTGGAACTTGTGTTAGGCAATATAGCGATTGCATATTGTGGTTACTGTATAAATTTATTTGTTCGAGAGAGCCCTGCCCAGAAGCTAGGGACTAAAATACTGGTTCTGTTTCAATTTATTCAATATGAGCATGAAACTATTTGAAGATATATATATATATATATATATATATATATATATATAGGTAATCGATGCTTAATTACTACTTTTGCCTAGGAAAATATTGTATATTAGCTATATTAGTTTTCTTTAAACGAATGGTTCTATTCACATTGCATAATTTTCAATAATTGTTAAAAAGTACTAGAAATATGAAAAGAAAATAGCACAAATTGTTTGAGAACAAGTGTTGGCAATGGCTGATTTTAAAAGTTCACAGTGGAAAGAATTTTGACGTAAAAATTGTAAGAGCGGACCACACTAAGAGCACAACTCCAGAAATTTTTGTGTGTGTATACATACATGCATAGATACATACATAAACATATATACAAAATGGGGGATTTATTAGATTGACCAGTACATGGATGTTGTATGCCTAGATGTTTAATTTTAGAATGCAAATTCAAGTTCTATTATCTCATGGCATATACATGTATTTTAAATTTTTTGGATAATCAATATTGTATTTGGTATAACTTCGGAGAGAAAATAAGCTAAGCCATGAAATTTTAGAGATTAAGACATATGAAGCATAAATTCTGAGTTTTCATGGTTTTTGGCATCATTTGAGGTGGAAAACTCTTGTAGCAAATCTGATTTGATCTGCAAATGTGAGAGCCCCTCCAGCAAATAATCCGTAATCTTTAAAGCTTGTTTGGTTGCTTTATTTATTTATTTTTTAAAAAAATCAATCAGCTAGGTATCATGAAATTTTGCTGTGACTGAATTAAACATAATACATTCCGAAATAAGGAATTAAATAGGAAAAATTCTTGATCAATAAATCCATATATTAGGCCAAAAGTCCCAAAAAAAATTTTGAGATAAATATCTACATATTTGATTCTACTTTTTCAGATTTACATTTACATTTTTTATTCTATAATTTGTGATCGATATCTACATATTTGATTTTACAGTTTGATATCTACATCTTCATATTTAATTATATATTTTTAAATCTATATCCATATATTTAATTTTATAATTTTTTATCGACATGTACATGCTTAATTCTACATTTTGAGATCGACACTTACATGTTTAAATTGAAGTCAGTGTCTAAATTAATTTAATTATTAGACAACTTCATTTAATTATTTAATCTAGCCTTATTGAGATTGATGTCGACAATTTTGTTGACTCACTGTCTTGGCCTTGAGGTCCAATTGATTTGTTATTCTAGCCTTATTGAGGTTGACGTTTACATGTTTTAATTCTATAAGGAAAAATATCATATATATCCCTAAGTTTTTAAAAAGAGACACTAAAATTCTCATTAGACCATAATATCAGTTACTTTTATTATAAAAAAATTGACTTTAAAATTTTTAACAAATACAAATATTATATAAATAATATAAGCTATCAATTAAACTAACAATATTAAAATATTAAAATATTTTAATAAATTTAAATATGAGAATTATTATATTTACTTTAATAATATATTTTTATTAACTATAGAGATTTAAAATAAATATTTGCATTAAATACATTTTACCATTAAAAAATTCACATGCTAATAATGTTAAAATTATTATTTTACATAATATTCAAAATAATTTAAATTTTAATATTATGGTTCTACTTATTATAAAATTTACTTCAATATAATAAAATATTCTAATAGATTGTAAATTATTAAAATATTTTTAAATATTGAAATAATTTAAAAATGTATATATTATTACATTTATTTTAATGTTATATTTCTATTTATTATAAAATATTAGAATAATTTTTTTGAGAATAATAAAGGTAAATGGTATTATGGTCAAAATGAGTTCTTGATGTCTCTTTTTAAAAACTTATGGGTATTGAAGGCCATTTCTCCAAATATTGCGAGTGTATATGTCCTTTTTCTATTCTACAATTTGATATCGATATCTACATTTTTAATTCTATATTTTGAGATTGACATCTATATATTTGATTATACAATTTAAAATTGATATCTACTTGTTTAATTCTACAATTTAAGATTGACATCTACATATTTGGTTATACAATTTGAGATCGACATCTACATATTTGGTTCTACAATTTGAGATTGACATCTATATGTTTGATTCTACATTTTGAGATTGACATCCATATATTTGGGTCTACATATTTAATTCTATATTTTGATATCAATGTCTACATTTTAGTTCTACATATTTAATTCTACATTTTAAGATCAACATCTACATATTTAGTTCAACACATTTAATTATATATTTTAAAATCTACATTTACATATTCGATTTTACAATTTAATATTAACATTTACATATTCGATTCTACAGTCTGAGATCGACATATACATATTTGACTTTACAAATTGAGTTCTACATGCACATATTTGATTTTTTTTTCTTTTTTCTAAGTTTCTTACACCGATCATATCTTCTCAATATTAAAAACCTATTCTTTTTTGGTTGGATAATCTTTTTTCTTTTTATCCTTCTAATTAAGTTTCCAAAACCTATCACACGTTCTCAATCTTGAAAACTAGGGGACTTATATTGTTTCAATTATTTAAGGTGAACCCACTACCCATGTTAGGAAGATGGACGAGTTTTAAGAGGAATAAAATTGTGTAAAACCATTTGCCTCTTGAGTATTATTTAAGGAAACAGTAGACATCAAGAGAAAGGGAGGGAGCCATAAACAAGGAATAAAAAGAGGAAACTCGATCTTCCATTGTAGTAGAGGAGAGGAAAACCTATATCACTTCATTTTGTTTATTGTACTCGAACAATTGAGTGTTATTTTGGTTGAGGTATTTCCTTTCCAGTTAACTATATAATATACTCCAAATCTAACTTAAGCATTAGAGAGTTTCGACAGAAACCCCACTCGCAAGTCCTAACTAGTTTTCGTGGTTTTCAGGCTAGAGATTTGAAGTTTAGATCAACATTCAAGTTTGGTTCGTATCAGTTTCACACCCAAAACAAATTTCGTTGTTTAGGTCGTTTTTAGGCATTAACAAATAATAATAATAATAATAATAATAATAATAATAATAATAATAATAATAATAATAATAATAATAATAATAATAATAATAATAATAATAATAATAATAATAATAATAATAATAATAATGATAATAATCACAATTATTATAATAAATAATGACAATAATCAACTAAGGTCAGTGTAGTAACTTGCCATAATCTATTCTGATTCAAGATAAATATATCAATCACATTGCAGTTCATTCCGATTGTGATTTCTATAGTTAGAATAAATAATTTATTTGGATTCTCATTCTCAGTTAGAATGTCAAATACTTTGATAGCCTATAGGAATCATAATAAATTATTTTTCACTTCATTTTGATTCTAGCTCATTCTGGTTACTACTTAGTAAACGCACTATAAGAGGAATGTGTTCAATTCACTTTACATGTTGTCTTTCTGCATAACAAATTGATGGTACGTTTACTTGGCAAAATAGGGTCGAGAATCAGAATCATTGACAGCATTTACTTGGCAAAATAGGGTCGAGAATCAGAATCAGAATCAAAATCATGAGGCCCTCTGTTGACCTATACAGTCATACAATATTTGATTTTGATGATAACAAATTATGTATTATGAGTAAAATAGGAAATGCATATATTTTATAATTTCAAATGCTTAGATGATCTTTATTATTATATTTCTTATAAAACTAGTATGATTAGACATTTAAAAGCTCAAGTTATTTTTCATGATATTTTAATTATTTTCATAATATAAATGTTTTATATTTAAAGAAAATAATGATTTTATTAAGTTAGTTATTTTCAAGATTATAGATTTATTTAAAAATATTTATAACGTTTTGGGTCACAGTATAGTTTTCAAAAGTTTTTAGATTTTAATACAATTTTGGAAGGATTGGGGTAAAACTATAAATTTTAAAAAGTTGTTACTGTAGTAAAACTATTTGGCACTGTAGCAAAACAATTAACTAATAACAAAGTTAGCAGGTCATCGACAAAGTCCATAGAGCAACACATCTTGATGAATATTAATAACGATTCGACAACTTAAAAATGATTAACCGATAAGTTAACGGCTAGTCGACAACTAAGTTAGCAGGTCACCTACAGGGTCTAGAGAGTAACACATTCTTATGAATCTTAATGGCGATTTAATAACTTGAAAACGGCTAACCGACAAGTTAACGACTATTCAACTATTTGAATTATGGCCCAACAGTAACTTGTTCTAATCAAAATGGCGATCCGACAACAAGTTAACGGTGAACTGTTAAGAGTCAAAAAGTCTATAACGATTAGTTTTCAGCTCCAACCATAAAAAATCTCAATTAGATTCAAACAATATCAATCTTAAGAGTTATATTTGAACTTGCTACTAAGTATATAATTGTTCTTGAGCTTTAAACTTGTAATCATTTTATTAAAACGCACTTTGGGCTTTCAATTGTAAACATATATTGTGTGTGTGAGAGAAATCATTTTGTAAACCATAATGTAAAATCAAATTGAGTGGTTGTAAGTGTTGGGATACACTTGAGTTAAGAGATTATTGATAATCTCTTGTTGTAAATGTTGATTGACACCTTTAAAGACAATTATAAGTGTTGTTGAAGTCTTGGAGGCTCGTCCAGTGAAATCCTCAAGCTCGGTGAGCTCGGAGACATGGATGTAGATACGGTTGCCGAGCCACATAAAAACCCTTGTTTTTATTCTCTCTATTCATCATCTCTTTATTTATTTATTGTCTAAATTTATATTTATCATGGTTTAGGAATTAGCTTGAATTGATTTGTGTTTGTAATAGCATAAATTTTTAAATGCCTAATTCATTCTCCCTCTTGGTTGCATGGCTTTTATTTCACCATCCTAAATTGGGAATGGGGAATGAGAGATTGATTCCTAATGGGGGCTTGGAAATGAATCTCTTATTAAGAATGACCATTTTGACCCCACAAAATTAAAATATCCATTTTATCCTCAATTATAATTAATTAATATATTATTATATTTAATTAATTAATATACTATTATAATAATTGTTAATATAACTATTATATTAATATATTATTAACAATAATTATTAATAATAAAAAATTTAAATTTATAATCACAATAATTAATATACTATTATAATAATTATTAATATAACTATTATAATTAATTAATATCTTAGTTAATAATAACAACAACAATAACAATAACAATAATAATAATAATAATAATAATAATAATAATAATAATAATAATAAATATTATTATTATTAACAATAATTATTAATAATAATAATTTTTGAATAAATAACCACTATAATTAAAATATAAAATAATAATTATGACAATAATCATTAAGTTTTTTTTAGTAATTTGTTACAATCCAACTCATTCCGATTCCAATTCTTACAGTTCAAATAAATAACTTATTCTGATTTTTATTTCTAATTATCATTCTAATTTATTCTATTTTTGTCCATTCTGATTTCAATCCATTCTGCTTTTAGTTTCGTGAACGCATCATAAATGTTACTTTGATATAAAGAGGTAGGTCTACGATGAATGATTGAAGATTTTTTTGAAGATCCTAATAAAAAAATTTAATTTAAAAAAAAGAGTATTTAAATTAGAAAAATGAATTTGAGAATGTGGTTTAAAGAAACAAAGACAATAATTGAATTTTATAGATATATAGCACAGAAAATTCAATACGGCTTAGGAAGGCACCTGTAATTTTGCATAAATTGGTTCGGGTTTGACCCTGATCGAACATAAAGCTCTCATATTTTGTTGGCACATTCATCAGAATACGGGAACACTGAATGATTTGGATGCAAAGAATTAAGTTACCGTATTACGCTTTTCTCCAAATGAGAGTACGCTTTACTTTCGATATATACACTTCCTCTTGTTGAATTCATGTCATGCAACTCTCAACAGATCAAGGGGAGTATGTACATAAGCCCAATTCCATTGGCGGTGCTGTATTACGGATCTCTCACTAGATCAGGCCTCATGCACACATATACACATGAAAACTTACTGGCCCACACTGGATCATGCCTCATACACACACATACACACAAAAACTTACTGCTTTGTACACAGCACTCCGCCAATGGGAGCTCGCCATGCGTGGCACACTAGATCAGACCTCGTCCACACACACACACATGAAAACTTACTGCTTCGTACACGAGTTACGAAGCAGGTGGCTGTAGAATGTCAAATAATTTGATAGCCTATGGGCTCATATGGGTCAACTCGCATTGGTTTGAGCCAATTAATGGGTCGTAACTTACCAAGAACAAGATAAAAATATTAACTCCTATTATTATTTTTGTATTATTTTAAATGAAAATAAATCACATACAATATAACTCAGAGATTCCCCCAAATTAAAATATCCAAGTTTGTAAATAACAGGCATAGCAAATTTGCAGTCAAATTTAACTATATTTTCAATTCTCAAACCTAAATATACTCAAAGCTAATGTATCCTTGAAGGGAAAGTGAATCAATATATTTTGACTGCTGGCTAACAGATCTGATAACAAGAAGACAAGAGAGTCAGGTGGTGTAAGGCACTGCTTTCGTAAATGCTCTTCATAAAAAATAATCAAGGACACCCGCTATTTGCTAGAAACATTTAGTCAACACATTTTTACTGCTGCTTCAGCATGTCTTTACACAACGCCATTAAAAAGAAAATCTTCAATTACAGGTATATGGCCAAAACAAAGCTGCCTTCATTCTTCAATTAAGAGCGCAGAGAGCTATGTGGCAAATGTTGGCCTCTATGGTCATTGCAAAAATGAGTTCTGCTACCTTGTAGCCAGATCTCAGAAAGAGAGCATGACATAACCATCACTTTAGGTGACTCGGATAAGAAGCACAACCATGATAAAAATACAAGTCATCACAAGCATTAGGAGCCATGTAAAACATGTAGTCTTAGAACTCTCTGAGTATATCTTCATAGCCCGCACATTGGCGTGGCCAGTGCTTGCCAGGCTTTGCTCAATAGCCTTCTCGGTTGAATCAAGCACCTGCACTAACCATTATCAACTAATGAGTCTACTTACATTGTCACTTGTACTAAAGAAGTGCGAAAAACAAGAGAAATAGAAGCTTCCTGAGCTAGTTGTTAACTTGCGTATGTTCCAAGTACTAAATTCCTATATCTGATGAATAATCACAATTGTAGTAGTCAAACTAAATGTAGAAAATAGACACTTGCATGAATGTTGGGATTAAATATCATGTCCATCAGATTTTCATATGATGCATCAAGTATGCTCAACGTATATACTCATATGTCTCAGTTTTGAGAAAGTTGTGTATGAGGATGCCCCTACAACATCATCCATGAGCCCATCCAGTTAAATTTTTACCGCATACACATTCGATGTAATCAATCAATCCTGACAGCGATTACATAAGTGAGATAGAACTTAAAATGCGTGATAAGATTATACAAGAAGGGTACCATAGAAGTCTCCTCGTGTAAGACTTTCTCAATGTCAATGAAGAACATAATGTAAGAATTGGTAACATATTATTTAATCTTACTTTTTCAGTATTTTGCACAGATTGGCTTATCAGGAGACTACTCTCTTTGAGTTGTCGTGCCAACCCAACCATTTCATCTGTCAGGCTCTCTTGAAGCTTTCTGTAAAGAAAAATATTAATCTATAAACATTACAACACACAGAAACACAAATGTTTAACATCTGAATATCATTCAAGAAACTGCAACAGATATTTAGACACTTAATACAAATGTATACGTCCGAACACCTTCCATCACTACCACAAATTCAAATCAAGCCAATCAAAATCTTCAGGGCAAATTGTTTTCCAGAGTTAAAACCGAGATGCTTGCGAAGGCACTAGATTGCCAACAGTTAGACATTCCAAAAGAGGATTTTAAAATACATTCAAACAAATATTTGTTACATATTTGAGCATAAGTATAACAGAGCTAGAAAGTAAGGTTCTGTTTGGGATTGAGATGAAATAAAAGTTAATAGTATGTAGTAAATATAATTTTTACATAATAATTTTGACAAAATTGTTAAAGATATAATAGATTTTTCATCATACAAATAAAAATTCATAACAACATAGCTTCCAAGTTAGTGTTTACCAAACACTTTAGTGTTGTAACTTTTAAGCTACAATTGACCAATTTCAATCTCAAACACACTCTAAATATACAAAATCATTGAGCAACCTCACTCCATGTTTAGCTACTCAAGTTAAGATGGCAACCAAAACTACAAAAATTACCTGTGCTTTTCAATATGTGCATGTGCTTGAGCATCCAATTTGACTGGTTCTGATGTATTAACCTCAACAGTGCCATGAGTTCTATCTTCAATATTTGATGAAGTCCTGTAAAAATGAACTAAAATCAGTTCAAACAAAACAAAAACCATAAGAAAAGCAGAGTAAAAGTAGGAGTTAATAAAAAAAAAAAAATCACATTGAGCCTAGTTACAGCATTCACTTACACAAATCGCCTTCTCAGCCCCGGAGAAGAGGGAGCGTGAGTTTCTCTGTCTGTTTTAGAAGTGCTTGCTTTCAAAGAATTACTCTTTAAAGGATCTTCAGATACTCGAATAGGAGGCTAGAAATTATAAATATTAATAATAACATATATTTGTCACTTTAAAAAGTAGAAATGAGGCAGTTCATCAACTAGACGAAGAGGAAAAAAAAAAAAGGATAATAATGAATCCCACCAAAATCTTCACTATCCAATTGAAAAAAACAAAAAAAGGTTCATATCACGCACCAATAGAGTAACTAATTTAGAAGCAATGGCTTCAATCTTCTCCGAATAATCATTCACCTGAGCCTTTGATATTCTGTGGGAAAAAATCCACGAGATAAGGTACATAGCCTCAAAATTTCATTAATCAATGACTTCCACAGAATGAAAGCACTTTCAATAGCTACTATTAAAAAAAAAAAAAAGAGTAAAGTATAAAAGCAAAAATTTCCAATACTTCTTTTTCTTCTTCAGATCACATAGAATGAGCAAAATGAGATTGCCCAGCTACGGTGTCAATAAGTGTGTTTTGTGTAATCTATAAAGAATAAGAAAGCATACAGACCTTGGTAACCCTTCAGGAGTTCTCTCTTCAGCCAGCTGTTCTAATTGTTCGCGTAGAGTGGCAACATACTGAAAATCCGAAAACAGAAACGATGACATAAATTGTTTGGGAAATAAATAATTTGAACTCATTAATGTCATGACTTTACATGTATAAGCTTAGTCTGATTCTGTTGCTGAGGCGCAGCAGCAAGCAACCTCCTCAAATTTATTTCAGTTTTACTGATGCCCATCAGAAAGTCCTACAGCAATTTGAGAATTAAAAAAAAAAAACAGAATCAAAGAGATGTCAAACAATAAAATAAAAAAAAGAATCAAAGAGATTTTAAACAATCATGTCATTTTAGTCATAGCACTTCAATTATAAAACATATAAGAGGTGTAATTGCATGACAAAAAAAAAAAAAGTTTATGATGATCTCAACGGATAAAAATCCTTTTCATTTCTGATCAGGGGCTAAACACAAATTGCAGAATTACATAAAGCACAATCTCAAAAAGTGATTGATCGATAATATGATTTGAAAGACCTTTAAAGCAGGATCCTTTCCCCAGAGGGCATGAAGGGCCGAAGTATCTCACATCATGGGCACTCTAGACATCCAAAATACCAAACATTGTACGGGTGGGAAAATCGGGTTTCGGTTTGGGTTCCGACCCATTTGGGTTGGAGAATTCACTCAAACCAGAACCAAACAGAATTTAATCAGGTTTGGATATAAATTTTGGATCGGTTCTGAATAAAAGTTCGGTTGTAAATTTTGGTAAGTATTAGTAGTATGAATATTTTCTGCACAGCACAATGTTTGGTATTCTGGATGTAGCTTCGACTCCTAACACATTGCAAATTTAAAACAAAAGGGAGCATTATTACCCGTTCGTGTTTGTAATCCCCAGATAAGTTTCCAAATTGTCTATTCTAATGGCCAGATCAATAATGCCAAAAATTGAAAAACAAATATCAATTACCAACCAAGCATCCTCAACAAGTTCTTTTGGCCATGTCCGATTGAGTTACAAACAGAAATTATACAAATTTGAAATTACAATAAAACTAACCCATTCATACACCATTTGAAATTGCTATAAAACGTATGTAAAGTTGAAATTACCTAGTGCGGCTGACGGGGAACGAACACGGAGGCAGCGTCGGCAGAGATGACAGCAGCTAAAGCCTGGAACGAGGAAGCAAATCGGCTCAAGGATGGCTAGACGCACCGCCGGCGCACCTGAACGGATTCGACAGCGGCGGCGGTGTGGGCATTCGATAGCTTAGGCAGGGTTGGGGCTGGATGTGTGTGAGTGAGTCTGTCGTTGTGATTGTGAAGATGTGAAGATCAAAGAAGAAGAGAAGGAGAATGGACTTGGGGATTGCGATTGCTGCTGCCGATTTGCTTCCCAGTTTTTCTTTCTATATACATTTTTCAGTTTTTTAATGCTCGGTTTTTATTTCAGTTCCGGTTCAATAAACCCGAACAGCGATAAAAAGTGATGGGTTTTTAAACTTAAACCATTCAAACTCGGTTTAGCTACTATAAATGAAGTTTGAATTTAAACACCAATGATTTGTTGGCTGTATAATTTGATTCATTTTGACTACGATAATAGAGGATTTAATGTGAGTGATTAACCTTTGATTGCTGGATGATATAAAAATCTAAGGTAGAAATTTATATGTATAATTTATTTGAATTTCATTTGGTCTATGTCTGTATTATTTAGTTGATGAGCTGCTTTCAATTTTAGTGTGAACTTTTTTTTTTAACTTAGATTGCATTTGGGAGTGCTGTGGTCTGGTGCTGCACTCTCAAAAGGAGATTAAAGCTAAAAAATCTTGTTTTCAAGCTTGTTGCAGCAGCAAAGCTGCTTGGCTGCGCAGCACTCGTAAATGGGCCTTTAGTATGCTGATTAGTCAAGTCTCCAACTTCTTCTACTTACATTAGCTTTAGTTTGTCTATGACTTAACTCTCATCTAAACTTTATTGACAAAACCACAATTCTAGTAAATTGGCTCATACGATGTGAATGAGGAGATTGATGTTGATTGGTCAAGTCTCTAACTTCTACATCAAATTGTTTTAGTGTTATTGTTGTTATTTTGTATGATTAATTCTCAGTAGCTTCACCATTTTGTCGTGTATTGGGATTACATCTAACTAGTTGTGGTTTTACAGCAAGAAAAGTAAAAGGCCATGCTTAACGAGATGGTGGCAAAGCTAACTAATATTTGCTGGGACAAATGCTTCACAAGTACGCCTGGGAGTACATTCAGGTCAAGTGAATCAGCTTGCCTCACCAATTGCGCTAAACGTTACCTAGATATGAGTGTTATCATCATGAAACGCATTCAGTCTATGCCATGAAGTTCGTTGGAGCATGGGCTTTCAATCCTGGTACAAGATTTCATTTCTCCATCATCAATTTCGAAAAGAGAAAGAAACTTTGTATTTTTGAGCTGATTCACATTGCATCCCTGTAAACTTTTAAATTAGGATGGTTTTTGTACGTTTGCTACTCAGAAACCATTTTTCTGGATATTTTTTATTGTTATGATACTGAGTTATACTTTTTGCTTGTTTATATGCAAATAGATGTGATGTGTGCCAGTTTGCGGGACATTGCTAATAAGGCAAACCTAGCTGATAATTCCAGAACGAGGACACTGAAATGTGAATAGATTGTCCCCAGACCAAAAGTTTCCAGTTGAAAAGGCTCTGTAGGATTTCATTATTACAACAGAATTTCAATATTAACCATACAAACAGGTAGAAATTTGCTATTTGTGTTTGTACAAGAAAGAAGAGGAGTCTGCTGGTATTGACAGTTTTTGAACTCCAAACAACAAGAAATGTCCATGTGGATTGTGGAAGAACATGGGAGCATTCCTTTAAGAGCATTAAAGCATACATATTGTTTGGGTAATATCGGCAGGGTCTCCTCGAGGCCCTTTCAGCTCGAATAAAACACCCCGAAAACAATTTAGCTCGAGCAGAAGTCTCGACCACTGGCACGAAGACGATCTCATCAGACGTCAAAGCTGGTCAAGGTCGGTGAAGTCAGAGCCGCCCGAGCTCCGAGCTCTTTTGTCTACTCGAGGTCGCCCGACCCAGTCAAAGTTGGTCAAGGTCGAGAACTGAGCTCTCCTTTCCTGCTCGCAGAGGTTATGTCCCCGAGCACAACTAGGCTATGCAAACCATCGACCAGATGAAACACGAGACCCGGCTCGGGACTATCCAACCCGTTCCCTCAGAATCCCACACACCTTTTTTATGTCAGACAGGGCCCCACAAAGGAGGGTGGTGGTATCATGCTGGATGGCTCAAGCACATGCCCCACGCGTGTCATCATTCCTTGAGCACATGCCCGACATGGTGATCCGACCATGTGAACCGAAGTTAAAGGGACAACCGCGCATCCCTGTGGAATATTACGCTAATCCCGGTTGTCGAGAGACCAGACACCACCAACGTGGGAATGGACGAACTGGAAATGGAAAGAGCGGGAAAACAGTAGAATAAAAGGAAGCAGATGGGCAAATTGCAGGGTTCCGAGATTTCATATGAGTTCTTCTAACTCTTATTTTTCTCCTGACTTGATTCTTCGGATTTTTGGGAGGAATTCCCTTTATCCGTAAAGAAAAGCAAAATACGCCTTTTCCATTCTTCCTGGTCTCTCCAATCGAGAGGGATACCAAAAGAATAACCCGATCATCGACTTGAGCGTCGGAGGGTTTTCACGGAACAACATTCGACAACCCCGACATTGTTCTCTCGTGAGTACAAGTCCGAGAGACTTCCATTCTGGAAAAGACAGGAATAAGAAGAAGGAGACAAGCTCGCCGAGCTCGAGCTAGCCATGACAGCGAAGGTTCAAGCATCGCTTGAAAGAACCCGGAAAACAAAGATCAACATCTTTGGCCGCCGTCGGGATCGGCGACAAAAGCCTCGATTTCTAATACGCTCAAGATACACAACGCAACGATGAGGGAAACAATCAAGAGGAGTAAGTCCGTAAGAATCAAGAACTTTGAGAGAAATGGCCAATGAGGCCTGTAATAGGAGATCCAGAAAGAATGGATCGGATGGAGAAACAGATGGAGACTCGACTTCCCTATTGCAAGAACTCGTGGAGGGACAGAGAAAAGGATGTAATGATGTCCCGAGTCCACTAGTGGAATGCTCCCGCTCGGGAAAATGCGGGAGATGAAGCCCAAAGACCTAGGGCACCAAATGCCGCAGTGAGGGAGGAAACAAACATGGAGGAAAGGGGTCCCGTCAAGACTTACAGGACACGACCCGACCTCGCGCGGAAGAGTTGGAGGAGAGGTGCGCAGTTGGCACAAGTCGTGGAAGATCTCCGGGAACCGAAAGAGCCCAAGTTGGCGAATAATGCTCGGATAACGAATCCTCACTCTCGACGGAGATCATGGGTGTCACGATCCCACGTGACTCCGCTTCCCGATTTGAAGTTCTCGTGAAAAGTGATCCATCGGTGCACATAGAATCGGTTCAACGACATGACAGGGTGCAAGGATTGCTCGGCACTCAGAGGTGCCGGCCTTCCCACTCACTCCGGAGGGAAGAGTAAGAGAATGGTACCGCAGATTCCACCGGGAAGCATCTCGAGCCTTGAATGATGTGTAGGGAGTTCGCAGAGCAATTTCGGGCGCAGTGACCCCGAGGATGACATGATGGAGTCGTCGAGTAAGGCGGAGGGAGGGAGAATCCTCCGGAGTTTGTCAAAAGATACCATAGATCGGTCCTAGATCTTGGTGCGTTTAACCATCCCCAAGCTCTGAGAGGATTGAAGGATGGGATCCGAATGGGGAGACCATGGTATAATCTGCGGAGTCCGTCGATCTGTTCATATTTGGACGCGTATGAGCAGGTGAAATTGGATATGGTAATTGAAGAGGAAAAAACTGCAAAATTGAGGAATGAGCAGGGCAATGGAACAAAGAGGAAGGAGAAAGGAGGTCCTGCCCGAGGAACACAAGCTTCAAAAGCAGCAAGGGACCGGGTTGCCCTGTACAACCCTTACTAGAGAGCTCCCCCACCGCGGATGGTTCCCCTGCCATCTCGCAGGTCACCGGGCCGGGATCACAGAGAATACCGGCTTCATGACGGCCACACATCCCGCAATCAGCCGTCAAGCAAACTTGAGGTGAACCACAGCAGAGCCGATCGTCCATTGCCTCCTCCACCAAGAAGTTTCCCAAGGGAACGAGCGATACAGGTGGTAGAGCAAAGCCCCGTTTACGAGCAGTATACGAGGTTGAAGGTATCTCTCGAAGAGATACTTCAAGTGGCTGAGGAGCGAGGACTGCTGAGCCCTCCAATGCCGATGTCCAAGTCAGCTGGCAAGCATAACAAGGGCGGTTCGCTGCTTCCACGGTGACCACGACCACTCCACATCACAAAGGTCGTGATTTGAAAACCAGTGGAGGATCCGGTTAGAATCCAGTACTTGGATGAGTTTGTCAAGGAGGGCATCCGATGGTCGAAGTAGCAACCGAGGAAGATGACCGGGCTTACGAAATAGACATGGAACCACCATCCACGAGGGTAATCTCGTGAGGGCCCACGATGGCGTGAAGTTCGAATAGGGCTCGGAAAAACTATCGCAGATACGCCACGCCGCCGAGAAGTCCTGCTCACCGCCTCACCGCCAAAAAGGCCAAGGTTCTGCAAGTGCCAATTATGTGGACTGGATGAAGACGAGGAGGGGTGTTGTACCCTCACGAGGATGCCCCAGTGGTAAAAGCCAACGTAGCAAACAAGGAAGTTGACCGAATACTAGTTGACTCTGGAAGCTCTAGTGGATATTCTCTTCAAATCCACACCGAGGATTTGGGAATAACAGCGTGAGCCTCGAGCGCATCGAGCACTTCCTTGAAAGGATCTCGGGAGGAAAGCTAATACCTCCGGAATCATCGTTCGGCAAGAACTATGGGCTCGAGGCCTTTCGAGAAGAACATGATGCCGGATTTCGTGGTGGTAGATGAAGCCACCCATACCATGCAATTCTAGGGAGGCCATTTACGAGGATCACCAATACGTGCTATCCACCCATTACTTAGCCCTAAAGTATCGAGTAAATCGGGTCAGTAGGGTCGTGAAAGGCAGCCTGAGGGTGGCGAGGAGTTACTACTGTAGACGGCCAAAGAAACCATGCAGATAACCTCGCTGGACCTCGAGGGGAATCAAGGAATGGAAGACAAGAGCCGAATGAGAAGTTGGAGGAGGCTCGGGTGGGAGCGCATCGACCCCGAGAAGAAATCTGAATCGGCTCGGCCTTAGCGAGCCGTTGAAGGAAAGGTCAGTGGAGTGTCCGCGAGCACACGCAGATGTGTTCGCATGGACGCACGAGGATATGCCTCGGATCGACCTGTAGTGGCGCGTGCACAGTCGGCAATACGGAGAGATGCTAAGCCGTGAGGCGTAAAAGGAGATGCGCCAACCAGAAAGATACTGAAGCCATCAATCACGAGGTGGAAAAGTCACTGAAAGCTGGATTCATAAGGGAGGTCTCCTACCTCGAATGGATCTCGAATGTGTGTCAGTGAAGAAGGCAAGTGGAAATGGAGAATGTGTGTGACTTCACAGATGTGAACAAGGCCTCGCCTAAAAGATAGCTTTCCACTACCAAAGATAGACCAACTAGTGGATTCTACTACGGGCACCGGCCGCTTAGTTTTATGGATGCATTCTCGTGGATATAACCAAATTCCCATGCACCGATCAGACGAGGAGTGCACAGCCTTCATCACTAATCGTAGGTCAGATCGCTACAAGGTCATGCCTTTCGGCCTAAAGAATGCAGGGCAACGATCGTAGGCTAGTGAACAAGGTCTTCAAGCCATTGATCGGTCTGGACGATGGAGGTATACGTGGATGACATGATCACCAAGTCTAAAGATGCGAAGAGCATGTAAAGCATCTAGAGGAGACCTTCGCACTCTTAAGAAAGTACCGAATGAAGCTAAACCCAGAGAAATGTGCTTTGGAGTGGGTTCGGGAAAATTCTTAGGCTTCATGGTGAGTCACAGGGGGATCGAGGCCAATCCGGAGAAGATAAGAGCAATGGTGGAAATGAGGTCCCTCAGTAGCCTCAAGGAGATACAAAGTCCGACCGACAAACCGGCATCCCTCAACAAGTTCAGTATCTCGAGCCACTGGATAAATGCCGAGTCTTCTTCGTGAAACGAAGAAAGGCAGAAGACAAAGTGGACGCCGTAACGCGAGGCTGCTCCAAAGAACTGAAAGAATATCCGCTGAAAGTCTCACATCGCCGACACCTCGAGCGTGAGAGGTACTGCTTCTATACTTAACCGTGTCCCAATGGGCAACGAGCTCGGCCTCGATAAGTGGAGGAGTTAGGTACAATACACTGCTTATTACACGAGCAGTAGCTTTGCTGAAGTCGAGACCCGATATCCACTAATGGAGAAGTGGGCACCGCCCTAGTCACAAGCACTCGAAAGTCGAGGCCTTATTTTCGTGCACATTCGAGAGTAGTTCTAACAAACCAGCCCTCGTGCAAACTTTGTACAAGCCTCGAGACTTCGGAAGGTCGGTAAAATGGTCATGGAGCTAAGCTGAGTTCGACATTAATTACCACCCGAATGACCATAAAAGCACGCCTTTAGCTGACTTCGTGGTCGAGTGCACTGCAAGTGGACGAGGGGACGGATAATGAGCCCCCACCAGGTTCCCAAGCCTCGACCAACACATGGATAGTCACAGTAGATGGATCTTATGGAAATCGTGGAGCAGGAGCAGTGAGTTGTGCTCCTAAGTCCCGGCGGGCGAGATGCAATACGCCGTGAAATTAGAGTTCGAGTTACCAACAATCGTGCCGAGTACGGGTCGTAATAGCGGATCAAGCTCGCCTCAGTAGTAAAAGCAGAGGAGGTAAAGCTTCGAATGCACTCGCACTGGTAACGAATCACCTCGACGAGAGCTTTCAGCAAAGGGGAGAAGATGGAGGCCTACCTTCGAAGCGAAGCAACTGAATGGGAAGTTTTCGAGCTATCGAGGTGAAACAAATCCTAAGGGGAAGAATTATCGAGCTGATATGATAGCTCGCATGGCAGCCATGATCGGATCCCAAGTTACCAAAGTCTATACCTTTGAATGAAGACCGCCGAGCATCGAAGCGTGAGGACGAGGTGATGAGCTTATCGACGAGCAACACCGGATGGAGCCGATCGCTTTACCTCAACGAAGGGACTGCGGCTACCGATAAGAAGGTGCAAGGAAGTCGAGGTGCAAAGCAGCCAGTGCACACTCTCATCGAAGGGGTCTTATATAGACGGGTACACTCTCCCTCATCGCAGATGCTTGGACCAGGAGGAGGCTGATTATGTCCTCCGAGAGATACACGAGGGAATCTGTGAAAATCATTCTGGCGCGAAATCCTTGGCTTTCAAGGCCTTGAGGCAAGGATACTTTTGGCCCCGCATGCATCAAGATGCTCGTGAGAAGACAAGAAGTCGCAAAAGTTGCCGAGCTTTGCCAACTACCTAACTCACCTCCGGAGAACCTTACGGTGATGAGCTCGCCATGGCCGCTTGCTCAACGGGAATTGATTTGATCGGGCCACCGCCGAAGGGGAAAGCGTCTGCCACCCATGCCATAGTCACAATCGATTATTTCACCAAATGGGTCGAAGTGGGAGCCTTGAGCAGCATTACTGAAGGTAAAACCACTTACTTCATCCGGAAGAATGTGATTTGCGTGTATGTGATTCCTCATGCGTTGGTCACGAATAATGGGAGACAGCTTGACAACGGTAATTCGTAGATTTCGCCAAATCTGGGATAGAGTTGAAGTTTTGCTCTCCTCACACCCACAGGCCAACGGGCAAGCAGAGGCCGCGAAGAAAATCATAAAACACCTCCTCAAGACAAGACCAGGCGAGCAAAGGGAGCCCGGGTGGACGAGCCGCTCGGTGTCTCGTGGGCTTACGTAACCACACACAAAACGGCCACCGGAGAGACCCCGCTCTCCTTGGCGTTGGGCACGGGCGATGGTTCCTCGCTGAAATAGGAATGGGACGCATCGGACTGAACACTTCAATGAGGAGCAAAACAATGAGCAAATGTGCGCAGGTCCGGACTTGCCGGAAGAGAAGAGAGAAAGGGTTGCCGCTAAGATCTCGTAATATCAACGAGAGTGGCTCGTTATTACAACCGAAACGTGCACATTCACCGGCTCTGGTGGGTGATCGGGTACTCGTAAGAGTCAACCAGTAGCACGAGCGACCCGAGGCAAGGTGTACTAGGACCAAACTGGAAGGCCCTTATCGAAGTCACTCAATTAGCGGTGACCAGAGCATACAGGCTAGCTCATCCAGACGGACGAGAGGTCAAGAGGCTATGGAATGCACAACTCCTGATGAAATATTTCCAGTAAGTTTCCTTGTATTGAGAGTGTTAATGTAAGATTTCCTCCCAAAATGGGATGTGTAAAAACATAAATGTATATAAGAAAGAGAAAAACATTTATAATGTAAGCTCAAGTTGAAGACCAGAAACACGAGAAGACGCTTGGGTCAATTGCAGGCTCGAGCAGAAGCAGCTCGTGAAGAATGTTATGGCCCTAAGTTCCAAAGCCCAAGTCTTAGGAGAGACGGTGCTAAGCTTGGGTCAATTGTAGGCTCGAGCAGAAGACGCTTGGGTCAATTGCAAGCCCGAGCAGAAGCAGCTCGTAAAGAATGTTATGGCCGTAAGTCCCAAAGCCTAAGTCTTAGGTGGGACGGTGCCAAGCTTGGGTCAATTGCAGGCCCGAGCAGAAGACGCTTGGGTCAATTGCAGGCCCGACCAGAAGTAGCTCGTGAAGAATGCTATGGCCGTAAGTCCCAAAGCCTAAGTCTTAGGCGGGACGGTGCCAAGCTTGGGTCAATTGCAGGCCCCAGCAGAAGACGCTTGGGTCAATTGCAAGCCCGAGCAGAAGCAGCTCGTGAAGAATGTTATGGCCGTAAGTCCCAAAGCCTAAGTCTTAGGCGGGACGGTGCCAAGCTCAGGTCAATCGCAGCCCGAGCGTAAGATGCTTGGGTCAATTGCAGGCCCGAGCAGAAGCAGCTCGTGAAGAATGCTATGGCCGTAAGTCCCAAAGCCTAAGTCTTAGGCGGGACGGTGCCAAGCTTGGGTCAATTGCAGGCCCGAGCAGAAGACGCTTGGGTCAATTGCAAGCCCGAGCAGAAATAGCTCGTGAAGAATGTTATGGCCGTAAGTCCCAAAGCCTAAGTCTTAAGGCGGACGTGCCAAGCTTGGGTCAATTGCAGGTCCGAGCAGAAGACGCTTGGGTCAATTACAAGCCCGAGCAGAAGTTCAAGAAAAACGCTACGGCCAAAAGTCCCAAAGCCTAAGTCTTAGGCGGGACGGTGCCTAGCGAGGGTCAATTGTAGGCCTGAGCAGAAGCTCGAGAATAAGCTTGGGTCAATTGCAGGCCCAAGCAGAAAAAGTTCGAGAAGAATTCCATGGCCAGAAGTCCCACAGCCTTAGATTTAGGCAGGACGGTGCCGAGCAAGAGCCAATTGTTGGCTCGAGCAAGAAAAGCATGAAGAGATTACACATAATTTAAACTCCAGCGATAATCAAGCTCGAGGAGAACAAGCTCGCAAAATAAAGGTCACAGACCATGAGCAAAATGTTAAACCAAGTAAACTGAGTTCACAAGACAAACGTAAGGCTTTCAGCCCAAATCTAAGCAAAGCTTTACTACGCATGAGTTAAAATGATGATACAAATAGTATTAAACTTGGGCAGAAAGCAAGAGAAAAGCCCAACACTTATAAAATTTCCACTTAACAAGTACACGAAGATAATTTCATAAATGTAAAGCGCAAGCTCGCACATACAGTAGTTGCTCGAATGCATATTCTTTATTTATTAATTGGAATAATTACATGTACAAAGAAAAAAAAAAGAAAAGAGCCTAAGTTTAGACAGCAGGAAGGACATTGTCAGTAGCAGCAGGTAGGGCATCAGGAGCAGCAGCAGCAGTAGCAGGAGGAACATCGGCAGGAGGGGGAGGAGCGTCAGCAGGAGGAGCGCTCACCGGAGGAGGAGGAACATCTCCAAGCAGCAGTAGGAGGAGCATCGAGGGAGGAGCATCGCAGGAGGAGGAGGAACATCTCCAGCAGCAGCAGAGGAAGTTTCGGACTCTGGTGGGGCCGTGATGTGCGATGTACTTCGCAACACCCTCCCGGATTTCGTGATATGTCGAACTCGGGATGTGCCTTGCCCAAGGCATACACGAGGCGATCATAGCCAAGTCCGCCTGCTGTTATACTCGATTACGAGCTGGACCTTCAACGCGTCTATTTGCCTCTGAGACGAGAAGTTTCCTCCGTGGTCTTCTCATAGGAGGTTCTCTGGTTCCCAAATCCTTCCGAGCCTCGACCAGCTCCTCATGGATTTCGGACGCCTCCTCTCAAATTGAGAAACCTAGAGTCACCCACCGTCCTCTCCGCAAAGGTGGCATTTTCCTCTCAAGCTTCAGTATTGTCCTCTTTAGCTCCCGACGGTCCGCTCTAAGCTCCGAATCTTCGCTGGAGTTCCTCCCGAGATTCTCGGGTCGTGGCCTCGATCTTGGCCACACTGCCGAGGCACGAAAGGAGAGGCGCTGGCAACACCGAATGACTCGTCAAGATCAAATCCATCCAACCTCATCAAGGAACCTATCGTCCAGCCTCCTCGAAGGTCCTCGTGAAAGCTCTCGTGACCAGCCCGACCTTCTCCCGAACATCATTAGCTCGAGGGCGAGCCGAGTCACGGTCCTCCTCGCTCACGTGAGGACCCACTCGCTCGCTCGCTCACGAGCAGATGGGGCAGCCCGAGCAGGAGGAGGAGGTGCATCCCTTTCCGCCGAGTTCTTTTCAAGTCCTCGCAACTTCGACCGTCCCCACGCTGTCGGCAAAGATCTCACGTAACCCCCATCATATCTTCACTCGACACTAAACCAGACTCCAAGAAATTTTGGGGTGTCAGCAGCTCCTTGCACGAGCTCGCGTTTGAAAATGCGGTCTGCATGTTTGCTTGAAACTCTCCCCCAATCGAATAAGAAGCGCCTTAGGAGACTGCAGAAACGACCAAGGCAAAATCATGAGAACAGATGTAAGCAGAAAAATTAAAAGTAAAAAAAAACTCACGGGGCAGAATAAACGACCTAGAGTGCAAAAATGCCGAGGAACTGGAGGGACCCCCTCGCTAAGAGGTGCAGCTTGCCCCCATTCTCCCCCATCGAAGAAGAATTTGCTCTTCCAATTGCCACCAGAGGTTGGGAGATCAGTGATGGGCTTTTTACCCTTCTGGCTGGAGGTAAGATAATACCAACCAGCGCCTTCTGGCCGCACTTCAACCGGTAAAGGTGCCTCGATTTCCCATACCGAGGGTTCACCCAGTCGCAACGCTTCCACAAAACGAAGAGTCCGAAAGGACCCTCCACCCATTCGGGTTCAATCGCCTCGGCCGATGTAACTCGACAAAACCCGCAAAGTAAGGTCGAGAGGCAACTGACCCCCATTTAAAACACTCCAAGTGGAAGGTCGGTAGCCTTGGGAGGACTACTGGGATCTCGCCCTTGCCCGGCAACCTTAAATCTACATTACTGGGTATATTGTAAGTATCCCTAAGTCTATTCAAATGCAACTGGGTGGTTTCACATCTCATATGGTCAATAGGGTATCCCCACCTCGCACCTTTGACCGCCCTTTCCCTCGACGCACTGGCCTCCGCCACTGTAACTCCCTCCGAACTAGAATCCCTCACTGGAATTATACTAAGGGGTCAGTGCTTCACTAGAGGAGGACGAATCCTCCGGCAACATCCTACGGGCTCTACCAGACATTTTCCCTAGAATTCAATCTACCCAGATGAAATCGGAGACTAGGAAGGAGGAACGGAACCGGTGATTAAAGAAGGAAGAAGGGTGTGTACCGAACACGTAAAAGGTCTATACTCACGGAAATCGCCTTAACTCTAAGAGGAAGATGAAGAAACGCTGCTGAAAAAATTTGGGTTTGAACGAAGATGAGCAAATAGAGGGAACAGTGAAGAAGTTGAAGGCTTTTAAAGAGGAGGACGCTGCTCTTCAACCTGGGGCGTGCGCTTCGAGGACACGACCTTTCGCAACGCCCTTTGAATTTTAAACGCACGGCTAAGATCTACCCACGTGTCCCGCATTAAATGCGAAATGATGGAAGTGGAGACAACCGGGAACGTGGGAAGTGTAAAAGGTCGAAGTCGGCCCATCACTAATAAGTTTCAACTTTATCTCGCTTTCACTCAAAAGACTAGAAACTGGGGACTGGTGTTTGGGTAATATCGGCGAGTCTCCTCGAGGCCCTTTCAACTCGAATAAAACACCCGAAAACAGCTTTAGTCAGAGCGAAGTCCCGACCATCGCACAAAGACGATCTCATCGGACGCCAAAGCCGGTCAAGGTCGAGTAAAGTCGAGCCACCCGAGCTCCGAGCTCTTTGTCCGCCGAGGTCACCCGACCCAGCCAAAGTTGGTCAAGGTCGAGAACCGAGCTCTCCTTTCTCGCCGCAGAGGTTATGTCCCCGAGCACAACTGGGCTACGCAAACCATCGACTAGATGAAACACGAGCCTCGGCCCGGGACAGCCCAACCTGCTCCTCGTAATCCCACACACCTTTTGATGTCGACAGGGCCCCACAAAGGAGGATGGTGGTATCGCTGCTAATGGCTCAAGCACATGCCCCCACGTGTCATCATTCCTCGAGCACATGCCCGACATGGTGATCCGCCACGTGAACCGAAGTTAAAGGGACAACCGCAGCATCCCTGTGGAATATTACGCTAATCCCTGTTGTCGAGAGACCCGCACACCACCAACGTGGAATGGACGACTGGAAATGGAAAGGGCGGGAAAAACAGAGAATAAAAGGAAGCAGATGGGCAAATTGCAGGGGTTCCGAGATTTCATACAGGTTCTTCTAACTCTTATTTTTCTCTGGACTTGATTCTTCGGATTTTTTAAGGAGGAATTCCCTTTATCCAGAAAGAAAAGCAAAAATACGTCTTTTCCATTCTTCCGGTCTCTCCAATTGAGAGGGATACCAAAAAGAACAACCCGATTACTGACTTGAGCGTCGGAGGGTTTTCGCCGAAACAACATCCGGCAACCCCTGACATTGTTCTCTGTGAGTACAAGTCCGAGAGACTTTCGTTCCGGAAAAGACAGGAATAGGAAGAAGGAGACAGTCATGCTCGAGCTCGAGCTAGCCGCGAGCAGAAGGTTCAAGTACTGTTTGAAAGAACGCGGGAAAAACTGCATCAACACATATGGTTTTAGAAATCACAATAATATCAAACAGATGCGGAAACTATACACAAGCAAAGGGGAGGGGAGAGGCGGAGATGGACGAGGGCTCTAAAAAAGTCATGGTACCACAGCAGCCACACTCCATTCCACTCACTCAAAACCTTCACATTCCATGGAAACCAATCCTGAAACCGTTTTACACAGTTCATTTATGTGAACTGCCAAAGTGCACTAGCTCTAGTCATCTCCAATTTAAACCCACACCAATTTTCTTTTTTAAAATAATCTTCTTTATCTTCTACCTGTGTTTTTATAATTTCAAGTTTGTCTGCGCTTGTTGATTCTCTTGTGTCTAGTTGCCGTTGCTGCTGCGGAGAGCCTGCTTTGATGCCCCAACATGTCCCAGCTCCCGCTTTTAATTCCCCAACTAGAACTAGGGATGGGCGTTCGGATGGATTAAACCGAACCGAATCGAACCTAAACTATAATGGACAGAATCGATGCGGTTCAACTCTTAGAATTTGAATGGTTTAAGTTTAAAAACCAATCACTTTTTATCGCTGTTCGGGTTTATTGAACCGGAACTGAAATAAAATCCGAGCATTAAAAAAACAAAAAAATGTATATAGAAAGAAAAATTGGGAAGCAAATCGGCAACAGCAATTGCAATCCCCAAGTCTATTCTCCTTCTCTTCTTCTTTAATCTTCACATCTTCACATCTTCACAATCACAACGACAGACTCACTCACACACATCCAGCCCCAACCCTGCCTAAGCTATCGAATGCCCACACCGCCGCTGCTGTCGAATCCGTTCAGGTGCGCCGGCGGTGCGTCTAGCCATCCTTGAGCCGATTTGCTTCCTCGTTCCAGGCTTTAGCTGCTGTCATCTCTGCCGACGCTGCCTCCGTGTTCGTTCCCCGTCAGCCGCACTAGGTAATTTTAACTTTACATACGTTTTATAGCAATTTCAAATGGTGTATGAATGGGTTAGTTTTATTGTAATTTCAAATTTGTATAATTTCTGTTTGTAACTCAATCGGACATGGCCAAAAGAACTTGTTGAGGATGCTTGGTTGGTAATTGATATTTGTTTTTCAATTTTTTGCATTATTGATCTGGCCATTAGAATAGACAATTTGGAAACTAATCTGGGGATTACAAACACGAACGGGTAATAATGCTCCCTTTTGTTTTAAATTTGCAATGTGCTAGGAGTCGAACCTTGTAACATATGCATTTTTTTTATTCTGTATGCCATTATTTAAAATAGAAAGGAGTATATTGGTATTTTGTGTGTATAAGGAGATGGGAAATGGGGAGAAACACATAAGAGCAACACCCAGAGAGAGAGAGAGAGAGAGAGAGAGAGAGAGAGAGAGAGAGAGGATCCGACTTGAATTTTGACCCGGTCGTAACTTTCTTTACCAGCCACCTCATCGGCTGAGCAAGGTATCAAACGGAACCTTGTGAACCGGCCGTCAACTTTCACACGTCCGTGCTGCCGGAAACAGATCGGAACGCCGTCGGCGAAGTTCAAAAATCTGCGGGTTTGTCAGGTGCGAGCGCCATCAATTCCGTTCGTCTTTGGCTGCGTCACCGGTTGAAAAAGGTTTCCCACCTCACCATCTTCCTTTCCCGATCAGCCACCGTCATCGAAGAGGCCGATTTGCCGCCGATCGAGCACCCGAAGAGCCACGACTGAGAAGGCTCGATTTGGCGCCACCGCCGCACGTCGGAGCTCACCACCACCACCTTTGGACTCAGGGCAGTCAGTAGGAGCTCGTTCGACCATCCTGATCGCTATTGGTTGATGTTGACTTCTATTGACCCGTGAAGGGCATTTCGTTAATTTCACAATTCAGCGCAATTTCGTAATTTATGAATGTTCGGGGTGCTTAAGTAATTCCAGAAATTTAATAGTTTGTTCATTTATGAATTTGAGGGTTGTAGACAAGTATAATTTCGGATTTTATTAGTAAATTACAAATACGGAGTTAATACGATAAGCTGAGAGACTTGAGAGTTGGGATGTCTGGACGAATATTTACTTTAAGCTTTATTTTTGTACATTAGTTCAAATTATAAATATGGGAACTATTTATATCGTTTCTTTAACATAGGTGGATCTGCAGGCGAAAATCTACCTGCGGACTTGGGCGATAGTCGAGTCTGAGCTTTATCACTGTGAGTAGAATATATTAAACCTATTTGTGTACGTTTTATTTTTATATAGTTAAGCTTGTTCGTGAAATAAGTATTTTAATTGTTTTCATTTAATGGTTCTCCGAAATGAATGTTTTATACGTATGAATACTTTGTTAAGCTATATATTCATTTAAGTTCCATATCAACTTTGAATTTGTAAAAGAGATGATTGATTTCGAGTATGATTTAAAGTGTATATATCTTGATTTCGAGCGTGATTTAAAGTGTATATATCGTAAATTCGAGCATGATTTAAAATTTATATATGTGTATATAAGTTATGAAAAATCATGAAGCAAATACCCATTCCCTCTAGAAATCAGAGATGAGATATGAGATACAGATATTATAAGATGAGATGAGATAGTAGGCGTTTGGGGCTCGTCTGAACACAAATAACGGTTTTGGGCCGTGTGTTTGGGTGTTTTCGCCTTTTGGGGGCATATGCATGCAGATAGATATTGAGATATGATAAGATTTAAAACTGGGTGGTCCGAACATGATGTCGCCAGATAGCGCATCATTGCACGTCCGTTGAGATCCGGATATGAATTATGATGAGAAGCATGAGATGACACGTCACCATCTATCCGTGTAGCCCCGAGACATGATAGTACCCAGATAATACATCATTGCTCGTCCGTTGAGGTCCGGATATGATGAGATTATTCCCCCGGGTATTTGTTTAAGGATAGTTGTATAATTTAGTATTTTATATTTTAATATGAGATTTTTTTTTATTTCGTGGTAATATCAATTATATTTATGTTCAGTATATGATTGAAAAGCAATGAATTCTTACATTAACATAATTAATTGAAAAAATTAATTATAAAGCGATACATTTATTTTTGTAAGTATTTTATATTTCAAAAACTACTATCCACTCACTGAGTTTTATACTCATTCTATTTTATTATATTTCATATTCTCCTCGGAGATTATAAGTACAATCGTTGATCCAGCAGCTGTACATACTTGGGATTCTTTTTTGCCACGTGAGGGTGTCAGAGGATATAGATGATTTTTTTTGTTAATATATATAATCATCATTTTTGGAATTATACTAGAGTTGTGACATACGAATTAGGAAACGTGTATATAGGTTGACTTGATTTATGGTATAATATTCTTTTGATATCTTGAAATTGTTTTGAGTGTACTATTAGATGTTTTCCTGAATGAGACTGGTTGAAGTAGTGTGATGCATGTTAAATTATTTTGGAAGTGCTTGTGTTATAATTGCCGGTTTGAGAATGTTATATGTTTAAGGGAGGTTCTGCCGAAAATTTTGGTAGAATTCTCATTAATAAAATTTTTAATAGTTGAGTTCAGCTGCTTGAGATAGGCTTGCTTCTGGGGATGAGATGGGTCATTTCAAAGCTCCATCTAGAATACCAAACTGTGCGGTGTAGAAAATATTCATACTGCTGATACTTACTGAAATTTACAATTGAATTTTTATTTCAAACTGATCCAAAATTTAAACCCGAACCTGATTAAATTCAGTTTGGTTCTGGTTTGAGTGAATTCTCCAACCCAAATGGGTTGGAACCCAAACCATTTGGCTTATGTGTTATAATATATATATTTTATTCTATTTTATTAGTTTATCTTTTTTACTTTTGTTCATTTTATAATTGTGTTATTATTTATTAAAATAGTATCAACTCACTTTGGACTTGAACCAATCTCCTGTTAGGATAACATAAGCTTTTTATTCCCACATGAGCAATACAAATAAGATGTCAATACAAATAAGATGGGTACATGGATTTAATCTATTAAGTAATTTTTAAAGATGAGGAACACTTGGTTTTTAATTTATTAAGTGATTTTTCACATGAAACCTTCTAATCTATATAAGTTTCAGCCATATTCAAAGTCATCAAAAGTTATAAAACATGAAATAACATAACCAAACAAAAGTTTTGTTGGAAATTGCTTTTTTATTCCTTGTTTATGGTGAAACATCCAAAATTAATGATTAAATCATCATCACTAACTCAAAATGAAAGTATTGAAAGCTAAAATCAACAATAAAACTGTTATAATTAAAATTCTACACGAACTAACTAATTCTTAACAAAATTAACGCAAGGTTGGCAGTACCGTCAATTTTGATTTCTGACTAATCGTTGCTAGCGTGTCCAAGATAGACGGCAATGAGTATTGATACCACCGCCGCTATTGCTACTAATTCCAAGATAGACTTATACTCAAATTTTTTTACAAATTCTTAATCATCGCCACTGCTTCAAAATGAAAGTATTGAAAGATAAAATCAACAATAAAACTACTCGAATTAAAATTCTACACGAATTAACTAATTATTACTAAAATTAACACAAGGTTGGTCGTATCGTCAATTGATTTCCAATGTGGTGGCTAATCGTTGCTTGCGTGTCCAAAATAGATGGCAATGAGTATTGATTCCACCACCGCTACTGCTACCAATTCTAAGATAGACTTAGACTCAAATTTTTTACAAAATCTTAATCAAAGCCTTCGCTGTTGCTCTATATCATCGATAACAATTGCTGATTGTTAGATGATGAACGATGTTGAGAGTGTTTTGAGTTTGTAAGATGTAGAATTGAAGAAAGAAACGTGAACTAGGTTTTTACTTTTTCTGCTGTGTTCAGTTGTAAGAATAGTAGCGAGAGGAGAAGAGAAGAAAAGAGAGAAGGAAAAAAGGAGAGAAGAGAAGAGTAGGGAATTCAATTTCTCTTGTTTGGTTGCACGTTGAATTCTTTATATATCATTTATTACTATAAGTGATTGATATTCTCCTTTATTTATCTCACTTACCAAGTTAATTCTATATATAGATGTAGGATATGTTAATATTGGTCACCATTGGTAGACGTCATAATTGACCACTTATAGGCATACCAAATTATAAAAATGAAATCTATAACAGAAAATATAAAATGTTAAGAGAATATTTAAAGTTTTAGGCACAACGCAATTATAATTAAAACTGGCATTTATCTTCACTAATGTAAGAATGAATGCTAAACTCATGATAATATGACAAATGTTTGACAATTAACCATCACTAACACACTATGATGGTTATTTTTCTACAAATTAAAAAATAAATATTGTCTTGCATGCTGAATTTTAATGTGAATTGCATTAATTTTTTTTTTTTGTTCTGCAAGTGAGGAAGTCATATTTGAGTCAAAGCGTATCCAGTACCTGGAGCTTTTGATGAGTGTTGCATTAATATTAATAAAGAGATGATGGCCCGCTACACTGATGGATTGAGATATTTGCTCTTAGCAAGTTTTAATTGGCTGAAACCCTCTTTTAAAACCTTAAAATTAAACCCCTTAATTATCTTTCAAAACCTTAAAATAAAGAAAAATTATGATACTTCTAAAAAATATATATTTTAAAAAAATTATTAAAGAACCGAATTAAAATATATTGAAAAATATCATCACATTTAAACAACAAACAAAATTTCACTAAAACTTTACACTAAAAGTTTCTATGTGTGCTATCTGGAAAATTTCAAATTCTTGATTCTTAAAGATAATTCTACTTCATAGATCTTCAACTACTAAATACTCACACATTGGATCCATACATTAGACATGATAATTCATCTCATATTAGATCTAAAATTTAAACATGAAAGCAAAGTTATTAGACATAATATTGAAGTTGGTTATAAAAAAAAATGTCACAGCTTACTAGTTTACCAGCTAAGTCAATTCTTTATATGGATGTATGATCTGAAAACATTGGTCACCATTGGTAGACGTCATCAATTGACGATTTATATGCATACCAAACTATAGAAAATGTACAATGTTAAGAGAATATTTAAAGTTATAGGTGTAAGTTAAATATAATTAAAACTAGTATTCACATTCATCAATCTAAGAATTAAGGATAAACTCATGATAAAATGATGAATGTTTGACAATTAAACAAACAAAATATATAAAAAAAAAGATAAATATAATAAACATGTAGTTGAAATAGTAGCATATACCACACATTATGATGGTTAATTTTCTGCAAATTAAATAAAAAATTAATGGTGTATTGCATATTGAATTTTAAAGGATAGCGATTTAGCAGACATAATAACAATAGAGCATATGGAAGTCGCTGTCGTAACTACAATCCAAAGAAAAATTCAAGATATTCAGTGTGCAAAAAGCACTAATTTGAAATTGCAAAAACTGAAACTAACTAGGAATGAAGATTTTAATCTCAAAACTAGCTAGACCATTTCCTCTCTATCTCTATACTTATCTTCCCCATAGGATCAATCACTGAACCAACATCCCCACCAATGAAGACAGACTTTTACATTTCAGGAAAATGAAGAAAATTATTTATTATTAACATGAAGAAAATTATTAATGATTAACAAACCTTCACAATACAAATAAAAGAAGGAAACTATCAATCACTGACAAAAATTATTGCAATATATTAATGCTTCATATTTTATACTTCCTTCCCTAAAATTAGTATGTACCTGAAGATTTGACATTGTTATTCTTAATTTATATTTTAATAAATTTATATGCTTGCGAGTACATTAAAATTTGTATAACAATTTGTTACAGTTTATTTTATTTATTTGAATGGCGTAGGAATAAAGAAAATAATATAATTAATGTACTTGAATATTATAAATAAATAACAACTAATCAATAAATAATATATCATTTGAGATAAAATTTAAAATATCTATTATTACTGTATATAAATATGAATCTATTTTTAAATTTCAAACTATGATAATTTGGGCATTTTTATCCTTAGCCGAGTGTTTTTACTGGGACGTGATATTTTGTTAGGCCTCAGCCTTTGCTTTTTTCAGCTGGCCTTGACCGGCTTGGATTTTATGAGTTTTATTGTGATTTGTCTGAAGAATAGGGTGATTACATCACCTCTAAAACCCTTATTAAACCCCAGATGTGCACTCCATTGAATTAAAATCAAGTAACCCTCTATCATTATTCTTAATAAACTCACATTTTTATTTGAAGCTGTTATCCATTATTTGGTAAAGCGAGCATGAAGATTACTGTAGTGGTATTCATATTATTACTATTATACTTTTTGACAAGCGATGTAAAAATGTGGTGCCATGAGGTTTTTATTTTTGTAAATAGCAAGGTTGAGTTTGTGCTTTGGATCCAGATTTTGTATAGAGAAATGGAGTTCTTGTTTACTGATTTATTCTTATTTTAGCCCTTGTTTTCCCAACACTCTGTGCACTCATAACAACTATATTATTAGACGAATCAAGTTTTCATTTCATTTTCAGTTAATGCTTTGCAAGTGTAAGATTGAAAGTCACGACTTGCATTGGAAAATCCCAATTACCCAATTTAAAGTCAATCATTATGTTTATTTGTCCCACTTTACTTGTCACAGTTACGATATTGAAGTCTCAATTCCTCGATTATCTTACATATTTTTCCCATTAAAACAAGTTTAAAAAATTGGATTTGGCTCGGATGCCTAGCATTACAGTAATTTGAAGATTGATGCCGGATGAGCTAATTGGGTCAGATGGGCTGGACCCGACCGTATCCAATTTTGAATTGGTTTAAGTCTTGAGGTTGTAACACAGCCTTTAAACTATTATGAAATCCATCTCTTTTTATATTTATAGCTCTTTCTTTTATAACATTACAAAAAGGGACAAAATTACATAATTAAATTTTACTATTATCTAGAATAAATTAACTAAATTATAAACATACTTTTTCATAACAAAATTCTTATAATTAGGTAATTTATTTCTTATTGATTCAAAGTTACTTTTATTTTATTAAAAAGTTAATTATATCACATATTTGGATATAAAGATAGTTAGGTTTCATTATTTTGTAAATATATAATAGTTTAGTTAAATTCATAATAGTCCTTTTATGTAAATTCCTATAGCAATAGAATTATGGTAAAAAAAAAGAAGGTTTTTATAAGGACATTAAAGGGTTGTGAAAAGGATTACTCTTGTGGTGCATTTACTTTTTAAATTGGAGAATGAGAATTTGAAATTGAAATCATTGATAATATTTACTTTGTAAAATAGAGTCAGGAATCAAAATTAAAATTTATGGGGTCCATCTAAATTTGGAAATGCGGAATGAGAGATTGATTTCTTTAGGGGTGCTTGGGAATTAATCTTTCATTTCTTGAATTGACTATTTTGCCCTCACACAAAATTAAAAATTTCTATTTTATTCTTAGTTATAATTAATTAATATAATATTATAATTAATTTATATAATAATTATTATTATTATTAATTTATATATTAATATATTATTAACAATAACTATTAATAATAATAATTTTTGAATAAATAATCACAATAATTAATATATTATTATAATTAATTAATATTTATAGTTAATTAATTATTGTCAATACAATAATTAATTATAATAATAATTATTTTTAATATAATGATAATAATTATTAATTAATATATTATTAACAATAACTAATAATAATAATAATAATAATTTGTGAATCAATAATCACAATAATTAATATACTATTATAGTTAATTAATTAATATATTATAATTAACTAATATATTATTATAATTAATTAATATAATAATTATTAATTATTATTAATAATATATTAACAATTATTATTATTATTATTAACATATTAACAATTATTATTATTATATTAATTAATATAACTATCATTATTAATAATATTTTTATTAATTAATTTTTAAAATATATTAATATATTAACTAATTATTATTATTATATTAATTAATTGTAATAGTTATATTAATAATTATTATAATAGTATATTAATTAATTAATTATAATAATATATTAATTATGGTAATTATTTGTTCAAATGCTATTATTATTAATTAATATATTACTAATAATAATTAATAGTAATAATTTTTGAATAAGTAATCACAATAATTAATATATTATTATAGTTAACTAATTAATATATTATTATAATTAATAGAATAATTATTAATTATTTTTAATAATATATTAAAAAGTATTATTATTATTATATTAACAGTAATTATTATTATATTAATTAACATAACTATTATTATTAATAATATTTTAATTAATTAATTTTTAATAATATATTAATATATTAACTAATAATAATTATTATATTAATTAATTATAATATTTTTATTAATAATTATTATAATAGTATATTAATTAGTTAACTATAATAATATATTAATTATGGTGATTATTTATTCAAATATTATTATTCTTAATTAATATATCATTAGTAATAATTAATAATAATAATTTTTGTATAGATAATCACAATAATTAAAATATAAAATAATAATTATGATAATAGTTCATTAAATACTTTTCAGTAATTTGTTACAATATAACTCATTCCAATTTCGATTCCAATTCCATGATAAAGTAAATGCATTAATGGTAATCTAGCTTATTTCGATTCTGATTCCAATTCCTATAGTTCAAGTAAATAATTTATTTTGATTCTCATTTCATATTCACATTCCAGCTCATTCTCATACTCATTTTGATTCTAAACAGCTCATTCTCATAATCATTTCGATTCTAATCAATTCTAATTCCAGTTTAGTAAACTTAGTGTATTTGTTATCCAAATGAATGAAACCCAAAGCAAACTCTCTAGGTCATTTCGGCTTTGAGATTAGGTTATGGTTGTGGGCTTTTGTTCTCCCAAAGTATTGTACAACAATTCAATATTTGTATGTACTTTTAAGTCACTTAAGATCTGTAATATATTCTTATAATTTATCTTTTTCATGTTACAATCATATGTTGACATGATATTGTTATTAATTAAATAATGTCATAATTTGTGACTATTTTTCAATTTGATTATAATTAATATTCCTAATGTTTGATGCATGAGTATTTTGAATTTCAAAATTGAAATTATTTATCAAAAAAATAACTTAATTATCTTTGACTATAATGGTTAATTTTGATGCTCAGTTAGTCTGCGGCTGTCAATGATGATCTCTTTTGTAATTTTATAAGTGCATGCAATTAATACAATCTCTCATTTTTTGTTTTGCTTTTACCATTGACTGAGATTGAGTATACAATTGTTTTTCGACGTGATGATCCATTAGGGTTCAGCTATATTTACCCATGGGGTAACATACCCATTTGTAATTGCAAGCGCTATAACAATTACAATTTACACATTGTCAATTATATATCATAATTACAATAATAAGTACAATTACAATTATAATTATAAATTTATATTGAGAGAGAAAATAAGAGTGTGTAACTCATATATGTGTGTGTGTGTGTGGTGAAATCTCTGGCTTTGCTTAGCAAATCCAAGAGCAACTATTTGCTATTGAGTAGATGAAGAAATAAAGAAGACTAAGACCTCGTTTAGTATTGAGATTGAACAGTTATAGTTTTTAAGCTGTAACACTAGAATGTTTGACAAATATTTATTGCTGTAATTTAAAAGCTAAGATGATTTAAACCACACTTGTATAATGAAAAATTTGTAATATCTAAATTAATTGTCAAAATTATTTTTTAAATATCATATTTACTATAAGTTGTAAATTTTTATTTTATAATTACAATATTTTTTCCTCAGCAACTGTATCATAAAAATTATATCACCTTAATATTAAATGCGATCCAAATGTGATTAAAAAAAATTTAGAAGGAATAAAAAAGAAAATACAAACCTAGAGAAGGCCTGAAGGAGAGATCGAGGAAGAAAAATAACGGTAAAGTTTTTTGAATTTTGATTTCTTTTGAATGATTTTGGTCAAAAAAGTATGGTTCTGATTCAATTTGACTTGCAAGTAGAAGTTCTAAAATTTTTTTTTAAAAAAAAAGTGCCACTGAATTTATAATTCATTAAGCCAAATTCCACCCAACACATGCAAAAGAATTAATTAATAAAAAAGAAAAAAAACCACTTTCAAATGTTGCATGCTTTCCTTACAAAACCTGACTATTAAAAAGAAGGGGGAAGGGAAGGTAAAACCGCACTAGTTTAAAGGCATTCGTTAATTAAATCTGTGGCGAAAATAAAAGAGTTGTAGACCCATGCATGCACGTATGACATGTAATAGGCGTTAAATTACAAATTATTTATTAGCATGTGATGATGCTTTTGTTGCTGTAATTCCAATTAAGCAATGACTATAAAAAACCACGCACACAATTAAATGCTTTGATGGGGGAGGATCTCATAAATCTCAACCAAACGTTGCATTTAGAAAGAGAAAAAGCAACATCTTAGCAATGAAGGAAAGTAGCAATCTCCAAGTTCAACTTAGGAAATGGCCTGGTTCTTTGACTTTTATCTTCTGTAGCTAGGTTTTTCGCTTTCTCCACCTCCCGTTCTTTCAAAAGTAAGACTTTATTTTGATTTTTTTAATTTCAAATTCGAAATCAACTCTAGAAAATCTTTCCCCACAAGAAAAAAAATAGAAACGAAAACACAAAAGAAACTTTGCATGCTCTTTAAAATGGCCAAGGCATTTATATGTCATCTCTTTATAAATCCAAATTTGGCCACCCTGGAAAGTTAACTAAAGGCTCATCCTTTAGCATTAATTAAGTTCTTGTAATCACTTAAAAAGCAGGCTTAAAGCCAATGCCACTAGAGATTAATATGAGAATAAGAAAGAAAAGAGATGCAAGTTATTAACAAAATTTATTCATAACTAGAACACAGTGTTTAGAAACTTAACAACTAAGTCACTTTGAAAATTCAGCAGATGAGCTTACTGCTTTGTTAATGCATTTATTGACACAAATGCTTAAATCTTTTGGTCTTCATAAAGCAAACAACTTTGAGAGAGGGCCAGTCCCCAAAATGGAAAAGCCTCACATATATACAGCCTAATTATTAAGGCTCTATTGATTTTGAGGTGTGAGAGAAAAAATTATAATTATGAAATACTCATTGATAATATGTAATAAATATAAATTTTAAATAATAATTTTGATAAAAACAACAAAGATATTATAAGTTTTTTATCATATAAGTGTGAAATTAAATTAACTTTCAAACTACAATATTCAGTATTTACCAAATATTTTAATACTATAGTTTTTAAGCAGCCACCCAACCTTAAAACTAAACAAGCCTTGAGATCTAACAAATTGAAAAAAGAAATTTCGGGTTCCCTATTATTTGATTAAGAGATAGGCAGATTTGATTGATTTTAGTTTTGTTAAAATTTGTTAGACAACAAAGGTCTTTACGTAAGTTGCTATAGGACGCCATCAACCACTTGTTATTTTTGTCCATATAGATTATGCCCTCCTCAAATACGTAGGTACTTCTTCTACATACACCTAGGAAAATTGACTGTTTCCTCTCTTATTATTATTATTTTTTTCCGCAATGTTCCAATAGCAACTCTTGGACTTTTTTTTAGGTGATTTTGAAACTTTTAGCCCTAACGAATTTGACCGGAACTGTATTTCTTTTTGGATTTCAAAATATTTGGTTGTGAAAAGAAGTAGAATTTCGGATTGACTTAGACTCATTCACAAGGACTAAAAATGTTAAACTATATAGAATATTTGATGCATTTATTTTTACTTGAGAAGTGATAATCAATTATTTTTACTGTGGGATAGGGCTATTTGGACCTACCAATTTCTTTTCTACACACTCATATTTATTAAGAATTTTATTATGTAAATAATTTTTAAAAATTATTCAATTAAACCTTTCTTCTCTTTCTTTATCTATTTCTATTACCAGATAGCAATGGAGTAATTATGCCATAGGGTATTAGGATAGTTTCAAAAAATTAGGGGTACTCAAATTTTATGTTAACATATAGATTTTCATAATTATGGTTTTGATAATGATAAATATGTTTTTGAATTGATTAAGCTTGAATATTTTGGAATATTTTTAAAGAGTAATTGAAAACTTTGAAATCCTCTAATATTGTTTAAAACTCTAAAATGAACTTATTTGAAAAGGTATAAAATAATTTTTGGGCTTTAAGATAGTTTTAGAAAGAATTAGGGCAAAACTATAATTTTAAGAAAGTTTCACTGTAGCGAAACTATTTGGCGCTATAGCTTAACGACTAGCCGACAACAGATTTAGCAGGTCACAGATAAGGTTCAGAGAGCAACATATCTTGTTAAAAAATAACGGTTAATCGACAACAAGTTAGAAGGTCACCGATAAGGTCTAGAGAGCAACACAATCTAGTTGATGTTAACGACGATCCGACAACTTGCAAACGGCTAACCGATTGATTAACGGCAATTTGAAAATTATAAATAGCTAACCGAATGTTTGAAAAATAGCTCAACAGTAACTTGTTCAAGTCCAACCAGTGATCTGACAACAAGCTTCTAACGGCTAGTTTTCAACTCCAACTATAAAATGATTCATTCAAATTTAAATAAGGATTGGAAAACTACACATATTATTGAGCATTCAGAAGCAATCAAAGCTTAAATTCTTGTAATCATATTATTCATACTTTGAGCTATTTTTAGGTCACTTTCTATTGAATGGAGACCTAAAAGAACAGCCATAGAAGAAGCCAAAGATTTATATATCTTACTTATTGATGATTTAATTGGCTCTCTTATTTCCTATGAGGAAGACTTGGTAGCTGAAAAAGACAATGAGGAAAAGAAGAAGAGCATTGCTATTAAAGCTTCAAAGCATGAAAGTGAAGAGGAAAGCGAGTTGGATGATGAGGAAATGGTTATGTTGACAAGAAGATTCAGAAAATTCTACAAGAACACAAATGAACGGAGGAAGTTCAGAAACTACGAGAATTAAAAGGGAAAAAAAAGAACTTATTACTTGCTATGAATGCAAGAAGCTTAGACACATTCGGTCGGAATACCCTATCCTCAATAAACTTAAGAAGAAAGCCATGATGGCTACATGAGATGACAGTAATGAGGAATCAAGTGGTAATGAAGAGCTATAAGAATTGTCAAACCTAGCTCTTATGACATTTGGGGATGAATCATTCAATGAGCTTGATGAGGTAAAGGACTCTCCTACTTATGATGAACTATATGATGCTTTTAAGGAATTGTATGATAATTGGATAAGAATAGGTAAGAAGAATATATGTCTTAAAAAGAAAATGATAAAACTCATAAATGAGAATGAATCCTTAAATACTAAGATTACATTTATAGAACTAGAGAATAAATCATTGCATGATAAGATGGATTTGTCAAATGAAAAATCTAGCACATCTTATGAGCATATAGAATCACATATAGAAGATTTGATAAAAGAAAATGAGATGCTAAAGAAAAGGACTAATGAACTTAGTGATATTGCCTTAAAATTCACAAATGGGCAAAAAAAATTAGAAAACTTACTTGGTTCACAAAAATGTATGTTTTACAAGGGAGGTATTGGCTATAAACCAAATTTGAAACAAAAGTATTATAAAAATTACTTTGTGAAGTGTACCCTTATTAATGATAAAATTTTATGTTATTTTTACAATCAAAATGGTCATATAAGAAATAGATGTCCGGTTAAAAAAAATGTATATTGTAGAATGAAATATATTTGAGTTCCAAAAGGAACCATTACTAACACTCAAGGGGCCCAAAAAGGTTTGGGTACCTAAAACTTGAGATTTTCTTTACAAGGTTTGAAGAAAAAGAAGAATAAATTGTTTTTGGACAGTGGATGTTTGAGACACATGACAGGAAATTATGTTTGGTTTTCAAACTGTACCAAGATCGACAATAGTGGAGATGTTTCATTTGGAGCCCATTCAAAACGGAAGATTTTTAGAATTAGTAATATTGGTAATGTAGCCTCTACCCTAATTGAGAATGTGTGTTTGGTTGAGAATTTGAAACAAAACTTGTTTAGTAATAGTCAATTATGCGACAAAAGTTATAAAACTATTTTTAATAAAACTAGATGTATTATAAAGAATACATCTGATAGTAAAATTATATTTGCTGGAAATAGATGTGGCAATATGTATACTATCGATATTGAATGTGCATCTTCAAATGATAAATGTTTGTCCGCATTGCATGATGATGGTTGGTTACGGACATAGAAGATTAGGACATGCAAGCATGAATTTGATTTCAAAGATTTCCAAAACTGATCTAGTTAAATATCTTCTTAAAATCGAATTTCAAATGGATACAGTTTGTGAGGCATGTCAATTTGATAAACAAATCAAAACCTCTTTTAAAAATAAAAATTACATTTCTATTTCAAAACCACTTCAACTTCTTCATATGGACTTATTTGGACCTTCTAGGTATATTAGTTTAAATGGAAAGTACTATGCTTTTGTGATTGTTGATGATTTCTCTAGATTTACATGGATATTGTTCTTAGCCAATAAGAGTGATGCTTTTGATACTTTTAAAGTATTTCATAAAAAGGTTCAAAATGAAAAGGATTATAAGATTGCATGCATTAGAAGTGATCATGGAGGAGAATTTGAAAATAATATATTTGAATGTTTTTCCAATGAGTATGATATTGAACATCAATTTTCTTACCTAGGACTCCATAATAAAATGGAGTTGTTGAGAGAAGGAGTAAGTCTATTCAGAAATGGCTAAGACTACGTTAAATGAAAATAGCGTGTCTAAATATTTTTGGGCCAAAGTTGTCAGCACTATATATTATATTTTAAACCCTGTATTAATTAGACCTATGCTTAATAAGACTCTTTATGAGTTTTGGAAAGATAGAAAATCCAATATTGGTTATTTCAAAGTTTTGGATGCAAATATTTTATTTTGAACACAAAAGATAATCTTGGTAAATTTGATCCAAAATCTAATGTTGACATCTTTCTTGGATATTTAAATTTCACCCTCCATGGCTAGTGGTTCTTCATCTAGAATGGGCAAAAGGGTCAAGCACTCTGCTGCACTAGGCCTTGATTCAAGGTCTGCTCCTATGGGCTTCATCCAACTGCATTTTCCCCTCGCTCATATGGCTTGGAGATTTGAAAGCTCTTTTATGGATAGAACTATCACTCCCTTATATTTTGTAGATATTAATGAATTTAAGGATATCATAATATGTGGGCGTAGTGTCACAAGTCTCTTAAGACAATGGGAATTAGCTTTAAGTGTGGATGAGCCTGTTTATGAAAATTTTGTTCGAGCCTTTTACTCCAATATAAACATAAATGACACTCAATCTAGTTGAGTGGTCACTCAGGTTGAGGGGGTATCTATTGTATTTCATGATACTAAATTATGTAGAATTTTAGGAATTTTTGCTGATGGTTTAGACCTTTATACAGCTAGGAAGGAGTTATAATTTGACGGATTTTGTCATATAGAAGCCTTTAAGAATATCTGTCGATGTCGTGATCTTTTCGATGGTGTTTGCACTCTCTCTTTTAGGTCACAACTACTACCATTCTAAGTTAGGATCATTTATAGTATTTTATAGCACATGTTCTCTCATAGGCAGGGATATAGTGATGAGGTAACCTGTCTTGATGTGGGTCTATTAGATTCTCATCCAGGGCCGGGAGGTTAACCTTAGCTACACCATTACTCGTCACATTCTAACTTCTCTAGGTGTCAGTAACCGGTCTCTTCCTTATGGAAGTATCATTACCCAGATTCTTCATCACTTCCACGTTCCTCTCACTGAGGCTGCTCATGTTGAGGTCAATAAGCTAAGAGAGGAGCTTATTTCCGTGATTGGATTTCAGAGGCAAGAGAAAAATAGATGAAGATTCATTCTTCTAAGAATGAGGACACTCTTGTCACTCCGGAGGATGACAGATTCCTCAATGACATATATCCAGCTGATCAGTTTTCTATCTTTTGCTTAATAGCTCGATCTCATGCCTCAAGGAGAGTTGGAGTACGCAAGATCGTGAGGAGGAGCAGAAAGAGCCTGTACATTAGGGAGATGTTGGTGAACAGTCTCTGGCTTCCGATAGTTTACTGCAGCACATTATGAGTCGCATTGACACTATTTTTGAGCAGCAGCAACAGCTCCATTCTTAGTTTGAGGCATTTAAGATTTAGTAGCTGGAGTTTCAGTTATGCGTCTTTTCAGTTCTAGGAATTCCTCTATTTGAGTCATCATCATAACCTCTTCCATAGATTTTTTTATCTTCTTTATATATCTTATTATATGTATTTTGCACATACATAGTTACATGCATTCATTTATTATTATGGTATTTTTGGATAACATGATATTGGTTATTTGGTTCATGTGAATGCTTGTTTATGTTTATGGGTTCATGTGAATGATTAGTTTTGGATGTTTGTTTCATTATGGATGGTTGTAGGTATTTGCTAAGATTATCTATTGACATAACTGGGAGTTGAGATGGTTTTTAATTTATATTAGGAGTGTTTTTAACGGGTTTTAAAATTTTGGTTTACTAGATTTTTTGGGAAAACTCTGTCGAAATTTTTCCAAATATTTTCTGCATTTTTCATTTCTTTTTTATGATGTAGGGGGATAAGTATGCAAGAAAGTGTGAGCTCAACTATGTAATTATACTTATGTTTTCAATTTTTTTTTTTCAACATACGACTTTAAAATAATCTTTGAAAATCAATGTTTTATTTAGGGGGAGTTTAAATCTTTCAATGATATTTTTCAAAAATATTTCTTGAGGATTTGTCATAATAAAAAAAGGGAGATTGTTAATATATAGATTTTCATAATTATGATTTTAATGATAACAAATTTGCTTTTGAATTGATTAAGCTTGAAGATTTTGGAATATTTTGAAAGAGTAATTGAAAACTTTGAAATCCTCTAATATTGTCTAAAACTCTAAAATAAACTTATTTGAAAATGTATAAAATAAATTTTGAGCTTCAAAATAGTTTTAGAAAGAATTAGGGCAAAACTATAATTTTAAGAAAATTACACTATGGCGAAACTATTTGACACTGTATCTTGATGGTGAGCCGACAACAGATTTAGTAGGTCGCAGATAAGGTCCATAGAGTGACATATTTTGTTCAAAAATAACGGCAAACCCACAATAAAGTTAATAGATTGCCGATAAGGTCCAGAGAGCAACATATCTTGTTCAGAGATAACGGCCAATCGACAACAAGTCAGCAGGTCACCGATAAGGTCCAAAGAGCAACACAATCTCGTTGATGTTAACGGCGATCTGACAACTTGTAAACGGCTAAGTGATAGATTAACGACAAACCGACAATTATAAATGGTTAACCGACTATTTGAAAAACAGACCAACAGTAACTTATTCAAGTCAAAATGGTAATCCAACAACAATCTAACGATGAACCATTAATACTCAAAAAGTACGTAATGGCTAGTTTTCAACTTCAACTATAAAAGGATTCATTCAAATTTAAAATGAGGATTGGAGAACTACACAAATCATTGAGCAATCAAGAGCATCAAAGCTTAAGTTCTTGTAATCATATTATTCACACTTTGAGTATTCATCTTGTATTTGACTATTGAGTGTGAGTGAAATTTGTAACTTCTTGTAACCACAAAATTGGGTAATTGTAAGTGTTGAAATATACTTAGATTAAGAGATTGAGATTAATCTCTTCTTGTAAACGTGCATTGACACTTAGGAAGTCAAGTGTAAGTGTTGTTGAAGCCTTGAAGGCGTGCTTAGTGAAAACCTCAAGCCCAGTGAGCTTGGAGGCATGGACGTAGGCACGATTGGCCGAAACACGTAAAAATCCTCGTATTTGCATTTCTCTCATCCCTTACTCTTTTATATTTGCTGCACTTTAAATTTGAGTTTTTCTAATTTAGTTGCATTATTGAGAGTTAATTAAGTTTTAATTTAGTAATATTTTTAGAATCTCAATTTAATTATCTCTTGGGTTACTTAGTATTTCATTTTAGGCAAAAAAATAACTATCAAATTCCCCCTATGCATGCATTATTCATGTTTGTTTAATTTTATAGTGTTTTTGTATTAATTAGTTTGTGTTTAGTTTGTCGAATAGGTGTAATGCTCATTATGTCCCTCCCTAATTAAATTAGGTATAATCTTTTCTATTTTATTCAATAAAACTCTTCCTCGTGCCTCCGAAGGTTACCCAAGAGAAAAGAAATAAAATTCCCTATATATATTAGTCTGGCCAATAAAATTGAACACTGTAAAAGTTTGCTTTATTTATATATCTTTGTGTCTAATATTTTCATCCTCAATTTGGATTTCATAAAGGTAGAAGAGATAAAATCTTTGGACTTCATGAAAGAAGTTTGTCAAACTATTCACTCATATGGGTAGGAAGAAGATTAATTAATTTAACTAGTAATAATTTATTTGGGTGATAAAATAGGGCGACCACAATAAGACTTTTCTTGAAGCTTGATTGTGCTTGCCTTGCCATCTAAAATACCTTGGAGGAAGTCGATGAGTAGGATTAGGTGATGGGGCAGTTAAATTGGGAATAAATCTGGTTAAAAAAACCTTTCCACCTTACTCGAGAATACATTGATTGTGCTTTTTCCATGATCCTTAAGGAGTAAAGGAGGTGGAATCCTATCCAAAAAAACCTATAGTCCTATTTGAAAATTTATAGGGATGAAGGGGAACTCTATAAAAAAACTCACTTCAGCGAGATCCATGGGGGGTTTGAACTCTTATTAAACTCCCATAAGGCTAGACATAAAGGTTCCACAATTTTGAATTCTCGAGACCTCTATATAATCATATGAAATTTAAAGATTTATCTTTTATCCTTTATCCTTTTTATTTTTGATGATCTTCCCTCTTTATCACACTACTAGAAAAATGATATTTACTGACACTTAGTTTACTGACACTTAGTAAAAAGTATCAGTAATTGTGAACAAATGTACCTATTAATAAGTAGGTATTAGAGGTTATTGATACTAGTGTGTTAATAAATTAAACATCAATAATCACTGACACTAAAGTATCAGAGATAAAAAAAAAATTCATTAATAATTGTTTTAGTTCCAACTCGAACCTGAGACTTCTAGAGTTTAAAATTTTAACATTTGAGACGGAGACCATTGAACCATGTTGAATTAACTTAATTTGTTCGTTTTAAAGATTTTAAAAACAAAAATATAATAACAAAAAGATAAAAAAAACCTAAATGCTCGATCTCTCTAACTCTCACCCATCTCTCACTTGATCTCTCTAACTCTCACCCATCTCTCAATGCTTTCCCCCGTCCACCTCTTCGCCTCCCTCCAGTCCGCGCTCGTCCTCTTCCTCTTCCTCTCCCTTTCCATCCTCCTCTCCGAATCCACCTCCTTCCTCCCTTTTCCCTCCGATCTCTTTTTCGCCCTCGCCGCCTCCCTGTCCTACCTCCACTACTCTGTCTCCTCCTCCGCTGCCTCCGTCCAGACCTCCGATCTCCAGGCCAAATGCGACACCCTCTCCGGCCGCATCTCCGCCCTCGCCTCCTTCCTCTTCCTTGCCCTCGCTTGCAACTCCAGGCTCTTCGTCGCCTCCGTTAGGTCTCTCTCTCTCTCGCTGTGGGTCTCTCCATATCTGGCCATCAGCTCTCTCTCTACCCCGTCGTCGGTTGCCATAGTCTGAACTTAGCGAATAATAATGTTATAATTCTCACAAAAAACTTGCGGGAAAAGCGTTGGTCGAAGACGAAACCCACCGTGCCCCCAGTCAAATCGTTCCGATTCAACCCGGCTTTATAACTTGTCCAACAGCCAGAGAGAAAATGGATTACACCAAAATCATGTTCATCAATTACAGATCCGTCGTCGTTTTGGTCTAATTCTGTGTAAGTCAATTGTCTTCTTCCCTTTATTTTTGTCCATTTGTATAATCTGATAATAATTTTACGAATTTGAATGCATGAGTTGATTATATAAGAAATCAAATGTTAATCGCCTGCAATTTATGGTCACGAAATGAAGTATTATGATACTATTTGAATTAGATATTAATCGCCTGCAATTTGATTATATAAGAAATCAAGTGTTAATCAATTTATTCCCTCTGTGCGGTTATGTGACTTTTGCCAATCATTTCATCCTTCAAACCAAAAACCACTTTTAAATAATTAGTCAGTCTTGTCTTAATCTTATTTGCTTTTCTGTTGGTTTGTTTAGTAATTACAGATTGGCTAAGAACACCATCATCATCCGACCGAGTGCCGTGCACGTGAGATGGGGCGAAGTAGAAGCTATATCGGTACTCATTTATATAATGATGAACTTAATGGAGCATTTGTGCCACGGACCTACTATCCTAGAGACCTCTCAGTCTAATGAGTAGCAGCACTATTTCTACAAGTAATATGCTTTTGCTTATTATTGTATTTTAGGTTTCGAGATTTTGAGTTTACATCGCACGTGGTTTTAATTTGTTAGTTAACTTATTTATTTTCATGTCAGTTTTGTACCTTTTGTTCTTTCTTTTTGAACTTGTGATGCTTCTGTTCTCTCTACTTCATCTAATAAATTTATGCGCAGGATGATGTTTTTGTTGCTGATCACTGGCTTATGAATGGAAAGCATTATGCACAAACCAGCAAGGTAGACTCAAATTATTTTGCAACATTTACTGAGTTTCGAACTTCTTGTATACTCTCAGATGATAGCAATAAGATAAAATGCTTTCTTGTAGTGAAGAGTAGTGGCTCAAAAGAATGGACAACAACTTTGCTTCAATTAAGCCGATAATAGAGTCAACATACGGAAAGGATCAAGCTGTCAAGTGGACTGTTTATTGGAGAAAATTCTTTATGGCGGCTGCAAAACTCTGGATACAACATTGGAGAAGAATGGATGGTTACACACTTCCTATTCAGAAAGAAATTGAAGTAGAAGGATGCTGGAGAAAGGAAGCAAAGCATGTGTTTGTAAAACTGGAAACTGTGGTAGTGCCTGTGTTTTGCATTTTAAACGAAAATAATAAGGTTGGAGTAATCGTTATAAGGTAGCTGCCAACTGTTAAATTGGACCATATCATTGCTTGTAAATCTAGCTTTGTTCTGTGCATATCCACCTTTTGGTTAACAATTAACTAGGATTTGTTTCTTACCTTTATAGCAGCTCCTTTTCTTTTTTACCTTTTTTTTTTCCTCATAATCACTCTTTTATTCTAGCACAATGCTCGGTGCCTTCTTCGGACAATTTTATTTTTCTTCTTTATTCGTTTTATTTATTTACCCGATTTTGAATGCGATGGGTTGACCAATTCAAACTACATCGAAGTTGAGTCGGTTGTACTGACAGTACAAGGATCAAGGTTTGTTTCGTGTCGCTTTTCCTTAGTATTTTGATGATTTTAGACATTAATAGGACTTATGTAATTTCAATTTCTTGATTCTTTCTCGCATTGTCAATGGAAGAAAATATTTCTTTAACTTTTACTTATATTTTGGTACCCTTGCTGTTTTTTTTTTTTATTCAGACATCGCAGGCTTGGAGATTATAGCCTTTCTTTGTAATCAGTTTGGAGCTCGGGAGCCGAGAAACAATGAACAGATTCAAGAATTTACTTGCACTCGCTTTAAAGTTGAGTTTCCCATATTTGATAAGGTACTTGCTCGCATCTTTACAAATTTTTTAAACAGAAAACACACTTTCATGGTTTTGCCTATGTACGTAGCATTCCTACCTTAGCTTCTGACACACAGCGAGCTATATGCTCCTGGATAAGGTATGGAATAGTTAGAGTCTGTAACCATTTATTTATTTAGTTATATATATATATATTTTTATTTAAATCATGCATTTGATATGCAGTAAATCATCTAGATATGATACTCCATTAAAGTACCTTGATTTGATCGTTTCTCAAAATGATTATAGCCTGAAGTGTTAGGTTGATTGCTTTGGGAATTAGGATGGAATGAGAGGAATCTAGAATTTTATCATTCTTTTTCTTCTAGTATTTAACTTTGGCTACCCCAGGAACTCGAGGGTCTCTTTTCGTTATACCTTCTGCTGATAATATTGCTCTTAGGTTTGTTAAATTATTGTGTGAACTTCGATGAGTCCATTGCCTTGCTGTGAAAAATCACTTGTTAGGAGTGCCTTCGAGATATTACTGGAAGAATCAAATGTTTATATGTGCTTCATGAGTTTCTGGTCTTATTCGGAGACATGTGGCAACAAACTTAATTTTGTGTTTTTTATGCAGGTTGATGTTAATGGTGGGGAGATGAACCGAAAAAAAAAGACTACAAAGGATGGGGAGATGAAGCAGCAAAAGAAGACTATAATGGGTGGGGTGCAGTCAATTCTGAGCCAGTTTGTAAACAAAGAGAAGATGGTCACACCCATAATAACCTTGCCCCTGTTCTCTAAACAAGCAGCAGAATTTCAGGAAAAGAAGACTACAATGGGTGGAGTGTGCCCAATTTTGAGCCAATTTTCAAACAAAGTCAAGATATACTATAATCTTGTCTTCGAAATTATTGTTCTACTGATATTACTAACTCGTGATACTATAGTAATAGTAATTATTGACACTAAAGTATTACTATTTGTATTTTATTTATATGTAATAATTGTTTGTAAATACTGTTACAAGTGTCACAATATTAGTAACACTATAGTGATACGAACTTTTGATACGTAATAATTATTAGTAACTTCTATCACTATAGTGTCATAAAATCTGTAATACTATAGTAATAGTAATTTCTGACATCACATTCAAGTGTCAGTATTTTTCTGACTCCCAAATCACTGACACTATTAATAAGTGTCACTAAAAGTAATTAGTGACACTATTTTAGTATCACTAAAGGCCATTATTCTTTCTTATTTATAGGAGAGTTTCTTCTAACTTTGCCCTTTTTGGTTTTACTTCAATTGATTCTTTTAACACAAATATTCATATACTTGTTATCCCGTGAAAATTTATGATACTGACTTGAGCCTCAGAGAATTAACACCTGAAAAACTTTTGATAGTCTTGACCGTTTTTCTAGTTGCAAGTACTCGCTTGATTAGAACCGTGGTCTCTACTTTTAGCTTAATTTGCTAGAACAAGGCAAAAATCTGTCTCTTCATGCAAACAAATTTAAATGCTGACATTGGGATCTAGTTGGTAGGCTACATACCGACGCGAGCAGATTTTGATATCAACATCATCTATGCTTTAATATCTATTATATAGTAATTAAAGGACCATATGTAAAAATTGTTCGTTATTTTCATTTTTTATGTATGGTGACTAACATTATTCATAAACACTGATTTTTACTTACAATTAATATTCATCAGTCATTCTCGCGTTTTTACTTTTTTTTTCTTAATTATTAAGATAGGGTAGTGAATAAAGCTCAAATCAATTTTTTAATCCCATACTTTCATCAAAACTCGAACTTGAATAGCTAGTCAAATAAATTTGCTTGAAATCACTGGGTCAAGCATCGCTAAGGCTGTTATCTCGTTTTTACTTGATATCACAATCTCCACCCCTCAAACCTACGCATGGCCGTAACCTCATTGTGTCAACTGTCAGCCATTCACTCTCTTAAATAAAACAATATTGTCTATAATATCCCTACCCAAGTTTGTCAACATTACCATAAACAACCGTCTCTTTTTTCATCGTTATTGATTTGCTTTCTTTATCTCTTTATTTTTACTTCTCATGCACTATAAATACTTAACATTAGTAGCTTGTCTTAGCACTATAAATACTTAGCAATAGTTGCCCGTCTTAGCAAACACAGAATAATTTTTAAAGAAATATTAGGGTTCAGAATCAGAGAATGGACAAGTTCCAATTTGTTAGAGATGGAGTAACCAGATTGCCCCCTGGCTTCAGATTCCTGCCAACAGATGAAGAGCTTGTCTTCCAGTACCTCAAATGCAAGGTCTTCTCCTCCCCTTTGCCAGCCCCAATAATTCCCCACATTAACATTTGCAAATATGATCCGTGGGATTTGCCAGGTTAGCTGAAATCCGAAGAATTAATTTCTTCTATATAATTATTCCAAATTGTGATGGTAAAGCTTTTGATTACGTTCATTTATTATATATTTGTGTTTAATCAGGTAACTTGGAGCAAGAGAGATACTTTTTCAGTAACAAGGAAGCGAAGTATCCAAATGGGAGCAGAATCAATCGAGCAACAGCTTCAGGATATTGGAAAGCAACCGGCTTAGACAAACAAATTCTCTCTTCAAGCAGGATTAATCAAATGCTAATGGGAATGAAAAAGACTCTAGTTTTTTACAGAGGAAAGGCCCCGCATGACTCTAGAACTGATTGGATCATGCATGAATATCGCCTCGTTACTGCAGCAACTGCCCAGGCAAGTTTACGGGTAATTTATTTAGCAACATTTTCCACTCTCAGGTTGACTTGATTAGTTTTCAAGCAGTTTTCTTTATCTATCCTATAGAGAAAGAAAATCATTTTTTTAAAATTTTGATTATTTGCAGAATTATTCAAAAGAAATAGAAAATTGGGTCATCTGTAAAATATTTATGAAGAAAAGAACCATGAAAGATGATGCAAATGATGATAATAATGGAGTGGCACTGCCTGATCAGCCTCAGTCTCGATTTTATGATTTTATGATGACAGACAGGAGTGGTTCATGTGCTGCCTCCTCTTCACGTTCATCCGCTTCAAGTTATAGAGGTATCAGTGAGGTTTCTTCCAATGGATCAGAATATGATGATGATGATGATGATGGAGAAAGCAGCAGCAGCGGCAACAATATTTACTTTTTGAACTAAAAATAATTATATATCTATATATATATATATATATATATATTTATGTATATTATAAACTTTTCTATTGATCAAAGGATTAGTAACGCTTCAAGAAACTTAACATGTGAATCTAATTTGATCAATGAACTTTAGTTTTCTTACAAGAATTTACTACCAACTTCAAAGAATCTTTATCTTTTCGAACAAAAAGGTAATGGCCTTTTGAATAAAGATGCTGATGGTATCATATACGAAGGATCAGCCATGCCCAGCCATGCAAGCATATGTCCAACTTTCTAAAAAAGAAAGCAATTCCTTCATCCATAATAACACTAGGTACCCATCAGATTCCATATATATCATAAGAGAAAGAATATCCCCACATGGGGTTCACATTATTTTGTTTTTGTTTTTTAGTTTTTACCTAAATAAGTTTTGAAAAGTAAAATTTCTTAAAATGGTAACTTGCATAGAAAAAATTATTGTTATGAATATGAATTGCTTCGTTTAAAATATAGATAATGCCTAAAATAATTAATAATAGTCCTTAATTATCAGTTTTAATATTTAAAGAACTAACTAATTGCCTAACTTCAATGATGATGAATTCGTGTTAAATTTTGACAAAACCAATCTAATTAATTTCCTATAAAATAACCATATTATTCTCACTTTCAAAACAGAATTAATATTAACCAAAGCTCATCGAGGGATCAGAAGCTTCTTATTAACTCCATTCTATATATTTTCTAGCTCGCTATCTCTAATAATAGGAATTAAGTGATGATCGATTAAAGTTAACCACATCACTCCCAGCAAAATAATTTAGCTGGAATGATCCACATATTATGGAACTCACATATTTAGGCATTGTTTTATCGAGTTGGAATTTTTTTGTCAAAATCTTTATCCATTAAGCCTGGCAAAAATTCCTTTTAAGGTAGCATTTGAACTAAATTTGACCCATTCGCCCAAGTTCAGGTGATTGTTACAAGTCAAAAATTTTATTCAATAAGAACATTCTTACTATTTTTGCTATAAATTACCATGAACAACTGTAAAATACAGACTGTACACACATGTCCAAATTCATGATATATATACTTCGTTTTGCTATTACTTGACAAAATAACGTAATTGGCGTCAAGCCTCTCTTTTAAATTCTCCAAATCTCAATATCAACTACTCCTCCTTCACCATCCATTTTGGCATTCGCTTTCTTTGCCCATCACCTCCTCCTCTCCATCTCTCCTTTATTTATTATCATTATTACTATTCAAATGGGGTGTGGTCAATCAAAGGGTGACTCTGAAAGAGAGGCTGCTGTGCTGACAACCTCTAAGTTCACCCCACTTCTACGGTGGAGATTTGAGGAAATTAAAGGACGCTCTAAAAAGAATATTAATAATGCAGATTCGGATGGTGCCTTATCAAAAAAAGGGCTGCTCAAACACAGCAATAATCAAGAAGATGATGGCTCTTTATCTAACTCTCAATATGTTGATGAAAATGACAAAAAGAGCGATTCTTCTTCGCAAGAAGAAAGTGCAAGGCCATCATCAGCTGCAGGCTATAAAGACGAAGATTATATTTCATGGGAACAGCAGAAAGAGAACAAATCAGCAGATAATAATAATTATAGCTTGGAACAAGAAAGATTATTATCGGAGGATAACGATGCAGAAGAGAATGAAAATGAAGAAGAAAGTGAAGCAGAGGGAAGGCTAAGCAATGTTAATTTTAGTCCTTTATTATGTCCTGGATCGCCAAGCTTTAGGGTTTATTGTGTTAATATACCTGTGGACAATGCCAATGATGACGCTGACTGTGAGTGCATTTTGTTTTGCAGATTCATTACGTATCTTCTATCTTAATTTGTTTGTAAACATTTATTAACTTTTTGGTTTAATGTAACTGATCAGATAAGGATGATGAATGTGACCAAAGGTCTCAGGGTACCGTTGACAATAGCGAAACACCATCAACGAATTCCAATGAGGTAACATATTATTATTATTGTCTTGAGGATTTATATTTTGTACATAGATGATGCTCCAAGTGAATTTGAAATATCATTTTTTTTAAATCTGAATTTTATAAAGTCCGGACATTGGGACCTGAGCATTGACTATGTTTTACAAGAATCTAGTAATTAAATTTTAAGTTTAGCTCTTAACATTTTTCCTTTTTATTTTAGTTACCACAGGAATTGGTGATTCCGACAAAGGTGAAAGTAAAGAAAGCAGGAAGATTCAGGAGAGTGATGATGGGTAAGGGAAGACCAGCAGCTGTTAAGAATCTATTGAACGTTACATCATGCTATCACCCGTCAAGAGCAAGCCGACACAATAACCCCCGGCTTCTTCCTCAACAAGCCGCTTGATTGATTAAGCTTAGGAAAAGAATGAACAGAGCCTTTTTCATTTTCATTTTGGTCAACGATCAAGTCTTTTTTTTTTTTTTTTAATTTTTCGGACGAAGTAGGAAGAGGTCAATGTGACCAGACAACCTGAGCTGCACTTTCACATTCCATTTAATTGTAATTTCTCACAATGGAAGTTTCCAAAAGGCCAGCAATATAGTTCGTTGTATTTATTATCTTTTTTTCAGAAAATTAGTTTAAGTTTTGCTGAATTTAAATCATTTTGTTGATTACGCTCCAAAGGCAAACTTAACATACAATAAGACATATAATAATCCCTGGAAACTAAATGGATCCAGCAATTAAACAACATCCAGTCTTACAAATTCAGAAAATAGCACAAACCATATATAGTATCTTATGTTGAAAATAAAATCAAACACCCACGAATGTAAAAGAAAAAAAAGAGTAAAATTCTTAAGACCTATCCAGAGGAGAAAGCAGCTTAAAGGAATTCCTCATCCTCCATGAAAATCTGCATATTCTTGGACTTCATAAGATACCCAACTGCTTCTTCATTGAATTCAACCAAGAAAGCTAACTTAATCAGCTCAGGTAGTGAATTTATGTGATCTTCTCTCTCCCATAGCACTTCCTTGGATATGATTTCCGCGAACTGACTAGCATATTCAATGAGGTTTTTGTGTCCACCAGACCTATCAATCTTCGGCGTGAAAAGCTGTCCACTCGTTCTGTCCCAGCGTATCATTTGGAACACTCTCACATCAACAATTTCCCCTGATGACAATGATAAAGTGTACCTTAAAGTTATTGGCTCTGCAGTCTCCAGAATGGTGAGATTCATGAGCCACTTGACAGCATCATGACTCTTCGCCGGTTCCATTTGAACTGAAGGATCAGCTAAAAACCCCAGAATGAGTTTCAACAGCCCTTTGCCAATACAGTAGTCCTTCTGATTCACCTGCTTATGTCCCACGCCTTCTCGTAAAGACAATTCTTCCTTCTGTACAGAATCTGAGATTGCGCGAACCCCTATTTTCTTATAAAATTCCAGCAACATTGTCTGAGGTATAGCAGGCAAGCTAGGCTGTGGATACCAGACAAACAGGGAATGAGGAGAGGATTTTTCGATAACATCCTTTAGCTGAAGGTCGTCGGCTAGGAAAACGTCACGCTTGTCAAACAATAAAATACCATTCAAGCCTGAATTAACAGGCAGCTTCACCAAGCTGTCAGCCATAAGTTTCTGTGTCTTTGAACTGCAATGCTTCAAAACACAACGCCAAAATGCACAACACAGCATTTGACAGTTCGTGTCCTAAACTTTCCCAAACCTTCCAGAGCTTGCAATAATCATCAACCGAAGGATTGGATTTAACACCAAAAGCACTTGAGAAGAAGCTCAGTTACTTCCGGTCATAGTGTTTATCCAATACTTTCATCTGTGTACTGAACAGACCATCATTGTCATGTAAAACACATTCTACAGGGCTTACCCACTGCCCACTTTGACTTCCCTCCGGAATCGAAATCCTTCTGGCAGCTTCACCTTCAGGATGCCACTTCAATTCTGCCAAGACATTGTAGATTCGAACTATAGTTGCAAAGTCAGTGTGGAAATCGAGGTGGCTGGCAAGCAATGGACATCCTTTTTCTAAATCAACAGTGACTCCAATTGCATTGAGCTCCTTCCTGTATGATTTTATTTCTGAGCCATAAAAAGATTCGTAAATGAAAGGTCCATCTGTCTGCTTCAAAAGATTCAATTGACACATAGAATCGAACAACAAACACTGCTTCGGGCTACTATAAATTTCACTGCCACTGGTCCTCAACCACTTTTGTGAAACATTCTCGGTGAAAGACCTGGGGAAGGTGCAATTCTTCTCTTGCAATATCCGGATGCATTTGAGAAGTGAAATTACATTTGCACAAGTGACCTTGCAGGGATTAATAAAAAGACCATCAGCGATAAACTTCACACCATCTTCGAATGCTATGACAGTTCCCATACCCTCCAGCTCCCTCTGGAATTCATGAATGGCCATGCTGTAAAAGCGGTCACTGTCATCAATGAAGGGAAGCAGAGTAATAGAAGAGATAGACTTCCAATCTGGACCAAAAAGAATGCAGTCTCTTGGTGATCTATAATCACCAAGGCGAGTCCTCAACCAATTTGACTCACCGATACAGTTAGTAAATTCAGCTGGAAACCTAGGAGATGTTCCGTTCAGCTGTCTGTAACATGACAGAAACTTCAGGACATGATCTTTTGAAATTGAAGATGTGGAGGCTTGTTGCTTAAAAAGGCAAACAAATGCTTTGACAGCCTTCTCAAATTCAACAACAACTCCTAATTGCTGCAACTCCATTTTCGAGCAGACAATGGTGCTTCCATAGAAATTTTGATCAATTACCGGAAAACAATGGAAAACCTCTAACAGGCAAGCCCATTTAGGATCGGAGAGATAACATTCACCTGGAGACATGTAACCAGTGTCTGTCTTCATGCATTTCGTATTTCCCAGTGCGTTAACAAGTTTGTCAGAAGATTTGGAATGGCGCACACATGCCAGTACCAAATGAACGGCTTCAGCTGTGAGACAAATTAAGGATGATGGCAATTTCAAGTGGTCAATTACAAGCTGATAATTTTGATTGAATTCAACTAAAACACCGAGCAGCTGTAGTTCCACTTTGAAAGAAAGTAGCTCTTCACCATAGTAATTTTGATCAATGAAGGGAATATCACTAATTTGAGATGCAATTTTCCACTCCTCACCATGTAGAATAGATGCTCCAGGTGATGAAGTAAAGAAAAATGACTGTGATGGTGATCTATAATCAGGGAATCCATTCATGGTGATTTTAAGCCAGCTGCCTTCCTTTATGCAAGCCAGAAACTTCTGAGGGATGCAAATTCCCTTGTATTTCAGGTTTTTAATCCAATCCAAGAGAAAAAATGTGTTTTGCTTGGTGAGTGGGGAAGACACAGCTGGAATCCAAGCATTAGGAGGAGATAAATGAGGAATATCAGATGCTCCAACGTGAGACTTCAGGAACTCGATGATCTGCTTTCCTGTTGTATTTCGCCCTGCAAAAGTTCCAGGACGCAAGTAGTCTTCCCCTAACTCCACATAGCCTTCTTGTCTCCATGGGTTCGAAACAATCAATTCCGCCCATTTGCTTCCATTTGCTGGCACAAGGACACGATTCCTTTTTGTGCTTACAGCTCCATAATTATCCACAAGTGGCATAAGCGCACAAAAATAATCAACCTCCCGAGATGATAAATAATTCTTTGAAAATGAGTGATATAAGAAGTGAGCAAAGACTACAGCAAGCTTCCTGTCATTATTTATATAAGGAATGAGAACAGCTGCATAATCATATGCAGTCACAGTAGCAACCTTCACCCAGTTTTTCAGCCATTGCAATACCACTTCCTTCTGAGAACTCAACAGAACGGCATCATATGTGCTTTTTGGCATAAAAAAACTATTGGCAACGCATCTGAATTCCTTGTTACAAGCAATCAACCAGGACAGCTGAGAGGACAAACACACTATCCGGTAAGACTGGCAGGATGCATTAATACTGCACAAAGCCACATTCCCATCTACGTCTACATATTTCATCAAGGGTATATTTCCAATATTGGTATTGCGGAATTTGGAAGACCAATTTTCAGCAAGAAAAATGAGTAGCTCCAAATAAACTTCTTCGGACACTCCCAATACAAGAATGGAGCTCTGGATGCACTTTGCATACCATTCAAGGTTGACTGTCCCCACACCTAAAAAATTCAGTACCGAATCATACTCTTCTCTGTCAAACGAGGAATCCAATACATGTAGTCCATGGTGAGACAGATTTCTCAAGCTCACCCCTTTAACTTTTGCTTTCTCCAAAATATTCCAAAACCGAGGCATTAGCCTTCCCACTTCACTGGGTTTGTGAAAGAATCTCTGCTCCATGCATGACTCACTAGGAACAATATCTTCTTGAGCAAGCTTTGCTCTAATTGATTCTCTTACAGCATTCAGAAGTGGATAGGATGAGCTGTCAACTGGCAAGAAACGAAACATTGGAGGCAAACTAGATACTGGAGCATCTTCTGTTATCTTCACTAGTGAGATTAATGCATTAACAAAAGCAGAGGAAACACAGCTGAGAATTCCTTGGTTCCATTTGTTATCTAGCAGTACAGTCTCCCTAGATGATGCAAGAATAAAGTCTGCTTGAATTATAAATGGAAAATTCGTAACCATCTCCGCTGGAAGAAATGCATAGATTCCAGGTGAGGTTGTTCCTCTATGGAGACACTAGCCATTAGGAAACGCCAACGTAATCACCCACTCCTCAATATCCATTCTCTTCTCCACTTTATTTTCTTGCTTGACAGGAAATCTCTGCCTCCACGTATAGTAGTTGCAGTCTTTATCATTCTGGTCACCTTTTGCGGCAAGATGGAGTGTATAGGACTCTGCATCAAAATTCTTCCTTGTCACAAAATTGGTCTCGCTGGTTATAGCTATTGCACTCACAGTATTGCGAAGAGGATCCTCGTTATCTTCCCCGACTGAAAGGCGCTTTATCTTTGAAAGGAATAGCAGTACTTCAGGATGAACACTTGAGAGCTGCTGCTTGACAGGTTTGACTTTGTCAGGTTTCAGAGGCAAAACAAGTGTTGTAGTTGGAAGAACTTTAGATCCTGAACCATATAATTTCTGTATGTCTGAGAGAGATGGCTTCTGATTGATCCAGTCAGGAACTATGAATCCGAGGTTGCAATGTGGGCAGGGCTGTTCAGTAAACTTTATCTGATAGCCATTGCTGAATATGTAAGGCTGAGCAGTGATCAGAAATACACTTTTGAACCCGATTCCTGCTTGTAACAAGAATAATAAAAATATGTGAGTTATCCATAAACAAAAAGGCTAGTTAATTTTATGTAACTGAAAACTTCAAATCTTAAATCTGTTTCAGCAACAATCGAGTAATACTGGCAGCACACTTGAAAATCAATTGATTAAGCATTTACAGGTTTGAAACAGAACGCACATTAACATAAGAAAGCAAAGACATATACACTTGAGTAAATGGAAAGAGAAAATGGAGTAAAGTTAAGGGACCTTTCTCGCCAATATAGCCACGATTACGTTTGCGTTTCTTAGTAGACTTGCCAGCACTGCAAATGGACTCAATATTCTTCGCAGAAAAACCCTTCTCATTGTTGAACATGAGCAATGTGGCTGGGGCTCCCGTGCCTGTTATATCACGAGATGTTATCAAAAACTCAAGCGATGGATCCACACCCTCCGGGTACTCATTGTCTTCAGCATTCTGTCAATTAAAATTCACCACTTTGTTAACTTTCTAAATCACCATTAGTTCATTACCAATCAGAATTTGGGATTCAACTGGCATCGGACAAATATCGGATTTATCAAGATTTTGCTTCATAAAAAGCAAAAGCTTTATATATTCTACTGCAATTAAACAGTTTGCCTCTGAATTTTCCTACTCGTTACGTAATGCACAAATAATAAATAATGTTCAATGTAACAAGCATTGAATGTTCATTCACTAATGTCAAACATGAATTTCAAATTCATTGATATCAAGATCACAAGCAAGCACAGATGTACAATACATACATGCTATGAAAAGAATAAAGATTAAAGAAGAACCTGAATAAGTTCCATGAGAAAATGGACGTCCCTAGCGTAAAGTTCAGCAGACAGCAGCTTAACAGTTTCATGAAGCTCCTCTGTCAGAGGATTAATCACTTCACACCCTATTGAAAACTTCTTTCTTCTTATCTCCTCAATGTGTTCTTTAGGTGTCGCCATAACGTATGCCGTGTTTTTTTTTTTTTTTTCAAAAGGACAGCCTCAACAAAGCAGAATGCTTGTTCTTATTAAGTGAAATATATGACCATCTAGTTTCTTACGAGGAGTCTGGGTCTTTTTGGCTTCTTTTCTTTTCCAAGGTTGTTAAATATGAGTGCGTCAATTGAAGAGAAATTGTTAATTTAGCATCTTAAAATTCGCGTGATATATATATAGAATAATAATAATAGTGATAAAATAATGATAATAATGATAATAATAATGATGATAATAATAATAACAATAATAATAAAGCAACTTAAATTGATATCTTGATTAGTGTTCATCAGTCCTCCCTTGTTCAATGTTATGACCATCTAGTTTCCTTACGAGGAGTCTTGGTCTTTTTAGGCCCCTTTTTTATTTTTTATTTTTTCCCGAAGTTGTTAAATATGAGTGCGCCTATTAAAGAGTAATTGTTCATTTACCATCTTAAAATTCGCGTGATATATATTATTAAGCAACTTAAATTAATGTCTTGAATAGTGTTCATAAATCCTCCCTTGTTCAATGTTCATTAATCATTGTCATCTCTTGTTTGGGACAATTAATTTCTTAAAAATTAGGCTCACATTGATGGAAGTTACAAGATTTACATTCCTTATTATTTTGGAAAACCTAGCATATCACGAAAAGAATTAAAAAAAAAAAGGATGGAAAATGGTACTTGCAAACTCATAAATCTACTTGCTGCATGTAATTTTGTGAGTTGCGGGTGGGTTTGGCATCACAAATTAAAACTCGTATTAGATTGTGGGTGGGTTTGATATATGCTAAATATTCAGCAGATTTTTTTTTCCAAATACTTTTTAAAATTTTAATTAGAAAATATTTAAACCAAAAAATATATAAAGTGAACAAATGCAATTAAAGATGCGCGCAACATTTTTTTAACTTAATGCATGGATGATTATAATTTTGTATGCATTAAGTTTCTTTAAATTAATGCATAGATTATTATAATTTTATTATAATTTTGTTCTTCATATTAGTATTCAGAAAGTATTAGTCTTTAGAAAATATTAATTTTAATCATTATTATAGGAATCGTATTGAATGGATGCTAATGATGGTGAATAAAATAAAGATCTTTGCTTTTGAAGCTTATGTTGATTAAGAATATGAGATGATAATTATTGTTTCTGCAATAGCACTGTAACATATGCCTTTGTTTTATGTATTTCTATAAATAAATAAATTAAGAGGGGGTTTATGTGATAAATTAATAGAGGGTTTATGTGATAAATCAAGAGAGGGTCTAGTTGATATTTTATGGGTGGATATAAAAGGAGAAAACCGGGTGAAAATTTGGAGAAAAACCGTGAGAGAGAGTGGCTGACCCGTTTGACCCGATCCGGACCTGCAAATTTGACCCGGCCGTAACTTCCTATTCCGACCACCCCACTGGACGAGCTTGGTATCAAATCGAAGCTTACGAGACAGAGAACGTCCCCCTGCCATCCCCGCCGCCCAGAAACATCGAGAACGCCGCCGAACGGGAGTGCGAAGCTCTTGCACGAACCCGTCACGATTTGTCCTTGTTTTCGCCGGATTTTGGCGACTCCACCACTTGGGTTTTGTTCTCCACCTTGCCCTCTTTCATTCCCAACCGATCACCCCAAGGAGCCGCGGCCTCATGAGCTTGATCCGGCTTCGCCGCTGCGCGTGGGAGTACACCACCGGCACCGTTGGACTCACCTCGACGAGAAGTGTCTAGCCCGACTTTCTCACCGCCGTTGGGTGAATTTCGGTCAACGTTGACCGTAGGGCATTTTGGTAATTTCACGTATTGAGGGTAATTTTGTAATTTTCAGCTTTGAGGATGTTCTTGTAATCTGAATTGAGGATAAATTGGTAATTTTGTGATGTTGAGGGTAAATTAGTAAATTATGAAATTGAGGGTAGTATAATTTCGAATATGTTATTAGTAAATCACGAATACGGGATTAATACGGTAAACTGGGAAAATTGAGAGTTTGTAATGTTAGGACGAACATTTATTTTAAGTGTTATTTTTGCGAGATTAGTTCGAATTATAATTATGGAAAGTAATTATGTTATTTTTGTAAAATAGGTGGATCTACGGACGAGAATCTACTTGCGGACTTGGGTGATAGCCGATTATGAAATTGTCACTATGAGTGGAATATATTAAAATTATTTGATTTTTATATAGTAAGGCTTGTTTATGAAATGAATATTTAAAGTGCTTTCATTAAATGGTTATCCGAAATAAATATTTCTTGCGTATAAATATTGTGCTAAATTATATTTATTCATTTATGCTCCGCATCGATTTTAAAAGGTAAAAGAGATGATTGATTTCCGAACATGATTTAAAGTGCTTTTATGTGGATTTCGAGCATGATTTTAAGAGTATATGTTTTGATCTTGAGAGTGATTTAAAAGTGTATATATGTTGATTTTGAACATGATTTAAAGAGTATATGATGGATCTTGGGCATGAGATATATTGATTTCGAGTATGATTTAAAGTATGATTTAAAGTGTATATATATAATGATTTCGATCATGATTTTAAGTTTTAAGCAAATACCCGTTCCCTTCAGATGAGATGAGATAGTAGGCCTTTGGGGCCCGTCTGAACACACATAAAGGCTTTGGGCTGTGTGTTTGGGCGCTTTTGCGCTTTGGGCTGTGTGTTTGGGCGCTTTTGCCCTTTGGGGGCATATGCATGCAGACAGATATTGAGATATCAGATCGGATGGTCTAGACACGATGTCACAGGATGGCGCATCATAGCACGTCCGTTGAGATCCGGGTATGAGTTATGCTGCTAAGCATGAGATGGTACGTCCTTTCGTCTATCCGTGTAGTTCCGGGTATGATGGTACTCAGATAGTACATCATTGCCGTCCGTTGAGGTCGGATATGACTAGATTATCCCCTGGGTATTTGTTTAAGGATATTTGTATTACTTAGTATTTGATATTTCAGTATGAGATAATATTTCAATATGAGATGTTTTTTTTATTGATTTTGTGGCAGTATCAGTTTTGCTTATGTTTAGAATATGATTGAAAAGAAAGGAGTTTTTACATGAAAATATATTTGTTGAGAAAAGTAATTATACAAGTGATGTACTTATTTTTGTAATTATTTTATGTTTTAAAAAACTACTATCCACTCACTGAGCTCACTGAGTTTAAACTCATTCCATTTTATTATATTTTCCCCCCCCCTAGGAGATTACAGGTACAACAGTTAACCGAACAGCTGTACATAGTTGGAGTCTTTTGGGCCACTGAGGTTGTTTGAGGCTATAGACTAATTATTTTATTTTAGTTAATGTATAATTATCATGTTTTGAATTTATACTAGGGACGTGATATATGAACTATGAAACGTGTATTATTGGATATGTTACCGAATGAGATTGGGTTGATGTAGTTGATGTATAATAAATGATTTGGGAGTGTTTGTGTTGTAATTGCAGGTTTGGGAATATTATATGTTTAGGGGAGGTTCTACCGAAATTTTGATAGAATTCTCATTAATAAGATGATTTTAATATTTGAGTTCAATTTCTTAAGATAGGTCGCCTCTGGATATGGGCCGGGTCGTCTCAAGCACTACTTTTGCACAATTGTACATGTTGTTACTTTTGGATACTAGTTTATATATTTTTTTTAAATTAAAAGTACCGTTGAGTTTTAATGGACTTGTGTATTTCATATATATTTGAGAATTTGTTGGATTGATGTTGAAATTTTCATTTTTCATTTACATTGATTAAATTTAGATTTGAGTACTTTATGTAGAATTTTAGGTTACTGTTATAAATTTACATATTGAACATTTGTGATTTTAAATGTGGGAACTTGCAAAAATCTGTCGGGTACTATTACGAGTTTGGTAATTGTCAAAATCCATATAGGAATGTAGGTGGATTTAGTAATTTAAATTTTGTGCGGATGCAAGTTTAATAATGGCATACCTATAGCGGGTGGTGCCTATTGCTATCCCGAACCAAAAAGAGAAGAATTCTAAACTTCCTAGATACAATACATAAAATATGCAATAGAAAAAATCCCAAGTAGAGCATGGTGAAGAGTGACGATACTTCGAATAAGTGCACAATGGAAATTCAATTTTTGACCCTTGTAATACTCTAGTATTTAAAACATGGGACCAGTAGAAGAAAATGACTTAGAAAAACTTGGTCAGGCATGGTGTTAATGCGGTTTTCTGCGTGCCTTCGAATGGTGTAAAAAACTTCTGCTCGCGACTGCTCGAGCAGAAATGCTTGCTGGTCTCAATTCTCCGTTATTCGTCGGAACAGTGGTCTCCTCGATCCTGTATTCACAAAAAATAAGGTCAAGGGTCGCCGGATGTTTTTCCGACAAAAACCCTCCGACGCTCAAGTTAGTGATCGGGTTGTTCTTTTTGTATCCCTCTTTGTTTGAGAGACCGGAGAAATAAAAAGATATTTTTTCCTTTTTAATGGTAAGTATAACCAGTCTGAAATCCAAAGGAAGAATGGAGAAACAGAAGAAGAACCTCTGGAAAATCTCGGAACCCCTTGCCTCTGTTTCCATTTTCCTTTTATACTTCCGTTTTCCCACTCTTTTTTCTTCGGGGGATGTCGTTCCCGAGACTAGGGTGTCTGGGCTCCTCTGACAGTCGGGATCATTGTGGCATTTCCTGGGAATGCAGGATTGTCTGGTGGGCATGGGTTCCCATGACTTGATCATAGTGTCGGGCATGTGCGCATGGAATGATTACACTGTGGGGGCGTGTGCCGGCCATCGGTAACAGTTGCGACACCATACCGCGTGGGGTATTGGTCAGAAATCGATCGTCGTGTTGAGTCGCTGGAGAGACAGGTTGGACTGTCTCGAACCGGCTGTATCTGGATCTTGCATTTCCTTCTGCGTCGTTGCTGGTGTGGTTGGGCCATGCCCGGGGTTCGAAGACCTCGAGCAGAAGGATGAGCTCGGGTTTCGACCAGCCTTGAGGCTCCTCGACCTTGACCAGCTTTGACGGGCTATGAAGACCTCGAGCAAGCGAAAGAGCTCGGGGCTCGACCAGTCTTGGACTCCTCGTCCTTGACCAGCTTTGACGCCTAGTTAGGCTGTCTTTGTGCCAGCGGTCGGGTCTTCAGCTCGAGATGGGTGGACCTCAAGGCCTTTCACTCGAGCTGGGCTGGCCTCGAGGAGACTTGCTCGATATTTCCCAAACACCAGTCCCTCAGTTTCTAGTCTTTGAAGTGAAGCGAGATAAGACTGGAAACTTCTTGTTTGGGTCAGCTTCCTGGCCTTTCATTTTCTCGTGTTGAGCTGTCTTCCGCTTCCATCACTTCATATTTAATGCGGAACACGTGGGTGGATCCAGACCGTGCGTTTGAATTTTGAAGAGACGTTACTTAAACAGTCACGTCTCTTGAGATGCGTGCCGTCAGTTGAAGAGACGCACTCTCCCCCTTTAAAAACCCTCGATTTTCTTTACTGTGCTTCCTATTGCTTATCTTTGCTTAAACCCAAAATTAACCGCTTGCAAGTGTTTCTCACCTTCTTCTTCGGTGTCACAGTGATTTTCGGTCGTCAACTTTGCTCAGGTATAAACCTCTTTCCCTTTTCTTGTTTCTGTTCCGTTCTTCATTCATTTGGGTTTTCGATTCCCACTGGGTAGACTGTGCCTATAAGAGACATGTCAAACACCCAACAACCCCGTAGGATGTCATCTGAGGAATCGTCCTCTTCAAGTGACGTTGAACCCCTTAGTATAATCCCAGTAAGAGATTCCAGTTCAGAAGGGGTGTTAGCTGTGGCAGAGACCCAGCCGCATCAGGGGGGAAAGGGTTAGCCAACGGTCAGAGAGTGGGGGGTATCCTATTGACTCCAAGAGGTGTGAAACTACACACCAGGATCTGGATAGGCTTAGGGACACCTACTACATACCAGACAATGTGGACTTGCGGGTGCCGGGCAAGGGTGACATGCCTAGCCGTCCCCCCCAGGGGTATGTCACCTTTCACATAGAATGCTTTAGGTCGGGGGTCAGGCTGCCTCTTCAGCTTTATTTTGTCCGAACTCTGTCCAGATTCGGATGGCTCTGGGGCAACTGATCCTGAATGGGTGGAGGGTCCTATCCGGCCTCTATGTATTGTGGAAATGGTGCAATCTGGGTGAAAAGCATTTCTACTAGTTGAAAAGCAGCCCAAAGGATACTGGCTGGTACTACCTCACCTCCAACTTGAAGGGCAAGAAACCCATAACTGATCTCCCCACTTCTGGTGGCAACTGGAAGGGTAAATTTTTCTTTGCTGGGGGAGATTGGGGGCATGCTGCACTTGTCTCCGAGGGGATCCCTCCGGTTCCTCGTCATTTTTGCACTCCAGGTCGTTTACTTGTCCAATAAATTTTTATTTTGGTTCTTCTGCTCGCATCTTTTCTCACTATTTTTCTCTAGTTGTTGTTGCAGTATCTTGGGGTGCCTCTTATAGGATTGGGGAAGAGCTTCGAGCGCGTGTCAACACTGCTCTCGACAACACGAGCTCGTGTAGGGAGCTACTTACAATCCAAAATTTTGTTGAATTTGGCTTGGTCTCAGAAGAGGAAATGAATGGTGTACTCAACTTGTTGAAGAGGCCTGCGAGGAACTCGGGACTCCCGAGCAGCTCTTCTGCTCCAACAAAAAGTCCTCGAACCGATACTCCCACCTCATCGGTTCGAGCTGCCCCCCTGCTCAGGAGATAGAGCGAGCATTAGAGGGTGCGGCCCGCAGGCGTCCGAGGACTGCAATTTCAGCTCGGCCTCGAGTAGGGCGCGAGCAGGATCAGGAGCGGCCTGACCACGCCGATCCCTACCTCAAGGACTTCGCCAAACAAATGGAAGATAAGTTCTTGGATGGGATAGAATTCTCTTATGCTGATGAGTTGGTCAGCGTTTTCCACCACTTCTCTTCTTGTGCTACTGTTGTTGCTACTGCCTTCAAGGCCAAGACTCAGGACTCTTAGAGGAAGCTCAGAGCAGAAATTTAGAACCTGAAACAGAGTCTTGAGTAGAAGGATGAGGAGGCAATGAAGCTTCGTGAGGAGAACTCCACCCTCGAGGAGAAAGCGGCAATGTCAGATTCCAAGGCCCTCCAGCTCGAGAAGGAGCTGTCACTTGTCTGAGATGAGCTACTAAATGCTCGGAAGGACTTGGACACACAGAGGTTCTCCTTCCAGAAGACCATGGAGGAGGAGGCTTCTGGCCTCTTGAAGAGGGTGGACTCTTTGAAAGATAGGCTCACGACAGAGTATAATGATGGGGTGTCTTTCAGCTATAACTGCCTTGTGTTTGACTTGAGCAAGGAGCATCCTGAAGTAGACCTATCTAAGCTCGAGGTAAGTGTCGCGGAGTATATGCGCAAGCACGACTCCCCAAATCAAGAGCCGAGAGTCCCCCCTACTGAGGCCTTTGCTGAGATCCAAGAGGCCGCTCCTGCTGCTGCCGCTGTCACGGGAGGTACACCACCCTCCGAGGACCTTGCTCCCCCTGCTAGCCCCAATTATCCAGCCAACTGATTTTGATTTTTTTTTTTGCATTGTACTTGTATTTTTGATGGATTAATAAAAAGAATGTATTGGATAATTTGCCTATGTATCTGTGTGTATATTTTTGCCTTGCATTTTTTTGTGAAATTGACTTTGTGCACTTGCCAAGTAAATTTTAATAAGTGTTTGGCCCTTGTTTTTCTTCTCCGAGCCATTTCTGCTCGTATTATCTCTTGGCTTAAGCGTGACAGAGTCTCGCCTTGAGTTAGGCTTATAGGCCTCTGTTTATCTTGTGAGCTTGGTCCGCTCGAGCCAATGTTGGGCTTATGCTTAATCTCTGTGCTTTTTTGTGAGCTCATTCTGCTCGAGCCTGCTGTTGGCTCACGCTTGGCACCGTCTTGCCTTAGGCTAGGCTTAGAGACTTCTGGCCTTTGCGTTATCTTTGTGAGCTTATCTTGCTCGAGCTTGCAATTGGCTCACGCTTGGCACCGTCTCGCCTTAAGCTAGGCTTTGAGACTTCTGGCCTTTGCGTTTTCTTCGCGAGCTTATCCTGCTCGAGCTTGCAATTGGCTCACGCTTGGCACCGTCTCGCCTTAAATTTGGCTTTGAGACTTCTGGCATTTGTGTTTTCTTCGTGAGCTTATCCAGCTCGAGCCTGCAATTGGCTCACGCTTTTCACCGTCTCGCCTTAAGCTAGGCTTTGAGACTTCTGGCCTTTGCGTTTTCTTCGCGAGCTTATCTTGCTCAAGCCTGTAATTGGCTCACGCTTGGCACCGTCTCGCCTTAAGCTAGACTTTGAGAATTCTGGCCTTTGCGTTTTCTTTGCGAGCTTATCCTGCTCGAGCCTGCAATTGGCTCACGCTTGGCACCGTCTCGCCTTAAGCTAGGCTTTGAGACTTTTGGCCTTTGCGTTTTCTTCACGAGCTTATCCTGCTCGAGCCTGCAATTGGCTCACGCTTGGCACCGTCTCGCCTTAAATTTGTCTTTGAGACTTCTGGCCTTTTCAATTTCTTTGCGAGCTTATCCTGCTCGAGCCTGCAATTGGCTCACGCTTGGCACCGTCTCGCCTTAAGCTAGGCTTTGAGATTTCTAGCCTTTGCGTTTTCTTCACGAGCTTATCTTGCTCGTATTGGATTAATATTGGAAGTATTTTCTTATTTTTATTCATGCTCAAGTTTTTTCACATCTCTATTTTTTGGGGAAACCGAATATCAATGATTGCATTACAAGGGAACTTACTGGCAATATTTCATCAAATGCTGCGTGTTCCATGGCCTCTTGACTTCTCGTCCATCTGGGTGAGTCAGCCGGTATGCTCTCGGTCCGGCTATTTGAGAGATCCTATAGGGACCTTCCCAGTTCGGTCCTAACACACCTTGCCTGGGGTCCTTCGTGTTCTGATTGACTCTTCTAAGTACCCAATCTCCCACCTGAAATCGGCGGATGTGTACGTTCCGGTTGTAAGAACAGGTTACTCTCTGCTGGTACTCCGCTATCTTTGCAGCGGCCTTTTCCCTTCTCTCTTCCAGCAAGTCCAAGCTTGCACACATCTGCTCATCGTTTTGCACTTCGTTGAAGTGCTCTGTTCGGTGTGTTCCCATCCCTATTTTGGCAGGGACAACTGCTTCATGGCTAAATGCCAAGGAGAATGTGGTTTCTCCTCTGGCCGTTTTGTGTGTGGTTCTGTAAGCCCACAAGACACCAGGCAGCTCGTCAACCCAAGCTCTCTTCTGCTCGCCGAGTCTGGTCTTCAAAAGGAGTTTTATAGTCTTGTTTGCAGCTTCTACTTGCCCGTTGGCTCGTGGTGTGATGGAGAGCAAAACTTTAGCTTTATCCCCATGTTTTTGCAGAAGTCTCTGAACTTGTTGTTGTCAAATTGTCTCCCATTGTCTGTGACCAATGCATAGGGAATCCCGTACTTGTAAATCACATTTTTCCAAATGAAGTCAGTGGTTTTGTTCTCTGTAATACTGCTCAAGGCTCCCATTTCAACCCATTTGGTGAAATAATCGATTGCCACCACGGCGTGAGTAGCAGATACTCTCCCCTTTGGTAATGGCCCAATCAAGTCAATCCCCCATTGAGCAAATGGTCACGGTGAGTTCATCACTGTGAGGTTCTCGAGAGGCTGGGTAATGTAGTTGGCAAAGCTTTGGCAACTCTTGCAGCTCCTGGTCTTCTCTTGTGCATCCTAATGCATGCGGGGCCAAAAGTATCCCTGCCTCAAGGCCTTGAAAGCTAAAGACCTCACGCCTGAGTGGTTCCCGCAAATTCCTTCATTTATTTCCCGTAGGACATAATCAGCTTCCTCTTGGTCTAAGCACCGCAACAGGGGAGAGTGTATCCCCGTCTGTACAAGACCCCATCGACTAGTGCATACCTGTCCGCTTTACACTTCAGCTTCCTCGCCTGCTTCTTATCGGTAGGCAGCACTCCTTTCTTGAGGTAAGAGACAATTGGTTCCATCCAAGTGCTGCTCGACGATAAACTCATCACCTCGTCCTCTTGCTCGATGCTCGAGCAGGTCTTGAGTTCTAACGGGATGGACTTTGGTATTTTGGGGTCAGATGTAGCGGCCATTCGAGCTATCATGTCAGCTCGAAAATTCTTCCCCCTCTCGATCTGTTCCACCTCGACTGCTCAGAAGTCCTTTATTAGCTGCTTCACCTTCTGAAGGTAAGCCTTCATCTTTTAGCCTTTTGCTTGGAAGCTTTCGTTGAGGTGATTTGCCACCAGCTGAGAGTCTGTTCGAAGCTTTACCTCTTCTGCCTTTACCACCAGGGCGAGCCTCAATCCCGTAATCACAGCCTCGTACTCGGCCTGGTTATTGGTAAACTCAAACTCCAGCCTCACAGCGTACTGCACCTCCACCCCTTTGGGGTTGAGAAGCATGACCCCTGCCCCGGCTCCTTGATCCCCACATGATCCATCCACTGTCACCACCCACGTGTTGCTCGTGGTAGAGGGGTCTAGTGGGCGCTCGCTATCCATTTCTTCGTTCCTTTTTGTGCATTCGACCACGAAGTCAGCTAAAGACTAAGCTTTTATTGCTGTTCGGGGTTGGTAGCTGATGTCGAATTCACTAAGCTCCACCGACCATTTTACCAACCTTCCAGAGGTCTCTGGCTTGTGCAGAGTCTGCCTGAGCAGTTGGTTTGTCAAAACCATCACCGAAAGTGTTTGGAAATAAGGCCTCAGTTTTCGGGCTGCTGTTACCAGGGCCAATGCCCATTTCTCCATCGGTGGATATCGAGTTTCAGCCCCTAACAAAGCTCTGCTAGTGTAATAGACGGGGTACTGCACCCCTAACTCTTCTGTCACTAGAACCGAGATCGTTGCCCATTGGGACACAACTAAATACAAAAACAGAACCTCCCCTGCTTGAGGTGTTGATAGCAACAGGGCTTTCAGCAAGTACTCCTTCAACTGTTGGAACGCCGTTTCGCATTCTGGTGTTCACTTTGTCTTCCTGCCTTTTCTCATTTCCTGGAAGAAGACTTGGTATTTATCCGTGGCCTGGGATATGAACCTGTTGAGGGATGCCAATTTGCCTGTAAGGCTTTGTATCTCCTTGAGGATACGTGGGGACCTCATTTCCACTACTGCTCTTATCTTTTTCGGATTGGCCTCGATCCCTCTATGGCTGACCATGAAGCCCAAGAATTTTCCTAAACCAACTCTAAAGGCACATTTTTCTGGATTAAGCTTCATCCAGTATTTTCTTAGGAGCGCGAAGGTTTCTTCCAAATGCTTTACATGTTCCTTCGCGTCCTTTGATTTGGTGATCATGTCGTCCACGTAAACCTCCATTGTGCTACCGATCAGTGGCTTGAAGACCTTGTTTACCAGCTTTTGGTAGGTTGCCCCTACGTTCTTTAGGCCGAAGGGCATAACCTTGTAGCAAAACAGACCCTGATAGGTGATGAAGGCTATGCATTCCTCGTTTGGTCGGTGCATGGTAATTTGGTTATAGCCTTAGAAGGCGTCCATAAAGCTAAGCAGTCCGTGTCCCGCTGTGGCATCCACCAGCTGGTCAATTTTCGGCAATGGGAAACTATCTTTCGTACAGGCTTTATTTACATCCGTCAAGTCCACATACATTATCTATTTCCCGCTTGCCTTCTTTACCAACACGACGTTTGAGATCCATTCGGGGTAGGAGACTTTCCTTATGAATCCCGCCTTCAGCAACTTCTCTACCTCACAGTTGATGGCCTCGTACCTTTCTTGGTTGACGCACCTCCTCTTCTGCCTCACTGGCTTAACGTCCTTTCGTATTGCCAGCCTGTGACACGCCACCTTGGGTCAATCTCGGGAATGTCCTCGTGTGTCCAAACGACACATCAGAATGTGATCGCAGGCACTCGACCAGATTTTTCTTCAGCTCCTCGCTAATGCCCGAGCCGATCTGGACTTTTTTCTCGTGGTCGTCTCGTCTTATTCTAACTTCCTCCAATTCTTCAGTAGGCTCTTGTCTCCCATTCTTCGACTCCCCCATTGAGTCTAATGACGTTATTTGCATGGTTTCTTTTGCCGCCACAGCGTAACACCTCCTCGCGACCCTCTGGCTTTCCTGGACGACTCCTACAGCTCCATTTACTCAGTACTTTAGGGCTAAGTAGTTGGTGGATAATACCGATTGGCTGATCCTCATGAAGGGCCTCCCCAATATTGCTTGGTAGGGGATGACTTCATCCACCACCACAAAGTCTAGCATCATGTTCTTTTTAAAAGGCCTCAAGCCCATAGTCACAGCCAATTTAATGATTCCTAGAGGGATCAGCTTTCCTCCTCCAAACCCTTTCAGGGAAGTGTTCGTTTGCTCAAGGCTCGCACCCGCTATTCCCAAATCCTCGAGTGTGGACTTGAAGAGAATGTCCACTGAGCTTCCCGAGTCCACTAATATCCGATCGACCTCCTTATTAGCAACATTTGCCTTCACGAGTAAGGCATCCTCATAGGGTTATAACACCCCTTCCTCATCCTCCTCCGTCCACATGATGGGTACTTGCTGTACCTTGGTTTAGCCAGCTGGTTTAGCCATCAGTGTTGGAGGGCTCAACAGTCGTCGCTCTTCTGGCACTTGGAGTGTCTCTTCGAGTGACACCTTCAATGTTGTGTATTGCCCATAGGCGGGGCTCTGCTCGACCAACTGTATCGCCCGATCCCTTGGGAAGCTTCTCGGTGGGGGTGGCAATCGACGGTTAGCTCTGTTGTTGGTTCAGCATAGGTCAGCTCGGTAGTTGGTTGCGGGATGGGTGGTTGTCGTGCTGCCTGTACTCCCTGTGGTCCCGGCCTGGAGACCTACAAGGTGAAACAGGAATCATCCGCGGCTGGGGAGCTCTCTGACAAGGATTATAGGGAGCAACCCGATCCCTTATCACCTTGGAAGTCAATGTTCCTTAAGCAGGACCTCCTTTTTCCTTCCTCTTCGTTCCACTTCCCTGTTTACTTCTCAGTTTTGCAGCCTTTTCTTCTTTGATAACCATGTCCATCTTCACCTGCTCGTACGCATTAGAATATGAACAGATCAAGGGACTTCGTAGATTGTACCACGGCCTTCCCATCCTGATTCTGTCTTTCAGCCCCCTCAACGCCTGAGGATGGTTGAATGCCCCAAGATCAAAACCGACTCGTGGTATCTCTTAACAAATTTTCGAAGGGGTTTTCCCTCCCTCTATTTTATCTCCGATAACTCCATCATGCCATCTTCGAGGGTCACTGCGCCCCGAAATTGCTCTGTAAATTCTCTGCACATCTGCTCAAAGCTCAGAATGCTTCCCTGTGGTAGCCTGCGGTACCATTCTCTTGCCCTTCCCTTGAGAGTAAGTGGGAAGGCCCTGCACCGCTGAGTTGTTGTCAAGCGCTGCACTCCGGTCATGTCGTTGAACCGTTCTATGTGCACCAGCGGGTCACTCTTCCCTGGAAACCTTAAATTCGGGAAACGAAAATCTTGGGGGATTGTTACGCCCATGATCTCCGCTGAGAGCGGGGACTTGTTATCCAGCATTATCGTCCAACTCGGACCTTTTCCGTTTCCCCAGAGGTCTTCCGCAACCTGTGCCAACCTCCGTACTTCCCCTTACAATTCTTCTGCGCGGGAGGTGGGTGCCGTGTCTTGTAAGTGCTGACGGGATCCCCTTTCCTCCATGTTCGTCTTCTACCTCCTGACAACATTTGGTGTTCTCAGTGTTTGGGCTTCATCTCCTGCATGCTCCCTAACGGGGGCATTCCCACGACTGGACTTAGGGATGTCATTACATGCTTTCCTCTATTCCTCCCTAAGTTCTTGTAGGATGGATGTCAGAGCTTCCATTTGTTTCTCCATCTGATCCATTCTCTCCTGGACCTCTCTACTTTAAGCCTCATTGGCCACCTCCCTCAAGGTCACCGACTCCTCTGGACTTATTCCCCTCCTGCTGTTTCCTCTCATTATTGCGTTGTGTCTTCTGAATGTGTTACGAAATCAAGCATTTTGAACTGATCCCCGTAGACGGAGCCAAGATGTTGATGCGGTTTTCTGCGTTCCTTCGAACGGTGCAAAAAACTTCTGCTCGCTAGGTGCTCGAGCAGAAATGCTTGCTCGGTCTCAATTCTTCGTTATTCACTAGAACAGTGGTCTCCTCGATCCTGTATTCACAAAAAATAAGGTCAAGGGTCGCTGGATGTTTTTCCCGCAAAAACCCTCTGACGCTCAAGTCAGTGATCGGGTTGTTCTTTTTATATCCCTCTTTGGTCGAGAGACCAAAGAAATAAAAAGATATTTTTTTCCTTTTTTAATGGTAAGAATAACCAGTCTGAAATCCAAAGGAAGAATAGAAGAATGGAGAAAAAGAAGAAGAACCTCTGGAAAATCTCGGAACCCCTTGCCTCTGTTTCCATTTTCCTTTCATACTTCATTTTCCAGCCCTTTCTTCTTTAGGGGATGCCGTTCCCGCGTCTATGGTGTCTGGGCTCCTCTGACAGCCGGGATCACTGTGGCATTTCCTAGGAATGCGGGACTGTCTGGTGGGCATGGGTTCCCATGACCTGATCATAGTGTCGGGCGTGTGCGCATGGAATGATGACACTGCGGGGGCGTGTGCCGGCCATCGATAACAGTTGCAACACCATAACGCGTGGGGTATTGGTCAAATATTGATTGTTGTGTTGAGTCGCTGGAGAGACGGGTCGGACTATCTTGAATCGGCCATATCTGGATCTTGCATTTCCTTCTACGTCGTTGCTGGTGTGGCTGGGCCATGCCCGGGGTTCGAAGACCTCGAGCAGAAGGATGAGCTCGGGTTTCGACCAGCCTTGAGGCTCCTCGACCTTGACCAGCTTTGATGGGCTATGAAGACCTCGAGCAAGTGAAAGAGCTCGGGGCTCGACCAGTCTTGGACTCCTCGACCTTGACCAGCTTCGACGCCTAGTCAGGCTCTCTTTGTGCCAGCGGTCGGGTCTTCAGCTCGAGATGGGTGGGTCTCGAGGCCTTTCACTCGAGCTGGGCTGGCCTTGAGGAGACCTACTCGATATTTCCCAAACACATGGGATATTAGAACGTTGTTCACATTATATATTATTTAATAGGTGCCATTTTAATCCTCGTTTATTTTTACTCCCTACCTCTCATAGATGCGAATTCCCAAATAAAGTACATGAAAAATCGACTAGTTAGATCTATGTCTCATATTTATGAAATGTGTAGGGAGTTCCCCTGGGGTGGAACTATTTCTCTTGTGTAAAGAGTGTCAATTGAATTTACTGTATAAATAATTTACCAAGTTACCAAAATGAGGACAATGAGCAACACGTTCTATAAAATGGATTCCCCTATCATCTTCAAACGTGTTGGTCATTTTTGACCAATGTAATGATTTATCCCACATTATAAATGGGAAATTTACCGAGTTTCACATGATAAAAGTTACCAAGTTATTGCATTTATCCCACGTAGAAAAGAGAACAAAGATATGGAAGGTTTATATAGAATTACTCGAATTACCCAAAATAAAAGCATATACGTGGAAAATCTCTCTTAGACACCCTCTGATTTGGCAAGCTTGTCAGCACCAGGAGTGGAAAGGATTTTATCGATGGTACAAATCCCGCATCATCTGTTACAGGAATTTGTTAGATAATTGTATTTTGCAGTGTTGTCTGTTTCTTAAAAAATCTAAATATTTAAAATAAATATATTTTAAATATGATTGAAGTCTGAACAAGAATATAAATGTTTGAATATCATCTGATTTGGCAAGCTTGTCTGCACCAGGAGTAGAAAGGATTTTATCGATGGTACAAATCCCGCATCATCTGTTATAGGAATTTGTTGGATAATTGTATTTTGCAGTGTTGTCTGTTTCTTAAAAAATCTAAATATTTAAAATAAATATATTTTAAATATGTTGAAGTCTGAACAAGAATATAAATGTTTGAATATCATAATTATTTTTTTTTCAAGTTTATGAATATAAGAGGCATCTTGTTTGTTTATATAAATAAAAACATATTAAACATGTATTAGATATTTATGTCCTTATAAGTCAAGACAGAAAAAAAAATTAGGTTTTATAGTTTTGGAAATAAGTATAATTAATAGATATATTTTTTAAATATAATATTTACTTCTTATTCAGATATTTTTCTATTCTAATAAAAATCATAAAATTTTATTTTTTCTATTCAAGTGTAAATGTTTGGAAATCGGAAAAAAGCTACATAAACAAACAAGAAAATTAAAAAAAATGTGAAATTAATAAATTTCAAACTTTAGATATTCAACAAACAAGTCCAACAATAATCCTTAAATTAGAGATAAAGTCCAGCAAAGGTGTTGATGCGGTTTTTCTGCATGCCCTCAAATAGTGTTGAAACCTTCTGCTCGCGGCAAGCTCGAGCTCAAGCAGGTCTGCTTTCCAATATCAATCCCTCTGTCTTTACCGGAATAGAAATCTCCCGGACCTGTACTCATAGAAAACAAGGTTAGGGGTAATCGGGTTGTTCTTTTTGTATCCCTCTTAGTTAGAGAGACCGGAAGAATGGGAGGAGTATTTTTGCCCTCCTTTTGTAATAATAAATCTCCCGAAAAAATCAGAGTGGAGAAGGGGAAGAAGAAGAAGAACCTGTGCAAAATTTTTGGAACCCCTGCCACTTACACGTCCATTTTCTTTTGTTCCACCTTTTTCCCGCCCTCTGTTCTTCTAGAGCGGTAGTTCCCGCGTCCATGGCCCCTGGGCCCTCTGACAGCCGGGATTAGGGTGATATTCCCTGGGGATGCGTGACTGTCTGGTTGGCATGGGTTCACATGGCTTGACCATAGTGTCGGGCGTGTACGCGTGAAATAATGACACTGTGGGGCCACGCTGTATCACATGGGGTGTCGGTCATACACCGATCGGTGCACTGGATCGTCGAATGGGGGAATTTAATTGTTCCAAGTTAGCAGCGCTCGGATCTTGTCTTCTCTTCGCGCCGTCGCTGGTGTTGCTGGATTGTGGCTGGGGACTCGAAGGCCTTGAGTAGGAGGATGGGCTCGAGTTTTGACCTGCCGTAATACACTTCGACCTTGACTAGCTTTGACGGGGCTGTGAAGATCTCGAGCAGAAGAGTGACCTCGGATTCCTCGACCTTGACCAGCTTTGACGCGCAAAGAAGCTGTCTTTGTGCTAGTGGTCGAGTCTTCTGCTCGAGATGGGTTGGACTCGAGGAGGGCTACTTCGTTATTATCCAAACACCAGTCCCCTAGTTTCTAGTCTTTGGAGTGAAACGAGATAAGAATGGAAACTTCTTGTTTGGGCCAGCTTCGCGGCCTTTTACTTTCCCGTGTTGAGCTGTTTCCCGCTCCCATCATTTCACATTTAATGCGGGACACGTGGATCAATCCCGTCCGTGTGTTTGAATCTTGAAGACATGTTATGTGAACAGTTGCGTCTCTTGAGATGCTTGCTGTTAGCCGAAGAGACGCACCTCCCCCTTTAAAAACCCTCGATTTCTTCATTGTACCTCCTATTGTTCATTTCAACTCGAACTGAAATCTCTCTCTCGCAAGTGCTTCCCGTCTTTCTCTTTGCCGTCGCTGCCATTTCTGACCGTCAGCCTTTACTCAGGTATAAACCCCTTTGCTTTTCTCTTGTTTCTGTCCTATTTTTCCTTCCTTTGGGTTCCCAATTCTAGTCTGGTAAACTCTAACCATAGAAAATATGCCAAACACCCAACAACCCCGTAGGATGTCGCCGGAGGAATCATCTTCTTCAAGCGACGTTGAACCCCTTAGTGTGATTCCTGTAAGAGATCCCAGTTCCGAGGGGGTTTTGGTTGTGGCGGGGGACTAGCTGCATCATGGGGAATGGTCAGAGGGTGATGGTTACCCCATTGACTCTATTAGGTGTGAAACTACACACAAAGATTTGGATAGGCTTAGGGACGCCTACCACATATCGGACAATGTGGTTATGCGGGTGCCGGGTAAGGGTGACATTCCCAGCCGTCCCCCTCAGGGGTATACCACCTTCTATATGGAGTGCTTCAGATGGGGGGTCAGGTTACCTCTTCAGCCATATTTTGCCCATATTTTATCCAGATTCTGGTTGGCTCCGGGGCAGCTGAACCCGAATGGGTGGAGGGTCCTGTCCGGCCTCTATGTACTGTGGAGGTGGTGCAATTTGGGCGAACCTTCGGTAGAGGAGATAAAGCATCTCTACCAGTTAAAATGCAGCCCAAAAGATGCTGGCTGGTACTACCTCACTTCCAGCCTGAAGGGCAAGAAGCCCATAACCGATCTCCCCACTTCTGGTGGCAACTGGAAAAGCAAGTTCTTCTTTGTTGGGGGGGATTGGGGGCATGTTGCACCTGTCTCTGCTGGGATCCCTCCGGTACCGCGTCATTTTTGCACTCCAGGTCGTTCACTTGTCCAGTGAATTTTCATTTTAATTCTTTTGCTCATACCTATTCTCACTATTCTGCCTTGATTGTTGCTGCAGTATCTTGGGGTGCATCCTACAGGATTGGGGAAGATCTTCGAGCACGCGTCAATACAGCACCTGACAACACAAGCTCGTGGAGGAAGCTGCTTACAACACAAAATTTTGTCGAGTTCGGCCTAGTGTCAGAGGAAAGGATGAGAGGGGTGCTTGGTATGATGTAGAGGCCTGTAGGGACCTCAGGAGAAGCGAGCAGCTCTTTAATGAAAAGGCCCCGAGCCGATGCCCCTATTTCACCAGTTAGATCTGCCCCTCCTACTTAAGAGATAGAGCGAGCAGAAGAGGGTCCACCTCGCAGGTGTCCGAGGACTGCGACCCCGGCTCGACCTCGACCCAAAAGTGTGCAGGAGCAGGGTCGGTCTAGCCGTGCCGAACCCTGCGTTCAGGATTTTACCGGGCAGATGAATGATAGGTTCCTGGATGGGCTGGAGTCTTATGATGCTGATGAGCTAGTCAGCGCTCTCCACCACCTCTCTTCTCGTACTGCAACTGCTGTCACCAAATTCAAGACTAAGACTGAAGATTTTCAGAGGTGGCTTCGAGCAGAGATTCAGAGCTTGAAGCAGAGTCTTGAGCAGAAAGATGAGGAAGTAGCGAAGCTTCGCGAAGAGAACTCCACCCTCGACGAGAAGGCAGTGATGTTAGACTCTAGGGCCAACTAGTTCAAGAGGGAGCTGTCCTTTGTCCGGGAGGAGTTACTTGAGGCTCGGAAGGACTTGGACATCCAGAGATTCTCCTTTGAGAAGACCATGGAAGGGGAAACTTCTCGTCTCCAGAAGCAGGTGGACTCTTTGAAGGCCCAGCTCACGACCAAGTACAACGAAGGGGTGGCTTTCAGCTACAACTGCCTCTTGTATGCCTTGCGTAAGGAGCATCCTGAGGTAGACCTAGATAAGGTCAAGGCAGGTGTGGCGGAGTACATGCGTAAGCATGATATCCCAATTCAAGGGTCGAGAGCCTCCCCATCTGAGGCCTCTACGGAGTCCAGAGAATCTGCTCCTCCTCCTCTTGCTGATGATGTTTATCCCGCTGCTGTTGATGATGCTCCTCCTGCTGCTGTTACCTCTGCTCCTCCTGCCACTATTACCTCTGCTCCTCCTGCTACCACTACTTCCCTAGCCAACTGATTGTACTCTTTCTCTTTTTTTTTTTTTTAACTTGTAATCTTTTCAATGTATGGTAACTTGCTTCTGTACCTGTATGCATATACTTGCATTTTATATTTATGTACGAGATTGACTTCATGCACTTGCTAAGTAAAAAATTTTATAAGTGTTGGGCTTTTATTTTCTCTTGCCCAAGTTATTTCTGCTCGTATCATCTTTTGACTTATGTGTGGCAAAGCCTTGCCTTGAGTTAAGCTGACAACTTTCTCTTTATCTTGTGAGCTTGGTCCAATCGAATCGATGTTTGGCTTGTGCTCGGTAGTTGTTCATTTTACGAGCCCATTCGGCTCGAGCCTGATATTGGCTCATTTTGAACTTTTGCATTTTCTCCTCGAGCTTTTCTTGCTCGAGCCAGCGGTTGGAGCACGCTTGGCATTTGTCCCACCTTAAGCTAGGCTCTGGGACTTCTGGCATTTGCGTTTTCTTCACGAGCTTATTTTACTCGGGCCTGCAATTGGCCACGCTTGACACCGTCCTGCCTTAAGCTAGGCTTTGGGACTTCTGGTCTTCGCGTTGTCCTTATGAGCTTATTCTGCTCGGGCCTACAGCTTGGCACCGTCCCGCCTAAAGCTAGGCTTTGGGACTTCTGGCCTTCGCGTTCTTCTTTGCGACCTTCTCTTGCTGGAGCCTGCAATTGGCTCACGCTTAGCACTGTCCCGCCTTAAGCTAGGCTTTGGGACTTCCGGCCTTCGCGTTGTCTTTATGAGCTTATCCTGCTCGGGCCTTCAATTGGCCACGCTCAGCACCGTCCCTCATAAAGCTAGGCTTTGGGACTTCTGGCCTTAGCGTTCTTCTTTACGAGCTTCTCTTGCTCGAGCCTGCAATTGGCTCACGCTTGGCACCGTCCCGCCTTAAGCTAGGCTTTTGGACTTCTGGCCTTAGCGTTGTCTTCATGAGCTTCTTCTGCTCGGGCCTGCAATTGGCTCACGCTTGGTACCATCCCGCCTTAAGCTAGACTTTTGGACTTCTGGCCTTAGCATTGTCTTCATGAGCTTCTTCTGCTCGGGCCTGCAATTGGCCACGCTTGGCACCGTCCCGCCTTAAGCTAGGCTCTGGGACTTCTGGCCTTAGCGTTCTTCTTTGTGAGCTTCTTGGCTTCAACTTGAATTAATATTACAAATATTTTTCTTACTTTTACACACGGTCAAGTTTTTACACATCCCCATTTTGGGAAGGAATTTGACATTAATGCTTACAACACAAGGAAACTTACTAGAAGTATTTCACCAAGAGTTGTGCGTTCCATGGCCTCTTGACTTCTCGTCCATCTAGATGGGTCAGCCAGTATGCTCCTGGTCCGGCTATTTGAGTGATTCGATAAGGACCTACCCAATTCGGCCCTAACACACCTTGCCTGGGGTCCTTCGTGTTCTGATTGACTTTTCTGAGTACCCAATCCCCCACTTAGAACTGGCGAATGTGCACATTCCGATTGTAATAGCGAGCCACTTTCTGCTGGTAATCTACGATCTTTGTAGTGACCCTCTCCCTCTTTTCTTCCAGCAAGTCTAAGCCTGCACACATCTGCTCGTTGTTCTGCTCCTTGTTGAAGTGCTTTGTTCGGTGCGTCCCCATTCTTACTTCAGTAGGAATAACTGCCTCATGCCCAAACGCCAAGGAGAATGGGGTCTCTCCTGTGGCCGTTTTGTGTGTGGTTCTATAAGCCCACAAGACACCAGGCAGCTCGTCCACCCGAGCTCCCTTCGCTCGCCTCGATCCGGTCTTCGGAGACGTTTTATAGTCTTGTTTGCGGCCTCCACTTGTCCATTGGCCTGCGGGTGTGAGGGAGAACAAAACTTCAACTCTATCCCCAGGTTTCGGCAAAATCTCTGAACTTGTTGTTGTCAAATTGTCTCCCGTTGTCTGTGACCAATGCATGGGGAATCCCATACCTGTAAATTATGTTTTTCCAAACGAAGTCAATGGTTTTACCTTCTGTGATGCTACTCAAGGCTCCCACTTCGACCCATTTGGTGAAATAATCGATTGCTACTATAGCGTGAGTAGCAGATGCCTTCCCGTTGGGCAACGACCCGATCAAGTCGATCCCACATTGAGCAAATGGCCACGGTGAATTCATCACCGTAAGGTTCTCTGGAGGCTGAGTCAGGTAATTGGCAAAACTTTGGCAGCTCTTGCAGCTTCTGGTCTTCTCTTGGGCATCTTAATGCATGCGGGGCCAAAAGTATCCCTGCCTCAAGGCCTTGAAAGCCAAAGACCTCGCCCCTGAATGGTTCCTATAAATTCCTTCATGTATTTCTCAGAGGACATAGCCATCTTCCTCTTGGTCTAAACACCGCAACAGTGGGAGTGTATATCCCCGTCTGTACAGGACCCCATCGATCAGAGTATACCTGGCCGCTTTACACTTCAACTTTCTTGCTTGCTTCTTATCGGCAGGCACTATTCCTTCCTTGAGGTAAGAAATAATTAGTTCCATCCAGCTGCTGCTCGACGATAAACTCAGTATCTCGCCTTCTTGCTCGAGGCTCGAGCAGGTCTTGACTTCTAACAGGATGGATCTTGGTATTTTGAGGTCAGAGGCAGCGGCCATCCGAGCTATCATGTCAGCTCAAAAATTCTTCCCCCTCGAGATCTGCTCCACCTCGACTGCTCGGAAGTTATTAATCAACTGTCTTACCTTCCGAAGGTAAGTCTCTATCTTCTCGCCTTTTGCTTGGAAGCTTTCGTTGAGGTGGCTTGCCACCAGCTGTGAGTCTGTCTGAAGCTTTACCTTTTCTGCCTTTACCACCAACGCGAGCTTCAACTCCGCGATCACAGCTTCATATTCGGCCTGATTGTTAGTGGTTTCAAATTCTAGCTTCACTGCATACTGCATCTCTACCCCTTCAGGACTGAGAAGCACAATTCCTGCTCCTGCTCCTTGATCCCCATAGGACCCATCTACCATGACTATCCACGCGTTGGTCGAGATCTGGGAGTCTGGTAGGCGCTCGTCTTCCCTCTCTCCGTTCTTTTCTGTGCCTTCGACCACAAAATTAGCCAAGGATTGAGCTTTTATGGCTGTTCAGGGTTGGTAGCTGATGTCGAATTCGCTGAGTTCCACCGACCAGGGTTGGGCGCTCGTCTGCCTAAGTGGCTGGTTTGTTAGAACCGTTATCAAATGCGCTTGGAAATAATGCCTCAAATTTCGGGCTTCTATTATCAGGGCCAGTGCCCATTTCTCCATCAACGGATATCGAGTTTCAGCTTCCAGCAAAGCTCTGCTCGTATAATAGAAGGGATACTGCACCCTTGATTCCTCCCTTACCAGAACCGAGCTTATTGCCCATTGGGACATAGCTAAATACAGAAACAATACCTCTCCTGCTCGAGGTGTAGACAGTAACGGGGATTTCAGCAAGTATTCTTTCAACTATTGAAACGTCGCTTCGCATTCGGGCGTCCACTTTGTCTTCCTGCCTTTCCTCATTTCCTGGAAAAAGACTCGACATTTATCCGTGGCCCGAGATATGAACTTGTTGAGGGATGCCAATTTACCGGTGAGGCTTTGTATCTCCTTGAGGGTACGGGGGACTTCATTTCCACCACTGCTCTTATCTTTTCTGGATTAGCCTCAATCCCCCTGTGACTGACCATGAAGCCTAAAAACTTTCCTGCCAAAGGTACATTTTTCAGGGTTGAGCTTCATCCGATATTTCCTTAAGAGCGCAAAGGTCTCCTCCAAATGCCTTACATGCTCCTTTGCATCCTTTAACTTGGTGATCATGTCGTCCACGTATACCTCCATCGTTCGGCCAATCAAAGGCTTGAAGACCTTATTCACCAACCTCTGATATGTTGCGCCCGTGTTCTTCAGGCCGAAGGGCATAACCTTATAGCAAAATAGACCTTGATTGGTGATGAAGGCTGTGCACTCCTCGTCTGGTCGATGCATGGGAATTTGGTTATAACCTGAGAACACATCCATGAAACTAAGCAGCCCGTGTCCCGCCGCGGAGTCCACCAGTTGGTCTATCTTTGGCAACTGGAAGCTATCTTTATGGTAAGCTTTGTTCACATCTGTGAAGTCCACGCACATTCTCCACTTTCCACTTGCCTTCTTCACCAATACTACGTTCGAAATCCATTCGGGGTAAGAGACTTCTCTTATGAATCCCGCCTTCAGCAGCTTCTCCACCTCACAATTTATGGCCTCGTATCTCTCTTGATTGCCTCACCTCCTCTTCTGCCTCACTAGCTTAGCGCACTTCTTTATCCCCAACTTGTGACATGCCACCTCGGGGTCAATCCCAGGCATGTCCTCGTGCGATCCAAACAAACACGTCAGAATGTTCTCGCAAGCACTCGACCAGATTTTTCCTCAGCTGCTCGCTAATGCTCGAGCCGATCCGGACCTTCTTCTTAGGCTCTTTTTGCCACACTTCAACTCCTTCTAATTCTTCGGCAAGTTCCTGTCTACCATTCTTCAACTCCCCCCTCGAGTCCAGTGAGGTTATTTGCATGGTTTCCTTGGCTGCCACAGCGTAGCAGCTCCTTGCTACTCTCTGACTACCTTTTACTACCCCCACAGCCCCATTCACTCGATATTTCAGGGCCAAGTAGTAGGTGGATAGCACGGACTGACTGATCCTCATGAACGGCCTCCCCAGTATTGCTTGGTAGGGGCTGGCTTCATCCACCACCACGAAGTCCAGCATTATGTTCTTTTCAAAAGGCCTCAAGCCCTTGGTCACAGCTAGTTTGATGATTCCCAGAGGTATCAACTTCCCTCCCCCGAATCCTTTCAAGGATCAAGCCTCGCACCTGCTATTCCCAAATCCTCAAGGGTGGATTTGAAGAGAATGTCCACCGAACTTCCCGAATCCACCAATATCCGGTCGACCTCCTTATTGGCAATGTTTGCCTTTACGACCAAGGCATCATCATGGGGGTACTGCACCCCTTCTTCATCCTCCTCTGTCCATATGATGGGCACTTGCTGTACCTTAGCCATTTTTACAGCAAGTGCGGCGAACAGAACCTCCTGGCCTGCAGTGGTATATCTGTAATAATTCTTCTGGGCCCTGTTTGAATTTCCTGCCATCGTGGGCCCTCTTGAGATCACCCTTGTAGCCGGTGGTTCCAAATCTATTTCATAGGCTCGGTCATCTTCCTCTGGTTGTTGCTCGACAACCAGATGTCCTCCTTCAATGAACTTATCCAAATACCGGTTCCTAACAAGATCCTCCACCTGGTTCTTCAAATCCCAACATTGTGACGTTGAATGGCCGTGGTCACCGTGGAAGCGGCAGAACCGTCCCTTGTCTCGCTTATTAGCTGACTTGGCCATCGGTGTTGGGGGGCTCAGCAATCCTCGCTCCTCTGCCACTTGTAGTATCTCTTCAAGAGATACTTTCAACCTGGTGTATTGGTCGTAGGCGGGGCTCTGCTCCACCACCTGTATTGCCTGATCCCTTGGGAAACTTCCTGGTGGGGGTGGTAACGGACGGTCTGCTCTATTGTGGTTCATCACAGGTCTGCTTGGCGGTTGGTTGCGGGATAGGTGGTCGTCGTGACGCTTGTACTCCCTGCGATCCCGGCCTCGTATCTCTCTAGTAAGGGTTGTAGGGAACAACCCGGTCCCTCAGCGCTTTTGAAGTCAATGCTCTCCTGGCAGGACCTCCTTTTTCTTTCCTCTTAATTCCGCTGCCCTGTTCACTTCTCAACTTTGCAGCTTTTTCCTCTTCAATGACCATGTTCATCTTCACCTGCTCATAAGCATCGGAATGTGAACGGATCGAAGGACTCCGTAAATTGTACCATGGTCTCCCCATCCTAATTCCGTCCTTCAGCCTCCTCAATGCTTGGGGATGATTAAACGCAACCAGATGTAGAACCGATCTGTGGTACCTCTTGACCAACTCCTGGAGGGGTTCTCCCTCTCTCTGCTTATCTCGGACAATTCCATCATATCATCTTCGAGGGTCACTGCGCCCCGAAACTGCTCTGCAAATTCCCTACACATTTGTTCGAAGCTCAAGATGCTTCCCCGCGGCAGCCCGCGGTACCATTCTCTTGCCCTTCCCTCAAGAGTGAGTGGGAAGGCCCTGCATCTTTGGGCTGTTGACAGGCCCTGTACTCCTGTCATATCGTTGAACCGTTCTATGTGCACCAATGGATCACTCTTCCCTGAAAACTTCAAATCCGGGAAATGAAAGTCATGTGGAATCGTGACACCCATGATCTCCATTGAGAGTGGGGACTCGTTGTCTAGCATTATCCTCCAACTTTGGCTTTTTCTGTTTCTTTGAAGGTCCTCCACAACTTGTGCCAGCCTATGCACCTCCCCCTCTAGCTCTTCCGCGCGGGAGGTTGGTGCTGTATCCTGCAAGTGCTGACAGGACCCCCTTTCTTCCAAGTTCATTTCTTCCCTCTCGGCAACATTTGCATGCTTTCCTCTATCCCTCTCTGAGCTCTTGCAGTATGGATGCCAGTGTCTCCATTTTTTTCTCCATCTGATCCATTCTCTCATGGATCTCTCTATTTTGGGCTTCATTGGCCACCTCCCTCAAAGTCACCGACTCCTCCGGGCTTACTCCCTTCCTGCTGTTTCCTCTCATTGTTGTGTTATGTCCTCTGAGTGTGTTGGGAAATCAGGCTTTTTGAATTGATCCCCACAGACGACGCCAAAAATGTTGATGCGGTTTTTCTTCGTGCCCTCAAATAGTATTGAAACCTTCTGCTCGCGGCAAGCTTGAGCTCGAGCAGGTCTGCTTTCCAATATCAATCCCTTTGTCTTTACCAGAACGGAAGCCTCCCGAACCTGTACTCACAGAAAATAAGGTCAGGTTTTGCTGGGTGTTGTTCCGGCGAAAACCCTCCGACGCTCAAGTCAGTAATCGGGTTGTTCTTTTTGTATCCCTCTTAGTTAGAGAGACCGTAAGAATGGGAGGGGTATTTTTGCCCTCCTTTTGTAATAATAAATCTCCCGAAAAAATCAAAGTGGAGAAGGGGAAGAAGAAGAAGAACCTGTGCAAAATTTTCAGAACCCCTGCCACTTACACGTCCGTTTTCTTTTATTCCCCCTTTTTCCCGCCCTCTGTTCTTCGGGAGCAGTAGTTCCCGTGTCCATGGCCCCTGGGCCCTCTGACAGCCGGGATTAGGGTGATATTCCCTGGGGATGCGTGACTGTCTGGTTGGCATGGTTTCACATGGCTTGATCATAGTGTCGGGTGTGTGCGCGTGAAATGATGACACTGTGGGGTCGTGTGCCGGCCATCGGTAACAGGGGCCACGCCGTATCACATGGGGTGTCGGTCAGACACCGATCGGCGTGACTGGATCGGCGCTCTCGGATCTTGTCTTCTCTTTTCGTCGTCGCTGGTGTTGCTGGATTGTGGCTGGGGACTCGAAGGCCCCAAGTAGGAGGATGGGCTCGAGTTTTGACCTGCCGTAATACACTTCGACCTTGACTAGCTTTGACGGGGCTGTGAAGATCTCGAGCAGAAGAGTGACCTCGGATTCCTCGACCTTGACCAGCTTTGACGCGTAAAGAAGCTGTCTTTGTGCTAGTGGTCGAGTCTTCTGCTCGAGATGGGTTGACCTCGAGGTCTTTTGCTCGCGCCAAGTTGGACTCGAGGAGGGCTGCTCTTATATTATCCAAACAAAAGGCCATCTTTTATAGTGAAACAAAATGCAAAGTGGTGAGCAATAGTTCAAAATATAAGAGATAATAATCCTTAAATTAGAGAGATAAAGGGGATTTAAAAGAAGGTTAAAAGTTGCTTTTGGGGATTAAAAAAGGTCTAGAGTTGCATACAATAATATAGTTGATGGAATTCCACATATATGATTTATCGTATTTCATGACACTTGTCGTTAGATGTTTATTCTATAGAGAATATACCTCATTAAAACCTTTGCTAGTAAAGACTTGGGAGAAAAAGACCAACGAAGGAAAAAAGTACACGGTACATTTGTATATTAAGGAGGTGCAAAACTACCTCCTCAAAACCTTACTAGGAAATACCTATTGGACTAAAAACCTTTTAAAAAGAAAAACGGTATGGTGCAAATTATATCTTGTTATAATACTTTGGTGAAGCAATATACAAGAATGACACCATGTTTTAAAGGTTGAATACGAAATTAGAAACACCATCATCTTGAATAAAAATATCACATTGTATATATCTTCATAATTGCATTAATCTTCATGAACAAAACTAATAAGCCCTAGCATCCATATCAAGGAAAGACCGTGATCTTTCATACTTGTATAAACATCTATAAATTAATAACTTCTACTATGTAATAGGTTTTTACAGTCTCGAATTAGGTTAATAGGTTAAATTAACAATTTTGATAAGTTGGCAAGATAATAATTTTTTTGAAAACTCTTCTATAATTATATAGTCACATTCATATTATAAATTAATAATTTACTAACTTTACAAATATAATTGTTATGATATGTTATTAAATAAAATATGACTCAATTATTATTATTATTTTCTTGAAATGTAAATATTGATGGGTCCCATCTCAAAATTTGTTTATTTCTTATTGAATTCTAAATTGCAAGAATTTTGTATTTTTTTGATAAATTTAATCTCTATATATATTTAGTAGATTAATTTATTTTTAATTGATTAGATTGATAAAATATAATGAACTTTCTAGTTGATTAAATGTATGATTACTTAATTGTATATATACTCTAGACATTAATAAATTATTAATTTATTGAGTTGTTAATGTCAATATCTCTTTAAATAATAGATGTTGCATGATTCCAACATTATTAATTTATCTAGCATTTTATTGCGTAAATGAGCTTGTTTAAAATTTAGGATGTGATTAATTTCATTGGAGGACGTGGCTCATAGAAACATCTTTATATATTAAAAAATAGCTTGATGATTGATATAAAGAGAAAAAATCTAATAATAAACTAAAAATAACACTAAAAGGATAAAATTAATTAAATATATTTTGAAATTACCTTTATAATATAATAAGATATTAAAATCAATAGTTAATACAAACTAACACAATGTAATTTATTTAATCCTCATTTAGGGAATCTTTCAATTCCATTAAGGTCATTGTAGCTCATTTCTCAATATTCATTCATAGAAATAAAGGCTCGTTCCTTTCTAATTCTTACACATCTCTTCTAATTCTAATTAAGTTGTTTATAATTCACATAAGCAATTGAAAATGTAAAAAACTCTTAGTTTCATCATCTTGGCTTTGCTTACAATGGCAAACACTAAAAGCACTCTTATTTCAACTAGTAGTATTGGCCAATGATCTATCTCAAATGCTTCATTTTCTATTAATTCTACAGTATCACCTAACATTATTAATTGCTTACAAGTGAAGAGTGTTTGATTGAGAAGTTGAAGAAAGCTCTCGAAAACTATCTCTACCCACCTCTGAGGCGATGTAAATGATTTTGTTAATTAACTATTTCTTTTATCTTATATGAGTAATTTTTCAATAATGATCAATTGTAGTGAAATTGAAACTGTATTTTAATAAAAGAAGAAATTAATCCATTATCAGTATGTAATGTTATTTCATGAGATTTTTGTGTGTGTATTTGGTACTGCTTTGTTGTGTACATACTGGTTGAACAATCTACGAGGAAGCAATCTGTTGAAATACTAATAATGATCAAACGATCATAATTACTATATTACCATTTGTAATATTTGTTTGGGTAATACCGAGCAGGTCCCCTCGAGGCCAATCCAGCTCGAGTAGAAGTCCTCGAGGTCAACCCAGCTCGAGCAGAAGACTTGATCGCTGGCACGAAAACGACCTTACTAGGCGTCAAATTTGGTCAAGGTCGAGTGCCCCAAGGCTGGTCGAACCTTGAGCTCCTTCTTCTGCTCGAGGTCTTGAGCCCCGGGCATGACCCAGTCACACCAGCAACAGCACGGAGAAAATGCAAGATTCAAGCACAGCCGATTCGAAACAGTTTGGTCCTTCCTTCTGACAACTCAACACGACGATCGATGCCTGGCCGACATCCCAAGCGGTATGGTGCCATCACTGTTACCGATGGCCTGCACACGCCCCCACAATGTCATCATTTTGGACACGCATGCCTGACACTATCATTAAGCCGTGGGAACCCATGCCCACTAGACAATCCCGTATTCCCAGGGAGTGCCACAGTAATCCCGGCTGTTAGAGGGACCCAGACACCATGGACGCGGGAATGGCTGCGCCCGAAGGAAAAAGGGCGGGAAAACGAAATTATAAAAGAAAAATTGAAGTGAAGGTTTCGGGTTCCAAAAATTTTGAGGTCTTTCTTCTTCTTCTTTTTCCTTTCAATCTTTTACGAGTTCTGGGAATTCTTGCCACTTAAAGGCATAAAATCATTTTATTTCTCGGGTCTCTCTAATAAAGAGGGATACAAAAAAAATAACCTGATTACTGACTTAGGCGTCGGAGGGTTTTCGCCAGGAAAACACCCGGCGATCCTTGACCTTGTTTTTGTGAGCACAGGCCCAAGGAATTCACTGTCCCAGTAAAAGGAGAAAGGCTGGAGTTAGTAAGGAATCCTGCTCGAGCATCCTTCGAGCAGAAGTTTGTGACCCGACTTAAGAGCACGCAAAAAACAACATCAACATCTTGGTGCCGTTTGTGGGGATCAGCCCAAAAAGCCTGACTTCCCAACACATTCGAGAAACACAACAATGAGAGGAAACAATAGGAGGGCAATAAGTCCAGAGGAGTCGGTGATTTTGAGGGAGGTGTCCAATAAGGCCCAAAATAGAGAAATCCAGGAGAGAATAGATCGAATGGAGAAACAAATGAAAGCGTTGACATCCATCCTACAGAAAATCAAGGAGGGACAGAGGAAAGCATGCAATGACATCCCTGAGTCCAGTAGTAGGAGCATCGCTCGGGAGCATGTGGGAGATGAAGCCCAGAGACCGAGGACACCAAATGTTGCCGGGAGGGAGGAGACGAACTTGGAGGAAAGGGGATCCCGTCAGCATCTGCAGGACACGGCACCTACCTCCCATGCGAATGAATTGGAGGGAGAAGTGCGTGAGGTTAGCACTGAGTTGTGGAGGGCCTCAGGAAGCAGGAAGGGCCAGAGTTGGAGGATCATCTTTGGACAACGATTCCCACTCTCGGTAGAGATCATTCAGCTTCTCGATTTGAGGTTTTCAAGGAAGAGTTACCCGTTGGTGCACATAGAACGGTTCAGCGACATGGCAGAGTACGAGGCCTAGCGGCGGCCAGTGATGCGGGGCCTTCCACTTACTTTGGAGGGAAGGGTGACGAGTGGTGCCATGAGCTACCACGGGGAAGCATTCGAAGCTTGAACAAATGTGCGGAGAATTTGCGGAGGCGATTACGGGACGCAGTGGCTCCGAAGATGACATGATGGAGCTATCAAAGATAAAACAGAGAGAGGGGGAATCCTTCCGGGAGTTTGTCAAAAGGTATCACCGGTCGGTTCTAGATCTTGGGGCATTCAATCATCCCCAGACATTGAGGGGGTTAAAGGATGGAATCAGGATGGGGAGGCCATGGTACAATTTACGGAGCCCCTCGATCCATTCATATTCTGATGCGTACGAACAAGTGAAGATGGACATGGTTATCGAGGAGGAAAAGGCTGCGAAACTAAGAAATGAGCAGGGAGGTGGAGCGAAGAGGAAAGAAAAGGGAGGTCCTGCTCGGGGAACATCGACTTCCAAGGTAATAAGGGAGCGGGTTGCCCCCTATCACCCCTATCAGAGAGCTCCCCAACCACGAATGGTTCCCGCTCCACCTCGCAGGTCTCTTGGTCGGGACCATAGGGAGTATCGGCAGCACGATGGCCACCCATCCCACAACCAACCGCCAAGTCGACCTATGTAGAACAATGATAGAGCTAACCGCCCATTGCCCCCTCCCCCGGGAAGCTTCCCTCGAGATCGAGCGATACAGGTGGTTGAGCAAAGCCCCGCCTACTGACAATACATGATACTGAAGGTGTCACTCGAAGAAATATTCCAAGTAGCTGAGGAACAAGGACTGCTGAGCCCTCCAACACCAATGGTTAAACCAGCCGGTAGAAGAGGTAGGGGACGGTTTTGCCGCTTTCACAGTGCCGGGATTTGAAGAACCAGATAGAAGACCTGGTTAGAAACCGGTATTTGGATGATTTTATTGAAGGGGGACATCCAGTGGTTGAGCAGCAGTCGGAGGAAGATAACCGAGCCTACAGCATGGACCTGGAGCCACCGGCTACGAGGGTGATCTCAGGAGGACCCACGATGGTAGGAAATTGAAACAGGGCCTGAAAAAGCTATTGCAGATACGCCGCTACTAGCCGGGAGGTCCTGTTAGTCGTGCCTGTTGCAAAAACGGCTAAGGTACGACAAGTACCCATCATGTGGACGGAGGAGGATGAGGAAGGGGTACTGTACCCCTACGAGGATGCCTTGGTCGTGAAGGCAAGTGTTGCTAATAAAGAGGTCGATCGAATATTAGTGGATTCGGGAAGCTCGGTGGACATTCTCTTTAAGTCCACACTCGACGATTTGGGAATAGTGGATGTGAGCCTCGAGCAGACGAACACTTCCCTGAAAGCGGTTCGGGGGAGGAAAGCTGACCCCTTTGGGAATCCTCAAATTGGCTATGACTATGGACTCGAGGCCTTTTAAAAAGAATATGATGCTAGACTTCGTGGTGGTGGATGAAGTCAGCCCCTACCAAGCAATACTGGGGAGGCCCTTCATGAGGATCAGCCAATCAATATTATCCACCCACTACTTAGCCTTGAAGTACTGAGTAAATGGGGTTGTAGGAGTCATCAAGGGCAGTCAGAGGGTCGCAAGAGCTGCTACACTGTGGCAGCAAAGGAAACTATGCAGGTAACGTCATTAGACTCAACCAAAGAGTGGAAGACAGGAGCATGCTGAGGAATTGGAGGAAATTGGAATAAGACCAGACAACCACGAGAAGAAGGTCCGAATCGGCTCCGGCATTAGCGGGCAATTAAGGGAAAATTTGGTCGAGTGTTTGCGAGCGCACTCTAATGTATTCGTTTGAACACACGAGGATATGCCCGGGATTGACCCAGAGGTGGTGTGTCATAGGTTGGCAATACAGAAGGACGCTAAGCCAGTGAAGCAGAATAGGAGATGCGTCAAACAAGAAAGGTACGAGGCTATGAACTGTGAGGTAGAGAAGCTGCTAAAGGCGGGATTCATAAGGGAAGTCTCCTATCCTGAATGGATCTCAAACGTGGTGTTGGTAAAGAAGGCAAGTGGAAAATAGAGAATGTGCGTGGACTTCACAGATGTGAATAAAGCTTGTCCGAAAGATAGCTTCCCATTGCCAAAGATAGACCAGCTGGTGGATTCCACAGCGGGACACGGACTACTTAGTTTCATTGATGCCTTCTCGAGTTATAACCAAATTCCCATGCGCAGGCCAGAAGAGGAATGCACAGCCTTCATCACCAACCAAGGCCTGTTTTGCTACAAGGTCATGCCCTTCGGCCTGAAAAATGCAGGGGCAACCTACCAGAGACTGGTGAACAAGGTCTTTAAGCCACTGATCGGCTGAACAATAGAGGTTTATGTAGACGATATGATCACCAAGTCAAAGGACACGGAGGAACATGTAAAGCATTTGGAAGAAACCTTCGCGCTCCTAAGGAAATATCGGATGAAGCTTAATCCACAGAAATGTGCCTTGGAGTTAGTTCGGGAAAATTCTTGGGCTTCACGGTTAGTCATAGAGGAATCGAAGGTAATCCGAAAAAAATAAAAGCAGTAGTGGAGATTAAGTCCCCACGTACTCTCAAGGAGATTCAAAGCCTTACAGGTAAATTGGCATCCCTCAACAGGTTCATCTCCCGAGCCACGGATAAGTGTCGCGTCTTCTTTCAGGAAATGAGAAAAGGCAGAAAGACAAAGTGGACACCGGAATGCGAAGCGGAGTTCCAATAGTTGAAGGAATACTTGCTGAAAGCCCCAATATTGTCAACACCTCAAGCAGGAGAGGTTTTGTATTTGTACTTGGCAGTGTCGCAATGGACAACGAGCTCAGTCTTGATTAGGGAGGAGTTAGGGGTACAATACCCCGTCTATTACACGAGCAGAGCCTTGTTGGGGGCAGAAACTCGATATCCGCCAATGGAAAAATGGGCACTGGCCCTAGAAACGGCGGCCTGAAAACTAAGACCAACCGCTCAGGCAGATTCTGCACAAGCCAGAGACCTCTGGAAGGTTGGTGAAATGGTCGGTAGAGCTCAGTGAATTCAACATCAGCTACCAGCCTCGAATAACAATAAAAGCGTAGTCCTTAGCTAACTTCGTGGTCGAATGTACAGAAAGGAATAAAGAGATGGATAGAGAGCACTCGCTAGACCCCTCTGCCCCAAGCAACGCATGGACGGTCACGGTGGACGGGTCATGTGGAGATCAGGGAGTAGGAGCAGAAGTTGTGCTCCTCAGCCCTGAAGGGGTGGAGATGCAATACGCCGTAAGGCTAGGATTCGAGGCCACCAACAACCAGGCCCAATACGAGGTTGTAATCGCGGGATTGAAGCTCGCCTTGGTAGTAAAAGTGGAAGAGATAAAGCTTCGAACAGATTCTCAGCTGGTTGACGAGGTGATGAGCTTAACACCGAGTGACACTTGGATGAATCCGATCGTCTCTTATCTCAAAGAAGGAACGTTGCCTACTGATAAGAAGCAAGTGAGGAAGCTAAAGTGTAAAGCGGCCAAGTATACGCTGATTGATGGGGTATTATATAGGCGAGGATATACTCTCCCACTGTTGCGCTGTCTAGATCAGGAGGAAGCTGATTATGTCCTCCGGGAGTTACATAAAGGGATCTGCGGGAACCATTCTAGGGTGAGGTCTTTGGCTTTCAAGGCCTTAAGACAAGGATACTTCTAGCCCCATATGCATCATAACGCACAAGAGAAGACCAAGAGCTACAAGAGTTGCCAAAGCTTTGCCAACTACATGGCCCAGCCTCTCGAAAACCTTACCGTGATGAATTCACCTTGGCCGTTTGCTCAATGGGGGATCGACTTAATCGGGCCATTACCAAAAGGGAGAGCATCCGCGACACACGCCGTAGTGGCAATTAATTATTTCACCAAATGGGTTGAAGCGGAAGCCTTGAGTAGTATCACATGGAAAAATTGTGATTTTTAGGTATGGGATCCCCCACGCACTGGTCACGGACAACGGGAGGCAATTTGACAATCATAAGTTCAGAGACTTCTGCAGGAACATGGGAATAGAGCTAAAGTTCTGCTCACCATCACACCCGCAGGCAAATGGGCAAGTGGAGGCCGCAAACAAGACTATAAAGTGCCTACTGAAAACCAGACTCAGTGAGCAGAAGGGAGCTTGGGTTGACGAGCTACCTGGTGTCTTGTGGGCTTACAGAACCACGCACAAAACTGCCACAGGGGAGACTCCATTCTCCTTGGCCTTTAGGCATGAAGCAGTTGTCCCCGCCGAAATAGAGATGGGAACACACCGAACAGAGCACTTCAACGGAGGGCAAAACAATGAGCAGATGTGTGCAGGCTTGGACTTGCTGGAAGAAAAAGGGAAAAGGCCGCAGCAAAGATAGCAGAATACCAGTAGAGAGTGGCCCACTATTATAACCGGAATGTGCACATCCGCCTATTTCAGGTGGGAGATTGGGTGCTTAGAAGAGTGAATCAAAACACTAAAGATCCCAGGCAAGGTGTGTTAGGCCCGAACTGGGAAGGCCCTTATAGGGTTTCTCAAACAGTCGGACCGGGAGCGTACAGACTAACCTACCCAGACGGACGAGAAGTCACGAGGCCATGGAACGCACAACATTTGATGAAATATTTCCAATAAGTTCCCTTGTAATGCAATCATTGATATCCGATTTCCCCCAAACTAGAGATGTGTAAAAATCTTGAACACGAATAAAAGTAAGAAAATGCTTCCAACATTAATCCAATATGGGCAAATTAAAGCTTATGAACAAGAAGAAACGCAGAGGCCAGAAGTCTCAAAGCCTAGCTTAAGGCAAGACGATGCCAAGCGTGAGCCAACAGCAGGCTCGAGCAGGATAAGCTCGTGAAGAAACGCAGAGGCCGAAAGTCTCTAAGCCTAACTTAAGGCAGGACGGTGCCAAGCATGAGCCAATAGCAAACTCGAGCAGGATAACTCGTGAAGAAACGCAAAGGCCAGAAGTCTCAAAGCCTAGCTTAAGGCGAGACGGTGCCAAGCGTGAGCCAACAACAGGCTCGAGCAGGATAAGCTCGTGAAGAAACGCGGAGGCCAGAAGTCTCTAAGCCTAACTTAAGGCGGGACGGTGCCAAGCGTGAGCCAATAGCAAACTCGAGTAGGATAACTCGTGAAGAAATGCAAAGGCCAGAAGTCTCAATGCCTAGCTTAAGGCGAGACGGTGCCAAGCGTGAGCCAACAGCAGGCTCGAACAGGATAAGCTCGTGAAGAAACGCAAAGGCCAGAAGTCTCTAAGCCAAATTTAAGGCGAGGTGGTGCTAAGCGTGAGCCAACAGCAAGCTCGAGAAGGATAAGCTCGTGAAAAAACACAAAGGTCGAAAGTCTCTAAGCGTAGTCTAAGGCGAGACGGTGCCAAGTATGGGCCAAATATCGGCTCGACCAGATCAAGCTCGCAAAAGAAACAGAGGTTTATAAGCCTAACTTAAGGAAAGACTCTGTCACGCATAAGCCAAGAGAGGGCACAAGCAGAATTAACTCGAAGAAGAAAAACGAGGGCCCAAAGTTTGTTAAAATTTACATGGCAAAGTGCATGGAGTTAATCTCATAGTGCAAGGCAAAAATATATATGTAAACACAAGGACAAATTATTATCAATGTTCTTCATTTATTTATCAAAGAGTACAAGTACAAAAAAAAAAAGAAGAAAAAACGACTTAAGTGGTTGGAGCATCGGGGCTAGCGAGATGGAGCAGGATCCTCGAGGAGCGGAGCACCTTCCGTGGCAGCAGCAGCAACAGGGGAGACCTCGCCAGTAGGAGGAGCAGCCTCTTCAGTCCCAGTAGGGGCCTGAGTGGGGGGAATCCTCGGCTCTTGGTTCGGGGCATCGTGTTCCAGAATGTATGCATCAACGCCCGTCTCGAGCTTGGATATATCCACGTCAGGGTATTCCTTGCCCAAGACAGACACGAGCCATTCATAGCTGAAAGTCACCTCATCGTTATATTCTATTGCGAGCCGGCCTTTCAAGGAGTCCATCTTCCACTGAAGACGAGAAGTCTCCACCTCTAAGGTCTTCTCAAAAGAGAACCTCTGCACGTCCAAGTCCTTCTGAGCATTCACCAGCTCGTCCCAGACCAGGGAAAGCTCTTTCTCGAGCTAGAGGGCTTTGGACTCTGACAGGGCCGCCTTCTCCTCTAAGGTGGAGATCTCCGTACGAAGCTTCGCTGCCTCCTCATCCTTCTACTCAAGACTCTGTTTCAAATTCTGATTTTTTGCTCTGATCTTCCTGTGAGAATCCAGAGTCTTGATCTTGAAGGCGGTAGCAACAGCCATGACTCGTTAAGAGAGGCGGTGGAGTGTGCCGACTAAGTCATCAGCACTGGAAGCCTCAATCCCCTCTAAGAACTTCTCTTCCATTTGCCTGGCGATGTCCTTAAGGAAGGGGTTGGCGACGTCAGACCGCTGCTGCTCCTGTACGTGTCCAGATCGAGGTTGAGCTAAAGTGGCAGTCCTCGGACCCCTGTGGGTCGCACCCTGTGCTGCTCGCTCAGTCTCCCGAGCAGGGGGTGCAGCTCGAATCGGTGAGGTGGGAGTGTCGGTTCGAGACCTCTTCGCTGGAGTAGAGGAGCTGCTTGGACGATCCGAGGTGCTCACAGGCCTCTTCAGGCGAGAAAGAACTCCGCTCATCTCCTGTTCAGGAACGAGGCCAAACTCAACAAGGTTGTGGATTGAGAGTAGCTACCTACACGAGCTCACGTTGTCGAGGGCATTGTTGACACGCGATTGAAGCTCCTCCCCAATCCGATAAGGGGCACTCCAAGATACTGCAACAACAATCAGAACAGAAGGATGAGAAAAAATGCAAGTAGATAAAACTAAAGTAAAAATACATTTGAACAGCAAACGACCTGGAGTGCAAAAATGAGAAGGAATTAGAGGGACCCCTTCAGAGGCAAATGCAGCTTGCCCCCAATCTCCCCCGGCAAAGAAAAATTTGCCCTTCCAGCCGCGAGCAGAAGTTTATGACCCGACTCGAGAGCACGCAGAAAATAGCATCAATAATATTTAAATTTTCAGCATTTTTCCTTTTAGGGAGAGGCTATTTGCATCATAAAAATAAAAAAAAAATTGAAATACTATATTACTAAACTATTTGATTTAATTTAAGGGTAAACTTCAATTTACCCCCTAGAATCTTTAATTTGTCACCAAAAAATGTGAAAACAATAATTTATCCCCATTTACTACTAAGAAAAGAAGTAAAAAATTCATTAACGTGTCTCTTTTTTACACTCATCTTCTGAATAAAAATTAGGTTAAATTGAGTTTTTCAAGCTTTTAGAGGATAAATAAGATTTGATGTAGGGTGTTGTGTATTGCGAGTAGAGTATCTTCTGGAGGGCATAACTTTGGCTACAAGTTGGATATATAATATACTGTTTCAAAGTTTGTGACGAGAGAAACAAAACCCAGAACCACGAAAGTTGTTCTGATCCGTGATCGAGCAAAAAATTCTATTATTTTTTGTCTTATTCTTCTTAGATTTTTATCTTTTTTAAAACAACTCGAATTTAGATTCCTTTTTTTTTCCTTTCTTGTTTCAGATAGGAGATTTTTATTATAGAATAATATTTTGGGTTTTCCTATTTTGGTAAATTCATGATATTTAGACATGTTATAAAAGAGTTTCAAAATCCTATCTTTTATTCATTTAGTCTTTCAATCAAAATTTTTATTATTCAAAAACTTTTATTTCTCTATCAATAACCTTTTACATTTCTGTTTCATCAGTTGGTATCAAAGTAAGTTCACTTTTCATTATGGTATGACCACAAGAGAAAAGAAGTAACAATCATGATAAAGATGATCAAGGGATGCGAGCATAGTTTGTGGAGGCTGCAAGACAGGCAGTTGTAAAAGGAGCCTTATAAGTAATGGAAGATGTCTATAGCCTAAGATTAGTGGCGATAGAGTGGGCAATCGAGAATCTTAGACTTTCCATGAATGAAGACTGAGAGAGGAGTCGACAGTAAATAGTTGGTCGTACATGCGCTGTTGAGGAGTTGGACGTGAGGAATAGGGCATTAACTATAAAGTAATACCTCAAGGCAGCAATCATGAAATAGTGCCTCGGAATCTAGAGGTAGTAAGATTAATACTGACCACGGTGATCTGCGGGATTAATAAAAAGTGAAGCATCTGGGTTAGATTCTAGGCCAATACAACTTCCTGAACTAAGAAAGCTTTCAATATTTGCCACTGCAAGCAAAGCCAAAATGATGAAACTAAGACTCTTCGACATGTTTTAGGTTTTTAAGTAAATTGTAAACAATTTAATTAGAATTAAAAGAGATTTCTATGAATCAAAAAGGCATGCGCCTTTATTTATATTATCGAATATGGAGAAATGAGCTGCAGTAATATTAATGGTATTGAAAATATCCATAAATGAAAATTAAATAAATAACGCTGCGTTTGCTTGCATTAACTATTGATTTATCTCCTTGTTACATTATGAAGATAATTTTAACATATATTTAATTAATTTAATCATTTTCTAGCTATTTATTTTGTTTAGTTCATTATTATGTTTTTTTCTCTTTATATCAATTGCCAAGCTAATTATTTTAATAGATAATGATGCTTCTGTGAGCCATGCCTTCTAATGAAATTAACCACATCCTATATCATAAGCAAGCCCGTGATGCAGTACAATGCTAGATATTTACTTGGAAATACTTTAAAACTTCTATAAATCAATAATGTCAGAATCATGCAACATCCATTAATTTAAATAGATTTTGATGCTAATTAATCAATAAATTATTTAAGAGATAAAGTTTCCTAATTCCATTCTCACATTCATATTATAAATTAATAGTTTGCTAAGCGTACAAAGATAATTGTAGTGATATGATATTTGGTAAAATATGACTCAATTATTACCTTTTCTTAATCTAAATATAGATGGATCTCATTTTTAATTCAACTTATTGCTTGTTTGAATTCTAAATTGAAGGAATTATCAAATTTTTTTATTGTTAACTTTAATTTATATTTTGCGGTTTAATTTATTTTTAATTGATTAGATTGGTAAATTACTATGAATTTTCTACTTGGTTAAATATATTTTTATCCAATTATACGTACACTTTATAAATTAATAGATTAACAGTTTATTCAATAATTAATATCAATATCTCATTAAATAAATACATGTGTATAATTCTAACTTTATTAACCGCTAGCACGAAGATGCCCTCGCTAGGTATCAAAGCTGGTCAATGTCAAGTGCTCCAAGGCTGGTCGAGCCTTGACCCTCTCTCACTGCTCGAGGTCTTCGAACCTCCGAACAGGATCCCGTCACGTCGTCAAAAACACAAAGGGAATCAAAGCTCGAGCAGAGCCGGCTTAAAACAGGATGACCCATCCTCCCGACAACCTAACACGACAATCGATGCCTGGTAGGTACCCCACGCTGTAGGGCTTCGTCACTGTTACCGATGGCCGGCGCGCGCCCCCACATCATCATCATTTCATACATGCGTGCACGGCACCATCATTAGGCCACGGGATCCCATATCCGCCCGACATCCCACATCCCTAGGGCGTACCGCGGCAACCCCAGCTGTCAAAGGAGCCCAGGCACAATTAATGCGGAGGCAGTTGTCTAGGCGAAGGGGCGGAAAGCAGGAGAATAAGTATCAGTCGAAGAAAAGGTAAGGGATTCTTATTCTTTGTTTTTGGCTTTTAAAAGGAACCAGGAGATTTATCTTTCGGACCATATTTTCCTTCCGAAAGAGGGAAGCATTTTAATCCCAAAACTAAGACTTTCTCGATCATTCTTAACCCTCAAACGCCCTACCCTTAAACGCCCCTATAACCAGCCCCGCAACCTGCCCATAAGCCGACCCATACAGAGCAACAATAGAGCCGACCACCCATTACCCCCACACCCGGGAAGTTTCCCCCGGGATAGGGCGGTATAGATGGTTAAACAAAGCCCCGCCTATAGACAATACACCCCATTGAAGGTGTCGCTCGAGGAAATGTTCGAAGTAGTGGAAGAGTGAGGGCTGCTGAGCCCCCGACACCAATGTCAAAACCGGCTAGTAGGAGAGACAGGGGCCGATTTTGTCGATTCCACGATGACCATGGCCACTCAGCGTCAGCGATGCCGAGATTTGAAGAACCGGGTGGAAGACTTGGTTAGAAACAGGTACCTAGACGAGTTTATTAAAGGGGACCATTTTTTCCTTCCGAAAGAGGGGAAGCATTTTAATCCCAAAAACTGAGACTTTCTCGATCATTCTTGACCCTCAAAACGCCCCTACCATTTTCGGTCTCTCAAACCAAGAGGGATACCAAAAGAATCGACCCGATTACTGACTTGAGCGTCAGAGGGTTTTCGTCGAAAAAATACCCGGCGACCCCTGACACTGTTCTTTGTGAGCCCAGGCTAAGGGAGATCACTGTTCCAGTAAATGGGGGAAAGCAGGAGTCAGCAAGAAATGCTGCTCGAGCATCCAGCGAGCAGAAGTTCACAGCGTTACTTGGGAGCGAGCAGAAAACCGCATCAACATAATTTATAAAGGTTTTACTGTGTATCCATGCAAATACAAAAATAATTTTTTTCATTTGAGAATTGCAGCTGAAGTTGACATTTTCTTTCACTTGTCCACTTTCGCCTTCTATCGGTTAAAAGAATTAATAGAATATTGATCAGATATTTTTTTTACCTGCCAACAACAAATTAATGTTTTGCCTCAAATAAATGTCCAAAAAGAGCATATTTTATATTAACTAATCGTAACCTATTTTTGAAACACAAAAAACTCTACCAGCAAGTTCGTATCTGTCATGCTTTTACTTAACCTGAAAAATGAGAAGATAAGGTGTCCAATGAAAAATGTCATTTACTCGTAATAACAATCTTCAGATTTTCTTCCAAGAGCACGAAAACCTCCAATTACTCTAAATTAATCTAACTTTTTTTCATAGGATGAGCTTAAATAGGGGCTCGTTGATAAGTTTTTTTCTTGTTTTTACGGCAACAAGTAGGGAAGTTGATGTTTTCACTTTTTTTAGAGGTACGTAGAATTTTCTAACATTTTTTATTATTTCAACAGATTGTTCTCTCGTAGATCGATTCAACGATATGCACACAAAAAAGCAACACCAGATACACACAAAAAAAAAATGACATAAGATGACTTATAGATAATGAATTAATTTCTTCTTTCATTAAAATACATTTCCAATTTCATTACTATTGATCATTATTACATATACACACATAAAATATTAAGGAAAATAACTGATTAACAAAATCTTTTGCATCCACCGGGAGGCGAGGGTAGAAATAGTCTTCTTGAGCTTTCTTAATCTTCTCGATCAAACACTTGTTCGGTGAAAGCCACGTGCAATCAACGATGTCGAGATGATGCTGCGAGGATTAATGGAAAATGAAGCATTTGGGTTAGATCCTAGGCCAATACGACTTGCTAAACTAAGCATGCTTTCGATGATTTGCCACTACGAGCAATGCCAAGATGATGAAACTAAAAGCTATTCGACATTTTTTAGTTTTTAAGTGAATTATAAAAATTTAATTAGAATAAAAGAGATTGTAAGAATCAAAAGGCATGCGCCTCTATTTATATTATCGAATATGTAGAAATGAGCTGCAGTAATATTAATGGTATTGAGAGATTCCATAAACCAAGATTAAATAAATTACGCCGCGTTTCCTTACATTAACTATTGATTTTAACACCTTGTTTCATTATGAAGATAATTTTATCATATATTTAATTAATTTTATCATTTTCTAGCTATATATTTTGTTTAGTTCATTATTATATTTTTTTCTCTTTATATCAATCGCCAAGCTAATTATTTTAATAGATAATGATGCTCCTGTGAGCCATGTCCTCCAATGAAATTAACCACATTCTATATCATAAGCAAGCCCTTGATGCAGTACAATGCTAGATATTTACATGGAAATACTTTAAAACTTCTATAAATCAATAATGTCAGAATCCTGCAACATCCATTAATCTAAATAGATTTTGATACTAATTAATCAATAAATTATGTAAGAGATAAAGTTTCGTAATTCCATTCTCACATTCATATTATAAAATAATAGCTTGCTAAACGTGCAAATATAATTGTAGTGATATGATATTTGATAAAATATGACTCAATTATTACCTTTTTATTAATCTAACTATAGATGGATCACATTTTTAATGCAACTTATTGCTTGTTTAAAATCTAAATTGAAGGTATTATAAAACTTTTTTATTGTTAACTTTAATTTATATTTTGGGTTTAATTTATTTTTAATTGACTAGATTGGTAAATTAATATGAATTTTCTACTTGGTTAAATATATTTTTATCGAATTATACGTATACTTTATAAATTAATAGATTAACAATTTAGTCAATAATTAATATCAATATCTCATTAAATAAATAGATGTGTATGATTCTGACTTTATTAATTTATAAAGGTTTTACTGTTTATCCATGCAAATATACAAATATATTTTTTCATTGTAGAATTGTAGCAGAAGTTGACATTTCCCCGAATTACTCTTAACTTTTGTTTAGAGGATGAGCTTAAAGAGGGGCTCATTGATAGGTTTTTTTCTTGATTTTCTGGCACAAGTAGGGGAAGTTAATGTTTTCACATTTTTTAGAGGCACGTTGAATTTTCTAACATTTTTTATTATTTCAAGAGATTGTTCTCTTGTAGATTGATTCAACGATATGTAAACAAAAAGCAACACCGGATACACGCACAAAAAAAACTAAGCGACATAACATGACGTATAGATAATGAATTAATTACTTCCTTCGTTAAAACACATTTCCAATTTCATTACAATTGATCATTATTACAAATACACACATAAAAGATTAAAGAAAATCATTTGCATCCACCCGGCGGGGGGCAATCGTAGAAATAGTCTTTGTGAGCTTTCTTAGTCTTATGGATCAAACACTCTTCAGGTGATAGTCCTGTGCAATCAACAGCGTCAGGTGATGCTGCAGGATTAATAGAAAATGAAGCATCTGGGTTAGATCCTAGGCCACTACGACTTGCTGAACTAAGCACGCTTTCAGTGTTTGCCACTACGAGCAAAGCCAAGATGATGAAATTAAGACTCTTCGACATTTTTTAGTTTTTTAAGTGAATTGTAAACAACTTAATTAGAATTAAAAAAGATTTGTAAGAATCAAAAATTCATTTGCCTCTATTTATATTATCGAATATGGAGAAATGAGCTGCAGTAACATTAATGGTATTGAAAGATTTCATAAATGAAGATTAAATAAATTACGCTGCGTTTGCTTGCATTAACTATTGATTTTAATACCTTGTCACATTATGAAGATAATTTAACATATATTTAACTAATGTAATCATTTTCTAGCGATTTATTTTGTTTAGTTCATTATTATGTTTTTTTCTCTTTATATCAATTGCCAAGCCAATTTTTTTAATAGATAGTGATGTTTCTGTGAGCCATGTCCTCCAATGAAATTAACCACATTCTATATCATAAGCAAGCCCTTGAAGCAGTACAATGCTACATATTTACGTGGAAATACTGTAAAACTTCTGTAAATCAATAATGTCATAATCATGCAACATCCATTAATTTAAAGAGATTTTGATGCTAATTAATCAATAAATTATGTAAGAGATAAAGTTTACGTAATTCCATTCTCACATTCATATTATAAAATAATAGTTTGCTAAGCGAACAAATATAATTGTAGTGACATGATATTTGATAAAATATGACTCAATTATTACCCTTTTTTTTTAATCTAAATATAGATGGACCTCGTTTTTAATGCAAGTTATTGCTTGTTTGAATTCTAAATTGAAGGACTTATCAAACTTTTTTATAGTTAACTTTAATTTATATTTTGCGGTTTAACTTATTTTTAATTGATTAGATTGGTAAATTACTATGAGTTTTCTACTAGGTTAAATATATTTTTATCGAATTATACGTATACTTTATAAATTAATAGATTAACAGTTTATTCAGTAATTAATATCAATATCTCATTAAATAAATAGATGTGTATGATTCCACCTTTATTAATTTTATAATGGTTTTACTGCTTATCCATGCAAGTCGACAAATAATTTTTTTCATTGTAGAATTGCAGCTGAAGTTGACATTTTCTTTCACTTGTCCACTTTCGTCTTCACGCGGTTAAGAGAATAAACTGAACATTGAATAGATAGTATTTTTTTCCTACCAATAAAAAATTACTGTTTTGCCTTAAATGTATCCCTAAAAAGAGCAGATTTTATATTAACTACTTGTAACCTATTTTTGAAACACAAAAAACTCTACCAGCAAGTTCGTGTCATTCGTGGTTTTACTTAAATTGAAAATTGAGAGGATAAGGCGTCGAACGAAAAACCTCATTTACTCGTAATAACAATCTTCAAATTTTCCTCCAAGAGCACGAAAACCTCCAATTACTCTAAATTACTCTAACTTTTTTTTTTCAGAGGAATAGCTTAAAGAGGGGCTCGTTGATAAGTTATTTTTCTTGTTTTTCTGGCAACAAGTAGGGGAAGTTAATGTTTTCACACTGTTTAAAGGTACGTTGAATTTTCTAGCATTTTTTTATTATAACATATTGTTCTCTCGTAGATTAATTCAACGTTATGTACGCAAAAAAGCAACACCAGATACATGCATAAAAAAATAAATGACATAACATGACGTATAGATTATGAAATAATTTCTTCTTTCGTTAAAACACATTTCCAATTTCATTACAATTCATCATTATTACAAATACACACATAAAAGATTAAAGAAAATCATTTGCATCCACCGGAAGCAATCGTAGAAATAGTCTTTGTGAGCTTTCTTAGTCTTATGGATCAAACACTCTTGGTGATAAGCCACGATGCAATCAACGACGTCGGTGATCTTTGCGGGATTAATAGAAAATGAAGCATCTGGGTTAGATCCTAGGCCACTACGACTTGCTGAACCAAGCATGCTTTTAGTATTTGCCACCACGAGCAAAGCCAAGATGATGAAACTAAGACTCTTCGACATTTTTTAGTTTTTTAAGTGAATTGTGTACAACTTAATTAGAATTAAAAGAGATTTGTAAGAATCGAAAAGGCATTTGCCTCTATTTATATTATCGAATATGGAGAAATGAGCTACAGTAACATTAATGGTATTGAAAGATTTCATAAATGAAGATTAAATAAATTACGTTGCGTTTGCTTGCATTAACTATTGATTTTAACACCTTGTCACATTATGAAGATAATTTTAACATATATTTAACTAATGTAATCATTTTCTAGCGATTTATTTTGTTTAGTTCATTATTATGTTTTTTTCTCTTTATATCAATTGCCAAGCCAATTTTTTTAATAGATAGTGATGTTTCTGTGAGCCATGTCCTCCAATGAAATTAACCACATTCTATATCATAAGCAAGCCCTTGAAGCAGTACAATGCTAGATATTTACGTGGAAATACTGTAAAACTTCTGTAAATCAATAATGTCATAATCATGCAACATCCATTAATTTAAAGAGATTTTGATGCTAATTAATCAATAAATTATGTAAGAGATAAAGTTTCGTAATTCCATTCTCACATTCATATTATAAAATAATAGTTTGCTAAGCGAACAAATATAATTGTAGTGACATGATATTTGATAAAATATGACTCAATTATTACCGTTTTTTTTTAATCTAAATATAGATGGACCTCGTTTTTAATGCAAGTTATTGCTTGTTTGAATTCTAAATTGAAGGACTTATCAAACTTTTTTATAGTTAACTTTAATTTATATTTTGCGGTTTAACTTATTTTTTAATTGATTAGATTGGTAAATTACTATGAGTTTTCTACTAGGTTAAATATATTTTTATCGAATTATACGTATACTTTATAAATTAATAGATTAACAGTTTATTCAGTAATTAATATCAATATCTCATTAAATAAATAGATGTGTATGATTCCACCTTTATTAATTTTATAATGGTTTTACTGCTTATCCATGCAAAGTCGACAAATAATTTTTTTCATTGCAGAATTGCAGCTGAAGTTGACATTTTCTTTCACTTGTCCACTTTCGTCTTCACGCGGTTAAGAGAATAAAGCTGAACATTGAATAGATAGTATTTTTTCCTGCCAATAAAAATTCTTGTTTTGCCTTAAATGTATCCCTAAAAGAGCAGATTTTATATTAACTACTTGTAACCTATTTTTGAAACACAAAAAACTCTACCAGCAAGTTCGTGTCATTCGTGGTTTTACTTAAACTGAAAATTGAGAGGATAAGGCGTCCAACGAGAAACCTCATTTACTCGTAATAACAATCTTCAAATTTTCCTCCAAGAGCACAAAAACCTCCAATTACTTTAAATTGCTCTAACTTTTGTTTTTTTTTTCAGAGGACTAGCTTAAGGAGGGGCTCGTTGATAAGTTTTTTTTCTTGTTTTTCTGGCAACAAGTAAGGGAAGTTAATGTTTTCACACTGTTTAAAGGTACGTTAAATTTTTTAACATTTTTTATTATTTCAGCATATTGTTCTCTCGTAGATCGATTCAACGTTATGTACGCAAAAAAGCAACACCAGATACATGCATAAAAAAATAAATGACATAACATGACGTATAGATTATGAAATAATTTCTTCTTTCATTAAAACACATTTCCAATTTCATTACAATTCATCATTATTACAAATACACACATAAAAAATTAATGAAAATATTTGCATCCACCCGGGGGGCAGGGGTAGAAATAGTCTTTGTGAGCTTTCTTAGTCTTATGGATCAAACACTCTTCAGGTGATAGTCCTGTGCAATCAACAGCGTCAGGTGATGCTGCAGGATTAATAGAAAATGAAGCATCTAGGTTAGATCCTAGGCCAATACGACTTGCTGAACCAAGCATGCTTTTAGTATTTGCCACTACGAGCAAAGCCAAGATGATGAAACTAAGACTCTTCGACATTTTTAAGTTTTTTAAGTGAATTGTTAACAAATTAATTAACAGAATAAATTGAACATTGATCAGATAATATTTTTTTCTTGCCAATAAAAATTACTGTTTTGCCTCAAATATATCCCTAAAAAGAGCAGATTTTATATTAACTACTTGTAACCTATTTTTGAAACACAAAAAACTCTACCAGCAAGTTCGTGTCATTCGTGGTTTTACTTAACCTGAAAATTGAGAGGATAAGGCGTCCAATGAAAAACCTCATTTACTCGTAATAACAATCTTCAAATTTTCCTCCAAGAGCACGAAAACCTCCAATTACTCTAAATTACTCTAACTTTTGTTCAAAGGATGAGCTTAAAGAGGGGTTCGTTGATAAGTTTTTTTTCTTGTTTTTCTGGCAACAAGTAGGGGGGGAAGTTAATGTTTGCACACTTTTTAGGGGTGCGTTGAATTTTTTAACATTTTTTTTTATTTCAACATATTGTTCTCTCGTAGATCCATTCAACGTTATGTACACAAAAAAGCAACACCAGATACACGCATAAAAAAATAAATGGCTTAACATGACGTATAGATTATGAATTAATTTCTTCTTTCGTTAAAACACATTTCCAATTCCTTTACAATTCATCATTATTACAAATACACATAAAATATTAAAGAAAATCATTTGCATCCACCCGGGGGGCAGGGGTAGAAATAGTCTTTGTGAGCTTTCTTAGTCTTATGGATCAAACACTCTTCAGGTGATAGTCCTGTGCAATCAACAGCGTCAGGTGATGCTGCAGGATTAATAGAAAATGAAGCATCTAGGTTAGATCCTAGGCCAATACGACTTGCTGAACCAAGCATGCTTTTAGTATTTGCCACTACGAGCAAAGCCAAGATGATGAAACTAAGACTCTTCGACATTTTTAAGTTTTTTAAGTGAATTGTTAACAAATTAATTAACAGAATAAATTGAACATTGATCAGATAATATTTTTTTCTTGCCAATAAAAATTACTGTTTTGCCTCAAATATATCCCTAAAAAGAGCAGATTTTATATTAACTACTTGTTAGAATATTATGATTATGTTGCTACAAGCTGTAATATAGATAGGGTTTATATATATGATTTATTTAGTACGCTATTAATAATAAATCGCCAAAAACTTTTGTTTAAACTTTCTAAAATAATTAAGGATGATATGATACTCGATTTATTATCTAATTTCCTCTATTCAGATATCATAGATGAAGTTGGGGGTTATGATGGGGCTATGAGTATACCACCCTCTGGTTATCTGTCCGAAATCCTTCTGAATTTTTGTTTAATACATCTCGATAATATTTTTACTAAATGTTTTCCAGAATGAAATTATACCAGGTATGTGAATGAGGTAATTGTATCATTACACACTAATTATAGATGGAAAAGTGAGGATATACCTTTTAGCGGTTATGATTATAATTACTTTGAATATTGTATGGATAAACTATTATTAAATCAAAAAGTGAAGTGTGGTCAAATATTTTGTATCGATCAGGGGGGTCCCGCTATGCCTTGTAATGGCGATAAACTTTTGTTATCCTTAGAAGGGAATATCCAACAGATATATGAGTAAAATAAATGCTATGATGACATCATTATTGTACAACAGCGATATTATTTGGAATTTTATGTTCATTGCACATGGTAACTCTGGATGCAGGCAGGTTCCCCACGAACCCACCTCATCCCTATTAATGACCCAGATGAGCCAGTACAAAATCATACATCTTAAAGATAAGTCTTCTAAAGAGTTCCTTAAGTCAACCATCCCTATTAATGACCCAGTTGGGGGTTATGATGGGGCTATGAGTATACCACCCTCTGGTTATCTGTCCGAAATCCTTCTGAATTTTTGTTTAATACATCTCGATAATATTTTTACTAAATGTTTTCCAGAATGAAATTATACCAGGTATGTGAATGAGGTAATTGTATCATTACACACTAATTATAGATGGAAAAGTGAGGATATACCTTTTAGCGGTTATGATTATAATTACTTTGAATATTGTATGGATAAACTATTATTAAATCAAAAAGTGAAGTGTGGTCAAATATTTTGTATCGATCAGGGGGGTCCCGCTATGCCTTGTAATGGCGATAAACTTTTGTTATCCTTATAAGGGAATATCCAACAGATATATGAGTAAAATAAATGCTATGATGACATCATTATTGTACAACAGCGATATTATTTGGAATTTTATGTTCATTGCACATGGTAACTCTGGATGCAGGCAGGTTCCCCACGAACCCACCTCATCCCTATTAATGACCCAGATGAGCCAGTACAAAATCATACATCTTAAAGATAAGTCTTCTAAAGAGTTCCTTAAGTCAACCATTCTTTGTGCATATCCATCATTCCTTTATCCTGCATTAGCGCAGTATTTGCTTTCCGTGGTAGTATCTATAAGGAGGCATCGCCTCATCATAAGGAGACCGTTACCCATTTCGTTGGCCACTATTCTTGCTAATAAATATAGGTCTCATATTTATAATCATCTCATAAACAGTCAAAGAATTTCTCAAAGGATTCGAATATTCAGTTACCATCGAATGAGAGAATTCGATGTGGGTTTCCAATTAATAGTCCCTAATATATTACGAAGGCGACAACGGAGGTCCCAAAGTATTAACGAGGGTTTTAGCAATTTCCTATGGAGGGGGTATGAATATGAGGCGATCTCTGACTACCAATGGGTATATAGAGCTAACATGGACTTAATGAATTTAGCTATCTACATGGATTTTCAAATATGGTTCTCTTTACTTCCTGATATTATGCTTTCCTTAGAGAATTTAACTTATACTGAAATCTTAACCCCTTATATAGTAAATAGTGTTAGTGAAAGCACACAAGGATGGTCGGAGGATGTTATTAATCTTGTCGTGGATTTATACAATAATAGTTCGAGATTTCTCATGCAGGCCCCCAAAAGTATCATAAATGCCTCTCTCTTGGGGGAAGATATAAGCACAGACTCCCGGGGTATAAGACGAGAGGCTCCACTACAGAGTGTAGCTAAAAAACTAATAGTTACCATATTTCTTGTTTGTCTAATGAGCAGTGTTGCCTATGCAAGCGGATACGGAACTCATCTATGTCATCTATTTAATGAAGGGCGATAGGATTTCTTAATCAATTTATAGGTCTTCTTAAAAGAAGTGAATTTCTATATAATTAAGTCAAGTTCAAAGGTTCTGATTAAGGAAAAGTACCTTTATCAGAAGTAGCAAGACTACTAAAAGGACCAACTATGATCTATAGAGGATAAGAGAAGCGGGAGTAGGAGTAGGAGGAGGAAGAGGAAGCGAGTGAAAAGGGGAAGATATGGAGATCCATGGTGCCCACTGACCAGGTTCATCATCCTCATTCTCGTTCCAAAAAGTACCTCAATAAATATGACAGTCTATAGACTAATAAATAATTCCTAATAATTATTTCCTAATAAGATAAACTAAATAGGAGCTCCTCAGAAAGATCCCAATAGCCGGTTCTCTTTACGTTGTAGAAATATTATAAGAATATTCTGGATTGTAAATAGAGGGATACGATATATTCTATCTAGGGTAAGGCAACGGGAGCTCCACACATTTTCTATATTATACAATAAGAAATCTTATTTCAGAATAGAACACTCTAAAGGAATTCTTATAAGAATTTTAGTTACCCTATATAAAATCATATCTGAGATCTTTCTCCTTTTCTTAGTGACGTAGGGTTACTATTCAAAATCAAGAAACAAAGAGCCAGAGGCACAGATTTTCCTCCTTTCCTTATCGATCTTATATGTAGATATAAAAGGAGAATCAATAAAATAGATGAATTTATTTGAATAACAAAAGGAAGTATCCTAACTTTCGACCTTATTAGAGGTTTCTGTTAAAATCGAAGAGAATTCGTAAGAATATATCTCGAGTGAACCCATTGGGAACCATAAAGTCCTTGAGGACCATGTTCACAATGTTCTACACACAAAAGAGGACTTCTAAAAATTAAAATAAAAAGAATAACACCATGATCTTTATCACCCCAATGTTTACCTGGCCTGGAATAATGGTCATAAAATCTGACAAGATGAAAAATATGCATGTTAAAATTATGTACTATAAATATCAAATAAGGTCTTATAAGAGTTTCTCGTCTGGTGGATTCCCCAAAAAACTTGTAGCTGCATATGAACCTACGTATTGTGGTTCACCAAGACTTGCTGAAATAATTGAAAGTTATTACAACTACAATAAAATTATGTTAAAGGAGAATCTGTGCTATAAATATCAGATAAGTCAACCATGCTCTGTGCATATCCATCATTCCTTTATCCCGCATTAACGGGGTATTTACCTTCCACGATAGTATCTATAAGTAGGCATCTCCTCATCATGAGGAGACCGTTATCCACTCTTTTGGTCACTATTCTTGCTAATAAATATAGGTCCCATATTTATAATCATCTCATAGATAGTCAAAGAATTTGTCAGAGGATTCAAATATTTAATTACCATCGAATGAGAGAATTAGAGGTGGGTTTCGCATTAATAATCCCTAATTTATTACGAAGGCGACAGCGGAGGTCCCAAAGTATTAACGAGGATGTTATTAATCTTATATACTATACAATAATATTTCAAGATTTCTTGATTGTCTAATGAGCAGTTTCGCATATACAAGCGAATTCGGAACTCATCTAAATCATCTATTTAATGAAGGGCGGTAGGATTTCTTAATCAATTTATAGGTTTTCTTAAAAGAAGTGAATTTCTGTAAAATCATGTTAAGTTCAAAGGTTCTAATTGAGGAAAAGTACCTTTATCAGAAGTAGCAGTACTACTAAAAGGACCAACTACGATCTATAGAGGATAAGAGAAAGAAGAATAGGAGGAGGAAGAGGAAACGAGTGAAAAGAGAAAATATGGAGATCCATGGTGCCTACTGACCAGGTTCATCATCCTCATTCTCGTTCCAATAGCTAATCATCTATTCAACTTCAGACCTGGTCAGGGATCAATCGAAATAAAAGAATCAGGCATCATTACCTTACTAATAAAATAAAGGTTGTGGGTGGGCGTCGATAGGTGTTTGAATCATTTACACATCGATCAATACCTAAAAGAGGGATGTGTATAAATTCAACAATTGCTACTGATGGTCCCTACAGAAAGGAATAGAGATAACACGTGTACATGAAAGCAAGTAAGAGCGCAGAGCGGCTTATGGCTTCAGGGATCTACCCACTATCATTTGAAAAGGCAGTAAGAGATAGATCTATTCCTATACAACTTATATTCTACGATCTCCGTCTATTACCTCTATTTACGGATTATATTCCCCCTTAGAAGGATTGATTGATTCGTTAGGTAAGGGAACTATCCTATAAACTTCTTTTCTTCCACTAATAGTAATTAATAGAATAGTAAAGAGGGAGGCCAATGTCCCATACCACTCACTCCTTACTTCTTCTATTGAGTGTGGGTTGAGGTGATTCAATCTTATGCTATGGGATGATAGATATATAGTTTAAAGGTTAGCTTCACTTTTGATTCCTTCTTTCTCAGTCAATCGAATTCATTATCATTACTACTTTTACTCGGATTCCCCATCGGTCCATCTAAGCATGATAGTGGTATGTGGCCAATCCTAGCTGTGAGTGTTCATTCCATCCCTACATCACAGTATTCTGTGATTCTCTCGAGATTAGTAGTGGACTCCTTATTTGATTCTTATAAATCTAAGATAGCCTCAACTTCATTTTCATCATGTGTTCTCACCATCCAGTGAACCATAACAAATACTATATACCCTCAGGGCACCCATAATCTTTCATATGAATTCGACATCAGTGATCTACGACATCTTATTTTTCTTAGCCTTGGATGGAGGTTTCTTCTTAGCCTTTTTCTTTTTTCTTGGGTGTTTTCTTAGGGTTGCTGGGGAATAAAGTCGGTTGGGTAAGAAAGGTCTCTTCATTAAAGAGGGACATTATACATAAGCCTCTATAATCCATACAATGAGGTCAATTCCTCATTTACCAAATCATTATGCCAAACACCCTTACCTGACAGCATGGGATAGTCCTTCATAATAGTGGGATATAAGGAGTTAGCGTTATAGTAGTATAAATTTTCACCATATGGTCTATATGTATCAGCATGACCTCTATAGTAAGCATTCCTGACGAATTTATCCGTGTTCCTATTAAGGGTATAGATAGGCCAATTTTGATCATCATAATAACACGTACGAAAAATCTTCATAGACAGTGAAGACAGTGTCAGGAAATTATTGATATCTATTTTGTAGTCTGTCCAATATATTTCTTGTGCCTTTATAAGAATACCAGCTAACAGAAGAATATCCTGCTTCATATATTCTATCAATACTTGTTGATTTGTATCAACATTATTGTTTTTAATTTTTTTTATGATTGATGCTACCTTTACAACCTAATTCAGGACATAAAGCTTTAATTAATTTATCAAGACTACCTGGGAGTAGAGTTAATGAATCCCTTATACTGAACAACATTTTCTTTTTCTTTTTATTTATATATGTGTTATACCCCACGATCTCATATATCGTTTGATTCCTCATAAAGGGTTTAATAATATATTTCTCTCTATGCTTAGAATAATGATGTAATAATATAATACCAACGAATCTCGATAAGTTATGAAAGTAAAGTCTTTGAATCTTATTTTCAGAAGATACCTCATTTAATCGCTCTATAAACTTTTTCATCATATTATCACTTTTATTTAAAAGACTGTTATCCTCAGTATTCTCCAATTTGAGGGGATTATAGAAATATGTGTTAAAGTCTGATTTCTTCTTCTAAGACTTTAAATAATCACCCGACCGTACCACTAATAAACCAGAAGCGTAAGGCACGTGCCTCTTCCCCTCATTATCCATATCCATAATTGTTTCATTATACTCCATATTATCCATATCCTCCACATTCTGTATGAGAATTTCTTTATCCTCCACCACTTTATCCATGATAGTTTCAATATCCGCAACAATGAAGGGTGCCGGATTTATATCCTTACTCTTAGGTTTGAGTGATTTTATATATTCTGGGTATCAAGGAGTCTTTCGATCAATTGGTGTAGGAACATAATCTCATATGGGACTACTATTCAATATTTCCTATATTTTATTATCAACATGTTCAGGGCTAATTGCTAACTTTTCATCTTTATCATGAATATCTATCATATATGCTTGAATACATAGCCCGTATAGTTTATCCGCTCCATATATATCTAATCGAGTAGATATGGCATCTAATATTTTATTATATATATCTATGTTAAGAATAGTATGCCCGTTAGACTCTAATAAAGGAATGGCGTTTCCTACTATGAAGTTGATTCGATCTTTTGTACAATTTCTTTTCGATGTATAGCCAATTGTAAACTTAATTTTAGATGTAAAACTAAGACAGTCTTAATAAATAATTCATAAGAATTATTTCCTATTAAGATAAACAAAATAGGAGCTCCCCGGAAAGATCCCAATAGTCGGTTCTCTTTATGTCGTAGAAATATTATAAGATAAGACGTCCAATGAAAACCCACATTTACTCCCAATAACAATCTTCAAATTTTCCTCCAAGTGCACGAAAACCTCAAACATTTCTAAATTACTCTAACTTTTATTTAGAATATGAGCTTAAAGAGAGGCACGTTGATAAGTTTTTTACTTGTTTTTCTGGCAACAAGTGGGGGATGTTGATGTTTTCACATCTTTTTATAGGTAAGTTGAATTTTCTCACATTTTTTATTATTTCAACATATTGTTCTCTCGTAGATTGATTCAACAATATGTACACAAAAAAAAGCAACATCAGATACACGCATAAAAAAAATGACATAAAATGGTGTGTAGATAATGAATTAATTTCTTCTTTCGTTAAAACACATTTTCAATTTCATTACAATTGATCGTTATTACAAATACACACATAAAAGATTAAAGAAAAAAACTAATTAACAAAATCATTTGCATCCACCTGGGGGCCAAGGGTAGAAATAGTCTTTGTGAGATTTCTTAATCCTCTCGATCAAACACTCTTCAGGTGAAAGCCCTAAGCAATCAACAGCGTTAGGTTATGCTGTAGGATTAATAGAAAATGAAGCATCTGGGTTAGATCCTAGGCCACTACGACTTGCTGAACTAAGCACGCTTTCAGTGTTTGCCACTACGAGCAAAGCCAAGATGACGAAATTAAGACTTTTCTACATTTTTTAGTTTTTTAAGTGAATTGTAAACAACTTAATTAGAATTAAAAGAGATTTGTAAGAATCAAAAAGGCATGCGCCTCTATTTATATTATCAAATACGAGAAATGAGCTGTAGTAATATTAAATGGTATTGAAAGATTCTATATATGAAGATGAAATAAATTACACTGCGTTTGCTTGCATTAACTATTGATTTTAACACCTTGTTACATTATGAAGATAATTTTAACATATATTTAATTAATTTTATCATTTTCTAGTGATTTATTTTGTTTAGTTCATTATTAGATTTTCTTCTCTTTATATCAATCGCCAAGCTATTTTTTTAGTAGATAATGATGTTTATGTGAGCCATGTCTTCTAATGAAATTAACCACATCCTATATCATAAGCATGCCCTTGATGTAGTACAATTCTAGATATTTGCATGGAAATACTGTAAAACTTCTATAAATCAATAATGTCAGAATCATCCAACATCCATTAATTTAAAGAGATTTTTATACTAATTAATCAATAATTTATGTAAGAGATAATGCTTTACAATTTTGTTCTCACATTCATAATACAAATTAATAGTTTGATAAGCGTACAAATATAATTGTTGTGATATGATATTTAATAAAATATGACTCAATTATTACTTTTTTAAAATCTAAACATAGATGGATCTCATCTTTAATTCAGCTTATTGCTTGTTTGAATTCTAAATTGAAGGAATTATCAAATTTTTTTATTGTTAACTTTAATTTATATTTTGCGGTTTAATTTATTTTTAATTGATTAGATTGGTAAATTACTATGAATTTTCTACTTGGTTAAATATATTTTTTTTCGAATTATTTGTACACTTTATAAACTAAGAAATTAACAGTTTATTCAATAACTAATATCATTATCTCATTAAATAAATAGATGTGTATAATTCCGACTTTATTAATCCAGCTGAAGTTGACATTTTCTTTCACTTGTTCGTTTTCATCTTCACTCAGTTAAGAAAATTAACTGAATATTGATAAGATAATATTTTTTTCCTGCCAATCAAAAATTGCTGTTTTACTTCAAATAAATGTGCAAAAAGAGCAGATTTTATATTAACTACTTGTAACCTATTCTTGAAACTTAAAATACTCTATAAGCAAGTTGGTATCTGTCATGCTTTTACTTAATTTCAAAATTAAAAAGATAAGGCGTCTAACAAAACCCACATTTACTTCTAATAACAATCTTCAAATTTTCGTCCAAGGGCATGAAAACCTCAAATTACTCTTAACTTTTGTTCAGAAGATGAGCTTAAATAGGTGCACGTCAATAAGTTTTTTACTTGTTTTCTTGGCAATAAATGGGGAAGTTGATGTTTTCACATTGTTTAGCGAAGTTGAATTTTCTCATATTTATTATTATTTCAATAGATTGCTCTCTCGTAGATTGATTCAATGATATGTACACAAAATAGCAACATCAGATACACACATAAAAAAAAAAAGACATAAAATGACGTATAGATAATGAATTAATTTCTTCTTTCGTTAAAACAAATTTTCAGTTTCATTACAATTGATCATTATTACAAATACACACATAAAAGATTAATGAAAATAACTCATTAACAAAATCATTTGCATCCCCCCAGAGAACAGGGGTAGAAATAGTCTACGTGAGCTTTCTTAAACTTCTCGATCAAACACTCTTCACGTGCAAGCCCTGAGAAATCAACAATGTCAGGTGATACTGCAGGATTAATAGAAAATGAAGCATCTGGGTTAAATTCTAGGCCAGTACGACTTGCTGAACTAAGCATGCTTTTAGTGTTTGCCATTACGAGCAAAGCCAAGATGATGAAACTAAGACTCTTCGACATTTTTTAGTTTTTTAAGTGAATTGTGTACAACTTAATTAGAATTAAAAGAGATTTGTAAGAATCGAAAAGGCATTTGCCTCTATTTATATTATCGAATATGGAGAAATGAGCTACAGTAACATTAATGGTATTGAAAGATTTCATAAATGAAGATTAAATAAATTACGTTGCGTTTGCTTGCATTAACTATTGATTTTAACACCTTGTCACATTATGAAGATAATTTTAACATATATTTAACTAATGTAATCATTTTCTAGCGATTTATTTTGTTTAGTTCATTATTATGTTTTTTTCTCTTTATATCAATTGCCAAGCCAATTTTTTTAATAGATAGTGATGTTTCTGTGAGCCATGTCCTCCAATGAAATTAACCACATTCTATATCATAAGCAAGCCCTTGAAGCAGTACAATGCTAGATATTTACGTGGAAATACTGTAAAACTTCTGTAAATCAATAATGTCATAATCATGCAACATCCATTAATTTAAAGAGATTTTGATGCTAATTAATTAATAAATTATGTAAGAGATAAAATTTTATAATTCCATTCTCACATTCGTAATATAAATTAATCGTTTGCTAAGCGTACAAATATAATTGTTGTGATATGATATTTGATAAAATATAACTCAATTACTTGTTTTTTTTTTAATCTAAACATAGATGGATCACATCTCTAATTCAGCTTATTGCTTGTTTGAATTCTAAAATGAAGGAAGTATCAAATTTTTTTGTTAACTTTAATTTATATTTTCTGGTTTAATTTATTTTTAATTGATTAGATTGGTAAATTACTATGAATTTTCTACTTGGTTAAATATATTTTTTATCGAATTATTTGTACACTTTATAAATTAAGAAATTAACAGTTTATTCAATAACTAATATCATTATCTCATTAAATAAATAGATGTGTATAATTCCGACTTTATTAATCCAGCTGAAGTTGACATTTTCTTTCACTTGTTCGTTTTCATCTTCACTCAGTTAAGAAAATTAACTGAATATTGATAAGATAATATTTTTTGCCTGCCAATCAAAAATTGCTGTTTTGCTTCAAATAAATGTGCAAAAAGAGCAGATTTTATATTAACTACTTGTAACCTATTCTTGAAACTTAAAATACTCTATAAGCAAGTTGGTATCTGTCATGCTTTTACTTAATTTCAAAATTAAAAAGATAAGGCGTCTAATCAAAACCCACATTTACTTCTAATAACAATCTTCAAATTTTCCTCCAAGGGCATGAAAACCTCAAACTACTCTTAACTTTTGTTCAGAAGATGAGCTTAAATAGGTGCACGTCAATAAGTTTTTTACTTGTTTTCTTGGCAATAAATGGGGGAAGTTGATGTTTTCACATTGTTTAGCGAAGTTGAATTTTCTCATATTTATTATTATTTCAATAGATTGCTCTCTCGTAGATTGATTCAATGATATGTACACAAAATAGCAACATCAGATACACACATAAAAAAAAAAGACATAAAATGACGTATAGATAATGAATTAATTTCTTCTTTCGTTAAAACAAATTTTCAGTTTCATTACAATTGATCATTATTACAAATACACACATAAAAGATTAAAGAAGATAACTGATTAACAAAATCATTTGCATCCCCCTGGGCGCAGGGCTAGAAATAGTCTTCATGAGCTTTCTTAAACTTCTCAATCAAACACTCTTCAGGTGCAAGCCCTGAGCAATCAACAACGTCAGGTAATGCTGCAGGATTAATAGAAAATAAAGCATCTTATTTTCTAGTGATTTATTTTGTTTAATTCATTATTAGATTTTTGTGTCTTTATATCAATCGCCAATCTATTTCTTTAATAGATAACGATGTTTCTATGAACCATGTCTTCCAATGAAATTAACCACATCCTATATCATAAGAAAGCCCTTGATGCAGTACAATGCTAGATATTTACATGGAAATACTATAAAATTTCTATAAATCAATAATGTTAGAATCATGCAACATCCATTAATTTAAAGAGAATTTGATGCTACTTAATTAATAAATTATGTAAGAGATAAAATTTTATAATTCCATTCTCACATTCATAATATAAATTAATCGTTTGCTAAGCGTACAAATATAATTGTTGTGATATGATATTTGATAAAATATAACTCAATTACTTGTTTTTTTTTTTCAATCTAAACATAGATGGATCACATCTCTAATTCAGCTTATTGCTTGTTTGAATTCTAAAATGAAGGAAGTATCAAATTTTTTTTTGTTAACTTTAATTTATATTTTCTGGTTTAATTTATTTTTAGTTGATGAGATTGGTAAATTGCTATGAATTTTCTACTTGTTAAATACACTTTATAAATTAATATATTAGCAATTTTTTGAATAATTAATATCAATATCTCTTTAAATTAATAGAAGTCTATTGGCGAAACGGAAGTTTAATGTTTATTGAGACAGAAATCAAAGGTTTCTGAATAATACGAATTTTATTGAAAAGAAAACTGAACGAATAAAACTAGGGTTTTGAGGCCCTTTTATAAAAAACCTAAATATCGTGAATTTACTAAAATAGGCAAATTCGAAATATAATCTTATAAAAAAATTCTCCCAATCTTATAATAAAGGTAATGAAAACAAAAACCAAATCCGAGTTATAGAAAAAAAGATAAAAATCTTAGAAGAATCAGGAAAAATATGAAAAAATCTTAAAATCTAAAAACGACTAGGAAAGAAAAGGAATTTTCGGGCCGAGCAGGGTTCAGAATGGCTTTGGTGGTTGTTTTGTTCAATCTCGTCACAAGCTTCAAGACGATATATTACCGCCAAAAAGGGACACCTGTAGCCAAATTTATGTCATCCAGAAGATATCCTGCTCGCAATACACAACATCCTGCATCATGTACGATTCAACATCCTGCATCATGTACGATTCCAACTTTATTAATTTATAAACGTTTTACTGTGTATCCATGCAAATACGCTAATAATTTTTTTCATTGTAGTATTCCAACTGAAGTTGACATTTTCTTTCACTTGTCCACTTTCGACTTCACTCAGTTAAGAGAATTAACTGAATATTGATCAAATAATTTTTTTGCCCGCTAATAAAAATTACTTGTTTTACCTTAAATAAAGCCCCAAAAGAGAAGATTTTATATTAACTACTAGTAACCTACTTTTCAAACTCAAAAACTCTATCAGCAAGTTCGTATCTATCATGCGTTTACTTAATTTAAAAATTGAGAAGATAAGGCGTCCAATGAAAAAGCACATTTATTCCTAATGGCAATCTTCAAAATTTCCTCCAAGAGCATGAAAACATAAAATTACTCTTAACTTTTGTTCAGAAGATGAGCTTAAACAGGTGCACGTCAATAAGTTTTTTACTTGTTTTCTTGGCAATAATAGAGGAAAGTTGATGTTTTCATATTGTTTGGGGAAGTTGAATTTTCTAACATTTTTTATTATTTCAACAGATTGCTCTCTCGTAGATTGATTCAACGATATGTACACAACAAGGCAACACCAGATACACACACAAAAAAACAAATGACTTAACATGACGTACTCAGAATGAATTAATTTTTTCAATTGTTAAAACACAGTTCCAATTTCATTACAATTGATCATTATTACAAATACACACATAAAAGATTAATGAAAATAACTCATTAACAAAATCATTTGCATCCCCCCAGAGAACAGGGGTAGAAATAGTCTACGTGAGCTTTCTTAAACTTCTCGATCAAACACTCTTCACGTGCAAGCCCTGAGAAATCAACAATGTCAGGTGATACTGCAGGATTAATAGAAAATGAAGCATCTGGGTTAAATTCTAGGCCAGTACGACTTGCTGAACTAAGCATGCTTTTAGTGTTTGCCATTACGAGCAAAGCCAAGATGATGAAACTAAGACTCTTCGACATTTTTTAGTTTTTAAAGTAAATTGTAAACAACTTAATTGGAATTAAAAGAGATTTGTAAGAATCAAAAAGGCATGTGCCTCTATTTATATTATCGAATATGGAGAAATGAGCGGTAGTAATATTAAATGGTATTGAAAGATTCTATAAATGAAGATGAAATAAATTACACTGCGTTTGCTTGCATTAACTATTGATTTTAACACCTTGTTACATTATGAAGATAATTTTAACAAATATTTAATTAATTTTATCATTTTCTAGTGATTTATTTTGTTTAGTTCATTATTAGATTTTCTTCTCTTTATATCAATCGCCAAGCTATTTTTTTAGTAGATAATGATGTTTATGTGAGCCATGTCTTCTAATGAAATTAACCACATCCTATATCATAAGCATGCCCTTGATGTAGTACAATTCTAGATATTTGCATGGAAATACTGTAAAACTTCTATAAATCAATAATGTCAGAATCATCCAACATCCATTAATTTAAAGAGATTTTTATACTAATTAATCAATAATTTATGTAAGAGATAATGCTTTACAATTTTGTTCTCACATTCATAATACAAATTAATAGTTTGATAAGCGTACAAATATAATTGTTGTGATATGATATTTAATAAAATATGACTCAATTATTACTTTTTTAAAATCTAAACATAGATGGATCTCATCTTTAATTCAGCTTATTGCTTGTTTGAATTCTAAATTGAAGGAATTATCAAATTTTTTTGTTAACTTTAATTTATATTTTGTGGTTTAATTTATTTTTAATTGATTAGATTGGTAAATTAATATGAATTTTCTACTTGGTTAAATATATTTTTATCGAATTATAAATACGCTTTATAAATTAATAGATTAATAGTTTATTGAATAATTAATATCAATATCTCTTTAAATTAATAGATGTGTATGATTCCGACTTTATTAATTTATAAAGGTTTTACTGTGTATCCATGCAAATATACTAATAATTCTTTTCATTGCAGCATTCCAACTGAGGTTGACAATTTCCTTCACTTATCCACTTTCGTGTTCACTCAATTAAGAGAATTAACTGAATATTAGTCAAATAATTTTTTTTGCTTGCCAATAAAAAATTACTATTTTGCCTCAAATAAATGCCCAAAAAGAGCAGATTTTATATTAACTACTAGTAACTTATTTTTCGAACTGAAAAAACTCTATTAGCTAGTTCGTAGCTTTCATGATTTTACTTAATTTGAAAATTGAGAAGATAAGGCGTCTGATGAAAACCCACATTTACGGCTGTTAACAATCTTCAATTTTTCCTCCTAGAGCACAAAATCCTTAAATTACTCTAATTTTTGTTTAGAAGATGAGCTTAAATTGGGACACTTTGACAAAAGTTTTACTTTTTTTCTTCGCAATAAGTGAGGGTAAGTTGGTGTTTTCACAGTTTTTAGTGATAAGTTGAATTTTCTCACATTTTTTAACATTTTAATAGATTGCTCTCTTGTAGATTTATTCAATCATATGTATAAAATAAAGCAACACTAGACACATGCAAAAAAAAAAAGATATAATTTCTTCTTTTGTTGAAACACAGTTCCTATTTCGTTGCAATTGATCATTATTACAAATGCACACATAAAAGATTAAAGAAATAATTGATTAACAAAATCATTTGCATCCACCCGGGGCGGGGTTAGAAATAGTCTTCGAGAACTTTCTTAAGCTTCTCAATCTAACACTCCTCACGTGCAAGCCCTGAGCAATCAGTAACGTTAGGTGATGCTGTAGGATTAATAGAAAATGAAGCCTCTGGGTCAGATCCAAGGCCAATACGACTGGCCGAAATAAGCAAGCTTTTAGTGTTTGCCACTACCAACAAAGCCAAGATGATGAAACTATAACTCTTCAACATTTTTTAGTTTTTTAAGTGAATTGGAAACAACTTAATTAGAATTAAAAGAGATTCATAAGAATCAAAAAGGCATGAGCCTATATTTATATGATTGAATATTGAAAAATGAGCTGCAATGATATTATGGTATTGAAAGATTCCTTAAATAAGGATTAAATAAATTGCGCTACATTTATTTGTACAAACTATTGATTTTAAAACATTGTCACATTATGAAGCTAAGTTCAACATATATTTAATCCGTTTTATCATTTTTTAGTGTTACTATTTTGCTTAGTTTATTGTTAAGTTTTTTTTTCTCTTTATATTGATTGTCAAGTTATTTTCTTTTAATGTACAAAGATATTTCTTTGTGCCTCATCCTCAAATGCAATTAACCACTTTCAATATCTTAAGCAAGCCATTGATGCAGTAAACTCCAAGAATTTGCATTCATACCACTTCCATTAATTTAAAGAGATTTTGATATTAATTAATCAATAAATTATGTAAGAGATAAAGTTTTATAAATCCATCCTCACATTCATATTATAAATTAATAGTTTACTGAGCATACAAATAGTTTACTAAGCATACAAATATACTTGAATTCTAAATTTGAAGAAGTTTCAATCTTTTTTTTTTTTTGTTAACTTCAATATATATTTTGCGGATTAATTTAGTTTTAGTTGATTAGATCGGTAAAATACAATGAATTTTCTAGTTGATTGAAAATATGCTTTTTGAATTGTAAATACACTCTATAAATTATTAGATTATTAATTTATTGACTAATTAATATCATTATCTCTTTAAATCAATAGATATTGTACGATTCCAGCATTATTAATTTATAAAGATTTTATTTTGTATCCATACAAATACAAATATAATTTTTTTATAGCACAATTTGACTTGAAGTTGACATTTTCTTTCACTTACTCGCCTCCGTCTTCACTCAATTAAGAGAATTAATTGAATATTGGTCAAATGACTGTTTTATCCCCAAAATATAAAATTACTATTTTGCCTTAAATGAATACCCAAAAAGATCAGATTTAATATTAAATGTAAGTAACCTATTTTTAAAATTTATAAAACTCTCTCGGCATGTTTCTAATTGTCATGCTTTTACTTAATTTGAAAATTGAGAAGATAAGGCGTCTTTTGAAAACCCACATTTACTCTGAATAAAAATCTTCTATTTTTCACCAAGAGCACAAAAATCTCAAATTACTCTAATTTTTGTTCAGAAGATGAGCTTAAATCGGGGCACATTGATAAATTTTTTACTTGTTTTCTTAGCAATAAGTGGAGGCAAGTTGATGATTTCACATTTTTTAAGGGTAAGTTGAATTTTCTCACATTTTTTATTACTTCATCAGATTGCTCTCTCATTGATTTATTCAATGATATGCACACAACAAAGCAACCCTAGATTATGCACAAAAAAACAAATGACATAACATGACGTACACATAAAGGATTAATTTCTTCTTTTGTCAAAACAGGGTTCCAATTTCATTACAATTGATCATTATTATAAATGCACACATAAAAAATTAAAGAAATAATTGATTAACAAAATCATTTGCATCCACTCGGGGGGCAAGGGTAGAAATAGTCTTCAAGAGCTTTCTTAAACTTCTCAATCAAACATTCCTCAATGCAAGCCCTAAGCAATCAACAACATTAGGTGATGCTATAGGATTAATAGAAAATGAAGCCTTTTGGGTTAGATCCTAGGCAATAAAACTTGCCGAAATAAGCAAGCTTTTAGTGTTTGCCACTAGCAGCAAAGTCAAGATGATGAAACTATGAATGTTCGACATTTTTCAGTTTTTAAGTGAATTTTTGAATAAATTAATTAGAATTAAAATAGAATTGAAAGAATCAAAAAGGCATGAGCCTCTATATATATTATTAAATATTAAGAAATGAGCTGCAATGATATTAAAGGTATTGAAAGATTCCATAAATGAAGATTAAATAAATTACATTGCGTTTGCTTGCATTAACTATTGATTTTAACACCTTGTTACATTATGAAGATAATTTTAACATATATTTAATTAATTTTATCATTTTCTAGGGTAATTTTTGTTTAGTTCATTATTAGATTTTTTTTTTATTTATATCAATCGCCAACCCATTTTTTTAATATATAATGATGTTTCTGTGAGCCACGTCCTCCAATGAAATTATCTACATCCTCTATCATAAGCAAGCCATTGATGTAGTACAATGCTAGATGTTTGCATGGAAATACTGTAAAACCTCTATAAATCAATAATGTTGGAATCATGCAACATCCATTATTTAAAGAGATTTTGATATTAATTAATTAATTAATTAATTATGTAAGAGATAAAGTTTTATAACTCCATCGTCACATTCATATTATAAATTAATAGTTTGCTAAGCGTACAAATATAATTGTTGTGATATGATATTATATAAAATAGGATTCTAAATATAGATGGATCCCATCTCTAATTTTACTTATTGCTTGGTTGAATTCCATATTGGAGGAATTATCAAATTTTTTTGTTAACTTTAATTTATATTTGCATTTTAATTTATAGTTATATGTACTCTTTTATAAATTAATAGATTATCAATTTATTGAATAGTTAATATCAATATCTCTTTAAATTAATGGATTTTGTATGATTCCGACTTTATTAATTTATCAAGGTTTTCTTGTGTATCCATACAAATACACAGATAATTTTTTTCCTTGCAGAATTCAAACTGAAGTTGACATTTTCTTTCTCTTGTCCACTTTCGTCCCCACTCAATTAAGAGAATTAACTGCATATTGATCAAATAAATTTTGTTGCCTCCAAATATAAAATTATTGTTTTACCTTAAATAAATTCACAAAAAGAGCAGATTTTATATTAACTACTAGTAACCTATTTTTGAATCTCAAAAAACTCTATTAGCAAGTTTGTGGCTGTCATGCTTTTACTTAAGTTGAAAATTACGAAGATAAGGCGTCCGATGAAAACCCACATTTACTGTTAATAAAAATCTTTAACTTTTCCTTTGAGAGCACAAAAACCTCAAATTACTCTAATTTTTGTTTAGAAGATGAGCTTAAATAGGGGCACGTTGACAAATTTTTTACTTGTTTTCTTTGCAATAAATTGGATAAGTTGATGTTTTCACATTTTTTAGGGGTAAGTTAAATTTTCTCACAGTTTGTATTATTTCGTCAAGATGGTCTCTCATATATTGATTCAACGATATGTACACAAGAAAGTGGCGCTAGATACACGCATAAAAAAAATGACATAACATGACGTACTCATAATGAATTAATTTCTTATTTTGATAAAACACAGCTCCAATTTCATTACAATTGATCAATTACAAATGCACATATAATAGATTAAAGAAATAATTGATTTACATAATCATTTGCATCCCCTCGAGAGGCAAAGGTAGAAATAGTCTTCGAGAGCTTTCTTAAACTTCTCAATCAAACACTCTTCACGTGCAAGCCCTGAGCTATCAACAACGTCAAGTGATGCAGCAAGATTAATAGAAAATGAAGAATCTGGATTAGATCCAAGGCCAGTACGACTTGCTGAACTAAGCATACTTTTAGTGTTTGCCACTACCAGCAAAGCCAAGATGATGAAACTAAGATTCTTTGACATCTTTCATTTTTTTAAGTGAATTGCAAACAACTTAATTGGATTTAAAAGAGATTTGTAAGAATCAGAAAGGGATGAGCCTTTATTTATATGATTGAATCTTCAAAAATGAGCTACAGTGATATTAATGGTATTGAAAGATTCCTTAAATAAGGATTAAATAAATTATGCTGTAATTTATTTGCATTAACTATTGATTTTAACACTTTGTCACATTATAAAGGTAATTTGAACATATATTTGATTAATTTTATTTTGCTTAGTTTATTATTAAGGATTCTTTAAGTTGCATCCTCAAATGCAATTAACCACATCCAATATCTTAAGCAAGCCATTGATACAGTACAATGCTAGATATTTGCATGGATATACTTTAAAACTTCTACAAATCAATAATGTCTTGAATCATACAATGTCCATTAATTTCCAGAGGTTTTGATTTTAATTGATCAATAAATTATGTAAGAGATAAGATTTTATAATTCCATCCTCAAATTCATATTATAAATGAATAGTTTGCTGAGTGTACAATTATAATTGTTATGATATGATATTAAATAAAATGTGACTCTATTATTACTCTTTTTTTAAAATCTAAATATAGATGGATCTCATCTCTAATTTTACTTATTTGAATTCTAAATTTCAGGAATTATCAAATTTTTTGTTAACTTTAATTTTTATTTTGTGGATTAATTTATTTTTAATTGATTATATTGGTAAAATACTATGAATTTTCTAGTTGATTAAATATATGTTTATTAAATTATAAATACACCTTATAATTTAATAGATTATCAATTTATTGATTCAATAATATAAATATTTCTTTAAATTAATAGATGTTGTATGATTTCGACTTTATTAATTTGTAAAGGTTTTACTGTATATCCATGCGAATACACATATAAATGTTTTGTTGCAGAATTCCACCTAAAAATGACATTTTCTTTCACTTATCCTCTTCCATCTTCACTCAATTAAGATAATTAACTGTATATTGATCAAATGACTTTTTTTACCCTCAAATATAAAATTACTGCTTTGCCTTAAATTAATGCCCTAAAAGATCATATTTAATATTAATTGAAAGTAACCTACTTTTGAAATTCAAAAAACTCTATCAGCATGTTTCTAGCTGCCATGTTTTTACTTAATTTGAAAATTGAGAAGATAAGGTGTCTGATGAAAACCCACATTTACTACTAATAACAATATTCAATTTTTCTACCAAGAGCACAAAAACCTCAACTTACTCTAATTTTTGTTCAGAATATGAGCTTAAATGGGGCACATTGACAAATGTTTTACTTGTTTTCTTAGCAATAACTGGGGGTAAGTTGATGTTTTCATATTTTGTTATGGGTAAGTTGAATTTTCTTACATTTTTTAATATTTCAACAGATTGCTCTCTCGTAGATTGATTCAACGATATATGACAACAAACAGCACCAGATACGCGCACACAAAAACAAAATGATATAAAATGACGTACGCATAAAGGTTTTTATAGTATATCATTGTAAATAAACTTATAATTTTTTTCTTTGTAGAATTCTACTTGAAGTTGACATTTTCTTTTACTTGTCCACTTTCTTCTTTACTTAGTTATGAGAATTAATTGAGTATTGATCAAATGACATTTTCCCCCAAATTTTAAATTACCGTTTTACCTTAAATAAATGCCTAAAAAATGAGACATAATGTTAACTACTAGTAACCTATTTTTGAAATTCAAAAAACTCTATCAACATGTTTGTATCTATTATGCATTTTCTTAATTTGAAAATTGAGAAGATATTGTGTTTGATAAAAACCCACATTTCTCCCAATAATAATATTCATTTTACACTCAAAGAGCATGAAACCTTAATTTACCCTAATTTTTATTCAGAAGATGAGTGTAAATGGAGGCACATTGATGAAATTTTTACTTGTTTTCTTACCAATAAATAGGGGTAAATTGATGTTTTCACATTTTTAAGAGGTAAATTGAATTTTCTCATGAGTAAGTTGAAGTTTACTTTTAAATTAATTCAGACAGTCTAGTAATATAAAATTTCGCTAAAATATGAGGGTTTTATATATATTTTTAAGGATACAAATAGGCTTAACCTAAAAGAAAATAGATTTAAAATTTAAATGTTACAAATGGAAATAATATAGTAATTATGATCACTTAATCATTATTAGTATTTCAACAAATTGCTCTCTCGTAGATTTATTCAACATGTATACAACAAAGCAGCCCTAGATATATACACAAAAAGCAATTGACATGGCATTACTACTCATAATGAATTAATTTCTTCTTGTATTAAATCACGGTTTTAATTTCATTACAATCGATCATTATTGTAAAAGCGCTCATAAAATATTGAATAAAATAATTAATTAAAAAATCATTTGCATCCCCTAGGGGCAGGGGTAGATGTAGTCTTCGAGAGCTTTCTGAAACTTCTCGATCAAACACTCCTCACGTGTAAGCCCTGAGCAATCATCAATGTCAGGTGATGTTGTGGGATTAATAGAAAATAGAGCATCTGGGTTATATCGTTGGCCAGTACGACCGGCTGAAATAAGCATGTTTTTATTGTTTGCCACTACGAGCAAAGCCAAGAAGATGAAACTCAGTGAATTGCAAAAACTAAAATAGAATTAAAAGATATGTGTAAGAATCATAAAGGCATGAGCCTCTATTTATATGATTTAATATTGAGAAATGACTTCATGTGATATTAATGGAATTGAAAGATTTTTTAAATGAGGATTAAATAAATCCCCAATTGGTTATATTAACTATTGATTTTAATATCTTGTTACATTATAAAGGTAATTTCGACATATATTTAATTAATTTTATCATTTTTAGTGTTATTATTTTGTTTACTTTATTATTAGATTTTTTTTCTCTTTATTTCAATCATCAAGCTAATTTTTTTAAAATGTAAGGATGTTTCTATGAGCCACGTCCTCTAACGGAATTTGTTAGCCACGTCCTCTAATGGAATTTGTTAAGTCCATTATTTATAGAGTTCACATCTTACGGTAAGTCTAATTAAATTGAAATTTTATTTATTGAATATCTTGTAATAGAGTTTAATTTATTAAATCCCTAATTTAGTACAATTCCAATTTATTAGGAATTTTTTTTCCTATTTTCATTCGATGTCTAATTTAGCAAGTCAATTAATGATGAGATTCTATAACTAGGGTGTAGATTTTATTTAATGCAGAAAGTTGCTTCAAACAAAAAATTTATTAAATGCTCTAAATATCTCTTAGAAGACAGGCAAGGTAAGAATATCATATTTATTCCTATTCGGATTCAGAAGAATTATAAGAGGAAAGAAACTCTTATTTGTAAAGAATCCAAGTCTTTTAAGACTTATAATCTTTGTGAAACCTTACTGTGTATATACAGAGAGGTATTTCACAATTAAAGATGCACAACATACAGTATAAAGATCCTCCCTACACCGAATTTAGCTTATGATATTGTGTTGATTTATTTTCTTCGTTCAAGTCTTTTAATAAGACTATTTCTTTTCAACTCTGTAGAGAGTCTATATGGACCTTGGATCACTTGACATTGAAGAATTAAAGAATTTCTATTGATCACTTTGCGAAGTGCCTTGAGGATCGTGGATCAAGAGGAATAGCAGTTATTCAAGAGAAGCAGATTCAGTCTGAGGTTGAGTAAGCTGTATGATAATAAACTGTAAATGAGAGTCCTAAGTTTGATAAATCCATAGTTTGTAACATCTTAACTTACTGAATTACTTTTCATCTAGGCGTAGCTTTGTGGATGCAGGATTGATTAATTCAAACCACGTAAAAACCTCTATGTCATTTAGTTCTCTTAATTGAGTGAAGACGGAAGTGGATGAATGAAAGAAAATGCCAACTACATTTGAATTTTTTTAAAAAAAGTAATAACAGATTCATATTTTATTTAATAACATATCATAACAATTATATTTGTAAGCTTAGCAAAATATTAATTTATAATATGAAAGCGACCATGGAGTATATAGAACCTAATCTCTTATATAATTTATTGGTTAATTAGTATCAATGTATCTTTAAATTAATAGACGTTGTATCATTCAGAAATTATTAATTTATAGAAGTTTTACAATGTAATCATGCAAATATCTAGCATCTTACAGTGTCGCTTGTTTAAAATATTGGATGTGGTTAATTTTGAAAGGATTTTAGATCTATTACAAATTAATGCAATTTTAAAAACCTAGAACTAATTAATTAACAACTTAATCTATTAAATTCCTTAACAGAGTGAATTCTAAGAAAATCTCTAATATAATTAACCTAATTATATTAAAAAAAACAAAATTGATTTTCTAAAAATTTGCTCACGAGAAATTGTTCATGAGTCACTATTCATCCACATAAAAAGCATTAATTTTGCTACTAAAAACAATAAAGTGCAGGTATTAAATGACACGAATGTTTTACGTGGTTCGGATTAATCAATCCTACTAGTAGCTTATTTTTTAAATTTAAAAAACTCTATCAGCATGTTTGTTGCTATTATGCTTTTGCATTATTTTCTATTAATCCAACAGCATCACCTGATATTCTTAATTACTTAGGGCTTACAATATATATATATATATATGTTTCAATCCAGAATTTTAGAGTGCTGAAAAGTCTAGAAAAACATATAAATTGTGATGTTTAAGCGTTTTAAGTTTTAAACCTATTAAACTACACAGTTTAATAGTTTTTTGGACTTTTGTGGACTTTAAAATCCCAGACCAAATTAGGACATATATATATATATATATATATATATAGAGGAAAAAATGTGTCAAAATAATATGAAAATTTATGTTTTATTAATTGGGGTAAATTTTAATTGATCTCCCTCGCTAGCAATCTTCAATTTACCCTAAAAAAGCGTGAAACCTCAATTTACCCTAGTTTTTGTTCATAATATGAGCGTAAATAGAGCCAAGTTGATGGATTTTTTAATTGTTTTCTTAGTAGTAAATGGGGTTAAATTGATCTTTTTATATTTGTTTAGAGAGGGGGAGGAGGGGTAAATTGAAGATTCTCAAGCCGTAAATTGAAGTTTACCCTTAATTTGAATCAAAGAATTTAGCAATATAAGATTTTGATAAAACACAAGGGTTCAATTTTTTTTAAGGATGCAAATAGCCTCACCTATAAGAAAATACACTTCAAATTTAAATATTAAATATGGTACTAACATAGTAATTATGATTGCTTGATCATCATTAATATTTCAACAAATTGCTCTCTCATAGATTGATTCAATAATATGTATACAATAAATCAATACCATATACACACATAAAAAACACATGACATAACATTACATACTCATAATGGATTAATTTCTTTTATTGTTAAAACATTGTTTCAATTCTACTATAATTGATCATTATTGTAGAAGCACTCATACAAGATAAAAGAAATAACTTATTAATAAAATCATTTGCATCCTCCTTGGGGCAAGGGTAGAGATAGTTTTCAAGAACTTTCTTAAACTTCTCAATATATATATATATATATGTATGCTGCATGTATGTGTGTGTGTGTTTGTGTGTGTATTCCTATATCAATTCAATCTTTACTCATAAATTGTAACATATACATTTTATTTTATTTATTTATGTAAATAATTAAAACAAGAGGGGTCTATGAGACAAATAGAGGGGGTCTATGTGATAATTATGAGGGGGTCTAGTTGATATTTTGTGGGTGTATTTAAAAGGGGAAATCGGGTGAAATTCGGATTTGAAACCGAGAGAGAGAGAGAAGTGAATCCATTGACCCGTTTTGACCCAACCCACCGGTTTCTTCCATTTTCGGCCACCTCACCGACCGAGCAAGGTGTCAAACGGAAGCTTGTGAACTGACCGTCACCCCCACCCGTCCTTGCTGCCAAAAAATGCGCGGAACGCCGCTATTGAAGCTCAAAACTTCTGTGGGTTTGTGCGGACGATCACCACCAATTGCGGCCATCTTTGGCTGCGCCACCGCCTGGAAAAGGTTCCTCACTTCACCATCTTCCATTCCCGACCAGTCACCGGCACCGAAGAGGCTGATTTGCCACCGACATATCACATCAAAGAGTCACAACTTCACGAGCTCGATCCGATCCCACCGCCGTGCGTGGGAGGACACCACCGGCACCGTTGAACTCACCTCGATGAGAAGTTTCTAGTTCGAGCTTCCCCACCGCCGTTGGGTGAATTTCGGTCAATGTTGACCGTAGGGACATTTTGGTAATTTTGCATATAGAGGTTAATTTTGTAATTTCCAGCTTTGAGGATGTTTTTGCTATCTGAATTAAGGATAAATTGGTAATTTCAGGATTTTGAGGGTGAATTAGTAAATTATGAAATTGACGGTAGTATAATTTTGAATTATATTAGTGAATTACGAATACGGGATTAATACGGTAAGCCAAGGAAAATTTAGAGTTGTAACATTTGAACGAATATTTGTTTTAGCGTTATTTTTGTGAGATTAGTTTGAAATATAATTATGTGAAGTAATTATATCGTTTGTTTAAAATAGGTGGATCTGCGGACGAGAATCTACCTGCGGACTTGGGTGATAGCCAAGTCTGAGTTTGTCACTGTGAATGGAATATATTAAAATTATTTGATTTTTATATAGTAAGGCTTGTTCTTGAAATGAATATTTAAAGTGCTTTCATTAAATGGTTCTCCGAAATTAAATGTTTATTACGCATAAATATTTTGTTAAGTTATATTTATTCATTTATGCTTCGTATCGATTTTAAATTGGTAAAAGAGATGAATTAAAGTTTATATATGTGGATTTAAAGCATGATTTAAAGTGAATATAAGTTGATTTTGAGTATGATTTAAAGAGTATATGATTGATCTTGAGCATGATTTAAAGTGTATATATATATTGACTTCGAGCATGATTTAAAGCATGATTTAAAGTGTATATATATAATGATTTCAATCATGATTTTAAGTTTAAAGCAAATGCCCACTCCCTCCAGATATGATGAAATGAGATAGTAGGCCTTTGGGGCCCGTCTGAACACACATATAGGCTTTGGGCCATGTGTTTGGGCACTTTCGCCCTTTGGCGGTATATTCATCCAGATAAATATTGAGATATAAGACCGGGTGGTCCATATACGATGTCGCTAGATAGCGCATCATAGCATGTCCATTGAGATCTGGGTATGAGTTATGCTGATAAGCATGAGGTGGTACGTCCTTCCGTCTATCTGTGCAGCTCCGAGCATGATGGTACCCAGATAGTACATCATTGCAGTCCATTGAGGTCCGAATATGACTAGATTATCCCCCGGGTATTTGTTTAAAGATATTTGTATTACTTAGTATTTGATATTTCAGCATGAGATGATATTTCAATATGAGATGGCTTTCTTGATTTTGTGGCAGTATCAAATATTATTATGTTCAGAATATGATTGAAATGAAAATAATTTTTACATTAAAATAATTAATTGATAAAAGTATTTACACAAGCGATGCATTTATTTTTACAAGTATTTTATGTTTCAAAAGCTACTATCCACTCACTGAGCTTACTGATTTTTATACTCACCGTATTTTATTATAACTTTTTCCTCCTAGGAGATTACTGGTACAACAGTTAACCCAGCAGCTGTACATATTTAGAGTTATTTTGGCCACGCGAGGTTGCCTGAGGACAATAGAATAATTATTTTTCTTTTGGTTAATGTATAATCATCCTATTTTGGAATTATACTAGGGATGTGATATAAAAATTATGGAATATGTGTAATATTTGATATGTTACTGAATGAGATTGGTTGGAGTAGTTGATGGATAATAAATTATTTTGGGAGTGTTTGTGTTGTAATTGCATGTTTGGGAATGTTATATGTTTAAGGGAAGTTCTGCCGAAATTTCGGTAGAATTCTCATTAATAAGATGATTTTAATATTATTATGGGTGTGGGAATATTAAAAAATTATATTTTGATGATTGATATAGGGTGTTATGTATCGCAAGCAGAGTACCTTCCAGAGGGCATAACTTTAGCTACATGTATCCACTTTCGATGTATAATTTACCGTTTCGAAACTTGCGATGAGGCACACAAAACCTAAAACTGCCAAAGCCATTCTAATATATGCTCAGCCTGGAATTTTTTTTTTCTTTCCTAGTCATTTTTAAGTTTTAAGATTTTTCCTATTTTTCCTCATTCTTCCAGGATTTTTATCTTTTTTTTCTATAACTCGTATTTGGTTTCTGTTTCTTTGCCTTTCTTATTTTAGATAGGAGAATTTTATTATAGAATTATATTTTGGATTTGCCAATTTTGATAAATTCGCGATATTTAGGCTTGTTATAAACGGGACTCAAAACTCTAGTTTTATTCATTTAGTTTTCTTTTCAATAAAATTAGTATTGTTTAGAAACTTTTGGTTTCTATCTTAACAAACTTTAAGCTTCCGTTTCGTCAATGATCTATTTAAAGATGCAATGATTCAACCATAGACACTTGTACAAACATTTAGTCACAAATTAAGTTGGCAACTTACATTGAAGAATGGATTGATTGGATAAAAGCATTATAGGATCTACACATTTTTTTTTATAATTACTTTTCTTTTTAACCAATCCATTTATTCCATATAAGTTGCTAACTCATTTCTTAGGAATATTTATAATTGTATCATTCTTATTAAAGATGTCTAGTGAATTGAATACCTAAGCACAATATAGTACAATTTGAGACAGATGTAAATTCGATGTGAAAAAGCCTTTTTCAAAATTTATGACGTAATCTTATTTAAGTTAAACAAATATATTCTTTGTTTATTTATACAAATTGAAAGTGAAACAACATTAATCTAACAAGTATTATACTAAGCATTAGGTCCTAGCAAGCTTCTTCTAATTTGTTTATTAATCAATTTATTACTCAATCATTTAAAAAAAGGAAAAAACAATCTTAGGCTCTTAGGTCTTGGCCCATCATTGTTACTCCTTCGGCCTCCTTGGATCCCCTCGCACCACCAAATAATGACGAACCATGATCTTTACCAAATCTTAGCCCATAAGAATATTTGATGTTGATGCGGTTTTCTGCTCGCTGGTTGCTTGAGCAGGATTTTTGTTCGGCTCCTATATTTCTCCATTCACTGAAGCGGTGATGTCCTCCAATTTGTATCCACAGACACAGTATCAGGGGTTGCCGGATGTTTTTTTGGCGAAAACCCTCCGACGCTCAAGTCAGTAATTAGGTTGATTCTTTTAGAATCCCTCTTAATCTAAGAGACTGGAAAAATAGGAGGTTCAAAGAGGTAAGGAAAAAGAAGAGAAAATCATAATCTAGATAGGAATTAGAGTTGGAATCCTTTTACCTTACCCGTCGTCTGATATTTATCCCTTTTGTTTCCAGCCCCTTACTCGGGTGCCATTCAAGTCTTTAAAAATAGTGACTTATATAGATTTATCAAATTTTCACAAAAGAAACACAAAAACAAAGAATTAAAATTAAAAACACATGATGCATGCTCTATATTTAATCTAAAAATGCATGACTTAAATTTAAATGCAAAAATAGTGACTTATATAGAACACAAACCCAAAGCTTTTCTTAAAAAAATCAAATTGTTTAGAATCTAGAGCTTTGGTAAAGATATCTGCAAGCTATTTTTCAGTATTAATGTATTTTAAGGATACAGTCTTGCTTTCAACTAAATCTCTAATAAAATGATGATGAATATCAATATGCTCTAGAATGTTGAACATGATTTTTGGAAATATTAATAGCATTATCACAAAACACAGTCAAGGAATCCTGAAACATACCAAAATTTGCAAGTATTTGTTTCATCAAAAATAATTGAGTGCAACAACTTCTAGTTGCAATATATTCAGCTTCAGCCGTGGAGAGAGAAATTGAATTCTATTTCTTGCTATGCCTCGATACTAAGTTGTTTATAAGGCAAAAACATCCTCTAATGATACTTTTTCTATTGTTAGCATTGCCTGCCCAATCTGCATCATTATATCTTGCAAGACTTAAATTAATGTCATCAGTATACTAAATACCGTCATTGACTGTTCCATTGACAAAACAATGATTCGTTTAACAATTACTAAGTGTGACTCCTTTGGATTTGCTTGATTGATACCTAGCACATACACCAATATTGAAACATATGTCAAGTCTACTTGTTATCAAATAAAGTAAGCTACCAATCATGCTTATGTAAAGACTAGGATCAACAGTAGAACCACTATCATCAATAGTTAATGTAGTATTAGTACCCATAGGAGTTCTCATATGTTTTGTTAAATCCAAACCAAATCTCTTAACTAAGCTTTTGGCATACTTGCTTTGACAAAAATTTCATTCCCCATTTGTTTTACTTGCAGAACTAAAAGGTAAGTTAGTTCTCCCACCATATGTTGTGCAAATTTTATTGAATTTGTAAGCACGCGAATCTATTATAGTATAAATTAATGATGATGAGTGTCGATTACACGAGGAGGTGGATTTCAATTGTGTAGAGTTATTATTATATATTTTTTAATGGGCTTGTGGTGAAGGTTTTAGTATATTTTATCTTAAAACTTGGATTAAAATAGCGGAAATAAATTAGAGATTAAACAATGCAATGAAATGCTTGAGTCTTAAAATTCGCACTCAATATTTCACCATGGCCTTAATATTCCTTTTTAGTTCCAATAAATATGGTATCAACTATTCTTTATTCCAGAAAAAAAATAATCTTTTGTTAAATATGGTATTAAGAGCACGACGTGTAATTTTCTGTCAATACTTAGTCAAGATGAACTTTAGAAATTAGAGGAAAGTTTTTCTCTAATAATTTAGTGTAAAGTGCTCATCATGTCAAATAATAATAACATTGCACTAGGAAGCTAATATACCAGTGTAAAATCTATACAATATTATTACTATATGTCAATGGTAAGTCAAAATAATTTAAATAAATTAGAGAAAGTGAAAATAAACTTACCAAATTAAGTCTATGGATCATGTTGAGGCTTCACCTTCAACCAAAACTTGAAACTAAGTTAGTTACTCATTCTAGGGGTCAAAAATATAAGATAGAGAAGTAATTATAGAAAATAGAACTCAGAAATGTATTTAGGGGTGTCAAATTTGAGGGTGGTAGCCCCCTATAGTAGTCTAAAGGGCTATACATATTGTAATTTTAATGATAACAAATATGTCTTAAGTAATATTGTATTTCATATTTTCATTAGTATTTGAAAGATAATATTTATGCAAGTGAAATCAAGTTCAAGACATTCAACAGACAACGGCTAGATCCAGAACGAAGTTTCGCACAACAGAGTTATTATTACGACAATTCTTGTAAAGTCGGTATAATTTAATATATGTATGGTTTAGTATTTGAGAAGCTCAAAGTATTTATTTTTATAATTAATCATGTTTTATAAACCAAATATTTTATATTTATAAGACAAGTATTTTTTGGATTTGAGTATTTTTCAAATCTTGGATTAAATTGAAAAAATTTGATAACTTTGAATCCAATAAGCATTAGGTTAAAATTCTAGAAAGAGTCTTTTTAAAAAGTGTTATAAAGTTTTGGGTCATAGCATATATTCAAAAAATTTTGAAAAACAAGTATTATTTTGAAATTCTGAAAATGGATTTATTTGCAAAGTTTATGAAATTTTGAGCTATAGTTAAATTACTAAAAGTTTTGGGCAAAACTATAAGTTTTGAAATAATATTGCGATAGCAAAACTCAAATTGTAACGGTAACTTGCATTGTACCAAGGGGTGATTCGCTTAATTTTAGTGACTAGCAGCCTACTTACGAGTTTTGTCAATAACGACTATTTTGTGAGTCAAAATTATATAAACTCAAATTCAATTCATTTTTAATGGCTTTTGCAATAAAAAATAAAATCATACAATATATTTTGAGCTTCCATTATGAAAATCATCATATATTAAATCTCTATTGTGCTATCATTTGTATATTCACTCTATAAAAGAGTATTTGTTGTATAACTTGAATTTATTATAATATTTGTGAGTGTATAAGTGTGAGAAATACTTAAGTGAAAAGATTGGGGTATAATCTATTGTTATAAAGGTTTATTGACATATTGTAAGTCAATTGTAAGAATTTGAAGTCTTAGCATTAGACAGTTAAGTCAAGAACAAGAGCACCTCGCTCTTGTATCAAATGAAATTCTAAGGTGTAACCCAAGAGGGGTTGTGAATTGGTATTTTAAAAATATTGCTAAGTTAAAATTAAATACGCTTTAATCAAATCAACCAAATTCAAAATAAAAAAGCTAAAGTGCAATATAGTAAATGAGTAAGGGATAGAGAAATGCAAACATGCGATTATTACGTGGTTTAGCCAACTGTGCCCACATCCACGCCTCTAAGCTCATCGAGCTTGAGGATTTAATTAAGCACATGTTCAAGGCTTCAACAATGATTACACTCGACTTTCAAGGTGTCAATAGACAGTTACAATCACTCAACTTTGAGTTTACAAGACAAGATGACAAATCAACTTCCCTTGCACAATATAATTGATTACAAGATAAATGCTCAATGTGTGAATAAAAATAATTATAAGAATTTAAGCTCAGATTGCTCTTGAATGTCTTTTTATAGTTTGAGTAGAAAACGAGCCATTATAGACTTTCTGAGGTTATCGGACCACCGTTTTGACTCGAACAAGTTACCGTTATAAAGATTTTCAAATTGTCTAATCACTGTTAACTTGTTGTCGTTAGCTATTTGTTTTCAGAGAGCAAACTTTAATGTTATTATTTGAATCATCATAACTCTAGGTGGATTGTAATGCTTTTTTTTTTTTTCATGAGAGCATTAGAACATTATGGTTGTATGTGCCTTATCCCTCCACATTCTTTGTATCGAATTCTCTCAAGCTTTTTAAGATCAAACAATTTAGAATTAAGGTTAGAAGAACATTTTTAATCCGTTGGAGCCACTGAGGTAGAAGTCTTCTTTGGTTTGTTAAAGTTCTTCTTTTTCAACACCTTCTTGAAGTTATTTGCAATATGTGTAAGAGAATTGTCCACCCACACATATTGACCATCATCCTCACCTGGTTTGGCTACGAGAACTTGTGTTTCAACCTAAAAAGCAACACTCTTTTCTTTCTTGGGATTTAAATTCAAATAGTTAGTCGCATATACCATCAACTTTCCTACAAGAGAACCTCTAGTCATGGTAGACATATTAGTATTTTTTTAATGGCTAAAATTTTAGGATGATATATAGGATGAACAGATCTTAAGATCTTTCTACAAATTTCTTTCTTAGAAATAGGTTGTCTAAGAGTAAAAAAATCATTAACCATAGCAAGGATTCTAAAATTAAATTCAGATATGGTTTTATGTTCATGCTTTTTCAAGTTCTCAAAATTATATGTAAATTTTTTAAGTTTAGAATATTTTACCGTATTGTCACCTTCAAAGGCACTTTGAAGAATATTCCAAGCAGCTTTAGATGTCTTGAATGTATAAATTAGTTGATGTTGAAATACATAAACTCCATTGACTATAGCATTAAGTCTTTTTGTATTATATCCAGATGCGTCAAGCTCGTCATCAGACCATTTTTTGACTGGCTTAAGAGATTTTTCATCATTCTCATCAGTCTTGGTAGGTGAGTATATCCAGTAAGTGCGCATTGTCAAACTTTTTCATCAATAGCTATTAGATAAATCTCCATCATTTGCTTCTGATAAGCATAATTTGTCCCATCAAGTACAGGTGGACGAGCCAAAGAGCCTCCTTCTCTTTGGAAATTCATACTTACAAAATTTATCTAGGTTCCAAGATTCTCGCTGAATAAACGATTAGATCCTTGCTCTAATACTAATTAAAAGGAATTTAGATCAATTATAAATAGACATAGGCAAAATCTCTAATATAATTATTTTAATTATATTAAAACACAAAATTAATTAAACTAAGTTTTTGAAAACATTGTTTATCATTATTGTTCATAAATATTGTTCATCAGCATATAAAACATTAATTTTTCAAAACACAATTTATAGAAATTAAATGATACATAGATTTTTACGTGATTCAGATTAATTAATCATATACCCATAAGGTTACGTTCAGATGAAAAGTAATTCATTAAGTTGAGATATTATAATATATAGATTTATCAAACTTAAGACTCTAACTTACAATTTATCATCATATAACTAACTCAATTTTAGATAGAATTTGCTTCTCTTGAATAACTGTTACTCTTCTTGATCCACGATCCTCAAGGCACTTCACAAAGTGGTAAATAACAATTCTTCAATTCTTCAATGTCTAGTAATGTAAGATCCACATAGACTCTTCCCAAAGATGAAAAGATATAGTCTTGTTACAAGACTTGAATGAACAAAACAAATCAACACAACATTTTGTGCCAAATCAGGTCTCGGGAGGAGATCGAATCTTGCTTCTCTGCTTTATGCTTTGTGTTGTCCACCCTCAATTGTGAAATACCTCTCTTTATACAGGCACTAAGGTTTCTCAAAATCACAAATAAGAGTTTCTTTCCAAATGACTTAGATTCTTTTTAAATAAGAGTTTCTTTTCTCTTATAATACCTATGAATCTAAATAAAAATAAATATGATATTCTTGCCTTGTTTGTCTCCTAAGAAATATCTAGACCATTTAATAAACTTCTTGTTTGAACTAATTCATTGCTCTAAATAAATCCTACGAGCTAATTATAGAATCTTGCCATTCAAAGACTTCCTAAATTAGACATCTAATTAATGACACTAAACTAGGAAAGTAATAAACTAATTTATATTACAAGATACACAATAAATAACATTCTAAATTAACTAGATTTGCCATAAGATGCCAACTTTATAAATAATAGACTTTAACAATATTGATGTATAGGAATGTCGAAAAAGATATTAAACTTAAATAAATTACATATGTCCTCCTCCACCTCTACTTCGGCCCATTGTTGTTCAAGTTAAATTATGTGTTGAATACTTAGAATCTTCTAACAATCTTCTAATCCATTCTGTTATATAGCCTTTCATTTAATGGGTAATATAACAGGCAAGTTATATACTAGGTTAGAGATAATGGTACAACCAGAGTAGCCATTCTTATCTCCTCAATGTGTTCTTTCGGTGTCTTCATAGTGAAAATTTTATGATTCTTTTTAGAAGTTCAATTATTGTTTAAAAATATTAGACAATATATAATTGTATATACATCTTAGTACTTACTAATACTTATATTATTTATTGAAAATTTAATATACTTGAATTAAGATTATTTAAGCAATTTTGGTAGTTTTATTTTCATAAACTTTTAAATTTTCTAAGCTCATTTAGTTTGTAAATATATAAAATAGTCGAACAAACCAAAATAATGATAATTATGCAATGTTAGGGATATTTTGGTGTATTTTAAAACTCGAGGGGGATAATTACTTTTATCAAACAAGAAAGGTCCTGATGATTTTCCTGTCAACAAATGATTATTCTGAAAAATGTTAATGAAAATCAAAACAACTATTAATCAAAGAATGAAATGTGACAACTGCTTTATTTTTTTATTTTTATTTTTATTTTTTTACAAACATAAGTAGAGGTCTAATTGGTTAAATATAATGAGCTAATTACATTCACAAATTGGAAGTATTTTCCAAAAATGATAAAGATAAATCATTTGCGTGAAAGGGTTTCCAGTCTCTTTATCCCAACGAATCATTTGGTTAGCCCTCACATCAACAATTCCCCCAATGATAAAGATAAAATGTACCTTACAGTGACTAATAGAGATTTTGACAAATTCTAAATCATTTTTTTAAGAAAATTTAGGATTTTGAACTAGATGAGCACCTATACACACACACACACACACACACACACACACACACCTTTATAGATATAGTCATTCTCTCATATGGGCGTCCTCATTTTTTTTTTCATATAAACATGTTGTTAAACCATGTGATTTAATAGAGTACATGCAGACATGTTATTAAACCACATGGTTTAATAACGTATCTACATTAAAAAAAATAAGAGTATTCGTACAAAAGAATGATATATATATATATATACACACACACTGGAGAAGATCCCACGGTTATGACCATCAGCTTAGTTACCCTAGCACACACAATAAGGGGGCTTAGAGAACTAAACTTATAAATGAACTTACCCATATCCTTCATTTCAGTACATTTGCTCCCTTCAACACATCCCTCTACTCAACTTGGTAACCTTCTCTGATCTGTTCTTAGTTCAGTCTTTGAACAGGAAATTAATTAGAGAAAGAAAGGCCTAGCCGATGCTTTCATATATATATATATATATAAACCTCAGTCGTTTAAAACATGTTATGCCAGATGATAAGAATTCTTCTGTCAACAACATGGCAAGACCATCCATTAAATAACTTGGATTCACTCTCTATCAATCTCGAGTCAAGGCGACTCACAACCGATAGAGGGAGTCTCTAATAAATATGACATAAAGTGCTAATCGTGCCAAACAATGAATGATCTTTTACTAAGTGAATATAACTAGTGCATATCTAGTCAAGATACACTGTCTATCGACAATGGGTCAAAACAACCATATAAATTGGAGAGGGAGAGAAAATAGACTTTCTAAATTAAGCTTATGGAATATGTTAAGACTTCACTGTCAATCTAAGCTTGAAATTAAATTAGCTACTCATATAGAACTAGGGTAGAATAGTTTAAAATTACGTATAAAATACAATATATAGAGGGAACTAGACAAAATAGGGGTGAAATTTAGATTTAGAACTGTCAAATTAGAGAGGGAGTCCCTTATCTATAGATACAACGGATAAATTATAGACATTGAATGAAAATGATTCAAACACTCAGAATTACACCATATGGCAATCTCTGATTAGCTGGAACACATCATTAGGACTATAATTCAGTGAATTGCATGTATTATACGTGCATTTTTTGGTCCAATAATATGTTACCACATCATCAGTCATTATTTGTTCTAATGGGATGTTATCACTGTAGGGAATAAAACTAGGTTTTTCAATTTTTCAATTAAAACCTTTTAAGACCGATCTCATACAACATATAAGAATTAAGTAATCTAGAAATTCATACCTTGATGTTTTGAGAAGATGAAAAATTGAGAGTTGTAGATCCGTTTCCAAACGATCTTCCAGGCTATGACTCAAGTTTGATCAAGACTGGACGTGTGGGCGTCTGTTTCACCACTCCCCAATTGCAATTGGCTCCTCTTATATGCCTACTTTATTTTTCTTATAATCCTTGGGGTTCTCCTCTCTGACTATTTAAGAGAATAATGCCCCTTTTATAATATCTTATGAAAAACCTTAGTATGTTAGGATTAGGATTCCTATTTAAAATAGAATTCCTCTTTTAACTATCTCTCCACTTACCTAAAAGTGGAAGAAATGTGTAACTAACTAGGAGACCACCTTGTAAAATATTACAAGCCCCCATTTACACTTGAATATAACATACTAGGCCTTAACAAATATTATAATTATGATTTTCATCTAATATACGAGTTTTTCTTACTTTTGGATCCAGTGATGGTGTTCTCAATTAAATGAGCTAACCCGGGGATCATTTGGGAACATACAATAGTGGCTACAATAGTTAAATTTGTAATTAAACAAATATAATTATTTAATTCCAATTCTACTCCACTATAAGATTGGAACTGACCTCCATAATTGTATGCTCGAATATAATTCGCCCAAGCCACATTGATTTCTTTACTGCACAATCTTATGTACCACATCGTTAATTTAAATTGATATCTCAACTGTCTAATCAATTTAATTACATCTTTTTCCTTGATACTTACTGGTTTTCTCTAATGATCATTTTCAACATACTTATTTATGTTGAGACACTCTAGCCAGAGAATTCTATGATCAAGTACTGAAAACCCATCAAGAGATGTGTCGTACAAATTCTATATTGTTAATTTACAATTTCAATACTTGTAATTGCTTCCACCAAGATACCGGGTAATCTAGACTATATGTGTATGTCATGCCCATTGGTAACTCAAATGAAATAACAACTACAATCATGAAATCATAACTAACTCAAGATTAAGATTATAATAAATCAATGCCTATGAGATTTAATAAGTCTGACAGTTATTACTAGGTTAATTAAATCTCATATGTGATCCAGTTCAATGTAGCCATACTACATTAATAAATTCATACATGATTAAGACAAATCACTCAATGAATTTATTATAGTCTATACCTAAATAAAGTGCCCAACTTTATTTTTCAACTGCAAACTTAATTTATTTAATCATAAGATAACTTGTATTTATGTTTTCTGCGAATCCACATGGTGATCACATAAATACATATAATATGATTAAATGGACTTTACTCAAATTATTAATGCAATTCAAAATATCTAAATAAATACTTGAAATATTTTATTAATCAGAAAATCAATATACTTTAAAGAGCACATAATCCTAACAGTCACCTCATTAGTCAATGCCACATCATCATTTACTGGCCATCAGAATGGTGCCAGGTCATTTTTTAATGCGACATTAGTTGGGCCTACTAAATCTTAAAATTATAATTTTTTTGTCTAATTTCTTATTAACCAAAAATAACTATAATATCCCTAAAATACGTAAAATACTCAAATTGTAATAAAATACACACAATCAAAGTCTAAGGACTTAAATATATATAAAAGTAAGGATGTTAGTGAGACTTATAGTGCAAAAATGATAATTTTATCCTTTATGACCATACACTCTCTAACACTCAACAATGATATAAAAAATTAGAAACAATAAATAAATGAGCTCAAAATGTCAAATTCATAAAGAGTATAAAACTTCAACACAATATCGATAATGATAGCTACCAATATTGATCTTTTTTACATGTTCACAATCTGTTTGCTAATGGATCAGCAACCATAAAGTTAGTACTAATGTGCTCAATTGACACTCTTTGTTTCTAAACTTCTTCTTTAACGACAAAGTATTTCGATTCCATGTATTTAACACCCTTTGAATGCTTGTTGTTTTTAGAAAAGAAGACTACTAGAGAGTTGTCACAATAAATTTTCAGCGGCTTGACAATACTATCAATAATTTCAAGTCCTGAAATAAAATTTCACTGCATAATACATGAAAAATGGCCTCAAATATGCCATAAACTCAGCCTCTATAGTTGATGTAGCAATGGCAGACTGTTTTGCACCTATAGATGAGATTACTCCTTCAGCCAAGAGGAACAAATAGCCAAATGTAGATTTTCTCGTACCAACACATCTAGCAAATTCTTAACCTAAATATCCTATCACCACCTTAAGATGATTGGATCTCCTATAAGTGAGCCAAAAGGAACAAATAGCCAAATGCAGATTTTCTCATATCAACACATCTAGCAAATTCATAACTGAATATCCTATTACCTTAAGATGATCGGATCTTCTATAAGTGAGCATGTGACTTTTGTTCCTTGTAAGTATCTCAGTAATTTCTTTGCAGCTTTCCAATTATCTAATCCTGGATTACTTTGATATATGCCTAGCATTCCAATAGCAAAGCTGATATCTGGTCTCGTACAAGTCTAAGCATACATCAAGCTTCCAACAATGGATGCATAAAGAGTATTCTCTATTTTTATACGTTCCAATTCATTCTTTGGGCATTACATAAAGCTGAATTATATCTATTTCTGAATTGGAACAACACTTACATAATATTTCTCCATTCCAAATCTCTATGAGACTATTAATATATGCTTTATGAGATAATCTAACAATCAGTGTCGCCTATCATGAAATATTTTAATTCCAAAAAAATAGGATGCCTCTCTCATATCTTTCATTTCAAAGTTCTTGAAAAAATATTTTTTTTTATGTAATAATCTAAGATCATTAACATAAGTATAATATCATCAACATACAAAATAAGGAATACAAACTTACTTCTTCTGACCTTTAGATATATACATAGATCAACAGTGATCTCCTTCAATCCAAAGGAAATGATGGTATCATTGAACCTCATATACCATTGTCAGGAAGCTTGTTTAAGTTTGTATATTAGCTTCTTTAATTTACACAACATTTGTCCTTTTCCTTCAACTGTAAAAACCTTCAAGTTGAGCCATGTAAAATTCTTCCTCTAAATTCCCATTCAAAAAGGTAGTTTTCACATCTATTTGGTGTAATTCCAAATTATAATGAGCTATTAATGCCATAATAATTCTAAAAGAGTCATTTTTAGAAATCAATGAAAAAAACGTATATTTGTAGTCAACACTATCTTTTAGAGTAAAACCTTTGGCAATGAGTTAAGCTTTATATCATTCAATATTGCCATTTGAGTTATGTTTGGTCTTGAAGACCCATTTACACCCGAATCTTTAACAACCTTCAGGCAATTCAATAAGAGCCCACACTTCTTTGTGATCCATTGATTTCAACTCTTCATGGCATTTAACCATTTACTAGAATTGACACTTTTCATGGCTTATGAAAATGAAAAATGAATCTTTGTCAATTCCCAAGTCAAATTCTAGCTCTTATAGGTAAATCACATAATTATTAAAAATAGATGACTTACTTTCTCCCTGAGATATTCTTGGTGCAATTTCATGAGGTTTATCTACTGTAGTAGTAGGTTCATTATTGACAACTTTATTACACGATGTGTAGTTATTTACTTGTTGTTCTTGAAAGTTATTAAATCGTTCAATAACTGTAGAAACAACAAACTTAGAAAGAGCTAAAGACAAAGAAATTTGCACTCTAACTGAACTATAGCTAAGATAATAAAATCTATACACCTTAGATTTTTCTAGATAGCCAATGAAAAAACCACTGGTTGTTCTTGAATCCAACTTCTTTTCATGTGGATTATAAATCCTTACTTCTACTAGGCAATACCAAACATGTAGGTGCCTTAAACTAGGTTTCCTTTTTGTCCATAGTTCGAAAGGGGCCTTTAGGACAGTCTTGCTAGGAGCCCTGTTTAACATATACATAGCAATTTTTAAAGTTTTCATCTATAATAATAAGGAATAAAGATGAATAACTCAACATACTTCTAACTATATCCATTAATGTATGATTACGTCTTTCTGCAACAATATTTTGTTGTGGTATATCAAGCATTGTGTATTGAGGAAATATGCCATGTGTTTCAAGGAATTTAGCAAATGGACCAGAGCATTGTCAATTGTTTATATATTTCCCATAATATTTACCATGTCTGTCAGACTTCACAATTTTCACCTTTTATATGATCTCCTTTCAGTGTCAACAAATATCTCTAAGGCATTCACTGATTAAGATTTTTCATGTAACAAATAAATATAGCCATAACGGGAAAAGTCATCAACAAAGGTGATGAATACTTTTCTCCACCTAAAGATGGAACATCATAAGAACTTGATATACTTGTGTTTATAATCTCAAGAAACTGTTTCCTTTCTTAATACATTTTACAAAAATACCAAGATTGGTAAAATCTAAATTTGGAAGTATTTCATTCTTCACCAATCTTTCTATTCTTTCTTTGGATATATAACCTAAACATATATGCCACAAGTAAGCTGAACTTTCATTCATTAAACCACATTTAGTGCCAACATTATGATCCAAGGTTAATAAAGATTCGGCAACGAGGATATCAAGCTTGAATTTATATAAGCCATCACTAAAAATACTAAAACCAATAAAATAATATGTTCAAATAAATTGAAACTTCTATTTCCAAATTGAAAAACATATCTAACTAAATCAAGTCTAGACAAAGAAACTAAATTTTGAAAAACAAAAGGAACATAAAGACTCTGAAAAAGATCTGAATGATGTCCAGTATCCAAAATCAAATGATAGGTTTCAATAGCTTCACTTGGAGCTTTGGCTTGATTTCCCATGAAGATATAATTTTCATTTGGATTTTTTATTTGGATCGTGAGGAATCCCTGCATTATATTTGAAACATGAGTGGTACAATAAAAATCAACTCGCCAAAGGAACTTCAACCAAATTTGATTCGAAACATTCTAAAGCACTAGAATTATCTTTCTTTTTTAATATGCCTTACATTTCAGGCAATCTTACTTAAAGTGTCCAGGCTTTTACATTTTAGGCAATCTTACTTAAAGTGTCTAGGTTTTTGACAGAAATGACACTTCATATTCTTGAATTCGTTCTTGTGTATTTGAGCAAATTCATTATTTATCATTGATATTCCTTGCTTGCCCTTTCCATATTTCTTCTTTTCAAGTTTCTTTTCAACTCCTTATTGACCTATGAGATTAACTGAGTGAATTGCTATTTTCTTAAGCCTTGCATCCTCTTGAATGAGCATACTTTATAGTTTATGCTCATTCCATTTATCTATAATAATATTGTAATTAGTTTGGAGTGGACCATATTCAGAAGGCAAGGAATTTATGATAAATTACAGATGGAAAATTTCAGTTACTTTTATTCCCATAGACCTTAATTTTGCTATTATGTCTATTATCTTAGTGATATGTTGATGCATGGTACGTCAACCATCAAACTTCATAGTAGTCAAAGTACCCATTAATATACCAGTAAGAGATTTATCAACTAATTAAGACTGAGAATACTCTTCAACAAAATTCATAAATTACTTAGCACTTTCAGTTTTAGGAATTATGGAAATGATGTTGTTTACTACAGTCATTCGCATTAACATAAGGCTTAGTCTGTTTGACTTTCCTAAGCTTTATGAAAAGACTTCTCTTTATCGTTGCTAGAATCAGTAATAGCAGCTTGTTTCTCAGTTAAGATTGTCGAATCAATATCCCATTCACTTAGTTGAAACTGGACTTGTTCAGACCAACCATGGAAACTAAATTCATTAAGCGTTACAGTAAACGCAGCTTGCCAATGAAAGGAAATAGGAACAAATACTATTTGGGAAATGCCGAGCAGGCTTGCTCGAGGGCAAACCAACCATAACAGAAGACCTGATCACTAGCACAAAGATACCCCTGCCCGGTGTCAAAGGTCGTCGGGGCAGGTGTTCTAAGCTGGCCGAGCTCGGATATTCGCATCCTGCTCGAGCAAGGTCACAAAGAGCAGGGATGTCCACAACCATCGAGCAAGCCCTGGTTGCATTATGAGCGGCACGAAGAACAGGAAGAAACAAGAGCTTGAGCAGAGCAAACCCAAGCATGGCAGCCCCACATCTGTTCTTCAGGACGGTGAACGCTTCTCTTCGAGAAGAGGGAAGTAGCCGCCAGACCCCCACTCACCCTGGCATCTTGTCACGACGATCGATGGCTAACAGGAACTCCCACGCCATAGGGTTTTGTCACTGTTACCGATAGCCGTCATATACCTCCACGGTATCATCATTTCACATATACCTACACGGTATTATCATTTCATCACGGTAACCCATAAACATCTGACATCTCATACCCCCAAGTTATGCCACTGTGACCCATAGCTGTCAGAAAGACGCAGACATACTGAATGCAGGGGATGGCGCCTAAGCAAGGGTGGCGGGAAAAAAGAGGGATAAATATCAGACAAAGGGTGAGGTAAAGGGATCTTCTTCCTTTTCTTTTCAACTTTCTATTTTATGGTTTTTCTCAGATTAAGAGAGAATTTCAAAGAATCAACCCGATTTCTAACTTGAACGTCGGATGATTTTCGTTGGAAAAACACCCGGCGACCCTGATACTTTTCTGTGGATACAAGCTGGAAAACACCACTGCATCAGTGAATGGAAAAACTTAGGAACCAGCTAGGAATCCTACGTGAGCAACTAGCGACCAAACAACAATATCACTATTTGGGAGCGACCAAAAAATAACATCAACATTTTGGCACCGTCATTGGGGATCAGTTCAGAAAGCCAGAATTTGTAGCACGCTCCAGAAATGACGTGACAATGAGAGAAAGCAACCGAAGTGGAATAAGCCCCAAAGAGTCGGTGACTTTGAGGGGGGCGGCCAATGAGGCCCGAGATAGAGAAATGCAAGAAAGGATGGACCGGATGAAAAAGTAGATGGAGACACTGACGTTCATCCTACAAAAACTCAGGGATGGACAGAAGAGAGCAAGCAATGACGTTCCCAAAGGCAGAAAGTACAGAACGCGGCCGGAAGGGAGGAGACAAACCCGAAAGAGAGAGAGTCAAGACAGCACTTACAAGACAGTACCAGAACATGTGATAGTTGCACCATGGAATCCTTCCTACGCGGAAGAGATGGAGAGGGAGGTCCATAGGCTGGCTCAGGTCCTTGAAGATCTCCGGAGAAATGGGAAAACTCCGAGTTTAAGGATCGTGTTAGACAATGACTCCCCACTTTCAGTGGAAATCATGAGTGTCACAATTCCCAAGGATTTCCATTTTCCCAACTTGAAGTTTTCGGGGAAGAGTGACCCGCTAGTGCACATCTAGCATTTCAATGACATGACCAGAGTACAGGACTTGACAGTAGCGCAAAGATGTAGAGCTTTCCCACTTACCTTGGAAGGGCAAGCGAGGGAATGGTACCGCAAGTTATTACGGTGGAGCATTCAGAGCTTCGAGCAGATGTGCACGGAGTTTATGGACCAATTCCAAGGGGTAGTAGCTTCCAAAGACGGTATGATAGAGAAGTTGAGATCAAACAGAGGGAGGGTGAATCTCTCCGAGAGTTTGTCAAGAGGTATCACGGGCACTCATAGAGGTCGGGGCATCAATTACCCCCAAAAGTTCAGATGATTGAAGGAGGGTGTGGGGATAGGAAGGCCCTGGCACAACTTACGGAGTCCCTCGATTCGCTCATATGTCGACGTATACCAGTAAATGAAGATGGACATCGTGATTGAGGTGGAAAAAGCCGTAAAGTTGAGGAGCAAGCAAAGTGGCAGAACAAAGCGTAGGGAGAAAGGGGGGCCTGCTCAAGGTTCGTCGACTTCCAGAGGGACAAAGAATTGCGTTGCTCCCTACAACTCATACCAGAGGGCCCTCAAACTGCGAGAGGGTCACGCCCCACTCCACAGTTCTACGAGCAGGGACTGGAGGGATTACCATCAGTTCAGTGGTAACCCGCCCGTAATCCCCGTGAGATCGGCATGTGTAGAGCCACAGCGAGATCGATTGTCCACTTCCTCCATGGCGGGAAACTTTCCTAGGGATAGGACCATGCAGATGATTGACCATGTCGTGGAGGAACGAGGTCTGCTGTGCTGCCCAACATCAATGTCAAAACCGGTGAATATGAGGGATAGGAGCAGGTCTTACAGATTCGATAATGATCATGGCCATTCAACACCTCAGTGCCGCGATCTAAAGAACTTAGTGGAGGATCTAGTAAGAAACTAGTACCTGGATGAATTCATTGATGGAGGACAACCGGTAGTAGACCGGCCAGTGGTAGAGGATGACCGGGCATGTGATATGGACTGCGAAAAACCTGCTATGAGGATATGCCTTATGGCAGGAGACTAGAACAGAGATAGAAAAAACTATAGCCAATATGCCTTCGCTAGCCGGAAGGTCCTACTCACTATGCCTCTCGCAAAGAAAGCTAGAGCCGGACAAGTTCCAATAATGTAGACGAAGGAGGACGAGGAGGGGGTCCTATACCCCCAGAGGATGCCCTAGTTATAAAGGCAAATGTCGCAAACAGGGAGCTCAACTGAATTATGGTGGACTCGAGAAGATCGGTAGACATCTTCTTCAAGTTCACTCTCGATGAGATGGTAATAGCAGATGCAAGGCTCAAGCACACGAGCACTTCCTTGAAAGGATTCGGTAGAGGAAGGCTGACCCTCCTTAGGGATTGTGAATCTGCCAGTGACCGTGGGCTCGAAGCCCTTTGAGAAGAATATGATGCTGGACTTCGTAGTTGTGGAAGAGGTTGGGAAGGCCTTTCATGAGGATCAGCCAATCGGTGATGTCCACCCACTACTGAGCACTGAAATATCGCATGAATGGAGTAGTGGAGGTTGTTAAGGGCGATCAGAGGGTCGCAAGAAGCTGCATGCCACAGCGGCTAAGGAAGCGATGTAGGTGATGTCGCTGGACGCTAGGGGTGAGTCAAAGAAAGGGAGAGAAGAACCCACTGAAGAGTTAGAGGAAATTTTGATAAAACCGGAAGACTAGGAGAAGAAGGTTAAGATCGGTTCGAGCATAAGTGAGCAGCTGAGGAAAAGCCTGGTCGAGTGCTTTCAAGCCCATTCTGATGTGTTCGCCTGGTCACATGACGACTTGCCAGGGATTGACCCGAAGGTAGCATGCCACAAGCTAACAGTGAGAAGAGATGCGAAGCCAGTAAAGCAGAAGAGGAGGTGCGTCAACTAGGAAACTTATGACGCCATGAACAGCGAAGTGGAGAAGTTGTTAAAGGCAGGGTTCATCTGGAAAGTCAATTACCCCGAATGGATCTCTAACGTGGTACTGGTGAAGAAGGCAAGTAGAAAATGGAGGATGTGTGTAGATTTCACAGACTTAAATAAAGCCTGTTCTAAGGACAGCTTCCCACTGCTGAAGATAAACCAACTTGTTGACTCCATGGTCGGGCATGGTCTGTTCAGCTTTATGGACGCATTTTTCGGTTATAACCAAATTCCCATGTATAGGCAGGACGAGGAATAAACAGCCTTTATCACCAACCAAGGTTGGTTTTGCTATAAGGTCATGCTCTTCGGCTTAAAGAATGCAAGAGAAACATATCAGAGGTTGGTGAATAAGATCTTTAAACCTCTGATCGGCGCACAATGGAAGTTTATATGGACGACATGATCACCAAGTCCAAGGATGCAGAAGAACATGTAAAGCATCTAGAAGAGACCTTCGCACTCTTGAGGGAGTATAGAATGAAGCTTAACCCAAAGAAGTGTGCCTTTGGAGTAGTTTCTGGGAAATTCTTGGGTTTCGTGGTCAGTAACAGAGGAATTAAGGCCAACCTAGAGAAGATAAGAGCAATAGTGGACATGAAGCCCCCGCGCACTCTCAAGGAGATATAGAGTCTTACGGGTAAGCTAGCAGCCCTGAACAGGTTTATCTCCCGAGCAACGAACAAGTGCCATGTCTTCTTCCAGGAGATAAAAAAGGGGAGGAAGACGAAGTGGACACTAGAATATGAGGCGGCATTTCATCAATTGAAGGAATACTTGTTAAAGGCCCCGTTACTGTCAACACCGCAAGCAGGAGAAGTCCTCTCCCTGTACTTAGCCGTGTCACAATGGGCAACAAGCTCGGTCTTGATAAGGGAAGAGTCAGGGGTACAACACCCTGTATATTACACGAGTAGAGGTTTGCTGGAAGTTGAGACTCGGTATCCGCCGGTAGAGAAATGAGCGCTCGCGTTGTTAACAACATCTAGGAAGTTGAGGCCTTATTTCCAAGCACACTCGATAGTGGTCTTGACGGACCAACCGCTTAGCCAAATTTTGCACAAACTAGAGACCTTAGGTCGGTTGGTGAAGTGGTCTATAGAGCTCAGCGAGTTTGACATCAACTATCAGCCCCGAACAGTAATTAAAGCACAAGCTCTGGCAGACTTTATGGCTGAATGTACATAATCAGATAAAGGCGTAGACAATGAGCGAACAGGAGGAGAGCCTATTCCAGGCAAGGTATGGACAGTAACGGTGGATGGATCATGTGGGGATCAAGGAGCGGGAGCAGGGGTAGTTTTTGCATAGCCTTAAAGGAGTGGAAATACAATATGCCATAAAGCTCGTGTTTAAGGCCACTAATAACCAGGCTGAGTACGAGATCATCATTGCAGGACTGAAACTTGCGCTAGTGGTAAAAGCCGAGGAGGTGAAATTCTAAACAGATTCCCAGTTAGTGTCAAACCACCTCAATGAAAGCTTCCAAGCAAAAGACGAGAAGATGGAGGCCTACCTTCAAAAGGTAAGGCAATTGGTTGGGAAGTTTTGAGCAGTAGATGTGGAACAAATTTTAAGAGGAGAGAACTTTTGAGCAGATATAATAGCACGGATGGCCACTGTGTCAGACCCCAAAATGCCCAAGTCCATTCCTGTGGAGATCATGACTAACTCGAGCATCGAGCAGGAAGACGAGGTGATGAATGTGACCTCGACCAGTAGCTAGATGGACCCAATTGTTTCCTACCTTAAAAAAGGGACAGTACCCACTGATAAGAAGCAAGCAAGAAAGCTGAAGTGTTAAATAGCAAGGTATGCACTGATCAATGGGGTGTTATACAGACGAGGATACACCCTACCACTGTTACGCTGCTTGGACGAGGAAGAAGCTGACTACGTGCTCAGGGAAGTACACGAGGAGATTTGTGGAAACCACTCTGGTGCAAGGTCCTTAGCTTTTAAAGTTTTGAGGCAAGGATACTACTGGCCCATAATGCACCAAGACACACAAGAAAAGACTAAGAGCTGCAAAAGTTGTCAAAGCATCGCCAATTTCATTGCTCAACCTCCAGAGAACCTCACTGTAATGAACTCACCGTGGTTATTTGCCCAATGGGGAATTGATCTGATCGGACCGATGCCAAAGGGAAGAGCATCCACGACACATGCCGTGGTAGCGATTGATTATTTTACTAAATGGGTTGAAGCAGAAGCCTTGAGTAGCATTACAGAAAGCAAAACCATTGACTTTATCCAGAGAAATGTGATTTACAGGTACGGGATCCCCCACGCTCTGGTCACGGATAATGGGAGGCAGTTTGACAACAAAAAGTTCACAGACTTCTACACAAACATTAGAATAGAGTTGAAGTTCTGCTCATCATCATATCTACAAGCAAATGGCAAGTGGAGGTTGCGAACAAAATCATAAAACATCTCTTGAAAACCAGACTAGGAGAGCATAAGAGAGCATGGGTGGACGAGCTGCCTAGCGTGTTATGTGCTTATAGGACTACACACAAGACTGCTACGGGGGAGACACCATTTGCTTTGGCGTTTGGGCATGAAGCAGTAATCCCGACAGAGATAGGGGTAGGCACGCATCGAACAGAACATTTTAATTAGGAGCAGAACAATGAGCAGATTTGTGAAAAATTTAGATCTGCTTGGAAGAAAGAAGGAAAAGGTCGGCAATGAAGATGGCAGAGTATTAGCAGAAGGTAGCTACGCTACTACAACTAGAACGTGCACATCCGCCAATTTAAGATGGGGGACTAGGTACTTAGGAGAGTAAACTAGAGCACTAAAGATCCCAAGCAGGGGGTGTTGGGCCCAAATTGGTAGGGTACTTACAGGGTCTCGCAGGTAGCAGGTCCGGGGGCATACAGGCTATCTTATCTAGATGGATGGAAAGTAAAAAGGCCATGAAATGCAAAGCATCTAATAAAGTATTTCCTACAAGTTTCCTTGTATTACAAGCATCGATATTCAGTTTCCTTCAAACTAGAAGTGTGTAAAATCTTGTTCATAAATAAAAGCAAGAAGAAACGCTTCCAAAATTAATCTAATTCGAGTAAATCAAAGCTTATAAAAACTAATAAAAGCTAAAGGCCATAAGTCTCGAAGCCTAACCCAAGGTGAGACAAAGTGCCAAGCATAGCCAGAGACTGCTCGAGCAAAATAAGCTCGCGAAGAAAAGCTCATTAAAGCCATAAGTCTCAAAGCCTAACCTAAGGCGAGATGAAGTGCCAAGCATAACCAGAGACGGCTCGAGTAAGATAAGCTCGCTAATAAAAGCTAAAGGCCGTAAGTGTTAGAGCCTACCTAAGGTGAGACAAAGAGCCAAGCATAGATAGAAAAGGCTTGAGCAACATAAGCTCGCGAAGAAAAGCTAAGACCATAAGTCTTAGAGCCTACTCAAGGCGAGAAAAAGAGCTAAGCATAGCTAGAAATAGCTCGAACAAGATAAGCTCGTGAAAAAAAGCTAAGCAAGATAAAAATGATTTTATATTACCTAATATTATTGATGGGTATATATTTGATAACACTTTATTGTTTTGGTTTTTTAAAAATAGTAATAATAAATCATTTACTTATTTTAACATAAATACAGTCATTTGTGTTTAGGAAATATCGAGCAGGTCTCCTCGAGGCCAGCCCAGCTCGAGTGAAAGGCCTCGAGGTCAACCCATCTCGAGTTGAAGACCCGACCGCTGGCACAAAGACAGCCTTACTAGGCGTCAAAGCTGGTCAAGGTCGAGGAGTCCAAAACTGGTCGAGCCCCGAGCTCCTTCTTCTGCTCAAGGTCTTCAAGTCCTCCGAGCACAATTCAATCACGCTAGTCATGGCACGGAGCAAATACAAGATCCAAATACAGCCTGCTCGAGACAGTCTGACCCGTCTCTTGAGCGACTCAACACAACGATCGATGTCTGGCCAATACCCCACGCGGTATGGTGTTGTGACTAATACTAATGGTTGACACACGCCCCCACAGTGTCATCATTCCATGGGCACACGCCCGACACTATGATCAGGTCATGGGAACCCATGCCCACCAGACAGTCCCGCATTCCCAGGAAATACCATAGTGATCCCGGCTGTCAGAGGGACCCAGACACCATAGACGTGGGAACGGCATCCCCCGAAGAAAAAAGGGCGGGAAAACAGAAGTATAAAAGGAAAATAGAAATAGAGGTAGGGGGTTCCGAATTTTTACAAAGGTTCTTCTTCTTTTTCTCTATTCTTCCTTTGGATTTCATACTGGTTATTCTTACCATTAAAAGACAAAAATATCCTTTCGATTTCTCCGGTCTCTCTAACAAAGAGGGATACCAAAAAGAATAACTCGATCACTGACTTGAGCGTCGGAGGATTTTCGCCGGAAGAACACTCGGCTACCCCTGACCTTATTTTTTGTGAGTACAGGTCCGAAAAGGTCGCTGTTCTGGTGAATAAAGGAGGACTGAAGTCGGAGAGCATTCCTGCTCGAGCTCGAGCATATCGCGAGCAGGAGTTTTTCGACACTATTTGACGACACGCAGAAAACCGCATCAACAATTTGTTCAAACTTTTATTCAAGTATTTTCACTCTTTGAGATTGGTTATGCAACTGGCTTTAAGTTGTCTCACTTTCTAAGTAAATTGATTATGCAAATTCTCTGCAGGAGTAACCCCAAATCCACGTGCTCAAATTCTTCCTCATTTTTTGAACCATAAGCTTTTGCAATAGCATCATTTTTTATCTCATTGTTCTCCTTGGGATTATTTCCTATTTCTTGATACCCTACAACCTTTTCCTATTTATATATCAGTTACATGAAAAAATAAGTCACATAAGTAATAAATATATGATTTGATTTGAAGAGTTCTGTACCATTCTTCTTCCAACTACTTCATTGACTGGTTTAACATTCTTTTCACGATGTCGTTCAAGCCAGACATCCACCCTTATTATTTTTTTCAGATCTGAACTTTTCCTTTTCTATAATAAAAAGGATAAAAAAATTTGTTATTTATACAAAATTAATAAAAATACAGTGAAATTTCTTTTACATATCTTACCATTTTATGCTCTGTATGAGCATAGCCTCTTCGACCCATAGTATGTACCTCTTCTTGTTCATTTTGCATGTTTCAAAACTTCTTGCTTATTTCCTATTAAATAAAAACAATGTTGTATTGATATGAATTTATTTTCACTCAATATTAGTAATAGTTAAAATTACTTACTTGAAACTTTGTAGACAATCTATGTTTCACAAAGGCTTCCTAATCTTCATCAAATATAATATTTTTTGGCCGAATAAGAGCAAAGGAACATGACCTGTTTGTTTTCTTGTTGACTTCCTTAATCTTTGTTGTTATCTATGACTTGCATTGTCTCCATCCATCTCCTAGATTTCGAAGTGCCAAGTGCTTTTGGGAGTTATTTAATAAATCTTTGCTGTAAAATTTAAATAAAGAAGCACCTTAGTAGTTAAAACAATAAATTATTATTAGTATGAATAAAAAATATACCTTAATTAATGACCAAAGATCCTCTTTAGTTTTTGAAGGAACTAGACGCCAATCTTTGTTCACAACAGGCACATGCTCCCTTGCTATAACTCTAGCAAAAGTGGCATACTTCTCTGAATTAACTCCCACTGGTTGACCTCTTTCATTGAATTCAACAGGTAACTGAGTATGATCTCGAATCATTGTTAGTGTAGTAGAGCCTCTTTTTCTTTTGCCTTTATTAGTGTTAGTTATAGATGTTTCAACATTTTCGCCACTATTAATTGTTATCCTTACATTTTATTCTCGAGTGGCAGCAACAAAGAGTGCTTTTTGTTGTTTTTTGGCTCTTTTCTCAGCTTTTTTAGACGACTACATAATGAAAAAGACAATATTTAAGTAATATTGTAAAATGCAACATGAATAAAAAAATTATGTATAAGATAAAGTAATGAATTCACTTACCTCTGCACTTGTCATCTTTTCCCACTATTAATGCTTACTGCAAAATACAAGAAAACAATTACACATCTTAGGATAATGGTCAGCATAAATTATCAGAAAGAGTTACAATACATATAAGACGTGAACAATACCTTAAGTAAAACCATATGTCACAACTGTATTAAGAGTTGACAATCCAATATGACATAGAATAGTTATATGAAAGAAATAGAATAACATAATACTTAAAACAAAAAGTTCCACATCACAAATTATATCATCAACATCAGTTCTTTTATTTAGTGCATTCTCATTATCATCTTGTGTTTCAAGTTCTACCACTTCAACTGACATGGATGGCTCATTATCTCTTTCATCATATAATTGGAAATCTTGAAATCCTCATGATGGCGCTTTCAAAACAACATACCAATTTGAAGTATTTTTATCCCTAGAATAAAAAACTTGATTAGCGTGGGATGCTAAAATAAATGGGTCTTTTTCAAATTGGCTTTGCCCCTCATGAAGGTTAACCAAAGTGAATCCATCATCATCTTAGACACCATTTACTATATTTGCCCAATCACACTTATAAATAGGGAGTTGAAAAGTATGGTAATCAATAACTATAATCTCTCTCAAAACACCATAGTAAGTGACTTTTCCTATCACTTGTGTATTGTCTCTTGCACTAGCTCTACAAACTGTAGTTGCTTCAAGTGAAATACCACTATTTTGTCTTGACTTCTCTACATCCTTCATGTGAAATCGAAGGCCATTTATTACAAATCCTGAATATGACATTGATTGTGCTCTTGGTCTGTGTGAAAGCCATTTCAAAATATTTGTACGTTATTATGATTCTCTATAACCTTAAAACAATAAGAATTGTTAGAATAAGTTACACAATTATAGCCCCCAAGGGTATGGTTGGGTTGGTCACCATGCTCACCGTAGAGCAGTAGTAGCCCGGGTTCGATTCTTGGGGTGGGAATGAGGAGTTAAAATTGTATTTGGGCTTGCCCGCCCCCATTTCCTTTTAAAAAAAAAGTTACACAATTATAAAATATTTTTTTCCAAAATACTTTGAAATAAGTATTTGATAACTTTTTATGTAACCCCACATTAAATGTTTCCATATGTTTCTTTTGTAGTAATTTTTCATTATTTTCAAATCATCTATCCAAACTTTTTAATTCTTCCAAGTGCTCTCTAGAAATAAAGATAAAATATTAAAAATAAATATTAAATATTAATTCAAATGTTAGTAATCGGTATGATTAGAAAGCTTACGCTATATAAGGTTGGACTTATGAACTATTGAATGGTATGTAACGATGTGCAATCTTTAACATCTCACCTCAAATTCCTTATTACGTCTATGTTATGATCCTATTTGAGCAGCCTTTATTACATACTTACCATAAAACATTGCATACTCTTCAGCAAGGTATCACTCAGCTATGCACATTTTAGGTCGTGCACGATTTCTACCATATCATTTTAGGATCTTCATATACCTAGGACAAAAAGTAAGCTAGATTAATGATTTAAAATTAAATCTATTTTAATGATTAATTAATTGTAAAGTTAAATAGTTACCTTTCAATGGGATGTATCCAATGATATTGTATAGGTCCACATAAACGAGCTTCGCATCCAAGTTGAATTGTTAAATGAACCATAACATCAAAGAATGAGGGCAGAAAGAATCTTTACAACATACACAGGGTCTCAACCAATTCTTCTAACTATTCTAATCTATTTCTATCTAGAGCTCTCCTACATAATTCTTTGAAAAAGGCACACAAACGAAGTATTGCTTTTCTTGGACCTTTTGGTAAAAGTCCTCTCAAAGCTATAGGTAAAAGTTGCTGCATTAAAACATGGCAATCATAAGACTGTAGGCCAATTATCATGTACTCTTTCACTGAAACACATTTAGTAATGTTTGAACCATAAGCATTAGGTTATTTTATATCGGCGAGCTGTTTGCAAAAAGTTCTTCCTCTTTCTTAGAAAGTGTGTGCGAAGCAACTCGTATGCAATAAAATTTCTGTTGATGCAGTTTTCTGCGTGCTCTCGAGTAGGGTCGTAGATTTTTTCTCTATTCACCGGAACAGCGATTTCCTTGGGCCTGTACTCACAAAAAACAGGGTCAGGGGTCGCCGAGTGTTTTTTTGGAGAAAACCCTCTGACGCTCAAGTCAGTAATCGGGTTATTCTTTTTGTATCTCTCTTTCTTCGAGAGATCGGAGGCATGAAAAATGATCTCTGGATAAAAAATGCCCAGGATCAAGAGAATCCGGTAGATTAAAAAAAAAGAATAAAGAAAAAGAAGAATCTGAAAAAAGTGAAGAAGAAGAACCCCCGCCACTTGCACTTCGATTCCTACTTATTGCTCTGTTTTCCCGCCCTTTTTCTTCAGAGTCTGCCGTTCTCGCACTAATGGTGTTTGGGTCCCTTTGACAGTTGGGGTTACCATGCCACACCCTGGGAATGCGTGATGTCAGATGGGCATGGGTTCCCGTGGCCTAATCATAGTGTCAGGCATGCGCATACGAAATGATGAAGCTGTGGGGGCGTGTGCTGGCCATCGGTAACAGTGATGACACCATACCGCGTGGGGTATCGGCCAGGCATTTGACATTAATGCTTACAACACAAGGAAACTTACTAGAAGTATTTCACCAAGAGTTGTGCGTTCCATGGCCTCTTGACTTCTCGTCCATCTAGATGGGTCAGCCGGTATGCTCCTGGTCCGGCTATTTGAGTGATTCGATAAGGACCTTCCCAATTCGGCCCTAATACACCTTGCCTGGGGTCCTTCGTGTTATGATTGACTTTTCTGAGTATCCAATCCCCCACTTGGAACTGGCGAATGTGCACATTCCGATTGTAATAGCGAGCCACTTTCTGCTGGTAATCTACGATCTTTGCAGTGACCCTCTCCCTCTTTTCTTCCAGCAAGTCTAAGCCTGCACACATCTGCTCGTTGTTCTGCTCCTCGTTGAAGTGCTTTGTTCGGTGCGTCCCCATTCTTACTTCAGTAGGAATAACTGCCTCATGCCCAAACGCCAAGGAGAATGGGGTCTCTCATGTGGCCGTTTTGTGTGTGGTTCTATAAGCCCACAAGACGCCAGGCAGCTCGTCCACCCAGGCTCCCTTCTGCTCGCTCAGTCTGGTCTTCAGGAGACGTTTTATAGTCTTGTTTGCGGCCTCCACTGGTCCATTGGCCTGCGGGTGTGAGGGAGAACAAAAATTCAACACTATACCCAGGTTTCGGCAAAATCTCTGAACTTGTTGTTGTCAAATTATCTCCCGTTGTCTGTGACCAATGCATGGGGAATCCCATACCTATAAATCACGTTTTTCCAAACGAAGTCAGTGGTTTTACCTTCTGTGATGCTACTCAAGGCTCCCACTTCGACCCATTTGGTGAAATAATCGATTGCTACTATAGCGTGAGTAGCAGATGCCTTCCCCTTGGGCAACGACCCGATCAAGTCGATCCCACATTGAGCAAATGGCCACGGTGAATTCATCACCGTAAGGTTCTCTGGAGGCTGAGTCAGGTAATTGGCAAAACTTTGGCAACTCTTGCAGCTTCTGGTCTTCTCTTGGGCATCTTAATGCATGCGGGGCCAAAAGTATCCCTGCCTCAAGGCCTTGAAAGCCAAAGACCTCGCCCCTGAATGGTTCCTATAAATTCCTTCATGTATTTCTCGGAGGACATAGCCATCTTCCTCTTGGTCTAAACACCGCAATAGTGGGAGTGTATATCCCCGTCTGTACAGGACCCCATCGATCAGAGTATACCTGGCCGCTTTACACTTCAACTTTCTTGCTTGCTTCTTATCGGCATGCACTATTCCTTCCTTGAGGTAAGAAGTAATTGGTTCCATCCAGCTGCTGCTCGACGATAAACTCAGTATCTCGTCTTCTTGCTTGAGGCTCGAGCAGGTCTTGACTTCTAACAGGATGGATCTTGGTATTTTGAGGTTAGAGGCAGCGGCCATCCGAGCTATCATGTCAGCTCAAAAATTCTTCCCCCTCGAGATCTGCTCCACCTCGACTGCTCGGAAGTTATTAATCAACTGTCTTACCTTCCGAAGGTAAGTCTCTATCTTCTCGCCTTTTGCTTGGAAGCTTTCGTTGAGGTGGTTTGCCACCAGCTGTGAGTCTGTCTGAAGCTTTACCTTTTCCGCCTTTACCACCAATGCGAGCTTCGACTCCGCGATCACGACTTCATATTTGGCCTGATTGTTAGTGGTTTCAAATTCTAGCTTCACTGCATCTGCATCTCTACCCCTTCAGGACTGAGAAGCACAATTCCTGCTCCTGCTCCTTGATCCCCATAGGACCCATCTACCGTGACTATCCACGCGTTGGTCGAGGTCTGGGAGTCTGGTGGGCTCTCGTCTTCCCTCTCTCCGTTCTTTTTCGTGCCTTCGACCACAAAATTAGCCAAGGATTGAGCTTTTATGGCTGTTCGGGGTTGGTAGGCGATGTCGAATTAGTTGAGTTCCACGAGCCGGGGTTGGGCGCTCGTGCGCCTAAGTGGGTGGTTTGTTAGAACCGTTATCGAATGCGCTTGGAAATAAGGTCTTAACTTTCGGGCTTCTATTATCAGGGCCAGTGCCCATTTCTCTATCAACGGATATCGAGTTTCAGCTTCCAGCAAAGCTCTGCTCGTATAATAGACGGGATACTGCACCCTTGATTCCTCCCTTACCAGAACCGAGCTTATTGCCCATTGGGACATAGCTAAATCTGAAACAATACCTCTCACGCTCGAGGTGTGAGGCGATGCTGAGGATTTCAGCAAGTATTCTTTCAACTATTGAAATGCCGCTTCGCATTCGGGCGTCCACTTTGTCTTCCTGCCTTTCCTCATTTCCTGGAAAAAGACTCGGCATTTATTCGTGGCCCGAGATATGAACCTGTTGAGGGATGCCAATTTATCGGTGAGGCTTTGTATCTCCTTGAGGGTACGAGGGGACTTCATTTCCACCACTGCTCTTATCTTTTCTGGATTAGCCTCAATCCCCCTGTGACTGAGCATGAAGCCTAAAAAATTTCCTGCCAAAGGTACATTTTTCAGGGTTGAGCTTCATCCGATATTTCCTTAAGAGCGCAAAGGTCTCCTCCAAATGCCTTACATGCTCCTTTGCATCCTTTGACTTGGTGATCATGTCGTCCACGTATACCTCCATCGTTCGGCCAATCAAAGGCTTGAAGACCTTATTCACCAACCTCTGATATGTTGCGCCCGTGTTCTTCAGGCCGAAGGGCATAACCTTGTAGCAAAACAGACCTTGATTGGTGATGAAGGCTGTGCACTCCTCGTCTGGTCGATGCATGGGAATTTGGTTATAACTTGAGAACACATCCATGAAACTAAGCAGCCCGTGTCCCGCAGCCGGAGTCCACTAGTTGGTCTATCTTTGGCAACGGGAAGCTATCTTTAGGGTAAGCTTTGTTCACATCTGTGAAGTCCACGCACATTCTCCACTTTCCACTTGCCTTCTTCACCAATACTACGTTCGAAATCCATTCGGGGTAAGAGACTTCTCTTATGAATCCCGCCTTCAGCAGCTTCTCTACCTCACAATTTATGGCCTCGTATCTCTCTTGATTGACGCACCTCCTCTTCTACCTCACTAGCTTAGCGCACTTCTTTATCGCCAACTTGTGACATGCCACCTCGGGGTCAATCCCAGGCATGTCATCGTGCGTCCAAACAAACACGTCAGAATGTGCTCACAAGCACTCGACCAGATTTTTCCTCAGCTGCTCGCTAATGCTCGAGCCGATCCGGACCTTCTTCTTAGGCTCTTTTTGCCACACTTCAACTCCTTCTAATTCTTCGGCAAGTTCCTGTCTACCATTCTTCAACTTCCCCCTCGAGTCCAGTGAGGTTATTTGCATGGTTTCCTTGGCTGCCACAGCGTAGCAGCTCCTTACTACTCTCTGGCTACCTTTTACTACCCCCACAGCCCCATTCACTCGATATTTCAGGGCCAAGTAGTAGGTGGATAGCACGGATGGTCGATCCTCATGAGCGGCCTCCCGGTGTTGCTTGGTAGGGGCTGGCTTCATCCACCACCACGAAGTCCGACGATTATGTTCTTTTCAAAAGGCCTCAAGCCCTTGGTCACAGCTAGTTTGATGATTCCCAGAGGTATCAACTTCCCTCCCCCGAATCCTTTCAAGGATCAAGCCTCGCACCTGCTATTCCCAAATCCTCAAGGGTGGATTTGAAGAGAATGTCCACCGAACTTCCCGAATCCACCAATATCCGGTCGACCTCCTTATTGGCAATGTTTGCCTTTACGACCAAGGCATCATCGTGGAGTCTTGCACCCTTCTTCGTCCTCCTCTCGTCCATATGATGGGCACTTGCCGTACCTTAGCCTTTTTACGGAAGGTGCGGTGACAGAACCTCTCGGCTGCGTGGTATATCTGCAATAATTCTTACAGGCCTGTTTGAATTTCCCGCCATCGTGGGCCCTCTTGAGATCACCACTTGTGGCCGGTGGTTCCAAATCTATTTCATAGGCTCGGTCATCTTCCTTTGGTTGTTGCTCGACAATCGGATGTCCTCCTTCGATGAACTTATCCAAATCTGGGTTCCTAACAAGATCCTCCATCCGGTTCTTCAAATCCCAACATTGTGACGTTGAATGGTCGTGGTCACGGTGGAGCGGCGAGCAGTCCCTTGTCTCGCTTATTAGCCGACTTGGCCATCGGTGTCGGGGCTCGGCGATCCTCGCTCCTACGCCACTTGTAGTATCTCTTAAGAGATACTTTCAACTGAGTGTATTGGTAGTAGGCGGGCTCTGCTTCCACCACTGTATCGCTCAGATCCCTTGGGAAACTTCTCGGTGGGGGTGGTAGCAGACGATCTGCCTCTGTTGTGGTTCATCACAGGTCTGCTTGGCGGTTGGTTGCGTGATAGATGGTCATCGTGACGCTTGTACTCCCTGCGATCCCGGCCTCGTATCTCTCTAGTAAGGGTTGTAGGGAACAACCCGGTCCCTCATCGCTTTTGAAGTCAATGCTCTCTGGCGGGACCTCCTTTTCTTTCCTCTTGATTCCGCTGCCCTGTTCACTTCTCAACTTTGCAGCTTTTTCCTCTTCAATGACCATGGTCTCCCCATCCTAATTCCGTCCTTCAGCCTCCTCAATGCTTGGGGATGATTAAACGCAACCAGATCTAGAACCGATCTGTGGTACCTCTTGACCAACTCCTGGAGGGGTTCTCCCTCTCTCTGCCTTATCTCGGACAATTCCATCATATCATCTTGAGGGTCCATTGCGCCCGAGCGCTCTGCAAATTCCTACACATTTGTTCGAGCTCGAGATGCTTCCCATGGCAGCCAGCGGTACCATTCTCTTGCCCTTCCCTCAAGAGTGAGTGGGAAGGTCCACGCATCTTTAAGGTCGTTGACGGGCCTCAGTACTCTGTCATATCGTTGAACCGTTCTATGTGCACCAACGGATCACTCTTCCCTGAAAACTTCAAATCCGGGAAATGAAAGTCATGTGGAATCGTGACACCCATGATCTCCATTGAGAGTGGGGACTCGTTTCAGCATTATCCTCCAACTTTGGCTTTTCCGTTTCCCTGATGGTCCTCCACAACTTGTGCCAGCCTATGCACCTCCCCCTCCAGCTCCTCCGCGCGGGAGGTTGGTGCTGTATCCTGCAAGTGCTGACGGGACCCCCTTTCTTCCAAGTTCATTTCTTCCCTCTCGGCAACATTTGGTGCTTTAGGTCTCTGGGCTTCATCCCCCACATACTCTCGAATGGGAGCGTTCCCACGGCTGGACTCAGGGATGTTATTGCATGCTTTCCTCTATCCCTCTCTGAGCTCTTGCAGTATGGATGCCAGTGTCTCCATTTGTTTCTCCATCTGATCCATTCTCTCATGGATCTCTCTATTTTGGGCTTCATTGGCCACCTCCCTCAAAGTCACCGACTCCTCCGGGCTTACTCCCTTCCTGCTGTTTCCTCTCATTGTTGTGTTATGTCCTCTGAGTGTGTTGGGAAATCAGGCTTTTTGAACTGATCCCCATAGACGACGCCAAAAATGTTGATGCGATTTTTCTGCGTGCCCTCAAATAGTGTTGAAACCTTCTGCTCGCGGCAAGCTTGAGCTCGAGCAGGTCTGCTTTCCAATATCAATCCCTTTGTCTTTACCAAGCGAAGTCTCCGAACTCGTACTCACGAGAAAACAAGGTCGGGGTTTGCGGGTGTTGTTCGTGAAAACCTTCCGACGCTCAAGTCGATGTCGGGTTGTTCTTTTGTATCCCTCTTAGTTAGAGAGCCAGTAAGAATGGGAGGGGTATTTTTGCCCTCCTTTTGTAATAATAAATCTCCCGAAAAAATCAGAGTGGAGAAGGGGAAGAAGAAGAAGAACCTGTGCAAAATTTTCAGAACCCCTGTCACTTACACGTCCGTTTTCTTTTATTCCCCCTTTTTCCCGCCCTCTGTTCTTCGGGAGCAGTAGTTCCCGTGTCCATGGCCCCTGGGCCCTCTGACAGCCGGGATTAGGGTGATATTCCCTAGGGATGCGTGACTGTCTGGTTGGCATGGGTTCACATGGCTTGATCATAGTGTCGGGTGTGTGCGCGTGAAATGATGACACTGTGGGGTCGTGTGCCGGCCATCGGTAACAGGGGCCACGCCGTATCACATGGGGTGTCGGTCGGACACCGATCGGCGCGCTGGATCGGCGCGCTCGGATCTTGTCTTCTCTTCTCGTCGTCGCTGGTGTTGCTGGATTGTGGCTGGGGACTCGAAGGCCCCAAGTAGGAGGATGGGCTCGAGTTTTGACCTGCCGTAATACACTTCGACCTTGACTAGCTTTGACGGGGCTGTGAAGATCTCGAGTAGAAGAGTGACCTCGGATTCCTCGACCTTGACCCGGCTTTGGCGTAAAGAAGGCTGTCTTTGTGCTAGTGGTCGAGTCTTCTGCTCGAGATGGGTTGACCTCGAGGTCTTTTGCTCGCGCCAAGTTGGACTCGAGGAGGGCTGCTCTTATATTATCCAAACAAAAGGCCATCTTTTATAGTGAAACAAAATGCAAAGTGGTGAGCAATAGTTCAAAATATAAGAGATAATAATCCTTAAATTAGAGAGATAAAGGGGATTTAAAAGAAGGTTAAAAGTTGCTTTTGGGGATTAAAAAAGGTCTAGAGTTGCATACAATAATATAGTTGATGGAATTCCACATATATGATTTATCGTATTTCATGACACTTGTCGTTAGATGTTTATTCTATAGAGAATATACCTCATTAAAACCTTTGCTAGTAAAGACTTGGGAGAAAAAGACCAACGAAGGAAAAAAGTACACGGTACATTTGTATATTAAGGAGGTGCAAAACTACCTCATCAAAACCTTACTAGGAAATACCTATTGGACTAAAAACCTTTTAAAAAGAAAAACGGTATGGTGCAAATTATATCTTGTTATAATACTTTGGTGAAGCAATATACAAGAATGACACCATGTTTTAAAGGTTGAATACGAAATTAGAAACACCATCATCTTGAATAAAAAATATCACATTGTATATATCTTCATAATTGCATTAATCTTCATGAACAAAACTAATAAGCCCTAGCATCCATATCAAGGAAAGACCGTGATCTTTCATACTTGTATAAACATCTATAAATTAATAACTTCTACTATGTAATAGGTTTTTACAGTCTCGAATTAGGTTAATAGGTTAAATTAACAATTTTGATAAGTTGGCAAGATAATAATTTTTTTGAAAACTCTTCTATAATTATATAGTCACATTCATATTATAAATTAATAATTTACTAACTTTACAAATATAATTGTTATGATATGTTATTAAATAAAATATGACTCAATTATTATTATTATTTTCTTGAAATGTAAATATTGATGGGTCCCATCTCAAAATTTGTTTATTTCTTATTGAATTCTAAATTGCAAGAATTTTGTATTTTTTGATAAATTTAATCTCTATATATATTTAGTAGATTAATTTATTTTTAATTGATTAGATTGATAAAATATAATGAACTTTCTAGTTGATTAAATGTATGATTACTTAATTGTATATATACTCTAGACATTAATAAATTATTAATTTATTGAGTTGTTAATGTCAATATCTCTTTAAATAATAGATGTTGCATGATTCCAACATTATTAATTTATCTAGCATTTTATTGCGCAAATGGCTTGTTTAAAATTTAGGATGTGATTAATTTCATTGGAGGACGCGGCTCATAGAAACATCTTTATATATTAAAAAAATAGCTTGATGATTGATATAAAGAGAAAAAAAATCTAATAATAAACTAAAAAATAACACTAAAAGGATAAAATTAATTAAATATATTTTGAAATTACCTTTATAATATAATAAGATATTAAAATCAATAGTTAATACAAACTAACACAATGTAATTTATTTAATCCTCATTTAGGGAATCTTTCAATTCCATTAAGGTCATTGTAGCTCATTTCTCAATATTCATTCATAGAAATAAAGGCTCGTTCCTTTCTAATTCTTACACATCTCTTCTAATTCTAATTAAGTTGTTTATAATTCACATAAGCAATTGAAAATGTAAAAAACTCTTAGTTTCATCATCTTGGCTTTGCTTACAATGGCAAACACTAAAAGCACTCTTATTTCAACTAGTAGTATTGGCCAATGATCTATCTCAAATGCTTCATTTTCTATTAATTCTACAGTATCACCTAACATTATTAATTGCTTACAAGTGAAGAGTGTTTGATTGAGAAGTTGAAGAAAGCTCTCGAAAACTATCTCTACCCCTGCCCCAAGGGGCGATGTAAATGATTTTGTTAATTAACTATTTCTTTTATCTTATATGAGTAATTTTTCAATAATGATCAATTGTAGTGAAATTGAAACTGTATTTTAATAAAAGAAGAAATTAATCCATTATCAGTATGTAATGTTATTTCATGAGATTTTTGTGTGTGTATTTGGTACTGCTTTGTTGTGTACATACCGTTGAACAATCTACGAGGAAGCAATCTGTTGAAATACTAATAATGATCAAACGATCATAATTACTATATTACCATTTGTAATATTTGTTTGGGTAATCTGAAGCAGGTCCCTCGAGGCCAATCCAGCTCGAGTAGAAGACCTCGAGGTCAACCCAGCTCGAGCAGAAGACTTGATCGCTGGCACGAAAACGACCTTACTAGGCGTCAAATCTGGTCAAGGTCGAGTGCCCCAAGGCTGGTCGAACCTCGAGCTCCTTCTTCTGCTCGAGGTCTTCAAGCCCCCCGGGCATGACCCAGTCACACCAGCAATGGCACGGAGAAAATGCAAGATTCAAGCACAGCCGATTCGAAACAGTTGTGTCCTTCCTTCTGACAACTCAACACGACGATCGATGCCTGGCCGACATCCCAAGCGGTATGGTGCCATCACTGTTACCGATGGCCTGCACACGCCCCCACAATGTCATCATTTTGAACACGCATGCCTGACACTATCATTAAGCCGTGGGAACCCATGCCACTAGACAATCCGTATTCGAGTGCCACGGTAATCCTATTAGAGGACCGACACCATGGACGGGAATGGCGCCTCGAAGGAAAAAGGCCGGGAAAACGAAATTATAAAAGAAAAATTGAAGTGAAGGTTCCGGGTTCCAAAAATTTTGAGGTCTTTCTTCTTCTTCTTTTTCCTTTCAATCTTTTACGAGTTCTGGGAATTCTTGCCACTTAAAGGCAGAAAATCATTTTATTTCTCGGGTCTCTCTAATAAAGAGGGATACAAAAAGAATAACCTGATTACTGACTTGGGCGTCGGAGGGTTTTCGCTAGGAAAACACCGGCGACCCTTGACCTTGTTTTTGTGAGCACAGGCCCAAGGAATTCACTGTCCCAGTAAAAGGAGAAAGGCTGGAGTTAGTAAGGAATCCTGCTCGAGCATCCTTCGAGCAGAAGTTTGTGACCCGACTTGAGAGCACGCAAAAAACAACATCAACATCTTGGTGCCGTTTGTGGGGATCAGCCCAAAAAACCTGACTTCCCAACACGTTCGAGAAACACAACAATGAGAGGAAACAACAGGAGGGCAATAAGTCCAGAGGAGTCGGTGATTTTGAGGGAGGTGTCCAATAAGGCCCAAAATAGAGAAATCCAGGAGAGAATAGATCGAATGGAGAAACAAATGAAAGCGTTGACATCCATCCTACAGAAAATCAAGGAGGGACAGAGGAAAGCATGCAATGACATCCCTGAGTCCAGCCGTGGGAACGCCCCCGCCCGGGAGCATGTGGGAGATGAAGCCCAGAGACTGAGGACACCAAATGTTGCCGGGAGGGAGGAGACGAACTTGGAGGAAAGGGGATCCCGTCAGCATCTGCAGGACACGGCACCTACCTCCCACGCGAAGGAATTGGAGGGAGAAGTCGCGAGGTTAGCACTGAGTTGTGGAGGGCCTCAGGGAAGCAGGAAGGGCCAGAGTTGGAGGATAATCTTTGGACAACGATTCCCACTCTCGGTAGAGATCATTCCTCTTCTTAGATTTGAGGTTTTCAAGGAAGAGTGACCTGTTAGTGCACATAGAACGGTTCAACGACATGACAGGAGTACAAGGCCTAACGGCAGCCTAGCGGTGCAGGGCCTTCCCACTTACTTTGGAGGGAAGGGTGAGAGAGTGGTACTGCAGGCTACCACGGGGAAGCATTCTGAGCTTCAAACAAATGTGCAGAGAATTTGCGGAGCAGTTCTGGGGAGCGGTGGCTCCCGAAGATGACATGATGGAGCTATCAGAGATAAAACAGAGAGAGGGGGAATCCCTCCGGGAGTTTGTCAAAAGGTATCACCGGTCGGTTCTAGATCTTGGGGCATTCAATCATCCCCAGACATTGAGGGGGTTAAAGGATGGAATCAGGATGGGGAGGCCATGGTACAATTTACGAAGCCCCTCGATCCATTCATATTCTGATGCGTACGAACAAGTGAAGATGGACATGGTTATCGAGGAGGAAAAGGCTGCGAAACTAAGAAATGAGCAGGGCGGTGGAGCGAAGAGGAAAGAAAAGGGAGGTCCTGCTCGGGGAACATCGACTTCCAAGGTAATAAGGGAGCTGGTTGCCCTATCACCCTATCGAGAGCTCCCCAACCACGAATGGTTCCGCTCCACCTCGCAGGTCTCCTGGTCGGGACCATAGGGAGTATCGGCAACACGATGGCCACCCATCCCACAACCAACCGCCAAGTCGACCTATGTAGAACAATGATAGAGCTAACCACCCATTGCCCCTCCCAGGAAGCTTCCCTCGGGATCGAGCGTCATGGTGGTTGAGCAAAGCCCAGCCTCTTGACAATACATGATCTTGAAGGTGTCACTCGAAGAAATATTCAAGTAGGCGAGGAACAAGGACTGCTGAGCCCTCCACACCAATGGTTAAACCAGTCGGTAGAAGAGGTAGGGGACGGTTTTGCCGCTTTCACAGTGCCGGGATCTGAAGAACCAGATAGAAGACCTGGTTAGAAATCGGTATTTGGATGATTTTATTGAAGGGGGACATCCAGTGGTTGAGCAGCAGTCGGAGGAAGATAACCGAGCCTACAGCATGGACCTGGAGCCACCGGCTACTGAGGGTGATCTCAGGAGGACCCACGATGGTAGGAAATTCAAACAGGGCCTGAAAAAGCTATTGCAGATACTGCCATTCTTGGCAGGAGGTCCTGTGAGTCGTGCACTGTTGCAAAAGCGGCTAGAGTGCGACAAGTACCCATCATGTGGACGGAGGAGGATGAGGAAGAGTCTTGTGCCCCTACGAGGATGCCTTGGTCGTGAAGGCAAGTGTTGCTAATAAGGAGGTCGATCGAATATTAGTGGATTCGGGAAGCTCGGTGGACATTCTCTTTAAGTCCACACTCGACGATTTGGGAATAGTGGATGTGAGCCTCGGCGGGCAGAACACTTCCACGAAAGGGTTCGGGAGGAAAGGCGACCCTTTGGGAATCCTCAAATTGGCTATGACTATGGACTCGAGGCCTTTTAAAAAGAATATGATGCTAGACTTCGTGGTGGTGGATGAAGTCAGCCCCTACCAAGCAATACTGGGGAGGCCCTTCATGAGGATCAGCCAATCAATATTATCCACCCACTACTTAGCCTTGAAGTACCGAGTAAATGGGGTTGTAGGAGTCGTCGAGGCGGTCAGGAGGGTGCATGAGGCTGCTACTTTGTGGCAGCAAAGGAAACTATGCAGGTAACGTCATTAGACTCAACCAAAGAGTGGAAGACAGGAGCCTGCTGAGGAATTGGAGGAAATTGGAATAAGACCAGACGACCACGAGAAGAAGGTCCGAATCGGCTCCGGCATTAGCGGGCAATTAAGGGAAAATTTGGTCGAGTGTTTGCGAGCGCACTCTAATGTATTCGTTTGAACACACGAGAATATGCCCGGGATTGACTCAGAGGTGGCGTGTCATAGGCTGGCAATACGGAAGGACGCTAAGCCAGTGAAGCAGAATAGGAGATGCGTCAACCAAGAAAGGTACGAGGCTATGAACTGTGAGGTAGAGAAGCTGCTAAAGGCGGGATTCATAAGGGAAGTCTCCTATCCTGAATGGATCTCAAACGTGGTGTTGGTAAAGAAGGCAAGTGGAAAATAGAGAATGTGCGTGGACTTCACAGATGTGAATAAAGCTTGTCCGAAAGATAGCTTCTCATTGCCAAAGATAGACTAGCTGGTGGATTCCACGGCGGGACACGGGCTACTTAGTTTCATTGATGCCTTCTCGAGTTATAACCAAATTCCCATGCGCGAGGCGGAAGAGGAATGCATGACCTTCATCACCAACCAAGGCTGTTTTGCTACTGAGGTCATGCCCTTGACTGAAAAATGCGGGGACAACCTACGGAGGCCGGTGAACAAGGTCTTTAAGCCAGCGATCGGCCGAACAATAGAGGTTTATGTAGACGATATGATCACCAAGTCAAAGGACGCAGAGGAACATGTAAAGCATTTGGAAGAAACCTTCGCGCTCCTAAGGAAATATCGGATGAAGCTTAATCCATAGAAATGTGCCTTGGAGTTAGTTCGGGAAAATTCTTGGGCTTCACGGTTAGTCATAGAGGAATCGAAGCTAATCCAAAAAAAATAAGAGCAGTAGTGGAGATTAAGTCCCCGCGTACTCTCAAGGAGATACAAAGCCTTACAGGTAAATTGGCATCCCTCAACAGGTTCATCTCCCGAGCCACGGATAAGTGTCGCGTCTTCTTTCAGGAAATGAGAAAAGGCAGAAAGACAAAGTGGACAGCGGAATGCGAAGCGGAGTTCCAATAGTTGAAGGAATACTTGTTGAAAGCCCCAATATTGTCAACACCTCAAGCGGAGAGGTTTTGTATTTGTACTTAGCGATGTCGCGATGGGCAGCGAGCTCGGTCTTGATTAGGGAGGAGTTAGAGTACAATACCCGTCTATTACACGAGCGAGCCTTGTTGGAGGCGAAGCTTCGAAATCCGCCAATGGAAAAATGGGCACCGCCCTAGTAGCAGTGACACGAAACTAAGACCAACCAGCTCGAGCGGATTCTGCACAAGCCAGAGACCTCTGGAAGGTTGGTGAAATAGTCGGTAGAGCTCAGTGAATTCGACATTAGCTACCAGCCTCGAATAACAATAAAAGCGCAGTCCTTAGCTAACTTCGTGGTCGAATGTACAGAAAAGAATAAAGAGATGGATAGAGAGCACTCGCTAGACCCCTCTGCCCCAAGCAACGCATGGACGGTCAGCGGTGGACGGGTCATGTGGAGATCAGGGAGCATGAGCAGAAGTTGTGCTCCTCAGCCCTGAAGGGGTGGAGATGCAATACGCCGTAAGGCTAGGATTCGAGGCCACCAACAACCAGGCGCAATATGAGGTTGTAATCGTGGGATTGAAGCTTGCCTTGGTAGTAAAAGCGGAAGAGATAAAGCTTCGAACAGATTCTCAGCTGGTTGACGAGGTGATGAGCTTAACACCGAGTGACACTTGGATGAATCCGATCGTCTCTTATCTCAAAGAAGGAACGTTGCCTACTGATAAGAAGCAGGTGAGGAAGCTAAAGTGTAAAGCGGCCAAGTATACGTTGATTGATGGGGTATTATATAGGCGAGGATATACTCTCCCACTGCTGCGCTGTCTAGATCAGGAGGAAGCTGATTATGTCCTCCGGGAAATACATAAAGGGATCTGCGGGAACCATTCTAGGGTGAGGTCTTCGGCTTTCAAGGCCTTAAGACAAGGATACTTCTGGCCCCATATGCATCATAACGCACAAGAGAAGACCAAGAGCTACAAGAGTTGCCAAAGCTTTGCCAACTACATGGCTCGACCTCTCGAAAACCTTACCGTGATGAATTCACCTTGGTCGTTTGCTCGATGGGGATCGACTTAATCGGGCCATTACCAAAGGGAGAGCATCCGCGACACACGCCGTAGTGGCAATTAATTATTTCACCAAATGGGTTGAAGCGGAAGCCTTGAGTAGTATCACAGAAAGTAGAACAACTGACTTCATTTGGAAAAATTATGATTTTTAGGTATGGGATCCCCCACGCACTGGTCACGGACAACGGGAGGCAATTTGACAATCACAAGTTCGGAGACTTCGCGGGAACATGGGAATAGAGCTAAAGTTCTGCTCACCATCACACCCGCAGGCAAATGGGCAAGTGGAAGCCACGAACAAGACTATAAAGTGCCTCACGAAAACCGGACTCGGTGAGCGGAAGGGAGCTTGGGTTGACGAGCTACCTGGTGTCTTGTGGGCTTACAGAACCACGCACAAAACTGCCACAGGGGAGACTCCATTCTCCTTGGCCTTTAGGCATGAAGCAGTTGTCCTCGCCGAAATAGAGATGGGAACACACCGAACAGAGCACTTGACGGAGGGCAAAACAATGAGCGAGATGTGCGGGGCTTGGACTTCTTTGGAAGAAAAGGGAAAAGGCCATGACAAAGATAGCGAGAATACCGATGAGAGTGGTCCACTATTATAACCGGAATGTGCACATCCGCTTATTTCAGGTGGGAGATTGGGTGCTTAGAAGAGTGAATCAAAACACTAAAGATCCCAGGCAAGGTGTGTTAGGCCCGAACTGGGAAGGCCCTTATAGGATTTCTCAAGCAGTCGGACCAGGAGCGTCATGGACTAACCTACCAGACGGACGAGAAGTCACGAGGCCATGGAGCGCACAACATTTGATGAAATATTTCCAATAAGTTCCCTTGTAATGCAATCATTGATATCAGATTTCCCCAAACTAGAGATGTGTAAAAATCTTGAACACGAATAAAAGTAAGAAAATGCTTCCAACATTAATCCAATATGGGCAAGTTAAAGCTTATGAACAAGAAGAAACGCAGAGGCCGAAGTCTCGAAGCCTAGCTTAAGGCAAGGCGAGTGCCAAGCGTGAGCCAACAGCGAGCTCGGCGGGGATAAGCTCGTGAAGAAGCGCGAGGTCGAAAGTCTATAAGCCTAACTTAAGGCGGGACGGTGCCAAGCGTGAGCCAATAGCAAACTCGAGTAGGATAACTCGTGAAGAAACGCAAAGGCCAGAAGTCTCAAAGCCTAGCTTAAGGCGAGACGGTGCCAAGCGTGAGCCAACAACAGGCTCGAGCAGGATAAGCTCGTGAAGAAACGCAAAGGCCAGAAGTCTCTAAGCCTAACTTAAGGCGAGACGGTGCCAAGCGTGAGCCAATAGCAGGCTCGAGCAGGATAAGCTCGTGAAGAAACACAAAGGCCGGAAGTCTCTAAGCCAAATTTAAGGTGAGACGGTGCCAAGCGTGAGCCAACAGCAGGCTCGAACAGAGATAAGCTCGTGAAGAAACGCAAAGGCCAGAAGTCTCTAAGCCAAATTTAAGGCGAGGTGGTGCTAAGCGTGAGCCAACAGCAGGCTCGAGAAGGATAAGCTCGTGAAGAAACACAAAGGTCGAAAGTCTCTAAGCGTAGTCTAAGGCGAGACGGTGCCAAGTATGGGCCAAATATCGACTCGACCAGATCAAGCTCGCAAAAGAAACAGAGGTTTATAAGCCTAACTTAAGGAAAGACTCTGTCACGCATAAGCCAAGAGAGGGCACAAGCAGAATTAACTCGGAGAAGAAAAACGAGGGCCCAAAGTTTGTTAAAATTTACATGGCAAAGTGCATGGAGTTAATCTCATAGTGCAAGGCAAAAATATATATGTAAACACAAGGACAAATTATTATCAATGTTCTTCATTTATTTATCAAAGAGTACAAGTACAAAAAAAAAGAAGAAAAAGCGACTTAAGTGGTTGGAGCATCGAGGCTAGCGAGATGGAGCGAGGATCCTCGGGAGGCGGAGCACCTGCAGTGGCAGCAGCGAGCAGGGGAGACCTCGGCGGTAGGAGGAGCAGCCTCTTCAATCCTAGTAGGGGCCTGAGTGGGGGGAATCCTCGGCTCTTGGTTCGGGGCATCGTGTTCTAGTATGTATGCATCAACGCCCGTCTCGAGCTTGGATATATCCACGTCAGGGTATTCCTTGCCCAGGACAGACACGAGCCATTCATAGCTGAAAGTCACCTCGTCGTTATATTCTATTGCGAGCCGGCCTTCCAAGGAGTCCATCTTCCACTGAAGACGAGAAGTCTCCACCTCTAAGGTCTTCTCAAAGTGCACGTCCAAGTCCTTCTGAGCATTCACCAGCTCGTCCCAGACCAGGGAAAGCTCTTTCTCGAGCTGGAGGGCTTTGGACTCTGACAGGGCCGCCTTCTCCTCTAAGGTGGACAAGACTCTGTTTCAAATTCTGATTTTTTGCTCTGATCTTCCTGTGAGAATCCTGAGTCTTGGTCTTGAAGGCGGTAGCAACAGCCATGACTAGTTAAGAGAGGCGGTGGAGTGTGCCGACTAAGTCATCAGTACTGGAAGCCTCAATCCCCTCTAAGAACTTCTCTTCCATTTGCCTGGCGATGTCCTTAAGGAAGGGGTTGGAGACGTCAGACCGCTGCTGCTCCTGTACGTGTCCTGATCGAGGTTGAGCTAAAGTGGCAGTCCTCGGACCCCTGTGGGTCGTACCCTCTGCTGCTCGCTCAGTCTCCCGAGCAGGGGGTGCAGCTCGAATCGGTGAGGTGGGAGTGTCGGTTCGAGACCTCTTCGCTGGAGTAGAGGAGCTGCTTAGACGATCTGAGGTGCTCACAGGCCTCTTCAGGTGAGAAAGAACTCCGCTCATCTCCTGTTCAGGAACGAGGCCAAACTCAACAAGGTTGTGGATTGAGAGTAGCTACCTGCACGAGCTCGCGTTGTCGAGGGCATTGTTGACACGCGATTGAAGCTCCTCCCCAATCCGATAAGGGGCACTCCAAGATGCTGCAACAACAATCAGAATAGAAGGATGAGAAAAAATGCAAGCAGATAAAACTAAAGTAAGAATACATTTGAACGACGAAACGACACGGAGTGCAAAAATCAGAAGGAATTAGAGGGACCCCTTCAGAGGCAAATGCAGCTTGCCCCCAATCTCCCAAGCAAGAAAAATTTGCCCTTCCAGCTGCGAGCAGAAGTTTATGACCCAACTCGAGAGCACGCAGAAAATAGCATCAATAATATTTAAATTTTCAGCATGTTTCCTTTTAGGGAGAGGCTATTTGCATCATAAAAAGAAAAAAAAATTGAAATACTATATTACTAAACTATTTGATTTAATTTGAGAGTAAACTTCAATTTACCCCCTAGAATCTTTAATTTGTCACCAAAAAATATGAAAACAATAATTTATCCCCATTTACTACTAAGAAAAGAAGTAAAAAATTCATTAACGTGTCTCTTTTTTACACTCATCTTCTGAATAAAAATTAGGTTAAATTGAGTTTTTCAAGCTTTTAGAGGATAAATAAGATTTGATGCAGGGTGTTGTGTATTGCGAGTAGAGTATCTTCTGGAGGGCATAAATTTGGCTACAAGTTGGATATATAATATACTGTTTCAAAGTTTGTGACGAGAGAAACAAAACCCAGAACCACGAAAGCTGTTCTGATCCGTGATCGAGCAAAAAATTCTATTATTTTTTGTCTTATTCTTCTTAGATTTTTATCTTTTTTTAAACAACTCGAATTTAGATTTCTTTTTTTTTCCTTTCTTGTTTCAGATAGGAGATTTTTATTATAGAATAATATTTTAGGTTTTCCTATTTTGGTAAATTCATGATATTTAGACATGTTATAAAAGAGTTTCAAAATCCTATCTTTTATTCATTTAGTCTTTCAATCAAAATTTTTATTATTCAGAAACTTTTATTTCTCTATCAATAACCTTTTACATTTCTGTTTCATCAGTTGGTATCAAAGTAAGTTCACTTTTCATTATGGTATGACCACAAGAGAAAAGAAGCAACAATCATGATAAAGATGATCAAGGGATGCGAGCATAGTTTGTGGAGGCTGCAAGACAGGCAGTTGTAAAAGGAGCCTTGTAAGTAATGGAAGATGTCTATAGCCTAAGATTAGTGGCGATAGAGTGGGCAATCG